>CM018686.1:54319852-55628069 GCA_009363875.1 Mikania micrantha
AGTTAAACTACCATTTTGTCTTTCAAAATTTGTAAAATCTTTTATATAGTTTTAATACTAGACTTATAAAATTAATGAATTTGTATAAGACATAAATTCTATAAAAATCCTTTTATAAAATTAATGTCTTATTTTACTACTACTAGTATTATTATATTATTGTTATTATTATTTTATTATTATTGTTATTATATTATGATTTATTATTATTATTGTTATTTATCACAAATCTTAACAAACTCAATTATAAGTTATACATATATACATATTTGTTTTTGTACATATATTTTATATCTTGAAATAGGTTATTTACTAATAAAATGCTATTATCTTATTACAACCTATTATGGCGTGTTATGATTAAAAAGGATTAAAACTCTTTATAAAATGAAATCTATACAAGCTTAGATTATGTTTTGTATCGTTATCATTACTTCACTAATGAAATAAACATTTATACATAAACATTTGTAATCCTATAAGTTTATGAATAAAATGCTTCAAGGACATCCAAGGACTTTGTTTAATTATAAATCAAACACGATAAAAATATTCAAATTCGTAACGGAAAAACCCTGGGGATTACAGAACCCACGAGCTACGAACCCCCCCTCATCATCAACAACCGAACCCATGTACAGCAACCATGAGCTGAACCCTTAAAGGTTCGCTGAGCTATGCCGAACCCGTTTTCGTGATTTCCGCGAACCTGTTACTACGAGACTAGGGGAGGCGAACCTTGCATGCATGCCCGCGAACCTAATAATTCATGAACCATGCACGCAGGAGACGAACCTATAGCTTTCATCAACCCTAATCATGTTAGCTGAACCTTAACCACCAACGAACCCATAGGTTCGCTAGGGGCATAGCAGGGCCGAACCTCAGCCACTCAAACAGATAGGTTCGCTGGAATGGATCCTTAACCCACTTTGATCGGACTAAACCCCATTTGCTTGTAAATGTTGGTTAACTTGATTCACGAACCATGCGGCCCAAGTAATCTCAACCGGCCCAAACTCCTTTGTTGCGGCCCATTGAACTTGTTTGGCCCAACTTAATTCCTTTCGGTCCATGAGTGTTAATCGGCCCAACACCACCATTTGACCAAACTTTCGGCCCATGACCATAGTGGGCCTAAGTAGCCGGCCCAAGAAAAACACAATAGGCCATGTGACTTCCTTGGCCCACTCATTGATTCGGCCCAACCACACCCTTTCTCGGCCCAAAGGACTATTGGCCACCCTACTTAATTGGACTCACACACATGACATTCGGCCCAAGACTTATTGATCGGCCCAATTGGTTTAAAATGCAATCTAATATTCAAATTAAAGTGTTAAGAATGACATACATGGGAAATGGGATTGGTAATCTCATGTCTTATTACAAAGGGGGGCAAATTATGACACTAAATCAAGATTTAACCTTAAATGAATGATGAAGTGTTCTAAATATTAACCTAATTGAAGTAATTGTTACTAAAGCCAATAACACATAAACGGGGCCGAATGGTGACCGCGACTCACGCGTGTTGGCCAACTTTAAGGCTAACACCTATAAGCACATAAACGGGGCCGAATGGTGACCGCGACTCACGCGTGTTGGCCAACTTTAAGGCTAACACCTATAAGCACACTATTCACCACGACTTATACTAAGCAAACAACTTGAAAATCAATACAGGATCGTGAATACAACAACAAACACAACAACGAGCGCGCATATTCTTGTTTAAACTTAGTCAACCACTTCGAACACAAGGTGAGTTCATTTGTCCCTTTTCAAACATATTTGTTTTTACCTCGGGACTGAGAAGCATGATATACATTTTAAACAATTATTGAAATGTTTATTTAATGCTTTTACACATATTCATGATGCTTATATTAACACTTAAGCTTGAAACTCTTACTTTGGAAGCTATAAACTTGATGCTTAAACTATATGCTTGATGTTTACGCTACAAACTATAAGCTTAAACTAGATGCTTAAACTATATGCTTGATGCTTATGTTACAAACTTGAAGCTTAAACTAGATGTTTGATGCCTATGCTATAAACTCTAAGCTTAAACTAGATGCTGGATGCTTATGCTATAAACTCTATGTTCAAACGATATGCTCGATGCTTATGCTATAAACTCTATGCTTAAACTATATGCACAATGCTAATGTTACGGAATATATGCTCAAACTATATGCTAATACTTGAAACTAAATGCTCAAAGCTATGGTTGTATGCTAAATGCTAAGCTTGTATCTATTCATGGGCTACGTAATTGCTAAACATTGGTAGAGCAAAGCTTGTACCCATGCATTGAGATACATGAAAGCTAAACTATGAGGATGCTAAGCTTTTATCTATATATGAGATACGCAAATGCCAAACATTGTTAGAGCAAGGCTTGTGTCTATATGTGAGATATATAAATGCTAAACTATTTGTGTGTGCACAGCTTGTGTCTATATATGAGATACATAATTGCCAACCATTGCTAGAGCCAGGCTTGTATCTTTATATAGGAGATACGTAAATGCTAAACTATTCGGATGCTAAGCTTAAACCAATTCATGAGATACGTAATGGCTAAACATTGCTAGAGCAAAGCTTGTATCTAGCCGTGAGCTACGTAAATGCTAAACATTGCTAGAGCAAAGCTTGTACCCACGCATGAGATTGGTGAAAGTTAAACTATGAGGTGTGAAACAATGGTGCTTGTACAACTTACTCTAAAGCTAATCCACATAAATGCTATAAACTTGTAAACTTTGAAACAGTATACTAAAGCTATGATGAAGACTGGATTGAATGGTAAGTAAAATGCTTAATTATCCTTAACAACAGTGTCATAGGCGGATTAGTATGTGGTGGGATGGCGTCTGGGCGGGTTGTAGGCTCGATCCTTTCGTATGCCCTATATATAAGCATACCGATTTGGATATTACATGTGATGTCAATGAGGTTAAGGTTTTACTGAAAGAGGTTTGCTAAAGCTATTTTAAACTTATAAACTATATGAACTCACCAACCATTGTGTTGACTTTGTTTTCTTACACGCTTTCTCAAGTGATGCACAGGTTTAAGCTAAGGCACACGATTGCATGCTAGGATGCCCAGATAAAGACCTAGTAAACTTTTGGAAAGCACATATTTTGTCATTGATACAAGTCACTTTTGATATCTTGTACAGATACAAGATAGTAAACAGTTGATTCTTTTGATAGGTTTAGTTAGTTAAATTACCAAACATTGACATATCTAATTTAACTTTGTAATCCTAGTTTAATGTTATTGTGCTTTAGTTATTCTCAATGTTGATGCTATGTAAACACCTGATCATCACGATTATCACTCACGATATCGCGCCCCGAGAACCTTCCGCCCGGCGGGAAACACGATCCGTCCTGCCGGCTCGGGGTGTTGTGACAGTTTCCTCTTGAGGAACAGATGGATTTGCTCGATTCAGCGCTCGCCAACACCTGGGCTTTAATTAGATACCGAGAGTTGATAGCGGACTGTGATCGCAGCACGTGGGTTGTTGGGTCAGATGATCCATTTGGGCTAAAAAGAGGCATGCCGTTGAGCCCTTATTAGTTGTTAAAAAAAGTTGTATCATCCATAGTTTGAACACCAAGTACCTCTATGCAACCAATTCGAGAATGTCTTGACGTTGAAACACCCAAATTACTTCACTGCTTTTCAAGACGACCAATTTGATGAAAGAATTATAAATAACAAAAGAATGAAACACAAGAATACAAGCGGAATTAGAGAAAAATTCACTAATTTCGTATACATTTAAATCTTCACATAACTTCACTCATCCTTCAAATTCAGCCTACTGGTTAGGGTTTCACTAAGTGACGGAGAGGCCATGAGTTCAAGCCTTGCCAGGCGCGATTTAAAGGACTTCCAGGTGAGGGAAGGAATCTTGAGCTTAATCTTGGGTTTTGGACCAATGGGCGGCGATGGTTTACCCATTCCAGGAGGTTTCTGATGTCTTACCTCTGCCTGATAGGTAATGTTAAGGTGTTAAACTTACACCCCAAAAGCATGTATGCACACCCTTCAAACGCCCCGTAGTGGCCATTACGGGGCGTATTGGTACGGCTTGTACTATCTTGGTCAAACGACAGGGGAGATGATTAGACCTAAACGCCTCGTAGTGGCCACTACGGGACGTATTGGTACGATGTTCTGAAAAGTTCCGACATTGTCAGTTGATGTTGACCCAAACGCCACGTAGTGACCACTACGTGGCGTTTGATGTTTAAAACGTGACAAATCTTCTGTAACTTACAAATGTATCGTCCATATATAAACACATATTACCTCACAATATGCATCGTCCATATATACACACATATTGATCGAGGACGTCCGACATTGAAGACTCAACAACAAAGGGGGAATTAATCTACACAAAGCGCAGTTGTCGACCCACAAGAGAGTATTTTTCAACTTCCAAGGCATAGTTCATTCACTCCAGCAATGTCAAACCAGCAAAGACCCGCCCTCCAACGTAGTCGTTAAACGTCTTCTAGAGGGAAAAAAGGACTCGAGACAAGTCAAGTTGACTCGGTAGTTGCTTTGCCAGTGAAACCACAAGGAATGAACAATCTTATACGATTTAGTGGTTACATTCCTTCAATGTTTCATTGCTATGTAAGCAACATACAAGATTTTATGCCAGACGGTAATTGTGGATTCATGTTTCTAGCCGTTGGGTTAGGGTTCGATGACAATCAATGGGGTTTCGTTCGCCAACAACTATTACAAGAGGTGGACACCCATAGTGAAGCATACATATATGTTCTTAACTCGATGGACCCAACTTTATATGATGCAGTACATCATCGCATAAACTGGTTTGGTATCAGACCTGCACCAGAAGAACATTGGTTGCTTATGCCTTATACGGGACTTGTTGTTGCACAACGATTTGACGTGATACTTCACTTTATCAGTCAAGTATGGTGTATCACGTTTTCCCGTTATGGTTAGCTCCATCGACAATACCACAACATAATGTGGTTTGTCTTCTTCATATGACCATGCATTTCGTCAACCTAAGGTTGGAGGGGGATTATTCAATTCCAACTCTAAGTGCGGTTTGAAAACGTTACCGAAATGATGTCGCCGGTGTGACACCCGAAATTTCAGGTAAATTGCAACTCTTACACTCTATGTATTTCACATGCATACTTGTTGCATTTCATTTAATTATGTTTAATTAGATGAGTCAAACACACACAACTGCGAGACGATAGTTTGAGGAATTATCGAATCGTATATTGCACATTGGTTTTGGAAACCAAGTGTGGCAAACACAAACACAAACACAAACACAATTGGATTGTGCAAATACATGTTGATTATGGTTAATCAAGCATGCAAACGGTTTGTAGCAACGAATACAAACTATCAAAGATAATTCGAGGAATTATCGAAACACACACACGAGTCTCACGAACGTTGGTGATCAATCAAACTTATGTGTTATTATATGATTATGTGCTAAACATGCATTTGATGTTTAGGATAAACGTTAGGAATCAAGTACGAGCGAAATCGAATCATCGAAATCGAAAAACAAGAAAATGGACCCATCGCGGTACGCGGAGGTCCCTTGGCAAAAGGCTTCGTGGTACGCAAAGCAAACCGGGAGTCGAGACTCCCGAATCTCATCGCGATACGCGAGGAAGATTTTGATCGGCCTTCGCGGTACGCGAAGACCATGCATATCAAAATTTTCTATATAATCAACCCCAAGCTCATTTCACCCGGTTTCTTCACATATCCTCCGACTTTCTACTCATACTCTCGACCAAAAACTCCTGAGATCATCATCCAAACTCCATAGGATCACTATTGAAGCCATTTCTTGGTGATTGAAGAACGTAGGAACAACAAGGAAGCCTTGGAAGCCATCAAACAACAAAAGATCCAATCTCAGCCACTTGAAGAACCTCCAGAACCTGTTCTACCACGAATCTACGCTTCTAAGGTAGTTCCTATGTTTATCTACGGTTAGATCGCACATGCACGATGTAAAAACACACATGCAAATGTGTTTGAACACATGCAACTCCATGTGGCTCTTGTGCACGAAATTTGTTGATGATCTTGAGTTATTTTGATATAGATTACTGATTTTAGAGTTTAGGTATGTTGGATTTGAATTTGGTTGAGTTATTGAACGATTTGATGATGTTTTTGTGAAACTTGCCATAAAAGGAAACTTTTATGTGCATGTCTTAGATTTGTGATGATCTAGACATGTTAGACATGTCTAGATGTTGTTAAATGTATATTGGAGTGTTTAGAAACACATTTGGGTATTTGATTTTGTCAAAAACATGGTTTTGTAAAAACTTACTTATTATGGAAACTTTTAAAAATCAAAAGAGGGTTTTTTTGATGTTTTAAAGTGTTTTGATGAACTTTGATTCTTGAAATATGTTTAAAAATGATTTATAAACATATTGGGAACTTGGATTTGTGAAAACGAGTTTTTAAAAGGATACTTTCCAAATAAGGAAACTTTATTTGGGCAAAATGGCATAAATGGCGATTTATGCGCGAACGATGTGTTATAAGTGTATAAACGTGTTTTTACAAACACACTAGAGTGACTTGTTTTGTGAAATGAGATTTCATAATTACACTTTCCAAAAACAGAAACTCTCCAAATATGGAAACTTTGTCTGAAACGGAAACGTTATGATTTTCAAAACTTGCTTTTGTGAAAACATCATGATTGTTTATAGGAATGCATGTTGGTGTCTTATTTGCATTAAGACACATAAACACAACAAACGTGTCACCAACGATTCGTCGAGTCAACACAAGTCAACACGCACGCACACTCGGTTGAGCACACCGACACTTGGAGTTGTATGGATTACAACACACCACAAAACACATACTCACACCTATATGGTTATAGGTGCATACTAGCAGGTGCTAGCTTTCGCAGACGCGAACACTTACACACCGGAACTGCTTAATCAGGTGAGTTCACGGCCCCTTTTTACATTTTCTACCTTGGGGGAGAAAACATTGTATACAACTGTTTTGAACAACGTACACACTTTTTGGTTACATTTGTATATGCTAATATCGTATATGCATATGTGTGGCATTCATTCACAAAACTGATAAGTCCTCATTAAACACATCTCGAACCGTTAATAGCGCGTTGCGCTTAGCGTAGTAATTCTGAATAGTACTTTTTGGGCCTGACAAGCCCCACTTGCGCGCCGTATGGCCCCCCGACTGGAGGTCGGAACAGTGCATAATTGACCAAACAACATTGCCATATCTTGGATGGATATGGCGGGAGGCAGCATGTTAGCTTCGGTTGCGAAGCCGTATATGGTATAACTCATATTGACTAGCTATCAATGGATATTGCATTGTATTGTAATGTAAACCTGCAAACATTTACTTTAAACATTTTGATGTTTACTGCTGACATAAAACATGTGCTCTCACCAACCTTTGTGTTGACCTTTTTCTCGCATGTTTTCTCAGGTAACTAAGGCACATGCACGAGGAATCTAGGATGCTAGGATGGAGTCCATGCATCTACTATAGTGTCTTAGCCCATTAAACATTTGTTATCATGTGGTTGTGTTACTTTGTATTGTTAAACTACCTTAATCGCTTCCGCAACTATTATTAACGTTGATTTTGAAAAACTGTTTAACAACAAATCCGCAGTTTATGAATTCAAATCTGTTTTGATAACTTATACTTTACTTCCGCAACTCTGATTTTACAAAAACTATTTTATCCAAGTTATTGGATGTACATATGCAACTAGACATATAGGTCTCGCAACTGTGTGACCGAAGACTGCGATCCTGCAAGATCAGTCGAGTCGCGCCCTTTCACACAGGCCGGGGAGGCCGGGGTGTGACAGCCGGTGAGTGGGAGACGATTTATCAAGAACGAATCCAACGGTATCAATCGATTATAAAAGCAAACAAACAAGTACATTACTACAGCGAATCTTGGTAACCTTCTATGCCTTAATCGTAATGTTTCGTATAAAATGCATATTATGGTCATATGGTGTATATTAAATACATTTGAATATAATATATTAAAAATATTACAATTAAATATAATAAATTATATATATTACAATTAAACATAATAGAATTATATATATTACAATTAAAACATAATATAATTATATATAATAGAATTAAATATAATAGAATTATTTTTTATATAATTATATATAATATAACATTAAATTTAAAAAAAAAAACTAAACCTAAACGCCACGTAGTGCCCACTACGTGGTGTATGGATCTTCAATAACCCCCCAAACGCCCCCCGGCTCCCCACAAACGCCCCTCCTGCTCTCGTTTGCTCTCAACGCCACCGCCGCCGACCACCGTAGCTGACACCCATTTGATTCTCGTTTGCGACTTCTAGGTTAGTTTTCCGACCATGTGATTGATTGGGTTAAGGTGGATGACCGGGGGTTGGGTTTTTGAGGCAAACGTGGGAACGCTGCCCCCGTATGGAACACTACGTGGCGGTTTGCTCCAAAAATTCAAACGAAACGACCCGTTTGGGCCACTACGGGGCGTTTGCCTCTTTTATTATTATTGTTGTTGTTGTTGTTGTTATTGTTATTATTATTATTGTTTTTATTATTTCTGTTGTTATTATTATTATTGTTATGTTGTTGTTGTTGTTGTTATTATTATTTTAGTTATATTATTTTTTTATTATTATTGTTTTTTTATTATTATTATTCTTATTATTTTGTTTTTATTATTGTTATGTTATTGTTGTTCTTGTTATTATTATATTCTTCTTCTTCTTCTTATAATTATTATATTATTATTTTTTATTATTATTATTGTTATTATTATTATTATTATTTATTATTAATAGTATTATTATTTTTCTTCTTCTTATTGTTATTGTTATTTTTATTGTTATTGTTATTGTTATTGTTATTCTTATTATTGTTTTTATTATTCTTATCGTAATTTGTTTTATTTTTTCTGTTGTTCAGACATGTCTTCTTCCGATGAGATGGAGTTTGGTGGTGACGATATGGGGTCCCCCTGTTGATGATCTTGAGGTCGAGGCGTTCGACGAGCTTATGGACCACCCGTGGTTGCAGTTACCTCAGAGGACGGTCGCGCGTAGCAGGCGCGATCGAATCCTGAGGAAGGAGATGGGCCATTAGAAGGCCATCGACTACGATTTGTTGGCCGAGCTTGGCCAGCAGGAGAGGATGATGGCCATCATTGGCGAGGACACACCATGGTCTCGTCTGTTTGAGATGACGTATGCTCAACAGTACCGACTCATCACGGTGGAGTTTCTTTCTACATTTATGTACAGGCCTCAGGCTCCTGATTTCCAGCCACAGCCAAGTCAGCCGCAGCAGGCGGAGATATCTTTCAGACTCTGCGGATTCCCGTACCACTTGTCTTTGGCAGAGTTTGGGTCACGTGTATTCGTGACCCGCTCATTAGATTTTTGCATTGGTGCATTGCCTCGTCTATTACAGGACGTGGCATGAGCCAGGAGTGGTGCACTTCTTAGGATTTATTCTTTTGTATTGCTTATTGAGTGGGAGACCGTGCAACCTTGCACGGTGTCTGGCAAAGTATTTTAGCACATATTACCACCGGCAGGAGAGGGGGCGGAGAGGGGGCGATCTACGGGGAGTGTATGTGACCCGTATTGCTCATTTTAATGGGCTTAGAGTCTGCTGGTATGGAGGCCTTTCATCCTGTTCGTTTAGATCGCAGGACGGTGCAGGGCATGCGTATCATGCAGAAGTTCCCACAGCTCGGGCTTCGATTTTGCTCGAGAAGGGGGTCATTTGGCAGCCGGGGCCAAATGATCTCCATTACAGAGACGAGGACCCTATGCCCCAGCAGCAGCCACCGCAGCAGCCACCGCCACATGACGAGGGGGAGCCGCATCAGGATGTGCCACATCAGCATCCTGAGCGCGTATATAGAGCAGTGCGGCGTCTCAGTCATGAGCGGCTATGCTGCAAAGATATGCTGATGAGCGCACACATCATCAGCTGCAGCAGCTATGCGCAGTATGCTGATGCGACACAGCAGCTCATTCAGCAGCAGGCGCAATGCAGCAGCAGCTGACGACGTATGGATCGGTTGGAGGATTTGATCTCGTGGCAGGTGAATATCGAGCTTAGGCATGCTCATGTTGAGGGTGTCCAGCTCCCTGCAGTTCCACAGCCACGAGATTATACTCCTCCCCTCCACCTCCACCTCATGATGGCTAGTTAGTATTTTCAGTTATATTTGTATTTGTTAAACTGACACTTGTATTCATGTTTATGTTTTGTATATATTTGGTTGTTTTGGTTGATGATGCGCGTATATATTTGGTTGTTTTTGGTTGGTGATGCGTGTTTATTATTTAAATATGTTTGGTTGGTAACATCAATATGCTTAGACAAATAACGTCATTTATATATCAATTAATTAATATATTTAAATTATTATTAAATCTAATAATTAAAAACATTTTTAGATTTCAAAACTATAAGTTTAAAAAACAATTAAAAATAAACGAACCGAGAGACCGTAAAAAATGTAAAAAATAAAAAACAAGTTTTAAACAAAAAAATATTAGATTTTTACAAACAAAAAAACATGCGTTTAAAAAAATAACTAAACTTTTTACCGTACGAGAGATACGTCGTCGTAAAGTATAAACGTAACGAGAGATACGTCGCAAAATATAAAAAAAATTTAAACAAAAACTATTTATTTTTAATTTTTTTTAACAAACAACTATATTTTTACCCCCCAAAAACATACCCAAACCCCCCAAAACATACTCAAACCCCCCAAAACTGCCAAGAATAAATTTTTTAACCTATATGCCCCGTAGTGGTTACTATACGCCCCGTATTGGTCACTACGTAGCGTATAGGTCTGACACACTGACAACAAAATGTCTGGTCATTTAAGGTTGTCAGTCTGTGGTCAAAACGCCCCGTAGTGGCCACTACGGGACGTATGGGTGGCGGTCGGGGTGTTGAATTATAATTTTGGGGTGTGTAGATAACCCCTCACTAGCCAATGTGAGACTAGCCCACTTGGTAGAGGCTTGCCTCTTAGAAAAGGAGGTAATGGGCTCAATCTCATGCAAAGATGTAATATTGGTGTAATTTAGGTGGAGAGAAATGTTAGCCGTTCAAAAAAAAGATAACCCCTCCCTTTTTTTCTAGTCTTAAGAAACTTGTAGTGTAATCAATCAATTAGTCTAGCCAATCAATCATTCAATCTTGTTTGACGAATAATCACAAGTCTTCAAACTAATTACAAATATATCGTATTTGAATTAATTTAATTAACTTTTTTTAATAATTATCAAATTAATTGATTTGAATATGACAACTAGAATCTAGAAGGCCATAATTTAGAATGAAAATGTCAAAAGTTCTCGTTTAATTTTTAAATTTTAAATTAAGAACTTAGAAACAATCGATAGTTCTGTTTAAATTCTTAACCGGGTTATGATGATTTCAAACTGTATATGTATTACTAATTCAGTTTTGTTCGGTTTATGGTTTCAATATTTTGGAATACGTTTTGTTCGATTATTCGACTTAAACCGTTTAAAGTGAATTGATAGTAAATATATTATTTTTATCTATTTTGACTCCCTCCTTAATACAAATAAAGAACTAATCAGTTAACCCTAATTCCTTTCAGATGCAGCCGAGCAAATACTGCTCTGGGTTGAGAATGAGGTTTTTCTAGTTGTAGGTTTCATTTTGAGCGGGTGGGTCATGTCATCACGCTCTGTTATTCGGCGGAAGAGTGATATTTGCGAGGGTAATCCCGTTGACCGGGCGTTTGTTGTTCACAAGAAAAAAATCCAGCCGAGCGCATGACACCCTCACTCCCATTGTCCGACAAACTCGATCTGGATCTGATTCTCTCCTGTGTCGACTTCTCTTATCTCTCCCGAGTGTTCACCACCAATGGCAACCAAGTCCCATGACACTCTACACTCCACCGGCCGAAGGTACCGCTGGTTAGGTTGTTCCTCGTCATCCAGCCGCAGTTACGCTCATGCCTAGGGGTGTCAATCGTGTTGGGTGTCACACCCCGACCGACGGCGGAATACGTCGGGGCGCGAGTTTGATTGTTCAAAAGCTCATAGGCTACTATTAAAGTTTAAATATTTAAACATCCATATTAAAATATCCAATCAACCATTCAACATTCAAACATATAAATCAAATCCAACATTACACAATCAAATTTCAACATAACATAAATTGTTTTAAATTATTAAACTAGGTCCTCTAAGCCTAGCTTATGTCTTCCCATCTTCAATTACCTGTCACATATGTAAAATACAATTTGTCAACTATTTGCATAGTTGGTGAGTACTCATACAAGTTATAATATGTATATATAAGTAAAGAGATGCAATACTAAGTTCAAATGGTAATAAGCCTAAGTCTATGTTCTTACATGTATTCTAGAAGCATGCTAAACCTAAGAATTCATAACAAGTCATCACAAGTATTTGTCATTCAATCATGTATAAGTAATCAAGTTCTTCCCAATGTCATTTGTCCTTTACAATTGTCCTCAAACATGAGACATAACATAACTTATAAATCAAGGTTAGCAAGACCTTAATTAAATTAGTTAGTCTACAAGTTTGCAAATGTACATTTTTCACCTTTTAACACTAAGACCAAAGTCTAAGCTAATGAATATGCATACAAGAATTCCAAGTCATCACATGTTCTATCATTCAAGTAATCACACAACACTTAAGGCCTTTATACCAAACTAAGTAATTTGCATCATGTTTTGACTATAAGAATACATTGAGTTGATAAAGACATATGTGACATTCCCAAAACTTACAAAAGTAGAAAGGGAAGTATAAGAATAACTCACTTGTGTAGCTTTGATCCCAAGAAGTTATTGAGTATGATAGAAACTTGTGAAGTCACAATTCACCTATATTGTGATATGATTTTGTGTATAAGTTCTAGAACTCACATTCACCTATAAAGTCTATGTCATTCCTAATGGACCTTCCTAAAAAGCAAAATCCAAATTTGGATTTTATAAACCCCTCTTTTATAATTTTTAAATAATTATGAAAGAAAGATTTAATTATAATGTTTTATGTATCCAAATGTTTGTATAGATTTTATTTTATTTGTATAAAACAAATAAAATATTTCTACAAGTTTGTAATTCAAATCCTTGAATTATATATAATGTTTTCATGTTTCACAACTTGATAATAATTTAGATAATACTTTATTACAAATTATCAATAAAATATTATTCTATATTATTATAATATATTTTAGAATATTAATTTAAAAATATTCAAAAATATATGTATATGTTTTCTTAAAAATTTACCTTTTAAAATTTATTTAAACCATATAAATATTACTTTCATAAAAATAAAGTCCAATAATTATTTAAAATCTTCCAGAATGTTTATGACATCAAAAATAAATTTCTGGAAATTTTTAGAAATTTTTAGATATGTTTTGATATTCTTTTTGTATTTTAAATCATTTAAATACAATTTATATAGTAAAATAATAGAAATAATTTCTACAAAATTTTAATATTTGTACAGAATGTTTAAAATGATTATTTATAATTTTTGTATATTTTTCAGAATTCTTAAAATTGATTTGGTATTTTTAGTATATTTTAAACCATTTAAATACAATTTAAATGGTAAAATAATAGAAATAAAATCTGAAAAATTATGATCTTTTTTACAGAATGTTTAAAATATAAATTTTGATTTTGATGATTTTTTTTATAATTTTTAGAGTTGATTTGGTTAGCAAAATAAAAAAATGGAAAAAAAAAATGGGGTTAAGGTCCAAAACCGGTTTATACCCGAATTCGAACCCGAGACCATCTATCCCAAAACCGAAAGCTTTTACCGTTGATCTGTGTTGTGTTCGTTGTTTAAAATCCATTTCACCTATTCTTATACACAAAACCAAATCGACCTAGAAACCATATGAACCCTAATTCTTGTTCGACCCAATTCGTCAAATCGGTTGTTTGTTTGATCTTGCAATAATGGGGCTTTTGTTCCACATCTAAAACCGATCAGAAAGCATCGAAAACTTACTTGGATTGATGTAGTATGGATCGAGTTCGGGTATGGCTCAGTCGCACGCGTTCTTGAGAAGATTTCACGAGCTCCGATCGATTACAGAGAATTTGGTGAGTATGGTTTCGTTCGAAATGAGGAAACGAATAAAAACCTCTGATTATAAGTGTTATTGAACACGAAACGACTGAGTTTGATTAGGGTGTTTAATGTTACGGTTTCTAGAATTCAAAATCGAATTAAAGGTTGATGTTATTGCGTTTTTATGACCTATAAACGTTAGGAATCGTGTTTGGGTCATGGGGCATCGAAAACCCGGTTGATTGGGGTCCGATTGGGTCGATTATGGTCATGAAATTAGTAGCCGGAGGCTGCCGGATTCCGGCGAGGTATGGGCCGGAAAAACGGGATTGGGGGGCTGGGAAATTAGAACAACTTTTTAAAATTACCTTTTTAACCCCCAAGTTTCTATATCAACGTTTTATAAAACGAAACTTATAAAAATTATACAATTTCTTTCATTTTCAAAATTCTAATCTCATAAAAATATAATTTAAACCATTCTTAGGTGGTGTTTGTTTTTTAAGAGGTAAAACATCTGCGGTCTGCGGACCACGTCTGCAGACTTCTTTTGCAGAAGAGGTGGACCAAACCCTGCAAGAAAAGCTTTTGGGGGTGTTTGTTTTCCAAAAACATCTTCAAACAAAAAACATCTTCATAAGAAAACCCAACCCACTGTCCCCCAACCCCACCGGCCACCGATCCTCGGCCTCCGATCGTGTTCCACTGTCACCATCACCTCCGATCGTCCCCATCCACCCACCGTCGACCGTCGATGAGGCTGTCACCATCACCACCGTGTCTCTAGGGTTTCATCCGACGAAGGGATGCGAAGGGTTCGACGACGGGATGCGATTGAGACTGTCACCATCACCACCGCGGCTCTAGGGTTCGACTGTGGAGGGCGACGACGACGGGATGCGACGAAGACAGTGGGAGGCGATGGCAATGGGAGGCGACTAGGGTTTGAACGACTAGGGATGCGACGAAGGCAGTGGAAGGGTTCGAACGACTAGGGTTCGCTTCTGGTGTTCGCCGACTAGGGTGTGGAGGCGATGGCAGTGGGAGGCGACGGCGGTGGGGGAGACAGGTGATGGCAGTGGGAGGCGACGGCTGAGGGGCGATCGTGAGGATGAGATGGGGGTGAGAAGGTTTGAAGATGATGGTCCACCTCTTTTCCAAGAAGAGGTTTCGCAGACGTTTTTTAATGAAATGTCTGCGAGAAAACAAACATCCTACATTTTTCCTTGGTCTGCGGGGTGCAGACAAAAGAGGTCTCGCAGACCTTCGCAGACGTTTTCTTAAAAAACAAACAACCCCTTAATTATTAATAATAAACTTTAATAGTTTTATAAAGTTTTAATATTATTATTTGTTTGTTTATATTACTATTTTATTAAAATTTGTTTTGAATCACTTACATAAATAAATGTTTTCTTCAAGATAAATATTTATTTATATTGAATCCCAACTTATCTCTATATATAATAAAATAAATTTTTTTTACGAACCTTCTTTTATTATAAATACGACATTACTACATTTTAATTTAAACAAAAATCCTAAATGTTACATTGGGTTGACGGGTAATCAGGTTAGCAGGTTGCGGGTTGGCGGGTTGAGTTTTGCAAACGAAGTTGACCCATATATTTATTCGTGTCAATGTTTTATACCCAAACCCGGATTGACATAAATTCGGGTCAACCCGAAAATGACACGTTTAACCCGTTTACATAAATAAATCAAATTAATTTACGTATCGTAAGTTGCTTGTTGGTTGAAAACACATCAATAATAACGTGCTTACTAGTTGTGTATGATTAACAAATAATTAATATAGCACTTTAACAAAAAAAATTAATATTATTATAACTAAAAATAATTATGTAATCATAATATAAAGTATGAAATTTAAAATAAACTCTTTGTATAGTTAACTGAAAGAAAAATTAAAATCATTTTTTTAGATGAAAAAAATATAAATTTTGTAATTTTGTTACTTAGGGAATGTTTGGTAACATCTGAATGGGTCTGAATCTGAATATTCAGACCGTTTGTTTCGTGCAAAAAACACATCTGAATGTGATAGAGGGTTTGAATGAAGGTCTGAATGAGAAAGAAGAGAAGGGAAGAGGGCTCCACAGAAGCTCCCAATCCCCTGGTTCAGCCGCCAAACGTCAAGGTGCTGGCTCCACCGCCGCTCCTAACCGCCGTTCTCGATCGCACCGCCGCTCGTCCACTGCTCCTGATCGCACTTGCATCGACGATCGCCACACCGATGGTTCAGACAACCGATGATTCAGTGACCGGTGTCAATGGTGGCATCGATGGGGGTGGCGAAGGGGCTGCGATCGACCTGCGAAGGGGCTGCGAACAACTTGTTTGACCGAAAATGGAACAGGTTGCTCACTTGGTTCACGGTTGCTTGATGGCTTCACGGTTGCTCGATCCCTGCGACACTGGATGGCGAATGCATAGGAAGACGAGGGGTGGGGGCGGGGGGGCAGGGGCTGGGGTGGCAGGTGGCTAGGGTTTGAACAAAAAGAAAAGATTTTTTTATTTTTTATTTTCATTCAGACATGCAACTAAACAGTCTTAACCGATTCATCACTTAATGATTCAGACTCTCTTAACCATTCAACACTTAATGGTTCAGATTCAACCAAACGGCCCCATAATCAATTAAAGTATGGTAAATAATCAAAAGAAAACAACTAAATATATGTTACAGGAAAGAAAAAAAATAAAAATTTTGAAACCTTAAATGGGTTACGGGTCAACCGAATCCGACCTGTTTTATAAACGGGTCAACCCGAACACACCCCGTTTTTTTAAATAGGTTATACTAACTTACCAATCCAAAACTTAATTATTTTTTTTATCGTGTTCGGGTTGTGTGAGGAATTGCCACCTCTACAGTCATGCCTTAAATCAATAGGTATTGCAATTCGATTAGGCTTTTCTTTGATTGTTATTGCATCTTTGGACTGCAGCCAGAAATTGATTAGGTTGTTATTGTTAGCTAATAAGTTTGATATGTTTGGACCAGCAGGTACCAGTCGTTTACTATGATTTTTTAATTATGATTATTAAGAAATCTTTTGAGCTGTGATATTGTAAACGGTTGGAGGCATGAATACGGTTGAAATCAGTTTAATTTGGGTTGTTCGATTATTAACTAATTAAATCCGAACATATTTGATATCGGTTCAATTAACCTTATCCTGAATACGGTTCGGTTTTAGTTTGAGGTAAAAAACTACAAAACCGTTTAAACCAAACCGAAAAGGGGAAAGCACACGCTACATAACAGTAACAGTAACACATTTGTTTTGTGTTGACCCAAAAGTCGTATTATAAGATACACGATTTTTTTGTGACCGTGGAACCCACTAACGTGGTAAACCCTCGTGTCCTCACATTACCTGACTATATAGGAGGAAAAGGTAAAACGAGACCGTAAGCAACCGATTCAGTGACTTAAAAAAAATCGTCGTAAGTGAGAATTGAATGCGCTTTGATCTTTAATTGAGAGGTGATCCCTTTTTTAATCAATTTGCTATACATTAAGAGTTATAAATATGATTAATTAGTTTTAATATTTGTTTAAGAACGGTGACGTATCGTAACAAACAAACAAAACTAGTAAGGCATTATAAAACAACAAGTTACAACTTAAAGACGAGAAAGGGAAAAACCAATTACTCAATTAGTCCAAACCAAACCATCTTTCTTATCCTTATATTACATAAACAAATAAAAAATAAAAAAGCTAGAAAGCAAAAGTAAGTTTTTCATGCTAGAAAGTGAAATTATGAGTTATGAGTCTTGTGACACAAGAATGTTGAAAAATGTTAATTATATGGTCTTGTTAGTATAAAGTGTTAGTTTAATTATTATGTTTTAATAGTAACCAATAACTTATTATATAAATTAATGCAACTATAATTTATTGATAATTACACTTTCGTTCCTTTTTTTTTGAACGACGAAGGTCTCAACCGTGTAAATGTACTGTTTTCAGGCCATGTCACTAAGGTCTAGTTACCTGGACTTCTCATTAGCCACTACAACCAACCCAGGAGGAAACCTCACTGGGAAAACCCCCTGACCCCCCTTAGACCCATATTTCGCTGCGGGAGATATTTGAACCCAAGACCTCTCATTTGGAAGAATATTGGGGTACCATTGAGGCAAATGCCTCATTGGTATTTTCGTTCTTTTAGGATAATTTTTTGATGAACAATATTACCTTTACATAAAATATAAGTACGAAGACATCTTACAATAATTTTTTTAATGTCTAAATAAATCATCAAATATTTTTCTAATTAGAATCTACAAAAAGTAAGAAAGAATAACATTAATATCATATCCCAATCATAAAATTAACAATAATAAAGAAGAAATAATGAACCGTCTAAATTTATGGCACAAAACGAAAATCAGATTAGTGCTTAATCATACATGACAGTCGGTGTTTCTCCAAATTGACTCTAGTACTTCATCATGGAATGATATATAATATTGTCTAGAAGAGTAACTATCATAATAATGATGCATAATTTTTAATATTGTTTGCATGTGATATTTATGAGATAAATTTCCGGATTAATAAATTCCATTTCAACAACGGGTCTTGGGTTTGAATCTTGTGTAAAATATGATAAATACTTATTTTTCAATTTTATAATATTTTATTCTTATAATTGTTAGTTTCTTGTAGAGGTGGGCATTGAAACCGGTTTCAAACCCGAACCCGGGGTTCAACCCGGAACCGGACCCGGTTCCAACCCGGTCTACCCCCAACCCGGTTCCAACCCGGTAGAACCCACCGGTTCCTAACCGGTTTGTATTTTGAATTTCGCCACCGGTTCCAAACCGGGTTCAACCCGAACCGGTTCCAACCCGGTAGATCCAACCCGTTCCAACCCGGTTTTGACCGTTTGAACCAAAAAGTCGAGTTCTAGTCGTTGAACTAGCCGTTTGGACCGATTTTTAGCCCTTTTTTTGATGTTTTTTGGTCCAAAACTTAGTATAAATTGTTGTGGCTTGGTTTAGTTTGATTCCACACTTGAAAACGAACATTCTAAGCCAAAAACGCTCTCGTTTCGTATACCCGACTGCTTTACTCTCTTTGTTTCGCGATAATTTTTATTACACGCGTATTTTAAACCACTTGTTAACGCAATGGCTCAATCTACATCTTCTGTCGGTCAAGGTTCTAACGCCGAAGTTTCAGTTGTCCGTGTTCTTACGCATAGTAGGAACATGGAAATATGGTGTAACTGGGATTTAGTTGAGATGAGTGATGGGTCTCAAAAGGCTCGTTGCAAGTATTGTGGTATGCTTCTTGCAAAAGAATCAAACACAAGTTTGAAGAAACATATTACCAAACCATTTTGCAAGGCGTTGAAGAATGATCCAGAAAGTCAACAAACACAAATCAGTAATGATGGTGGAATTTTTCACTACAACGTAGACGAGGTTCGTGATTCAAGAGGCGTTGCCGTTTGGACATTTCGACAACCCTCGTTTAACAAACATGATTCGAGATACGCTTCAGCCTCGTTATAATCATGTAAGTCGAAGAACGCTAAGGCGTCATTGTTTAAAAATGTGGAACAACGCAAAAAAAGATTTGATCTTATTTTTTGAAAAACTAAACACTAGTGTAAACTTAACTACAGACGTTTGGTCTGCACCACATGGTTTACCGGAATCGTATATTTGTGTCACCGCCCATTGGGTGGATCCCGGTTCGTGGCAAATGATGAAACGTACGATTGCGTTTGAACTTTTCCCGTATCCACATACGGCTGAATATTTGTTTCAACTATTAGATTTCGTAATAACACAATTTAATTTGGAAAAGAAACTATTTTCAATAGCATTTGATAATGCTTCAAACAACACTGCTGCAGTGGAAAAATTAAAATTAAAATACACACCATTTTGCAACGGTATATTTTTCCACAGTCGATGTGTAGCACATATTATTAACTTAGCGGTGCAAGACGGTCTTTCTTCACCGAATCTTGAAACTTTCAAATATGGTTTTAGAAATATGATACATGATGTTTTTAAAAAAAGTAGAAAAACATTTACTGATTACAAAAAATTTTGTAAAGATACGAACAGACCTTGTTATGGTCCTAATTGGGATGTACCTACTCGGTGGAACTCCACTTTTAAAATGTTTGAAAGTGCTTTAAAACAAAGAGCAACTTTACAAACATTTCATACGAGTCTTTGTGAAGGTGGTTACGCCGAACAATTTTCGGACTTGGCTTGGGAGAATATTCAAGATTTAACTGATTTTCTTGAAGCTTTTAAAACCGCCACTACAAATTATCAGGGTTTATTATCCTACTAGTCCATTGGTGTTACCAGAATTGTATTTGATGACGTCAAATTTAAAAAATTTTGAAATGAAAAACCAAATGTTTGAAGAAATGATAAGTCCAATGAAAGTCAAATTAAAGAAATATTTTAAAGATTTACCACCCGTGTTTACTTGTGCCGCTGCTTTAAACCCAATTTTGAATGTTACAGGGGTTGAATGTTTGATAGACGAAATAAATGATAATTTGGATATTCATGAAGAAGATCCAAATTTTTCAAATGATGCAAAAAAAAGTTTTCAAAAAAGTTTACAAAGTATGTATGAATTTTATTTAAATAAATATGGTCCTAATATAAACATACGTACGAGCACGAGAGCATCAAGCTCGAGTAGTAGACCTCGTGATCCGCTTCTTAGTTTATTTAATACCGTTCGTAATGAAACGGCAAAACGACAAAGGGGTAACACCCCTTCAAGTGAGCTCGGAAGGTATAGTGAAACAGATTTTGTTTCCACTTTTCAATCCGAGGATTATCACAATTTAGAACTTTTGTCATGGTGGAAAGGAAAAGAATCCGATTATCCGATTCTATCCACTATGGCACGTGATTTACTAACCGTCCAAGCTTCTACGGTAGCTTCGGAATCTGCGTTTTTCTTAGTGGCAGGGTATTATCTTTACGAAGAACAAGACTTACTCCGGAATCAGTAGAGATGTGTATTTGCTTAAAGGATCACTTGGACGCGATCGATCGAATTCAAAACATAACAAACCTCGAAGATGAAATCGAACTTGAAACAAGGGTACACGAAGAGGAGGTGGATGGAGGATTATCTCCCGACATATCCGATGAAGAACTTGCACAAGAAGCTCGTGCTCGTAAACGTACGCAAACGCAAGCGGGAACAAGCACGGAATAAAACGCATGTTCTCAAGTTATTGTATTTGTATTTATCTTTTTAAGTTATGTATGTTTTTTTTTAAATAATTAAAAGAGAAATAAATGTTAAATACAATTTTTATTTTTATGTTATGTATGTAATTTATTGTAAAATTACTAGAAATAATAATGAATTTTTTTAATATCATTATTTTTTTTATACATGTTCTTAAATCAAGTATTTTTTTTATTATTTATGTATGTCTTTTTTTTAAATAATTGAAATATAAATAAATGTATTAAAAGTTATTTTTTTTTTAAGTTATGTATGTAATTTATTGTAAATTATTAGAAATAATAATGTATGTTTTTAATATTATTTTCTTTTTATTTATGTATTCACATTTATAAAAAAAAAAATTTAAACCGAACCCGGTTTGAACCCGGTTCTGGACCCGACCCTACCCTACCCGGTTCTGGACCCGACCCTACCCTACCCGGTTCTACCGGTTTTAGATCTACAAATGTGAAACCGGTTCCAAACCGGTTCGGGTTCACCTCAAAACCGGTTTCACCGGACCCGGTCCAAAATTGAACCCGGTTCGGGTTTAAAATTGAACCCGGTTTGCCCATCACTAGTTTCTTGTGTATGATATGTTTTAAATTTGTCTATTGAATTGGATATTCTTGAGAGTTGTTGGGTTGTCTGTTTAGAGGTGGGCTTAGTTTCTTGTGTATGATATGTTTTAAATTTGTCTATTGAATTGGATATTCTTGAGAGTTGTTGGGTTGTCTGTTTAGAGATGGGCAAAAAAACCGAACCTTGAACCGGAACTGGCAACCCGAGTTTTGTTCATCCAGAGTTGTTGGGTTGTCTGTTAATATTTTATTTGCTTTGTAGCTCTGAGCAATCGCATGTGTTCGTTTTGTTCATGAATTTCATAGTTTTAAACTGAACAACTTGTATTATAGTTGTTTAGATTGTGTATTCATATTTTTGAACAAATCTGTGCCAATACATATTTTACTAGGATAAGATCATAATTTTATTCGGTTATAACAATTAAATTAAGTCATAGCCAACTTATTCTTACTTGATAAATATTCTCCAACTAAGTTGGAGGGTGTTTAAAGCTATTAATTATATGACCTTATCAATGTCAATAAGCTAGTGTAATTACTATATTTTAACAATAACCATAAACTCTTGTATAAGTTAATGCAAATATTAATTTATTAATAATTGTACTTTAGTCATTCGATGATAATATTTTGATAATTTGATTGCCAATATGACTATTATATGAAAATATAAATACAAATACATCTCATACTAATATTCTTAGTGACAAAACAATCATTCCATTGACATAATATTTCTCCGATATAAATTCATAATATGTATGAAAGAGCATAATGATTGAATCTTTCAACAAGTAAGTATATTTACTTTCTTAATTTGTTTTATATTGATATTGATTTTCTTTGAACAGCAGCAAACGAGCGTAACGTCGTGGCATATGCACCACGCCAGCAGGCCTCGGAAGACCCCTTCCTCAAGGAAGCAATAACCCGTTTTACCGGGTGCCACCCTCGGAAGATCTGCACCTAATGCGCAGAAACCAGCTTATTTTTGCTGTAAAAATTGCGTCCCTCATCGGTTCAGAACCCAATATTAAGCTCAAAATTCCTCCCCTCACCTGCTATCTATCAAAGTGCCTCAAGTGGGAGTAGAACCCTTGACCTCCACATTGGAAGGTGAGTCTTCTACCACTAGGACAACTTATCTGGATTATTGAGATTGATTAACAGAGAAGGCTTCTAACGCCCTCGTGATAATTATCATGTGGAGCCAACGACGAACCTACATATTGGGAATGAGGATGGATCGACTTCTGTTAAGTTTTTTCGAATGCTACTTTAGAATATAAACGTATTATAGACTACTTTGCAAAAGATATAAACGTATTATAGACTACTTTGCAAAAGTAAATTATTTTTAAAACAAAAGTAAAAAAACTAATACTCAAATAACTTAATCTCCATTAACCAAAATGAGGCCTAGATACAAATTAATAATTTAACTCAGTATTTTATTGCCAACATCTCATTAAAAAGTCATAAAATTAAATATGTAGATAGATTGATTGAAATTGACGAATTGAATTTATTCAATTCCTTCAAAAAAAAAAAAACAACTTGAATAGTAGCCGACCATTGTATATTTGCATACCACTTTTTGTCATAAGTCATAACACACCATCGACAATTTATATATTAAATGAATGAATTTGTCCAAGTTTTTTGGAGTAAATACACTAAGATTTTAACAACTTATGACTCATCAAGTGACAAAAATATGTCAATTGATACATTTTTATCTAAATTGGAATTTTAAAAAATTATTGATGTTATTGAGGTTATCAATTATGAGTCATACTTTGTTGTGTGTTAAATTGGTGTTAAATACAACAATATGATTGAATAAGGGGGTGTTTGTTTGCCTCTTAATGATTCCATTCAGAGGCTGCCTCTGAATCGGTAAGAGGCAAGTGTGTTTGGTTGGGTAAAATACAGCCTCTGAATGGTTCCATTCAGATCTGAATGGTTCAGCATGGGAAAGGGTCTGAATGAAACTTGAAGCTATTCCCACCCAGCCACCACCGACGACTCCATCTAGCCACCACCATCGACGACTCCATTCAGCCACCACCATCGACGACTCCGTCGCGCCGCCACCATCGCGCCATCACCATCACACCACCACTGCCGCTTGATGGTTTACACCAAAGGCGGCGAAACCCTAACATCGACGATGGGTTGCGAACGATTCGATGATGGGATAGGCCGAAGGTGCGAAACCCTAAAATCGACGAAGATACGACGCCTATGGGGCGGGTGTGAAGGCCGAAGGGGTAGGCTGCTTCACTATGGTGCTTGCGGTGGTGCTCGCTGGTGGGGTCGACTTCACAGTCGGCGGCTCTCGAAGATGACGGGAAGAAGACGGGGATGGGTAGGGTTTTGAGAAAAAATGGGGAACTTTTTAGTTTTATTCAGATGTGTGAACCAAACACTCTTAATTGGTTCAACAATTAATCATTCAGACCTTCTTTAGCATTCAGACATATTAACCATTCAGCACCTAATAATTCAGATTCAACCAAACAGCCCCTAAATTCTACCCTATGAAAATTTAACCTAAGTACCAAAATTGAGAACTTTTAAGTTAATATTTTTTTGTTAATGTTGTTGATAAGCGAAACAAAACATTAATAATAAAAAAAAGAAAAAGACAAAAAAAAAACATATATAAGTTGTTTTGTCATCAACCTTTTCGTATTTTATGAAAATAGCTAATAAGAAATGCTATCAACATATTTCTAAAACCATTGATTCTAAACCATAAGTTTCATCTACTGCTTTTCTACCCACCAACGATCCCGATCTCGATCTCAAGTGATTGAGAGGATGTAGCATGTGATTTTAATATTGTAAAGATCACAGGTTCAAGCCATTACATAGACAGAATAAGGGTTCTATACTGGGTTAGTGAATTTTTTTTCACCTATGATGAGTTTTCTCCTATTGGATGTGAATATGACCGAGTGAGTCTATGACTTGTTAATGATCCAAATTATCGTTCAAAAAAAAAAAACTGCTTTTCTACCACTCTTGGTTTCAAACTACTGACTATAACATCTTATGCTCAACTCAAAACTACTTATACTTAAAAAAATTTGAGTAAGTTGATTATAATTCCAAAGAAAAAATAAAATTAAAAAAACACTTTTTTGTGGTTTCAATGAGCAAGCAACTCATATTTGTCAAAAATGCATCTAGGTAAAACAATTTTTATGCTGTTGAAAACTTAATTAAAGATTTAGCTATACGATGTAAAATTTGTTTCATATCAAATTATCTCACATTTGAATGCAAATAGAAAAGGCCTATTTAGTATAAAGATCCACAATAAAAACAATTTTTTCAAAAATTAAAGAATTTCAACAATCTGGTCGTCAAAATTTCTTTAGATATATGCTTTCAAATTTCAAAATTTCTCTAATTTCTTTAATTTAGAGAATTAAATATCAACATCACCACCAATAATGTCTTGTCCTGGTGGTAAGATGGAAGTATGGGGAAAGTGATAGGAGACCCAGGTCATGGGTTCGATTATTGATCCCACCCGGTTTTACCGGCCTTCCACGGTCGTGCCTTTGGACGGGTGCTTGGGTCGGGTTTTCCACGGAAATTGGTGGCTGGTGGGCTAGGAGGCTCCGTCTGTCTGGATTAGTGGCCAACTTGGGTATCCTTTTGCCATTGGAGGCCACGTATAGTGCATCTGGCAGTTGATTAGTTTACCGTTCAAAAAAATATATATCAACATCACCTAAAAAGTTAAACAATAATATGCTTATCCACGTGTTTTTCGAAATCCACAAATGACATGGTACTCACAGAAGGGTTTTAAGAATATAAATGAAGCATGAACAAATTAAGTTTAAGTTTGAGTCTTTTGACTATATTTTTCAGGAAAGTTTTTTTTTGAATATAAAGAACCGATGATCAAAAAACTTAAACAACTAATTACAATAACAAAAAAAGTAGATGACCATTTATACTAGATTCATTTATATATATTTTTTTAACATCTAACACATACATTAAGCTCGATCGTTCAGGTAAACCCAATGGCACAAGTTTACCCCCAAATCTAACGAATACATTAAGCTCGATCGCCTAGGTAAACCCAATGGCAAAAGATGACCCACGCACGTGAAACACATATAGGCGACCCGACCTGCCGATCATTACGAAGAAAACACACCGTCTAAAGACCTATTGTAGTTAAACCTCTTAGTCATCTGGAAGACTGGAACATATATTAAGCGAGAATCAAAACCATAACCTTAGTTGAGTATTAGTTTACGACCAAATCATAAATCACATATATAAGATTTACCAACGAGGCAGTGTCTCAGCGGTACCTTGGGATTCTTCCAAATGGGAGGTCTCGGGTTCGAAACCCTCCTGCAGCAAAAAAAGGGGTTTGAGGGAGGTCAAGGGGTTTTCCAGTTGGGTTTCCTCCTGGGGTGGCTGTGAGACTCATGGGAAGTTCAGGTAACTAGACCTTGATGACATGGCCTGAAAACAGTGGGCTCACACGCTTGAGACCTTCACCGTTAAAAAAAACATATATAAGATTTGGTTTACCATTTAATTTTCAACCGAATATTAAAGATTCCTACATACACGAAAGTAATGTTTGTTTTTCAAAGATACACCTCAATGCAAATCCCTATCTTATTTTAGAGTAAATTATTGATATGGTTCATATGGTTTTATGTCACACCCCGGGCCGGCGGGAACGGATCGGGTTTTCCCGTCGGGCGGAAGGTTCCCGGGGCGCGATATCATTGGAGTGATAATCAAATGATCAGATTGTTTACATAGCACATGAGATATAAATAAGAAATGCTAATCATGACATGTAATAGAATTACAAAGTTAAATTACATTGTATATCATAATTTAACTAAGTAAATCTAATAAAAAAGAATCAACGAGTTTATATCTTGAACTGTACAAGATATACAAAAGTGATTCACTGTTTTGTCATATCAAAAGTATGCAGTCAAAAGTAAGCTAGGTCTTCTAAGAGTCCCCTAGCTTAACACTTGCACAATTGTATCTACACCTGTTCGTCACCTGAGAAAAACATGCATTTAAACAAAGTCAACACTAGGTTGGTGAGTTCATTAGTAAGTAAATTGAAAACCATTGAATTGATCATGCACACATCCACAACGTCATACTTGTTACTTGTAATACTTGTTTCATCTGTACCACCCAATGGCCTCTCCTTAGTTATATGTACAAGTAATGTATCACCTGATCAAGTATGCTTATATATAGGGAATCACGCAAGGGTCAAGCCCAAACGCTATCCCACCACATACTCAGTCAAGTTCTACCCCACTTGCGATACAACTAAAGATATCCATTACCCGTTTGTTCATCGTATTTGATATGTATTCAGTTATTGTATTGATGATAGAATAATATATTGTATGAGGTTTAATTATCAAACCGAAGTGTTGATAACCCTCGCTGTATTAAGGAATTTTAGATTAATATAATCTTGTCCTTGTATTATTCTATACTTGAGGTGGGTTAACTGATGTTACTCTATTAAATATTAAGAGTGTGAGTTAACCCCTTGTAACTTGTCCTTGAACCATAGCGCATAGAGCCTAAAAGGAATCCATTGAAATCCTCACGTAATCAGACTTCAATGCATCCGATTTATCTCTACCACTTTGTATGTCTATTGTCCTCAACGAAATCTATTACTAGTAGTGTAACATGAGAGCAGATCACCTTCTCAACCTACTAGTCAATAGGGTTTTCGCTGGATTAATTACTTATCACTGTAGATTAATATCACCATGTGTCGCTTACCAGAACCTGACTTGAGGTCGCCCTGTCACCGGTCATACGTTACCGGCCCATGAATCAATACGATCAACATACTAGCCCTACAAGCTAGAGGTTTGTCAAACCTATGGTACCACTATGCTATCGTCGGTTTAGTCACGTCAAACTAACTGGTCAGCGAATTAAAGGGGCTTACATGATCAACTTGAACAATTTGGCACATGATTGAAGTGATATAATGCAAACAGGTCAAATGTAACTAATTGTAATTGTATTCACTTGTACTCTTGTTCTCATTGTCATATGTTCTCCGTGATATTAACAAAGTTAAATAAGAACTAGTCTTATTAGGTTATGTTAATTAATTGAGTGAATGATGTTGTTATCATGAAATTATGTTATCATGATTATCATTCCATGCTACTTGTTTTTCTGGTAATATGTGTTGAGTTATAAAGTTAAGTGTTATAAAAGCAAGTCTTATTACACTTATTTAACTCTTGTATCGAATGATGTAATAAAGATATATCATCTTTATATCATTCTTGTGTTTGTTCTTGTAATCATGTCATCATGTTCCTTATAATCGTTTCAATGTCATTTCTTGTAAGAATAACTAAGTGTTGTAAGAGTTATCTCACTATTATGTTACTCTATTGTATTGATGAGTTATGATATAATATCATCATCATCTTAACTTTCCTGTATTCTTGAATTCAAACAAGCATGCATACAATGATTTATGATAATAAGCAATTTGATATCAAATAATCAAAGTATAGCAATATGTAAGCAAAACTTTTAAATAAATAAAAGTAAAGCATGTTTCTCAGCCCCGAGAGTTTAAAATCATTAAAGATTAAAGAAAATGGGCATATGAACTCACCTTGTAGTGATTGCAGTTGACTTAACTAAATCAAGAATGCACGCGCTCTTGTTTGTACTTTGTTGTTGATTTCACGATCCTGTGTTGATTTCCCGTTGTTTGTAAGTTGTAATTATGAGTAATGTTTATGTAAGTGTGTGTAGGTGTTAACCCTAAAGTTGGTTAATACGCGTGGGTCTCGGTCATCGTTCGGCCCATTTTTTAATTGTCATCCGTCATACTAGTACTCAACTACTTTGGATTAAGCCTAGTACATTACATTTTGACCCTTATAAACCAATTCTAAGGGTTAACTTTGGATTTAAAGTTTAATACACCAATTGTTGTCCTTGTTAAGTTGAAAGGGTTTATTACATAACTATAACGTTATTATTATCACTTAATTGTTTTAAGCCTTGTGAATGTATGAGACCAACTTCTTATTGAATTTGCATTAATGAATCTAGTCCAATACGTGTTATCTTTTGAAATGACCTTTATGTTTTCGTTTGTAAATTAGTTCAAATGGGCCGAAACAAGTGTGGTCATGGGCCTTGAGCTCGTTTTGTTGGGCCTAATAGGTTTTATCATAGGCCCTCACCAAAATAGTTCTTGGGCCAAGCTGGGCCTCACCCATTTGGGGCTGTTGGGCCAGAACTGTGGCCTTGGGCCAAAAACAGTGGGCCTTGAGTCCAAAACTGTGGGTCTTGGCCATCTACTTTCTGTTGGGCCTCCAAGTAGTCGATGGGCCAAATGAACCGTTGTTGGGCCTGTTGAATGCCTTTTCATGGGCCTGATTCCGTAAGGTAGGCCTCGGTTTTGGGCCTAATCTTAGAGATATGGGCCGAATGTGTAGGCATAGTCCATTAGGTTATGATGGGCTGAACAAATAAGGTTAGTTCACTGTTGGGATTCTCTTTAACGAAATTGGGCCTGTTAAGCAGGCTGTTGGGCCTGCTTAACGTTTTTGGTTTTCTGGTTTGGGCTAGCAAGGTGCCGAATGAACTGGGCCACAACAGGAAGGCCTTGGGCCGAGTGAAAGTCAACTGGGCCAAAGAATGTTATGAGCTGAACCAGGTATTGGGCCTAAAGAAATGAGGTTAGCCCAAAAAGGTGTTGTTGGGTCTTTGTTGGGCCAAGAGAGTTCTGTTGTTTGATTGGCCTAATCCCAGTCGAATAGGGTGTGTTGGCTGAATGAATGTCACTTAGGTCAACTGAGAGTTTGCATGGTGTGATCCCCTCTCGCCCAGATCTCGACCGAAGAAAAGGGGTGGCTGGCGAATGAGCTACTGTTCCGAATGGAAGCTGTTGAGTGGCGAATGAGAGGCTGCCGAATGAGAGAGTATGTTGGTCGAATAGCTCCATGTTCCAGCGAATGAACCATGATAGGCCGAATGAATAAGTGTTGAATGAACCTGCTAGTCGAAGGTGGTGACCCGCGAATGAAGTGACTCGGCCAAGGTCATTCGACCTTGGGCCATTCGGCACACATTCGTCCGCAACAGATCCAGCCCCCCCCAACTTGTGTCCATTTCAAGACTCAGTTGTGTTTTCGAGGATAGAACATGTTAAGGAGGGTTCTGGTGGTCGTGGGGTGGAAGAGGGAGGCTTAGAACCGATTTAGAAGGTGGTGGTCGACCAATGGGTTGAAAACCCTAATTTTCGTGCTTTTCACAGCATCATACCTCGTTTTTCAGTGGTGATAAGCTTAGATCTGTTGTACTTTCATGTAGAGGACGTCGAGGGCTACGTGTGGGTTCAAGAATCACTCAATTTGGTTGAGAAACAAGAAAGTTATGGAGGATTGAAGGTGAAGAATGGAGGTGGGAGTTCTTGGCCGGAAATTAGGGTTTGTAGGAAAAGAAATAAGAGAAATGAGGGAAAAGCCTCATTTTTGGGCTTTAAATACCCGGTGGGTATTCGGGTTCGTTTTTGTTGCTCGGTTCGCGTTTTCGTTACGTTTCCGGAAAAATTACGCGTAATTTAAACGGAATTAAATAAAGTAACTAATTTAATTTAATTTGATGAGTTTCAAAATTGTAAAATGTTATTTATTTTATTTTATTAACTTTATTTCGTTCGTGACGTGTTTTCGTTTTCGTTTTGTCAGATCGCGTCACCTTCGTGCGTAATTCGTTTGAATCGTCACCCGAACGAATACAACGATGGTTTTGCTTTCCGAATTTTGTTTTCTACTTTCCAGTCATTATTTCAGAATTCTAAACTCACATATATGTTTGTGTGAATCGTCACCCACGCAAACACACTGTCAGTTCGTTATTCTGAAATAACACTGCATTTGTGTTTAAATTGTGTTTCCTCACTGTCGGACTCAACTAAACATCCTGTTTTCACATTGTTCTTGTACTGATTCGTCGGCCATCTGATTCCTGTCATCTGTGGACATCAGATCGCAACCGATATGTTTTCGTTGTTCACTTGTAAACTGTTGTTTCTCTTGATTCGTTGTGTTAACTGTAATTAAGTTTCCACTTAATAAACACAACTAATATTTCAAATGTGCGTTGTACTTAATGTATTTAAGTTTGCACTAAAATACGTACAACTGTGTATTGTATTCTGAATTCTGATAATGCGATAACTGTTCATGTACCTGTATTTACACATAGTATAAAGTGAAAGTACACATACCGTACGGACTTGCCGGACGATCTGGCACTTGCTGTTACATTTTATAGTATTTTACTATTGGTTTCTAGGTTTCATAAATTATCCACATGATTCAAACTTTTGACATTTGTAACATATATGGTCCTTAGGTAACAAAATTACCATCACATAAAGACTATATGCATTACAAATCTTTAAAGTATGAGACCATATGAATAATTTACGAAACATAGGGACAAGAGTGAAACGCTAGCAAAGCAAATAAACCATCTCGGTAATTTACTTAGGGGTGTTCATTGAATCGAATTTCAAATAACTCGAATATTTCGAACCGAATGATTTCGAATTTTGAATTTTTAAGAGCATTCAAATTCAATTCGTATTCAGAATTCGAATTTGAATCAAATTTCGATTTTTTCGAGTTTGAATTGAAAACTGAATACCCCTAAATTTACTATTTAAAGTAAAATGTTATTTTAGTCCTTATGATTTGATAACTTTTACCACTTTAGTCCAATAGTTTAAATTTTGCTATTTTGGTTATTATGGTTTTATTTTATTGCCATTTTGGTCATTATAGTTTCCGTTTTATTGCTATTTTAATCCAACTAAATTTAAACTTTTGGACTAAAATGACAAAATTGACCAAATCACAAGGATGAAAATGACAATTAATTGTAAACCATAATGACTAAAATGACAAAATTTAAACTGTTGAATTAAAACAACAAAAGCTGTCAAACTACGGGACTAAAATGACATTTTACTCTACTATTTATTTTATTTTATTTTATCTTATTTTAGTTTTTTTTGAAAGGCTTATCTTCCATAAACCCTAAAAGGGTTTTACAAAGCCCCAATCGACTCACAAACAGGGCTTTTTACTGATCACCACAACACAATTAGTCAACCACCATCGTCTGTTTCTGCATTGATCCGACAACCACCATCGTCTGAAGCTCCATAACCAGTTGCTCCTCCTTTTGGTGCGTGGTCTAGCTGATCGGACCACCTTTTTGCTACCTAGCCTACCTTAGAGTCTCAGGTTCAATTCTTGGGGCTGCTATATTTTTTTGAATTGGTTTCGTTTTCTTTCGTCACGTGTTGCCGTCCTGCGTCTACCTGTCTGATTTACCGTGCCGCCACTATTTTCTTCGCGCCGACAGGTATGTTGTTCTAGGGTTTGGTTGGTTGGGATTCGTTCTATTGGATGGAATTATCACGTGTGTTTCTGTTTTTTACAACAGATTTAGGGTTTTCGTTTCTGTGTTATACAGTAGATTTAGGGTTTAGGTTGTCTTGGCATGTGATTGAGTACTGATTTTAGGTTTGGTGTTATGCTTTGAGTTATCTGATGGTTTGGGTTGGTACTTGTTTCTATGTTGTGATGTGCTGCTTCAGGATTGACTCTATGTTCTACTGTGTTTCTTCAGGTCTAATATGTGATGAAAAATGTTTGATGCAATGGTTTTACAATTTACAGATTGACATGTAGGGAATGGGAGTGAATTTGTGATTAGAACTGATGTTAAAAAATAACGAATTTTATGGGAATTTCTTAAAACATTTGGGTGTGATTGGATGATTCTGTGTTCTTGGGTTTTGTAGTTACATCTGAGTTCATTTTAGATGCTGCAAAAAATTAAAAAATCATAGCCCAGATTAATACATTGAAACCCAAATTTAGAAATTTGATTACCTTTGAAATCCACCTTTCTGATCAATTGGATTTGAAGGAAAGATTAGAGTAGTGATCAACAATTTTCTTATGTTGTTATCAAGTTATCTAATTAATCCTACATTTCTATTGAGATTTTCTTATATGTTTGGGCTATGAATAACTAATTTGTTTTATTTTTTGGATCTTAATGCATAAATGCATTGATAATAATTTTATTAAATTTGTAATGTATTTTGGTAATGAGTAACTTAACATCATCATATTTACTGGTTCTTCGTATGCTATCATCCTCATGGTTTGCAGGTTCTTATTGTGCTTATCTTTTCTCTCTGAATTACGTGTAGAGTTTGGCTTTCTTATAGACAATTATTATCACATAACATCTGGTGTCATACACATAGATACATGTGTATATATATTTATAATTATTTGGTAGTTATTAAATTGAAACAATTTAATGCATCAATCGGTAGATTGCAGGTTTCCACCTCTTCTTTTAAACGTACAAAATAATATAGGACTAATACACAGTAAAATACTGAACTTTATAGGAACCGATTCATCAGGCAAAAAACACAAATATTAAAGACAATATGTCTTTCACTAATATCGTCAATATGTTTTGAATGTGTTTTGACATTTTGGTATCACAAGAATGAGTTATTTGTTTATTTAACAATTAGTTTTGTTAATTGGAACCTTGAGTTTTGGTCTGCTATTTCATGCATGTGGATTTAAAAGAAGTATAGAGGAATGTGAAACAATTTCATAGGCTTTCTGTTAGAAAAAGGGGTTTAGTTTGCCATCAATTTTGTGTATAGATTGTTAAGAATGAACGGTAGGAATCTTTGGTGGGTTGTTGGTAATGAAGGATAAATATCTTTGGTATGTAGAAAACTGTAGGTTTTGTTTATGTATATACATTTTAAACATCCAGGGAGTCATGCCGCATCACGTGGGTGACTAACCCTAGTTAGTATCAAATATACAAACCAAAAGCATGGATTGGCCCATAATGACCTGTAACAACTTACCATTTAAGAATTAAGACAAATATACAACTCAAATAATGGTAGCTTTAAACTCCATACCAAGTTAATGTCTTTTTGTGAACAGTAATGGCCTTAGCATTAGTACCAGTGCTTACATAAGTCATAATCACTTCTGTAGAAACAAAAAAATAGAACTCAAGATTTATGTGGTTTATCAATTTACCTCTATCTAGCAATTCTCCTCGGATATTATTATTTGTTTCTTGAGTTTCTTTTGAAGTGCAATGTTTAGAAGAAATGCTTCTTTATTAAGAAGAAATATCATCCAGGAAATCGGATGTTTTCATTCTCAACTGTCAACTATTGTAACCCAATTAAACAGTTTCTCTTAATTGCTGGTAAACAAGATTTTTAAATAGCTTTTGTGCATCTGACTGCAGGATACTGTCTTTTGATGATGACTACTGATGGAAACAAACAGCTCAAATGCCCTGCCATACCACCAGGTGAGCTTCTTGTTCAGAAATTTACTGAATCACGAGCACCTGAACTTGATTCCCTCTACTCAACAATTGCTAGCCGGCTGAACAATGATTTTAGATCTAAGAGAAATAAGAGGAGAAGGACTACTGGTTTTGACAACCGGGCTTCTAAAACTAGATTTAGAAATAAACAAAAAGTAGGATTTTTGAACCAAACAAAAAGTGATGAAAGTTTAGAGAAAGATGTAAATAAGGCTCTCCCTCGTCATATTAGGCGTAAAAAGGAGCTTAACAAGAATCTTGAAAGTGGCTTTTGCATGTCGGGTGATGGGACAAAGAGGCTTCGAACGCATGTTTGGCATGCAAAACGGTTTACAATGATTAAGCGTTGGGGTTTCCACCTTCCTCTTGGTTTGCACGGCAGGTAATGAATAAATTATTTAGCCACATGTACGCATGTGATACAAATGTTAATTTTATCATATAAATAAAGAGTGGCAAAATTGTTGGGTCAGGCTGGTTGGGAAAATGAGTCAATATAGGTTGTTACTCAAAACAAATCAGTTTGGATTGACCTGGAATACTATTTGTTCAAAAAATGCAACTTTATTTAAAAGTTGTTAGCGTGTTGAATACATTAATGCGATGTGAAAATGTATATTATTTCAATAAAACTCTAGCCAAATCCTGTTTCTCAGTTGACCACTTTTCTGTTGGCTATTTTTTTTACCTTGTCTGATTTGTTAGAGATAAAAAATACGAATCAACCCGTTTATGATTAACTGGGCTGTAGAAGTAATCAAAGATTACAAAGATATGACTTATGTATGTTGCAGGTGTTTTTAGGGATAGAGAGCTGAATAACTGATAGCTGGCTAAGCAACTATACCAAGTATAACATGTGTTTGCATGCATGTTTTTTATCACTAATAAAACAGTACAGAAAGAAATAGTTCTTGGGCCTTTGTACAAATAAGCAAAACGTGCTTTGACTACCATTGAACCGTAATGTAGAAGTTATTTAGTTAGTGGCTTAGTGCTTGGGAAGACAGAAATGTTTAGAAAAAATGACAATGTCTCTATATATATCTAATTATGTAAATTTTGTATGGTATTAACAACATATATTTTTTTAATGCAGAGGAAAAGGCTCAAGAGCACTCTTAAAGTGGTTAAAAAATGGGACCGTTGTTCATGATGCAAGCTATTATAGTGCTGTTCAACTGCAGGGTTCACAGGTCATGTTCTTTTTCCTTTTTTTTGCTTCTTATTTCCGTAGAACTGGCTGTTTTCAGTATATTTGACTGATGTTGAGTGACAATTATATTGGCTGGTTTGCAGGATTTTTTATTGTCAGTTCTAAGCACTGTAATGTCACCTTTTCCTTCATCAGACACTGAAAATGTACTTTCTGGTGGTATCTATGCTTCTACAATGGTGGGTGGTTGCCTGTTTACATGTATATTTAATTATTCATACAAGATTAATCTATCTGTTGACTATTTTGGTGAGCATTTGTATATCTATGTATTTACTTTTGCAGCTTCATCATGTTGGAGAAATCAATTCACGCACAATTGCACCGGTTATATATATGTGGAGGCCTATTCAGCAGTCAACGGATGCTGAGTCAGATTGTGATCGAGCCAAGAGGTTCAGAAAAATATGGATATGGATTCATGCTGCTGCATTAACTGAAGGCTACAATGCTTTGGAAAGAGCTTGTGAAAGTCAGGGTAAGGTAGAATTTGAGTTCTTCGTTGTTTTTTTTTTTTTTTTTTTTTTTTTTTTTTGGAAACTTGGAGCTAGTTTTTATTATATTAATCCTTGTAAAAATTATTATCTCATGTACAGCTATGCTACAGTGTTTTTTTTTTTTTTTAATTGTGATTATTTGGAGGAACTTACATCTTGACCTTGCATAAATTCTGATATGTTTTGATCATTGTTGTAGAAGTCACTAGGCGCTAGTCGGGCGGCGAGGTACCGCCTAGGGATTAATCGGCGCTAGGCGGATTGAAATTTTTATATGTAATTTTACAAATATATATTATACACACACATCAATATCAATAATTTAATATAATACTTCAAATAATTTTAAAAAATATATTTAAATATACTAAAAAAAGTACTTTAAAGTACAAACTTAAACACTGAGTTCAAAGTTTAGAGATAAATTTCGATGTTAACTGCCTGGATTCGATGTTTCAGAGACATAATAAAGATTTTTGGTTGATAAATGTCTAAATAATCATAAAATTGGTCCCTTTTTACCATAAAAAAGTCAAAAAAAGTCAAAAAAGTAAAAAAAAAATAAAAATCTGATTGGGCCGCCTAGGCCCCGCCTAGCACTGCCTAGGCCAAAAATTAGACAGTAGATGGGCGCCTAGCGCCTAGGCGGCCGCCTAAGCCGATTTTTACAACATTGGTTTTGATAGTGGCAGCAGGTCAAATGGCCTGCTTTTTTATGATCAAATTTGGTTGACCTGAAACACTTTTTAGTTAAATATATTATTCATTTATTCTTATATATAGTTAGCGTGTCAAGTATGATTACCAAAAAAATTATCAATTTAATACTATTCTAATGTTGAAATATTGAATAAAGTGATTTGGGAGAAATTGTACCCTTTTAAGCTATTTTTTTGTTTTACCAGTTTGACCTTTTAGAAATATAACACGAATCGACTCGGTCATAAATAAGTGGATCGAAATTGGCCGCTTAATTTTTATAGGTTGATGTCATAACCATATATTAGTTTACAGGTTAACGAGGATTTTGCTTCAGTTAGATGTATCTCACTTGAGGGGCAATTTGGAACCTTGGAAGTGATGGGTTCTAAAGCATCTCAGCTTCTTCAAAAAATATTGCGTCCCATTAGCAAGTGAATCATTCAATGCTTTGATGCAGTTTATTTTTATTCCTTGTTTAATATTTAAATGTGGTAATTTCTTACTGTGGTTGATGATTATGCAGCATGTCTGAGCAATCTTCTGTTTTGAAAAAATGTTCATCAATGGGAGCTATTGATGAACATATACCTTGTTCTGGAATATTTCCTCTTATTGTTGTTGACCCTCGTTCTTTGACCAAAGAAAGCCCTGAGTTTGACTCAAATTATACTGATTTGTGGGATGCTGAAAAAGGGTTGTATCTTCCTGTGGAAGAAAGTGTTCTTTGTATGGAAAAACACCATCAACGTCTTCTGTCTTTCTGTCTTACTGACAATTCGGCTGAGGTCAATGCTTCAACGAATATACATTCTTCAAGAATTTGCCCTGTTATTCTTTTAAGAAGGAATAACCTAATGGATTCAGTTACAAGGTTTTTGAATTTATCAGAATATTGACAAAGCTACTTTATTGATGCATGCATCTAAAAATTCGGGTGGCATAATGGGTGGGGTGGTTAACAGGTCGAACAGTGCATGTTCTTTTTTGACATGTATGGTTAAAAAGGAATCAAGGTGACATTTTTGGTTGAAATTGATATTTTATAGATTGAGTTAGAAAGATTTAGACTGACCTGCAAACACTCCTCTGTTGGGAGATTTTATGAATTTTGAATATGATTTTGAATTTTACGAATTTGATATATTAGAAACAAATGACATCCAAGTTGATCATGTAACATAAATTATCATCCCCACTCAAGTTTGTCCTAATTTGATTATCCAAGATCCAAAATTATGATTTCTGACTGCTGTGTTGTTTAACAAATTTTCAGGTGGTCTATTATTCTTCCTTTGAGCTGGGTCAAAGCATTTTGGGTTCCTCTTGTCTCAATTGGTGCCCAGGCTATTGGTTTGAGAGAGAGGTCTTGGGTTGCTTGTGAAGTAAGTTATCGCCTTTACACAACATATGGGCAAAACTTACGGGTCGCAGGGTTGGGTAATAGGCTTAAATGGGTCTGTTTAAGGCAAAACTTACTCTCTTTTATTTTATTTATTTTTTCTTGAATTGTTTTAGTATTAAATCAGTTAGATATATTACAATGTTTATCTAAGTTTTGAATTTGATTTGGATGGTTTATGCATTTTGAACCCATTTTTTGGTTTCCTTTTTTGTTCATATTAGTAGCTCTCTATCTTATATGTCTATATTTTTTTTATTATGTTTGTTTGTGTTTGTCTGTCTGACGGTTTGCACTTTAGTCGGGAGTCTCTTTGGAAACAAACTTTCCTTTCTCATGGATAGATGTAAGGTCTGTCCTTTTCACACCCTCCCTAAACCTTACAAATAGCCATGCTATGAGTGGGATTTACAATGTATTATTGTTTGTTTTTGGTTGCTTTTTAACCTGTCTTGAACTCTTGATTTATCTTCTTATATTTTAGTTATTTTTACCATGTTACCAGTTGACCTGTTCAGGTTGCAACATTTACTTTGTACTTTTAAAAGCTTACACCACGCCCCATTTGCGGTGCACACATATAATGTATGTATGTGTGGGCCCTCAAGGGGCCAAAGTAAAATTGCACTAATTTTTAGCGTTATTTTACTTATTTTGTGAAAATAACGTTAAAAATGCTGGGATGACCAACTTCAAACGATAACTTCGAGCCGGGGACTCCTTCGGAACAGTCTCTATCCCAACTGGGATAGGGGTAAGGTTTGTGTCTATTTTTCCCCCTCAGACCCTACTGAAAAGTGGGAATATACTGGGTAAGTTTGTTTGTTTGTTTTAAAAGCTTACACCTTTTAAAACTTCTACTTTTGCAGGCTCAGATACCGATCTTTCCATCTGAGTATCCTGAATGTAATTCTTACTCTACTTTAATGGAAGCCGAAGCAGCTGCCATGGATAAAGAAGCAGCTCTTCGCCCTCCTTCTGTGAAAACATTTATCATTCCCATTCCACCTCCATGGAGCTGTGTTCGCCATGCTTATAAAATGAATCCCGCTGAATTAGAACACACTGAAATCTGCTATAATGAACCAGATGCAGTTGAGGCACTATCAGACATCAATATTGTTGTCGCAAGGTCATCAAGAAGGTTGTCTGGTTTCTTGAATACTATAAATGGTGATCATTTGCCTATTTTCTCACATTTTTCTGATGAAAACACGTTATCTAAAATCATGAAAGATGAGAAAATACTCGATCATTCCCCAAACAGGGATAGTGAATTGGGAAACTTTTGTAGTAATGTGTGTTTTGTTAGAGTTATTCTTCATGCTTATAAAGAAGGTTCTATTGAGGCTGGAGCTGTTGTTTGCGCACCCCGTTTGACTGATATAAAACTTTGGCTTTCGGGGTAATTTTTCAACATTTTAGCAGAAGCTTCCTTATTTGCCATTCATACCTGATTTTTTATGTTATTGCTTGTCTAATCTTGATTAGGGATGTTCATAAACCAATTAAACCAACTGAACCACCCAAACCAAAGCAACTATGCTGGTTTGGTTGGTTTGAGATTTTTATGGTTCAGTTCACGATTTATATTTTGAAAAGGTGGGTTTCCAAACTTCGGTTCTAGTTCCGCGCTTGGAATCAGCCGTCTACTCTTATTATTAACTTATTTTTCATATTCTTAAATTTTAATAAGCATATGTATAATTTTCATGAATCATATATATTATTTATAAATTTCATAGAAAGTAATGGTTTTGAATAAAAAAAATGCGTTAGACTATAATACCAGACCTGTTTTGGCCAGCCCAGGCGACCCAACCAACCTGACCGGCTTGGTTTGTTGTTTTGGATAGCAGTTAGCAGTTCGGCCCATAATTTTTTTGGTAAGCGGTCTAAACTGGACTATGAACACCTCTAATTATGACTGTCATTACAAAAACCATATCATTATACAATTTAATAAATCTGATTAATTTTTCAAGAATCATTTATGGGGTTTTATAAATCTTTTACCACATTGGGTGATTGTCTTAAAACTCTATATTAGGCTACATATCCTGTTTCACATTCTGAAGCTACTGTGAATTGATGCAGTTCAAGCAACAAGGGTGATCTTCAAGTACCTCAGTCAGCATTGTCAACATATTTTGTGAAACAAGATTCTGGTAAATGGGAATTTCAAGCGCCTAAAGATCCTGCAGCCATGGAATCTAATAGGTGGCCAATTGGTTTTGTCACGTCTGGATTTGTTCAAGGAAGGTTGGTATTAATGTGTCATTCCTTTGTACCAAAATGCATTTGAGTCAATTCGGATTGGATTTCGGATAGAGTCAAAAAATTTTCCAATTCAATTAACCCGATCCGAAAAACCTGTTATCCGACCTAACGAACACCCCTACATTTGACTTTCTCGGTCAAGTATACATCCATGATTATTCATCAGTTTCAAGAAGAAAGTGGTGGCAAATGCATAACCACTTGCAACTATTGGTTTAGATGTAACCGCATAACCAATGTTCTCTTGACCTGATTGAAACCAGATCTCTAACCTCCTGAACCGTTCTTGGTGTAAAGTTGTACCAGTGAACAGAATTGTTGTCAGGTCGACTTTCAATTTTTTTTATTATTTGTTTATTTTTCCCTTCAAAATCTCATTTCCTGATTCATTTATTGCCCCAAGCTTCGTATTTTATTTATGTAAATGTTCTTATTTTATTAAAATTGTAAATCCACACAAAAACTTGTTATATGTTCCCACTTCCACTCAGGTACCTTCAATGGTTGCATGTACCCATAAAGTCTTTGGTGCTCCGCTTTCACTTGTGCACACGTCAAACACTTGTCTACATATTGCATAACATTAAATTTCATCCCAGCCACCAGTAATTAGAATTATTTTCATATTTTGTTTTAAAGTAAAGGTTTACGTATAGTTTCGACTTTCAATTTTATATTATATTTGACGTCATCTTTTCAAATTCTGTTTGGACCGGTGGACTGGCAAAGCAATTTCCAGTCTGTTTCTGAAAACATTGCACATAACTGCATTTTGTTCACTCCCCCATTATATACCTCGTCAGCACCCCATATCTTATCAAGTTCTTCGGGTTGAATGCACATTCATAGCCTCCATCTACCTTCTAGCATAATTTTATTTATTATTATTTATTTAATTTGAAAATCACTAATTATGGAAGGTTGGTGTTGTTAAATTAATTTCCTTGACTCTTACTATTACTAAGTTGACTATTGTTGACTTGCAGCAAGAAACCATCGGCAGGGGGTCTCTGCGATGCGGTCTTGCTTGCTCGTCTTAGACACGAGCAGTGGAGTTCCGTGTCGTTGAAGCAAAGGAAGAAGGAAATATATGTTCTAACAAGAAATCTAAGATCAACGGCTTATAGACTTGCTCGAGCAACGATCGTTCTCGAGCACCAACAAGAAGATTTACATTGCATTTGAAATCAGGGTTGGGCTTTTTTTTTGAGTAGTTTTTATATATTCAGTCAGGTTTTTACAGTTTTTTATTAAATTTATTTATCTGTTTGCCTAGTTTAGCCTATTTTTTGTTTTTATGGGCTTGACTTAATTGGGATCGAACATATTGGATTAGGCTAAGAAAAGGTGGATTCCAAAATGAAACATGTGTTTATTGCTGGTTTGGCTTCAATTATAAGCCAGATTATATGTTACGTTTCGAAAAAAGATGTCCATGTCCCGTTTGTGATGTGGATATAATGTGTATATATGTCAGTCCTTGAGGGTTGACAAAAGTAAAATTGCATTAATTTTATTGTTTGCTAACAGGTTAAACTATGATTCTTTTTAGTCAATCTACTTGTCTTTAGTGAAAGGGAAAAGTGAATATAAGATTGTTAATCACTTTAGTTAGGTGTGAAACCTACCAAAACGACGTAGTTTTGATTAAATTTCATGAATTATGGCATGTGCAAAATTCGTATAGTGAAAATAAGAACATAAAAGAATAACTATAATTAATGAAATTTAATCAAAAATATATCGTTTTGATGAGTTTCATACCAAAGTTAGGTGGTTAATAGCATCATATTCACTTTTCCTTTAGCGGACAAATAGTTTTCTATGGACAAAGTGACAAACTCATTTATTGTTTATCATTTTAAAAGACTTGATACTTCTCAGACGACTTTTCACCTAAACCTAACTCCTAGTCCTTGTCAACATGTACCAAAGTAGACTTTAACTTTGCTAGCTACTCTTGATGGGTCCTAATATTCATACATTACTCTCATTATCTATATAAAATACTTAGATCAAATCAATTATATCATACTTACATAACTCTTATTTATACATATTTTTTAAATATTTTTTATCATTAAAAAAGTACAAAAATGTGGAGTTATTAGTACATCGGTGTACCAATATCAATAGCCTAAAATATTAGTATAGTGTACAATCTCAAATAATTCAGAACTAATAAACCATACAAATAATATTTTAAAAAACTCAACGTTACATCAACACTTCATTTTAAAATAAAACATTAAATCTCCTAGAAATTGACTCATGGTGCTTATATACCATTGTTGTATACTGTTTACATACTTAAATCATGGTTTAGCATGATATTTTTTTTGAGTTAAAGTCACTTTGAAATGCAGGTAAGCCATGAAAGCCTGTTAATTAAAAAAAGAAAAATCTTTATTTATTTAAGATATTTGAGAATTATTGAACTTAAGTTCATCATGGTAAAGAGATAAAAAGTTTCAGATAAAAAAATAATAATAATAAATTAGAGGCTCGGAATGAGCGAAAACTTAACTAGGAAAGACACATGTTGTACCCTATGCCAAAACTGGTGTATAGTACGCCTGAGATGCTAAACCAGGTGTACAACATACCCAAAGTGGCGTACATTGACTCTAGATGGCGTACCATACGGGAAAATTCTCAAAATGTCCATTTTGACCAACTTTTACCACATTATGTCTATTTGACTTCTTCATTCCAGTTTTGTCCACATTGTTAACGGGCGCCGACGCCTGTTAATTAACGGGCGGGAGCCTATATAGGTTCCAGTTAAAACTTGTCATTTGGCTTATATGAGCGTGGGCGCCCATGTACTCTGACACACGTCCATAATTTCAAAATTCTTGTCACGTGCGTCGGGCCCACACTTACACACTTGTCACCGGCGGCCGACCGTTAATAATTTTTTTTACAGGCGTTTGCTTTTTATTTGTTAACAGACGTCCACCCGTAATTAACATGACTTAAAAAAAAATTAATAGGTGTCCGCTCGTAATTAACATGAATTAAAAAAAATAACAGGCGTCCGCTCGTAATTAGCAGGACTCCGCTCGTAATTAACTTGACTTAAAAAAAAAAATTAACAGGTGTCCGTTCGTAATTAACATGACTTAAAAAAAATTAACAGGTATCTGCCTGCAAAAAAAATTCTAATTTTTTTTGAACGGTATGTTTACGGACGCCTGTAAAGTACGGTCGGCCGCATGTGACAAATGTGTCAGTGTGGGCCCAACGCCTGTGACAAAAATTTTGAAATCACGGGCGTGCGTCAGAGTATATGGGCGTCCACGCCCATATAAGCCAGATGACACAACGCTCGTTAAGACAATGGACAAAACTGGAATGAAGAATTTAAATGGACATAATGGGGTAAAAGTCGGTTAAAATGGACATTTTGAGAATTTTCTCGTACCATATACCATCATGTGGTACCCCAGTCGATGATTTGTTTAGTTCTTTAGGGCTATTTTAAATATGTTATAAACATATCATCTATACTGATAGATTTTGCATGTAAAGGATTGAAAAATGATTATCCAAATCTATTTTAAAATTCATATGTTTATGCAAAGATTAATCAGCCAACAAGCAAATTACTATTTAGATTTTACATTCATGTTTTTGAATCTATTTTAAAATTCATTTGCCTTTCTTTTGATTGTAAATGAAATAAATTTGAGTTAATAATTTTATTTAATTTTTTTCTATTTTTTCTATTTTTTTCTAGCATGGATTTGAATATGCTGGAGGGGAACAACCCAATAAATAAATATATATAATTTTCAACTAATTAAATAAATATGGGCTTCACCAAAACCATTTATATATATATATATATATATTATATCAACCTGTTACACACACACACATATATATAATGTTTGTATCATGTGAAAACTCTACTTTAAAAAGAAAACACTTAAAATCCTATATATGTCATTGATTTGGAATTTTAAAAATAAATATATGGTTCACATTAAACCTAAATAAAAAAATGGGTTTGAATAAACAAAGGGTATTGATATTAGTACACTGGTGTATGGATAACAACACTTTTTGTATATTTTTAATATTAAAAAAATATGTATGAGTAAAAATTATGTGAGTATGATTTGAGTATGGTGTATAAAAGAGGGGGTGATGTATGAATATTAGGACACTAAACAAATGTGGTTTAGTTTGGATTTCACATCCATCACTGTATCCACATCCATCATATTCAAATCCATGATCATACATGTCATGTGTTACATTGAGCATGCCCACATGTGTATAGTTTGCATTTCACATCCATCGCATTCCTCCAAATCAACATGACATGCATTTTCTCATGATCATGATCATGGGAGGATCTATGTAGTTGGGAGTGGGTTCACAAGAACCCACCGTGTTTTGAAGATTTAGCAAGAACTTTTGTTTACGAAAGGCTTAAAAGTTAAGGTAAACTCATTAATATGTTTAAGGGTGAATCCTTAATGTGATTTTCCCAAAAGTTTGCCAACTAGAAAAGGGTAAGTGATCTTTGTTTGAAAATTCTCGATAATCAATGCTTGTATTTGTATAAGACCGTGTTAAAATTACTTTCCAAAATCAATGAATTGTATGTATGTTCTTTTGTCGGTTTCCTCTCTGTGATGTATTACTTAGCGAAATGGTAGTTATTGGTGGTTAAATTCGCGAGTTAAGTTAATACCAGTCTATAAACCAAGGATGCGTATGGATGGATGATTATGGTGAATGTTTTCATAAAAGATCATACATTAAACTAAACGTCTTACTGGTTCGTTGGTTGGATCGGTTAGACCTAATTCAAGAACATGATCAAGAACTAGATGACATTATAAATAGTTAAAATATACCAAAAAAATATATAATTATAAACACATTTAAATAAACATAATTAACGTTATGAACATAATCATTATATAAAAAATATAGGGTTTGGTTTTAATGTTTCATTCTATTAATTTAAAAACAAAATCCGATCCGACCATTGTCTAATTCGACGGTTTGATTGGTCCAATTGATAATTGACCGATTTAGTTGAGAGCGATTTCTAGGCACCCAACCAAAATAGTTTTATGCCGGTTCCCGGTACAACCAGCAAAAACACTGGTTATGATGTTTTGTGACGGTTCCTGAAAATTTAGAGGCACCTAACCAAAACACTGGTTATGGTGTTTATCCTTCTAGGTTTGCTATAATTGCCCCTTCATTTCTTTCTCTTGAAGCTTATGCTAATTGATTAATTTTAGTCTTTTTAGACAAAGTATCAAATACAAAAAAAGTTTAATGGTTATCTTTAGCTCTATATATGATGACTTTGCCAAACAATTGCTCCTACAATTGGGTGTTTAGGATCTCACATTAACTTTCTTTTAAAAAGGAGAATAAAGAGGTCAAGTACTAAAACTAAACATTAACTCTCCTTTTTGGTAGGAATTTTCAAAAGATTGTTCCATAAAAAACCTCAAAAAATTTATGTTTGTGTTTTTATAGGGTTCATAATTTTATAAAAATTAATATTAAAAGTAAATTTAATATGAAAATATAAGTTGATGATGAAGGTGAAAGGTGTTTTATTAATTAAAATTTTATGTTTTTGAAGCTATCTAGGATTTGATTAGTGACTAAAAAATGAGGGGTAATTTTAGGGGTAATAACTCATTATGTAACTGAGATTAATTTGTTAAAAACTCAATTCAAGAAGAATATATGAAACTAATAAAAACACGTAACTTGTCAATGAGTCCTAGATCAATTGGTTTGAGAGGAGGCAACCCAATAACTTTTCAATGTGAAGGTTAATTTATTAAATTAAGTCTCACTTAAAACCAGTATGTTCCTAGTGGACCAAAGGTTTTACGACTGTGGGTCTTTGAATGGTGGGATTCCTTTGGAATGTTGGGCAAGTCGGGTTACCAGTGTTGTTTGTATTTCGCAGGCATGGGTGCTCTTTCACCATTGGGTTTACCCGGGTGACCGAGCTTAGAATGTATTCGTTATCAATTTAAAAAATAAAAACATAGAGCCTAAGAAAACACATGGTCAAAGAACAATTAATGATGACGGGTAATTGATAATGCTTATAAAATATGATTTTATGGGTGAAAATCTACATATGGTCACAATCGAGACCAATTGATAATGAATCGACATTTGACAGGAAAATACACAAAGAACAATTAATAATGAATCGACCCTTTTACGGGTGGTTTATCAAAACTAATAAAGAGATGCAAATTTAGCCTACTGGTTGGAGTTTCACCTTGTCACCGAAAGGTCATGGGTTCAAGGCCTGCCAGAGGCAACTTAAAGGGCATCCGGGTGACAGAAGGAATCTTGAGCTTAATCTCGAGTTCTGGACCAATGAAGGGCGAGGGTTTACCCATTCCAGGAGGTTCCCACGCATATGGTGTGACCGCGTCTTACTTCTGTCTGGTGGGCCCTGTTAAGACAACATACGTGGTATGTAGGATCGCCATTCAAAAAAAAAGTGTGACTTGAATGCACCAAAAGGTTTTTGATAACTAATTATATCTTCTTGACTTTTCTTATAAAATGTCTTGAAGATTGAAACTTTTTGGAAGCAATTGTTTTTAAATGTATACAAGGTAGCTAATAAATTTGTGACATTCAGGTTATAAAACTGATGTGTGAACTTTCTTTCAAAGACATGGCAGCCAATGTTTCGAATTCCTGTTAAATTTATGACATTCAGGTAATATAGCTGATGTGTGAACTTTCTTTCAAAGACATGGCAGCCAATGTTTCGAATTCCTGATAAATTTATGACATTCAGGTAATATAGCTGATTTGTGAACTTTCTTTCAAATATATAACAGCCAATCGACTGTGTTTTGTTGTTGAAAAAAAGTGACATGAACGCAAATTCTTCTGTGGGCTCATGCGCAATAATATACGAAGAAAATTAATGTGGAAAATGATACCCATACCCTATAATGAATGGTTTGCTATTTTTTTTCTAACAGTCAATTAATCAACTGTGAGTTATTTCGTACGCGGCCTCAATGGCTAAAGAATGTTCAAGCTGGCTACTGGTCTAGAAAAACAGAACCCCTAGCTCATCAGCCACCATGGAGCTCCTATGTCACCAGCCACCATGGAGCTCCTATGTCACCAGCCACCAATTACTGAGGAAAACCTGACCCAAGCACCCGCCCAAAGGCATGACGGTGAAAGATCGGTAAAACCGGGTGGGACCAAGGATCGAACCCAGGACCTGAGTTTTCTATCACTTCTTCAATACATTTATTTTACACTAGAACAAAACGTCTTTATTGAGGGGTTTGCTATGATTGTAGGTTCAATCAGCTTTGAATTGACCAAGGTTTCTTTTCTTTTCTTTTTTCCTTTTTTTGACAGAGATTGAATAAGCCTAAGGTTTTTGTTTGTTTGTTTGTTTGTTTGTTTTTTTTTAATTTGAGGTTGTGATTTTAAACAATACTTTTTATTAATCTTTATGGTAAAAAAAAGCCATGTAATAGCCACACAAGCTTTTAAAAATAAATAAAAAATATTGACGGAACAAATCAACAAGATTACCCCGGTAATTAATTACGTAAGATAAAAACAATGAGTAAATTACGATTTTGGCCCATGTGATTTAAGTGTTTTAACTGTTTTGGCTCAAAATAGAATCTTCTATCAATTCAGCCCTTGTGGTTTAGACAACTATTGGTTTTGGCCCTTAAACTTAACTATTTTAACGGTTATGGCCCAAAATCTACCTATGGTTGGGAGCTAAAAATGTTAGTTATCTAAACCATATGGGCTGAAATGCTGAATTGATAGAAAATTTTATTTTGTGCTGAAATAGTTAAAACACTTAAACTACAAGAGATAAAATCGTAATTACTCAAAAACAAATTAAGAAACTTTAGTGACTTTAGTGAGATAAAAATTTAGTCTTTATTAGAATAGAAAAGAAAGTTGGTTAATGTTTTGTGTAGTTCTCTTCAAAAGGACTTAGATATTTTATTTGAAAAACATTATATAAGTTTAAAAATATGGTAAAGATTAAGCGAATTAAAAAGTAATTTTAATAAATCAGTTTGAAAAATTGATTACTGATGTGTTGCAAAACACATATGTTTTTGTTTAGTTTTGGTACAGTTTTATTCAGTTTTAGAGTCGATGGTAGCTAGTACTTCACAATTCTGTAATTAAATGCTTGCAGGTAATAAACATGTATTTTTGGCACAAAAGATCAACGAAACGAGCTCCCGGATGGACGAGAATGGACCTGAAGCTAAAGAGAGAAAAATCTGAATTCTGGAGCCCTTCGCGTATCGCGAAAGCCATTGGAAACCCTGTCGCGGTACGCGACATTGGAAAATGACTAAACTGCCTTTTTTAATGATTGCGGGTTGACCCGACTGTTTTGTCGGGTAGCGAGATCCTTCGCGTAGCGCGAGGGGTTTCTGGGTAGCTGTCGCGGTACGCGACGGGTATAAAAACTCAGAAATTCGAGATTTTCTAATTAAAAACGGCTGGGAAGGAAAAATTAGGTTATCAGACGACTGGGGACGAGTTTTGGACGGCTGGAGGCGACTAGAGGCGATTGGGAGGTTCTTGAGGCAAGAATCGAAGGATTGAAGCCCCGGGATTGTGTTTTCGGGTGTTAACCATTCGGTTTTCTCGCTCTTTGTTTCATTCCTGATTACTATGTGTTTCAAGCTTTGTAAACTTGTTATGATTCATGTTTTGACAATGTTTCTTGGCTAAACATTTAGAACTACCTAGGTTAGATGATTATACATGATTGATTTTGGTTTATCTCGGTTTTGGAACAATATGATGTGTTGAAACTTATGATTTAACGATTTGGTTTTGAATAATGGATGTAAACGTGTGTTTATAACTGTTTGATTATTGATATTATACTCCTCGTGTGTCTTGGTGATTGTCTGTCACATAATAGGTGCATGCTAGATCAATTACTGTGTGTCTTTGATTAGTGGGTGAATTACTATGGCCAAGTAATTCATAGGAGTGTTTTATCAGGATTTAGATGGTTTAGGTGTGCAACCGACTTCAATATCTGTGAAGTGAGAAGTCGTCAATAAGTCTTGGGTGTTAGATTTCTAGTTAGAGCCTTTGTGAGAAGACCATCCTAGTTAATCTATCATTTCATGTTTATCGAGTCCAATAGGAAAACCCAAGTTATCCCTAGCATTTAAGTGAACTGTAACTTTCGCGCCGTGAGGTAGAGTTTTTAACAGTTATTTCTTAAGTGTTTTGAGATTATCGTACTGTGAGGTAGATAATTTAGCGGATTTTTCATAAGACACATGGATGACCTGTGAGGGAAATCCATTTAACCGGTGATTCAATGGCTTTTAGGACTTTTAGTTGACTATCCTTGAGAAGGGTCGAGGGTGCTTTAAATTTCCTTTGAGTTTAGTATCATAAGATCCCGGTGTCACGTCAGTTCCGTTACCGGTAGAACCTTGTCAAGAATGTAAATGATTCAAGCCTAGGTAGTGCTTTTTCTCCTCTGATTTAGTCTTTGTTTGCTCGTCTGTTTTTGTTTAAGAATTGTTCCTTTTAATTCATTTTTAGTTGCTAGTAAAACCCCCCTTTAAACAAGTCTTTTTAATCAAGTAAATTTGTATAGATAAGTCCTAGAGTCTAGTTAGCGTAATATATAGAAGTTTGTGGGTTCGATATCCGGACTTGCTTTGCTGTGCTACAAACGATAGGTACACTTGCCTGTCGGTAGCTTAGGATTTAAAGAGTCTAGATTTATTACTTTGTGTCTATTTTAGAGTCGGTTTTTAGTTAGTTTTATATCTAAGCTCCATCGACATCAAGTGTTTGGCGCTGTTGCCGGGGACTTCTTAGTCGATTGTGGTTACTAGTTCTTTTTCTTATCTGTGCATATGTGTGTTTATTTTGTTTTATTTTATTTTATTTCTTTTTGATTGATTTTTTTTATTTGCAGGTTTGGCAGTGTATGCCATACCTACGCTTACACGGACCGTCACCTGAGCTTTCATTGCCATCAAGGAGCGATTCGCGGGACTTTTCTGAAGGGTCTACGAGCAAGGTAAGTGCTTCTACTCCCATTTATGTTGATTTTTCTGATCACACACCATCTTCTTCTTTTAGTTCTTCTACTCACTCTAGTCCACACTTGCGTTTTGTTTTATCCATGGCTGAGCGTCGCATTTTTCACCAGCAGGCCATTGCGGGTTTCACGGGGCTTAACAACCCCATTACACTGCCACCGATCCCGAATGAAAATTCGTGGCAGATTCCTTCATATATCATGACCGCTATTAATAATGCTCAATTCAGCGGTCGTGATGATGAAGATGCACCCGCACACCTTGCTCGACTCACACGCATCTGTGGCACCTTTAATCTTCAAGGTGCCACCGAAGATGCGATTTTCATGCACTTGTTTCCGTTTCTTTATCGGGGAGGGCTACTTGGCTTGATTCTCATCCGCCAGACACTTTTACCACTTGGGCTAGCCTTCGGGATGCTTTTCTTAAAAAGTACTTCCCACCTGCTAAGGCCGCTCGCCTGAGAGATGAAATCCATTCATTCCGAATGGCCCCTGATGAGCCCTACTATCTTGCTTGGGAGAGGTTCCAAAACCTTCTAAGCCGATGCTCCCAGCATGGTTTGTCTGAATGGGCCCTTGTAGAGAAATTCTACAATGGGCTCACATGTGAGACTCGTGCCAGATTTGACACTTCTGCAGGAGGCCACCTCATGGGTAAGAGGGATGTGGCCGAATGCAATGATTTATTTGAGAGTTTTGCTCAGGCCGAGTATGAGCAGCGGTCTGCAAATAGGAATTCAACTCCTATCACTAGTTCTTCCTCGTCAATGAGGGGTGTTCATCATGTGAACATGGACACTAGTGTTGCTGCTGCTCTTGAGTCTCTAGCTAGGGATGTTAGGGATCTGAAGATGAGAGTATACAGGTGTGAGATCTGCAGAGGTGGTCATGCCACCTCTAAGTGTTTAGTGGGCCAGGAACAAGCCAATTTTGTAGGCGGGCAGGGTTGGTTTGGGCAGTCTTATAACCCCGGTTTGGGGAAATCATTCTAACCAAACCTATAGATCTTCCGGTAATCCCCCTGGTTTCCATCATAGTTATCCTCAAAACCAGGGGCAGGGTCAGCCTAGCGGTAGTGGTTTTGGTAGCACTTCTGGTGGTGGTGGTAGTATGGGTAGGATAGAGGAGTTATTGACTCAGTTAGTGGCAAAAGATGCCACTACACAAAAGATCCGATATGAACACGATGTTCTCCTCAAGAATCAACAATCTGCGTTCTTGGATTTATAGCGAACGGTTGGTGACATCGCCAAGCGGTTGGATGAACGGCCCCAAGGTCAGCTCCCGGGTCAGCCCCAAACCAACCCAAACGCCCACGTTAAGGCAGTCACCACCAGTTCTGGAGGAGGTGAAGGGGAGAGATTCATACCACCGGTGTTGATGGAAGTTGAGAAGGGTGAGAGAGTGGTTCCACCGGTTATGGTTGATGAAGAAGAACCGGTGGATGAGGAGATTGAGATGGAGACTCTTGGGAGGGTGCCCGTGAGGCTAGTCCCAGCAAGTACAGCACCTAACAGAGAGTCTCCCGTTGAGAAACCGGCAGTTGGGAAGAAGCCGGTCATGTTTAAGCCCACCACAGAGATTGATCTTTCCCGTGTTCCTTATCCGGCGTGCTTAACTAATCAAAAGCACGCGAAGGAATACGGGCATTTCCTTGAAATTTTTAGACAATTGAAGATCAATCTCCCTCGCATTGATGTCCTTCAGCGTATGCCTAAATACGCTAAGTTTTTGAAAGATTTGTTGAAGGGTAAGGACTTATTAGGCAAATTAACTGAGGTACCGTTGAGTAGAGATTGTTCTGCGGTGATAACGAACACACTACCGGAGAAACTGACGGATCCGGGTATTCTCACGATCCCGTGTTCGTTTGGTAGCAATGTTCGTAGTCACGCGTTGGCAGATTCAGGTGCTAGTGTCACACCCCGAGCCGACGGGGTAGGATCGGATGTCCCCGTCGGGCGGAAGGTTCCCGGGGCGTGATATCGCGAGTGATAATCGGGTTGATCAGATTGTTTACATAGCATCAATGTTTAAGAATAACTAAAACACAATCAAGCAATAATTAGGATTACAAAGTTAAATTACAAGATCAATGTTTGATAATTTAACTAAGTAAACCTATCCAAAAGAATCAAATGTTTCTATCTTGTATCTGTACAAGATATCAAAAGAGATTCGTATTAACTACAAAAGATGTGCTTTCAAAAGTCTGCTAGGTCCTTTAGTTGGGCTGCCTAGCATGCAATCTTGAAGCCTTAGTCTATTCCTGTACGTCACCTGAGAAAGCATGTAAAAGAAAACAAGGTCAACACAATGGTTGGTGAGTTCATGTAGTTTATAAGTTTAAATAGCTTTAGCAAACCTCTTCCGGTAAAACCTTAATCTTATTAACTCCACCTGCAATATCCAAATCGGTATGCTTATATATAGGGCATACCCCTGGGTCGAGCCTACGACCCGCCCAGACGCCATCCCACCACATACTAATCCGCATATGACACTGTTATTAATAATAATTAAGCATTTTACCTACCCTTCAATTCTCGTTTCCCCATTATAGTTTAAGCATTTTGTTTCTAAGTTTACCCATAGCATCCGTGAGTTTAGCTTGAGAGTCACCAAAATGAACAACTGAATGCCCGAAGGAATCCAGTATCAATCCATACCAGTTCTATGTGAAATTAGCAACTTAGGGGGAGATAGGGGATTCCCATGATGACACAAAGTCAACTAAGGATCACCAATATAGTCCTAGTTACTGATCACGTGTGTAAATAGTTTTGGGAAACACTGCATGGCAAGCACTGAGAGGCCATCAGTCCGTTTCCTCGTTTCAGACCATGAAGGACACCCTATGGCAAGCACTGAGAGACCATAGTAGATGCCTTCTAGTCCCGACTATGAAGAACACATGAAGGCAAGCACTGAGAGACCAACTATTGTTCTTCAAGTCCCGACTAGGAAGAACACATGAAGGCAAGCACTGAGAGACCAACTATTGTTCTTCCATAGCCAATAGTTTTAGCATAGCATTCAAATAGTCCAGCATTTACGTAACTTGTGCACAAGTACTAGCTTTACAACAGGTAGGGCAAGCACTGAGAGGCCAAACCGTTGTTTTAGCATGGCAATCAAATAGCATTCAAGAGTTCATAGTATTCATAGCTTCAAGTTTTCAGTATGTATGTAAGTATGTATTTAGCATAACTCATAGCATTAGTTTGTAGTATAAACCCTGTAGTATTAGCATTTAGTTTAACCCATAACATTAGTATTTAGCATAACTCATAGCATTAGTTTGTAGCATAGCCCTGTAGCATTAGCATCCACAATAGCATCATCAGATAGTAAATACCCTTAGCACTTGGTATTAACACATAGCTTTAGTATTAGCAATTAGCTTATGCCTTTAGCACTTGGCATAATCAAGCAGCATTAATTTAAATAGTGAACTTATGCCTTTAGCACTTGGCATAATCGAGTAGCATTAGTTTAAATAGTGAACTTATGCCTTTAGCACTTGGCATAATCGAGTAGCATTAGTTTAAATAGTGAACTTATGCCTTTAGCACTTGGCATAATTAACGTTTGTCTATAAAAATCGTATAAAAGCATTTTGTTAAATTTAAAACATTTGTTTTAAAATGTATAACATGCTTCTCAGTCCCGGTTTAAAATCAAAATAATTTGAAAAGGGACAATGAACTCACCTTGTAGTTGTGGTAGTTGACTTAACCTAAACAAGAATGCACGCGCGCTCTTTGTTGAAATTCGTTGTTGTATTCACGATCCTGTATTGATTTCACATTGTTTGCAACTTGTAAGTATAAGTTTGTAGAGATTCGTGTGTGTGCGTGTATGTGTTAGCCTTAGTGTCGGCTAACACTCGTGAGTCACGGTTGTCGTCCGGCCCTTGTTTCATGTGTCATAGGTTATTGTTATTATGTGACATTACGTTGTGTGTTTAGCCTTAGTTCACCCTTGAGTTTGATAAACCTTGTCATATTGCGTCTACTTGAAAGCCATCATCATTTCCCAAGTATGAAGTTTAGTTTGTAGTTTAAAAGTCTAGTGTGTTACCTTTGTAAAACCTAACAGGTTGCTACACAATTACAAATAGGAATGACACCAATCTTGTAATAGTTTAAGATTTTAGCTTGTCTAAGTTCCTTAGACCAAATTCTATCGCCTTTTTAATAAGTCATTAGTTTTCCCATGCATATCTCCCTTTAAAGTTGATATGATTTGTAGGTTTACATTGTTCATCATGTGATTCAACTCATTAAACATGGGCCGAAACATGACCATGGATCGAACAAACAACTTGGCCAAGCGTGTATATGGGCCATCCTCTTCCCAAGGCCATGCCACTTGTTATTGGGCCACAATATTAGGTTGCTGGGCCGATTAAGTCTTATGGGCTACCCAAACGGCAATGATCCAAACCACTTAGTCCCTTGGGCCAAAACAGTGGATGGGCCGAATGCACTGGGCCGAGAAGACCTTCTGAGCCAATACATGACATTTGGGTCATAGGGCTGCTGTTGGGCCTGACCCCACTGTACTGGGCTTACTGGACTGGGCTTGGACCACCACAGGCCTTGGGCCGAATGAAAGAATGGATGGTCGAATAGGGTGAGCTGCCGAATGTAGGTGGGCGAAGGAGGGTAGCCAGCGAATGAGGGTGCATGGGCGAATGTTGCATGGTGGTTTGGCGAATGAAGGGAGTATGAGGGGGTCGAATGAGACTCATTCGGAGATGGTTCCTGCGAATAAGGCTGGGGTGGCGACAGACTGATTGTCGAATGAGGTCCATTATTCTTGATCGAATGAGAGTGGGAGGATGAGCAGCGAATGGCTCATTCTGAGGTGGCCGGCGAAAGGCTAGTGGCGAAGGTGTGACAACCGGCGAATGGGCAGTGGTTGGCGAATGGGATGGTGGCCGGCGTATGGGGCTATTCGGCCTTGGGCCTTTCGGCCAACTGGGTGCCTTCATTCGACTGAGGCGTGACCAGCTTCGAAGCACTCCATTTCGAGGTTCGATGGTGTGTTAAGAGTTGGCATATGCGGAGGTTAGTTCTTGTGGTCATAGGGTTCGAATATGAGGGTGTTTGGCCGGCTAATGAGGGTGGGTTGCACTAAGGGTTGAAAACCCTAAAATCGCCCTTTTTGAGCTCAGTTTACCTGCGATTTAGAGGTTTTCAGTGCCGATCTCCTGTACTTTCGAGTAGAGGGGAGTAAGAGCTTCGATTTGGCACCAAGAGGGAGTGATTTGGTTGAGTATTGAAGAAGTTGTGGTAGACAGAAGTTAGAGAGAGAGGATTTCGGATTAGGGTTTTCTTGAGAGAGAAGGGGAAGAAGAAGATAGGGAAAATGAAAGAAAATACCCTCATTTAAGGTATTTATACCCCAAGGGTGTTCGGGTTCGTTTTCGTTGCTCGGTTCGAGTTTTCGTTACGTTTCCGGAACGTAACGAGCGTTTTTTCGTAGGTTTAAATAAAAAGGATTATTTTATAATGTATAAGAAAAAAAAAATACAATTATTGTTAGAAATCATTTTTTTTTAAATATCATTGAATACAATTATTTATCGAAATAAATATTTTTACGCGTTTCGTTATTGGTTAGCGATTTATTAAAACAATATTGTTTAAACTCATTTATGATGAGTTTCAAAATTGTAAAATAGGAAATATTTTATTTCCTTAAATTTATGATTGTTCGTATCGTTCATCGTGTTCGTTATCATTTCGTCAGAACTCATCGCCATTGCGCGTATTCGTTCGAATCGTCATTCGAACGAACACGACAATGGTTTTGCTTTCAGACTTTTGTTTTCTGCATTTCAGTCATTGTTCCAGAACATTAAACTTTCAGATTTATTCGTACAGATCGTCACCTCTACGAATAATTCGTCGGTTTAACATATTGTAACAATAACCGCTTATAGTTTTGTTTCGTTTAACCTCGCATACGTTTACACATAATAGCATATCAATAAGCCTTGGTTTCACTGTTCAACGTTGTCTGATGTGTTTCTGACTGTTAAACTGTTAAGTTTAATCAGATTACAGAAACGATAGCATAATGCTTTAATATCGAGCATCATGATATTAATAGCATAACAATAGTTTACGTAGTTGGTACCTGAGTTACTGTGCCTCTACTGTTCCGTTCACCGTTCCGGCGACGTTTCCGGCACAGATGTTACAGCTTGCATCAATTTGATGCCCTATTCTCTTTATAAGAAGCTAGCACTTGGTGACCTTGTCCCAACGCGCATGACACTTTCTCTAGCGGACCGGTCCGTGAAGTGTCCACGGGGCATCCTGGAAAACGTGCTGGTAAAGGTTGATAAGTTTGTTTTCCCCGTGGACTTTGTGGTTATGGATATGGAGGCGGGTACCAATGTTCCCATCATTTTAGGACGTCCGTTTCTTCGAATCGCTAAGGTCGTCATTGATGTTTTTGACGGGAAGCTCTCACTTAGGGTCGGTGACGAGACAGTCACTTTTGTGGTAGCCAAATCCATTAGTAAAGGAGGGATTGGTGAGGGTGTTGATGGTGAGATGTGGGAGGCGGTTGAAAGTGGCTCGTTTTCGAGCGAATGGGAGGAGATTTCCTTCTATTCTCCCATTAGTTGAGTTTGAGGAAGCTCTTGGGTTAAACTCCCAAGTGTAGAGTATGTAAAGTAGTAATGTCTAGTGTCGTTGGTATTTTGCATTGTTTGTGATTGTTTTTCGTTTTTCGTTTTTCGTTTTCGTTTTTGTGTGTTTTAATTTGTTTTGTAGGTTTTAATCAATTTGATGTCATAATGATGAATTGGAGCCACCAGGTATGTAATTCCTGCTTTAAAAATGCTTTTGGATGGTTTAAGTAAGAAAAATGGGTTGAAAACTTGGCTAAGGCATGAAAATGCCAGAAACTTTCTGGAAAAATGACCCCGTCGCGTCACACGACACCCACAGGCAATTCTGTCGCGCTACACTATAGATTTCAGTCAACACGCGGGTCAAACATCCGTCGCGCTACGCGATGGCCATTTGAGATTCTGTCGCGGTATGCGACGGGCTTCTGAAGTGTTAAAATGCTTTGAAACCCTATTTTTCGAAATATAACCCCAAAATATCCTATCCTACATCGCTTTCACCACCATCATTCACCCACTAGATACCCATTCAACCATCTTCGACCACCATTCCACCATTTTCATTTCCATTGACGGGTGTACTAAGGCGAGGTGTTCTGAGTCGATTGCAAGGTAAGGTGGTTTTCTAAGTTCATTCTTGTTGCATTAGATTATTTTTTTTTTCAAATTTTTAGTTAGTTCTTAATTTTCTTTGTTTGATTTGTGTTTTTCTTTGTTTATTTTAGTTAATTGGTAAGATGGTTTGTGGTTGGACTTAATCATGGATATCATTATTAGTATGTTTTGGATGGATTGATGCTTGTTTGATCTTTGTCTATGTGTAGATCTTATGTGATTGTTTGTAGCCTGCGGAGCAAATTTGAAGATTGTGGAGCTACGTGGAAAGATTGGCACTCAATAATCTTCTCTTCAACCAGCTAAGTCATTTTCAGTTTTTAGCTTTAGTTTTTAGTTTCACTTTTGGGTTTCCTATTTCTCTACATTGGGGACAATGTAAAGTTTAAGTGTGGGGATGAGAAACTTAGTTTAATTTTAATTTTGTTTTAGTAGTTAGTGTTTGATTTTTAGTTTTAGTTTACTTAAGTTCTTGAGTCAAAATTTTTGAAAATTTTTGTTTTTGTTTTTGTTTATATATCTTTAACTTAGATCTTTCTTGTCCTTGTTTAAGTTGGTTGCAAAAGCATGATGGGAAATGATAGGAAAATTGGGTTTTGTGGTTTCATTCATGGTTAACGTGTTGGTTTGGTTTTATGCTTTGGTTATGGGATGTGTAGGTAGGCTCAACTGATTGTATTTGTCCTGTAAGATTGGTATAATTTTACTTAAATGCATGATTTTCATGGGAAACATCTTGGGGATTTGGAATTAATGAGACCGTTTTATAGTCATAAAGGAATCTTTGCATAATAACATATTAGAGTTTTGAAAATCTGATTTTTGTTTGGCACATAAGTACTCTTTTTATGAGAATAAATCCGAGTCTTATGGCGCCTCCATTTCACCAAATAAGCTGAGTAAAAAGAAAAATTTAAAAAGAAAAGAAGTTGGACTAAAAACTTATGTGTCACACACCGGGTTGCAGCCTGGTTGAAACACCACTAAGTTAAATTCAATGGATTGAAAAATAGAAGAAAAATGCTCACGCTTCCATCTGTTCCCATTATAAAAATCTGATTTGAGAAATTTCTTGTTTGTTTATATGTAAGGATGACGTGAAAGCTAGAATCCAAGATTGATTTGGTTTTAAATTTCCTAAGTGTGGGTCTAATGAAATGAAATGTAGAACATGAACATAATAGAACCATGATTAAGGGATTTGAATAATCGGTATGGGTTTAACAGGAAAACAATACCTGCAGTCTTTTCCAAAGCATTGAATTTTGAATCGATGAGTTTAATTGTGTAGAAACCATTTTACCTAGCTATGATCCCAGATTTTTGCATAAGCCTTTTTCAGGGGCGAAAAAGAGATAAGTGTGGGGATGTGATGTGTTGCATAACACATCTGTTTTCTATCTGTTTTTGTTTAGTTTTGGTACAGTTTTATACAGTTTTAGAGTCGATTGTAGCTAGTGCTTCACAATTCTGTAATTAAATGCTTGCAGGTAATAAGCATGTATTTTTGACACAAAAGATCAACGAAACGAGCTCCCGGTTGGACAAGAATGGACCTGAAGCTAAAGAGAGAAAAATCTGAATTTTTGAGCCCTTCGCGTATCGCGAAAGCCATTGGAAACCCTGTCGCGGTACGCGACAGTGGAAAATGACTAAACTGCCCTTTTTAATGATTGCGGGTTGACCCGACAGTTTTGTCGGGTAGCGAGATCCTTCACGTAGCGCGAGGGGTTTCTGGGTAGCCGACGCGGTACGCAACGGGTATAAAAACTCAGAAATTCGAGATTTTCTAATTAAAAACGGTTGGGAAGGAAAAATTAGGTTATCAGACGACTGGGGACGAGTTCTGGACGGCTGGAGGCGACTAGAGGCGATTGGGAGGTTGTCACACCCCCAAGCCGGCGGGGTTGGATCGAAGTCCTCGTTGGGCGGAAGGTTATCGGGGCGCGATATCGTGAGTGATAATCGTGATGATCAGATTGTTTACATAGCATCAATGTTAAGAATATCTAAATCACAATCAAGCATTAAACTAGGATTACAAAGTTAAATTACAATATCAATGTTTAGTAATTTAACTAAGTAAACCTATCAAAATAATCAAATGTTTATATGTTGTATCTGTACAAGATATCAAAAGTGTCTTGTGTAATAACAAAAGTTGTGCTTTCCAAAAATCTACCAGGTCCTCTATCTGGGCAGCCTAGTATGCAAATCCTGAAGCCTTAGCTTAAACCTGTTCATCACCTGAGCAAGCATGTAAGAAAACAAATTCAACACAATGGTTGGTGAGTTCATAAAGTTTATAAGTTTAGAAAAATAGCTTTAGCAAACCTCTTTCGGTAAAACCTTAACCTCATTAACTTCCCATGTAATATCCGAATCGGTATGCTTATATATAGGGCATACCCCTAAGTCGAGCCTACAACCCGCCTAGACGCCGTCCCACCACATACTAATCCGCATATGACACTGTTGTTAAGAATAATTAAGCATTTTACCTACCATTCAACCCAGTCTTCATCAAAGCTTTAGTTTACTATTTCAAAGTTTACAAGTCTATAACGTTCATATGTATTAGCTTCAATATAAGTTTAACAAGCATCATAGTTCAGCTTCCACTAATCTCATGCATGGGTACAAGCTCTGCTATAGCAAAAGTTTAGCAATTACGTAGCCCACGGCTAGATACAAGCCCTGCTTTAGCAGAAGTTTAGCCATTACGTATCTCATGAATTACTTATGCTAAGTATCCGAATAGTCTAGCAATTACGTGTCCCCTGTATAAGTTACAAGCCCTGCTCTAGCAGAAGTTTAGCCATTACGTATCTTATACATAGACACAAGCCATGCATACACAAATAGTTTAGCATTTACAAATCTCGTATAAGCAGACACAAGCCCTGCTCTAGCAGAAGTTTAGCAATTACGTGTCTCTTATATAGATAAAAGCTTAGCATCATCATAGTTTAGCTTCCACATATCTCAATGCATGGGTACAAGCTCTGCTCTAGCAGAAGTTTAGAAATTACGTAGCCCATGATTAGATACAAGCTTAGCATTTTGCACACAATCATAGTTTCAAGCGTTAGCATATAGTTTAAGCATCAAGCCTCTAGTTTAAGCGTCAAGTTTGTAGCATAAGCATCAAGCCTCTAGTTTAAGCATCAAGTTTGTAGCATAAGCATCAAGCCTCTAGCTTAAGCATCAAGTTTGTAGCATAAGCATCAAGCTCAAGTTTCTAAGCTTCTAGTTTATAGCATAAGCACTAAGCATATAGTTTCAAGCTTCTAGTTTGTAGCATAAGCAATCAAACATCAAGTCTCAAGTTTCTAGTTTGTAACATAAGCATTCAAGCATCAAGTTTAAGCATCAAGTATATAGCTTCTCAAATATAATAGTTTCCAAGCATAATCACCATTGTAAGCATTATGGTTATGTTTAAAAGCATTAGATAATATTTCAATAATTTTATTAAAATATATAACATGCTTCTCAGTCCCGAAGTAAAACAAATAAGTTTGAAAAGGGAAAAATGAACTCACCTTGTTGTTGATGTGATTGACTAATTATAATAAAAATGCACGCGCTCTTTGTTTGCACTTGTGTGATGTTCACGCTCCTGTATTGATTTCATAATGTTTGTAGATTATAAGTATAAGTCATATTTTATGTGTAAGTGTAATAGTGTTAGCCTTAAAATTTGCTAACACTGATGAGTCTCGGTCATCTTTCGGCCCCTTATTGCTTATTAAAGATTTTAGTGACACATAGATAATGTCACATTCTTGTTCATGTGCTTTGGTTTCTTAGCCTATAACAATTTTTGTAGTAGCTTGTTCAAATCCCATACATGTTATCAAATTTCACTTAGTTAGAGTGTTATTTCATGTATTTGATTATCATAGGCCGAAAGATGAAGTTGGGCCAACTAAATTTAAGTGGGCCGTGAGTGTTTATGGACCGAAGTAAGGTCACATGGACCTTATGAATGTTGTGGGCCAAATTTCATTGGGCCGGATTAATTGACCATGGTTAAATGTTATATACATGAGTCCGGATAATCAAGATGGGCCGGACATGTGGATCAATCACCATTGTGGGCCGATCGGTTTAATATGGGCCGGTTGGCAATCTGTTTGGGCCGAGAAGGATCAGCTGAAAATCGTTGGGCCAAGGCAAAACGAAGTTAAGCTGAAGTAGGGTGCTGGGCCACATGTTGTTCTTGGAGCAAATAAAGGATATCTCGATCATGTGGTTCAATGGCTGAAGGTCCGGTGGGGAGGTTCGTTCATAGAAAAGGTTCGGTGATCAGCCAAAGTGTTAGGGTTCGTCTCCCCTTGGTTCGGTGGCCCCAATTGGTTCGGCTAATGTTTCATGACCACTAGGTTCGGCTCCCAGGTTCGCAGCATCCTCGGAGATTCGGCCAGGTGGCGTGAGGTTCAGCGAGTTGAGATGTGGCCCATGCAGGTTCGGCTAATGATGTAACATCTGTGCCGGAAACGTCGCCGGAACAGTGAGCTGAACAGTAAACACACAGTAACTCAGGTACAAACTACGTAAACTATTGTATGCTACTAATATCATGATGCTTGATATTAAACTATTATGCTATTGTTTCTGTAATCTGATTAAACTTAACAGTTTAACAGTCAGAAACACATCAGACAACATTGAACAGTAATACAAATGCTTATTGATGTGCTATTATGTGTAAACGTTTGCGAGGTTAAACAAAACAAAACTATAAGCGGTTATTGTTACAGAATGCTAAACCGACGAGTTATTCCTATAGGTGACGATCTGTACGAATGATTCTGATAGTTTAACGTTCTGAAATAATGACTGAACAGTAGAAAACAAGAATCAGAAAGCCAAACTATCGACGTGTTCGTTTGAATGACGATTCGAACGAATACGCGCGATGGCGACGCGTTATGATGAAACGAAAACAAACACGAAAAACGTTACGAACGATCATAAATTTAAGGAAATAAAATACTTCCTATTTTACAATTTTGAAACTCATCATAAATGAAATTAAAAGAAACTGTTTTAATAAATCGCGAACAAATTAACTAAACGCGTAAAAATGATATAATTCGATAAATAAATTAATATAACGATATTTAAAGTGATTTCTAACAATAATTGTATTTTAAATATCCTAAAATAATCCTTTTAATTTAAAACCGTAAACACGCGCGTTACGTTCCGAAAACGTAACAAAACGCGAACCGAGCAACTGAAACGAACCCGAATACCCACGGGGTATTTAAAGCCTTAAAATGAGGATTTCCCCTCATTTTTACTTCTTCCTCCCCACTTCTAAACCCTAATCCCGGTTTTGGTTTCCCTCACCATTTTCAAACTTGAAATCACCATATCTCCTTCAAAACTCAATGAAATTTGGTGGTTCTTGAACCCACATGAAGCTCTCATCATCCTTTACATGAAAGTACAACAGATCGGAGGTTAAAACCACTGAAAATCGAGGTATGAGGCTGTGAGTATAGCGATTTTTAGGGTTTTGTGAACCCTTTTCTCGAACCTTAACCTAACCGGCTAACCCACCTTCAAGAATGGTGCACCTGCACCTCACCATCGAGAACCACCTGGGCTTTTGAGCTGGAAACTAGACATCACCATCGAAGGCACCTGTGTTCTTCCTATTGTGCGAATGAGGGATGACCAGATCACATTCGGCCGAAGGAAGGGACCAGGGTCGAATGGCTTCATCCACACGGTTAATCCTCTTTCGCCCACCCTAGTTCGCCCATGCAACCATTCATTCGGTGCTAGCCATTCGTCGAGATTGGGTCATTCGCTGGGCATGCCATTCTGGCCAACAGCCTCATTCGGCCAACCACATCCCAGTCGCCACTACACCTCCGAATGAAGCCTCAATCGGTCTGGATGTCCACATTCGACATAGCCAACTCCATCCGACCCATTTGCTTGGCCCAATAGCAACAGATTCGACCCAGGTGATGGGATGCAGCCCATAGTGGGTTAAATCATTGCTTCAGGCCCAACAATTTTATGCCATTAATCCAACAGTTTAGTCCAGTTTCAGTATGGTTGGCCCACATCCCTTACTCTGGCCCATTTGGCTTATAGACCCATTGTTTCAGCCCAAGAGTTTGACCCACCTAACTATCTCGGCCCACACATATCTTCTAGGCCCAACATTGAGCCCACGCTATCCATTTCACAGCCCATTACTTCGGCCCAACTGAATCGGCCCAAGATTTGTAGTTGGCCCATATTGAAATCATAAGGCTCAAAGGCTCAAATATAATAGGCCCAATTAATAATCATCCCACTTAAAACAAGGGTTGTGAACTACATTTAAATCAAAAGAGATTTAATACCATACATGGGATGTTTTAATAACCATAATACAAAAAGTAGTGAATTCTAATTTAAAGAGTTCACAAACTTAAAACACTAATTATACAAGAGTTGTGAACTAATAAAGTGATTCTCATGTAACGATATCTTTCATCATGCCAAGACTAACACACTTGGATTGATGAGAACTCGAGAATGAATTAAACTAAATATACAACATAAAGGCATGGTTTAGTAACAACCTTAGTGATTAAGTGGGAGGACAAGCCGTAATTTGTAAACAGGGCCGGATAAAGATCGTGACTCACAGGTGTTAGCCAATTTTCAGGCTAACACTTACACTTGCACCAATCACCACAACTTATACTTAAAGATTACATACTACGTGAAATCAATACATGATCGTGACAAACAAACACAAGAACAGTCGAGAGCGCGTGCATTCTTTCATTTAGGCTAAGTCAACCACTACAACTACAAGGTGAGTTCATTGTCCCTTTTCAAACTATTTTGAGTTTTACTTCGGGACTGAGAAGCATGTTATACATTTTAAACAAATGTTTTAAATTTAACAAAATGCTTTATACGATTCTTATATACAGATGTTAATCCTACATGATTATGCCAAGTGCTAAAGGCATAAGTTCATTACTAATCCTAATGCTACATGATTATGCCAAGTGCTAAAGGCATATGTTCACTATTGATAGTAATGCCACATGATTATGCCAAGTGCTAAAGGCATAAGTCAAGTGGTTAATACTAAAACTATGTGTTAATACCAAGAGCTGAGGGTATTCACTGTTTGTTGATGCTATTGTAAATGCAAATACTAAATGCTGATGCTATGCTACGGGTCTATGCTACAAACTAATGCTACGGGTTATGCTAAATACTAAAGCTATGGGTTATGCTAAATGCTAATGCTACGGGTTATGCTAAATGCTAAAGCTACGAGTTGATATTAAATGCTAATACTACGGGTTTATGCTAGATGCTAATGTTAACAATAAAAGCTAATAATTCTATGCTAACACTAATGCAATATACATACATACTTAATGCTCAAACTGCTCAGAATGCTCTAAACTGTGTATGCTTTATATGCTTGCCATGCTCAAACAACGATTTGGCCTCTCAGTGCTTGCCCTACCGATTGTAAAGCTAGTACTTGTGCACAAGTTACGTAAATGCTAGACTATTTGAATGCTATGCTAAAACTATTGGCTATGGAAGAACAATAGTTGGTCTCTAAGTGCTTGCCTTCATGTGTTCTTCCTAGTCGGGACTGGAAGAACAATAGTTGGTCTCTCAGTACTTGCCTTCATGTGTTCTTCACAGTCGGGACTAGAAGGCACCTACTATGGTCTCTCAGTGCTTGCCATAGGGTGTCCTTCATGGTCTGAAAAGAGGAAACGGACTGATGGCCTCTCAGTGCTTGCCATGCAGTGTTTCCCAAAACTATTTACTCATGTGATCAGTGACTAGGACGATATTGGTGATCCTTAGTTGACTTTGTGTCATCATGGGAATCCTCTATCTCCCCCTAGGTTGCTAATTTCACCTAGTGCTGGTATGGATTGATACTGGATTCCTTCGGGCATTCAGTTGTCCATTCTGGTGACTCTCAAGCTAAACTCACGGATGCTATGGGTAAACTTACAAACAAAATGCTTAAACTATAATGGGGAAACGAGATTGAAGGGTAGGTAAAATGCTTAATTATTATTAACAACAGTGTCATATGCGGATTAGTATGTGGTGGGATGGCGTCTGAGCGGGTCGTAGGCTCGACTCAGGGGTATGCCCTATATATAAGCATACCGATCTGGATATTACAGGTGAAGTTAATGAGGTTAAGGTTTTACCGAAGGAGTTTTGTTAAAGCTATTTAAACTTATAAACTACATGAACTCACCAACCTTTGTGTTGACTTTATTTTCTTACATGCTTTCTCAGGTGATGCACATGTATAAGTTAAAGCTCAGGATTGCATACTAGGCTGCCCAGATAGAGGACCTACTTGACTTATGGAGGCACACTTTTTGTTATTTATACGAATCACTTTTGGATGTCTTGTACAGTTACAAGATAGAAAACAATTGATTCTTTTGTTAGGTTTACCGAGTTAAATTACTGAACATTGACCTTGTAATTTAACTTTGTAATCCTAGTTAATGCTTGATTGTGCTTTAGTTATTCTTAACATTGATGCTATGTAAACAATTTGATCCTCATGATTATCATCCACGATATCACGCCCCGGGAACCTTCCGCCCGACGGGGACTCCGATCCAACCCCGCCGGGTCGGGGTGTGACAAATGAGGACTGAACACAAGGTTCGGCTCTAGCATGGAAGCATTAGGGTTCGTGGCTCATGGAGGGTTCAGTGTTGGCTACAGGTTCGCTAGTGGGTTTGGCTGGGATAGATTTTGACGAACCACAGGTTCGGTTGTGAACAAAAGGTTCGGTGGTCTGCTGTTTGGGTCGAGCTCTCTCTCTTCACGAACCTGTTAGCCATCATCATCAAATCCCGAAGTTTTGTGGTTGTTCCATGGTCGACATAAGTTTTAGGATATTGCCAAAGTGTGAGTTTAGAGTGTAAAGGTCCCAATACGGTCGGGTATGTGTGTGTGGGTCGAATCACAATCAAGAAAACCCTATTTTTCAGCAACTTTATGGTTCATTACCTCGAAAATGGCTGGTCAAAACACTAGATAAATCAACATCTTAATTTCAAACCAATATCAGTGAGTCTCCATTGTACTTTTGTGTAGAGGAGGTCGAGAGCTTCAAGTGGACCCCAAGAACGCTTGATTTCGTTGAGAAACGAGTGAGTTATGGAGGTTTGAAGGGTGATTCTCCTAGAAAGAGAGTGATGGGTTCTTCTTTTAGAGAGAGAGTGAGATTGTAAGAAATGAATGAAAATGCCATCATTTAGTGTTTAAATAGCCCGAGGGTATTTGGGTTCATTTCGGTTGCTCGGTTCGCGTTTTCGTCTTGTTTCCGGATCGTAACGCGCGTGTTTTTATGATTTAAATAAAAAGGATTTTATTTTAAAATGTTTAGAAGGTGACTAATACTAATAATTGTTTTAGATATCGTTTTCTTGAATTATTTATCGAGATATATTATTTTTACGTGTTTCCTTAATTCTTTCGCGAATGTACGTATTTAATTTAAGATAGTTTCTTTAAATTTATTTCTGATGAGTTTCAAAATTGTAAAACAGGAAACATCATATTTCCTTAATTTTATGATCATTCGTATCTTTTTCGTTTTTGTTATCGTTATCGTTTCGTCAGAACACGACGATAGTTTGGCTTTCCGATTCTTGTTTTCTACTTTTCAGTTATTATTTCAGAACGTTAAACTCTCAGAATCATTCGTATAGATCGTCACCTATACGAATAATTCGTCTGTTTAACATTCCGTAACAACAACCGTTAGGGTTTCGTTTTGTTTAACCTCACATACGTTTATACATAATAGCATCAAATCAAGTATCTGTGTTTCAATTCTGTGTTGTCTGATATGTTTCTGACTGTTAAACCCTAAGGTTTTAATCAGATTTCAGACAATTGCATAATAGCTTAGTCTTAAGCCTTAAGTGTAATAGCATAAACATAGTTTCTCGAAATGTGTACCTGAGTTACTGTGCAAGATACTGTAGCGATCACTGTTCCAGCAACGAGTCCGGCACTGATGTTACAGAGGTCCTTGAGGCAAGAGATCGAAGGATTGAAGCCCCGGGATTGTGTTTTCGGGTGTTAACCATTCGGTTTTCTCGTTCTTTGTTTCATTCCTGATTACTATGTGTTTCAAGCTTTGTAAACTTGTTATGATTCATGCTTTGACAATGTTTCTTGGCTAAATATTTAGAACTACCTAGGTTAGATGATTATACATGATTGATTTTGGTTTATCTCGGTTTTGGAACAATATGATGTGTTGAAACTTATGATTTAAAGATTTGGTTTTGAATAATGGATGTAAACGTGTGTTTATAACTGTTTGATGATTGATATTATACTCCTCGTGTGTCTTGGTGATTGTCTGCCACATAATAGGTGCATGCTAGATCAATTAATGTGTGTCTTTGATTAGTGGGTGAATTACTATGGCCAAGTAATTCATAGGAGTGTTTTATCAGGATTTAGATGGTTTAGGTGTGCAACCGACTTCAATATCTGTGAAGTGAGAAGTCGTCAATAAGTCTTGGGTGTTAGATTTCTAGTTAGAGCTTTTGTGAGAAGACCATCCTAGTTAATCTATCATTTCATGTTTATCGAGTCCAATAGGAAAACCCAAGTTATCCTTAGCATTTAAGTGAACTGTAACTTTCGCGCCGTGAGGTAGAGTTTTTAACAGTTATTTCTTAAGTGTTTTGAGATTATCGTACTGTGAGGTAGATAATTCAGCGGATATTTCATAAGACACATGGATGACCTATGAGGGAAATCCATTTAACCGGTGATTTAACGGCTTTTAGGACTTTTAGTTGACTATCCTTGAGAAGGGTCGAGGGTGCTCTAAATTTCCTTTGAGTTTAGTATCATAAGATCCCGGTGTCACGTCAGTTCCATTACCGATAGAACCTTGTCAAGAATGTAAATGATTCAAGCCTAGGTAGTGCTTTTTCTCCTCTGATTTAGTCTTTGTTTGCTCGTCTGTTTTTGTTTAAGAATTGTTCCTTTTAATTCATTTTTAGTTGCTAGTAAAACCCCCTTTAAACAAGTCTTTTTAATCAAGTAAATTTGTATAGATAAGTCCTAGAGTCTAGTTAGCGTAATATATAGAAGTTTGTGGGTTTGATATCCGGACTTGCTTTGCTGTGCTACAAACGATAGGTACACTTGTCTGTCGGTAGCTTAGGATTTAGAGAGTCTAGATTTATTACTTTGTGTCTATTTTAGAGTCGGTTTTTAGTTAGTTTTATAGCTAAGCTCCGTCGACATCAATTACTAGATGAAGTTTTCTATTAAACGTATCTTGTAATTTTCTTTTAGATTTAATCCATATTATTAGCATATTTTAATACTTTTTCCAACTTAAAACTTAAAGTTTTCATGTATTATACTATTATCTTTTAAATGCCTGAAATGCAAAATAAATCGACGCGTTTTCTTTTTAAGCTACAACTCATGAGATAACAATATCTTTTTACAGCAAACATCCAGTCACTTGGATCATCCTGTTAAATAAATCACCCATCCTCCTGAATGATAGAGTGTGGTGACCTGACATACCCGTTCAAGAGAAAACCTGCAATAAGAAAAGCCTCATGACTAAACTCAGAGCAATATTTGTTATAGACGAAACTCCAACCCATGACCTCTAATAAAAGAAGTCAATAGGGCTACCATTAAGTTAGAAGCTTTTTGGTTATGAGATAACACATATAGTTAACTATGGTGCCCTTAGAACTTACACCCTATTGAAAACATACTTACAATATACACAACTGCTTTTATGCAAAGGTAAGACATGACCACATCAGATGCGTAGGAACTCTCTGAAATAGGTAAACCCTTTCCTCCCATTGGTCTAAAATCCGAAATTACGCTTAAGATTCCTTCTCTCACCTAGATGTCATTTAAATTGCAGCTAGCAGGGCTCGGACCCTTGACTTCTCGGTCACAAGGTGAAACCCCTAACATTTGTAACCATTACTTGAAATTGAGGTTGAACAGATGATTAAGTAATTATTCATTTTTTTAATGTTTTTATATTAAACAAATGCAACAAAATTGAAACATTTTTTTATTAAAAACTAATTTTAATCAGTATAATATAAATAAAACATTTTATAAACATTAGTATTTAAAAAGAGTTCGGGTTGATCGACATGTTTCTGTTATGCGGGATGTTTGAATTGTTTGTGTTGTTGGAATTAGAATGAGAGATAACAATGGAATCAGCTAGAAAATAAAGTGGTTGGGCATGAAGAATGATGTGTTTTTTAAGAACCATTTTCATGTATAATTTAGTTAACAAAGTTAAAAACCGGTATAGATAGAAATATTTCAGGTTAGGTTAAGTTTTTAATTTGGTTTTGACCAATTTTTGGCCAGGGAGAGTTGAAATCGGTTCCTGTAGTTTGGTTCGGTTTCAAATTTGTTATGATTTATGTCTGAAAAACTGAAAACATTTGTACACACCGATTCGATAGGTCAGCATCGGTTCCAGGTAGGGTAACCGGCCCTCGTATCTGAAACTTTTTTTCCACCTCTATGTCCAACCTTCTCTGGCTTGGGTGTTAAAGTTCTAAAACCATTGGTTGAATTTGACGAGTTTTTCTTTAATGGCAGTATTTTCACGTGTTTTCTATCTTTTAGAGGCAACAAAGTGAGACTCCTTCAACCGTCGTAAGAAGCCATACCCTCTTATGCACAGGAACCTCGTAAATTAGGTCAACCTTCGCCCCCTATCGGAATTGAGACTGGGATAAACCCTAAACTGATTATTCATTTGGTGTCATTCAAACTTGTCATCAGATGTATTTAAACCCCCGACCTTCATTATGGAAGGTGGGAACACTAACTATTGAGCTGTGTTTTTTCAGGACAGAAAGAGAGTAAATGAGTGTAAACAGAGTTATAAATGATCTGAATAAGCATGAATGATTATTTGTTTGTGTATATTCATTTAACACTTAATTTGTCACAAATGATTAACGAATATTAATTGAACGGAAATTCTTGTTTCTGTTTGTTTATTAAGAATTTAAAATTGTTCACGAACACAAATGAACATATATTATCTGTAAAATAAAAATGAATATTTTCATTTTCAAACATTAGACATGATCATCTTAAATAAATATAAAGTTAAACAATCTGTATAAAAAAAATACAACTATCTTAAAACGAACCAAAAATTATAAATAATGATCATAATTGAAATTATTTTAAACAAATGTTTCAAATGACTAGATCTGTAATTTAAATTTTATGGTATTAAACAAAAAGTAAAAACAAAACAAGAATATATAACAAATTTAATAAATAAACATAATAAATGAATGTAAACAGACGTATTGCTAAACGCTTAATAACACTAATAAATGAACACAATATTTGTTCATGTTAGTTTGTGTAACTAAGTAAACAAAATTTCTTTTTCATATATATTTATTTATTTATTCATCCAAAGAACATAAACGAATTGCTCACTGTACGATTTATGAGTTATTTGTTCAGTTTGTTTACACTTCTAATGTAAAGAAAGAGAGTGCTCTAAGTCTAAAGAAAGCGGAATAGGGTTTTTATTTATTTTATTGTTTTTATGTAATAAAGTTGGGTTTATATATTTATATATTTTTTTATTAAAAAAAGGTATATTTTAATCATTAGAAAAATGATAACAAAAGAATTCGAACAGTATCACTCGTCTCAATTGAAATTACAATTTTAAAACGGGGAAATCACCTAAATAACTATTTGACCTATAATAATTGAAATCATAGTAACCGACTAGATAAAAAAAACAAATTTGGCCGTTGACAGGATAAAATATTGTTGAGTTAGCGACAACATATAAGAAAATATAACCAATGTAACAATAAAAAAACTTTTTCTATGAAAACGTTGAGTCGACGTTACCTTAAATGTCTTGTATCATTAAGTCAGCGTATGACTAGAATGAGAATTTGCCAACTTAATGTGCTAGAAAACATCAAGGATATGACTTGGCTCGAAAAAATCTTTTGAGATTTATCATGTTAGCGATCCGATTTGGCATAAATATCTTGTCAGGATATATTACGAGTTACGATACGATTTGACTCAAAAAGAACTCTTGAGTTTTACCACATCATTGATATGATTTGACATAAATATTGTGTGAGGAGATATTACAACTTACAATACTATTTGACCCCAAAAGATCTAATAAGATCTACCATATCAACAACTTTACACAAGTATCTTATCAAGAGGGATTGACTCAAAAAATCTCTTAAAATTTACAACATCATGAATATGATTTGACACAAATATCGTGTCAAAAGATATTACGAGTTACGATACAATTTGAAACTAAAAGATCTCTGGATATTTGTTATGTCAACGATACAATTTGACTTAAATAAATAAATAATGGTAAATAAAATATCGATGACTTGACATTCAATATCACTAATATGGTAAAAATACGATTTGACGATGTTGGTTTGGTGAAACCGTTCAGGATCGAAATACAAGCTCTACTAACTATCTACTATGTGCGGAATCCATAGTTGATATGTATAAAACTCAAGAACACAAGCAATTCAATAAAAACTTCTTGTATTATCAACAAATGATTACAAGATCACTCACACTAACAAACTTCTCACACAGAGAATTTCAGCAAAGCACTCAGCAAAAAACTACTGAAATAACAAACAAAACAACTATATATAGTTACAGACCAGCGAACCTTAGGTTCGTGAGCCGAACCCTAAGGTTTGCTAAACGAACCTATAGGTTTGTCAGACGAACCTTATCAAGGTTATAGGTTCGCCGAACCCTTAGACACAATAGGTTCGCCGAACCTGCCTAGGTTCGTGGGCCAAACGAACCTTGACAAACCTAGCCGAACCCTTTACAATTCAAAATAAATACAACTTTTGAATAGCAAACCATTTCAAATATGCACTAACAAACTCCCCCTAAATGTTTGCTATCAAAATATTCAGTCTTTGACTTCAGTTATTTTTTCAACTTTATCTTCAATTGATTCTTCAACTTTGTCTTTTATCCCACTCGATTCACCAACTTCAGCAACCACATTATCCACCGCTCGTATCACCACCGAACGTGGTATCTTTGCAAGTCTTTCTGCTTCCACTCTATAATCTCTATCATCTCTCTCCTTTTGCACTTGCATCAACTCAGTATAAAGATAATTCACATCATTCCAATTGCAACCAGAATGTATTCCCAAAGTAAAACACATTTGTGCAATGGTTTGATATTGAATTGCCATATCTTTAAAACTTACTCCCACATCATGATATCCATCTTCAGCATATATCTGAGATGAATTCAACAAAATAATATCATCTTTCGAACAATTCACAATCCATATAGGATCAAGCATCCGTATCACCCTCCAGTTTTCTTCTTGCTTCAACACAATAATTCCTTCTGAAGTTCTTTCATCATAAAACCAAAACTTGAAATATGGATTCCAATCTTGTTCAACTTTTCTGAGTCTTGGTCTTTTATAAACTTTTGGCTTCACATATTCTTTGAATCTTTCCCTGAACTGGGGAGATAACAAACTCCATCCAAAACGACCTTCTTTCTTTAACAAATTTTCAAAAATTTCATTGTGTCGGGTCTGAATAGGCTTTATCATTCTTAATCTTGAAAGATCTTTGCATTCAAAAGCTGGTAGACTCATCAAATCAGTAGCCTTTCCAAAATATTGACATCCATCAACCCTTTTTACTACATAACAACCTTTATCAGACAAACTTCCAGGAATGTAATGAAAATAACCATAACTAATAATCCTCCCAATCATCTTGGATTTAGATCCAATCTTGAACTTTGTGGATTGTTTAGTTAGGTTGTCTAGATCTTTATCTTCATACACTTCCCTCATAATTTTGAAAGAATGCAAATGATCAATGATATACTTTGTTTCATCTTGAAATTCCTTCCAGTAATCCAAATTTGTCTTTTCTCTAATTGGATTCAAAGTTGAGCTTGACATACTTCCAACTTCAAAAATCTTCTTCATCATGTTTAGATTCAGCAATTCTTCATCAATAACATCTTTATCAAAATCAGACAGATCAGTATCATCATATTCTTCAAAATCAAACATCAAATCATCATCATCATCCTTATCATCATCAAAAACAGATTGATAATCTTGAAATGAGTAGTCACCCAAAATTTCTCCTTCTTCTCTTTCTTGATAAACTTGAATCTCAACAATGTTTCTCTGCAAATCTATATCAGAATGCATTTTAAATAAATCAAGAAAAGTAGGCAGAGAGTAATCAAGAATCCCTTTAGGATATTCTATTAAGTCCAAATCTTCAAAGTCAACATTCATACAATCCTTAGCCCTATCTGAAGCTACAGAAGAAACTGGAACAGCATCAGTAGAAAGCTTTGGAGGAGTTTAAACAATCATAGCTCCAGTAATTGCATTTAAACCACCAGCACCACTCTCAACACCACCAGCACCATCACCACCAGTCTCATCATCACCATGATAATCCAAATCATCTGGATGCTCATCAACATCAGTATCACCATAATCAACCTCTTCTTCATCCTCTTCTTCTTCTATCTTCTCTTCCTTTACAACCTTTTCTTCTTCTGCATCAATATCGACAATCACTTGATCAACTTTTGAACTAGATGCTTCAGACTTTGTGACTTTTGATTCCAATTCTTTGACCTTGAATCTTAAATCAGTGTTTTCATTCTTCAAATCAATAATATCTTCATATTGTAGCTTGACCAAAAACTCCAACTCAGAAATTTTATCTTTCATCACTTTCTTCTCAGCAACCTCTTCTTCTTTCCACTTCTTGAACTCTTCAAATTCCTTTGAAAGCAGAGATAATCTTCTTTTAAGATCTGTATCATCATAATTCACAGTGAAATTGATATCACCCAGATCATCAAGTCCTGAAAATAAATCATCTCTAGGAATTGAATCCTGAGGAATAGAAGTCTCTGGAACTGATGTAGATACAGTAGTAGCCTCCACAAACAATGGTGAAAAAGAAGCTACATGTACAAACTCAGGAGTTTGCACAGTAGAAACATGAGTAGTAGTCACAGAAACTGAAGTAACAACAGGAGAAACAGAGGCAGGAACTGAAGAGACAATCACAGGTGAAGACACAATGGTCTTATCAGTCTTTGTCTTCATCTTCTCATAAGGCCCTCTCTTGGCCATTCTTTTAATCTTCTTTGGTTTAGAAGATTCAGGTTCATCTGGTACAAAAATAGGATCTTCTTTCTCTTCCTTCTCCTCAGCATCCTTTTCAACAAATTTTCTTTTCCGTCTTTTCACCATCTGATTTCCTTCCTGAACCATCTCATATTCTGACTTTGTGTCAGAAGATTCACTTTGATCATCATCAGCAGCAACAGTCTCTGTTTGCATCCCAGATACATCAACTTCCAGAGGTTCTTGAGAAGATTGCTCTTGAGATGATTTAGCTTGAGAAGTGGATTGAGAAGATTGACCAGGAGTCTTCTTCTTTGGTTGTTGCCTTGGTGGAGGTGGAGGTGGTGGTTGATTATCAGCAGCTGCAACATCTTCATTATCAGACTCTGAATCATCATGCCTCCATGCATCACCCTCAGGTGCAACATAATTTGCCCCGGCACAATGAGCAATCAAATCCTTTTCTTGTACCGCATCCTCAGTTCTTTGATACACTCTGACTTGACCCAAACTTGAATCAGTCATGTGTTTAAGCTTCAACAAGTCTCCAACTTCCCTGGGTAGCTGACCTTCAGGAAACCTCTCATCAATCAACATTTGCACAAATCTAGGATACATGTAAAACCTATCCTTAGCCTTTGTGATGTTGTCACACATATACCGAAAGATCATGCCAGAAAAATTGAACGGTTTGTTCAATATAAGCGCAACCATGGCAGATCGCATCAAGTCCCTCAACTCATCAAATGTGCCTTTCCTCATGCTAAGGCAATGCAGCAACACATGTGCTAGAAACTTATATTGCAGAGGTAGTTTTCCCTTCTTGACTGAAATGGAGTTGTAAGCTCCAAAGTATCTAATACGTAGAAAACAACCTTTGATGCAACTCTCAGGAATAAGAGTTACACCATCTGGTTCACCTCCAAAATGTAATACTCTCCTAACATCAGCCTCAGTTATACGAATTGCTTGTCCAAGCACATTCGCATCTATAGTATATACATCATCAACAGAAATTATCCGAGCTGATCCCCAAAAGCTCTGAATATGAGATCTATATATCTGAACTGAACTTGAGATAGCATGATAAACCCTTGATCTTCTGAGAAACTCGATCATCGGTCTGAATTCTTGACCATTCTTAGTAGTCGGATCCAAATGTGCACAAATATTGTGTTTGTCTCCGAAAACTAAGTTCGCCATTTCTACAAATAGAAATAAAAGAAATTAGAAACAAAAACAATTAAGTAAAATTAACAAAATAACAAAAAATCAAAAATTTCTAAGTAAAGAACAGCGAACCTATCCTTCTTAGACGAACCTTACTGCTAGACGAACCCTACTGTTAGACGAACCCTACAATGACCGAACCTTGCAATGACCGAACCTTGTATTGAACGAACCTTTTAAATGAACGAACCTTGTTAGTCAAACGAACCTTGACCAAAAGATTCGTTGCTTTTAAAATCAAAGGTTCGCCACGAACCTATACAAATCTAACGAACCCTCAAGGTTCGGCGAACCTATACAAATCCAACGAACCATCAAGGTTCGGCGAACCTATACAAATCCAACGAACCCTCAAGGTTCGGCGAACCTAAGCTTCGTTCAGCGAACCTGTTCATCGTCCCAGTTTCAACATTTGACTCAAAAAATTCAAAAACAGTAAATCTGATGAAAAAATCATACACCTAGATTCGAAACTTATCGATGAACAACTTTAACAAAGATGGTTTATCCAATTTTTAGATTTTAACCATATTAGATTCAAATTACAGATCCAAAATTAAAAAATCTAAAAACTCTCAGATCTCTCAAATTACTCGGTCAAATCTCAAAATTTCTACCTAGAAATGTTCACGAAATGATTCTGAATCTATTGGTAACAATCAAAAACTCTGGGAGGTCCAAGATCGAAAATCGAAAAAAATCCTTCAAGGGTTCGTCGTCTGTGATTAATATGAAAGTGACGAACTATTTTCACGAACCCTGTATTTATATGTCACGAACCTTTCCAGCGAACCATCTTGACGAACCATCTTGCGAACTATCTCCACGAACCCTAACTCACGAACTATTTCACGAACCCTAACTCACGAACTATTTCACGAACCCTAACTCACGAACTATTTCAGCGAACCTTGTCAACAACCTATCTCAACGAACCTTACCAACGAACCCATTCAACGAACCTTATCAACGAACCCTAAGTTATAAAGTTCCTATGATAATGAATCCATGATAATGATAACAATGACAAGGATTTCAAATCTAAGTTCTAAATTAATAGACCTCAACCTTTGAATTCCTATAGTGATATGACAAGGATCTCAAATCCAAGTTCTAAGTTAATAGATCTTGATCTTTGAATCCTATAATGTATATGACAAGGATCTCAAATCCAAGTTCTAAATTAATAGATCTTGACCTTTGAATCCTATAATGAATATGACAAGGATCTTAGATCAAAGATACTAAATTAATAGATCTTTGCCTCTAAATCCCATAATGAATATGACAAGGATCTTAGATCAAAGATACTAAATTAATAGATCTTTGCCTCTAAATCCCATAATGAATATGACAAGGATCTTAGATCAAAGATACTAAATTAATAGATCTTTGCCTCTAAATCCCATAATGAATATGACAAGAACTTTAGATCAAAGATATCAATCTTTGCCTCTAACTCCTATACTGAATATGACAAGAAATTCATATCAAAGATACTGATAATACAGATCTTTGCCTCTGAATTTCTATAATGATCTCTGTGTGAGAATTTCAGATCAAGGATACTAAGAATATAGATCCTTGCCTCTGAAATCCTTAAATGCATATGCGTGAGAATTTAATTCGGTTTCTAAAATTATAGAAGTCCGATTCAAATTCTTTGACTCGATATCTAATCTTAGAAAAATGTCCCTAAGATCTTTCAAGCTTAATGTAGACTTAATGCTCACTTAAGTTACTTAGCTCCTAAGCATCCTCAAGTCTAAAGCACTTAGTCCTATGGGGTAGCTTAGGTTATAGTCTAGGTCATTAAACATTGGGTTTTTTTTTCCTAGTTCTCTACAACCTTGGCTCTGATACCAACCTGTCACACCCCTGCGCCGCGTGCGGAATCCACGGCGCGGTGACGTATGAACAATTGAATCATGCACAAGTATTGAATAAGAACAACCACAATGGATTACTACATTTCATAATGTTTAGACAGTTGTTTAGTTACAGACAATCTATCTACCAAAAGAAAGACAACTACAGACCCAAAATATAGTTTACAAAGCAAGACTTCAAACAAGACAATTAAACATTTAGGATTTAGTGTGTTTCTAATCCATCCTAGCATGTTTCTTCATCTTGTTCTATCTTAGTATGGTCTCCTTAGTTGTCTCTGAGAATGTCTTAAACCTGATTACCTGAAACACGTGAAAAGTAACTGTCAACTACAGACGTAGTTGGTGAGAACAATAGGTTTAAGCATTTGTAAACATGAGTATATGATATAAGACATAGGTAAGTTAAAGCATCATAAGATTCACACGGATGAGCTGTAACCCAAACTAACATCAAGTAAGAAAATGAGTGTAAACAGTCCAATCACTGTTCGCACGACAGCCAATAATATCAAGTCCCAAACCACGTTTGGAGTTAGATAATACGTCAGCAGTTTTGATAACCATATGATACCAGACCTGCAGTTGGCTTTTAAAAGCAAATTTAAAAGCCAACTCCATCCTGGATAAGAAAACAATGACACCAGACCTGCAGTTAGCTTTTAAAACAAATTTAAAAGCTAACTCCATCCTGGATAAGAAACAATGTGTCCGCTTTCCCTTGTTGTGATCACCCAGTACTAACGCTAATGAATGTGATACTTGATGCTTTTTGCAAGTTTGTTTACAACAATGGACACCATGTTTTCTGAATCTTACTTTAACCGGATGTGTTAATGTCTTATTTGAAAACCTAGATTTAACTCCACGAGTTAAATCCTTTGTTTATGTAACATGAAAATGAATCCCTTGATTTGATTACCATGATGTGAACCATATGATTTGAATCCCTTGAAATGAAACATTTGATTTGAATACCATGAATTGAACCACTTGATTTGAATGTCACAAAATGAACCACTTGATTTGGATACCATGATATATTGACCTTGTGTAACAACAAGGTTTATAACAAAAGAAGAGTTTATGAAAACATTTATATAAAAGCATTTAACCTTTAAAAGAACATTTGAGTGAAACTGTTATAAAACATTTTAAAGAAACAATTTATAAATCCTTTTTAATAATAAAAGTTTAACAGTGAATGATTTCTTTAAAACAGTTGACAATTCCTTAAACAGTTGAAGAATCCCATGGATTCAGAAAATGAACTTGTAAACTTTATGAATACACATAACCTGTGTATGTAACCAGATTGAAATAGTGGTTTTGATCACGTGTTCCACCCCAAAACAGTTATAAAACAGTAAAAGAGGGGCTAATGTTCTCACCTGTCTGCAGTAGACTCTGAACTAAACAGTTAGCAAGTAGCAAACAGGACTTCTAATTGTTTCCTATAACATTGTAATCATACATAAGATATAGGATTTATAATTGTATAACTTGATTCATTGATTGACTTGTGTTCTCTTGAAAATGATTATTGTGAAAACTTGAATGTTATGATTTGAATCTCTTGATTGATCATGGGTCCAAGAAACTTATGAAATGTTCTTTGATGCATAATTCATATGCATAAAATGATAAATGTTTATGAATTTGATAGTCGTTGATTAACATGAATTATGAAAGGATGTTCCAATTGTTTTGAGTCTTGGGATTGTGAATTGATCCTCATGATTATCTTTAAGTTACAAATTTAAACCATTTATAATCAATTCACAATTCGTCATAGTCGAGGGCCTCCCATTGCCTTAAGCCCATGTAACCCCAATGGTCCTTAATTCGAGTCCATGACCACTTAATTCAATAATGGCCAATTGCTAAGTATTGGGCCAAAAGTGGATTTCGTGGGCCAAATGAATGAATTATTGGGCCTCATGTCTTGTTGGGCTTAACCTAAGGTGGACCGAAGCTAACTAATCAATTGGGCCGAATGGAATTTGATTGGGTTGGGCCGAAAAAGTCCTGGGCTGCCACTTGGGCAGCGAACCCTTTAGTCTCAAGGCTTAGGTTCGTTGACATGCATGGGTTCGGCTCAAGTTGGTTCGTGGCATGCACAAGGGTTCGACTAGGGTTCGTGATGACTCCTTAAGATCCCTAGAGTTCGGCTGATAGATCCCCGAACCATGCAGGGTTCGGCTTTAGTGGAGTGATATACATGGTTCGGCAAGACCCTAGTGGTTCGGTTTGAAAAGCTTCGAAGGTTTGCTTGATAACCCCACGAACCATGCAAGGTTCGTTTGTATGGGGTTCGTGAAAGGATCTTCTTGTAGGGTTCGCAGATAGTTCGATCTAGGAGGGTTCGTTGGTCACCAACTGGTTCGTGAAGGCTCGTGGGACTCCCTAGGGTTCGGCTGGTACTCAAACGAATCATTGCAGGGTTCGTGAACTCCAACAGGTTCGACATCAGGTGGATGAAGGTTCGGCAAGCATAATAGGGTTCGGCCAGTGTGCCTCGCGAACCCTAGGCTCGGCTACAGCTTGCCCAAACGAACCTGTGCGTGTTCATCCTCCTCATCAGTTCGAATCTTTGGTTTGAAGCTCCCCATGGTGTTGTTGCTCAAGTACCAGTCCTCGTGATGGTTAGAAACGACAAACAAATAACTTACAACCGATTGCATCTAGGTTTGAACAAAACCCACGAAAACCCTATTTTCAGCTCATACTTTCGATCGTACCTTGTTTTTGGCTGGACAAATCCGTGGTTTTCTTGTACTTTCGGGTAGAGAACGTTGAGAGCTTCGCGTGGACACCAAGAACACCGAATTCCGTCAAGAAACGAGTGAGATACGAACGATTAAAGTTTGGTTTTCTAGAGAGAGAGAGGGTTTGCGAAAATTTGTAGAGAGAGAGAGGGTTTGGCTGCCAAAAATGGAAGAAAAAGGTTTGTTCAAGGCTTTTATAGCCCGTGTGGTATTCGGGTCCGTTTCGGTTGCTCGGTTCGCGTTTCCGGAACGTAACGCGTATTTTACGCGGTTTTTAATTAAGAGAGTTGTTAAACTCATTAAAATGATGAGTTTCAAAATTGTAAAAATATAAAATAATTAATATAATTATTTTAACTCTTCGTGTGTTGACAGATCGTTAAACATTCGAAATTACGTGTATACCCGCAATCGCGTACGTTTTACGATCGTATTAAAAATTTAAGGATGTTTAATCGTAATTATAAGTTCAACATTCGTACTATTATGGATCGTCACCCATAACTATACTCAGTCTCGCTTACAGAGTACGATCTTGGTTGAATTTATTAATTGTCATAATACTCGTCTCGACACTACGCACTAACACTAACCTGTTACACCGAACGCAGTATATATATAGGGCTCACTCTCGCTGCCCACCACTGTTTCGATATAACCAGTTACTGCTCTTGCCTAGTGTAATCGACTGTAAATAAATAATAAATACTTGTTTTCTGACTACTAAGATCCTGTAACACACAAGCACACATTTTGAACATACGAATCACATTGATGAACTGAACCATGAATAGACACTGTTCTAACACTGTTTACAACTACATGACTATATGCACAAATGTTACAGTCTCCCCTAGTTAAGGGAATTTCGTCCCGAAATTAACTAGCCGAAGATACTGTAAAAAGATAAGGGTACTTAAGCTTCATCTGGTCTTCACGTTCCCAGGTGAACTCAGCACCGCGTTTGCCCTCCCATCGCACTTTCACGATCGGGATACGGCTGCGTTTAAGTTTCTTGACCCCATGATCCATGATCTCAACTGGACGTTCAATGAATTGCATGTTGTTCTGAATCTGTATGTCTTCCAGTGGAATCTGAACATCATGATCCGCCAAGCATTTCTTAATATTCGATACATGAAAAGTATCGTGAACATTGCTTAGCTCCACTGGAAGTTTGAGTTTGTAGGCTACGGGACCAATCCGTTCCAGGATCTCAAAAGGTCCAACGTACCTTGGTGCAAGTTTCCCTTTCTTCCCGAATCGGACAACGCCTTTCCAGGGAGAAACTTTGAGTAAGACTCGGTCACCAACTTGGAACTCAAGCGGTTTCCGACGTCGATCAGCATAACTCTTCTGCCGATCTCGTGCAGCCTTAAGCCGTGACTGAATGATTGTGATCTTGTCTGATGTTTCCTGAATGAGTTCTGGTCCTACGACCTGTGAGTCACCAATCTCGGTCCAACAGACCGGTGATCGGCACTTTCTACCATATAGAGCTTCGAATGGTGCACATTGAATGCTCGTATGATAGCTATTGTTATATGAAAACTCAATGAGTGGGAGATGAGTGTCCCAACTTCCACCGAAGTCAATGACACAAGAACGGAGCATGTCCTCAAGTGTTTGGATAGTCCTCTCACTTTGGCCGTCGGTTTGGGGATGATACGCCGTGCTAAGATTAACACGCGTTCCCATAGCCTTTTGCAATGATTGCCAAAAGCGAGAAGTGAACCGACTATCACGATCAGATATGATTGATGTTGGAGTACCATGACGTGCAATGATTTCGTTGATGTACAATGTGGATAACTTCTCCATCTTGTAATCCTCTCGGATTGGGAGAAAATGAGCAGATTTGGTGAGTCGATCAACGATCACCCAAATCGAATCGAAACCTCTCGGAGTTCTCGGCAACTTTGTTATGAAATCCATGGAAATTTGCTCCCATTTCCATTGAGGAATTTCAGGTTGCTGCAGAAGTCCCGAAGGCTTTTGATGTTCTGCTTTGACCTTTGAACACGTAAGACATTTTCCCACGTACAGTGCTATGTCTTTCTTCATCCCGGCCACCAGTAAGATGTCCTCAAGTCTTGATACATCTTGTCGGCTCCAGGATGAACTGAGTATCGCGACTTATGAGCCTCATCACAGATGAGTGTGCGCAATTCTTCAGACTTTGGAATCCAAATGCGGCCGTTGAGATATAACAACCCATCAGCTCGAGGTTCTAGTTTCTTCTCAATACCACAATCCAAGTCTGTCTTGAGTTGATTATCTGTTACTACTTGTTGTTGTGCAATACGAATCAAGTCTTTCAAGTTTGGCTGTGTGTTGATCTCCATGGCTCTAACACGAATTGGTTTGACTGGTTCCTTGCGACTAAGAGCATCCGCCACCACATTGGCTTTACCCGGATGGTAACGAATCTCACAGTCGTAATCAGTTAGAAGCTCAACCCAACGTCGTTGTCTCATGTTGAGTTCTTTCTGATTGAGAATGTGTTGAAGGCTCTTGTGGTCTGTATAGATAACACATTTAGTACCATACAGGTAGTGTCTCCAAATCTTCAATGCAAAGACCACAGCCCCTAACTCAAGGTCATGAGTAGTGTAATTCTTCTCGTGAACCTTAAGTTGTCTTGAAGCATAAGCAATGACCTTGTCCCGTTGCATAAGTACACAACCGAGACCAAGGTTTGAAGCATCACAGTAGACAATGAAATCATCACTGCCTTCTGGAAGACTAAGGATAGGAGAATTGCATAACTTCTGTTTAAGAAGTTGAAATGCATCTTCTTGTTTCTGTCCCCATATAAAAGCTTGACTTTTCTGAGTCAATGTAGTGAGTGGCAAGGCTATCTTAGAGAAGTTTGCAATGAATCTTCTATAATAACCTGCCAGACCCAGAAATGAACGAATCTCTGTTGGAGTAGATGGAGTAGTCCAGTTCTTAATCGCCTCAATCTTGGCTGGATCTACATGAATTCCATCTTTGTTTATGACATGTCCTAAGAAGTGAACCTCCTTTAGCCAAAATTCACACTTTGAGAATTTAGCATAAAGTTGTTCCTTTCTTAGTAGTTCCAAGACTTTCTTCAAATGATCCTCATGTTCTCGTTCTGACTTGGAATAAATCAGTATATCATCAATAAAGACGATAACAAACTGATCCAAGTAAGGCCTACAGACTCGATTCATCAAGTCCATGAACACTGCGGGTGCATTGGTCAGCCCAAATGGCATAACCACAAACTCATAGTGTCCATATCGAGTCCTAAATGCCGTCTTTGGTATATCCTCATCATTTACTCTTAACTGATGATACCCAGATCGTAAGTCAATCTTAGAGAAGCAAGTTGCTCCCTGTAATTGATCAAACAGATCATCGATCCTGGGCAGAGGATATCTATTCTTGATTGTCAACTTGTTCAGCTCACGATAGTCTATGCACATACGAAATGAACCGTCTTTCTTTTTGACAAAGAGAACCGGAGCTCCCCATGGAGAAAAACTCGGTCTTATAAAACCTTTGTCTAAAAGTTCTTGAAGCTGACTAGACAGTTCTTGCATCTCAGACGGTGCTAACCGATACGGTGACTTCGCCACTGGGTTTGCTCCAGGGACGAGATCAATTCTAAACTCCACTTGTCGGACTGGTGGTAGTCCAGGCAAGTCTTCTGGAAATACGTCTGGATAGTCTTTGATAACCGGTACGTCTCCAACTGCTTTCTTGTCAGGTTTCTTTTCCACCACGTGAGCTAAGAATGCATAATATTTCTTCTTCAGATACTTCCTCGCCTTGATGCACGATACAATCTTCAATTCGCGGCAGGGTTTCTCACCGTAGACTATCATCGTTTCGCCGGACGGTAGGGGGATTCGAATAAGTTTCTCCGAGCATACGATTTCAGCATTATTCTTAGATAGCCAATCCATTCCTACTACAACTTCGAAGCTTCCGAGAGTCATAGGAATGAGATCGATAGAGAAAAGATGGTCATTTAATCTTAGCTCACAAGCATTAATGATGGAATCTACAACTATGGTTTTACCATTCGCTACTTCTACAGTGTAGGGAGCAGTAAGTGTGGATAGTTGCATATTAAGAACAGAAGCAGTATGAGCAGAGATAAAGCTTTTATCAGCACCAGTATCAAATATGATAGGAACATAGTGATCATTGATAAGAAATGTACCCGTGATGACTGCCGGCTCTTCACGTGCTTCAGCAGTTCCAATCACAAAAGCACGAGCGGCAGCAGTATTGTTGTTGAGTTTCGGACACTGATTTCTGAAGTGTCCCTCTGCCCCACAATTGTAACAGGCTCTTCCACCTGCAGCAGTAGAAGTTGTGGCAGCAGTTGTTGCAGCAATAAGATGAGCAGATCGACAAGTCGCTGCAAAGTGTCCCATACGCCCACACTTGAGACACTTCTTGCATGGAGTATTGGGCAGATGATGGTACTGGCATTTGGTGCAGAGTGGAAACGAGCCAGTGTACTGCTTTCTGACATTAGCGGGTTGTGGCATAGCAGTGAGGGGAGTAGCATGAGTAGGTGCAGCCGCAGTCAACGCTGCAAAGTTCTTGATTGTCTTCTGTTTCTTCTTCTTGTGGTGATGCTGTTCAGGCTTCTTGCCTTCCTCAATCTGTGCTCTCTTGAATCCCTTTCGGGTGAGCACTCCAGACTTCACGTATTCTTCAGTAAGTGAAGCACCAAGTTGAATTGCTGCTTCCAAAGTAGTGGGGTTGTTCCCCATAACAGTTCCTCTAACAACTAGAGGCAAGCCTTCGATGTATTTCTCTATCCTGCGGGATAGAGGAGTAACCAAATGGGGTACCAGAATGCACAACTCATGGAAACGAGTTGTATACTTTGCGTTCTCTCCACTATCTTGCACCAAATTCCACATCTCTACCTCCAGTTTCTTCAGTTCATGACGTGGACAAAACTTTTCCACAAGTAAATTCTTGAATCCATCCCATGGTAAGGCTAGAGCGACTTCACGTCCCCTGGTGTTCTTCTCAGAGTTCCACCAGGTAAGTGCGCCCTTATGAAATGCACTCGAGGCCATCTTGACCTTTAGATTTTCAGGGCATCCAGTGAAGTCTAGAATGTCTTCGATGCTTTCCAGCCATTGCAGTAGGCCGGTAGCTCCTTCGGTACCAGAGTACTTAGGAGGCTTAGCATCGTTGAACTGCTTGAAAGTAAAGTTAGCAGTTCCAGCGTTTGTGGCATTTGAGTTGTGTGCAGAATCACCGGTACTTCCCCGAAGATTCTGGGTAATATCAGTGACCATACCCGGGATCACATCCCTCATGTGAACAGCGATAGCTCGAGCAATCTTGTTAATTTCATCATCATTACCGCTTGTCGAACCCCCAGCATTTGGGTCTCGTCGAGGAGGCATTCTACGAATAGAAGCCACAAGCGGGTCAGTAATGAGAATGGATACAATTGAATTTTCATGATAAGGTCAGTAATATATCCATACTACTAGTATTATCATTCAATTGTAATATGATCCAGTACACGTATAAGTTATCAACTTATTTGTATACTTATCATGTGAATATGTACGATGTCTCATGATCTCTCCACCAAACCTACACACTGACACTTTCCCGATATACCGAAAATAGCTTATATATAGGGCTCACTCTCGCTGCCCACCACCGTTTCGGTATACCACGATCATGCCCTTGCTAGCATTTGGCAACACGTTTGTACTGATTTCCATGTGTTTTCCATTGATTAAGAATCCCATGATCTTTGATCAACTTGAACTATGATTGATTCCATGATTGAACTATGATTATGTTATGCGTGCACCTACTAACAGTTGTTAACATGTAGAACTAAATCATACGTGTGTTCTACACTTTCCTGTTAACTTATGCCAGTAAGTACTAATGATGTAATCACTTAAGAATTTCACTTAAGGTTTACATTTATGATATGTTCACAACTTGGTTGATTCACCATAATGTCTGGTTCATCCAAGTTTGAATTTCATTATGATTTGATTCACCAATGATTGTTTCCCAAATGATTGTATCCCATGTGTTTTGACTAATGTTCCATGTATCCAGTTGATCCCGAATCCTTACTCCAAATACAAACGCCGGATTCCCCCTGACATACTGAAATAAGCTTATATATAGGGTAAGCTCTCACCGACCCACCACTTACCTCAGCACATCAGCGTTAACCCGCCGTTTGCATTTGAAGCTAAGATTCCAACTCTTGATTGATTATGATTGATTCATGATTTCTCTTGTTCCTTGATTCTGTTTATGATTGTGTAAACCATGGTCCTTAATTTACTAGAAACTAAGACCTTAGGTTTATGTATATGTGTCCTAGGTTAATCAACCTAGTTTCCCAATACTTAAAGTACTGAGCATAATGATTTCCTGTGAGAACTTCAACTAAAGAATACTGTTACACAGATTCTAAGTTATAAAGTTCCTATGATAATGAATCCATGATAATGATAACAATGACAAGGATTTCAAATCTAAGTTCTAAATTAATAGACCTCAACCTTTGAATTCCTATAGTGATATGACAAGGATCTCAAATCCAAGTTCTAAGTTAATAGATCTTGATCTTTGAATCCTATAATGTATATGACAAGGATCTCAAATCCAAGTTCTAAATTAATAGATCTTGACCTTTGAATCCTATAATGAATATGACAAGGATCTTAGATCAAAGATACTAAATTAATAGATCTTTGCCTCTAAATCCCATAATGAATATGACAAGGATCTTAGATCAAAGATACTAAATTAATAGATCTTTGCCTCTAAATCCCATAATGAATATGACAAGGATCTTAGATCAAAGATACTAAATTAATAGATCTTTGCCTCTAAATCCCATAATGAATATGACAAGAACTTTAGATCAAAGATATCAATCTTTGCCTCTAACTCCTATACTGAATATGACAAGAAATTCATATCAAAGATACTGATAATACAGATCTTTGCCTCTGAATTTCTATAATGATCTCTGTGTGAGAATTTCAGATCAAGGATACTAAGAATATAGATCCTTGCCTCTGAAATCCTTAAATGCATATGCGTGAGAATTTAATTCGGTTTCTAAAATTATAGAAGTCCGATTCAAATTCTTTGACTCGATATCTAATCTTAGAAAAATGTCCCTAAGATCTTTCAAGCTTAATGTAGACTTAATGCTCACTTAAGTTACTTAGCTCCTAAGCATCCTCAAGTCTAAAGCACTTAGTCCTATGGGGTAGCTTAGGTTATAGTCTAGGTCATTAAACATTGGGTTTTTTTTCCTAGTTCTCTACAACCTTGGCTCTGATACCAACCTGTCACACCCCTGCGCCGCGTGCGGAATCCACGGCGCGGTGACGTATGAACAGTTGAATCATGCACAAGTATTGAATAAGAACAACCACAATGGATTACTACATTTCATAATGTTTAGACAGTTGTTTAGTTACAGACAATCTATCTACCAAAAGAAAGACAACTACAGACCCAAAATATAGTTTACAAAGCAAGACTTCAAACAAGACAATTAAACATTTAGGATTTAGTGTGTTTCTAATCCATCCTAGCATGTTTCTTCATCTTGTTCTATCTTAGTATGGTCTCCTTAGTTGTCTCTGAGAATGTCTTAAACCTGATTACCTGAAACACGTGAAAAGTAACTGTCAACTACAGACGTAGTTGGTGAGAACAATAGGTTTAAGCATTTGTAAACATGAGTATATGATATAAGACATAGGTAAGTTAAAGCATCATAAGATTCACACGGATGAGCTGTAACCCAAACTAACATCAAGTAAGAAAATGAGTGTAAACAGTCCAATCACTGTTCGCACGACAGCCAATAATATCAAGTCCCAAACCACGTTTGGAGTTAGATAATACGTCAGCAGTTTTGATAACCATATGACACCAGACCTGCAGTTGGCTTTTAAAAGCAAATTTAAAAGCCAACTCCATCCTGGATAAGAAAACAATGACACCAGACCTGCAGTTAGCTTTTAAAACAAATTTAAAAGCTAACTCCATCCTGGATAAGAAACAATGTGTCCGCTTTCCCTTGTTGTGATCACCCAGTACTAACGCTAATGAATGTGATACTTGATGCTTTTTGCAAGTTTGTTTACAACAATGGACACCATGTTTTCTGAATCTTACTTTAACCGGATGTGTTAATGTCTTATTTGAAAACCTAGATTTAACTCCACGAGTTAAATCCTTTGTTTATGTAACATGAAAATGAATCCCTTGATTTGATTACCATGATGTGAACCATATGATTTGAATCCCTTGAAATGAAACATTTGATTTGAATACCATGAATTGAACCACTTGATTTGAATGTCACAAAATGAACCACTTGATTTGGATACCATGATATATTGACCTTGTGTAACAACAAGGTTTATAACAAAAGAAGAGTTTATGAAAACATTTATATAAAAGCATTTAACCTTTAAAAGAACATTTGAGTGAAACTGTTATAAAACATTTTAAAGAAACAATTTATAAATCCTTTTTAATAATAAAAGTTTAACAGTGAATGATTTCTTTAAAACAGTTGACAATTCCTTAAACAGTTGAAGAATCCCATGGATTCAGAAAATGAACTTGTAAACTTTATGAATACACATAACCTGTGTATGTAACCAGATTGAAATAGTGGTTTTGATCACGTGTTCCACCCCAAAACAGTTATAAAACAGTAAAAGAGGGGCTAATGTTCTCACCTGTCTGCAGTAGACTCTGAACTAAACAGTTAGCAAGTAGCAAACAGGACTTCTAATTGTTTCCTATAACATTGTAATCATACATAAGATATAGGATTTATAATTGTATAACTTGATTCATTGATTGACTTGTGTTCTCTTGAAAATGATTATTGTGAAAACTTGAATGTTATGATTTGAATCTCTTGATTGATCATGGGTCCAAGAAACTTATGAAATGTTCTTTGATGCATAATTCATATGCATAAAATGATAAATGTTTATGAATTTGATAGTCGTTGATTAACATGAATTATGAAAGGATGTTCCAATTGTTTTGAGTCTTGGGATTGTGAATTGATCCTCATGATTATCTTTAAGTTACAAATTTAAACCATTTATAATCAATTCACAATTCGTCATAGTCGAGGGCCTCCCATTGCCTTAAGCCCATGTAACCCCAATGGTCCTTAATTCGAGTCCATGACCACTTAATTCAATAATGGCCAATTGCTAAGTATTGGGCCAAAAGTGGATTTCGTGGGCCAAATGAATGAATTATTGGGCCTCATGTCTTGTTGGGCTTAACCTAAGGTGGACCGAAGCTAACTAATCAATTGGGCCGAATGGAATTTGATTGGGTTGGGCCGAAAAAGTCCTGGGCTGCCACTTGGGCAGCGAACCCTTTAGTCTCAAGGCTTAGGTTCGTTGACATGCATGGGTTCGGCTCAAGTTGGTTCGTGGCATGCACAAGGGTTCGACTAGGGTTCGTGATGACTCCTTAAGATCCCTAGAGTTCGGCTGATAGATCCCCGAACCATGCAGGGTTCGGCTTTAGTGGAGTGATATACATGGTTCGGCAAGACCCTAGTGGTTCGGTTTGAAAAGCTTCGAAGGTTTGCTTGATAACCCCACGAACCATGCAAGGTTCGTTTGTATGGGGTTCGTGAAAGGATCTTCTTGTAGGGTTCGCAGATAGTTCGATCTAGGAGGGTTCGTTGGTCACCAACTGGTTTGTGAAGGCTCGTGGGACTCCCTAGGGTTCGGCTGGTACTCAAACGAATCATTGCAGGGTTCGTGAACTCCAACAGGTTCGACATCAGGTGGATGAAGGTTCGGCAAGCATAATAGGGTTCGGCCAGTGTGCCTCGCGAACCCTAGGCTCGGCTACAGCTTGCCCAAACGAACCTGTGCGTGTTCATCCTCCTCATCAGTTCGAATCTTTGGTTTGAAGCTCCCCATGGTGTTGTTGCTCAAGTACCAGTCCTCGTGATGGTTAGAAACGACAAACAAATAACTTACAACCGATTGCATCTAGGTTTGAACAAAACCCACGAAAACCCTATTTTCAGCTCATACTTTCGATCGTACCTTGTTTTTGGCTGGACAAATCCGTGGTTTTCTTGTACTTTCGGGTAGAGAACGTTGAGAGCTTCGCGTGGACACCAAGAACACCGAATTCCGTCAAGAAACGAGTGAGATACGAACGATTAAAGTTTGGTTTTCTAGAGAGAGAGAGGGTTTGCGAAAATTTGTAGAGAGAGAGAGGGTTTGGCTGCCAAAAATGGAAGAAAAAGGTTTGTTCAAGGCTTTTATAGCCCGTGTGGTATTCGGGTCCGTTTCGGTTGCTCGGTTCGCGTTTCCGGAACGTAACGCGTATTTTACGCGGTTTTTAATTAAGAGAGTTGTTAAACTCATTAAAATGATGAGTTTCAAAATTGTAAAAATATAAAATAATTAATATAATTATTTTAACTCTTCGTGTGTTGACAGATCGTTAAACATTCGAAATTACGTGTATACCCGCAATCGCGTACGTTTTACGATCGTATTAAAAATTTAAGGATGTTTAATCGTAATTATAAGTTCAACATTCGTACTATTATGGATCGTCACCCATAACTATACTCAGTCTCGCTTACAGAGTACGATCTTGGTTGAATTTATTAATTGTCATAATACTCGTCTCGACACTACGCACTAACACTAACCTGTTACACCGAACGCAGTATATATATAGGGCTCACTCTCGCTGCCCACCACTGTTTCGATATAACCAGTTACTGCTCTTGCCTAGTGTAATCGACTGTAAATAAATAATAAATACTTGTTTTCTGACTACTAAGATCCTGTAACACACAAGCACACATTTTGAACATACGAATCACATTGATGAACTGAACCATGAATAGACACTGTTCTAACACTGTTTACAACTACATGACTATATGCACAAATGTTACAAACAGTCTCGTATGAAATGAAACCGAATGTCAATATGTTTTGAACGTGAATGATACACTGGATTTTTGGTAATTGCAATCGCAGCCTCATTGTCGACATGAATCGGGGTAGTTAGGAAATTAAGTCCATAGTCTCGCATCTGTTGTTGTATCCACAAAACTTGGGAACAACAACTGGCAGCTGCTACATATTCAGCTTCACATGTAGATGTAGCAACAGAAGTCTGTTTCTTGCACTGCCATGAGACTAACCTCTCCCCCAAAAATTGAGCACCTCCAGTAGTAGATTTGGAGTCAGTCTTACATCCTCCATAGTCTGAATCACTGTAAGCATGAAAGGAGTAGTTATCATCCTTAGGATACCACAGACCGGTGTCTGGAGTACCCTTCAGATAACGTAAAATCCTCTTGACTGCAATCAGATGAGAAACCTTTGGTTTTGATTGATAGCGAGCACAGATACTTGTAGCGAATACAATATCTGGTCGAGATGCAGTCAAATACATTAAGCTCCCAATCATTCCACGATATAATGTAGCATCGATTATTTCTCCCTTAATATCCGGCTCAATCCCGTGATTGGGCTGGATGGGCGTGGAAATGGGTTTACAATCAAGCATGCTAAACCGTTTTAGCACGTCTTGAATGTATTTGGTCTGATGGATAAAAATACCATCATCAGACTGATCAATCTGTAAACCCAAAAAGAACTTAATGTCAGACATAGCACTCATCTCAAACTTCTCAATCATAACCTGCTTAAATTCTAAACACATCTGCTCATCGGTAGATCCGAAGATGATGTCATCCACATAGATCTGAACAAGGAGAATGTCCTTGCCCTTTTCCCGATAAAACAGAGTTTTGTCTATCTGACCCCTATTGAACCCGTGTTCAATAAGATGAGTCGAGAGGGTCTCATACCAGGCTCGAGGAGCTTGATGAAGACCGTACAGTGCTTTGTCGAGGATATAGACCTGATCCCGGTGGATAGGATCCTCAAAGCCCGGTGGCTGACAAACATACACTGTCTCCTTCAATGAACCATAAAGGAATGCAGACTTGACATCCAACTGGTATACTTTGAACTTTTGTGGGCAGCAAAAGATAGAAATAATCTAATCGCTTCAAGCCGCGCCACAGGTGCAAAAACCTCGTCATAATCAATTCCTTCGATTTGTCTGAACCCTTGGACAACCAAACGAGCCTTGTTTCGAACAATCACGCCTCTATCGTCTCGCTTACACTTCAACACCCACCTGGTGCCAATCTTCTTTTCACCTTTTGGTAAATCTACCAAATGCCATACTCCAAGTTTCTGAAACTGATTAAGCTCCTCTTGCATGGCCTCCACCCAGGCAGGCTCACGCAGCGCTTCAGTTACAGATTTAGGCTCAATCTGAGAAACGAATGCAGAATGCATCCATAACTCTTGAGTCCCATGATTACTCTCCAGCTCAATGTACAAACTCTCCTCGTTTGTAACTTGCCTTCTCGTCTGTACTCCAACAGACGGATCTCCAATAATCTGCTTTACAGGGTGATTCACATGGACTCTAGACACTGGCACTTGCGGGACACCAACTCCATGATCAAGATTTGTAATATCTTGTTCTTCATCTTGATCTTGACAAATTGCATCTTCAAAAATTTCCTGATCATCCTCCGATGACCAGTCATCATTAACTACTTCAGTAATGCCTTCCTCAGTTGGAGAATTATCTTCAACTTGATGAGAAACTTCTTGATCTTCAGAATTTTGTAAGTCATATAACATATGCAAAGAAATTTCATCATCAGTAACAGTAGGAGACAAGTTAAAAGACTCGAAAAGTTTATCATAATCGAATAACCAATTTGGACCTTTGCCTTCCGGTATAGGTGTATGTCGTTGAACATCCACATTATACCAGAGTTCCACAACACCCGTGCGTTTGTTAAACACACGTTTATTGGGTAGGCTATAACCCAGAAAGAAACCTTCTTCAACCTTAGAGTTGAATTTAGCATCTTTCTTGAGCATTGTACAAGGAGCCCCAATGGGTTCCAGGTGTTCCAAATTTGGTTTTCGATTCTGAAGAAGTTCATAACAAGTCTTTTTATGTCTTTTGACTATCAGCACTCTATTAAGGGTAAAACAGGCGGTCGCTACGGCTTCACTCCAGAAAGTAATGGGCAGCTTCGAATCAGCTAGCATCGTTCTAGCAGACTCTATCAATGTACGATTTTTCCTCTCAGCTACACCGTTCATTTGTGGTTCATACGGTGCGCTAAACTGCTACTGAAACCCTTTAGAATCACAAAAAGCTTCCATGTTCTGATTCTTGAATTCTGTCCCATTGTCTGATCGAACCCGCCTAACCCTTAACTTGTACAAAGTCTCCAATCTGTTCACAAGCAACACAAAGTTTTCATAAGTTTCTGATTTAGTCTTTAAAAATAAAACCCATGAAAATCGAGAAAAATCATCGGTCACAACAAAGCAATAAGATTCACCACCAATACTCTTCACATTAATCGGTCCAAACAGATCCATGTGAAGGAGTTCTAATGGTTTATCAATAGAAAATACAGTTTTAGACTTATGCGACCTCCTTTTCTGTTTTCCTTTTTTACAAGAAACACACACATCAGGTAATCTAAAATGTTTAACATGTACACCATCAACCAAGTGATTATGTACAAGATAATTCATTTTTCTGATGTGTATGTGACCCATTCGTCTATGCCAAGACCACGTATCCTGTTCTGTGGCCTTCGACACTAGACATGTTTCAACTTGATTTACCGTCTCCGCCTTAGCCATGTCCAACACATATAAGTCCTTATACCTGTCTGCAGTCATCAGAATCCAGTCATCAGGAATTTGAATACCTTGTTTGAGCACATAGCATTTCTTGTCATCAAACAACACCTGATAACCTTTATCACATATCTGTGATACACTTAAAAGATTGTTAGTTAACTCCTTGCAGAAATTGACATTATCAAACGAAACTTTACCGTTAGTCAAACTACCACATCCAGTAATCTGACCACCCTTATCTCCTGCAAAGTTAACGTAACATCCTTTCATTTCCTTGAAATCTCTCAACAGTACTAACTCTCCTGTCATATGCCTGGAGCATCCACTATCAACAATCCATCGACTGTTGATATGGCCCGTGAATGCATCCTGCATAATAAATTAAAACAAAATTTGATTAGTACCAAAAGGGATGACTCCCGCCTTTTCGGCGTTGAGTCTCCCCGAACCGCCTCCAGCCGTTCGATCTTGATGAACTACTTGAAGAACCTTCTTCCAAGTATTCATCGTCTCTCAAATCAAATCTATCTCCTGGCCTGTATCTGGATTTCCAATAAGAGTTTGAATTTGAATTTTGTTTTGAAAATTTTTTATGATGAAAGTTATCATAAAATTCATCATCAGATGATGATGACCTGTTCAAAACCTTTTTACGTTTTTGTTGATTATCAAAAACTCTTTGTTTATGAAATTTTTCATCCTTAACCCAGATACACTCAGGATCAAATTTCCTGAGAATTTTCATCTCATCCTCACTAGGCTTTACCCTCCTAGGAGTTCTATCAGAATGAATTACTCGACTGTCATTAGAAGAAATTTTCTTCTTAACCTTGTGATTTGGACAATTAACAGAAATATGCCCTTTTCCTCGACAAGTGAAACACTGTCGTGTTTCTCGTGGAGTAAAAGTATGAAATCTGTTACAATTATCCATATCACATTCAGCAATGACATGTCCCAGTTTCCCGCATCTGTAGCATTTCCTTGATGACACCTTCTTTGGCTTTTCATCACACCCCTTAGATGAATCCAAAGATTTGGATGCTACAGATGGAGATTGAACCTTTTTCTTCAAATCAGTGACTTTGGTTTTAACATTCTTTTGAAAATTCTTTGAAGTTCCCTTGTTTCCAACCCCACTTTGATTAACATTGTCAACAACTTTGACAAACTTCTTGTCAATCTTTTTAACAAATTTCTCTGATTTTTGAAAAACTTTGCTTGACTCTCCTTTTTGTGTTGTTGATGACTCAACAAACACAATTGGCTTAATAGTAGAAGTAGTCTTGACTTTAAGGTTTGATTTTGAAACAGACTTGTGTTTAGTCAAAGAATTCCCAACATTCTTTATTTCAGATTTTGATTTCTGAAAAACTTGACTCTTCTTATCCACAGACTTGTTCTTTTGATGACCAATCATCCTTAGAATATCATCTGGATATTCTAAATCAGTAATGTCCTCAATGATAGGAGCATCATTGTCAACAACATCACTCTCATGATCAGATCCACTCTTCTTTAATGAAATAGGATCAACTTCTAGATCAGGCTCAAGTTGTGGTCTTGGTACAAAACTAGAAGGAGGTGGAACAGCATGAAAACCAATTCCAGAACTATCACGTGAATTTTGCAAAGCCGCAAAATAATCAATGACATATGCGGAATTCTGATAGTTTTCAAGCTTGGCTTTGTTTAATTCAGCTTCAGCTTTTGCTTCTGCCAATTCCACTTTTAACTTCTGAACTGAGTCTAAATGTACAGAAACTGCATGATTGTTTTGCAAAACCTTGATTTTCAAGTCTTCATTTTCTTTGCTAAGATCGATTATCTTCTTATCAAATGCCTTTTCTTTAGAAATCAACTTTTTGTTTGCCTCTGTGCATTCTCTCAGATCAGAAGTTAACTGAGAATTCATTTCTTTAAGTCTATCTATCATCTCATACAAATCACTTTGTACCTCAGTCATCTCATCAATTTTCTCTTTTCCTTTGCTAGATTCTTCTTCCAAAGAAGCCATAAACGCACCCATAAGATCATCATACTTGACACCCCAGTCATAGCCTTCATCTGCTTGACTCACAAGTGCTTTAGAAGTTGATTCTTCAGTCTTCTCTTTCTTTTTCTGATATTCTTCCTTTGGCTTGAAAGGATTCAAATTTCCTTGCTTCTTGGGATTCTTGCACTCTCTTGCAAAATGACCATGTTCTCCACAGTTATAACACTGTGTTGATTTTGGATTAAATCCAAACTTTGTGTTCCGGTCAAAAGTAAATTTCTTCCCGGTTTTCTTCTCATATCTGTTAATTCTGCGAATAACACTCGCCAACGCCCACTGAGTATCTATCAGCTCCATCTCATCCTCATCTATCTGAGCATAGTCTTCAAAAGTCAAATTGGCATTTCCAATTCTTCCAGCTACTTGCTCATCATATGCACTCACTACACATGATAAAATAGACATGTGATCTTTTACTGCTTCAACTGTTACTTTTCCCAAATTTGAAGTATTCAGCTGTACTGGTGGTGATGCAGATTCAGACTTTTTCTCATTAATCGGACAATGTGAACTAGAACTTGAAGGTACAGAAGAACTCTGAGTAGTTTCAGAAGTTCTAGACACAAAAGCAGTCTGTATTTTTGCAGATGCAGCAGGAGGTGTAGCAACTGAACCACCATACAATGAAGAATCTTGTGTAACATTTACACGTCTTGCTTTACGTTTGTCCTTCATTTCCTGTTCTTCCAATTTCTGAATAAATTCTACCAAAGTCAATCCAGGTAGATTTTCTCTCAATATGAGCACCAAAGAATTCCACTTATCTGGCAATGCATCAGCTAAACAGTCTATCTTCTCATCCTCAGTATACTCAATGCCATATTTCCTTACTTCAGTCAACAAATGTCTGTATCTGGTAATCAAGGCATCTAGAGTTTCATTTCCAATGATGTTGAAATTTTCAAAGTCCTTTCTGATGTCAGTGGCTTTCATTTTCTTCAGATTTGTGTTTCCTTCAACTCTGGCCTTCAATGCATTCCAAAGACTATATGCAGTCTTGTGCTCATCAAACTGATGCAAAATTTGATTTGGAATAGCTTGACTTAATAACCAGTAAGCTTTCTTCTCTGAGTCATACTTCTTCCTTTCATCTACATCTAACCTTTCCAAGAGTTGATACAAATCAGTTCCAACTACCCTTGGTCTCTCATAAGGAGATAAAATCCTTTCCCATAAATTTGTATCTGTGCCATTAAGATAGTCTCAAATCTTCATTTCCAGTTATCATAATCAGCTAAATCCAATAACTTTGACACTTTATTGGTACTGCCAACTTCAGTTTCACTGATTAAAATGCTTTGAAGTTTGGTATTCTGACTTGCCATAGCCGCGTACATGTCAGACATAATTTCTGAATTTGAAAGCAGCGAACCTTTTTCAGAATTTGCACTGGCCGAACCTATAGACAAACTGTTGTCTCAGCCGAACCTTCAAACGAACCTCAGCCGAACCTATGGACTAAATTTTGCTTCAGCCGAACCTTCAGACGAACCTCAGCCGAACCTATGGACTAAATTTTGCTTCTGAGCAGCAAACCTTTGAGCAGCGAATCTTTGAAACTCACGAACCTTTACACAGACGAACTCTCAATACTAACGAACTATGAACAGTAATCAGCGAACCTTCTGCCGAACTCTCAAACGAACTATTACCACAAACAAGCGAACCTTGCCGAACTATCACCCAAATGTCAAACGAACCCTCTGAAAACTCAGAATAACAGCGAACCTTTGTCTTCAGCAAATCACAGGTTCGAGGAACGAACCTGTAGCGCAAATTTGAAATTTTTGAGCGGGAAACTTTCCAAAACTTCAAAAAATCCTTCCAAATCTCTACCAAAATACTTCCAAAACTTCAATTGTTGTAATTCAACAACAATTGACAATATACACAACCTCAAACACCAGAAAATCAGTCAAAAAGAAAATAGAAAGTAGCCATTGATGATCTTCATATTTTCAAATCTTCAAATGCTTGAAATCCTTGAATTTGTAGTGTAGAACTTCACCAAACGCTCTGATACCACTGTTGGTTTGGTGAAACCGTTCAGGATCGAAATACAAGCTCTACTAACTATCTACTATGTGCGGAATCCATAGTTGATATGTATAAAACTCAAGAACACAAGCAATTCAATAAAAACTTCTTGTATTATCAACAAATGATTACAAGATCACTCACACTAACAAACTTCTCACACAGAGAATTTCAGCAAAGCACTCAGCAAAAAACTACTGAAATAACAAACAAAACAACTATATATAGTTACAGACCAGCGAACCTTAGGTTCGTGAGCCGAACCCTAAGGTTTGCTAAACGAACCTATAGGTTTGTCAGACGAACCTTATCAAGGTTATAGGTTCGCCGAACCCTTAGACACAATAGATTCGCCGAACCTGCCTAGGTTCGTGGGCCAAACGAACCTTGACAAACCTAGCCGAACCCTTTACAATTCAAAATAAATACAACTTTTGAATAGCAAACCATTTCAAATATGCACTAACAGACGATTATGTCATCGATACAATTTGACACAAATAAATAAATAATGTTAATAACATGATATATAAAACATCGATGACTTGACATTCAATATCACTGATGTAGTAAAAATACGATTTGAGGATCTCTTGAGATTTGGGACATGGAATTGTTTTTTCTAATTAGGCTATATTACGTGGTAACAATGCTTTTTGACATGTTCGTGATATTTTAAGACAAAATATCGTTGAATCAACGATAAAACAATACTTTGACATGCCGGCCTCTGATTTTGTTGTAATTTTTGAAATTTAGAAAAGAAACTTAACCTGTTAATTTAACTAATTAGACAATTTTCCCTTCTTAAATTAATTACATATAAATGATGTGTATGATCTAAAGGCTTTCTTTTGAAAATGTATCAGTTAATTGATATTTTCATTAAAAACTATTCATACAATAAAAAATAAATATAGCTAAACAGTTTGAAGGAAACCAAAAGCACAAAAGGAATAAATTTGCCACTAGTCAAACTTAAAAGAAAAGTGTTGCAGGAAATAAAGTTGTCCTTACTTATTCCGGTTATTATATTAATTATATCCTAATTTATATAATATAATATAATAAAGTAAATTATATTTTAACTATTTCAACCAAAAATATATTTTTTTATCAATACAACCCATATGGTTTAAACAACTTACGGTTCAACCCATGTGATTTAAACAGTTAATGGTTTAGACTCCCAATTATAGTTCGGTTTAAGAGCCAAAACCATTAGAATAATTAGGTTTGGGTGGTCAAAACCGTTACTTGTTTAAACTATAGAACTTCATTGATAGACTATTCTATTTTAAGTTGAAATATTTAAAACATTAAAATCGCGTCAACAAAAACCTTAATTCACTCAATATAATATTACTAATAAATTATTTTATTTTATAGGAAGGACAATAAATTAAAAGCAAGTAAAGCATAGAATAAAAGTAAAGTGACACTAAATGCAAGTAAAGTGATACTAAATGCAAAACACACAGAATGATAGGATACATAAATATGTCGATCATGATACAATGTGAAAAGAACCTAAGATCATCATAACCAAACCAAGATTCCTCAACATTTTCCTTCATTGTCACATTCAATTTTTTTATATAATTTATTGTTAAAATTTTTTAAGTTTTATATTTTATGTATATAATTTTCAAGTTTGTATAGCAGGTGAAGGTTTATGAGAATTTAACTTTTAAAGGGATAAACTCTTTGATAAGTTGTGGAGGGTTCAATAAAAACCTTCATTTTAGAGAAAACTTAGAAAAATAATCCCAATTATTATCAACCAATTTCGTTTTTTGTTTTACATTTTGTTTTATTATAAGGTTAAATTTGTTAATAAAAAGAAAAAATAAAAAATATATCTAATTACATATATATGTAACTTTATAGGTTACATATACGTAACTTTGTAATCTACATATTTCTATTAAAAAAAATTTTTGTTTATAATATTTCTAAGTTAATAATAAAAAATCATGATTTTTTTTAAAAACTGATTTGTTAGTAGGAGTTTTCTTCATATTTCTATTAAAAAAATTGTTTGTAACATTTATAAGCTAATAATAAAAAATCATGAATTTTTTTAAACTGATTGGTTAGTAAGATTTTTCTTAATTTTCTACCAAATGAGAATTTTCTTTTGAACCATCCCCTTGATAAGTTTGGCGTTACTTTTATATTATTTGCATTTGTTTTTGGGTATAAATATGGAGCAAAAAGTTCAAATACAAAGTTTTTTTGGTAAGAAGGTTAAAAAAAGGAGCATTTACGTATTTGTTCTTTCTAACTGGTAAAAATATATATTTAACCAAATCATGCTTTAAGACCATCTTTTGCTGATAAAAAAATAACTGGGTCAATTTTTAGGTTTTTTAAAAATAAAGAATTACATATATCCTCTTATTTACAATAGTAATTACATATATACTTAACTAAAAAGTTAAATTACATATATTTCTTTTTTTTATATTTCTTTTTTTAGGTAACGGGATATATATAATTTAAAATTTTAGATAAAGTGATATATGTAATTCAAAGTATTAGATAAGGGATATATTTTATTTATTTTTTGAATTAAGTATATATGTAATTTAAAAAGTTTATAAGAAAATATATGTATTTAACCTTTTTATAAAATATAAGTTCTTAAGGAGCACATTTTCTAAATTTTGAATGGCTACACAAATATAAATAAGAGAGATTCGTAAAATAAAAAAAAGGTTTAGAAATATCAACTTAATCTCTATTAATGTGTTTAACAATCTTAATATTTTAGTTGTAATTACAACTAGGTTTTTCCCGCCGCGCGTTGCGGCGGGTTATCGCAATGCACTCCCGATAATGGTATTGTATATCATTTGCAGAATTACAAGTTATATACTAGAATCAAATCTCTCATTACGAACTATATACTAATTTTCCGTTAAAACATAAAATCATACAAAAATGTTACGAAAATAATAGATAAATACTCACAAAATACTTCTCACCGGCAACCAATTGGTTGAATTAAAAAAAAACCTAAATTTCTAAGCAAACATCGATTTTCAATGAGAACAAATAAATCACCGTAGCCTTTTCCGAACACCACCGAAACCCTAGAAAGAACCACGTTTTTTCATTATATATATAGTTAAAACATAAAATCATACAAAATTCATACAAATATGTTACGAAAATAATAGAAAAAATACTCACAAAATACTTCTCACTGGCAACCAATTGGTTGAATTAAAAAAACATAAATATACTTCTCACCATAGCCTTCTCCGAACACTACCGAAACCCTAAAAAGAACCACGTTTTTTCATTATATATATTCATTGTTCATAATATTTAATAATATATATATATACACACACTATTTCAATATAATATTAATATTTATACTATTTATTTAGGGTGCTATTTAATATATTATTAATAGTAAGTTTTTGTTTAATAAACGGTGCATAAAAGTATGAACTTTCAAGTTTTTGTTTTATACCAATTGGATAATAATAAGTAAACAAGATAATTTTTTACCTGCAATAATAGTTGTTACAGAGTGGTGTGAACGCAGGATCCCCCCTGTCAAGATGTTTTTAAGTAACATTACAGCTCTCCAAAAATCTCGAAACTTGAATTCGGCTCATCTCTCATTCAAAAAAAGCTCAAATAATGCTCGGTTAGGATAAAACTAGTTTTAACTGAGCCAAACCGAGTTAGCTCATTTTAAAACTGAGCCGAGTTCGAGCCAAGGCTGGCTCGGCTTGTACTCGGCTCGTTTGTACATGTTATACTAAAATATAAAAATATAACTATACTTTGGTGTCATATTTGTAATTATGTTAAAGAAAATATTATAAAAATATATAAAAGAAAACACGATCTGAAGCTCACAAGTAACAAACTCGTATTCTAAAATCTATATTATGTAAAAGCCGAGCTAAAAACGAACTGAGCTGGCTTGGTTAAAAACGAGCCTAACTGAGTCAACGAGCCAAAAATGAGCAGAGCAGGCTCGGTAAAAAATGAGCCGAACCCGAGCCTCGGCTCGTGAACACAGACTGATTGAGCTAGTAACTAAAAGGCTTTTAACTTAACGATATTTTTTTAACTATTTTTTTTATGAAAGGATTCTCAATTTGCTCACAAATAAGTAGTATATTTTGTTAATAAGCATAGCCTAAGAGGTTAGTTTAGTGACGTTATTAGACGGTAAATCTGACAATCTCGACCAATGACAAGTCAATTTGATAGATTTGGACAAAATTATTGCACATTGGGTTCAAATAGGTAACATTATAACATCAAAAGAGTTAAGATAGGTAACACCTTAACATAATATGGGTCAAGATGGGTAACACAGAAACTATATTAATATAACGAATTCAAACGGGTAAAATGATCAATAACATACTTAATGAGAAAATCATTAAAAACTATTCAAATAAACAATTTGTTTAGTTACAACTCATTTTAACTTAAACTAAAATAATGTTTTTTAAAAAAAAACAACTGATTTACATCTAAATTGGTTTTGCTTAAAACTCAATCTAACTCGTACCCATTATAACCCGTTACTTAACTCAACTTAACCCGTCCATTTTACCAGACATATTCGATAGTGGACTACTGGGTAGGGTTGTGATATATATCGCTCACGTTACTTAACTCAACTTAACCCGTACCCATTATAACTCGTTAGTTAACTCACGTTAGACCATCATCTTCTATATCACTTTTCAAAGTCCTATTTCCTTCTTTTTTTATTCCAACTTACCCTTAGGCCTTAGCCATCTCGAGTGTGGATCCCACACGTAGAATCATTCATAATCAACTGACTTTATTGTTTTTTAAATTTTAAATCTACGGATGCTTATATGATAGTAACCCAAATCTATAATTAAGTTATTAAACAATTATAATAATTATCATAAACAAGTTAACATAAAAATTGTTAATATATATATATATATATATATATATATATATATATATATATGAAAGTAAAGTTAAAATAATAGACTTATCATGAATTTATGCATGGTTGTATTTTATAAACATCCGTTGATTTAAAAACTGAAAACAACAAAGTTACAATATTTTGATAAAAAGAATTCAAAGTTCTTTTTTGTTTTTTTGAATGACTGAGTACGACGACATTCAAGACAAATTTCAACCCTCACAAAATAAACCCTATAACTAGGTAAACTTCCTAATTAATCTTACATCAGCAAATATATCTTAATTTGAATTCAAACCCAAGGTCTCTTATAGATAAATTAAGGAGGTAACTATCAGACTACAAGCCCTTGGTTATTCGAAGTTTTAGACACAAATATATCATTTAAAGGAGGTAATTTAACCACACACTTAAACGAATTTGTAACCGGTTAACCATAATTTGTAAACGTCATCATTCGCCATGAAAACCTGACTCCTTTAAACTGGCTCACAAGTCACAACAACAACTCTCTTCCGTCTCTTTGTTTCTAGTTTTATATTATCCACGAACATTGGCAGCATGCTTAACCCATTCAAGTCAAACATGTTTCTAGTGACAGACGGGTGAATAACGCGTAAGAACCGGCATTTGTTCTTACAAAAAGTTTAAATCTTCAATCTCCACAAACCAACAATCAAACATAAGACACCAAATGGTTAACCCACGCTACATGACCCGACAATCAGTCTCTTTTTCTGAGTTTCATCGTGTCAATCGATCAAGATTTCTGAACACTGTTAGTTCGTGAACTATTATACGAGTATATTTGCAAGTAAATATGATCCATTGTGTTTAGATTATTTATCAATCTACTATGCACCAAAACATATGAACACCAAGCCAAATGGCTTGAGTCAATGTCCAATTGTAAAACTACTAACAAAATGAGCATTCATATATAAGCGATGCAAGTGAAACACAAGTTGTCATAAAATACACAAATGCAATGAATAATGCTAGTATGCTTCACTATTTATTTATTTTATATTAGTTATTAAGTTATTTCACTAGGTTATATGTGTAAATATATATGTATTGTTTGCTTGTATTAGTATTTACAACAATTTTTTAACAGAAACACTATCATACTCTTACTCGTAAACTATTACTAAATATTCACTTATTACTTAGATTGAACCCAACAACTTCTTTCGAATAGACAGTGTCTCTGTTAAGTGAAACTTTATACATTGGTGTTTACAATATATGAGTTTAAATTGATTTACTCATAAATGATTGTAATTGTATTGTATTATGATTCAGTTATTATAGAATGTCACTTAAAATGAAGTGAAAACATTATAATTATTTACATAATTTTATTATTGAATCATTTAACAATTTAGTAAACTAATAAGAGAATATTACGTTTAGAATGGTAAATTATATTTTAAAAGTAAACATGGTAAACTTAACCTGTTTAAAATCATTGTAACTTTGATAATTTAAATGATCAATTAAAAATGTTCCTAAACATTAAACAATTCCACTTAGTGCTCCAAAACAAACAACTTACGTTCTCGAATACGAGGATATATAGACTCAGCATGAAACCCCTATTTTGTCCATGTCAGGACTTGAATCCGTGACCTCTCTAATATTGAAGCCACATGGTACATCCTTCAACCACTTGAGCTAAGGATAATTGGTGTTTAACATTAAGTAAACTTACATTTAGGTCATAACGATTTTCAAGAAAGATGTTAGAGTATTATGATAATTTGAACGGACAATTTTAAGAGATGAATTTATGATCTTTTTATTATAGCGTATTTGTTTTCACATTCACCTCATATCTTATTGTTTCGTAGTACTACAATTGTTACTATTCATGATCAAATGTTCCATTTGACAATTGTAACTTGAAACTGATTTAGTTATTGAATAGTTATACATGTGATATGATACGTTTATTTGTACTCATAATCGCATGTTTCCAATAGAATATAGAACATTTAATCAACGCTATCGAAATACGTTGTACATTGGCCATTGTAATACCCTTTTTTTGTTTTGAAAGGCCAACAAACATTCATTAAAAAGGAGACTAAGAGATTAGTCTCAAAGTACAAAAAACCAAGAAGAAAAGGAAATTACAACACCAATTAAACCCCACATTAAATCCCCAAGCAATGAAGATTAAAGGAATCCCAATCATCCCAAGTGAGCTGGGGAGCTCTCGATCTAGCACGAATCCAAAAGAATCCGAGATACTTGATTTCCTCCTTGATCCTTGCAATTGAAATAGGTTTATTGTTGAAAAGCTTATTGTTCCTAGCATGCCATTGTAATGCCATTAATTTGACTTCATACCCGAGTAAATCTTACCTATGGGACATACTGCGTCAATTAAGACACCATTAATCAACATGCGCTATCTATGGCAAAGTGATTAATTCACAATGTCTTTATATTGTTCATAAATAAGTTAAGTTACTGCACTATTGATTATTTTTATTTATGAATTGATCATTGGACATATTGTCATTATTATTAGTGAATGGATAAGCATGCGTGCCCACGTACATTCCCATTCATATTTGGTGCATTAGAACAGTAGCTAATGTATATGGTATCGTATTGTTAGTGTTGTCGGCTCACATGTGTATTTCCACATAAATGATCGTTGTTATTGAATTTTCTTTAGAATTTTGTGTTGGTATTATCAACATATCATTGATTGTTATACGTTATTGTTCATTCTGTTACTGAACATATGTCGCAATCTTGTTTTCTTATGTGTTTTCTTCTTATACCAATTGAACCATGAGAATGTGTAATGAGAGTTTAATTAATAAATCCTATTTGAATTATTTTAAGACATTTTTTTTTTGTTTTAGATCATTGTAAAGTTTAGTTTGATTTTAAGATTGAATTACTTTAATTCAATAATTAATATTTTTTTTGATTTACTGTGTTATGTGACACGTCAATTTTAACCTAAGTTGATGTTACACCACCAATGTTAATTTTTATTAATTTGTTCTAACATTTTTTATATTTATATTTTATAGCTAAATAATATATTTCATTAACTATACATACAAGTCTCATATAATCAACACTTAAACTTAATTTGCGCTCTCTATTTTTTTCATTGTTTTCTTTTACTTTAAATCTGTGAGAGTTTTACTATAATTTTACACTCTCTTTTTGTATAACTCATACTTATTAAAAATCAAATAAACTTTTCATGTTTATCATTGTTTTAAAAAATTACATCTATCACATTTTTAGAAGAAATTTGTATGTTTCTGCCTCAACTTTATTACATTTAGTGTGTCATCTAATAATAGAATTTAAAGTTGTTTTTTAGGAGGACCAAGTTATACTTATCACCTAACAACACATATATACATTTCCATGAATTTAAATATGAAAAATACTTCTTGTGAATTCTTTGTGGTCCAAACTTGACTAATTTGCACTAATTCCATGCACTTTGGCCAATTATAAACAAACAAGATAAAGGCGATTATTCCATGGGTTGATAGCCATATTAATTTTAATTAATTCTAAAATTATGATTTTTTTTCTCGAATAATAATATTTAATTTTTTTAGAATAAAATTATCACAACATGCATCATCTAAGATTGGAACCTACAATCATTTAATCGAAGACTATACTATTAGGCTACAATGTTATGAGACGTAAGGAGGGCATTGACCATTCTCTATCACGCCCTTAAAACCAATGCCCTTGGGGCATGTACCAAGCTCTTTCATCAAATATGTGACCTTGGTCTCGGCTCGACCAAGCATATACACCAATTATTTTTAAAAAAATTCAAACAAATAAAAAACACATGCGTCATCCTTCACTTTTTCACCCAGTACATTTTACCGGTACACATATTTTCTAATCATACTCACTAACCACATTCCTCTTGTATGACGCCTACGTGACGTCTGCATGACACATGTTAAGCTCTCATAAAGCATCACTATAACACATAGCCTTGCAACCAAGATATCACTTAGCAAAATATATGAAAGTATATAAATAACACATATTGATAAAAATGCTCGAAACTCTATTTACAAATTACAATAATATTCAACTATTGTTGCCATAAACAAGTTTCTTGATAATTTTAAGTTTTTTTGCAATTTTACATTTTTTTCGCTGCACCAATGATTTTTACAAGCTACGGTACAACTTTTATAAAAATGAAAAACAAAAATAATTATAGAAATAAAAAGTTAAAAACCAACATTATGTTGAAAATCAAAATAACTATACATACACACTAGTTTTTAATTTTAACACTAAAATTTAAGAAAAAATATTTATATGCTCTTAAATTATATAATGATTTCTTTGGTTATTAATAATTTTATTTTCTCATTTGAATGTTCAATTATAAAAAGATAAAGAAAGAGGAATTTACATGGTAGTGAATTATAAGAAGGAACCAAAAAGGTTTTACTTGATAGTGAAGGTGAGGCTTTTCTTCCAAGTAGTTTCTTCTTTGCTTCCTTTAATATATTCCTTGTCCTTTAATATTAAATTATTATAATTTAAAATTAAACGTCGTAAAATATAAAAATTAAGTGTTAGGTTATTGGTACATCAACAGTCATAAGATACGAATTGTAACCAATTATAACGACCCAAAAGTAACAACCACGTTATTCTAAAATGGTTAGATGATCTAAATTCTCATACTCACTTTTTTTTTTTAATCTTTTTAGTGGTTCTTAAAAAGGGATTTATATTTGTTTATTTGTTGTTCTAATTAATGTAAATTAAATTATATTTGTTTATAAAAATTATATTTACTGCCATGTTATATACTTTTCGAAACAAACATTTAAATTATTGTGTGATTTCGTGTATTTTTATTAGGTTAATTTAATTTCTTTCGAAACAAGCATTTAGATTATTAAACAATTTGCAAGTGTTACACTTGAATGCCCACCAAACTTATGGTGATTTCCTCATAAACCTTAATTTTTAAACAAGACCCGCGCTTTGTAAATAAAAGTGACTCTAAAATTTTGTTGGATTAATTTTAAAAAAATAATACTATTTTTATATATTTTTTTCTTAATTTATATAGAATGATAACATAAACCAAATATTGGTTTAATACTTTTTTAAACTTATTTTTGAGTTTAAAGCTTATAATTTAAGCTTCATTATTATTATTATTATTTAATTATTATTATTATTATTATTATTATTATTATTATTTTGTTTCCAAGAGTAACCCACCAAATAATTTAATACTAAATAATTTAATTAAAAGTCTTTTAAACTTTTGAATAAAAATAACATATGCATGTCACGGTTGATACGTGTATGAAAAAAAATGAACCGTATTCATGACCGAAAAATGAATCCAATTGTTAATTTGATTTTTTAGTTTGGTTTGTAAATGTATATATAATTATATATTGTAAATTTAGTTAATGGATATACTTTTGTGAATTTGATTTATTTTGTTAACTTAATAAATGATAATTATAAATTTTGAATTCTATTTGTTAGATTTGTAAGTTCATTTGAATATGAGTAACTAAAATTTATTATATATATATATATATATATATATAATATGTAGTGAAAAATAATTTGTAGTCACTTATAAGCAGCTTAAATGAACTTTAAATGAACTTATTCCAGCAGCGTTGTTTGTCGAACTCTATGATCTTAACTTTCCAGTTTAGTTTTTGAGTTAAGATTTTACAGTTTAGCTTTTAGTTTATGTTTTCAGCTCATTTTATCTTTTTTTTTTTATCGATATTATGTCTTTTTTTATTTATCATCATTGTCTCAGTCGTGCTTATCTTTCCTATCCACTCTAGATATTTTAATTTTGAAAATAATTAGGCCACCAATTTTTTTAATTATTAAACCATATTTTTAAACTAATTTTCAGTTTACTTTCCAGAATTTCTCATATATTTATTAATTAACTATAAAATTTTGGTTGTAGTTCATTCTTCAACACGAAGAAATTGACGGAAGTACCTAGTACGATTTGCTTTTAACTTTTCCTGTGACATTCATTTGTTTATGGGTGATTATATTCTTATCCCCACCCCCATTCATTCCTCGTAACACTTATTAAAACATTTTAAAACATTAGTATTACAATAATACTTTTATTTATTTATTTCTTACCTTTCTATAAATTTATATGTCATTATAAAGTGTGTTATTGGTATATTAAGGGTTTGTTTGGTTGAATCTAAATGTGCCTGAATAGGTCTGAACCTAAATAGTTCAGATTCTGACCGTTTGTTTGGGGGAAAAAGACATCTGAATGGGTTTCAAGATGTGAACCAAGGTCCAAATGGTTCAGACTTGAGATGGAGTCTGAATGAGAAAGAAAGGAGGCTGGGAACGTCTGAATGGCCACCACCACCGCTGAATGGGTTCCAATCGGCACACATGTCACCGTTGCACTGCACACCCGCCTCACCCGCCATACCACCGCACCATCTCTTCCGCCGTTCACCTTCTTCACCGCCGCACCACTCCGAAGGGCTGCGATCTGTTACTAAAGACCGAAGGGACTGCGATCTGTCATCGCCGCACCGAGTGTTCTGGTTTTAGGGTTCAAACCTCGAACGATGGGGTTGGGGTTGCGACGGGGGCTGGGGTTGGGGTTGAAACAAGCGGCGACCGAACAGAGATGGGTGGACTGATTGAGATGGCCGCGATGACCCATAACGAGATGGTTGTAGTTGAGATGGGCGGCGACGGGGCCTAGGGTTTTAACAAACAAAAGTTTTTTTTTATTTTATTTTCATTCAGTTGTGCAACCAAACGGTCTTAATCGATTCAACACTTAATGATTCAGACTATCTTAACCATTCAACACTTAATGATTTAGACCCAACCAAACGACCCCTAAGTCTAAAATGAACAAATCGTAATAGTCATAACTATTTTGGATAAAGTAATATATCTTAAACGATAATTATAGTTTCAATTGTCAATAAGTTAGTGCGAAATTTTGGTTACATAAAACGATTTAAAAAACGTAAAGTTTTTTTAAAAAATTTATACATATTTTGATTAATGATGACGTAAGTAAGTGCAACATGGCTGAAACCAAGTGTTCACTAAAAAGAAGAGGTTGAGTTAGTTAAAAACTTAAAACCACAAAACAAACCTATTTGTCCGGGTGAAAACCACAAAATAAACATATCAAAAGTGTTTATAAATAGTTTCTTAAATAATCTATTATAAAGTTACATAACTATTCATATAAATTTATGAAAATAATACAATTTTTATTATTTACATTCAATTGTGTCATTTCGTAATCAAGTTTGTACCAATTGTAATCAGATTTGTGCATATTTTGTTTCAAAAGCAAGCAAAGCTATTAAAAATAATACGTTTTAACATTAGATCGTAGGGTGCTACAGGGGGCCTATCCCCCCATCAAAGCTTAGGGGTGCTGAGAAAAATCAAAAATTGTTTAAAACCGATAACCGAACCGAATCTATAATAGAAAAAAATCGAATCGAATTATGAATTCGGTTTTCGGTTTGGTTTGGTTTGGTTAATGATTTCATTTTTTTTAATTCGGTTTGTCCGGTTAACCGATTAAACTGAATTTATACTAAAATTTATATTTTTATCTTCCTAAACTAATAAAGGAGTATATTTAGGGGACACTTGTCAATTTTGTAGCATCCCAAAATTTTCATTTTCCTGCCTATTACTTAACACAAAACTAATTTTTACATGAATCATTTTATACCCAATTGAAAACCCCTTATTTTATGTTTTCAATAAATTAAACACAAACCCTAATTCTTGTATTGCGTGATTTTTACTTGTACGATTTTTCTTTCTAAAAAATTATCTCATTTTTTATTATATATACATTATCTCATTTTTGATTATATATACATTTAAAAAATTTTATGTTTTCTTACTACCCAACCCATGTAATACACGGGATTCTAGGCTAGTTAATAATATATAAGATTGAATTCGGCTTATTTGGTTAAATTTGGTTTGTTCAGATCAGTTTATTCGGTTTTTAACCGGTTTATTTACTTTTTAATCGGTTCATTTAACCATTTCTCGAATTCGATTCAGTTTGGTTAACGGTTAAGGAATTTGTTTTTTGAAACCAAACAAATGAACACCCCTACCTTTGCCTCCGCCAATGAGTATCTATGTAATTGCTTCAAAATTAAAGGCATTTGATTTTAAGGTGTCACTTGACTTGATTGATAAAGATATTGACACGGCTCCATCTTTATGTAGTTGTTGCGTAAAAGAGGTTGGGTCGATCGACATTACAATTATGTGGGTCTAGTGAGCCAATGACTAAGGTACGGAAAGCTATCGAAAAATGGGTCGATTATGATCTTTGCGTTGAGACGCTATTACAGGGCCGGTTCAAGCTTTTCGAAGGTCCAAGGCAATGCAAAAGTTGATCGATGCGTTTTCGTAAATATATTTTTTCGCTTACGATAAAAAACTGTGATTCATAAATTAAAAAAACATAAAATAAGATAATTTGCCTTTATCTACAAAAATTTACTATATTTATGAGTTAACATTAATTTAGAGTAATCTATCCCCAAGATGGTGGCCTAGTGGTAAGGGGGTAAGAATTCATAATGAAGGTTTAGGGTTCAAATCACGGTACTATCCAATTTTTCCTGGATCAAGCGATTTACTTCCATTATGTTGGCCGTGAGATTGGTTGGTGAGGGGCGCCTAATGGTGGCGTTCACTGTTTTTTAGAGTAATCTAATCTTCTCTAGTTTTTAAAAAAGATCATTTAGCTATAGCTGTTTAAATATTTTATTTATAATATCAATAATAGATTCATTACAACGTTATAACAAATGTGAAACGAAAATGAAACCTCAAAGAAAGTGGTGTCATGGGTTAAAGAGAATGTGAGACATCATATAGGTTTTAAGTTTAATTCCCAATTATAGCAATCTCCTTAGAGTTCACCGACCCGATTGCTTTCGGACGCGTTTTACATGTTCATACTTGTTAGTCAGGTAATGGGGTTGGGGAACTCATCATTTACCACGTAAGTGGGTTTCCACGATCATAAAAAAAATGAAGGCGTGATTACTCGGAAAAAAGAGCTTAAATAGACTTTATCTTTTGAGAATATGGACGTACTTGGTTTTTTCCAGACACAAAATGATAAAACAAGTCACCTGAACGGTTGAAAATAAACTAAACGTTACGAGCCCTAAAACAACAAGAAGCCGATGGGTGAGTTAATCCTCATTAAAAGCATCCCTTCACGTCTAAACCATCGTTTGAAGTTGTTTTGCGTAACATCATATATAAAACATAAATGTCATACTCACCTTTACTTTTGTTTTTTATATCAAATGTATTAAAGTTTCTACAAATACAAGTTTCTAAAAACAATATTACATGTAAAAAGGAATATACTATATTTAAAGTGAAACTTCAATAATATAATAATTTTTTTTACACTTAGTGTTGTATGTGACGAGGCTAGTAATTTTTTGAGCATAAAAGCAAATGACACAAGAATATATTTAACCTGTGTTAAAAATGCGCTTAAATTAGTAAATAATTTTATCAATAAAAAAACCTAACAGTCGATCTAAGAATCCACAATCTCACATCCGTGACCCAACTCAACAATCATTTTATTAAAAAAATAATTTTTCTTTCTTCCCCATACACAACCCTAACTTAATTTTCCACAAACATTAATAACACAACCCAACTTTTATTAATATATTTATTACATAAATACGATTTATCATTGTTTTGACCGCGGTGTCTAATAATTTCTGCTTAATATTGGATAATGTTTTTTTAAACCAAACAAGATAAATTGATAAGTTTTTTTAAAAGATGTTTTTAAATTTTTATTGAAAATAACTCTGTTTTTAATAAAAATTATATTGTGATGTTCGAAAAAAAATAAACAAAATTGTGTCATTAAATTTTAAATAGAGTTAGATTATATAAGTTATTAAATACAAATTAAATTGGATTTAAAATTAACGAAAAAAAGTTAGATCATGACTTGAGTTGGTGAAAATGCTTGGGTTTGATAGTTGGGCTGTGGAAAATGAAAATTTTCTTTGAGTAAATTACGGTTTTGTACCGTGTGGTTTAAATGTTTTAACTATTTTGATTTAAAATATAATCTTTTATCAATTCAGATCCTGTGTATAAACAACTTACGTTTTTGGCCTATAATCATACTTAGGTTTTAAGCCAAAACCATTATAATAGCTAAGTTTGAGGGGCAAAAACCGATAGTTGTCTAAACCAAAGGGACTGATTGATTGAATATTATATTTTGAGCTGAAATTGTTAAAACATTTAAACAATATGTACCTAACCCTAATTTACTTCTTTTTTTTTTTGTTTTTATTTTTAAACCAACCCCGGGTCAAGGTCTCCAATGCATTTGGTCTAATGACCACTTTTCCTTTAGACGTTGCCCAATGACGTAATGACGTAAATGTTATAGCCGTATAATTATTATTTGTAAATAAATATGTATATATATAATAATTATTGTATATATAATATAAATGTAAATAAATAAATATATCTATAAATATACATATATTGTACTACATGAAAACCTAATTTTTGAATAGAAACCTTTAAATCTTATATGATCACTTAATTTATAATTTTAAAAATAAATAAATGATTCTTATTTCATGTTTGTATCGTTCAATATTAACACATTAATTAAAATATATCTGTTTAAAATGATAAACAAAAGTACGAAAGAAAAGTTAGATAATTATATATATTAAATTAAAGATAATAAATTTGAAACTTTTGAAAGTTAAAAAGAGGGTTTAAACTTTAAACACCAATAAATGAGAGCACATAAATTTCGCCAATTCAAAACAAAACAAAACCAAATCATAGTATGGGCAAAAGCAAAACTAAATTGATAATGTCCAATATAGATATGAGGGGCAAAAGCGTCAAAACTCAAAAGTCAAATCAAGTCAATCGGACGGCTTGTTCAGCAAGATTTGAGGCTTCTTGTTTCTAGAACATATTTACGCTTCCATTTTTATAAAATTGTTTATTTTATAAAATTATTTATTTTGTAAAAAGTAAATTACGATTTTAGCCTATTTGGTTTAAATATTTTAACTATTTCAATCAAAATACAATTTTATATTAATTCGGCCCATTTTTCAGACAACTAACGTTTTTTGTCCCAACCATAGTTATGTTTTGGTCTAAAACCGTTATAATAGTTAAGTTTGAATGACTAAAACCGATAGTTGTTTAAACCATAGAGGTTAAATTGATAAAAAAAATCATATTTTTGGTCGAAATAGTTAAAACACTTAAAACATTATGAGTGAAATTCGACAACCTTAATTTACTCTTTTACAAAAGAGTAAATTACGGTTTGGCCACTGTTGTTTGAGTATTTTAACTTTTTTGGTCAAAAATAGAATCTTCTTTCCTTAGACAATTATGTGTTTTGGCCCCTTAAACTTTACTATTATAACGGTTTTGGTCCAAAATCTAACTATGGTTAGGACCAAAAGCGTTAGTTTTCTAAACCACAGGAACTGTATTGATTGAAAATTATATTTTGAATTGAATTTTTCAATTTTGAATTGAAACGGTTAAAACAATGAAACATATAGGCTAAAACCGTAATTTACTATTTTATAAAATTATTTATTAAATATAATTATATATTTTATTAAAAGATTCATCTCTTCGTCTTCTGCTATATAATACGTGCAACTGCCCGTCACTCCCAATTCACGCCTTTTCGTCATATATTTCCTCTCTCTAAAAACCGTAATCGCAGTTAATTTTCCGATGTCTGGAAGAGGACGTGGACGCACCGGAGCTCCCGCCGGCGGCGGTAGAGGACGTGGAAGAGGCCGTGCCGGAGGTCAGCCAACACCGTCGGTTTCTTCGGAAGCCTCCGGCAGAGGTAATGCCGGACAATCGGCTCAAAACTTTCCTGTTCCTTCAGTCTCGTCGTCTTCTACATCGACACGTTTTGAGAGCCTTTCGATCGGTTCAACGCCTCCGCCTACTGCGTCTGGTGGTGCTAGGGTTACTGCTACAGGTCCTGTTTCGCAACAACCGGCAATGCAGCAACAAACGACGCAGGCTCCGCCGGCACCGGCGGTAGCAACTCAGCAACAGCCGGTGGCCGTACCGTTGGTGCCGTCTTCGTCAAAGAATCTAAGCACACCGGCGAGGAACGGTTATGGAACGATCGGGCGAAAATGTGTTATCAAGGCGAATCACTTCCTGGTGGATCTCGGTCAGAAGGATCCTCATCAATATGATGTAAGGCTTCTTGTTTCAGGCTTATTTGTTTGTTATCGTTTCTCTGATTGTGGTTATGGATTTTTTGTATGCATTAATGGAGGAATCTGTATGTATAATTGTTTGGATGCTTGTATTTTATCACATGTTTGTGTCTAATGCGCTGGAATTGGTTTTCTAGAGCAACGGTGGATTTTAATTTTTAACTGCTTTACGTGAGATCTGATTTGGTAAGTTTCATCTGATGATTGTTGAATCTATTATTTTGAAGTGCACTGATGTGTAACCGATCCTGCATATAATACTGTTTGGTTGATTTTTATTTTCTCTTGTTTATTCCGGGATGATTTTTTTCTTTATTTCGGCAAGGGTTTCAGTTGTGTGGCTGCATTGTATTTCTGACTGTTTTAGGCTTTTCAGTTATTGAATCATACATCTGCAACATTTTTATATAATTTAGAAAAAATATTGGTATTTGTTATGCGTCATTATCTAGGAATCTCGGTGGGTATTACATTCTGGTAAGATTTTTTCATAAATGAATTTTTGCCTAGGCTATTGATTATCTGCTGGTAACTATTTTCTGTAGCATAAACAACTGCCATTTCTTTTCCAGAATGATCTAGTTTGTACAGAAATTGTTGCCTTTTACTTGCTGTGTTCTGTTCCTAATGGCTTATGAGGTGACAATGTGGTATAATGAACTTTGTTCTTTGTTATTTTAATTTTGGTTTTAGGTGGCAATCACTCCTGAGGTCACTTCAAAGACCAAGTGTAGAGAAATCTTGAAACTTCTTATTTCTTTATACCGGGCTTCACACCTGGGAAATTTGATGTTAGCTTATGATGGAAAGAAGAGTGCATTTGCTGCTGGTCCGTTGCCATTTGAGTCTAAGGAGTTTGCTGTTACAATTACTGAGCAGAATGGGTATAATCTATATTCAAATTAGTTTAGCATCTGTTGTTTTATTAAAAAAATTGGCTTACGTTGCTCTTGCTATGTATCTTTTGTAGACGTGAACGTGAATTCAAGGTCACAATTAAGTTTGCTGCCAAAAAAGATCTCCACTTTCTGAAGCAGTTCTTGAGTGGTAGACAGCGTGACATCCCACAAGAAACTATTCAAGCTCTTGATGTAGTTCTTAGGGAATCAGCATCAACAGGGTAACGTTTTTTTCTTTCCGGGATAAAGTTAGGGCTTTTCTTGTGTCAATTATATATTTTTAGTGTGATTCTAATTGCATTTTATGAATTGCAGACGTGAAATAGTTGGACGATCATTGTTTAGTACTGAATTTGGCCATGGTGCCCTTGGTGATGGCATTGAATTCTGGAAAGGGTTTTATCAAAGTCTTCGACCAACGCAAATGGGGTTATCACTCAATATTGGTTTATATCTTTGAGCTTTTGTTCTTTTCTATTTTTGTTAATTTGACTAATATTGCTCATGCTTTTAAGCTTATAATAGAAGTTTTAACTGGTGAATCTGATGCATCCGTTTTTCAGATATGTCGGCTAGGGCTTTTTATGAACCAATATTGGTGTCTGATTTTATTGGAGAGTTTCTTAACAAAGATTTAACCAGGCCATTGAATGACCAAGAACGCATCAAGGTATTCACTATTATTTAGTTGTTTTGACCTTATGCAGAGTAGGGTTCTATTTTACATTTTTTAAATATATATATTGTTTATTTAAATTGTTGGTAAAAGGTTCAAAGTTAATTGTATGGGAATTGTAAATTTCAGGTGAAAAGAGCTCTTAGAGGAGTTAGGGTGGAGGTCCGCCGTGAGAATTACTTGAGGCGTTACAAGGTTCAAGGACTAACAGTTCAACCAATTAGCCAGCTAACGTGAGTGAGAATAAGTGAATAACAATATTATTCATGCTTGGTCTTATTAGCTGATTTTAATTTGTCATTGGCAAGTTACATCAGGCATGAATGCTTTTATAATTGTTTATGATTTCAATGTCACTTTTAGAATTGCTTTATAACAGATGAGATTTATTGAGTAGATTTTTTTTGCAAAAATGTTGTTAGAAGTCGTACAATTTGATAAATATGTGGGACATAATTGTTTTTGGATAGTTTAATTTGGGGCAGTTGCAGTTTTGGTAATCAGAATTTTTTTTTTTGTCAAATTGTTTTTGGATAGTTTACTTATACGTTGTGAAAATATTTTTGTTATCTTTGACTGATCATTTCTTTTCTTGTTTACTTTGTCAGTTTCCCTGATGAAACTGGAGCTATTATCTCTGTTGTTCAGTACTATCGTGATAGATACAACTTTCATCTTCGATTTCCATTACTTCCTGCAATTCAAGCAGGCACAGAAGCGAAGCCGACATACTTACCAACAGAGGTTGTTGCTTTTATATTATTTTTCAATGAGAACTATTTTAACTTATTTTGTTTTTTTAATTTACTTTAAAAATAATTTTGTTGTCAAATTTTTATGAAAACATTATATGTTAATTTGAACATCTTCAATCGTTGCAGTTTAAAAGATTTTTAGTTCTAGTTTATTTCATGTTTTTAAGTAGAAGTATAGAAACTAAGTCCCTTTAATCATTGCTGTATTTAATTTTGTGATAAATTAGAATTGTTGGCTAGCTGGTGGTCAAAGGTATGGTTTGAAGCTCAATGAAAAGCAAGTTACTAGCTTGTTAAAGGCCACCTGTCAGCGCCCAAAGGACAGAGAGGAAAGTATTATGAAGGTATGCATTTGACAATTCATATACGTTTTTTAGTTATATTATTCTAATATAATCTACTTTTTTGTTGGTGTTGTTTAGACTATGCGGAGTAACAAATACAACATGGATGAACTTGTCAGCAGAGACTTTGGCATGCGAGTGAGGGAACAACTCACCTCTATTGATGCACGAGTTCTTCCTCCACCACCAGTAAATTCATATTCTTAACTTAAAAGTTTTTTATGGCATTTCTTATTAGTTTAGCATTAATCTTGATTTACTTCTGTTTTTCAGATCAAGTATCATGGCTCGTCAGAAGTAAATCCTCAAGTTGGTCAATGGAACATGATTGACTTGGTGAATTGCAATTTACTTTCTTTCATTAGTTAAAATATGGTTGTATCAGCTATTTTTGTGATTTCTTTTTTCATTTTTGTTATCTTGTAGAAAATGGTCAACGGAGGTACTGTAAATTATTGGGCCATTGCCAACTTCTCAAGGCACAGAGAAGATGCAGTCATGCGGTTCTGTAATGAGCTTGTTCAAATGTGTCTAAACAAAGGAATTGTATGTATCACGTTATATTTCTTTATCTCCATAGCCAATACAAAAACAATAATTCAATAATTTTGTTAACTTTTGAAGGTTTTTAACCCTCAACCACTTATTCGAATGTTATCTGCTCCACCACACAATATTGAGAGAGTTCTAGGTGATATTCAGTCTCAGTGTAGTACACAGCTAGCAAGAGTTGCACCGGGCAATCAACTGCAATTGCTGTTTGTGATTCTACCTGATGCGAAAGGAACTTATGGTAATTTAATTTCTGTATGGTTTTCTATTATATAGTCCACATTGACTTTTTATTAATTATATTTTTTTATTATGTCGTCCACATTTACTATCTATCAATTATATTAGTACATCTTTTTAACTTACTTTTCAGGAAGAATCAAACGAGTTTGTGAAACTGAGCTTGGAATTGTTTCTCAGTGCTGCAAACCTCAACATGTGACGAAGCTGAGCAAACAGTACTTTGAGAATGTTGCTATGAAGATAAATGTGAAGGTATTAAATTTAATTATCACATCATTGTTTTCTATTTGTCAAACAATATATATTAATTTTTTTTAATCATATCAGGTAGGGGGAAGGAATAGTGTCCTGTCTGCATCTCTCAATGGTAGGCTTCCTTATGTAACTGATCGTCCAACCATAATCTTTGGTGCTGATGTCACTCATCCTTCACCAGGGGAGGATTCAAGCCCTTCAATTGCTGCTGTATGTTGCTATGTTTTGCTTTTGTTCTTAAATTTAGGCTTGCCAATTTTGACTTATTTGAGTAATAACAGGCTAATTTGGGTTGTATAGTTTCTCTAACGGGCCAACTAATATACTCAGTAGACTTAAATTGGGTTGCTTTGGGTTTTAGAGTTTCCCTAATGGGTTAATCAACATATTAAGTTCACTTGAAATGAGTTGCTTTGGGTTTTATGATTTCTTTAATGGGTTAAATGGGTCAAATTATATGACCTGATTGTCCAACCATAATTTTTAGAGCTGATGTTACACATCTTTAAACAGTTGGCTTATGTTTTAACCAACATGGTTTAATCAAATTTTTAAGAGTTGCGTTAGTTGTGTTAGCAAGATTCAAAAAAATGGAAGAGAACTATAGACTGGTTGGTGTAACTGACCCTTCATTTTTGGACCTGTATTATATATAACCCGGCTTAACTCGTTATACTCAACTGTCATTTTACCTATTTTAATTATTATTATATTCATTTGAGTTTTATGGATGGTTTTAGATGTTAGTTTCTTGGTATTTTCTTACTTATAGGTGGTTGCTTCAATGGATTGGCCCCAAGTGACCAAGTACAAAGCTTTGGTATCTGCACAGTCACACAGGCAGGAGATTATTAAAGATTTGTACACCAAAAACGGTGCTAATCATGGAGGCTTGATCAGGTGAGGTTTAACTGCTTTCATAACGAGTATTGGTTTCAATCTCTGTCAAATAGGTTTTTTGTTGTTTCTAATAAGCTATATTTATGTAACTTGATAGTCTATTATATATAAACTATCAAGTTACATAATAGCTTATTATATATAGACTAGAGTTTGATTAGTTATGAGATAAATCTGTATGTTTGAATATTTGTATCCATCCCAAAAATAGGGATCTGCTTTGTGTGTCTTATATATCGACAAAATCAATGAGGACACGTTCTGAGATTATCTCTTTCAGTTTCGTATTTTCTTTTTTACATCTATTTGCTCTTCAGGGAACTTTTAATTTCTTTCAAGAAGTCAACTGGGCATAAACCCCACCGTATTATATTCTACAGGTATGACATCTCATTTCTTTCTTTTTCCATACAAATTTACTCCTTAAGCATTGATATTTTTAACCAATGTATTGTGTTAATCTACAGAGATGGAGTTAGTGAGGGACAGTTCAATGAGGTTTTGCTGAATGAAATGGACAGCATTCGTAAGGTACATTTTTTTGTTTTAAAACTTTCAAATTTTATGGTCTTAAAAATGTGGTGGTTCTTCTAGGCATGTGTTTCACTGGAGGAGAATTACATGCCCCCTGTTACGTTCATTGTGGTGCAAAAGAGGCATCATACACGCTTCTTCCCTGATAGGCATGGTGATAGAAACTCCACTGACAGGAGTGGCAATATTCTTCCTGGTTTGTAGTATATGTTTTAATACTTTTTTAAAGTTTTATAATTTCAATTTGTAATTTCTTTTAACACTTTTTTACTGGATTAAATTTGTCAAGGAACTGTTGTCGATACAAAGATCTGCCACCCAACAGAGTTTGACTTCTATTTATGCAGCCATGCTGGAATTCAGGTCAATTGCTTTTAAAAATTAATTTCACATGAATAGCTTTTGCCTTCAATCCTTCATCTTTAAATTCTTCTATTAAGCCTGGCAGAACGAACGGGTCTTGTAACATGTCAAAACAAGTTTGGGTTAAAATGTTCGTTCGAAAAATGTGTAAAATTTTCTTTTGCTCAAAAGGGTTGACCTAAATGCTTTTTAGGTTGAATATGTCCCTTCAGAAAAACATATAAAAATGAGGGTTTACCCATCATTTTTTAGTGGCATCTAGGGGCTGTGGTTGCGGTAGTGGTGCTTAATTTGTGTTTTCTAGTGAAAATGATATGCATACGTCTAATTTGATTGGTTTCTTCGCAGGGGACTAGTCGCCCTACACATTATCACGTGCTGTATGATGAAAACAAGTTTACTGCAGATGGCTTGCAGATGCTAACTAACTCTCTGTGCTACACGTATTTCAACCAACCCTCAGCATATTTTTATTTTTATTTTTATTTATTTTGTTTTTGCATAAATGTAGCATATGATTTATTTTTTTCAACTTCAGATACGCGAGGTGCACGCGATCAGTTTCTATCGGTATGCTCTATTTTCATTCGTCTTTACTCAGTCAAGTTATAGAAGATAAGAACTATATTTATATATATAGGGGACGGTTAACGTACATATTAATTTAACGTGCTAAACGTAGGAAGCAATAGGAATGCGCCATGTGTCATCAGGGTAAGGGGCATTATTGTCCATATAAAATTACAGACTGTAATTTGTATAATTACAGACCGACATTTAACCCTCATAATCAAGGGCCACTAGGATAATCACGGTCTAATAATTACGGACCACATTATATAACAATCTTATACCGTATTTTAACACATATAATCAAGAACAAAATGTATAATCATGGTCCAATAATCACGGACCACGTTATATGAAAATCACGGACCGTCACTTAAGATGCATGACCAAATGACCAACTGCATAATCACGTACCAATAATCACGTACCAAGCATAAAAATCACGGACCACGTCATTTTTTTTTAAAAAGAACTATAACAATACTATACTCAAATTAAAGATAATAAAATTCTCAATTTTATGGTGTAATTTTTTTAAAAAAATAATAAAGCATGTAAAAGTTATTTAATTTTTAAAAAACGAGTGGAACTTGTTTTAAGATAGAAAATGTGGTTGTTCCTCTTTTGCCCTTCCAGTTATATTATACGCTTGTTTTGTGGAGAAAGTGGTATAAAGTGGGGACCACTAGATCTTACCCATTGATTAGTTTGATCAAATGGTTCAAAAGCCATCCTACGTTTAGTACGTTAAGAAACACATGTATTTGATCCTTCTCCTATATATATATATATATATATATAAATTTTTTGATTTATTTATTTTTTGGCAGTTCCTCCTGCTTACTATGCACACTTGGCTGCATTTCGAGCCCGTTCTTACTTGGAAGGTGCAGATCTATCTGACAGTGATTCTCGTGGGGGACGGGCAACAAGAGAGAGGGTTGTGGAAGTGAGGCCACTCCCGGTCATTCACGATAGCGTCAAGAGCGTGATGTTTTATTGCTGAGGCGAGGGTGAGGGTGTGTTTTTGAGTTATGAACTTTTAGGGGTATGGCTTGTGGATGGCTTTTGGTTTTTAACTGTTTTTGGGGGAACGTAGATGATGTAAATAACATGACAAAGCAAACATTTTAGGTTTGACTTGCATGGCCTGCTTTTGAGCATGGGTCTTTTTGAACTTTGAAAGAAAAGGTCCCACTTTTGGTAGCTTATGCTATGACTATTTGTTATTCAGCCTCTTGATCTAAAGTTTTTTTATCAATATGGAATTAAGTTTTAAAGACATTGAAAATCTTTGGTTTTTATGTCAGTTTATTTGTTTATTTATTTTTTGATGTTTTAATTTGTAAATTATGTTACGACTGTTTAGTTTTTTGGTAGTAGGGCATAGGGATGATGATAATGTGGTGAGTTTTTGAAGTGTCAAAGTTTCAAATTAGGGCTGTAAACGAACCGAACGTTCAGCGAACAGTTCGTGAACTGTTCAACGGGAAGTTCGTTTATGTTCGTTCGTTTAATAAAGGAACGAACACGAACAAGAAATTTCGTTCGTTTAGTTAAATGAACGAACATGAAAAAAGGTCGTGTTCGTTCATTTGTGTTCGTTAACGTTCGGTAACATGTTCGTTTACGTTCGTTTATGTTCGGTTAAGTTCATTTATATTTATTCATTAAAATTTAGGGCTGTCATAACGGGTCAGACACGACCCGTTAAGACACGAAACACGAACTGGTTAAACACGAACATGACTCGTTAAAAACACGTAAACACGAAAAGATCCGTTAAGGAATCTGTTAACAGTTAACACTATAAATGACCTGTTAAAGAACCTGTTAAAACCCGTAAAAGAACCTGTTAAAGAATTAGGGTTAGACAATTATAAACTTTTTGAAGCTAATCGGTTATCCATATGGCTATATATTTTATTATATTATTTATTTTAAATTTTAAACATGTCTTAACGGGTCTTAACAACTCTTAACTGATCTTAACAGGTCTTAATGTATCTTAACAAGTCTTAACGGGTCTTAGCATGTTTTACCTGTTTAGACACGAAAAATAAACAGGTCTTAACGTGTCGACCTGTTTTAGACACGAAACACGAAACATGTTAAAGTCGTGTCGTGTTAACGTTTTGTGTCTGAAATTGCCAGGCCTAATTAAATGTGTTGTTTATTTTTAATTTTTAGTTTAATACCATAATACTTTAAGTTATTTTTAGTTTAATACTATAATATCTTAATTTGTATATTTATAAATGATTATCTCCATTGTTTGAGATTAAAAATGTTGATTTTTATTGTTTAAATAATATGTGTTCGTTAGCGTTTGTGAACAAGCTAAATCCTTAATGAACGAACATGAACAAGAATTTTCGTTCGGTAAGCGTTCGTGAACCATTCGTGAACACGCTAAAAGTTAAACGAACGAACATGAACAAGGGCTCATTCGTATTCGTTCGGTTTGTTTACAGCCCTATTTCAAATACCTCTATCAATTTCTGTAACCTTTCTAGAACCGGAGAGTTGATCCTACTTGAATTGGGGGTGATAGACGTTTTTAGTTTTTCAAAGAAAACATAAATGAAACGAGTAAGTTACTGATATGATCCTTGTAATTTGCTAGTATTTCACTTTTGGTTTTTAGGTTTCATAAATTACGTATATGGTTTCTAACTTTTGACATTAGTAACACATATAGTCCTTAATTCATCAAAATATCCTCATGTAATTGACCAAATTACTTTCATATAAGGATTATATGGGTTATAAATTTTAAATGTTAGGAACCATATGGGTAATTTATGATACCAGGGACCAAAAGTGAAATACTTACAAACCATAGAGATCATATCGGTAATTTACTCTAAATGAAACCGATTCTACCTTTACTTGGCCAAAAACTAGATTTTTAACTGGTTAAAACCCGGTTAAAAGCGTGTACCTAATCGGAATCAGTTTCGATCTTTACTAGGCTTTCAACCTTGTTTTGACTTCTAGTTCACGCTTCCCACAAATTTCATTATGACCAAATATTTTGACTTCTTGTGTTGTGTTAGTATGATGCTTTAAACGGTTCCTCATGTGATATAATCCTTTGAACGGTTCCTTCACTTGATGGATACAACTCTAACGCACAAATGCAAATTCTGAAACCATTTTTAGAGAGATTTTGGTTGTATTTTTTACTTTTGATAGTGTAGTGATTTTAAGAATTGCAAGTGAAATGAAATCTAAAACACAAAACTCGGTTAGAAACCGCTATATAGTTCGTTCATAACTATTTTCAACTGCACGAACTAGATCCAAGGTGGTTTCAATAATATTACTTGATTGAATGAAAAAAAATGAAATAAAATATTATAAAAATAAACAACTACAAGGGAAATAGTGTGATGTATTCGGTTGGCACCAACAAGGCAACAAGTGTTATTTTTGAATGACCAACTAATAAACTGTCGGGTATTCTGTACGCCACCCCTAATGGCTAAAGGATGCCTGAGCTGGCCACTAGTTCTAACGAACGGAGCCTCTAGCCCACCAGCCACCAAATCCCGAGAAAAATCCGATCAAAGCACCCGTCCAAAGACATTACGGTTAAAGACCGGTAAAACCAGATGAGATCGAGGATCAAACACAAGTATAAAAGGATAATTAATGACTCAAAACAAATTAAATAAACCTATTTTAAAATTTATAAATATTTATTAGTCACAAATAAGTATTTTTATTAAAATCAGACCAGGCAGGGAACTGGTGGAATAACCAGTCCAAATTAAGGTGTTCAAACCTCTCTCACTTGAACCGGCCAGTTTAGTTGAACAAGTGAACCGGACGACGGTCGACCATGGAATGCCATATAGACCGTTAAATTGGTAGTTCAAATACAAATGGTGGTCAAATAAAACCACCATCGGGGAATGGATTTTAGAGAAGGTTAAAAAAATAGTGAAAAGGTCAGACAACTGCCTGGTTTGTCGGTTCAACAGGGAGCACGCTGAACACTTTATTTTAGACCATTACCATACCAGTTTTCTATCTGACCGTTGCAGTTTTAATAACGCTGATAGTGACTTGATAATTAAAGTATAGATCATGCTTGGTTCAACAATTTGACCACCACCCGCGCCATTTCCAACAGGACAATGCAAAAATGCATCTAAGATACAAGGTTGAAGAAATCACGAATTTTTTGTTAAACTAGTGTCGTTGCTAAAAACTATCAGGAATATGGGTCGGTTAATAGGTGGATTTGGAACTGGTAACCGCTTTCCCTACTCACTGAAATTAGCATGAATCTCTTGGTGGGAGGAGGGGGCTCCCAATCATTAGCTTGAATCCGCTAGTGAGAGTAACGAATTCACAAAAATAAAATTGAATCTGCTAGTGGGAGTAGCGGAACACCCACATTCTAAATTCACTTGTTGACCAACCCATAGTTTAACAAAAAATTCAAGAAATCACCTAGGTCATTTGTGTTCTCATTGTTTAAACGTCACATCTCTTCATCTCTACTCATTCAAAGTTGGAAACCCTCCTTTGAACAAGGGAGAGGCCAAGCCACCTCTCCTGTGGCGATTAGGAGTAACCTACATCCTCCCACCTAATGCTTGTAAAATCCTATAAGCTAACAAGACACGAAGCTAACACAAAATTAACAGGTTTGGGTTTAGTACAAATGTGTTATGGTTAGGTTCGTGTTGAATCTGTTAACCCGTTTAGCTAAACAAGTCCGGTTAGGCTCATCTCGGGCAAGTTTAAGGGTTGACATGTTTAACCCATTTATATGTATTTGATTTTTTTATTGGGTTTTATATTAACTTGGTTGGACATTTTAAATTTAAAAGTTTAAATTAAAAAAACAATTAACGTGAAACTTATAATTAAACTTTATATATTTTGTATATTTGTAATCGTTTTGCTACAAAATTATATTTTTAAAAGTATTTTTATCCGAAAAATAACAAAAATAAAAAAATTTAGGTCAAATAAGTCGTGTTCGTGTCAACCCATGAAAACTGGGGGTGAGTTCGGCTTCATATGTATGACATAGTTTTCGGGTTTGGGTTGTGTTTTGGTTAGGGCTGGTTCAAACTCTTGCTTGTCAATTTCGAGCTGAGCCGAAACTTTTTTCAAGCTCGTAAAAATCTCGAGCCTTTAGGTGGCTCGTTTTTTTTAATCTTCCACTACTTTATATGTAACACCCCGCCCCAAATTGGAACAGGAAGTCATTCAAATGTAAACAGAACACTAAAATCAAAAACATATGCTTAATTACTAAAATGCAAAACCAATTTCAACCATCAGTTCATAACGTCTAAGTTTCTAAATCAAAATAATCAAACTTACGAAATTAAAACTAAATAAAATACTTAAAGAAATGAAACTAAATAAAATCTCCAAAGCATAGGTTCCGGTATCTAGTTGCTCTCATCACACAATCCCGATCATCCCTGATTACCTGCCGCGAAAACAAAGAAAACGGCTGAGCTACAAGCTCAGTATACGGATGCAGAGTAAAAAAAATAATTATAATGATGATATAATAGGAATGAGATTTACAAAAAAAAATAAAGTTTTAAGTCATTAAATTTCGCCACCGAATAGTACCTCCACACCAGAGTAAACAATGAAATAAGGCTGAATCAACAAAAGGGTTAGGGTAATTTGATACCGAGTAACCTACAAACAAATATATTCAAATGCACACTCATTGTGCCAACATATCATATCTCATAATCACAATCACATTAATACACTAGTCGCGACTCCAGTGCATCCAAATCGGAAGGTGTGTATGGCACTACACAACTCGACCGCAAAATAGTCACATATCAAATCAAATCCTAGGATGCATCCATACGCCTCCCAAAATAATCCAAAGGCTCTCCCGCGAGCAAATAATCAAAATGCAAAGTGGAGACGCCGTGAACTGATCACACCGTCACGGATAGTGTCATGTCATTGGTCGCCACAATAACATGCCTGTAGTACCTCTACAGGTAGTTGACCCGGTATCCCTATCTCCTGCCTACAAATCTAGGGTTCTAAGGTCGCATAATTAAACATATATCCAACCCCATCAAAGTATGTTCATCATGCGCATAAGGAACCTAAGTTGAACAAAATCAAACCATAGTGCGCAAGCGGTTTCATAATGTTTTCAAAAGCATATCATAACCCAAGTTTTCTCAAAAGTCCAAAAATGGTTCAAGAGCTCAAAACAATTTTAACAAAATAATATGAAGCGAGTTATACGAGCTGATCATAGACTCGCGGATCAAACGTTCAAAAAGAGTATAATTTTAGCAAGCACTAAAACATAGAAGAACATCCGTACCTGAGATAAGTGTCTAAAACTTCTAAAGTCCCAAAGATCCACCGACTCGTTCAAGGAAGTCTACATTGAGTAATCAAACTCTAGATTAGAATTATAATAAACTAATCTTGTTCTTTGTTCTTTAAATCTCACATCCTGTTAACTATCATTTAGTGTGTTTCATATTCCATATCCAAGTTTATGTTAATTTCATCATTGTTAATTTATTTCTTTAATAATCATATGAGTGTTAAATATGTGACTTAATTTCATATGGCTATGCATTCTGTTGAATTTCCAACGTGATAATTATATAGGTTAATGATAATTCTATAAGTTATGCAGTTAAGGAGTTTTAATAATCAAATTAGCCTAGTAAAAATAAGGATCATAAAATGAGGTTTGATGTTCTTAGGTGCCACACAGCAGGGTAACTACTTTAATTGGGACTGTTATACAATCACCAGCTAATCCAGTTAATGGACCAGAAGCCATAACAATCACCAGCGATCCATAGAGGGCATATAATCATAAAGTTTACTTATTTATTTACACTCTTTTGACCCGTTTACTAATCTTTACCCAGCAAACTGTAGTTACTTAGACTAAAATATCCAACAGGTCAATCAGATTCATATTATAATTTCCTATGAATTTAAGGTTAGTTCTTAGTCTTATTTATTTTCATTCATGAGTTTATGTAGTGTACATGTGGTTCAGGAGACTTATTGACATCTTTAGTTTTGCAGCAAAGGAACAGGACCTTTTTTTTTTTTTTTTTTTTTTGTTCGGTTAGCCCAAACCAATTGGGAATGGAACAACGAAATTGACAACGTAAGTAGCAGCAAGCATCATTCACTTGATTTCTATAATATTAGTTATGGTTTGCAAGTTTCATCATTATATTTCATTGATACTCATCTTCTTATTAACACCATGCCATCATTCCCAATCGATTAAATTAACCCTAATTGAAACATAACAGATCGAGGTTTAGTGATTTACCTTGAGCGTGAGTCAAAAGTTGTTCCCTTTTCAGCCGTATCCAATCGTGTAGAGGAGCAGCGAAATCGTGAGAGGTGAGGGCAAATATGATTTTTGTGAGAACAACTAGGTTTAAGGATTCATTTAATAGAGTAGAATTTCTTGAGAATGAGGCTTGAGATCCATGATATTCGATTGTTTGGTTCTTGGAGATAAGGGATAGGAGAAGAGGAAGGGGATATGAAGATTAGGTTAAATGCTATGTTTATATATTTATTTATTTTATTATTATTGTTTTTATTTATTTATTTATTTTTTTTTGTTTAAAAATTCGGGTTATTTCATTATACATATTATATTTAATATAATATATATCAGATTATATATATATATATATATATATATATATATGCATGTATATGCTTGCGTGTGTAGTATAATATATATATGTGTGTGTAGATAATTATATGTATACACACACAGATATACACACACACACATCTATAAGAGATATAAGTATTCATAACGCTCTTTATCGCGATAACCTGTCTCGGGCTCAGCATGTTTTAAACGAGCTTTTTTTAGCCGAGTTTCTTTAAACAACTATAGTTTTGGTTCACGTTAAATTTTCAGGTTTGTGTCGCATGGACCTGCCAACCCGATCCATTTAACATCCCACTGTAATCCAATCCAAAGATTCCTTCAATTGGCTTCATCAAATTTGGTCAAATCCCTGGTTTGAGTCATGCTGCATCCTATCACACAAGGCAACAATTTTTTCAAGGAGAGAGTATGTTATGGTTTTATTGTAATAATCTTGACTGTAATTGGAATATATGACTAACCAATTGTAATTATTATTAAGTTTTGATTGTAATTATTATAGATGAAGTTAGAGGTGGGAAAAAAATTGGTTCTGGAACCGGAACTGGGACCGGCAACCTGAACATTAACCGGTCCCACTCAAAACGACGGTTACAGGTGGTTCTAGTTTCTTAGAGAATCATAACCGAAACCGGTTCCACCATTGCTCGGCGAAAACCAGAACTAGAACCAGCCAAAAACTAATATAAACAGTCAAAACCAGAATTTAACTGGAACTAGTTCTTGACCACTTACCAAAACCTAAACCAGTTTGATAAAAAAACTCGATTTGTGCACCTCTACATGCTATAAGAGGCGAAAGGTTCCTACATTTTTCTTTTCTTAACCCGACTATCAATTATATATATATAAAGGGGATGGTTTGAATGTGAACACTTCCTTATTGCGATAACCAAATATCTAAATCTTATTAGTTTGGGGTCTACACTAAAGTAAATATAAAGGTTTAGGTTTTTTTTCTAATTTTTTTATTAATGCAAGTGAGCCATACATTAATTTAAAAAAAAAAAAAAAGAAAAAACCTACACTATTAGATTTACTTTAGTATGAGTCCAAACTAATAAGATGTAGTTATTCGGTTAACGCAATAAACATGGGTTAACATTTAATCATCTACACACACACACACACACCGTTTAAAAATTTAGACTTAAACCATCAGAATTTTTTTAACTTTGAAAAGTAGTAAACAGAAATAAAAATTAATAAATTTGAAATATTTGCTTAAAGATTTGAGTTTTTATTCAATTTGAGATATTTGCTTATATATTTGGGTTTTTGTTTTAATTCAAACGATTGATTGCCGGTTAGAATGATTTTGTGAGTAATTTTTTTATTATTTTTATAAGATAATTGTAAAGTTTGTATTATTTTATGTTTTTATGAAAAAATTGAATAGAGTTTGTTAAAAATAATATCCAAAATGTATCTCTTTTATGTCCAAATTATTATAAAGATGATGACGGTCTAATAGAGTTTATTGACTTTCTTCTGTTTACATGAGACCATGTGGGCTTTATTAGTGGGTTGATGGACTCAAATGGGCTTGTAGTTGAGTTGTTGCTAAGTGGGCTTTACATCATGAATAGATCATATAAAAAAGACCTATTTATGGGGGTTCTACTGTATCTTCATGTATGTTATAGTTCTTGATAAACAAAGACCTATTTACACACTCTTATTCATCTATCAGTGCTCGCATGTATGTGTTGCTCACCTGATCGATTAGTATGTTGATGTAGTTTTGTTTTTAGATCTGTTGATGTTCAGATCTATTATGATTCTATGCTATTTTAGGGTTCGCGTCTTTGTTCATAGATCGAGTTGTAAAGTGTCTTGTTTTTGAGTAGTTGTATTTGTTTTATCAGTTTATGAATCACAGATTCAAGTGAATCTGTAAGTTGGATATATCAAGTCTTTGACAGAGTTAGTGATGAGATATTTGATTTTGTTATGTAACGTATGCTTCTGCAAATGATATGTATAATACCCACTCTCGGGATTGTATTGTAATAACCCGCCGTAACGTGCGGAGGATAAACTTAGTTTAAATGATTTAAACATAATTAAATATTTCACTTTAACCCTGGTAAAAGTTATCATATTAATTTCTAAATGTATTCTAAAACAGGTTGATGGATGATCACTTAAGCATTTGGTGATGTCGAATCTCCAGAAATTGAATCTTTTTTTACAAACAAGTTTTTACGCTATTTCATCTTTTAACTCAATGACTTTGGACATTTTGAACCCAACAATTCACCATCTGCAAATTATCTCTTTTTTTTTAACAACAAATGTTTGGTCATCTGTGATCACCCTTACAAATAGATCATATTTTGTCTGAAGAATAGAGCAATATTTGATCTAGGAACCCCCTGCAAATTATTTCTAACAAAAGAAAAAGAAAGGAAATAAAAGAAAAAGAGAAATATGTTTGTGTTCATGAGTTTCATTTAATGAAAGAAGAGAAATGAAAATAACACATTTTGTGTTCACGAGTTTCATTTAAGAAGAGAAAAAGAAGGAAATAAAAAGAAAACTAGGCAAAATTATTTAACTTTCCTTTCCTTATGATTTAACGAAATAAGGGAAAGGAAAATAACACATGTTGTGTTCACGAGTTTTATTTAAGGAGAGAAAAATGAGGGAAATAAAAGTAAAACTATGCAAAATTATTTAACTTTCATTTCATTATGATATGTAAGGAAATAGAATGAAATAATTACATTATTTTTCCCTTTCCTATTACTTCATTTCCTTTCTGTTCACACCTTTAATAAATTCGAAAACATAGCATAAATGGGTAGATGTAAGTAGGATGGTCAACCGAACTAGTTTGGGTTTATAAGTAGGTTCTCAAATCGACCCGAACCGTCGGGTTAATAACCAGTTTGGGATATTACTGTTGTGACCTGAACCACTTTCTCAAACTGGTTTCAACGGCAAAATTCGAGCTGAACCAAATGTTACCATTTTTTTGCCTAGCCATTTTTTGACCGTTTTTCCAAAATTTTGCATTTTAGTCCCCCAATAATTAGTATAAATATGTATTGGTTGTTTTTGTTTACTCACACGACTCAAAAATGTTAGAAATAAACAAATAAATAAATAATATATGACCCTCATGGTTATTTAATTAACAGATCAATTATCTAAATACCCATAACAGATAGATAATTATGTGATGGATATAATTATCCTTATTTTATCCTAATTAGGGTTTCCTATTTGGTGTATATAAAAGGGTGATTAAAGCTTATAATCTAGGTTACTTAACATCACAATTATCTTCTCCTCACAAAGCGAATTCGTGATCTCTCACCGAGCTCTCCATAATCCATCATAATCGTATACCCTAAACGGGAACCCGGTCAGATTCGTCTTAGGAATCAACAACACATTCACTGGATTCACAGGTATAATCTAATCTACATTCCTATCACTGATTTTCGTATATGTTCATGTTTATAATCAAAGGAATCAAATCAATAAAAAACGCTCTCTACACTCTTAAAAACAACAAAAACGCTCTATACTCTCAAATGGATTCATCAAGTGATAACTCTTTGGTTGGAATAACCGCTGAGGAAGAAGCCACATATTATGAGACATTAATCAATAGCTCGGGTTCGGCGGATGAAAATTAAACGCTATGAAAAAATATTCCAGCTTTCTTTTTTCGTATTTCTTTTTTGTATTACGATTACGAATTTACGATGTATTAATTTGTATTTTTATTTTTAAAACTTAACTTTTTTGTCTAAACTTGTAAAAATTAAAAATCAAAAAAACCGGTTTTGAGAACCAATTTATACCAAACCAGTTTCAACCCGATTAGTAGAGGTGTTCAAAATATCCGAAACTCGAAAAAAACCGAAACCCAAAACCCGAAAAAACCTTATCCGAAATATATTTCGGGTTTTTCGGGTCGATAATATGATTTTAGATTCGGGTCGGGTTTCGGATATGCAAAAACTAGTTTTCCGGTTCAGATACCCGAAAAAAAAGGTTTGTTTGGGTGCATGAATTCGAGTTATTTTGGTTTTTCAGGTCGGATAATATATTTTGAATTTCGGGTCGGGTTCGGATAGACCGAAAAATTTTCAAACCCGAAAAACCAATTCAAAAAACCCGAATAACTCGTTATCCGACCAGATGAACACCCGTACCGTTTGGTCTATGAATGCTTTGAACATATACCGGTTTCAATCTCCGCCTTATGAACCGAACCGCTTCAGGGAAAAAAACCGGTTTATACACCACTAGGCACTAGATGTAAGTGGCGGTGATTAGGTGGGCAAAAACATGATGTGTTGGTGCAAGAAATACCTAGCCCACTAGCCGTGTCTTATTTCATGGACTACTGTGCCATACGTAAGCCCATCTAGCATTGGACCGGATCTCCATTACTCGATGAGCTTATCACGTGCAAAAAAAAAAAAAAAACTAATATCCATTTATTTAATAAAATTTGCTTGCCATTAAAAACACCTGGAAAAGAAACCATCAATCGAATCACTTTTACGAGAAACACGAGACATCTAAGTCATATAAGTAAAGAGATCTATTCATTGATAAGAAAAAGAAAAACGTGACCGGAACTAGGGTTGCACAAACCTGTTTTTTCTCCGGTTTGAGAACCGATTCGGTTTGGTCAACGGAAGGTCAAAACTGGTTTGGGTGAAAACCGGTTTGGGAGATGAGGATGTCAAACATATAGAACTGGTTTGGATAGGTTTGAAACCGGTTTGGGAGACAAGGATGTCAAACCTATTACAAACGGCGGTTCGGGCCGGTTTGGAAACTGGTTTGGGTGAAACCAGTTTGAGGGGTGTCAAATACCGGTTTATAAACCGGTTTGGGAAACCGAACCGGCTTTTTGCCCATGTCTAACCAGAACAGTTATCTCTCAAACACACGTGGAATGAGGGAAGCTCCGATACAAAAATATTGGAAGGTCGAGTGGGATGATAACTCTATTTCTTTGCCACAAAAGTTGCCACTGATTTAACATCAAATCAATGTTAATTGAAGCAAGTGTTTATTGACAACAACATTAGGGACGAAAAGAATGGTCCCTCAAGGCATCCATCCATCCATCCATCATAAGCAAAAATAAACACGCGTTATTAGTGAGTAGTGACAATGCCATTAAGGAAAGTATGAATGATGCCACCAAATGCATATAAGAATTAAGATTGAAACGATTGACAAGGTAATTTAACTATGTTTAGTAAATGATAATATATTTAACCAAGGGCTTCTAGCCTAATGGTTACCCCCTTGACTTCCCTATGGAAGGTCTTGGGTTCGAATCCGGGCTGAGGCATATTTGCTAAAACAAGGTCAGGGGGTTTACCCAGTTGTGGGGTTCCTCCTGGGGTGGGCTCGGGCATACGCCCCAGAACGTCAAATCCGAGGGGACGGTTGTAATCCTGTCTTGGGTGTCGTTGTACCAAGCCGTTAAAAAAAATGATATATATTTTGAGCAATAAATAAGCAAATCATGAACCCCATTTTGTGAATCCATCATTTTGTTATCCAAGTTTAGGGTGTCGTTCAGGTTTGTTCTTCAGGTTTCGGGTTTCTTGGATTTGGTTATTCGGGTTCAGAATATGATAATGGATTCGAGAACTAAACCTAATAACCAAAGTTTATTTGGTTCTCAAGTTTATTCAACTAGAGTTAAATGGTTGTCGGGTTAGACTTGTAAACTAATTTTCTATTTTTCAAACAAGTGATATTCATACATATATGTAGTCATAAATATGCAGCAACACTTACTTTAACAAGCAAAAAAAATATTTAAGAAGCAAAAAACCACAAGCTAAACAAATCTTTAACAAACAAAACTTTGTTTAACAATATCAAATTTTTAACAAATATAACCTAATTCGAGTTATTTGGGTAGACGGTAGACTCGAATTGCTCCCAAATATAACTAAAGAGCGAATTAACCATATAAAATTTTGAGTTCGGGTTTATAAGTTTCCATGGTTGAGTTTTTTGGGTCCAGGTAAGTTTTTTTTTGGTTGGTTCTTTCGAGTTGGGGTGAAAAACACACACTAATCCGATTTGCATTGCTTTAAGCCACAAAATAATAGTTTCTAGGTTGTGATCCCTTGAATTAAGCATGGTACTCGATTTATGTTAAGAAAGACATGCTATAGCTAGACTTATTTAATTTTTTACAGATGTTCGAACTTCGAATAGAAATATATATTTTTTTAAATATACATTTCTAGTTACAATTGCTATATATAAGTAAGATATGTTAAAATCCCGTGTGTTACATAGGTTTAATTCATGAAATGTTAATCTCTGTATTGCAATAATTAATAATCTTCTATATTATAGATGTTAAATAAGATGTTATATAATCTGTTAACACATACACTTGTCAAATATAAATTTAACAAATTGAACCTAAATGTGACAGTTATAAAAATTGGTTAAGTTGATTTTTAAAACACTTCTTTCAATTGAATATTAACTTTTTTTTATGTAATTAAAAATGTTATTTTAATTTAACTAGGTTTATACCCGCCGCGCGTTGCGGCGGGTCATCACAATACACTCTTGACAACGGGTATTATATGTCATTTGCAGAATCATATGTTACATAGCAAAATCAAATTTCTTATCACGAACTCTATACAAATTTCTCATAAAACATAAAATCATACAAATATGTTACGAAAATAATAAAAAAAATCACTAATTAAATCCTTCTCATCGGCAACCAATTGGTTGAATTAAAAAAACCCCAAATCTCTAAGCACACATCGATTTTCTATGAAAACGAACAAATAACAGTTACATTAATTTTCCGAACACCACCAAAACCGTACAAAGAACCACATTTTTTCACTAATCCTAGAGATAAAACCCCTAAACCCTATTTGGGTCGTTAATTTGAAATCTTGAAAATAAATACGTGGTCCACATTAACCCACATTAAAATTGACTTGTTTATTCAATACCAAATTTTTTATTCATATTAATGTGCACCTCATTTTTATTTTCAAAATTCCAAATCAATATTCTAGATAGCGTTTAAGTATCCTCTCTTGGATTGGGTTTTAACACGATACAAACCATATATATATATATATATATATATATATATATATATATATATATATAGGGTTTGGTTCCTTTGTTAACCCTTCCTTATTTCGTTAACTAAATAACTACATTTTATTACTTTGTGGACCATATTAAAGTAAATTTAATGATGAAGGTTTTTTTTTATTTTTTTACTAATGTAAGTAGGCCCTACATTAATTAAAAAAGAAAAAAAACATACACATTTAGATTTACTTTAATGTGTGACTCAAAGTAATAAGATGTGTTTATTTGGTTAACTAAATAAACATGCGTAAAACCCACACACTATTTAATAAATATATTTGTTTAATATTTTCAATGTATGTATGTGTGTGTGCGCGGAACCTTTAATATTTTCAATGTATATATATATGTGTGTGTGTGTGTGTGGGACCCATTTTACTATTCCCCTCAATGTCATTTAATATATATAATAATTATATTTAGTTTTTTAAATATACTTTTATCACACTTAAATACTTAAATTAACTAAAATTGCAATTTGTATTAATATATTAAAATCAAGAATTAAAACTTGGATTCTTTTAATATCATCTATTTTTTATTATTTTGTATATTATATTTTACCATTCAAGTCATAGATTCATATTAAATATTTGAAAATGTAGAAATATATTATTATATTACTATTATTATTATTTGAATAGTTTAAAGAACATAATTTGAATTAGATACTTAGAGACTTAAATAAACATTTTTAATTAAAAAATAAGTTCATATAGAAACTTCATAATTAATTTCACATTGAATTCATTTATTAATCATATACTTTTTTTTTATCTATAATCTATTATTCATGATATATATATATATATATATATATATATATATATATATAAAAGAAACATGGTTTATAATAAATGATAATTCAATAGAAGTGTAAATTAAAGCTTGAAAACTAAAAAAAGATAGCTATAGTAATAACATGTGTATCAAATTATATTTATTTATTTATTTATTTATTAGTATTAATATGTTGTAGCCAAGTAAAGTGGTTTTCAGTTGATAAAAATATAAAGTGCAACTACACACGAATAGTTAAAGGGAAAGAGGCATGTTCTTGGGCATCAGTGTTATCTCAAACGCAACCCACTACAAGTCTAAAGCATGTGGTTCTTTTCAACCATTGTCTTCCACCAAAAAAAATATATAAATAAAAATAAATAGAAAAAAAAAAAAACCATTATTGTTAATTGTTATGTTACTTCATAGTACTACTAAAGTTTGCAACATGATTATATTCTCATCTTTAGTAACATAATGCAAATAATATTGTAAGATTAACAAACAAACGTGTATAACCATATTTGTATATACGAGGAAGATTTAAAAATAAATATATTTTTATAAAATTGTAGCAAATAATAAGAGTTTGAGATGTCATATAATAATAAAAAGAAAGTAATAATAATTTGGTTATAATAAGTTTTGTTAATTTTTTTCAAGTTTCTCGTTTTTTTTACAAGTGTTCATTTGTTTTTTTATCTAACGCCTTTTTTTTTAAAAAAAATTACCTCATAAAATCAAATATTTTTTTCTTAAATATAAGAATTATATTGATATATAAAAAATAACAATTTAGTTTTATTAAATTGTACTGATTTTTTTATATGTGTAATTTAGTATACTATGGTTTTAGTTAATACAACATAAAAAACAGAGGAAAAAAACAACACTAAAAGATACATTACAAAACTGTAGTAAAAAAAATAGAACAAACATTAATGTATTAGATTTTTTAAAATAAGTATATCATAACTAAACTCAAATTAAAGAAAAAAAAGGTTCAATTTTAGTGTGTGATTATTTTATAAAAATATTGTCGCATAAAAAATTTTATGAATGTTTAAAAGATTAAAGGATTTGAAAAATTCAAAAAAAAAAAAAGAGAAAGTATTTTAATATTATATCATTTTTCCCATTTTTTTACTAATATAATTACAATCGTTGATTTAATGTTATAAGATCAAGACTTTTAAAGAAAAAAAAAATTTAAGATATCCAACCTCTTGTATATATAGACACACATATACGGAATATATTCAATACAAAATTAATTTGGAGTAAAAAACTGTTTAATATACTTTTACATAGTAATTAGCAAATGTAATATGAGTTAAAAAGGGAGATTCTCATGCACTTGTCTAAATTTTGCTATCTATCCAAAGAGTCTCTCTCTCTCTCTCTCTCTATATATATATATATATATATATATATATATGAAAATGAATCAATTGTTAATCTTACCTTAATTCGTTAAACGAATAATCACATTTTATTATTGTGTGGCCCGCATGAAAGTTAATATAATGGTGTAATTTTTTTCTTTTTTTTTTAATTAATGTAAAGAGTAAATATTAGTTTGTGACACACATTAAAAAAAACTTACACCTTAGATCAACTTTAATGTAAGTCATAAACTAATAAGATGTGATTATTAGGTTAACATATTAAGGTAATGTTAACAATGAATATCTTCCCTATATATGTATGTATGTTTTAAAGACTACTAAAAGTTTGATTTTTTTGTCTCTATTTTCTATTATATAGGATGTCATTATATATTTAAAATTTTTAATGCGTTTCATTTCTTCTATTAAATAACAAAAAAGTTCTTTACTTTTGATAATAATATAATTACACTATAAGTCTTCTTTTTAATTTGTTACACAATGTTTTTAAGAAATATATGTATTTTATTAAAATAAATATTTTTATAAACTTTTATTAATACAAAACCTAACATGTATATATAATATATTAGCTTGAAAACTTGTATAGTACATGAGATGAATAATAATAAAAATTTAACTCATAAATTTTAATATATTTTAGTTTAACTTATAAATTAGCAAACCAACAACGATAGAAATGGTAAATTATATTCAGAATGTGTGATTATTTAGACACATCAATTGATGAATATACAATAAAATAAATTGGATGAGAAAACACAAATAATGAAGGCCTAAAAATATAATATGTATCCTTATTATAGATCTAGTAGAATATGTGCGTGTTTATACAATGTTAATACCTATAAAATGAGAATCATAACAAATAAACAAGGGTCCTAATATTCATACATCACCCCATTTTTTATACAACATACTTACATAATTTATGCTCATACATATTTTTTTAATATTAATAAAAATACAAAAAGTAGTGTTGTCCATATACCAGTGTATCAATATTCAAACCCATAAATAAACAAGCATATATACCTAGTAAAGTTTAAGTTCTTTGTGTAGGGTTAAGGGGATGATCAAGATGAAGACAAAGTAAACCTCTATCACAAAACGTACACACACACTCATATTCATATAACTATTTATGTGTGCATATTATTATTATTATTATTATTATTATTATTATTATTATTATTATTATTATTATTATTATTATTATTATTATTGTTATTATTAATAATAACATAAACTTGAAAGAACATAAAGCCAAAACCAGATAATTAGAGCGTGATATAACATGTTTAATACATCACGCTAATACTAAAAATATACCTACCTAAACTAACCTCTCTAACATGTATCTTGAACTTTAAAAGACAATCATCATAACATATAAAAATTGATAAGTCTTCAATATTATATATTCTTATGGGCATGTGTCTCCGTCGGCTTCTAAATCAAACATGTTATGATATGATATGATGTAAATCGATCATTGCTTCAATAAACGAAGATTTTGATAGTATTTACGAAACCATCGATCGATTATCTGCACCTCATCTTGTCGCTGCTTAACCAACCAGTCGGGATCAGTCTCTTTCGAGTTCAATATGTCCAAGCAATGCGAACCTACCAAAAAAAACATCCAAAACCCTTGTAATTTAACCCAAATCTAAAAGTTAACGTAAACCACACGTCTATCGTTTTAGAATAAATTAATTACCGAGATGGCCTCTATGGTTTGATAAAATTTTACTCTTTATTCTAAACTTCAAACATTTGTAACAGATATAGTCTTTATGTGAGGGCAATTTGGGCAAACATGTAAAGATAATTTGGTGATATAATTACTATATGTGTTATAAATGTTTAAATTTTAGGACTATATGAGTAATTTATAAAACCTATTATCAAGAGTAAAACAGTAGCAAACCAGATGAAATATCTTGACAATTTACTCTATCCAGAATCTTATATAGTTATATATCAAAACATATATACCATTGGTGGTTTTCACAGCAAGTATGCTCTCTGAAATATCTTCCAACACTCTGAAATGTAGGATACAAGTTAACATAACAATGATCAATATATTCAAAGGTGTGTGTGTATATATATATATATTTATACATACATATAGTATTGTTTTTTTTTAATAAAAACATAAGTTATGTTCAAGTAGCATACCCTCCACTACTATATGGATCTCTTAAACCATTAGAGAAGATAATGTTACTTCCAAATTTGCTAAGTGTGAGCCTTATGTCCTACAATGTAATACACGAAAAAACATTAGGTTAACTATGTTATATAATTAAGCCGATCAATTGAAATACAAATAAATAACATAATTAAGATGATAATTAACAATATGTAGGTAGTTAATTACCTGACCGCCGTAATACGTTGTCGCCCAATGAGGCCGAGGCGTAACGCCAAACCTTCTCGCACAATCGACAACGTATTCATGTGCATCATAAGGTGAACTCGGGAACATGCTCACGTTACTCGTTATGCCGATAGGAATCGACATCTCGCTACACACCTATGTACATGTAATAACACATATAGCTAGATCAAGTTCATGTACTATCGCTATCACTATCACTATAATTAAGTAAAATTTTTAAAATTATTACAAATCTATAACAAATTTATAACCAAATGTAACAAGGTAAAACGCGACTAGACAGGTGGTCTAGCTTAGAGGTGGGCAAAAGCTAACCGGAACCAAAAAGGTCATACCCGAACCGATGGGTACAAACGGGTCATGTTTTTTAGACAAATTAAACCGGAACCGGGAAAACTGGAGCTGGTTCCACCTGTACCCGGCCAAAATCCGAACCGAAACCGTTCAAAAACCGGTCGAAACCCGGAACTGGAACCGGAGCCGGAACCGGGTATTGACTTTGTTGGCTGGAATTGGAACCGGAACCGGAACCCCGATTTGCGCACCTCTAGTCTAGCTAACGGAAGTCATCAAAAGGATAAAGTTATTTGAAACTAGCAACTTACTTGCCATGGCCATCCTATAGACGTTTGAGTAACTTCCGATGTCATGTTAGAGCAAGAACTACCCCGATTATAAGCGACAACACCAGCAAATACGCGATCAAGAACATCAGCGTCGTTGCTCGATCCGTCGATGCCTTGGCAAATTCGGGTCGTCGGATACGTTGGTGGAGCATTGTATTGAGCTGCATCTGCATACATGGTGTATAAGTAGTCCTTGAGCTCGGAAGTGCTACGTAATGGCCTATACAAATAAATTGTAACAAGTTATAAAAATCCTTAATAATTGTTTAAAAATGTAACAATTATTGTTATAACTTACGAGCAAGTTTTAAACTTTTGGGAGAGAATAGCTAGACCATTTGGCGTCGAACCAACTCGATCGATCGCATCCCATGATTGCTTTATCGTATCGTAACAACTTTTGCTTGCTTCCTAACCACATAAACATAGATCGATCGATCGAAATACATAAACGGTGCTAAAAAGTCGATATATTATCGAAAAAAGTTTAGTAACATGTATTTTCACCTTGAAATCTTTCGTAACGATCGAATAGTATCCATCTTGCGACGTTATATCGTCGAAGTAAAGAATAGGTGCCGATGAAGCTAGAGCCCCAACCGCGATATGCGGATACTTTAGACGAAACCACGACGCGAGCACTGAAACAAGTGATGTTACAACAAATTTTTTAAAAAAAATTATCATATAAATTGTTATTTTTTTATAAAAATAACGCTAAAATAACTTACTTCCACCATAAGAGCCTCCTATAACAATAACAGGAGAGTTATGTGCATGTAGTTCGTGTTTTATATGAAGCAGTAACTCAGCATAATCTGCCAATGCTTGTGCCGAGTTGAAATACCCGCGGATCGACTCGTTTTTCACTGATTCTTCCATCACCTTAACCGGATCTAACGATCCGTTTGGCCCGACCGGATTCGATTCACCGTAAAAACGATGCTAGTGACATAAAAATAAAAAAAAAGGAAAAGAAAAGGTTAATCTGATTAACCAAATAATAAATTTATCGGTTTGGTTTTGAGAAACCAAACCGAATATGATCAGACATTGATAAATGTAACATATACTTCTAAATAGACCACAAGAGCCTTAAACCGTGGAGCGTTTTCAGTGATGAACCCAAGGCTCCCAACGTCTTGGTCTATGGGTCCTTCGGCTCCAAGATAGGCCAAGATCGGTGCATTCTTGTCCGAACCACCCCACCACTTCGAGTTCATGATATACCGTTGTCGAAACGTGACATAGCTTTCCGGCTTGTAATTGAAGTGGTCAAGTGTTTGGTTGTAGAAAAAAGTTTCGAAGTCACCGGAATCCGTTGCCAAAACCGCGTTCTCGCGTTTTAGCAACGGGTTGACCGGACTCAGCCGTGGAGTTTTGTTTGGTGCGACGATGGTTGTCATGGTCAAGATGACCACAACTAGGAGACCAAACCATTGGCAACCAAGTTTCATCTTTTCAATGTTGAGCTGCTACGTAATGACTTCTGGGTTCGATCTAGAAGAAAAATATAAAGTGTCAATGAAGCCGTATTTATGGGTTTTTTAAAAAACTTTTTTTTTTATTTTCCTCCAATTGATAATTTATAAATTCAATAAAATTATTTTATATTTTATGTAAACGTGATGTACTCAAATTAGAGTTTAAGATATGGATAATTAAATATTTAATTTTAAATTAAATTATTTTATGGTGTGAAGGTATGAGAAAAATATAAATAAATTACTTCAGGTTCAATGTCAATCGGATTTATGGCGTATTAATTGGGATTTATAACAACCATCTTAACAAATTTTATAAACTACGAATATTATCCAAAAAGTTGTATAATTATATTTTTGCTTATTATAAAAACCATGATAATTACCGTTTTTATTATTTTTATGTTAATTGATAGTATTGTTCAAATATTGTAAGCTACGCAATCGTTTGTCATCACTTCTCTATTATTTTTATTTATTTTCTATTTGAATATGTAAAAGTGAGGGAGTATCAAATACGAACAAATTTTACTTAAAAAACAAAAACAATCACAAAAACAATACTTGACAGCTATAACAAACTATAATTAACGTAGTCCAGGATGCATTGAACCAGTCTTGTCAAACTCTACGATATTAGTTTTTGGATTTTATCTTTTAGGGCTTAAAAATTAGGCATCATAATTTAGTTTAGCTTTAAATTTTAGCTGTTGTCTATCTTCTGGGTTTAGGGTATAATTTTAAGGCTTAAAATTACGTTTTAAGTTTTTAACTTTTATCATTAGTGTTTACGTTTAGTCTTAAGCTTTAAAGTTTAGTTTATTATATAGCTTTAAGGTTAAACGTTTGGTTTTAGGATTTAAGGTTAGGGTTTAAGTTTGACAAGCCGGCTCCAACGCATACAAAATAAGTTAATCAAAGTTTGTTAAAGTTGTAAAATTTATTTTAATTTGTTTAGACAAAATTTGTTTTTTTTTTTTTGTGAGAAATAAAATGAAAAATATTTTAAAACAAATTAAATGGTTTAAACTCAAAATTTCAAAAGGGGGATTCGAGAGAGAAAAGTTGCAACAACTCAAAACCAATGTTTTAAAAGCCGGTTCGAACCATTTTGAGTTAAATCCGGTATATCTAAAATACCGAAGTTTAAAACATTCTTTAAAATTATGTTCCAAAATTAACCTTAAGTGCACGTTGGATCCTAGCTAACATCCAAACAGTTAGTTGGTATCCATTTTACACAATTAACCCTCATAAAATGACAAAAAATACAATACAGCCCTTCTAATTCTAATCTGCTACTAACTATTCTCTAGCGACCTCCCAAATAGTGTCTTCAAAGTAACGATTCTTCTATTTCACCAAAAATTTAACGGGAGCCAGTGTAAACAAATCAAGCCGGATTGTAAAATACTCGGGATCATATCGGTAAAAAAATCGAATAGGCCGAGCCTAAACAAGCTCGAGCCCGAGCTTTACATATCGAGCTCGAGCTAGCTCGTGAGACTAAACAAACTTTTTATTTATATTACTTTTATTTATTATATTAAGTGTATATTTATAAAATTAATTATTTTTAAATATAAAATTATGATCAATATATTTAAATCATATATTTTACGTTAAATTTGAAAAGGATAATCATAAATATATGATAAATTAGTAATAAAAAATAATAAATTAAATAATTAAAAACTAAACGAGCCGAGTCAAGCTCAAGCCCCAAAAGTTTTTAACTTGAGCCTTGAAAATAAAATTTTTAATGAGCTTGAGCTCGAGTTCGAGCCCTATTTAGTCAAAACAAGCTTGAGCCTTAACGAGATCAGGATCGGATCGGATCGGATCGGCTCGTTTACACCCTTAGGAGCGATGTTACCTTTCTTAGCAAACTTTGTGGTGCACTTGGAAAAGGTGAAGACATCCATGGGCATCTTTAACAGAAACGTGGAACACGAAATTAAGAATTCAAACCTCTTCCAAAAGATATGCTTTCGCACCAAAGCATTAGTGATTCTTAAGGACCATAATATCATGGACCCGGCTTAGAATAGCAATGGATTTGTGGAGGCATTAAGCCTGTAAATGAAACGAATGAACACACACATGACATGTTCGTGTTCGTTTATTTAACTTTAACAGAACAAAAGATCGAATACGAACAGTTGAACGAACAAGGGTTTCTTGTTCATTTTTGTTCATTAAGAAACTTTAGTTAGTTCACGTTTGTTTGTTAATAGTATAAATGAATAGTTCACGAACATAGACAAACATAAGTAAACAAACATAAACGAAACTAACCGAACAAACACAAACGAACATAAATAAAAAAACAAAAACGACCATAATTGAAATTTGAACAAACATAATTAAACGAATATTGTTTAAAAACATATCCAATAATGCAATCATCATTAAAAGTAAAAAAAAAAAGAAGCATCTAAAATAAAGTTCAACACAACATTTCAAAAATAGAAACACGATTTTCAAGTCCCCAATTTAACTTAATCATAAAGGGAGCACAGTCTTCAACTAAGCTCAATGTAGATGAGCATGATATCAAATGAACAAAAATATAAATGAACGTAAATGAACAAACATAAACGAACATTCACAAACGTAAATGAATGAAGGAGTGTATTCATGTTCGTTTGTTTAGCTAAATGAACAAAATTTTTTGTTCATGATCGTTTATTTATTATATAAACAAACATGAATGAACTTTTTACTGACAACTAATGGTTTACTGAACGTTTGTTTCATTTACAGGCCTAAGACATTGCATATTAAAAGCCAATCTTTGATCCAAAAGAATTACGGGTAGAACCAGAATCTGCAAGTATAGTTGGGATTGCAACTCACTACAACTGATTGACTGATCATTCCGTCAGTAAAAGTTAGAGAACTGGTGAAATTAGGTCACAGAGGAGCGTAACAAAGCTCTGATACCAATCTCATGCTTGGATTTTAGAGAGAGATTATTCCATAGAGATAAGTTTTAACACTTCAAGTTTGTGTTTAGTGTTGTTGCAACAGGTTATGTGTATGTTGTATCCTAACTAACATTCAAAGTGTTAGATGGTATCTTGTTACACAATGAACCCTATGAAATCGCAAAAACACCATATGATCATCCTAATACTCATATGCTACTAACAATAAACAGTTTTCTAAACGTGATTGTAAAAGTCGAGTAACCTATCTATCTATAGACAAAATCAGAAGAATTGGTCCAATTGATTATAAATTGATTGTTGGTTATATATATATATATATATTTTCATAAGTTAACTTTATGGGGAGGTTATGACAATGTATGTGACACATTCAAACAAACCTTTTATATTTTTTATATTTTATGAATGATACATATACATAAGAGGGTTCCTAAGAAAACCATCATTTTGAAGAAAAAAAAGTAATAAAACTAATCACAATTATTACCATTTTTTTTCATTTTTATTTCCTTTTATTATAAGATAAAAAATGTAAAAAAATAAAAAAAATATATATGTATTTTAGGTTATTACATATATGTAACTTGTATGCAACACATACTGATTACATATATGTAACTTTATAAGTTACATACAAAACTTTTTGAGTTACATATACGTAAATTCGTGATCTACATATTTTTTTCAAAATTTTTTTTATTATTACATTTCTAACCTTATAATAAAAAATTATGATTTTTTTTTAAATTTATTGGTTAATATTTACATATATAGAGTAAGATTCATAAGAAAACTCCTCATTTTGGATAAAACCAAGAAAACTCATAGTAACCAATAAAGTTTTAGGCTTAAAACAGTTACAGTGCTGTAAGTGAAAAAATTACAACGATGTTACGTCTCAAACGGTGATAAATTTTCGCAAACTCATAAAAGAAGAAAGTGTTGTATATATCTTACAATGATGTTTAAAAAAATTCAAGATTTGGCTTCATCTTGGCAAAGTTATCCGGGTTAATGCTTTATGAGTGAGTTATTATTTGAACACTATCATATCTTTAGGATTGTGAACAAATAATAACCCACTTTTCTTGCAATAACCCGGATAACTTTGACAAGATGAAGCCAAATCTTGGATTTTTTTAACATCATTGTAACTCATTTAGAACATTATGTTCTTTTATGAGTTTGCGAAAATTCATCACCGTTTGAGAGTTTACATCGTTGTAATTTTTTTGGCCTAAAACAGTTACAGTACTGTAAATCAAAAACTTACAACGATGATATATTTTAAACGGTGATGAATTTACATAAACAAATAAAAGAACATAACGTTCTAAATGTGAAAAAATCACTATATATTTTTGTTTTAATTCGTTGCCAAATTAAACCATAGCATGTTCACCCTAGCTAGCTAATTAATTATTTGGTTTATCCTAATTTGTGGAATTATTTCAACGAGTGACTCAATCGTGTGAGGTATAATAACACTCAAGGGACCACCCATTGCTTATTTAAAAGCTAGTCGTCCACTAAAGAAAGACTTTTATACGTTTAGTTTTGTAAATAAAAAGATTTGCATTCTTTTCTTATCAACATAATTTATTAATTAATGGAACTTTCCATAATTTATTAATTAAAAAGAGGAGCATGACGTCATTTCAAAAGTAAAGCTGGCTTTTGTAACCTACTTAACTTTTTTTTTTGAACGGCAGCAATTTTATTATAACACCAAAAAAAAGAGCTAGCAAGGTGCTAAAGCCCAAACACCCAAGAAACAAAAATAACAATACAATCACCAAACCTTGAACTACAAGAATAAACCAACTGGACACTAAAAATTAAAAGTGTTCCATTACTCCCTTGACATTGATCCACATCTTGTGCGATTGTTGATCCAAAAATAAGAGAGGGCTTTAATCTCATCCATCAGGCTATGGTAAGAGCATCTCCTGTTACAAAAAAAGTGCATCATTCATTGCTTTCCACAGACACCAAAAAGCCGTTAACACAATGGCATGGATTGCGTCTTTTTTCCGGGCATTAGCATGAAGAAGGCGATGAAAATGCAAAAGATCTTTGACCGAGAATGCGTAAATGGGCTGCTGCAATCGACACCAACTAGATATACCACACCAGATCATAGTAGAAATGAAACAATATGTAAAAATATGAGAGGATGATTCGTAACAATCCTCACATAAAACACAATAAGGGGAGCCGATAGATAACCCTCGTTTTGCCAAAGAATCCTTTGTTGGAAGCCGACCCTTTTGAGCTTTCCAAACAAGTATGTTAACTTTGGAAGGAACACCCCGGTTCCATTGAATAACATAAATATCGTCCACAATAGACTTCAAAGAACAAAGTCTTCGAATGGACCCTGCTGAGAATTTGCCATTTGCCTCGCCATACCAACTCCATTTATCAGCTCCCGTAGAATATGAACCCCCCTTAATTGCCCTTATACAATTTTCCAGATCTGACCTCACCTGCGGAAAATCAAACTCACCAGCCCAATTCCAAGAAAAGAGAAACATACCTTCAACCCTTGAAACTCGATCGGCCACTTTACAATCCTTTCGGGATTCTAGTCGATACAGTGATGGATATTCTTCAGATAACGGTTTATCGCCCAGCCAAGTGTCATGCCAGAAAGACAAGGACATGCCATCCCCGACCGTTCCATATATCAGCATGTTTAAGTGTATATCCAAAGTGATAAGATGAGCATCAATCTTGGTGATATTCTTCCATGTTCCCGTAATGATGTTCTTACAAGGCATGAATTCTGGAATACGAATTGATGAATGAATCGCATCAATTACTCTCCTCCAGAGATTCTCGGGTTCTGTTTTGTATCTCCACCACCATTTTGCCAACAGGGCCACATTCATGTCTCTAAGATTGCCCACTGCCAACCCTCCCTTTTCCTTTGGTAGCTGTACAATATCCCAACCAACCCAATGAATCTTCCTCTTTTCTGATGAACCACCCCAAATAAAATTTCTTCTCAACTTATCCAAAACTTTGATTATTTCTACAGGAGCTTTGAAGAGGGAGAAAAAATAAAGAGGGAGACTATTCAAGACCGAACTGAGAAGGGTAAGCCGCCCCCCCCCCCCCCCCATTGAAAGAGTTGCGGCCTTCCAAGGCGATAGCTTTTTCTGAAAACAATCAACCACCGGTTTCCACATATTTACCCGATTCATATTAGCACCAACAGGCACACCAAGATAAGTAAAGGGGACCTGACCCACTTTACAATGTAATGTGTCCGCCAAACTTGAAGTTACACTTGCATCAATATTGAAACCAAACAGATTACATTTCCCCAGGTTTACTTGTAATCCAGAAGCAAGATAGAAGCACCGAAGAATTCTTGCTAAGTTAACAACATTAAAAATTGACCCATCTCCCATAAGGATTACATCATCGACAAACATAAGATGAGATATATTTGGCCCACAATTGGGAAGTTGAATCCCATGAAAAACACCAACATTTACGGCTTTATTGAGGGTACAATTAAAGGCTTCCATAGCAATAATGAAAAGAAAGGGAGAGAGTGGATCCCCTTGTCTAACCCCTCTAAAACATCTAAACTCCCACGTTGGGAACCATTAATCAAAACAGAAGCCCGGGAGCTAATGAGACAGCCCCTAACTGTGACACCTCTCAAATTCCAGGTCAACAATTATTTTATTTTAATAATACGTGTACTATTATTGCATACGTGGCACTAGAATTATGAATGTATAGTGTGACACGTGGCACAACAGTTCGAACACACCGATAATTCGAGGAATTATCGCACAGCACTCGCACGTGTCTTGAATGACGGTGAACGGATCAAATCACAGTACACTTTCACTGCACAATTTGGTTCCGGAGAACCTAAGTTAGTAGAACGATGTTCATGTGTCGAGAAACGATGGTCGTAGTCGAGAAAATCGACTCAAAACTATGAAATTGGGCTATTTGGGCTCAACCGAGACTCATCGCGGTACGCAATGGGCACCTAATTGGGCCTTCGCGGTACGCGAAGCATGGGCGGGAGAAATTTGAATTCTCTGAAAACCGTCGCGGTATGCGACGACCGATCATCTCCCACCATCGCGGTACGCGGCATGTTTCGGGAACAGAATTATTATTATATTCATCGCACTATGCGGAGCACCTTTTTGGACAGTCTCCGCGGTACGCGACGACCCCAACACGCCAAATCTTTATTTAACCAAGACTCAATCATTCTGTCGACCCCCTACCTATTTCCCCGAGTTCCAAGCGACTGATCTCCGCCATTATCTTCTGTAAACCACCTTCAAGCCCCTTAGAAGCCATTGCCATCACAAACAAAGCACCATTGAAGCTTGGGTAAAGTCGAGGTGAGCTAGAAGGCGTCAATCACTCTCTTGCGCGACTTGTAGATGCTGTAGGGAAGATTTCAGGACCTCTCCAGACCAGCTCAAGCCTCATCTCGTGATTTAGAGTCTTGTAAGGTAGTTTCCCTATCCAATCTAGTCACAAAATCACTTGTAACAACACATGCAAGCCATTTTGGCTACATGCATCACCATCACCACTATTATCACGAAATCTTGAGTCTATGAATCTGCTATTTGATGATGTTGCCTACTGATTTGAACATTTGATTTGATACATTATGTTATTTAGTGTTATTTGAGGGTTTTGGCTTAGATGATAATTTCTATTAACATGCATGATCGATCCATGAGGATTCACATGATTATTGATACTTAGTTAATGCTATAAGTGATATTTGAGATGATTTGATAGATTTAGGATTGTTATTGAGGCCAAGAACATGGTTATTTGCAATATTGCTAATTTTAGAAACTTTAATGTTTCAAAGTATGTGATTTGGATGAAATAGCAATTATGCATGTGATTAGGTTCATAATTTATGTTAAAGATGATGTTTAGAAACTAATATGATGGTTATGAAGGTATTAGAATGGCTAGAATTGTTAAAAGTATGGTTAGTTACATTATTACTAAATATGGAAACTTTAATGTTACAAGTTGTGCATTTTTGATGAAATGGCCATATTTGTATGTTTAGGTTCATATGTTATACTTGAAAATGATGATTAGAAGTTAATTGGTGATTATTTGGTGCATAGGAATGTTTAGAATTTTCAAAAGTCATGATTTTGTAAATGTTACTAAATATAGTAACTTTTTATCACAAGTTTGCAAAAGGATGATATGTATGATAATGTTATGAGTCTAACATGCTAGGTTGATAATAATATGATGATAGTAGATGATTATTGATGTTGAAAGAATGGATTTTGTGCATTACTCATAAGTTACTAAATATAGTAACTTTATTTTGCTAAGTCAATGTTTTGGCACATGCTAGACGTAACGATTATGATTGATTGGCTATTTAGGATTAAAATAGTGATGCTAGATGATATTAGTTGATAAACATGATGAAATATGCTTGTTTGTGCAAACTTTCTAATTATAGAAACTTTTACGCGTAAACTCTGCTAAACCGGCTATGTGTAACTATGTGCTATGTGATAACATGCTCATTTAGGATAATTATGCAAGTTAGAATAATCGGAATGTGATTTTATGCATGACTTGCCTAATGTGGAAACTTTCCTGATAGTAAGTTTCCTCACGAAAGTGATTTTGGTATCCGTACACATCACACGACACTAAACCGCACGTTACGCGAACACGTGATCCCAAAAACTGTCACCAACGGGTCGTTAGGTCAAACACGGTCAACACGGTCAAACACGGTCAACATGACCCACTTAACAACTCGATGTTGTTAAACACGAACACGGCCCTGTGAGGCCCACATGTGTAAACACGAACTCATAGTACCTATGTGATATAGGTGACTACTAGCCGGCGAGCTACACTATCTCTTTTGAGCAAACGCATTTCTTAATTCAGGTGAGTTTTACAGCCCCACTTTTATTCTTATACTGTTTTACTAAACTTTGGGGTGAGAATACTATGCAACTGTTTTAGATATAGTACTGGTATGTTGTGAAAACCATTTTCGAGTGTAACTATTATCGCTTAAAGTCCTCACTTATCCTTACCGTTAGTTGTATCACAAACGAGTCGTAATTACGTAGTACTACTGGGTTTGACTAACCCCACTCGGCACCAATGTTGACTGGAGGTCATAACGAGTGTAATTTCGATGGGAATGCGGGTTCAGCGATGACCTGCGGAGGCAAACGAGAACAATCTAGTTTCGGTAAGATGAACTGACACACTCCACGGATCGTAGTATCCAACAACAAAACTTAACATACCCAGTATATGTCTGTTTACTTTTCAGTCTGTCTAAACCTGTGAACTCACCAACTTTTTAGTTGACACTTTTCGCATGTATTCTCAGGTAACTAATGGAGCACACGCTAGGACGCACTCAAGGAAGCCTTAAGGAGTCTGAATGGCATATAGACTCATGTCCTAGGCTTTGTGTGCATTGAACTTGTTTTGAAACAATTTAACTATGTAGTGTCTGTTATCAATTTACATTTTCCGCTGTAATACATTACTATTCCGCTGCTTTTGTTAACTTATATTTCCACTGCGTATTATTGAAATTTGCATTATTCTATAAATCTGTGTGATTGCGTAACTCATATAGAGTCGTTCTATATGACCATGAGCTGTGATTCTGGCCACGTCACACCCACGTGGACTGACACCACGAGTGGGAATTTGGGGGGTGTGACACTAACCCATTTCCTCCAAATTAGTGGGAAGTTCATTTGATCCAAAACAGAATCAATGAAATCCCAGGAAATACAATCAAAAGCTTTATTAAAATTCAACTTAAAAAACATAGCCTCCCTTTTAGATTTTTTAATCCACGAGAATAATTCTTTCAAGATTAGGGGACCATCCAAAATATACCTGCCAGTCATGAAGGCCATTTGAGATTCAGAAATCACAGAGTCCATAACTGAGCGAATTCAATTTGCCAAGATTTTGGAAATAACTTTAGGGATAGCACCCAATAGACTAATTGGGCGAAAGTCATTGAAGGATTGGGGATCACAAATCTTTGGAATGAGATGCAAAAAAGAAGAGCAACAGCTCTTATGAATGGTACCCTGAGTAAAGAAGGGATCCATGATTTTAACAAAGTCAGCCCGCAAAACACCCCAGAAATGTTTAATAAACGAGAAATTGAAGCCATCCGGTCCAGGAGCTTTCTCCCCACCAATGTCCCAAACCGTGGCCTTGATTTCTTCCTCTGAGAATGGCAAAGTAATTGAATTCGCTACCTCAGGAGATAATTTTTTTGATTCCTTCACAATAAATTGAAGGCCTCTGATGAAGTGGTTCTTTAAATTTATCCTTGAAAAACTTCCATGCACACCATTTGATTGAGTTCGGATTTTCACACCAAGAACCATCAATGATCATACCGTTTATTCTGTTTGAAGCTTTATGCGCCCGAATCATACCATGGAAGAAAGCCGAATTTTCATCCCCCTCAATAGCCCATTTAACCCTTGCCTTCTGTTTAAGATCAGAGAGCTTACGTTGATCCAACAGCTTCAACTCCAGTTTATTATTCAGCCAACTTGCACGTTCCAAATCAGAAATAAACCCAAGTTCAGCGAGAGATTCAAAGCGATTACATTCCAAAAGGAGGGATTGGTAATGGGCCTGTTCAATGTCTACCGAAATTGTCCTCCATTCCTTCAACTTTGATTTTATAATTCGAAATTTACTCATCAATTGAGCAGCAGGATCATCCTCTCCCAATCTCATTTCCATAACCGAATTAACAATACGATCGATACCATCCAGATTTAACCAAGAGGAGTAGAATTTGAAAGGGGGCGGCCCAAAATCTAGCACTTTTGTGATAAGAGTTATCGGAGAGTGATCCGACCATAATCTCAGAAGAGCAGTAACAATCGCCCCCGGCCATCGGTGATAGAATTGATCACATACTATAAATCTGTCAATTTTACTAAATTTAGTCCCATCCGGCGACATATACGTGAATTTTGAACCTCCCATCCTGTATTCGCATAATCCAGCTTGATAAATAAAATCATTGAAGTCGGCTGATCCCCGGCCATCCATTTTCGAGTTCTTTCTTTCAGAGTAGCAGTGGACTTCATTAAAATCCCCCATGAATATCCACATGCCATCAGCTTCTCCCATCAAATTAAGCAAAGTAGACCATAATAACCTTCTGTTGACCACTTCTTGAGGGGCATAAATATTAACAACGTTTACAGTTCCTTCAACACCCATGACGGTTCCAGAACTATGAAGGAAATTTTCCCCCTTATTCCCCCTTGATTCAAGAAAATACCAGGGTCCCAAATAGAAAGTAACCCCCCAGATCTGCCTCTTGCATTGACAAAATCATAAGCCATCTGGTTATTTCCCCAAATGCTTTTAATAGGCAGTCTAGAATAATCCGAAAATTGAGTCTCTTGGATGCAAACAAAATGCAATTTACCTTTCATTTTAATTGATTTAATCCAATCTGCCTTATTGGCATTTCCAATCCCCCTGACATTGATTGAGAGAAAATCCATTTAGGATATTCAACATGCGCCCTCCCCCCTGATTACCTCAGCAATCTGGTTGCATCAAATTACCAATCATAATTGTATCTTCCACTTCCTTAGTTCTAGCCTGATTTTGCACATCGAGGGGAGTTAACGGGGCCACCGCCGGTTCTTCTGAGAGATGAGAATTCCCAGCACCAAAATTGAAAATCCCCATAGAGAGATTGGCATACCATTAACATAAGTTAAGTTACAGTCCTTAACCGCAGTGGAAGGTAGAAGAAGAACACGGCCGTAATTTTCCCCGATAACACGAAAGAACTTCGAATCCCATAGAGAGATTGGCATACCATGAATTCGGCAGTAGGCAATGCGATTAAAATTAAGGGATCATCTGCCCCTTCCATAAGTCAATAGAATTAAGCCATTTTTCAAGAAGAACAGACTTATAACCTTCCAATAATTTCTTTACCTCACATGAGCTTTGAAAGGAAATAAGAACTGTAAGACCTCCAACGTATCTAACAAATCCACCATGCGATCCCAGAGTCCTCAATACCTTCCAGAGATTCGATATCTTTTACGTTCCCAATGAGAGAGTAACCTTTCCAGCATTTCGATATCTTTGAATCGGATGAATCCAAAAATGTTGCCTCTTTTGTCACGCTTCCTGGCCAAATATGCATCCACCAATGATCCAAATCCATCAAAAGTCTCCCGAAATCTTGCATCAGAAGTCCCCTCCGGTAAGTTAGAGACAAAGAATGTTGTCACCTTGTGAAGAAAACCCGAACCCACCACTGCACCTTTCTCCTTTGGAATTTCCTCCTACGAACTTCGCACCAGTCGCTCTCCATACCCTTTACCGTCATATGGAGGTTTTTTGTAACCTACTTAACTAACACACACTTAATATATTTATTAATGATCGTATCTATACTATATTTATATTTATCTATATTGTATAGTAAATAAAAGATTTTCAAGAATACATGTTAAATTTTTCAGATTACATAAAATTTGCTTTCTCGAATCTCTCTTCTATTAAATATTTATATATATTTTTATTAAATTTTAATTTTTCACCCTTAATTTCTTATTAAATATTAATTATTTTATTAAATATGTTAACTAATATGATTACATTATAAATTAATTCTTTTATTTTTTTATATATATTTTTTAAAATATATACTAGTTTATTTTAAACAAATAGTTTTAAAATTTAAATATTTAAATAGTTTTAAAATTTAAATATTTAACCCAGAGGCTGATCTACCTATATGTTTGTGGATTCACTGAAACCCACCACGGTTTGAATCGTTAGCAGCAAAAAAAGTTTTCTAAAGGGCTAAGCGTGAACATATTAGTATTTCGGAGGTGAATCCTAAGTATATGATTTTACAAGTGATGTAGTAGTAAGGAATCCGGATTTCAACCTATAGACCACATGTTTTATGTTTTCAAATCACGCATTCTGCATTCACGATCCTAGCCAAAAAAAAGGCTCCCGGCTCCCCGATCCACGCATCCCACGCCTCCCTACTTCTCCGACCGGCGACGAGCCGACGACCACCCCCATCGCTTCCAGTTCTGACAACTGCCTTCTTCCTGCTACGCCTGCTTCTCCAGTTCTCTGCCACCCTATGACGACCAGTGGCGGATCCCTAAGGTATTTTCAGCCTTTTATAGCTTTATTTGACTAGTTTTTTTAATGTTTATTTATTTAGGTATTATGTGAAATTAGCGTTGAAATATTTAGGTATTATGTGAAATTAGTATTGATTTGTTTAGGTATTTTTAGAAATTCGTGTTGATTTGTTAAGATATTATGTGAAATTAGTATTATTTTGTTTAAGTATTTTGTGAAATTAGTGTTGATTTGTTTAGCTATTTTGTGAAACTTGGTTAGGTGTTATGACTTTTGAGTATTGATAGATTTTTCAAAAGAGTCTTAACAAATGATGAATTATCATCTTCAAGTAGCAAAGACTTAAAAATTGATTTGAATGATCTAAATTCGTAACTAATATCGTATTCATATTATTTTGACCCGGATATATTTTTGACTGGTTTTATCTAATTGAAGTGAACCACTGAAAAAAATTGTTGGATCTGCCACTGATTTCACCTATGTAATACACATGTTTTAACCTATGTAACACACTCTTTCTTTTAAAAAACTAGTTTTTCATTCATTTGTTTATTTTAATTTTTATAATTATATATGCTACTTAATTTTGAATGAATACTTATTGTATGTATTTGGTTTATGGTCAATTCAACTGTGTTGAGAAAAGATCTGGACCGTTTAAAATGACTAAGAATAAATCTCAGCCGTGTAAATTCAATTTAGGAGGTAGTTATGAAAATAGTTTATCTTCATTTCCCCACTATCTCATTTATCCCAGTTAAACAATTATTAGTTTTTGTATAATTAATTTTACTAAATGGATTAGATTATACCATTGTATTCAGCCACCGGACGGGTATAAAACTTGTTTATATAAGAGCAAAAAAGATAAGGAATTATGAGAATGATCGAGACTTGTAGATTGCGATTGCCCAACTGAAATATCCATCGCCTTGTGCGTTTGGTTTTATCAATCAAGAATTATCTGTCATTGACAAGCTAAACATTTTAACGAAAATGAATTTTATATATATTAACGAGTTTTCATAACAACTACTTTAAATTAAATTATAATTAAACACGAAACTAATTAATTATTATAAGCCCTACAAAAAAATCCATACCTGTCATGATTAAAATAATTATTTATTATATATGTATCTGCTATTATTTTGCACTTCCTCGTATATGTTTTTTTTATTATTTGTTTATTTACCTATTCCGACTAGATTTTCGTAAAGAAAATGTAAAGCGGCAAAATGCACCTTAATTAGTAACAACGTAATACATATAGTGTTTGTTTTTTAGAGGTAAAAACTCTGCAATCAGTGGACCATATTTGCAAACATCTGCAACAGAAGAGTTGGACAAAACATATGTGAGAAGAGTGTTTGTTTTTTTGTCTGCCTACCCACCAACAGCCCCAAACATCAGCCCTAATCTTCCCATTACCCACCTCACTAGCCACCACCGATGGGGTCTGAGGCGGCTGAGGAGAGGTGGCTGGAGGCGGCGGAGGAGAGGTGGCTGGAGGCATTAGGATCGGCTGTGAAGGGCGCTGCGATGGAGGCCGGCGGTGGAGGGCATTGCGGTGTTAGGGCGCGACGGCTGAGGGCGTTGCGATGGAGGCCGACGGCGGTGTTAGGCGCGGCGGCGATGGAGGCCGACGGCCGTGGTAGGCGCAGCTGTGGAGGGCGCTGAGATGGAGGCCGACAGCTATGGTAGGTGCGGCTGTGGAGGGCGCTGCGGTGGGGGCCGACGGCGGTGGAGGCGGCGGGGGCTGACGGTGGAGGCGTGGCTATGGAGGCATCAGATCGACTTACTTAAGCTTGGTTCATTAGATCATGGGGTCATCAGATCGTGGGTAGGGAAGAGGTGAGAAGAGCTCAAAAAGAGCTTGGTCCATGTCTGCGCTAAGAAGAGGAGGGCATACCTTTTTTAGTGAAATGTTTGCGAGAAAACAAACAGTCTGTAGACATCTAACCTCTTCCCGTGTCTACGCGGTGCAGACATAAAAGGCAAAAAGAAGTTTTTTAAAAAAAAAACAAACACCCCTATAGTAATCAAAACATAAAATATTGGGCTGGTCCATAATCGGCATTTTTATCTTAGCAACATCAAATTATCAACTGTCAGATATCGGGCATGCCATTTTAAAAAATTAGAGTTAGCTTATTTACATTTATTAAAGGGTTTCTAGCTTAATGATATATTTTGAACTTTTATTTTTTAAAACGTTTTGATTTTAAAAGTTTTGGTTAAAAAACGGGTTTCTAAAACAAAAAATCATCTTTTAATAAATACTCTATTTTTGCACAGCAAGGTGATGGAAATCTACGAGAAGTGATTGGACATATTGTATGCGTCAATTGCCATTTAGCTAATAAACAAGTGGATATTGAGGTTTCGCAAGTAGTACTTCCCGATACTATATTTGAAGCAGGTGTTCGAGTTCCTTATGATACGCAACTGAAACAAATTCTTGTTAATGGTTAAAATGAGTGTTTGAATGTGAGGGCTGTTCTTATTTTACCAGAAGGTTTTGAATTAGCTCCTCATGATCGTATTTCCCTCGAGATAAAAGAAAAGACAGATAATCTATCTTTTCATAGTTATCATCCCAATCAAAAAAATATTATTGTCATAGGCTCTGTTTCTGGTCAGAAATTCATCTTTTCTATCTATTTTTTATAACCTTTTGATTTAAAAATTTTTGGTTAAAAAACGGGTTTTTGAAACAAAAAGTCATCTTTTAATAAATATTGTGTTTTAACTATTTTGGCCCAAAATATAATCTTATATCAATTCAGTCCATGTGGTTTAAAAAACTATCAGTTTTGGCCCCTCAAACGTGACTATTATAACGATTTTGGCCCAGAACTTAACTATGATTAAGGGCCAAAAACGTTAGTTGTCTAAACCACAGGCTGAATTGATATAAAATTATATTTTGGACCGAAATAGTTAAAAAGTTAAACCAAATGATTCAAAATAACAATTTACTATAAATAATTTTATATGGTTGAATGTGTATCAAGGTGACGATGGGTGTAAACTGTAGATTGACCAGTGGCGGACCTAGAAATATTTTTTATGGGGGTCGGGAATTTTTTTGAACAATTATTTGTTGTTAGTTATTATTATTGTTTTTTGACAAATTCAAATAGAATCGGGTCGGATCACAAAAAAAATGATAAAACTAAACTAGATCACAAATATATAATAATACAACGCTAAATTATCATTTCATTGATTAGGAAGATATGATAAAATTGGTTTTTTTCGACATAATTCAAAATAATACTATTTAAATTTATAAATTAAAGATTAAAAGAAGATGAATGTTTCAATTTTCTTTTAATAAATTGTTTCGTATTACCTAGATAAACAAATTATACTCAAATCAATCAATTTGCTCATTATGTTAATAAGTTTCAACTTCTATAATAATCACTCAATATATAAATTGCAGATGTTATGATGTGAAGGAAAACGATGTATATTAGTAAGTTATTACTCTAATCTATTCTTAAGGTAGCTTACCGATTAGATCTACCAGATGAACTGAGTGGAATTCATCCGACATTCCACATTTCACATTTAAGAAAATGTCTAGCAGATGATGTAGCATATGTGCCGTTAAATGACATTGAAGTTGATGAGAAATTAAACTACATAGAAGAACCAGTTGCAACTGTTGATAAGAAAGAAAAGCAGTTACGTAACAAGGTGATTAGGCAAGTTAAGGTTCAATGGGAACATCGAAAAGGATCTGAGGTGACATGGGAGACTGAAGACGAGATGAAACGACTCTACCCATATTTGTTTGAAACGTAACAGGTTTCGAGGACGAAACCTATTGTAAGGAGGGTAGATTTGTAACAACCGAATAATTAGCACATTTAATCGTGTATAAAATCTATGTTGAATTGACAATGGTAATTACTACAGATTGATAGTACACGGGAAATGATGAACGTAGGCGAAAACCGTGAACAAAACGGAGTTACGGATTATCCGGAATCACGAAACGAAGAAAATTTTCAAAGTATTGAACTTCTGGACTCGTCGCGGTACGCGACGGAGATTTGAGGATCCTTCGCGGTACGCGACGGACCTAAAATATCTAAAATCCTCCGGATTTCTTCGCGGTACGCGAAGCCTTATTTGGGCCCTCGTCGCGGTACGCGACGGGTGAGGCGGTGGAGAAAGATGACTACTTCATCAGTTTTACGCAGAAAAGTAAAACTTTTATATCAACTCGAACATATTCGCTCAAGAACACCATCAGACGAACTTTTCTCATCAAATCACCAAATCAAAGCCATCTGATCGCATATTTGAAGCCAGGGAACGTGTTTACAAGTCCTGATCGTTGTTTTAGCCATAGAACTCCGTCAGATTAGGTAATAATTCGTTCTAACCTTCTAGTTTGATTTTGATTGATTAGATCTTGATTTTGAACGTAATGATATAGTTAGGATTGTTGATTATTGCCTAGATGATGGCTAGGATTGATTAGAAATGAAGAACACGATGTTCTAACGGTTAAATCCTTGTTTTGAGTCGTTGTAATGCCCGGTTTGCATGAAATCACAACTATGATTATAAAGGTTTAATCAATTTGATTATGACAATGTAGGTGATTAGCTTGGTTAATCTTTGAAATGCAAAGGTTAAATATAAGTGTTTCAAACTAATCACAACCATTAACATACTTATTGAAATGATTATCTGATGGTTATGATAACAGTCAGATTAGTATGTTAAACATGGTTATTAAACCTATTCTAAGACTACATTGTGATATTTCATGATATTTGGGAACTCAATAATAAGGATTTAACATTTCTAAGCCATTAATCTGTTTAAGAACTGTTTTAGCATTATAATCAACAACATTAACTATTTGATGACTTTCAAGACAATGTCTTTGACATTGAACGTTCAGAAAGATCTAATCAGTAGGTTAAAACATAAATGACTTATTAAGTGTAAACGAATGCAGAAATTCACCATTAGTACCAGTTTGTGAGTGATCTTGCTACAGTAAGACATCAGGTGAGTTCTATGAGCCCTCTTTTACTATTTTAACATTTTAGGGCTGATATGCATGTTATAAAGTTATTTTAGGTAAATGATTGTTTTATCTGGCTACGGTCAGATAAGAGAATATGCTAAAGTAAAGAATGTTTCAAGTTGTAAAGTTAATGTATGAAAGTGACACTAACCTGATTAAGGTCAGGTAAAGAATGTTTTCAAGTAAAGAACGTTTTAAAGTAAATAATGCTTTAAGTCTCAACTACAGTTGAGAAGTAAATGATTTTAAGAACCTCAGCTGAGATGTCAAGGATGTTTTAAAGACTCAACTACGGTTGAGAAATGAATGATTTTAAAAGTCTCGGCCGAGGTTAATTAGAAAATACGATTTTGAAGTCCCGGCTGCGGTTGGGCAAATGTTGAACACTGCGGTGCGGATAATGATTTATGATTATAATGATTTATGATTATGATGGTTTAAATGATTTAAATCATGTTATGTATGAATGATGTATGTCAAGAAGTCTTGTACCGGTATGAGCCGTCAATTTCGGTTGATGGTTTAAAAAGTCTTGTGAAAGAACAGGCAGAAGTCCTGTGAAAGAACAGGCATAAGTCCTGTGAAAGAACATGCAGAAGTCCTGTGAAAGAACATACATAAGTCCTGTGAAAGAACATGCATAAGTCCTGTGAAAGAACAGGCATAAGTCCTATGAAAGAACATGCATGTCGACTGTGTGTCGCCAGTTGAGAAAGTATTATGCATGCATAACGTGTTGACTTCGGTCAACAGGACAGGCTACATTTATGCACTGTATGATTGATGTTATGATGTCATGTATGTTATGTATATGAAATGTTTTATGTTTAGTATGATTGAGACTGTTGACTTCGGTCGACAGTAAAGACTAATGTTTTGCGTATATTAAAGATTTTATTTTTATGAAAAGTTAACTTAGAACTCACCAGCGAAAGCTGACTTGTTTAAGCATGCATGTCAGGTTGAATAGTTTGAGAGAGGAGACCAGGAAGGCTCATGGCATATGTTGAAGACTACCCTTGGCATAGACTGGCTGTATTATATGACTGTTAGAAGAGTGGGTCGTGTTTCAATATGTGTACTTTATGAATGTAATCACCTTAAATTCCGCTGCTATGATAATGTAAATATGGTTTAAGTATTATGTGTTTGATGTTTTTGCCAACTGAGGGGCTCGGGGCCTTTCATGGGTACACTCCTGAGATTGACGTAAGGGCTGGCTTACAAAATCAATGTGACTAGAATGCCTTTGAATGTAGTAACACGACAAAAATGTCTAAATTAAGTTGTGGCTTACATACTTGTAGGCTGTAGCTCTGTTGAAGACCATGATAGAAACAATGCATGCTAAAAAAAAGCATTTGTCCTAATGGTGTCAAGATTGCTAAGGTGTTTCTTTTTAAAATAGGTTAAGGATTTTAGTCTTATAGTAGACAATGGTGGAAAATTTTGATGTTCACTAAAAACATGGGCGGCCCGGGGGAGGGGCAAACCCGACCCCCGTACCGGGCCCTTTTTTTACAGGGCACAAAATTTTTTATATATACGTATATATAGGGAATTAGGGATCCATTCAAATGAAAATTAATAATGCGAATGGAGCTAAAAAGAAGCATTTATAAACACATTAAATAATGGGTGAAAAAATCATTTTTTTAAAGTATAGGAAGTTATTTTTATACCCTTTAAACTAAATATGTCCATTGGTTTGATTAACGGCTTATTCGGTCTGGTTAAATCGTTTTTCAATTTTTTTCATTATCAAAAAACCAAACCGAATTCGTGAAGTGGTTCGTTTCTAATTTCGGTTAAAACCAAATAAACATATTGAAAGCCAAATAAACCGCTTAAAAGTTGAATAAACCGATCCAAATAAATCGAATTCAATCAAATAAACTGATTAAAACCAAATAAACTGATCTGAATAAACCGAATTCAACCTTATATATTATTATTAATAACATAATAAATTTAAATTTGAACGTGGTTTAATCAGTTAACCAAACAAACCAAATTTATAAAAAAAAATTGGAATTAAAAACCGAAATTCGAATATGGTTAGGTACCGAATTCAGAATTGGATACAACTAAAACCAAAATGAAAACCGAATTCGGAATTCGGATCGATTTTTTCAATTACGAATACGTTTCGGTTTTTGGTATAAAACGGTTTTTTGGTTTTTTGAACACCTTCACTTTGATATTTAAATTTGCTAGGGGCCTTTTTTTTCCAGCTCGTCCTGGGCACTCCAATTCTCAGGGCCTCCCCTGACTAAAAAAACAATGCATGTTGTTATACCGTTGAGTACATACATCACCGTTTTCGCTTAACGTGTTGAACCGATGAATCAGACGATAAGAGACGACTGAATAAAAATATATAATTTTATCATATTCTTTTTGTTTTCTTAGTTCCCTTGAAATGTCCCTTATCTTCAAAATAGTAAAAATATGAGGATTAACATTACCCTTCACCTTTATAATTTAATTAAATATAATAGTTTTAAATTTATCTTTAAATTTTGTTTAATCTACCATATCTCATCTTCATATCAATGTTTATTTCATTCACAAATATTTATTTTGTTATTATTTTTCTTTCTAATTTACACACAAAAAGTTAATGAAATTACAAATTTTTAATTTTAAAGAATATCTATCTTAAAAAATAAGCGTACAAAATATATTATCATTTTTCAGCATGCTTTAGAGGAAACGAATGAAGACAAATATTTACCCCTATAAAGCTAAAACCCTATCCCAGTTCTAATACGGCTACAAGTTTCTTAAATTTACGTATGTATTTTTATGTGTATAAATTGTTTGGTTAAGTTGTATTTTCTTATAGAGTAGATTTTATTTATTTAATATAAAAATGCTCAAAAAGACTAAACTGTAAAATGAAATCAGAACCAAACCGTTGATAACGTTTGGTTTAGTTTGGTTTTATTTTTCACGGTTTGTTTTTTGTTTTCAATATTTAAAAACTATAATTAATGGTTTAGTTTACAATTTTAACGTAAGTTGTTAAAACTAGACGGTCCATAGTTAAAGCGTTCACATTTCATTCTCTACCTCTGTCCTCTAACACTAAAATTTAGAGATTTGGGTTATTTTCTTTTACATTTAAATCTTCAGCTTCATTTTTTAAATTTAGAGTCTTTTTATTATGAATTCTCTAAAAGTAGGGATTATTATTTACATTCTCTATAATTTTCAAAACAATTGAACACTCATCAAACTTCTTACGTCACACGTTGGGTGTTGTTTTAGCCCATCTCGTTGAATAAACTAGTTTAGAAATATTGAGCGTTGGTTAATCACTTGAGCTTTAAACTTTTTGATTGTTTTATTTATATTCTTCTTATTTTTTATTAAAGGATTGCAACATATGGCATGTCACACAAGATTTACGTAGACCTGACAATCTTGACTCATAACAAGATAAATGGATAGATTTAGGTAATAATTATTGTATTTAAGTTGAAATGAGTAACTTTATAACATATAATGAGTTGAGATATGTAACACCTTATCACAATACGAGTCAAGATAAGAAACTTAAAAACTATGTGAATATAATAGATTTAAACAAATAAGAATAATCAATAATATATATAATGAAACAAATCATTAAAAATTATTCAAATAAACTATTTGTTTTATTACAACCAGGGGCGATTATAATCAGGTAAAAACCCGTAACAACCGTTGGAACCGGCCCTTTAAAACCGTTTAGATGTTATAAGTTAATGGGTAACGAGTATGTTATTTTTTGTTAAAGGTTCATGGGCCGGGTTGGTTCCTTGCACGCTTTTTACACCCAAAACTGTGTACCCGTTATTACCATAAATAAAAAGAAACATGATTTTCTTATTTTTTATGTATTCTCTAATACTCTGATTTGTTTTGGATGCCAAACCCATAGAACTACTTTGGCTAGCGTTTCTTCTTCTTGAATCACATATGTATGTGTGTGTGAATTTAGAATAGTTGCGTGAATGTATTCATGTGCGCCTATTTGTATGAATTATTATATGTATCTTATACGGCTGCGTGAATATATTACTGTGATACAAATGTATGGATTATATGTACTTTATATGGAATATATAAATGGAAGGAATGCAAAATAAGATGCATCATGGAAATTGGGTCCAAATGGTTAACCTCCTTGGAACCAACATTTTTACCTATTTAATATCCAGACCCTTTACCTATTAACTAGTCGAATCCCGGTTCTCAAAATTTACCTATTTGGTTCTCAGGTACGGTCCACTGCTTACGAGTCTAACGGACAATACCCATTTGCTCATCCTTAATTACAACTCATTTTAACATGAATTAAATTTATGTTTTCAAAAGCAACATATTTAGACTCAAAATAATTTTCCTTAATACTCATCCTGACCCACACGTGTTCTAATCCGTTACCTAACCCGCCTATTTTGTCAGGCATGGATCATATATTTCGTTATAAACTCGGGAGCATCATCAATTGTTTCTTTCCAAGAACAAACATTTCATGATCAAATAGCTTTAGCTTCATAAAATGTTGTTAGATCCGCTTGTATCTATATGAAACCGATACGAATACTGACTTTTATAATTGACACACCTTATGCCTTGAATAATCACTACGCATGTAAACATAATTAATACTACGTGAACCTTTATTAATATTTAATCTAAACATGTCATTACAATAGTAATCAAAGACTATAAACACTTGCACATCGCATCTGGATAAAAGACATTCTTTTCGTATTTAACATGGTAAACTCATAACCGGTAACTCGTCACTAAAACGATGCGCTGAGTGCCTGTGCTCCAACAAAAATGGAGACGGGCATACGAAGATATAGTTGTATATTTCAAACGGATCTGTTAATTTTAGTCACCAAAAATGGCTATAAACGAAATGAATGATCTGAATTGACCCTGTGGTTGTTCAAAGGAGGCAAAAATTTTAAATAAACACATTGGACCAAGAAACAATGTGTGGTATCAATGAAATTTACCTGATCAGAAAAACTCTGTTGTAATCTTCATTGTTCAACTGTTAAATTTGTTGTTATATTATTTCAGCATGTATACACCTCAGGTTATGGGTGCCTGATACTTTCCTTTAGCTTTGACCAGTTTACTTTCTGGGCGCATTTTGAGCATATATGTAACATGTGTGCAGACCTAAATGAATAAAATCATGATTTTGTTATTTTAATTACTTAGATTTTGAATTAAAGTGTAAATTTCTAAAACAACATAAACCAAACATGAAATACGTGGGTTTGACTCAGTTTAAGGTCAAACCCGTAACATGTTTAGCTAAACGGGTTTTGTTTAGGATGACACGATGGGTTCATGGTTTAACGCATTTAATAATATAACTTTAAATTATTTGGGTAATTTATTTGAAATTTAAAAGATAAAATAGAGATGATCAAGCTTGTAGTTTGACATAAATGCTTTATGTACTTGTAATTTTGTAATTTTAAAATACTAATATATGCAATAACATAAAATGTTTGGTTAAACCACCTGTGTTCACGTCACCCCGCAAAAATACGAAGATATGTTTGTCTTGCTCAGGTTTGGGTTGGGTTCAACCCGCCAACCCTGCAAACACAACCCATATTACACCCTCAGTTTGAATCAAGAATGTTGTTACCTATCTGGCAAAGATTCAGGCTCATCATTACAACACAAGAAGCAGTCGTCATGTTGGGGACTTGATTCAGGTTGATAATGCCACATACCGTCTACAAGTGCCCCTGAACCAGATTTGTGTGGTATTTTTTTAGAAATAAGTATAAAATGATGACGGAATACTGTAATAATCAGTGGCGGACCCAGAAATTTTTTTTCATGGGGGGCGGAAGTTTTTTAGGGACGTTTGTGTTCAAGTTGGATTGAGTCGGATCGGGTCGGATCATGTTAAAAAAGACAATAAATATTTCATCTATAGTTTTTAGGTATGAGGTTTTTTATATATATATATATTTAAAACAATGTATGGAGAGGCTTTCCTAAGTAACTCTTTTTATACAAAACAAATACAACTATCACTTAAAATCTCATAAACAATCCGATTACGTAAATCTAACTTCAAGTATTATGTTAATAGGTTATTAAAATTAGGGTTGTCCAAACAATTCGACAATCAAAAGTCAACAGAAAAATGCTCGGAAATAAGTTCGTTTGATTTTGGCTCGATTGTAAACGAGTCGATCGGCTCGGTAAGGTTTATAAACAAACCGAGCATGAGCAAAGGTTAGCTCGCTTGTTGCTCGTTTGATTTTGCTCGAATATTTATTAATAGATATATACACACACAATTATTTTATAAATAATTAACATAAAATAGGAAATACACTTAAGTCTTCAAAAAGTAAATATTCATATTTCAGACTCAGTTTCTATAATGCATTTAAAACATAACAAGATGATAAAAATTTCATTTTAAGTATCTAATTAAACTTTTAAAACAATCACTTTCGGTATATATCTTTTCTTTGTTGTTTTTTAATTAGTGACAATTTAACTTTTCATACTAAGTTGTAATTTTTAAATTGAGTAAAACCGAGTGCTCAATTATAAATCGAGCTGAGTTTGAGCATTTATGTTTCGCTCGGTCTTGTAAATTTGAACCGAATAAAACGGATCAGTTTGAAAACGAACAGAGTTTGAGCAAACATAAACTCGGTTCGGTTCGGCTCGGCTTGTGAACAACCTTATTAAAAATTAATAATAAAATTGTTTAAAATGAGCTAGTGGTTGTTTGACTTATTATATTTAATATTAAACTTGATTAAAATTGGGTTTAAATTATTAGTTGGGCAATTTTCAACTTAGTTTTATAAATTAAAACTCAGAAAATCAAAAGTTCAATGGGGGCGATTGCAAAATTTTACGGGGGGCGATCAGGATTTTAACATATATATACTACTAGAAAAAAAAATTTCAGGGTGGGCGGCTGCCCCCCCGGGCAACAACATAGGTACGCCCCTGGTAATAATGTAAAGAAATAAATAAACCTTGAGATGTTGATGATCGATTCAGAGCTGAATGAATCTCTTGCTGCACCGAACGTTGCAGCTCAATTTGCATGTCCATGCAGGCCTCAAGCATCTTTTGCATGTCATTCATCCTTTGCTCAAGTGCCTCCATATCAATTCTTAAGCCGTTGATGATCTCCCCTTCCTGCAAAAGGCTAACCGGTTTAATTAAACATTTCTAACAAATTTTTTTAGTGACTAGAATCATTAGTTAGATATTTTAGTATTATTAAATTGACTTGGTAATCATGTAAATTATAAAATTCTTTATACAAGTTGGGTGCAGGGTGCACACTTGTTTAAAGTTTATGATTCAACAGAGGTACGAAGGTAAATCCCCAGAGAGAACATGGTCCAACAGGCGGCAACCCGTGGCTTAATATAGAAAATACATTAAAACATTTAGTTTTTGAATTTTGTCATAAAATTTGTTTAATAAATTTTGGGAAAACTCATAAAAAAATGAAACTTATAAACTGAATTTTCATTTTCAGGCTTGTATAGAACCTCCCATCGATTGATCAACTCACTGGTTCATCAGGAATTACTCTGAAATACATACTTGTTCGTCAATTGCGAATTGAATTTTATCTAATTATAAATTTGGTGTGAACCACCAAAATAGTTTGATCTAAAAGTATGTTTCATGACTTTCAATTTGATTTTAATTTTCTGTTTATACTCTACATTAACCAAATGGATCAATTAAAACACAGTTGTTCGTAGCAGGTAGCTTTCACTGGGATTAAAAAACAAATATAGTTAAAGCTAAATTCAAACATAAGACCTCTAAGAAAAAATCATGGAGGACTCATGAATCGCTAAAATAGCCAATACAACATCAGGGACGTAGCATTGTGTGGCCATGTCGGGGGAGTTTGTGGGGAACGTGACCGTGTGGACAGGCAGGGGATGGGGCCCATCTGATGATATTTTTCTTTCTGTCGATTTCAATTCCTTTGAATGTATTTACAATAATGCACATGCATGCGCATAGGTTCCAATACAAATTTAAGGATTGCATTTGAATTTGTGTAAGAAACAAACGGTTGCCTGTTTTTTTTTGAACAACAGAGGACTCAATCGTGTGAACCCACTATTTCCATGTCATGTCACCAAGGTCTAGTTACATAGACCTCCCATGAGCCACCACAACCACCCCAGAAGGAACCCCAAAACCCCTGACCCCCTCATACCCCTATTTTGTTGCGGGAGGGATTTGAACCCAAGAACTCTCATCTGGAAGAATCCTGGGGTACCATTGAGACAATGTCTCATTGGTAAACGGTTGCCTGTTTACATGTAATGATTTGGTGAAACAAATTTGGAAGGTTGAAGACCAAGAGCATGTTTGAGAAGCTTATTTAAGTTATGACTTATTAAAAATAAGTTTTTTTAAAAAAAGTGTTTAGATTAGCTGCTTAAAATGTTACAAATAACTTCAAAAAGGCAATAATTATAGATTCTTAAAAACAGTTTTCTAACCTTAATAAAAAGGTCAAAACAAAAGGTCATCTAGTCATTGCTAAAAAAAATGAACTTATTAATTTTTCCATAAATCCAATAAGTTAATAAATTATTTTAAATAAAATCCCAAACATGCTTTAAATATACTTGGTGTTTGTTAAATTACTATAATGTTTAGTTATGTTTTCAACAAATCATGACTTCACACAATTTAGAAGCAATTTATTAAATAGTCATACGATCTGAAAAAAGAAAATAGTTTATTATAATAAATGTTGGCTATGAAAAATGAACGTAGAATATAATTTGGAAAATAAAACAAACAATGAAGAATGGATAAAGTGGAAAAGATAAAGGATGAATGGAGGTGATGTTGGGCGTTTTTGTTCACAGATGTTTGTCAATCGTTTTAATGAAAACAAACAAACAAAATTACGCAGTATATTCCCATTTTTCAGTAGGGTCTGGGAGGGAAGGATGGACACAAATCTTACCCCTATCCCAGTTGGGATAGAGAGGCTGCTCCGAAGGAGTCCCCGGCTCAAATTTATCGTTTGAAGTTGATCATCTAAACACTTTTAACGTTATTTTCACAAAATAAGTAAAATAACGTTAAAATTAGTGCAATTTTAATTTGGCCCCTTAAGGGTCACACATATATACATTATATGTGTGCACCGCAAATAGGAATCACAGTCGTTTTAATGAAGAAAGAAGTAAAACTCACAGTCGTCAAGTGATAATAAGAATCAGGGAACCGATTCGCTGCATTTTCATCTATGCCAATTTCATTCTCCTCCACACTTTGCTGCTGATCATCGCCTTGCATCCACTCATTTTCTGATTCAAATGCCTGATCTTGTCTATTGACATATGATTGCATCAGCTGGTCTAGTCTTGCACCAAAATCACTTTGAAGAAGATTTGACACGCTTCTCCTTTACATCATGAAAAATAATAACACACATTCTCTGATTAATTAGGTGTCTTGTTCGAATAATGGAAGTTTAAATATATAATCAGCTACCTGCTTGTAAGTACCCTTAGTTCATCCACCCTGCTGCGATTATCATCATTGTCATCATCAGACCAATAGAATGTGTTGCTCCTACTAACTAGAGCAGCTTCCAGATATGAACTGTTTCCACCAAACCAGCTTTCCATGCGGTCAACAACATTTTCATCGTCATTTTCATACCATTCTTCTTCATGAATTTCTTGAAAATCACTCCCTGTTGTTTCATGATACCATCCACCATCTTCATGTAATGATTGTGAATTGTCAGCAGCATTTGGAATCTCGCGAACAATTTCTTCGGCTTGGTCAATTTGGTCAAACTCCATGCCATTGTCAGATGAGGCGTCAGAGTCAGGGTCCGACTGAATGCATTCTTGTGGATTGTGGGATGGATTAGGAATCTTGTGAACGATTTCTTCGGCTTGGTCAATGTGATTAAACTTCATGCCGGCTTCAGATGAGGTGTCAGAATCAGACCGGGCACATTCTTGTGGATTGATGGATGTAAAATTAGCTGTCTTAAAAATTTCACCAGCGGCCTCAACTTGTGTGGTGTGTTCATATGCCGTATCATTGTCAGATGAGGTGTCAGAGTCAGATGACTCAGATCGGTCAACTCTTGGAGAATAGTCAACTGTGAATGGTAGTTTCTCTTTTCCTTCAAATTGCAGAATGTTATTATCATGCATTGTTCCTACTGCACGAGGAGACTCTGGTGTATTGTGGGACCCCCGGTGGCTTGTGAAATTAAATGTCTCAGTTTTTTCATTAATTCCATGTGGTGTCTCCTGAGCTACTTCAGCTTGTTCAACGTGATCATAATTACTCATCTCATTGTCAGATAAGGTGTCAGAGTCAGACTGAGCAGCATGGCCATAGTTGTTCAATCTGGTGAGGAACTCTTTCCTAATTCAAGTAAAGTTTTGCAAAATGAAATTATTTAAGAAAGTATATATATCTTCCAGCCAATCATTTGGGGTTGTTTGGCAAACAGACCCTTAATAGGTAAGAGGTCTGAATAATTCAGCATATATTTTCAGCTTAGTCATTAGGAAGCTTGTTGACCGATTCAGAGGTGTCATTAACAGGCTACCAAACAGCCTAAACTCTGACCAATTAAGAGGTAGCCACTTAATGGAATTATTGAGAGGTTATCAAACAGTCATTTAGATCTAAACATCAGATAGCATTCACTGAAAAAATTCTAAACATTATATCATATTGCCAATTGCCCTTAAACAACGATAGTTAGTTGGTTGCACTTACCTTTTGATGACTCTATACAAATATACACGACTAAAATCATAAAACTTTGTAAAATTGTTTAAAAAGATTGATTAAAGATGATAGAATTTTAAATTTTATATAATTACAACTATTTTAGGTGTAAAAACATCGGCATTATAAGTAAGTTGTATCGCTATTTTATTAAAATACTATGTTTTCGAAGATTTAGAAAAACAATTCAAAATTTTATAGTCTTTGTAACTTATTCTTCCAAGCGTTACCACTCTAGTAAGCCCGGCAAAATGGATGGGTTGGTTTGGGTTGAATAACGGGTCATAATGGGTTCGGGTCAAGATTGGTGTTGGTCAGGATGAGTTTTGAGCAAAATCATATTGGGTCTAAATGGGTCGTTTTTGAAAAGCTTTAATTTATTTCAAGTTAAAATGACTAAACAAATAGTCTATTTTAATAATATTTAGTGATTTTCTAATCAAACATATTACTGATATTTTCTTACTCATTTGAATCCATTCTATTCACATAGTTTTTGGGTTACCCATCTTGACCCGTTATATGTTATGATGATACCTATTTCAACCTAAAATGCAATAATTGATCACCTAAACCAACCCATTTATCTTGATTTAGGTTAAGATTGTTAGGTGTACACTGGCTACTAATATTTGTATATCATAATTTGTACGTTAATTCAAGTTCTAATTAACAATTTGAATTTATTGTTTGCATTTTGCTTGTACTCATGTCAAAAAATTGTCTGGAAGTTTCACAAAGATTCAAGTTGATTTTTAGAGTACATAAACTGAAAAATATATTAGGTAATATATTTAGTAAAATATTAGCAGTTATACATGATAGTGGATCAACTGCATGAAAATTGAATCTATAAAAATCTAGTATTTTAACAGAAAATAAAACGAATGTTCTTTGCACCTGAGATATTCAGGCCACTGGCAAAGGATACTTAGGGCTGGGGACACCGTCCCCTGTTTTTTGCTCAGTAGTGTAATTTTATGCGTTTTTCGCTCAAAAGTTTAATACATGCTAGATTTAGCCCCCCCTTAGATTTATTAGTTCGCTCCCCAGAGCCCCCCATGTATCTAGAGCCAAGTTCCGCCAATGATTCAGGCAAACAAAAAGTGAAAGATAAAGGGAGAGATAAATGCACCTTATATCAGATACAGCATGCGTTTGCCTCAAAAATCCCAATTCATTTGCTGCAACAGAAGTCTGCTTTTCATCTTCTGCAAATCTTTGGTTCCGCAAAAATCTACCCTTGAGTAGTGCCTACAATTAAACTATGGCATTAAGTGTGGCAATATGCAACAAATGTTATTAAATCATAAAGTGTGCAATGCTTAAGCAGTATAGTTATTGGATACAAATAAAAATAAGGACGCACGATGGCTATCACAGGTATAGGATTGTCAAGGAACATTAATTTCAACACTGATTTAGCTTGACTTCAATATAAAACCTTACAAGTAAGAGTACTTTGCAATCTCAGGCCCCTTGTACCAACCAATATAGTCTGCTTTACCAACAAGATGTCACAACTTTGTTTTTGGTTGCCTGAGTAAAGGATTCCCAAGAGGTTAGCTACCCGAATTATATACCCAATTAAGCATGCTTAACTGTAAGATTCTTTTCTATCCACATTCAATGCCTCCAAAACACATTGGTGGTATTCAAGGTCAAACTTTTCTTATATTCCCTTATGTCATGTGGACAAGAATCCGAGACAATGTGGATCTGCCTAGGTGTCACAAATTTTGGAATTAAGAGAGCATGAATAAAGCTTACTAGTTGAAGCATCCAAATGTTGCTAAGTGAATAAATTTTAATACATAATATCGCCTAACCTAAAACAAGGTATTGTGGTCTGTAAAGAATATTGGTGCCATAAGTCAGCTTTACACAAGCTCAGTAATTGATATATACATAACATGGTTTCATTTAAATTACTTTCACATAAACATAGCTTAAATTGTCAAAGGCACAAGACGTACTCAAAGCACAAATGAGAACCTTGGGCCTAGACGCAAGGAACTTAAAAAGTGAGGGCCAGAGATAAGTAAACAACGCGCTAATCATAAACATATTTGATATTTCACATCATTTTTTAGAGGATTAAATAGATATTAAGATACTTTAGGTTAGTTTATGATAGTATAAGCTTGTTCTAAACCATTTTTTAAAGTTTTAAGCTAGTTTGGATAGAATTTACAAAAGTTTGTCAGAATTCTTAGGATATAGTAAGATGCTTGATGGAATTTGGCCAGAATTTGTGCCAAAACATAGTCAGAACCTCGTCCAATGGCCTAGGTGGCTGCAAGGCGCTTTCCTATTTGTAAGTAAACAATATGTTGTAAACTAATTATTTTATGAGTAAACTAGCTATAAGGTCTTAGTGTTACTATTTTTTCACTATTCTTCTACTGGTGCTCTTAGATGGTAATGCTAGGATTACAAAAATATGTTCCATAGCAACACATGTTGCAATAACAAACATAAAGATGTAGCTGCACAATATAAATTAAAAAGAGCTAACCTGAATTCGGTGCCGATGCGCAAAATTTGAAACAAATTTGTTTCTCAATAAATCATCAACTTCTCTTTTCCTTTCTCTCACAAACATTGTTAACAAGTCAATAAGGGCCTGTCTGCCATATATCCTGCGGATAGAACTCACTTGAGAACCAGCCTGTGTAGTTGACTCTTCTGAACCAGTGGTTCGAAAAGGGTCACCTTGTTGAGTGCTTGATTCTGTCCACTCCCTCACTATCCTCACCTTCTTGCAATCGCTGTTTAGATGTGAAGAGTTATGAGCTGTATGTCCCCCAAAGCTTTTGCTTCCCATTCATGGAACATTTTCCTCTCGTCCTCTTTCTCTTGTAGCATCAATTGGTTTTGGCTTTGGGGACACTGATTTTCAATTTCATTTGTAGCCCTTATTGTGACTTCACTTTCCATCTTCTCACCTCCCAAAGATGATGAGCTTGTGCTTTCAGGGCCACCAACCACACCACAGGTTTTCCGCCATTCATTATTAACTCTACCCTCATTTTCAAGATCCCGCCACATTTTTCTGATGAATGATGTCTGGGTGGTTGACCTATCTTTATTACCAAGATATGAGTCAAGTCCCGAAACCTTGTGTATTCCAGCCACCGCCATTTCTTCGCACTTAACCACAAGGATTCTTGATTGGTAAGGTGATGTCTAGTGAATTGGATAACAAACCAATTTCTCCCAGATGCTTTTCATCCTTGAAAATTCCAGGATCTCTATATCAGCCAAAAAATTCCACAGATTCTAAAAAGGAATTTAAGAAATTGAATTTGAACAAGCAGCAGTAACAAGACTGATTTTTATATTCATAGTTTCCTTAACTATAATAGTTACGCATAAAAAAGATACTAATGTCGGTGATCTAAGAACAGTTGTTTAATAAAATCAATAATTAGAGCAGTTGAGCAAAACACATCACATAGAATGTAGATGCATGCCAGACCAATCACCAATTCACATCACATGTCCGGTCTATGTGGATTGGATCCATAACCAGAATCAAATAAATGCATACTTACAAACAAAATTAATTAAATGAATAAATATGAAACGATTGACATATTAATCCATAAAAAATAGTCAACAGACCTGTGCAATACTCAATAATTTATGACTTCCACAAAATTATTCAGCAACACGATTAAAATCAAAATCCTAATCACAGAATAAACTTAATATGATCCGATTGACAGTTACAGATTCATAAAAATAATCAACTCAATCTGTGTATCAACAGAGAATCAACGACAAATCATAATACTTCAGTAACATAAGCGCAATCAAATCGTCTAATCATAAAATTAACAAAACATGATCCGGTTGATTGTTGAAATGATTAAAGTTCACAATTAATATATACACGATTAAATCATTAAGTTGTTTACCTCAATTACGACTTCAGATACTTCATTAACATGATCGGAATCAAGGATTCCTGCCACAAATTAGCAAATTATGAACCGACTAAAACATAAGCGCAATCACAGCGTCTAATCATAAATTAACAAAACATGATCCGGTTGATTGTTGAAATGATTAAAGTTCACAATTAATCTATACACGATTAAATCATTAAGTTGTTTACCTCAATTACGACTTCAGATACTTCATTAACATGATCGGAATCAAGGATTCCTGCCACAAATTAGCAAATTATGAACCGACTAAAACAAATAAGTTGATAAAAAGTCTATATACTCTGTTTTTGCACCTGTTTAGGTCTCCAGATTCACTGTACCATAGATGAAAATCAAACAACACTGTCAATATTAGGTATTAGTCACACCAGCGTACAGTAGAGAGAGAATGTGTGTGTGTGTGTGTGTGAGAGAGAGAGAGAGAGAGAGAGAGATGAGGAGAACACGTTTCTGTTGAAGTCGCATAAATTGTGCCTTAACTGCAACGACTATTTTTGAAGACGGAGGAATAAGGGGTAATCAGGGGAAAAGACGATTATGCCCTTTCTAAATATTTTTTTATTTTTATTTTGGAAGTGCCTGTTTACTTGCTTCCCTGCAAGGAAATACAATAGTGTCTTAAATTAAACGGTAAGTCTGCGAGGGTCCATGGTAAAGATGAAACGACGCCGTTTAATTCGCTTATTTTTTTAACTTAAAAATTACATAGAGCATGTGCATGCTTTGACAATGTTCTTGTTTGATGCACCATAGGGGCAGACGTATAAAATTCATATATATGTTTGAGGAGTGTTACTGGGGTGTTCATTGGATCGAATAACGAGTTATTCATTTGAAAATTTTTTTGGTCTATCCGAAACCCGACCAGAAATTCAAAATATATTATCCGACCCGAAAACCGAATTCGTGCATCCGAATATACATGTTTTATTTGGGTTATTCGGATATCCGACCCGAAAAATAGTTCCTGCATATCGAAACCCGACCCGAATCAAAAAATATTATCCGACTCGAAAAACCCGAAATATATTTCAGATAAGGTTTTTTCGGATTTCGAATTTTTTTGAGTTTCGTATATTTTGAACACCCACATTTCAGTGTCATTATATAATAAGTTTTTTTTCCTTTTATTCAAGTTGAGTTGAGTTGGGTTGAATCATGTTAGAAAAAACAATCAAACTCTATTAGTCTATTTTATATACAAAGACATAATAACAAGGCATCTAAAATTGTTGTTTATGTGTTTTATTTTTGGGTTATTGGATTTAAATACTCCTAACTTTAACCTTTTAGTCTCTAATACTCCCAACTCAAGAAATGTTTACTAACACTCCCAACTTTCAAAATATTTTCCATTAACACTACAAAACATGTGCCACGTCATCAAAAAAATCTATTTTGAAGTGCCAATAGAAAATGTTTTGAAAGTTGGGTGTGCTGGTAAACATTTTTTCAGTTGGAAGTATTGTCGGCAAAGATGTCAAAGTTTGGAGTATTTAAATTCAATAACTCTTTATTTTTTTATAGTATATCCAAAACTAAGTATAATAAAACTTTTTTAAGTAACTTTTTATTCACAAAACATATATAATTACAACTTAATTTCTCATCACCAATTTCATTGCGCAACTCTGACTTCAAATATTATGTTAATAAGTTATTAAAATTAAAAATGAATTTATTTAAAATGGACTAGTGGTTGTTTGACTTATTGAAATTAATACTAAACTTTATTTTAAATTGAGTTTTAATTATTAGTTTTGGTCTTTTTTTAACTTGGTTTATTAACTCACACTTACAAGTTAAAAGTAAAAGAAGAAAATTATAAAATTTTATTAAGAGAGAGGCAATTGTGATTATAACACACACACACACACATATATATATAGGGGATGGTTCCTTTGTTAGCTCTTCCTTATTGCGATAACCGTATAACCCTGGCATTTTTTGCGTTTTTTGCCCGAATCTTTGTTTTTTTTCATGGTCTTTATTATACAAAAATAATGGGAGTTTCTTTTTTGTGTTTTTGCTAATTCATCACCGTTTATAAGTTATTTACAAGTGTAAGTAAGAGTAAGTACTTACGATTACTTACATCAGACTTACATCAAATATGTGATGTAAGTAAGGGTAAGTACTTACGCTTACTTACACTTGTAAATAATTTTTAAACGGTGATGAATTAGCAAAAACACAAAAAAAAACCCTATTTATGTATAATGAAGACCATGAAAAAAAAAGATTCGGGCAAAAAACGCAAAAAAAAGTGCTAGGGTTACGCGGTTATCGCAATAAGGAAGGGTTAACATTCGATCATTCTCCTATATATATATATATAGGGGATGGTTCGAATGATGCCCTTTTTAATTTTTTAATGTAATGCTTATGTGTAAGTTTATGATTGGTTTAAATGGGTTATGTAGTTGTAGCAAGAAAAGAGGGTTATTTTTTATACCATCCCCTATATATATATATATATATATATATATATATATATATATATATATATATATACTAAAAAAATTTCTAAGATGGGCGGCTACCCGAGGCTTAATATAGGTACGCCCCTGATGCTACATGCATTATATCTATATCTATACTCTCTAATAAAAGAGTAAAATATTGTGCCACATGTCAGCTCTTTACAATACTATTGTCACTTGTCATCTTCTTACATCATAAGTGACACTTGTCAATTCCTCATTATTCCACTTAATTCTCTCTCATATTTAATAATTATCTTCTCTCTTTTATTAAATAATTTTTTTCTTTTATTAAATAGCTATAATATTAATAACTATTATCTTATTTATCTTTTTATTATAAAACTCACTTAATTTTTTTTATAGAATACGAAATTTTTAAAACCATAATTTTTAAAGTAAGATATATTTTATTTAAAAAAAAACTAAATTTATGTAAAAAATAAGTTATCTTAAAAAATAATTTTTTAAAAAAATAAAGTATACTACAAAAGAAGTTTTAAACAGTAAGATTTTTATAAACAAATGCCGTTTTTAATTTATTTATGAATTAAAGTAATAAAAATGATAGAGAAAGTTACACTTTTGGTACGCCATGTCTAACGCTATTTTTAATTTGGGTCATTTATAAAAGTTTGTTTTTAATATAATACTAACAGAAGTTTTTAATTTCAATTATTTCAAAGATATCAATTATTAAATATTAAATCCGTGTAATACACGGGTTAATAACCTAGTATGATAATATATGATCGTTTAACATCAGCTCACGTAGACGGTAGAAATGAATTTTAGAAAACATAAACAAACACCTCAATTTTAAACATTTTTAATGGATACCAACTACTGCACTATGCAGACAAAAAATAAAATGTGACGGGTCAAAATCTAAGAAACTGAAATAAAATTGGCTGTAAGGCCATCCGTAGTGAGGCATGACCTTCACCAAGTGATAGGCTTTAAGTTCGTGTCACGCCCCACCTTTATTACACAAGCCCTGTGACTTGGGCGTGATCAGTTTCAAGTGACAGTGTTCACAGCGTTAGAGGAATATTAAAGAGAAAAAAGAGGTGATGAAGTTATGAGGGGGTGATGATAAAACATGTGGTGACTACGTGGAGTGATGAGGAACTGTTAGTGTTAATTGTTTATGTGACGCCTATATAGAGTGTTTGATGAGGGCTTGATAAGTACACATGGTCTAACAAGAATCAAACGTCTATGTACAAGACAAGGGCTGAAGGTGCTGAGGAGAACACGACACCACCTCACCAAACCCCCTTTTAGTTTATGCTTTCATAAAACTTAGAATTTTATGTTTGTTTTTTTTAATAGCCAACCAATCAATTGTCGGGTACTCCGTACGCGGCCTCTAATGGCTAAAGATACCCAAGTTGGCCACTAGTCCGTCGGACTGAGCCCCTAGCCCACCAGGCACCAATTCCCGGGGAAATCCCGACCCAAGCACCCGCCCAAAGGCACGACGGTGGGAGGCCGATAAAACCGGGTGGGATCAAGAATCGCTCCCAGGACCTAGGTCTCCTATCACTTTCACCATACATCCATCTTACCATTAAGACAAGACATCATTGGTTATGAATTTCGATGTAAAATCGAAATTGGAATTAGAGAAGATACGACCATATAGGGTGGGTTTTTTTTGGAAAAGTCAAGTTTGGGACCGGATTAAGTATGGCTGACAATTTAAACATGAAACGCCACGACGTTAACATTTTCATGTTTATCCTTAACATCTTTTGTGTCTAAAATAAGTTGACATATTAAAACTGTTAATTTTCATATTTAAACAAGTAAAAACTCGTTAGCCTGTTAGGGCAGACATGTTTGTAGTCAGGGGCGAAGCTTAATAGGGGTCGGGGAGGCAACTACCCCCCTCTTTTTTCGTCCATAGTGTTAATTTTCCGGCCGAAATGTTATTTTTAGTTAAAAATAGTGGTTTCGCCCTCTCGCTTCAAAAAAATAACATTTTTTCTGGATTTCAAAAGTTTTCGCTCCCCTCTCACTTTGCTCAAGCTCTGCCACTGTTTGTAGTTAAAAGTTCAAAATGAATAATATAATAAAATAGGTTGGTAACCGATTACCTTCTAAAATTTCTAATTATATAACTCTAGTTCCTTAATGGGTTTCTAAACGAGTACTTTAACGTGTCATTTACAGTGTTAGCAGCTATTAGGTTGCTTAACGGGACATTTCATGTTTACGTGTTTTAAACAGGTCGTGTTTGTGTTTTCCAAACACGCTAATTTTTCGCATCATGTTCATGTCTACCTATTTCGTGTTTCGTGTCTTAATGTGTTGTGTCTTGTTCGTTATGCCAACCCTAGTATCAAGTAGGCGATTGACTATTTTTTTACTTTGTGTTAATTTTTTGGATATTTTAGAGGGATATGGTTTTAATAATACCAGTCAAATGTCTCTAAAGATACATTAAAATGGTGTGGGAGTGTACTCTATAAATAAGTCATTGTGTGTTCATATTCGTTAGGTGTCTTGATTTTAAGTGTAGAATAAAAGGACCATTTGAGGGTGAAAAAAACCTAATATACAATACCAACCAATTCCTTCAAACTAATCTCTTATTAATTATTTACATGCATAGAAAGACGTATTTGGTTTTTGACTTAACTCCCGTTTTATACAAGAGTCGGATACCTTACACAATAATTCAAAAGCCTGGAACCCATGATTTTTATGTTACAAATCAAATACATTACTAGTTGTTCCAAACTATCTATGTTAACATGTTATATAATGACAAAAATATAATTAAATAGTATTTAATATATTAAAAAAACTTGTAACTTCTATAAATATAAAATTATTTAATATTTCAAGTTGGTGTTTTGTGTGAGTTTTAACATTGACAAGTAATAACCATGTCTAACAAAACGAATTATAAGTGGTAACATGCAACCTTTAAAGCACAAGATACAAGCTTGATTATAGTTAAAAACAATTACTTTTATTTTAAAGCCAAAAAACATGTGTTTGGTTTCGAAACCAGGTCATACGTTAAACTGAATGTCTTACGCTCTTACTGGTTGGACATGTTGAACCGGATTTAAGAACTGAATGACATAATAAATATATATACAAAAATAAACACATTTAAACAAACATATTTAATGTTCAAACAAGCATAATCATGTTAAAAGTGGTTAGCTACTTCTCATTTTGTTCTATGATTCTTCTTCTTATAGGGTTTAGTTTTAATGTTCTTTTCTTTAGATTTTAGTTATAAAAACTAAATCCGGTCCGATCAGTGAACCGGCTGATTCGACCGGTTCTTGAGAGGGCGTTCACATGCTATATTTGGGCCAGCCATCCCCACCGATTCCCGATCTGACCGGCCGGTATAGTCTGGTTTTCAAAACACTGCTTTTTTGTTTAAGATCGGGGCTGCGGAGGAGGAGATCGGGGCTGCAAAGGAGCTACGGAGGTGCTGCGACAGTGGATGGCGGGGTGGAACCTCGAAATGGGCGTGGACTGGGGTGCTGCGGCGGCGATGATGACGACCGGCCAGGGTTGTTAACAAAAAAAAGTTTATTTTTATTTTTTATTTTCATTCAGATGTGCAACCAAACAGTGTTAACAGGTTAAGCACTTAATTCTTCTTAATCATTCAAACAATTTAATCATTCAGCACTTAATGATTCAGATTCAACGAAACGGTCTCTAAGAGCATCCCAATAGGAGTATAGGACGATTTACACGGTCGTCCGTGATGACCTTTGTTTTTTTCCTTGTTTTAATTATGGTTATTATGAGTTTTTTATTTGTTTCAATTTACATTTTCTATTTCTTTTTATTTTGAGAGGGTTCGTATCTTTTAATTGTTTTAACTATTTCAATATAAAATAAAATATTTTAATCAATGTAGCCTCTATGTTTTACAGAACTAATATTTTGGCCCCCTATCATATTTAGGTTTGGAGGCTAAAACCGTTGGAATAGTTTGGTTTGGGGCTAAAAACATTATTTGTTTAAATTACAAATGCTGCATTGATAAAAGATTTCATTTTGAATTGAAATAGTTAAAACGCTTAAACGAAACAGTCTAAAACCGTAATTTAATCTTTTATTCTTGTTTTATAATTGATGATTTTATTATATTTTATTATTTGAAAAAGTGTGTTGTGTTTAGGCTTAAAAATATATAAAAAAGAATTTAACTTCTATCAATTTCTAAATGTAACCTTTAGTAGACTTTATAATTTATGTTAATTATAAAAAATTAAAAAATAAACATTTTATTATAATACGAGTTAAATGCCAAAATGATCACTGTGTTTATATTGAAAATGTCATTTTAGTATATAAATAATTTTTTTTGTCATTTTAAACCTTGCATTTCAATTTAGTTGCCAATGTAGTCTTTCGTCTAAATTTTTGTTACCATTTTAATCCTTGTGTTTAAAATTTAGTTACCAATATAGTCCCTTAAATGGCAACTAAAATTTAGACGAACGATTAAATTGGCAACTAATTTAAATACAAGGATTAAAATGACAACAATTTTTATTTAGGGACTAAAATAACATTTTTGATATAAACACATGGACTATTTTGGCATTTAACTCATTATAATACATAAATTATGTTTCAAATATAAGGAATAAAAAATATGTGAAGGATTGGAAAAGGAAAAATATACACAAATTTATCAATCTATTCCATTTTTGGATCGATTAATGGAAAGACAAAAGTTTTAAAAAAAACATATTTTACACTTAATACTAATAAACAAAAATAATTTGAAATACTTATTATCGTTCTAAGTAAGTTACTTTTTAATTTTTGTCTCTCCCATCTAGTTGTTATTCAATATGAATTTTAAATTATATTTTATTATATATTATTATATGGTGTTAATTGCAATTTGCAATCATGTGGTTTAACCCTTACCACGTTTGCAACCCTTCTTTTTTGTTTTCACAACTTGCAACCCTCTGGTTATATAACACCTGCAACACACACCCTTATAGTTAAATGTAGTATAGCTCTGTTTGTTTTTGAAGGGTAAAATTGTAATCACAAAGATATTTATATATTTATATTGTTAAATCCTTTGAAAGTTGAAACTCCTAATGGTTGTTTGAGTTTTGGAGTTGCTGAAAAACCACTACGTCCGAGCCCTATTTGCTCTCATTCCTGCCGCACTGGTATCATATTTGCTCTCATTTTGACAGGAGCTATCTATACTATATAATAAAAGAATAACAATATGTCAGATGTCGTCTTTCTAGCTTATCCACGTCATATTTGACACGTGGCATCATTCTAGGCTATGTGCATGACATATTTGAAAAATTTAGAGATTAATTTAATTTAATACAATTAAGTCAAACTTTCAAATTTAAAATAAAACCTAATATTTATTTTATTCAAATATTAATGAAAATTCAATCATTTTAAACTTTTCATTTTCAATCAATAATTTAGAAAATCAAAATTTTCAAATCTCATTTGTATTGTTTAAAAAAGTTTTTAAAGATTTATTAAATGTGTTATTTTTCTTTTTTAAATGTTATAAATTTTATGTTATTTATGTATCTATTTTTTATTATTGATTTTTTTGTAATGTTTATTTTTCATTCAACTCTGTGTAATACACATGTCAATAAGCTAGTTATTATATATATCAATTATCAAAATTTTCAACCCTCACATTATTACTATTCATTTTTTACATTTATTACTGCAACATATACAACTAAATTATGCAGTGTATATATATCCACATAGATGAATAGATTATATATACTATCTTCTGCCATCACCATCAACTAGACACCATCTCTCTTTCTCTCTCTGCCATAGAACACCACCATCAGTCTTGTCTTCTCTGCCATCGATGAACAGCCCTCCGTCGATCTCCTTCTTTCCTGCCATCGTCGCACAACACTACCATAACCCCTCCATTGATCTGTAATCGACCACACCACCACCACAACAACGAACACTACCAACACATTGCCTCCGTCGATCTCCTTCTTTCCTGCCATCGACGTACAACATCACCACAGATCCTTCATCGATCTGCAATCGACCACACCACACTTTCAATCGATCTCCTTCCAAGTCCTCAATTATGGAAGCCATGACTGTTGATGATGCTTGCATCCAACACTCTAGGGTTTTAGTGTTACCCTCAACGGTGACAAGAGAAGGTAATGGATGGCTGTATGTGGTTTACAAAGGTGATATATTGAGCTTAATTTATGTTTACCTCTTGAATAATTTAAGTTTTTTTGGCCTCTGGATAATCAATTTGTCATTAAGGTTTCTCATAAGATGCTTTTTTCCTCTACCTTTTTGTCCACCTAATTTATTTTTATGATGTTTTACGAGTTGATTGCGAGGGAGTCGTCGTACTCTATTACCAAATCCTTTCCTTCCGGCTTTACTCTAATTAGGTGTCCATTCATACTTTAGTGCTTCTTCACCGATTTCACTTTCACATGTTTTTGAGTTCCTTTGATTCATGTGTTTCGTGATTGTTTCTACCAAGAAAATCAATCTTTTGATAGTTTATTGATGTTTTCTTGATTATTAAAAAAAATGTTTTTATAGGGTTCTTCTATGAATTTTTAATTAAGAGTTAAAATGCTTCTTGATTTATAGTGTTATTCCTTGACGATCTTCTCATGTGTTTGCTGTTTGAGGTTTGAACCAAAATCTATTGATTTTAACATTGTTATTATCAATACTCTTTTTAATGTTAGGTTTCTATGACTTCATTTTGATTTGTTTGGAATTTAATTAAGTGAGTATCTTATGAAATACTTTCTAATAATCAAAGACTTCAATTTTAGCATACTTATCTTGAATCATTTTATATGGAGTGATGAAATGCAACCAATGCCTATAATGATGAAATTCGTCTTCTTAATTGATCTATAATAGCATAATCTACTTGGATGGAAGCATGCTTTTGTTTTGGTATTATTCAAGTTGCATGATTCTTGGTTCTCCCAGGTTGTTTATAATGATGAAATTCGCCATTGCGATACTCTTATTTTAGTGCCATCCAGGTTTTAGGAATTCCGTGTTACGAATGCATACTGTCATTGAGCTTTTATGTAAGATTATTAGCAGTAATAACATTAGTAACACTCTAATTCATGAGCCAAATAATATTGTGCTAAAGTATGTTGAGTATACAAACATTTATAATGATGAAATGTTCTTTCTTATGTGATTTATATATGCGTACTCTGGTTGGATGTTACCATGCTTTTGTTTTATAATGATTCAAATTTCTTTCTTAGTTGATGGAAAACAATGGTCTTCTGAATTAAAAATAACATTAGAAATGCATATCTAAGTTTCATTTTTGGTCAATGTCATCAAGAATTAGATTTGGTACTTGGTGGAATTTAGGTCATTTTTGGTCAATGTCATCAAGAATCAAATTTGGTACTTGGTGGAATTTAGGGTTTGCATATTTGGTTCTTTTCTGCATAGTTTCTTGAGAATTATGTTGTAAATTATACTTGAAAAATATTGCCAGATTGTAGTATGATGTATAAGCAAACATGATTTTTTGCATCAACTTAACCTGCATGCATCTATTCGTGTCCACAATTGTGTATGTTCTTTGCATAATCCTATTTCCTAATACTATCACCCCCAAGGTTTTATATTTTGGTGCATTTAGTGATGCTCAAGAGTGCTTACAAAGTAGTTCTTTTTATTTCTAAAAAAAATGGTAAAAATAAATAAATAAATGACTCCATAGTTTTACTTTTGCAAAGAAATCAATCAAATGCTTATATGTGTCATGTGTGGTTGTATGGGGCTGCATTTTATATCTTTTAAACAGCAAAGCTATTCGTAACAAGATTAATTTGACTCTTGAAAGTCAAAATCAATATGTGCAGGATAGTCAATTTGCTTTCTTAATTTACAAACAAAAGTTCTCTGTTTGATGCAAGAATTTGGAGATTGTTTCACCTAAAGTTATTGATTCCTACATAATATTCTTAAAGCAGAAAATTATTACTGGCCCATTATCAACTACAATCCCATTTGTTTTTTTTTATTATCTTAAGATCTGTTTATTAGTAAATTCAGTATTTATAGACGGCAGGTTTTATCCCCCGTCATTTTTTTATTTTTTTTGTTCAAGAAAGAGGAATCATGCATTAGTTTTGTTCATGATGTATGAGTTTCTGATTTTTCAGACCATGTGCCTGAAATCTTTATCATTTTTCTATCAATGAGGTTCTAAACAGGTTTGGTTTCAGTTGCATTACACATTGATTTTTTCACTGTGAGGGGCTGACTATTATTTTTCTTAAGATGGTTTTTGGTGGTTATAATATCATTTAGGATGTACATGAATAATGTTTGTCTCATTTGTTGCCTGCTAATGCTATTCTTGGATTAAAGCAAATTCACTTTTTGTAACATTTTTGTTTATCAATATGTAAGTCTAGGACATAAAATAAATCTCAATCAAAGTTGACATGTAAATTAGTAAATTCTTTTAAGTGTTTCGTAAATTACGAAAAGGCTTCGTCTTATTTAACATTCAATTATAAAAATACATGATTTTACATTTATTTCTAAATATATCGCTGCAACATGTATTATCTTTGCTTACTTAATCACGCCTAAAATCCGTTGCAACGTTCGGATTCAGCTTACTAGTTAAATATCAATTTGAATTATCATATATCCATTTGAATTATTCATTTGAATTATCCATTTGTTAGGTATACGATTTGGGGCCATCAATATCATTTTAATTATCCATTTGTGTTTGTATGACACGTTGGCTTTTATGATGACTATTTTGGTGCACATAAACACACAAAGATGTATACGTATGACACATATAGCTCTGGCATACTTTTTTCTTTTGTGATAGGAGCAATCTTAATTTGTTTGATATCATTCTCACATGGCTGGTAGATTTTAGAGGATACGTGGACAACATGAGGATTACAACCCATATCTATCTATCTATACTAATAAATTAAAATAAAATGTGCCACATGTCACTTTTCTAAGCTATCTTTATAAAAATTTTCTCGCCTCTCTCTCCTATTAAATGCACTCATATTCAATAATAATAATATTGAATATTAAATATATTTTTATACTTTCTAAAATTAAAAAATATATTAATTTTAAAAGAGTACATTTTTTTGGAATCCAAATTATTATGAAATTTAAAATATTTAATAATTGTTTTTCAAAATGAAATATTAAAAAAACAAACTTTAATAAACTTATTGTTTAAATAAATAATATTATTATTTTATTACTTATGTATTAAACTATGTAAATTATTAATCATATTATTGTTGACTATTAATTATTTTTTTATTTAACCCGTGTAATACACGGGGTATTGACTAGTACCATATATATTGCAAGTCTTCTACTTTTTTTACCAAGAAGCATCAATTACAGTGTTTATTTAACAATTAGTAAACAAAATTTACTCTTTTGATTACAGTGGACACACCCACTTTTTTTACATTAAATTTTTTATGGACGGTTTACTAAGTCTCCTGATAGGGAATATGTAAATGGCAAGACCACTTTCATTGATATTGTTGATTACGAAGATTTTGGAAGTGAAGTGTTGAATGAAATGTTATATAGGATTGAATATCCTGCAGATATGATTTTTTGCTACTTATATGATGTCAAGACACTATCCCATGTTGCCTATGCTTTAACTTTTAAAGTCAATAAAAATGGTTGCACTTAAAATGGTTGTTGTCCTATGTATGCATTAACATTGTTGTTAAATATTTTAAGATTACAATTTTACCCTTTAAAAACAAACAGAATTATGTTAAATTTAGCTCTAAGGGTTCATGTTGCAAGTGTTTTAAACCCACAGGATTGCAAATTTGCAAGTTTCGAAAATAAAAAAAAAATGAGGGTTGTAATTTGCAATTAACTCTATTATATATTATAAATATGGATAATAACTATTTTTTATGTGTAATTTGTCAAAGTTTTAAATATTTATTGTGGTTAATTGAATTAAATAGTTAAAGCATATTATGTATAATAATAAAAAATAATGACTTAAATAGTTAAAACACAATATGTAAAATAATAAAGAAAATTTAGTGATAAAAAGAATCCAAATTTCAATTCTTAATTTTTAATATATATTAACATAAATTGCTATTTAGGTTAATTTCAATATGCTAAAAGTATGTCTTTTACTAAGTATTTTTTTTAATTGAACTAACGTTTATTAATTTACACAAAAAAGGGTCAATACGTAGCTGAATATTTTTTTTTTAAAAAAAATCAACATCCCAGAATTATATCCATTACATCAAATTCATTTTTAATATATATATATTTTGACTATTGTATGTATCAACAAATTATATCATATTTTATTTAACATGTGTAATATTTCACTTTATTCAACTAATGCACCACATAGGTTTTTAAAAGACATAACATTTTTGTTATTAAGCATATAAGATTTTATTTATCATTTTTATAACACACAAGATTAACATATTATTCAATTCTAATAAAGAAGATCTCTTTGAGCGATTATAAAAACGTGTTACAACTCCCATGACTCCCCTTTGACGAATTAGAGAATTGTGATACAACATTTACACATGAGACTTTCATATGGTAATATCTTGAATTCAATAGTCCAATGATCTTGTATTTTATTTTACTCTTTAACTCAAGATCTAACACAACTTGATCTAACGACTTCGCGAGTTTCAGATGTCCTGAGACTGCCTCTGATAACACCACATTATGTGACACGAGATCTAACTTAAACTCCCTCTTTTCTCTTTTGTGTTGGCGCCACGCGTCGATAACACCACTTGCAAGTTCCACATTCTCATACATAATCTTGATTTCCATCTTCTTGTATAGGATAGGCATCATTTTGTTGGGATTGAATGATTCAAGAACAAGATTGTAAGATGCATAGAGGTGGTGGTCCTTGGTTAAGATGTAGTTGTTGATTGAGCCACCACTAATGTAATAGATTGGCCTCTTGAGTTTGGTGACTTGCCGTATGGCTAGATGTAGACCAATTTTGACAAGGAGTGCCAGACCAATCAGGACAATTAGTGCCAAAACGATTATAATGATGATCTTTATCAGTATTGAGCGTCTAAATTCGAAAATCGACTGTCGTTGAGACTCTTGTTGATCTGGGTCACTGTTATTAGCCATTGTTTTTGGTAATTATAAGTTTTGGATAAAAACATCAAGATTCAATACTGGTTTTGGTGATTTATAGTTGGTACAAAGAGGTTTATGAGAATCTTCTTTCCCTTTATCTTTTCCTCAAGCACTCTTGGAACCTTTTTTCTAGCAAGTAGATAATTGTTGAAGACTTAGGGGTGTTCAAAAAATCTGAAATTCGAATCGTATCCGAAACCTGAAAAAACCAATCCAAATTAAAGATTCGGATAGGATATCCGTTTTCCGAATTCGGATAGGATCGGATATCGGATATCCAAAATCCTCTTTATTCGGATCGGATATCCGAATTCAATCCGAATAAGCCGAATAAACCCTGTTTATTCGGGTTATTCAGGTTGTTCGGATTATTCGAATGAAAAATAAGTTTTATTCAGGTTTTTCGGGTTATTCGGATAAGTTTGGATCGGATAGAAAATTTTCATAGAGTCGGATTTCGGATAAGGTCTTAAAATTTTCAAATCCGAACAACCTGTATAAACCGTTATCCGATCCGATGAACACCTCTAGTTGAAGTGTTGTACAAACAAAAAAAAAAGATGATTTTTAAACTAAAATTGATATCATATGACGACTTGACTTATACCTTGTGTTTCAAACATTGTACAATGCCTACTATCAGTTTTTTTTTAACAGCAAAAGTCTCAATCATATCGTGTGAACCCACTGTTTCCAGGCCATGTCACCAAGGTCTAGTTACCTTGACTTCCCCTGAGCCACCACAAGCACCCTAGGAGGAAACCTCACTAGGAAAACCCACTCGTGTATCAAGGAGACGATGGGGTCGTACTACATGCTACACCCATCGGACTACAGGCTACACCACAAGAATCCTGGGGTACTATTGAGCCAATGCCAGTTTTTAAGTATCGAAAGAATTTTTTTTACAAAGCAAGTATAGACTCCATAAAAAAGTAACTATTTTTTTGTATCCAATCGTCTCGTATCGTCTGATTCATCGGTTCAACACGTTAAGCCAAAACGGTGATGTACGGACTCAACGGTATAATAGCATGCATTGTTTCTAGCATGGTCTTGAACAGAACAACAAGTATGTAAGCCACAACTTAATTTAGATATTTTTGTCGTGTTACTACATTCAAAGGCATTCTAGTCACATTGATTTTGTAAGCCAGCCCTTACGTCAATCTACAGGCTACACCCATCGTCGCCTTGATACACGTTCAACCATATTAAATTATTTAGAGTAAATTACGGTTTTGGTATTATTGGTTTAGGCGTTTTCACTGTTTCGGAACAAAATATAATCTTCTATCAATTCAGCACTTGTGGTTTTGACAACTAAAGTTTTTGGCCCATAACCAAGTTAAGCTTTGGGCCAAAACCGTTATAGTAGTTAATTTTAAGAAGCCAAAACCGATATTTGTCTAAATCACAGGGGCTGAATTGATATACGATTCAATTTTTTGCCGAAATAGTTAAAACACTTAAAGTACATGGGCTAAAACCCGTAATTTACGTAATACTGCTCATAAAAATATCTTGCACTTTTACAAATTATGTATTTTTTTTAAACTATTAGAACTCACTTACTTGTTAACCTACTGGTCAACCCAATATCCGACTAACCAGAACATGTAAAGTATTACTCAGGAGCGGCTTGAAGGGGCCGCAAACCCCCCTCCCGCACATGGCCCATCGTTTTTAGGGGCACAATTTTATAAAAAAATTTATATATACTATATATTTTTTATAAAAATTCAATTGTCCCATTATAACATTCTATAGATTAAACTACAAGGCCCAATAACTGATTAAAAAAAACAATAAGCACATCTACAAGGCCCATTCGGCCATTCCAAAAAGAAAAAAAAAGAAGTATGTATCGAGCGGGAACCAGAGAACGACTTAGTGGATTGGCAATAATAGCTATTGAGAGCGAAATCCTAGACAATATAAATTGTGAAGAGCTAATCAACCAATTTGCTATGAAGAATGCTAGGAGAGCTGTGCGAATCATTGTTTAGTTATTTTGGTATATTGGTACGTACTTTTAAGTTTTAAAACTATGATTTTGTTATGCTTACGTTAATTGTCACAACATTAGTCATTATATATAAAAAAAATTTATCTAAGGGGCATTTTTTTCCCTTTTCGCACAGGACACTCGAATTCTCGGAGATGCGCCTGGTATTACTGTAAACAACAGACTAGTGAACTACAAGGAAAATCGCCATGTTTGGGTGATGTGTAAAATGGTATGATTCCAAAAATAAATGCACAACAAAAATTACACAATTAATAGAATCATAACAATATTTTGTAATTATTATTTGAATATTATATTTTGTGAATATTATTTATAGTATTCTTGTAAACTTATGTTCTATATTATAAACTTTCATTCCTAATCTATATAAAATCAAAACAAAAATATAAACAACAAACATACTTTAATTATTTAAAAAATATTTTTTAAGTATATTTAAAACTGATTTTACAAAAAAAAAATATTAAGAAAAATTTTTAATTTTTTAAAACAAAAAATAGAGTTTATTTTAAGAAATAAAACAAAATAAAAATATGAAAGTATTATTTTTTGAAAGCCACAGTTTGAATCTTTTTTGGATAAAGTCTTCACTTTTTTAACAGTTTTTATTCGGTTAAAAACAAGATTATTAAAACTTTTTATTATATATGTTTGGCATGCATTTTAAATTTAATTGAAAATTTATATATACACACACATAGACAGAGAGTTATGATTAAAAGACCACGACAAAAAATAATTAAAATGTAAAACATTAAATTTGAATTAACTACCATGTGAGTGGATAATTATCCGAAAAATTGTACATGTCAAAATTTTAGAAAAGTAAATTAAACTTTTATTGGTGGTTATATTCAAAATGAATTTAATATACTAGAGTAAGGTGAGATTATAAAATAGAATAGGGTGTAGTTAGAAAACCCTTCCAAAAAAAATACCTATAAATTTATTTTTTTAACAGCTAATTTCATTAAAACACCAAGGACAAGCAAGATGCTAATGCCTCAAACACCAATACAATCTCCCAATACAAAAAAAGGAAAAAAACAAGAAAAAACTAAAATGAAAAATTACACCAATCCTCCCAAGCTAAGGATCTCCATTTTGCTCTATGTATAACCCAAGTAAAGCTTAAGTATTTTATGTCTACAAATATCCTTTGGAACGAACACCTTTTACGATTGAAGATCACATCATTCCTTCCTATCCAAATCGCCCACAAGGATGACATAAACACAGCTTTGAACGCCTCCTTTTTCTTCAAACACCCGTCCACAAACTTGAATAGCTCTAGGAGATCCTTGATGTCGATCAAAAGCAAAGATAGGTTGCACACAACACCAAGATGAAATACCCTTCCATATCATGGTAGCAACAAAACAAGAAGAGAATAAATGACATGATAATTCAATACCTTCGTGACAGAGTGGACAATTTAGAGAAACTATTCGAAATCCCCTTTTGCTCAAATTATCCAATGTCAGGAGGCGACCAAGGGGAGCCTTCCAAGCCAATGGATTAGCTTTAACTGACCAAGGCAACACAACTTTAGACGGATTGGACCACTCTTTTTCACAGAGCAAACGTATTGATTTAGCCGAAAAAAGACCACCACTGTCAGCCTCCCATACCCAACGATTCCTACCCTCATTGAAATGAACTTGTGCTAAGGTGTTCATAAAACTAAACAGTGCTTCATGTTCTTCAATTGTGGCTGGAATTCTCCTCCAATTTCAATTAAATTCGATTCAGTCAGCATTTCGGATCATCCTATCCGCTATACAGCAGGCCTTGGATCTATCAAGATTATACAAGACACGGAATAATTCAGCCAGGGGTCTATCACCACACCATTTATAACCCCAAAACTGAATGGATAAACCATTGCCAACCACTTCTTTAATTAGCCCTCTTTAGTTAATATTCAGATCAGTTAAAAGAGAATCTATGTTTCTAATATGCTTCCATGTACCCGAAAGGATATATTTGCATGGCATGAATTCTTGAACTCTAATGGAAGTGTGCAACACTGTGATGACCCTTCTTGATAATTTATCTAGTTCGGTTTTAAAACTCCACCACCACTTTGCAAGGAGACCTAAGTTAGCATCCTGAAGATTTCCCACCCCTAATCCACCATGTTTTTTTTTTTTAAGTTACAAGGTGCCAATTAACCCAATGGATTTTTCTCTGGACTGTTGAGACGGACTCCACCCTAGCTCCCCATAGGAAGTTCCTTCTTAACTGATCAATTGATTCAATCACACCCAACAGGGCTTTAAAAAGAGAGAAGAAGTAAAGTTGAATGGCACTTAGGACCGAATTCACTAAGGTGAGTCTCCCATCCATTGAAAGTTTCTCCGCTTTCCATAAAGAGAGCTTTTTCCGGATATTATCAACAATCGGTTTCCATGACCGAATTTTGTTCATATTAGGCCCGACCGGAACATTAAGGTAAGTAAATGAAAGCTGGCCGACCTTACAGGGAAGACTGATTGTTTTGGCGGAAACGAATTCTTCATCCAGGTTAAAGCCAAACAACTTACACTTTCCCAAGTTAACCTTGAGCCTAGAAGCTAGATGAAAACATCTCAAAATTCTTGCCATGTCAACAATGTTGTCATCAGAACCTTCGCCTACTAAGATGACATCATCTGCAAACATTAACCGAGATAAAAAGGGACCATCATTAGGCAACCGTAACCCCCAGAAAACACCTACATTGACTGCTCGAGTAATTAAACAGTTGAGAGCCTCCATGGCTATGATAAACAAAAGGGGATAGCAGGTCATCTTGTCTTACCCCCTAAAACATTGGAATTCCCAAGATGGAGATCCATTAATCAACAATGAGGAACACGAACTTTGTAAACAACCCCTCACCCAACTTCTCCATTTGAAAGAAAAGTTCATTTGCTCCATAATAGACTAAATAAAGTCCTAATAAACTGTATCAAATGCTTTCTCGAAATCCAACTTGAAGAACCAGGATTTCAACTTTGATTTCTTGATCCATGCCACCACTTCATTCATAATAAGTGGACCATCTGAGATATAACGACAAGAAATAAAATCCAATTGGGATTCTCATATGAATAACCTTTTAGAAGATCCCAAAAATGTTTAAAAAAGGCTAAATTAAACCCGTCCGGACCAGGCGCTTTATTACTTCTAATATCCCAAACTGCAGATTAAATTTCATCCACCGAGAAGGTTCCAGAAATGGCTTCATCTCCCATAATTGCAATTTTTTAATATTATAGCATGTAATAGTCAGACGGCTGTAACAACCGAATAAATAGCATATTTGATCGTGTATGAAATCCACGTGGACTTGACAACTGGAATTATTACAGGATGATAGTAAGCGGGAAATGGTGAACGTGGGCAAAAACCGTGCGCGAAACGGAGTTATGGATTGTCCGAAATCGCGGAACGAAGAAAAATCTCAAAGTATAGAATTTTTGGACTCGTCGCGGTACGCGACGAAAAGATTGAGGATCCTTCGTGGTACGCGATGGTCCAAAATATCTGAAATCTTCCGGATTTTGTCGCGGTACGCGAAGCCCTATTTGGCTCCTCGTCGCGGTACGCGACGGGTGAGGCGGTGGAGAAAGTTGACTACTTCATCAGATTTGCATGCAGAAAGTTAATTTTATACATATCTCGAACATATTCGCTCAAGAACACCATCAGGCGAACTTTTCTCATCAAATCACCAAATCAAAGCCATCTGATCGCATATTTGAAGTCAGGGAACGTGTTTACAAGTCCTGATCGTTGTTTTAGCCGTAGAACTCCGTCAGATTAGGTAATGATTCGTTCTAACCTTCTAGTTTAATTTTGATTGATTAGATCTTGATTTTGAACGTAATGACATAGTTAGGATTGTTGATTATTGCCTAAATAATGGCTAGGATTGATTAGAAATGAAGAACACGATGTTCTAACGGTCAAATCCTTGTTTTGATCCCTTGTAATGTCCGGTTTGCATGAAATCACAACTATGATTATAATGGTTTAATCCATTTGATTATGACAATGTAGGTGATTAGCTTGGTTAATCTTTGAAATACAAAGGTTAAATCTAAGTGTTTCAAACTAATCACAATCATTAACATACTCATTGGAACGATTATCTAATGTTTATGATAACAGTCAGATTAGTATGTTAAACATGGTTATTAAACCTATTCTAAGACTACATTGTGATATTTCATGATATCTGGATAATCAATGATAAGGATTGATCATTTCTAAGCCATTAATCTGTTTAGGAACTGTTTTAACATTATAATCAACAACATTAAATAGTTGATGACTTTCAAGACAATGTCTTTGACATTGAACGTTCAGAAAGATCTAATCAGTAGGTTAAAACATAAATAACTTATTAAGTGTAAACTGATGCAGAGTTACACCATTAGTACCAGTTTACGAGGAATCTTGCTACCGTAAGATATCAAGTGAGTTCTTTGTAGCCCTCTTTTAAATGTTTTATCATTTTGGGCTGATATGCATGTTATAAGTTATTTTATGAAAATGATTGTATGTATGTTATAAATTTATTGTATGAAAGTGATTTTAACCTGATTATGGTCAGGTAAAGCACGTTTTCAGGAAAAGTATGTTTTCAGATAAAGAATGTTTTAAGTCTCAACTATGGTTGAGAAGTAAATGATTTTAAGAATTTCAGCTGAGATATAACGAATGTTTTTAAAGTCTCAACTGCGGTTGAGAAAGAAATGATTATTTTTGTGTAAGACACTCGACTGATGTCGAGGATGAAATGTAAGACACTCGACTGATGTCGAGGAGGAAATGTAAGACACTCGACCGAGGTCGAGGAGGAATTGTGGTTTTACCAGCTGCGGTTGGGCAAAACTTGAGCACAGCGGTGAAAGGAGCCGCTTTTGCTTATGATGTTTAAAGAGTCCTGTGGAAACACGGGCCTGCCGACTGTGTGTCGCCAGTTGATGGAATCTTATGCATGTGTAAGTTATCGACTTCGGGTTGATAGTTTAAGAGACTTGTGCTGCACAAGCCTGTTTGACTTCAGGGTCAGCAGTTGACGGTGAAGTTCCTTCACTGTATAAATGATGTTATGATGATATGTATGTTATGTAATTATGTTAGGATGTTATGTATGTGATGAAATTATGATATGAGAACAGGTATGTTATGTATTTGGATTATGTTATATGATGACATGAATGAATAAGGATTTTCTAAGAAATGAACTTAGAACTCACCAGCATAAAGCTGACTTGTTTTACATGCATATCAGGTTGAATAGTTATTGAAAGGAGACCAGGAAAGCTCATGGCATATGTTGAAGACTACCCCTGGCATAGACTGGCTATGTTATAAACCTAATAATGATATGAGCTATGTATTAATGTTTGTTTAGGTTTGTATAATATTTTATGAAATCGCCTTAAATTCCGCTGCTATGGTAATGTAAATATGTTTTAAAGAGTATGGGTTTGATGTTTGCCAACCGAGGGGCTCGGGGCCTCTCAAGTTGGTATCAGAGCCATAGTTTGAGAGATCCGGTCATCCCTAATGGCTGGACTTAGACTGAAAATGGGACAGAATGAATGCCAGTCAAGGGTAGTTTGATGCCATGAGCATATGACCTTAGAGCTTTGTTATGTTTAAGATATAGATTAAAGTAGTATGATGTTGCGAATGATAATGTGTTCATGGTTGGAAATGTTTAGAACTTATGAGTGAGGTAAATAGTTAATTACACTTGATCAACGTCATTAACAATTTACAATGCCTATTATGTCCTGAATTATTACCTTGATTGACACGTGGTTGTTTGCAATATGTATAGAAAACTAAAATGGTAGACGAAGGGAGAGAAGGTGGACGTGGTAGAGGTCGAGGTCGACCACCTAAAAACAAGAAGCAAGCTGAGGAAGTACCAGTGAATAATGCGGAAACTGAAGTCAACACTGAAGAAGAAAATGAATAGGAAGAGATTAGGCTTGAACCGGTGGTGGTAAAGGCAATATCTAATGAAGTTCGTAAAATTTTAAAAGATCTATTACCTTCAGATAGAACCAAAGCCGAAAATGAAACTACTAAAGAAGGAGCTACTGAGGAAGGAGAGAAAGTCAACAGTCTAACATAGAGCACGATGAGGATGAGGTGTTGATCATCAATAATAAAGGCAGTGGTTCAAGTACTAAGGGATCCAAAGGATGTGATTACAAGGCTTTTAAAGGGTGCAATCCTCCACCCTTTGATGGTAAGAAAGATGCGGTGGCTACCTGCCATTGGGTTTCGGCTATGGAGGCGGTTATCGCTATCAGTGAATGTCGGGAAGACCAAGCTATGAAATTTGCAGCTCATTCATTTACTGAAGAAGCTCTACATTGGTGGAACACCGTCAAGCAGTCAAAGACCACTACTGATGTGGAGGCCATGAAATGGGAGAACTTAAAGGAATTAGTTATGAAACACTTTTGTCCGAAAAATGAAATTGATAAAATCGAGCGGGAATTCCTGATTTTGAAAGCTGGACGTATGAATCATCGGCAATATACGTCAAAATTTAATGAAATGTCAAGACTGGTTCCTCATTTGGTAAACACGGAGGAACGCAGGTTGAAGTTATATGTGGAGGGACTACCACCTAAAGTTCGAACACATGTGAAGGCGCATGCTCCCAGAACTTTTGAATCGGCCGTGGAGATTAGTGGTATTGTCTGGGATGATGTATTAGAAACAGAACCAATAAAGGAAGAACCTAAGCAAAAGTGGTCATCTAGATTTAAAAGAAACCGAAATGACAAACCAGGGCCCCCTATGAAAAGATTTAAAATGGAAGGAGTTGAAACATGCCCTAAGTTTGGAAGGAAACATGGGGGAGAATGTAGGATGGGGACTACTTTGTGCTACCGTTGTGGAAAAACTGGACATTTCTCGAATAATTGTCCTAGTATGCCAAAATGTTATAATTGTGGTGGAATCAATCATGTGAGCAGGAATTGTTTTAAACCAAAGATAATGCCTACTGAAGTCAGCAAACCTGAAAGTAGCAAGGGAGGTAATAAGCAAAAGGCAAAAGCTCGTGCCTTTACTATGACTAAAGATCAGGCCGATAAAGACCCAGATGTGGTGACAGGTACATTTTTAATTAATGATATCCCTGCTTCAGTGCTATTTGATTCTGGTGCAAGTATGAGCTTTGTGGCTATTACTTTTTGCGATAAACTGCGTGTTAATGTTAAAAAGATAGAAATTGCCTTTAACATAGAAACTGCTCTTGGTAAATCCACTAGAGTAACGGAGGCTATTGATGATGATTGTTACATTAATATAGAAGGTCATAGATTCCCTGTTAAGTTGTTTGTGATTACGTTAGGAGGTTTTGATGTAGTCTTAGGCATGGATTGGTTGGCCAAACATGAGGATAACATTGTCTGTCGACGAAATATGATTTTCTTAACGGCTCTTAATGGGAGTTCAGTAACGGTTTACGGGGATAAAGTGTTCAACGCGCCTAAAGTCATTTCAATGATTAAGGCGAGTGAATTTATGAGGCAAGGGTGTGGGGCTTATCTGGCCTATGTTATCGATAAAGAAGCTAAGGTAAAAGAATTGGAAGACGTACCCGTGGTGTGTAACTTTCCTGATGTATTTCCTGAGGATTTGCCAGGAATTCCACCTGATCGGGAAATCGAATTCCAAATTGATGTTGTGCCAGGAGCTCAACCTGTCGCCAAGGCACCGTACCGTCTGGCTCCAACAGAGATGAAAGAATTAATGACCCAACTACAAGACCTTCTAGATAAAGGTTTTATACGACCAAGTGTGTCACCTTGGGGTGCACCGGTGTTGTTTGTAAAGAAAAAGGACGGAAGTATGAGAATGTGTATTGATTATAGGGAATTGAATAAGCTCACAATAAAGAACAAGTATCCGTTACCAAGAATTGACGACTTATTTGACCAATTGCAAGGGGCAAGTTGGTTTTCTAAAATCGACCTTAGATCAGGGTATCATCAACTAAAGGTAAGAGAACAAGACATTCCGAAGACAGCATTTCGCACACGTTATGGACATTATGAGTTCCTTGTGATGTCGTTTGGGCTAACAAATGCTCCTGCAGCATTTATGGATTTGATGAATCGGGTGTGCAGACCCATGCTGGATCGATCAGTGATTGTCTTTATTGATGACATCTTGATATACTCAAAGAGCGAGGACGACCATGCTTGTCATATACGGGAAGTACTTGAAGTGCTAAGAAGAGAAAAGCTTTATGCTAAGTTCTCTAAATGTGCCTTTTGGTTACGAGAAGTGCAATTCCTAGGTCATGTTATTAGTCCAGAAGGCATAATGGTAGACCCAGCTAAAGTAGAAGCAGTAATGAAATGGAATCCTCCGAAAACACCAACGGAAGTTCGTAGCTTTCTCGGATTAGCAGGTTACTACAGAAGATTCATCCAGGATTTCTCCAGAATTGCTACACCATTGACGAAATTGACTAGGAAAGAAGTAAAATATGATTGGGGTCCAAATCAGGTCCAAGCTTTTGATGAATTGAAAAAGAGATTAACTGAAGCTCCTATCTTAGCATTACCGGATGGTAATGAAGACATGGTTGTGTACTCCGATGCGTCTTATCTAGGCTTGGGTTGTGTACTTATGCAAAGGGGAAAGGTAATAGCATATGCCTCAAGACAATTGAAAACCCACGAGGCTAATTATCCAACACATGATTTGGAATTAGCTGCTGTGGTATTTGCTTTAAAAATTTGGAGGCATTATTTATATGGAGTTAAATGTACAATCTACACAGATCATAAAAGCCTAAAATACTTCTTTGAACAGAAAGATTTGAATATGAGACAAAGAAGATGGCTTGAACTGCTCAAAGATTATGACTGTGAGATCTTGTATCACCCGGGCAAGGCCAATGTGGTGGCCGATGCTTTAAGTCGTAAGACAGAACACTCTGCTATACAAATTAAGTCTTATAGTTTGATAATAACACCAGATTTCCTGAATGAGCTTAAGGAGGCACAGAAGAAAGGATTAAAGGAAGAAAATGTGGGATTCGAAAGAATCTTTGGTCAAGTTAAGAATATAGAAGAAAATGAATTTGGTGTTAAGATTCGATTTGGTAGAATGTGGGTTCCACGAAACGGGGACATCAGGTTAAGGATTCTAGATGAAGCACATAAGTCACGTTACTCTATTCATCCTGGTGCAACAAAAATGTATCAAGACCTTCGAAAAGACTATTGGTGGCCAGGTATGAAGTTTAATGTAATGCAGTACGTAAACAAATGCTTGACATGTGCGCAAGTAAAAGCTGAACATCAAAAACCCTATGGTTATGTGCAACCTTTAGAAGTCCCAGAATGGAAATGGGAACACATCACTATGGATTTTATTACTAAGTTGCCTCTTACGGCGAAACGTCATGATGCCATTTGGGTGATTGTAGACCGGTTAACGAAAAGTGCTCATTTCTTGCCTATACGTGAGACTTATACGTCGGAGAAACTGTCTGAATTATTTGTGAAAGAAATAATTACCAGACATGGAGTTCCAGTTTCTATAGTTTCAGATCGTGACACGCGATTCGTTTCAAGATTCTGGAAACGGTTTCATGAATCGATGGGTACAAGTCTCAATAGCAGCACTGCATATCATCCTCAAACAGATGGACAGTCTGAAAGGACTATCCAAACTCTAGAGGACATGCTCAGAGCCTGTATTATTGATTTTGGTGGTAGCTGGGATGATCATTTATCACTAGTGGAATTCTCGTACAACAACAGCTATCATGCTAGTATTGGAATGCCACCATATGAGGCATTGTACGGACGGCGTTGTAGGACGCCCGTGTGTTGGGGAGGAGTAGGACAGAAAGAAGTAGGAAGCAAAGATGCAGTATTAGATTTGACAGAAAAGCTTCAACTAGTTAAAGCGCGAATGAAAGCTGCACAGGATCGACAAAAGTCCTATGCCGATAAAAGACGGAGACCAATAGAGTTTGAAGTAGGTGATCAGGTATTGTTAAAAGTTTCACCGTGGAAGGGAGTTATTCGATTCAGGAAAAGAGGAAAACCGAGTCCGAGATTTATTGGACCTTTTCGAATAATAGCACGAGTCGGTAAGGTAGCCTACCGATTAGATCTGCCAGATGAACTGAGTGGAATTCATCCAACATTTCATGTTTCACATCTGAGAAAATGTCTAGCGGATGATGTAGCATATGTGCCTTTAAATGATATTGAAACCAGTTGCAATTGTTGACACGAAGGAAAAACGATTACGTAACAAGACGATTAGACAAGTTAAGGTTCAATGGAAACACCGAAAAGGATCTGAGGCGACATGGGAAACTGAAGACGAGATGAAACAACTCTACCCACATTTGTTTGAAACGAAACAGGTTTCGAGGACGAAACCTATTGTAAGGAGGGTAGATTTGTAACAACCGAATAAATTGCATATTTGATCGTGTATGAAATCCACGTGGACTTGACAACTGGAATTATTACACGATGATAGTAAGCGGGAAATGGTGAACGTGGGCGAAAACCGTGCGCGAAACGGAGTTATGGATTGTCCGAAATCGTGGAACGAAGAAAAATCTCAAAGTATAGAATTTTTGGACTCGTCAAGGTACGCGACGAAAAGATTGAGGATCCTTCGCGGTACGCGATGGTCCAAAATATCTGAAATCTTCCGGATTTCGTCGCGGTACGCGAAGCCCTATTTGGCTCCTCGTCGCGGTAGGCGACGGGTGAGGCGGTGGAGAAAGTTGACTACTTCATCAGATTTGCATGCAGAAGGTTAGTTTTATACATATCTCGAACATATTCGCTCAAGAACACCATCAGGCGAACTTTTCTCATCAAATCACCAAATCAAAGCCATCTGATCGCATATTTGAAGTCAGGGAACGTGTTTACAAGTCCTGATCGTTGTTTTAGCCGTAGAACTCCGTCAGATTAGGTAATGATTCGTTCTAACCTTCTAGTTTAATTTTGATTGATTAGATCTTGATTTTTAACGTAATGACATAGTTAAGATTTTTGATTATTGCCTAAATAATGGCTAGGATTGATTAGAAATGAAGAACACGATGTTCTAACGGTCAAATCCTTGTTTTGATCCCTTGTAATGTCCGGTTTGCATGAAATCACAACTATGATTATAATGGTTTAATCCATTTGATTATGACAATATAGGTGATTAGCTTGGTTAATCTTTGAAATACAAAGGTTAAATCTAAGTGTTTCAAACTAATCACAATCATTAACATACTCATTGGAACGATTATCTAATGTTTATGATAACAGTCAGATTAGTATGTTAAACATGGTTATTAAACCTATTCTAAGACTACATTGTGATATTTCATGATATCTGGATAATCAATGATAAGGATTGATCATTTCTAAGCCATTAATCTGTTTAGGAACTGTTTTAACATTATAATCAACAACATTAACTAGTTGATGACTTTCAAGACAATGTCTTTGACATTGAACGTTCAGAAAGATCTAATCAGTAGGTTAAAACATAAATAACTTATTAAGTGTAAACTGATGCAGAGTTACACCATTAGTACCAGTTTACGAGGAATCTTGCTACCGTAAGATATCAAGTGAGTTTTTTGTAGCCCTCTTTTAAATGTTTTATCATTTTGGGCTGATATGCATGTTATAAGTTATTTTATGAAAATGATTGTATGTATGTTATAAATTTATTGTATGAAAGTGATTTTAACCTGATTATGGTCAGGTAAAGCACGTTTTCAGGAAAAGTATGTTTTCAGATAAAGAATGTTTTAAGTCTCAACTATGGTTGAGAAGTAAATGATTTTAAGAATTTCAGCTGAGATATAACGAATGTTTTTAAAGTCTCAACTGCGGTTGAGAAAGAAATGATTATTTTTGTGTAAGACACTCGACTGATGTCGAGGATGAAATGTAAGACACTCGACTGATGTCGAGGAGGAAATGTAAGACACTCGACCGAGGTCGAGGAGGAATTGTGGTTTTACCAGCTGCGGTTGGGCAAAACTTGAGCACAGCGGTGAAAGGAGCCGCTTTTGCTTATGATGTTTAAAGAGTCCTGTGGAAACACGGGCCTGCCGACTGTGTGTCGCCAGTTGATGGAATCTTATGCATGTGTAAGTTATCGACTTCGGGTTGATAGTTTAAGAGACTTGTGCTGCACAAGCCTGTTTGACTTCAGGGTCAGCAGTTGACGGTGAAGTTCCTTCACTGTATAAATGATGTTATGATGATATGTATGTTATGTAATTATGTTAGGATGTTATGTATGTGATGAAATTATGATATGAGAACATGTATGTTATGTATTTGGATTATGTTATATGATGACATGAATGAATAAGGATTTTCTAAGAAATGAACTTAGAACTCACCAGCATAAAGCTGACTTGTTTTACATGCATATCAGATTGAATAGTTTGTGAAAGGAGACCAGGAAAGCTCATGGCATATGTTGAAGACTACCCCTGGCATAGACTGGCTATGTTATAAACCTAATAATGATATAAGCTATGTATTAATGTTTGTTTAGGTTTGTATAATATTTTATGAAATCGCCTTAAATTTCGCTGCTATGGTAATGTAAATATGTTTTAAAGAGTATGGGTTTGATGTTTGCCAACCGAGGGGCTCGGGGCCTCTCAACGGCTCACCATGGGTACTTTGAATTTGGTTCTAAAAAACATCAAGGCATCCCTTTTTAATGAAATTTGGGTTGGAACTCTACTCACCGTTTACTGTCATCCCATTAATCTTATTTGCAGCCTTGTTTGCGCGAATCATCCCATGAAAGAAGGTAGAATTTTCATCAACTTTCACCAGTGGCGGACCCAGAAATTTTTTTCATGGGGGCGAAAATTTTTAAGGTCGTTTAAGGATCACTATATATTAGATTTTTTTCTCTTCTGTTCAGGCCGGGTTGGCCGAATTGGGTCGGGTTATGTTAGGAAAAAAATAATCAAACTAACTTTCATATATGAAAACATAATAAAAATACAACACTTCTAAAGTTGTTATTTACTGGGTTTTATTTTTAGAAATATATCCAAAACAACATATATGGAGACTTTTTAACCAACTTTTTTCCAAAAAAAAGAAAAACCATCACTTAAATTATCATCATAATTCCGATTATACATATTTAAGGGGGGCGATTGCAAAATATCAAGAGGTCGGTCAGGATTTTTACATATATATACTATTGGAAAAAAAAATTTCAGGGAGGGCGGCTACCCCCCAACCTCCAAGGTGGGTATGCCACTGCCTTTCACCTCCATCTAACCCGTGATTTTTGTGTAAGATCCAAAATTTTCTCCTGCTCCAACATTTTCAGCTCCGGCAAACAATCACCCCATCGGGTCCGTTCAAAGTTCGTGATAAACCCAATTCAGCTAGTATTTTAAACTGATGACACTCGTCCATCGTTCTTTCATGATGAGCATTTTCACTTTTTGAATGATCCAATCGCCAATCCTTCAATTTGCTTTTGACCATTCTAAGCTTGTACATGAAGATCTCATCCGGGAAGAGATCGTTCAACCTGGGACAATCCTCCCATATTTTAGAGATCAGATCCTCTACCTCCGGATAAGACAACCAAAAGGAATAAAATTTAAATGGAGAAGGACAATAATCAATCGATACAGTCTGCGAGTAATAGGAGAGTGATCGGACCATACTCTAGGATGGGCTACTACCACTCACATAGGCCATCTATGATAAAAATTGGAGCAAATTAGAAACCGATCAATTTTACTAAACTTCCGACCATCCATTGACGAATATGTATACTTAAGGCCCCCCATCTTGAATTCATGTAGGTTTGTATTATGAATAAAATCATTAAACTTTGAAGCACCTTGAGGATTGAATGTAGAATTAAATCTCTCTGAACAATAACGAACCTCTTTGAAATCTCCCATAATCACCCACATACCTTGAAAATCAACCAAAAGCTTATATAATTCCTTCCAAAGGATTTTCTTTAACCTCCTTTCCAGGGGCGAAGGATTGTTCAGACAGGGGGGGCGACCACCCCCCTGTTTTTTCGTGTAGTAGTGTATATTTCCCGATACGTAGTGTAAAATTTTTTAAAAACTTTTATTTCGCCCCCCTGAAAAAAAAATTATTTCGCCCCCTCTAAAGTTTTCGTCAAGCTTCGCCACTGCTCCTTTCTTGTGGATCATACACATTTACCACGTTGACTATCTCTTGGATGCACACCATATTGCCAAAAGTATGAAGAAATTTTTCTCCTTTCTAGGTACCAAGTTTTCTGAAAACACCATGATCCCAAATAGAAAGAAATTACCCCAGATTGCTTAACCGGTAATCTATAAAAATCCGCAAACTGAGTTTCCTGAATACAAATAAACTTGCTTTTGTTTAGACTCAAATTGGAATTTGTGGTTTTAATTATGAATATTCAAATTCAAAGTATATTTCTTTTATTTTGCATATATAAATATACATGTATGTCTATATATATGGATACTAGATTACAACCCCGTGTATAACACGGGTTTAATATAAAATAACTGATCGTATAAAAAATTAAAAGTTATAAAATGATATTTTTAGATTATTTAATACTTTAAGTAATAAAATAATAATTAAAAACTTTAATAACTATACAAATAATATATTTTTATTTTGATTTATAACAATCATTATCTTTGAACTAACTGATAATAAAACTTTTGTTTGTATTCTATCAAAAACTAACTTTTATAAATCAAGAACGTAAAAAAATATAATTTATGTAATTATTAAATTTAAATGTCTCAATTTAAAATTAACGTTATATATAAGGACTAAAAATGTAACTTTCTCAGTCATTTTGTTACTTCGGTTTTTAAATAAATTAAATAAATATCATTGGTTTATAAAACTCTTATTGTTTAGAAACCTGGTTTATAGTTTATTTTATTTTTTATAAAAAAATCATTTTAAATTAATTTTTTTATATAACTTTGTTTTTCTAAAAAAAGATTTCTTATTGTAAAAAAATTAATATTAATTTTTTAAATATTTTATAACATTTTTTAAATGTGTTTTTTCTAATTAAAAGATAAATAATCTTATTAGTTATAAATATTATAATTATTTAATAAAAAAGAGAATATGATTATTTAATATGAGAGAATTTAAAAATTTAATAAGAAATTGACATGTGTCAATGGTAGTGTAACAACATGACAAGTAGCAAAATATATGTTTGTTTATTAGTATAGTAAGATATTCAAACTATAACCAACAAGTTATAAATAACTTTATTTTTTTTAATCACTGATTTAAAGGGTATTAAAGTATTTTTCATTTAACCTAGAGAGAAGTTGTTTTATGACTTTTAAATATATAATTAAATTTAACTAGGTTTATACCCGCCGTGCGTTGCGGCGGGTCATCACAGTACACTCTTGACAACGGGTATTATATGTCATTTGCAGAAACATAAGTTACATAGCAAAATCGAATCTATTATCATGAACTCTATACAAATTTCTTATAAAAACATAAAATTATACAAAATCCATACAAATATGTTACGAAAATAATTAAAAAAAACTGGCAATATCCTTCTCATCTGCAACCAATTGGTTGAATTAAAAAACCCCAGATCCCTAAGCACACATCGATTTTCTATGAAAACAAACAAATAACAATTATTTTTTCCGAACACCACCAAAACCGTAGAAATGACCACATTTTTTCACCAATCATATAGAGAAAACCCCTAAACCCTATTTGGATCTTGAAAATAAATACGTGGTTCATATTAACCCACATTAAAACTGATTTGTTTATTCAAAACCAATTTTTTATTCATATTCAATGTGCACCACATTTTGATTTTCAAAATTCCAAATCAATGGTACAGATAAAGTTTAAGTGACCCATTTTACTATTTCCCTTATCTCTTTTAATAATATACCAGTATATATATAATATGTGGGAGTGGGTGTATATATATAATATGTGGAAGTGTGTGTAAGAGAAAAAACAAAAAACGTGTTTATTTGGTTAACTCAATAAACATACGTTAAACCCACACACTATTTAATAAATATATTTGTTTAATATTTTCAATGTGTATGTATATATATATATGTGTGTGTGTGTGTGTGTATGTGGGAGTGGGTGTAGAGAAAAAAAAAAAAGTGGGGCCCACAATCACTATTCCCCCCACCTCTAATTATATATAGAATAATTATTTTAGTTTCAACTAATATTAGTTGTTTATTGAATATCATCATGTATGTATCGGAATATATTTTTGTGTAGTGATAGTTCAAAATACAAAAGTGTTTTTAAGTACAAATTGTGCGAAGTCTACTTGATTTTATCATGTACATATTAATTGTTTTTGTGTGGTAAAATCATGAAGACATGGAGTTATCACACAGACAAAATTATCACACAGATGGATTATGTGTGATAACTTTGTGTCTGCGTGATTTTATCACGCATGAACAATTAATACTTGCGTGATAAAATCATGTAGACTTCGTACGTTTTGCACGTAAAAAAACCTTTGAATTTGAACAAACTCTATATATATTATTTTATATATCGTGTCTTCCTTCCTTTCTTAATTCATAGTATGCGAAGCAACCCGGATTCGAAGTCGATTTCATATCTTTTTTTTTTTTAAACTTATGACCCACACGTAAAGAATAATGTTTAAAATTGTGCTTAGCTTCAAGACGGAGGACGATATCATTCTCCAAAATTAAATCTTTTGTTCGTAAATAGTTTTCCTACATTTCAAAGATGAAATTACAAAAGTATTTTTTTTATAAAATATTATGGTTTTTTTTAAGAAAACAAAAAATATTTTTTACAAAAATATTATGGCTATCACCTATCATTCTATCAATCCGAATTTTCTATACCAATGTCGTATAATTTTCAAATTTCAATCAAAAGCTACAACTTCTTCTTTCATAAAGTTACTTTTAGACCAAAATTATCACTTTATTCATTAGTAATTGTTGTTAAATACTAATAATATTCATTTATATGGTTAAGTTAAACTAAATAACCTTATTAACCTAACAAGTATAAGAAAGATTTTGAGCTATTAAATCTTTAATCAATGGCTATGATTAAATCAAATTGTTTGAGAATATTTTAGTAATGACTACTTTTGTTGACTTTTTATCAAGTTTCCCCACTCTTTTTAATCATTCACAACTTTTACATATGAAATTATTTTAAATATATATATATACCATAAAAACAAGCATTTTTTTATTTTCAAAATTAGTAGTGTGTTGCTATAAAAAAAATTTGTTTTTTAGTTTATTGTGTCTTTTGTGCAGCTCATTGTGTTTTTTTTTGTTTTTCCTAAATGTTGTGTTTTTCTGAACATTTTAATACACAATGATCTCGCATAAGGCTGGCCGCAACGCTTCCCCCGCCAGCCCAACGGCTTCCCTACCTTCGGCGGCCCTTAGCGGGAACACCGCCCCCTTGTCAATGGGTCCCGCCCAGTGAGACTCCACGGCCCTTGCCCCCCCCCCCCCCGCACTCTTTCTCTCTTCCTCGCTTTCTGATTGGTCCAATGGAATAGTGGGGAAGGGTTTTCAGTGGGGTGACCGATGTGGGGTTTAAGGTTTTCAGTGGGATGATAACGTGGCAGGAAATTTCGGTGGGGAAGGATTTTCAGTGGGGTGACCGCTATGGATGGTCTAATATATGATGTCAATCAAGGATAACACAATGAAGTTTATGAATAACATAATTTTTTTTAAAAAGCCACAATTACCTATAATAAAGACACAAAGACGAGTATGAATAATTTTGTACAAGTCATTGTGTCTTTTGTTTAGGTCATTGTGTCTTTTGTACATGTTCATTGTTTCTTTTGTGTTTCCTTTTAATGTTGTATTTTCTGAATAATTTAAAACACAATGATGTTGCATAATACATAATGTTAAGCAAGGATGACACAATGAAGAGTATGAATAACACAATGATCTTTAAATAAAGACACAATTACCTATAAAAAAACACAATTATGAGTATAACAATTTTATACAAGTAATTATGTTTTTATATAGGTCATTGTATCTTTTGTAAATATTATTTTGTCTTTTGTGTTTCTGCTCAATGTTGTGTTTTCATGAACAATTTAAGACACAATGATGTTTCAGAATACATAATGTTAAGCAAGAATGACATAATGACGAGTATGAATAACACAATGATATTTAAAAAAACACAGTTACCTGTAAAAAAAGACGCAATATATATCTGTAAGAAAAACACAAAAAGATAATTATACATAAATGTTTAAAAAAGATATAATGACGATAATTAGACACAATGAGCTGAAAAAATTTCATTTTTATAACAAAGTTATACTCATTTTAAAGATATAAAAATTTTCTTTTTTATAATATATATTTTTTTAAAAAAAATAATATCGTATGTAAAAGTTATGAACATTTAAAAAATGTGGGAGGTAAAGTGGTTATGACTAAATTGTCTTCTAACAACTTTTCTCTCTAAAATTTTAAATTTATTATAAATTTGATCTCATGATCTCATAGTTTATAATCATTTTGAGTCTTTTTAGGATAAGGAATCTATTTAGTTGATCTCAATCCTTCATTTATATTGATGATATTGCGTTGTTCTATCTTTAATATGCATTTTTTTTTTTTGATAAATTGTAAAACTCTTTTGAAAGGATAGAAGTGAGATTTGATCAAGTTTTTGTACAACATTAATCAAGTTCAAAGCTTTCAAATGTTTAGTGTTGCTACTGGCCAGGATTAACAAGAACTTATTAGTGTATTGGTTCTTCTTCACTTGTTAAATAACACAATGTAAACGAACCTTCCTGCTTAGCTGTTCACAAATTGTTCTATTTATTTACAACTTTAATAACTGTCTTCTCTAAAAAAAAGTAGGGGTGTCAATCTTGTCGGAATAGCGGGTTAGCGGGTAAACAGGTAACGGGTTGGTGGGTTGAATTTTGCAACCCTAACCTGACCCATATATTTATTCGTGTCAAAGTTTTCAACCCTAACCCGGATTGATATAAATTCGGGTCAACCCAAACCTGACCCGTTTAACCCGTTTATATAAATAAATCAAACTAATTTACATATTATAAGTTGCTTGTTGCTTGAAAACACATAAATAATAACGTGATTAATAGTTGTGTATAAGTAACAAATAGTTAATATTGTATTTTAACAAAAAAATTAATATTATAATATCTAAAGATATAATTATGTAATCATAGTTATAAAGTATGGAATTAATAAAATCATTTTTTTGATGAAAAAATATAAATTTTGTTACTTAATCAATTAAAGTATGATAAATAATCAAAAAAAAACAACTAAATATATGTTATAGGAAAGAAAAAAATAAAAATTAATAATTTTGAAACCTTAAACGGGTTAACGGGTCAACCCGTTTATAAATGGGTCAACCTGAACCCGACCTGTTTAAAAAACGTGTCAACCCGGACACGACCCGTTTATTTAAACGGGTTATACTTGCCAACCCAAAACTTGATTATTTTCGTGTCGTGTTCGGGTCGTGTTTCAGGTCGTGTCAGAAATTGTCACCCCTAAAAAAAACCACCCAAAAGAACCGCACTGACAAAGTCTTGAACTTGTGTCGTGAGACTTTGGAAGCATTGCATGGACCAAACTGAGCTACAAAGATAATCAAACTTTCATGCTCTTTTAGGGGCAATTTAATTAGTTTAATAAATGAGGCATAGCCTTAATGGTATCTCAGGATTCTTACAAATGTGAGGTTTTGGATTCAAAACCCTTCCGCAGCGAAATAAGGGTCTGGTTAGGTCTGGGGTTTCCCAGTGGGGTTTCCTCATGAGGTGATTGTGGTGGCTCATAGGAGGTTCAGGTAACTAGATCTCGGTGACAAGGCCTGGAAACAGTAAGCTCACACGATTGAGACCTTCGCTGTTCAAAAAAAAAGTAAGATATCTGAACCATTTAGCATCTGTTTAAATCTTAATGAGTAAAAGGTTTGCTGACCAATTTAGATATATTTTTTTAGTTAATAAAAAGTTTTAGTCACTAATTAATTCAAATATAGTGTTTTAATAGAATCATTAAAATACTATCTAACAATATTTTAAACTTTTTTATTTGTATAATATTTTTTCAATAAATACTGTCTATTCATTGCTCTATATCGTATATGATAATATAATATAATTTTTTTTTTGCTTCTTAATTAATTTATCATACTTATTGTTTGTATGCTTATCATGTTTCAATTAGGTTATATAAAGCTACACTAGAAATTGCTAGTTAATTTCATCAAAATTAGTATTCTTTAATAAGCAGAGTGAAAGCACATAATTAAAAGTAAATAAAAACAAGAAAACGTATAACTATATTTTTAGTAACTACTTATTCCTTGTAAGTTTTGTGTCGATGTCTTCTTTAATGTCAAGATAATCATGATGGATAGTCATCAACACCAGAGGTCTTATTTTTTGTTGAGTAATAGTTATAAATCTTGATATGGGATGGATATAAATATAAATAGATATCAAGGTCATTTTGATGATTCAAGAAAATGTTATTACTTGAATTCGAAGTTCGCAGTTACTTCGATCAAATCAAATGAAGCATGTTCAAAAAAATCTATCACATAAATCTTGTTTTTTGTTACTATACGAATCCAATTACGTGGTAAATTCCATAGATGTGAGAAGGTTTAGCAACTTTGAAACACATTCCAATAAATCGATTACGTCTTAATAATTTGCAAATGATTTGGAAGAGAGGAAGATAGACATTTAGGAATGACATATTACACATGATTAGGAAGAAGGGATGCGATGGACTATGGAGGTTTCAATTTGGGTTAAAAACCGATTCGATAGAAATTAAGGAATATGTCGTCTAACAATGATAGTTACAAATGTTTTAGGAGACGGGATTAGGCATCTAAACGAACCGAACTGTTCAAGAACTGTTCGGCGGAAAGTTCGTTTATTTAATAAATGAACGAACATTAACACACCTAGTGTTCGTTTATTTGTGTTCATGAACTGTTTGTTTATTTATGTTCATTTATTTGTGTTCGTTATCTATGTAATGTTAGTTTATGTTTGGTTAACTATCTAATTTACGAATGATATGTATTTATATTTAAAAGACTTTTCGTTTGTGTTTGTTTATGCTTGTTCAATTGTGTTCGTTTATGTTTGTTCAATAGTGTTCATGTTCGTTTATGATTGTTTGATACCGTTAAAAGATGTTCATTTATGTTTGTTCGTATATTTTAGTTTTTTTGTGTTCATTTATATTCATGAACAGTTCGTTTATTTTATTAATGAACGAACACAAACAAACACGAACATATTCAATTTCTTAACAAACGAACACAAACACAAAATTCATATTTGTTAATGTGTTCATATTTGTACTTGTGTTTGGTTAAATTTAAATGAACAAACACGAACATGTATGTGTTCATGTTCGTTTGGTTCACTTACAGGCTTAGAAGGGGATGCAACAGTAGGGTGTTAACGGAAGAAGGGACGCGACATATGGGTAATTACTAAGACTGTAAACGAACTGAACGTTCAGTGTATAGTTTGTGAACCGTTCAACTGGAAGTTCGTTTATGTTTGTTCGTTAAATAAATGAACGAACATGAACAAAAACTTTCGTTTGTTTAGTTAAATGAACGAACATGAACAGAGGTCATGTTCGTTCATTTGTGTTCATGAACGTTCGGTAATGTGTTCGTTTATGTTATTTATGTTCGTTTATGTCTGTTATTATATTTATTAATTAAATAAATTGTATATTTTTATAAATAAATAGTTACTTTATGTCAAAAAGTAAACATTGCAAATCATGAAGTTAAAGCACTATTTCTGTAATTATTAATTACTAGGTTATTAACCCGTGTATTACACGGATTTAATATAAAATATTAAATAGTTAATAATGAAAATTTAGCAATTATAACACGATATTTTGATATAAAATGATTAATTTACATATTAATAAATATTTTAAGTAATAAAAAATAAATAAAAACTTTAATCAGTATACAAATGATATATAACCTTTTAATGTGTAATAATTGATATCTTTGAAATAACTAACGTTAAAAAATTCAGTTTCTATTATATCAAAAGCTAACTTTCATAAATCAATAATATAAAATACAATTTTGTAATTATTAAAGTTAAATGACCCAACTTAAATTATCGCTAAACATAACGGACCAAAAATGTAACTTTCTCTATCATTTTTATTACTTCATATTTTAAATAAATTGAAAAACACCATTAGATGATAAAATCTCATTGTTTAAAAACTCCTTTGATAATATATTTTACTTTTAAAAAGATCATTTTTTTAATATTACTTGTTTTTTACATAAATTTTGTGTTTTGAAAATAAAATATTTCTTACTTTAAAATTTTTGATTTTAGAAAATTTCATATTTTATAAAAAAAAAATTTAAGTGTGCTTTATAATAAAAAGATAAATAATATGTAAATTATTACTATTATAATTATTTAATAAGAGAGGAGAAAGCAGGGTGTGAGCCTGTGAGGGAGGGAGAACGAGGAGCAGGAGCCGATGTGGTCCGAAAATCAACCCCGATGGGTGCAGTGGCGGTGTGCCCGCTAGGTGCCGCCGAAGCATGCAACCTCGCTCGGCGAGCAAGGGATGCATTACGGATGGTCTTATAGAGTATAGAAGTATAGATAACAATCCCGATTTAAAAATAACATTAAAATATAAAGGACAACTATTGCAATTTCCCTATTAAGTTTATAACTTTTAGTTTGAAAAAGGTATATTTTTAATATTATACATATATACATTTTACATTTTAGATTTATTGTTTTTTGTTTTAAAATTAAAGTTGGTACGTTAGATCAACTGGCAATTCTTATGGCTTGAATTAATTTGCTGCCCATGAGGTTTCGTGTTCGATCCATTGCGCCGGTTTTTTTTGTTCATGAATTTTCAATTTAAGATAAAATAATAGTAAAAAATCTTATTTTAAATAATCTTCCTATATAATAATTGACTAGCTTAATATCCCGTGTATTACACGGGTTGAATATAAAAAATATAATAGATAATAATAAATGAAAATCTAAATTTTAGTATGAAATATCATTAAAATTAGGTATAATTTATACTTTAAGTAATAATTATATTACTTTTAAACATTACATTTTTCGAAGTTTGTTTCTTTAAACATTTCAATTAAAAAAATTAAAAATTGTATAGTTTATAATAATTTGATTTTTGTTAAAAAGTATGTTTTTAAAAAATTTCTTTTAAATGCATTAATTTTTTTAATTTAATAATGTAAAAAGAAGTATATTTATAGGGGTGGGTTAAATATACCAACCATTTTAGATAAATAAACCAAAAAGTCAAAAAGATAGTTCATTAAATGTAATGATTAATTAATTATAACTCATTAATTATACCTCATTAATTATACTTATTTATTATGTTATTTATTAATTATACCTCATTAATTATTATTATTATTATTATTATTATTATTATTATTATTATTATATATGGATAAACTAATTTTTATATTTTTTTAGTTTTACTTTTAAAAAAAATCATGATACTAATGTACTTATAAGACAATGAATAATAAAAATACAAAAATGAATAAATAAAAATACAAGACTTTAATAAAAGTAGTATATTTTCTAACAATAAAATAATTAATCACTTAAATCGACAAAACCACTTTCATGACGACAAACTTGGGTAAATAGTTCTAGACATGACCTATATATGGTTTCCCATCCAACTGCAAATGAATTAATGTTGCGAAAATTCCAATATGGTATAATAACAGGCATTGGGTACTCTGCTTGTAATTCCACCATGACATAATAATTCTCATCATTTACTAGGGCAATTGCAAGAGCTTTGTGATATTGAAACTCATTCGGATCTTAAAACGGGAAAATAGTCGTACTGCCTGACTTGCTTAATAAATGCACGATTGCACCAAACTTGTTAGCAATTAAAACACCTGCCTCGGGCATTTTCATCTAGTGTTGTATTGGACAAGGCGACCCAAAGAAACATAAAGATTGATACAATGAATCTATATCACAGACAAATATTTGCTTGTAGATATCATATATGTTGTGTAACTCTTCTCTTTTTTTGTTGTCGAATGTACTCATAATACTTATGTTCATCAAATCCTAAGCAAACAGCTAGTGCTCGATATCCGTAATTTCCATCACCCGAAACATTTTGTATATTTTTTATATAAGAATGAAATATCTTTGGAATATCATCCAAAAAATTTGAACCTTCATCATTGGCACTTTGTTCAAGTCTATCATGTATGAGCTATCGAACTCACTTGGTACCTCATTCAAGTCTAACATTGGTCATGGTTTGAGTCATGGGTTGAGTAGGGGTGTTCATTGGTCGGATAACGAATTATTCGGATATGAAAATTTTAAGGCCCTATCTGAAACCCGACCCGATCCGAATTTGAAAATTTTCAATCTGATCCGAATCCATCCGAGTAACCCAAAAAACAAATAAACTTATTTTTTCGTCCGAATAATCCGAACAGTCCGAATAACCCGAATAAACAGTTTTTAACTTATATTTTTATTTAATATCAATGCTATTTATATAAAAACTAGTGTATAGCATTGCATTCCATAATTGAGAACAATCAAAATTTTAATAAGTTTATAAGAACATGCATGCAAGTTGTTTAAAAGGCTTTAATATAGAAACTAAATCTAAAATATTAAAAAAATAAAAAAGGATAAATTTTTAATATAAATTATATTCACAAGATATAATATTTAAATAATAATTATAAAACATTACTAAGTGTAATATTTAATAAATAATTAAAAGATTAATAATAAATGAGGGTGTTAATTAATGAAATAAAGTGTTAATTAATGAATAATTGAATTTATATTTGTTGTTTGTAGAATATGATGGTATTTAATGCTTGGAAAAGATACAAGAAGTTGACCATTTGGTATATTTAACATCACCCTATTTATAATAAAATATATTTAATATGAGAGAGAGGAGGGAAACCAAATGTGAGGTGTTCTCAGGACATGACATGTGTCCTTAGAAACTTTTATTTATTATAATAAATAGATTAGTATAAAACATGTGTATTACACATGTTAAATAAATAAAATTTAAAATTATTTATTTTAACTAATATAATATATAGTATTCAAATATGACTTTTAAGTAAATAAAGAACTTATTTATAGTGTAATCATATTATTTATCAAGTTTAATAAAATAATTAATATCTAATAAGAGATATAGTGTGTGAAAAAACCAAAATTTAATAAAGGATTACATAGAAATATTAAATAAGAGAGAGATGCGAGAAAACCAACTTTTAGGTTGTCCAAAAACTTGACATGTGTCATTGTAAAACTTTTATTTATTATATAGTATAGATATAGATATAGATACCAAAAAATGCCACATGGCATCCTTTTATGAAAAAAAACAAAGATTTGGGTTGATTTTGTAAGAGTTATTTGAATTAACACAATTAAAGTGGGTTAACACATATATTAAAAAAAGTATAAGTAATAAATGTGAAACATCACTTTCATACATGTACTATTTTTTTTTATTTAATCACTATTATCTTTCTCAGTTTTTTTAGTAACCGTCTAAACATACTTCATTTTCATACTTTGGTCTAATGTTATATATGATGCTGGCTTTTTATTAACATTCGTATGTAAAACAACTTTACCATACTAATAGAACCAGTTTTATGTGGATAAAAACATTAAACTATTTTAGCAGGGCGAAAATTTACGTGAACTATAAACATTTTTTCCAATCGATCAATATGTCTCGGTTAGTTTGGTTAAATGTACGGGGTTAATTCGAGTCAAACAACAAAAATATAAGTATTCAATAATTATAATTATGCGTGAAAAAAGTGAGTATATGAAAGAAGAATTACAATTCTATTCGACACCCTTTGAGATATTTGAATTCGTCAGTTATGTATTATGAGTCAAACATTTCCGCAATTTCTTTTTCTATGTTAATAACCAAGCTGTTCGCAAGATACACATCTGACATCTTATTCCAAAGCCGATTCTTAAATATATTCATTGCTGAAAATCCCCTCTATTGTTGTAGTCTAAACAGGAAGTGTTAAGATTAGCCGGATCTATCAACCAAATATTACGTATCATTTTTCTGAGTTTTCACAAGACTTTTGCATAGATCGTAAATAAATATGAACTTACACATGCAAATTTCTCTCATTTTTTTAAACGCTCGTAACTTTTTTGTACGTTAATATTATTTTAAAAAAATTACACCATAAAATCAAGCGTTTTTTTACCTTTCTAAAGAGTATAATATTAATATATTTTTTAAAATAAAAATAATGGCTTAAACTGAGTTTTACGAATTGTTCATTTTATGGTGTTTTTCAAAAGTTATTTAAACATGGCTTTTATGGGTTTTTTTTTGTGACGTATCTGTACATTTTATGTTGTTCATGTTTTATGATATCTTTCAAGTTATTTATGATATTAACATAAATAGCGTTTATGGTGCTCAGAAGTTAATGAACTAAAACAAAACATTTTATGGTTTTTGAACACAAAAACACTAAACACTTTTATGGTGTTTTTTTTGTAATGCATATGTACATTTTATGGTATTTTTCGAATTATTTTATGGTGTTTTTTAACTTAGTTTTATGGTGTTTTTTCGAGATATTTTATTATGTTTAGTGTTAACATTTTGTGGTATTATTTATGTTGTTCGGATATTAATGAGATAAAAGCTGGACATTTTATGATGTTTTTTATGTTAAGGGTTGTGAACATCTAGAAAATACCATAAAATACAAAATTCATATACATCAACTTAGGTCGGTTTTTTACATATCAATATTATACTCGTTGAAAATATTAAAAAATGTTGGATTTTATGGTGTATTTTTTTTAAAAAAATAATGTCTGAAAAAGTTATAAACGTTTAAAAAATTAGGGGAAGTTGTTAAAAAGTCAACAATGAATACAATACTCATTATACCCTTCAATCACTTAAATCTCCCCTTAATTTTCTCCAATGACGCGCCATACTTACAACCATTCATCTTAAAAATCAATATATCAAAATTCTTTCTAAACATTTTATAGTTTTTCTCTATTTTAGCCTAATCCAATATATATATATATAGGGTAAGAAGCAAATGGTAACCCATGATAATTGAGGTAACTTATAAACCCAATTTGATTGGTTGTCTAATTTAATGAATTTGAAATATGTGATCCATATTAAATCTGAGAAAAATAAGTGGTTGAGATTTCTTTAAGGGTATTTTGAAAGTTTTGTGAGGTGTACTTGATTTGATTTTTAAAATAAAAGTTTACCCCGCAATTTTTTAAACCTTCATAACTTTTATATACATTATTATTTTTTTAAAAAAAATTACATCATTAAATTTGTCACATTTTTATCTTTAATTTAAGTATAGTTTTGTCAAAAAATTTTAAAGTTTTCGAAATTACACTGATGTAACGAGCTGAATTTTTTCAAAGTGTTCGTAATTATACTGATGTAACGAGTTGAATTTTTTCAAAGTGTTCATAATTACACTGATGTAACGAGAAAAATATGAAATTTTTAACCAGAAAAATATGACGAGTTTAATGGTGTAATTTTTATAAAAAAAATAACATAGTATAAAAAAGTTATAAGTGTATAAAAATCAAGGGGGAACTTTAATTTAAAAATAAGAAAATAGATGGTTTTTGAGAGTGTGACATTTGTCACTCTTATATTAAATCTGATTTTTGTAATTAACACAAAAGACCATAATGTCCTTTTGTATTAAAAGTTAATTAGTGACACATGTCACCATTAGATTAAATCTTGAAATTTAAACAATTGGATTTGAGTTATAGAGTTTTCTCAATTAAAGTAGGTTATTATATGATCCCCTCCTTTATATATATATATATATATATATATATATATATATATAGGGAATGGATCTAATACTAACTCTAAGATTCATCAATAACCCATTAACCCAACCATATTGAATGATCAAATTAGAAGATGCTAATCTAATGGTTGATATTAAACTATAATATAATAATGTAATTGATTTGAAAGAAAAGGGAATAAGGGTATTAATGTAATTTGATATATTAAATACTTTACCCCATCTTCATAACTTTTATATACATTATTATTTTTTTAAAAAAATTACATCATTAAATTTGTCACATTTTTATCTTTAATTTAAGTATAGTTTTGTCAAAAAATTTTAAAGTTTTCGAAATTACACTGATGTAACGAGCTGAATTTTTTCAAAGTGTTCGTAATTATACTGATGTAACGAGTTGAATTTTTTCAAAGTGTTCATAATTACACTGATGTAACGAGAAAAATATGAAATTTTTAACCAGAAAAATATGACGAGTTTAATGGTGTAATTTTTATAAAAAAAATAACATAGTATAAAAAAGTTATAAGTGTATAAAAATCAAGGGGGAACTTTAATTTAAAAATAAGAAAGTAGATGGTTTTTTGAGAGTGTGACATTTGTTACTCTTATATTAAATCTGATTTTTGTAATTAACACAAAAGATCATAATGTCCTTTTGTATTAAAAGTTAATTAGTGACACATGTCACCATTAGATTAAATCTTGAAATTTAAACAATTGGATTTGAGTTATAGAGTTTTCTCAATTAGAGCAGGTTATTATATGATCCCTTCCCTATATATATATATATATATATATATATATAGGGAATGGATCTAATACTAACTCTAAGATTCATCAATAACACATTAACCCAAGCATATTGAATGATCAAATTAGAAGATGCTAATCTAATGGTTGATATTAAACTATAATATAATAATGTAATTGATTTGAAAGAAAAGGGAATAAGGGTATTAATATAATTTGATATATTAAATACTTTACCCCATCTTTTTTTATGCATCTATAACTTTTTTATACTATAATATTTTTTTATAAAAATTGCACCATTTTACTCGTCTTTTTTTTCTCTTTAATTCCGTTATAGTTTTGACTAGGTTTTTTTTATTTTTTTTCAGATGTTCGTATTTACACCAATGTAACAAGTATAAAACTAACAAATTATTTGTAACAAGTTGTAACGAATTTGGGTTTACATTGTTGTATAATAAATAGGGGTTAAGTTTAAGAGTGTAAACGAGCCAAGCCGATCCTGAGCTCGTTAATTACGTTATATTCTTGACTAGGTTTTTTATTTTTTCTGGATGCTCGTTAATTACGTTATATTCTTGATTTTGTAACGAATTTTGGTTTTTAAAGTACTAAAATGTATTTACAATCTTGTAAATATAATTTTTAAATTATGAAAATGTATTTACAATCTTGTAGATATAACGAATTTTGGTTTTTATCAACAAAATGTTATATTATTTTTTTAAAGTATTAAAACATATTACAATCTAGTATATATAACGAATTTTAGTTTTTATCAACAAAATGTTATAGTATTTTTTTAAATTATTAAATTGTATTTACAATCTTGTAGATATAACGAATTTTGGTTTTTATCAACAAAATGTTGTATTATTTTCTTTAAAGTATTAAAATTTCTTTACAATCTTGTAGATATAATTTTTTTAAAGTATTAAAACGTATTTACAATCTTGTAGATATAACGAATTTTGGTTTTTATCAACAAAATGTTATATTATTTTTTTAAAGTATTAAAATGTCTTTACAATCTTGTAGATATAATTTTTTTAAAGTATTAAAACGTATTTACAATCTTGTATATATAACGAATTTTGGTTTTTATCAACAAAATGTTGTATTATTTTCTTTAAAGTATTAAAATGTCTTTACAATCTTGTAGATATAATTTTTTTGAAGTATTAAAACGTATTTACAATCTAGTAGATATAACGAATTTTTGAGCATCCGGAAAAAATAAAAACACCTAGTCAAGAATATAACGTAATTAACTAGCTCGGGGTCGGCTTGGGTCGTTTACACTCTTAAACGTAAACCGTATTTATTCTACAACAATGTAAACCGAAATTCGTTACAACTCGTTACAAATAATTTGTTATTTTTATACTTGTTACATTGGTGTAAATACGAACATACGAAAAAAAATAAAAAAAACCTAGTCAAGACTATAACGGAATTAAAGAGAAAAATAAGACGAGTAAAATGGTGCAATTTTTATAAAAAAATATTATAGCATAAAAAAGTTATGAATGTATAAAAAAAGAGGGGGTAAAGTATTTAATATAGCAAAATACTACTTTACCCTTATTAAATAATAAAAGAAAAAGCCATGTGTTCAATTCTGATTGGTTTATAAGGGTTAATGAGTTAGTGTCATAAATGAGGGTTAGCATTTGAACCCAATCCTATATATATATATTAATGAGACTGTATGTATCAACAAATTATATTATTAATTATTTAACATGTGTAATACTTCAGTTCATTTAACTAATGCATTACATATGTTTTTAACAGACAACGTTTTTGTTAATAAGCATATAAGATTTTACTTATTATTCCTATAACATACGAGATTATCATATTATTCAATTTTAATATAAGAAATTAACTTTTAAGAAACCTTGATACACACATTAATCCAATAAAAAATCCAAGGAAAATATCATCATCACACAAGCTCTCTAAGATGTCTTTGAGCGATTATAAAAAAGTGTTACAACTCCCATGACACCCCTTTGACGAATTAGAGAATTGTGATACAACATTTACACACGAGACTCTCATATGGTAATATCTTGATTTCCATATTCCTAACTTAGATTTTATTTTACTCTTTAACTCAAGATCTAACACAACTTGATTTAACGACTTCGCGAGTTTCAGATGTCCTGATACTGCCTCAGATAACACCACATTATGTGACACGAGATCTAACTTAAACTCCCTCTTTTCTATTTTGTGTTGGTGCCACGCGTCGATAACACCACTTGCAAGTTCCACATTCTCATACATAATCTTGATCTCCATTTTCTTGTATAGGATATGCATCTTTTGGTTGGGATTGAATGATTTAAGAACAAGATTGTAAGATGCATAGAGGTGGTGGTCCTTGGTTAAGGTGTAGTTGTTGATTGAGCCACCACTAATGTAATAGATTGGCCTCTTGGGTTTGATGTTTAGCCATATGATTAGGATGGTTAGACCGATCATGACAATGAGTGCCAAAACGATTGTAATGATGGTCTTTATCAGCATTGATCGTCTTGGTCCGATAACCGTCCGTTGTCGAGCTGGGGCACTGGCTTTAGCCATTGTTTTTGGTGATTGTAAATTTTGGATAATAACATCAAGATTCAATACTTGTTTTGGTGATTTATAGTTGATACAAAGTGGTTTATGAGAATCTTATTTCCCTTTATCTTTTCATCAAGCACTCTTGGAACCTTTTTTGCAAGTAGATAATTGTTGAATTGTTTTAAAAAAAAAAAAAAAAAAAAAGATGATTTCTTTAATTAAAATTGATATCATATGACATGACTTGATTTATACCTTGTGTTTTAAACATTGTACAATACCTACTATCAGTTTTAAGTTTCAAAAGAATTTTTTTAACAAAGCAAGTATAGACTGCATAAAAAAGTGTGAGTGTATGACATAATATTATTATTAACATCACTCATAAAAATATCTTGCAGTTTTACAAATTATATATATTTTTAAACTATGAGAGCTCACTTACGTGTTAATCTACGAGTCTCTCTAATATTCGACTAATCAGAGGAACACGTAAGTACGACTGTAATCAACCGAAAATTGCCATGTTTGGGTGTTGTATAAAATGGTAAGATTCCAAAAATTAATGTACAACAAAAAATCTTATGTTTTTAAATTTTAAGTACTATAAATATTAAATAAAAAATACCTGTAAATAACTTGGTATTTATTATCTAAATCTAACTTCGGAAAACGAAATTCAAACGATAGGAAATTGGAATTCTGTTTTCGAATTTTCTAAACAGGAATTAGCGTAAATTGGAATTCAATATTTACTTTTTGACTCGAATTGGAATTTGTGATTTTAAATTTTAATTAGGAATATTCATGTATAATAAAGACCATGAAAAAAAACAAAGATTCGGGCAAAAAACGCAAAAAAGTGCTAGGGTTATGCGGTTATGGCAATAAGAAAGGGTTAACATTTGATCATTCCCCTATATATATAGGGACGGTTAACGTACATATTAGTGTTAACGTGCTAAACGTAGTAAGCCACATGAAAGCGCCATGTGTCATTAGGGTAAGGGGTATTATCGTCCATATAAAATTACATACCGTGATTTTCAAAATTACAAACTGACATTTAACACCCACTATCACGGACCATCGGGATAATCACAGACCAATAATTACGGACCACATTATATAACAACAACAGACCGTATTTTAACACTAATAATCAAGGGCAAAATGTATAATCACGGACCACGTGATATGAAAATCACGGACCGTCATTTAACATGCATGATCAAAGGATCAACTGCATAATCACGTACCAATAATTACGTACCGAGCGTAAAAATCACGGACTACGTAAAAAAAACTTAATAAAACTATAACAATACTATACTCAAATTAAAGATAATAAATTTCTCAATTTTATGGTGTAATTTTTTTAAAAAAATAATAAAGCATGTAAAAGTTATTTAATTTTTAAAAAACGAGTGGAACTTGTTGTAACATTATAAAATATGGTTGTTTCCTCTTTTGTCCTTCCAGTTATATTTTACACTTATTTTGTGGAAAAAGTTGTATAAAGTGGGGACCACTAAATTTTAATCATTGATTACTTTGATCAAAGAGTGCAGAATCCATCCTACGTTTAGTACATTAAGAAGCATGTGTATTTGATCCGGCTCATATATATATATATATATATATATATATATATATATATATATATATATATATATGTATATAGGGTAAGGAACAAATAAGAACCCACCTTAATTGAGATAACTCATTAACCCTGGCAAAAAATGCTCAAATCGCAAAATATTTTTTTATGGTCTTATTTATACAAAAATAGAGGGGCTCCTTTTTTAAGCGTTTGCTAATTCACAAGCGTTTAAAAGTTAAACGAAATGTAAGTTTGCGTTACACTGCGAATATATATTTAAACGCAAACTTACATTTCGTTTAACTTTTAAACGTTTGTGAATTAGCGAACGCTTAAAAAAGAAGCCTTCCTATTTTTGTATAAAAAAAGACCATGAATTTTTTTTTTTTTGCGATTTGAGCCTTTTTTGCTAGGGTTAATGGGTTACCTCAATTAAGGTGGGTTATTATTTGAGCTCAATCCTATATATATATATATATATATATATATATATATATGGATGTATTCAAACTATAACCATATAAAAAATTTAAGAAATTATTTATAATTACATAATTTAAAAAGGTATTAAAGTAATTTTTGTTTAACCTAGAGAGAAGTTGTTTTATGACTTTCAAATATACGACTATAAATGGTTTTTTAGTTTTCAACTAATATTAGTTGTTAATTGAATATCATCATATATGTATATGTATGTATTTGTGTGTGTAGTGATGGTTTAAAATACAAAGGTGTTTTTACGTACAAAATGTGTGAAGTTTGCTTGAATTTATCATGTAAATATTAATTGTTTTTGCTTGATAGAATCATACAGATATGAAGTTATCACACACAGATAGAATAATTATCACACAGATAGATTATGTGTGATAATTTTGTGCCTGCGTAATTTTATCACACATGAACAATTAACAATTGTGTGATAAATTAATGTAGACTTCGTACATTTCGTACTTAAAAAACCTGTGTATTTGAACCAGATTATATATATATATATTATTTTATATATTATGTCTTCCTTTCTTAATTCATAGTATACGAAGCAACCGGGATTCGAAGTCGATTTCAGATCTTTTTTTTTTAACTTATGACCCACTGTAAAGAAAAATGTTTAAAATTGTGCTTAGCTTCAAGATGGAGAAAGATATCATTCACCAAAAAGCGTTATATATGAAAAATGTTTTTGGATTCTTATCTAAGATTTAATCTTTTATTCGTCAATAGTTTTCCTACATTTCGAAGATGAGATTACAAAAGTATAATATTTTATTTACAAAATATTATTTTTATAAAATATTATGGTTTTTTGAAGAAAATAAATATATTTTTCACAAAAATATTATGGTTATCACCTATTAATCCGAATTTTCTATAGCAATGTCGTAGTTTTCAATCAAATGCTACAACTTCTTCTTTCATAAAGTTACTTTTAGACCAAAATTATCTTTTTATTTATTAGTAACTAGCGTAAAACCCGTGTATTACACGAGTTGAATAATAGAAAATATAATTTATTAACATTAAATAATAACAAATATTTAAGAATTATAAAATTATATTTAAGATAAGATATAATTGAATTATTTTTATTATTTATTAAATTTTAACATATTAGTAAATATTTTGAATAAGAAAAATTATATTTTTTTGATATTTAATTACTAAAATTAATAGTATTTATTAGGAGAGAGAGGCGGGAAAAACATTTTCAGATTTAACCATAATACGACATGTGTCCCCTAATAATATTCATTTATTAGAGTATGTAGATGTAGATTATTGTTAAATACTAATAATATTGATGATATGTCATGGTGCTATCTTTAATATGTACATGAATTGTTTGATAAATTGTCAAACTCTTTTGAAAGGATAATAGTGAGATTTGATAAATTGCCGAACTCTTTTGAAAGGTTCTTCTTCACTTGTTAAATAAAACAATGTAAATGAACCTTCCTGCTTTGAGAGGCCCTGAACCCCTCGGTTGGCAAACATCAAACACATAGTCCTTAAACCATATTTACATTACTATAGCAGCGGAATTTAAGATGATTATATAAAATGTTATACAAACCTAAACAAACATTAATACATAACTCATATCTTTATTAGGTTTATAACATAGCCAGTCTATGCCAGGGGTAGTCTTCAACGTATGCCATGAGCCCTCCTGGTATCCTTACTCATTCTATTCAACCTGATATGCATGTAAAACAAGTCAGCTTTATGCTGGTGAGTTCTAAGTTCATTTCTTAGAAAAATCCTTATTCATTCATGTCATCATATGGCATAATTCAAATACATAACATACCTGCCCTCATATCATAATTACATAACATACATAGCATAATAACATAATTCCATAACATACATATCATCATAACCTAATTTATACAGTGAAGGAACTTCACCGTCAACTGCTGACTCTGAAGTCAAACAGGCTTGTGCAGCACAAGGCTCTTAAACTATCAACCCGCAGCTGATAACTCATACATGCATAAGATTCCATCAACTGGCGACACACAGTCGGCAGGCCTGTTCTTACGCAGGACTTCTTAATCATCATAAGCAAAAGCGGCTCCTTTCACCGCTGTGCTCAAGTTTTGCTCAACCGTAGTTGACAAAACCACAGTTCCTCCTCGACCTCGGTCGAGTGTCTTATGTTCCTTCTCGACCTCAGCCGAGTGTCTTATGTTCCTCCTCGACCTCAGACGAGGGTCTCATGTTCCTCCTCGACCTCAGTCGAGTGTCTTACATTTCCTCCTCGACCTCAGTCGAGTGTCTTATATAAAAAAAATAATCATTTCTTTCTCAACAGCAGTTGAGACTTAAAAACATTCGTTACATCTCAGCTGAGATTCGTAAAATCATTTATTTCTCAATCATCATTGAGACTTAACGTATTCATTACATCTCAGCTGAAATTCTTAAAATCATTTACTTCTCAACCATAGTTGAGACTTAAAACATTTCTTTATCTGAAAACATATTTTTCCTGAAAACATGCTTTACCTGACCATAATCAGGTTAAAATCATTTTCATACAATAACTTTACACATACATACTGTCATTTTCATAAAATAACTTTATAACATGCATATCAGCCCAAAGCATTTAAAACAGTTAAACAGGGCTCATAGAACTCACCTGATATCTTACAGTAGCAAGATTCCTCGTAAACTGGTACTAATAGCGTAATTCTGCATCAGTTTACACTTAATAAGTTATTTATGTTTTAACCTACTGATTAGATCTTTCTGAACGTTCAATGTCACAGACATTGCCTTAAAAGTCATCAAATAGTTAATGTTGTTGATTATAATGCTAAAACAATTCCTAAACAGATTAATGGCTTAGAAATGATCAATCCTTATCATTGATTGCCCAGATATCATGGAATATCACAATGTAGTCTTAGAATAGGTTTAATAACCATGTTTAACATACTAATCTGACAGTTATCATAAACATCAGATAATCGTTCCTATGAGTATGTTAATGATTGTGATTAGTTTGAAACACTTAGATTTAACCTTTGCATTTCAAAGATTAACCAAGCTAATCACTTACAGTGTCATAATCACATGGTTTAAACCATTATAACCATTGTTATGATTTCATGCAAACCGGGCATTACAACGGAACAAAACAAGGATTTAACCGTTAGAACATCGTGTTCTTCATTTATAATCAATCCTAGCCATCATCTAGGCAATAATCAACAATCCTAACTATGTTATTACGTTCAAAATCAAGGTCTAATCAATCAAAATCGAACTATAAGGTTAAAACGAATCATTACCTAGTGTTGTGCAGTCATGAGTCAAGTTTCGTGATTTGTTGAATAGCAATATCGAACCAGGTTTGAACATCGCTTCCTCCTTGATCCCTCGGCTGCCTTATACAAGAATAAGGACTTCTTCCTCTTCCGTAAAACCAACAAAATTGTAGTTCAAGTTGAATGATAAATTAATATTTTATCATTTGAAATACTAATAACTTGTGGTTCAAGAAGTAATTGCCGACTATGGATAATCAATTGAATTAACACACGTCAATTTGAAGTCAGAATATTTCGTTTTGCCATCTGTGTAACTTTGGGAAAGTGGAAACACAAGAATTGGATTTAATTCCAATTTACAATTCACACCCTTGAACTTTTGACTTTAATTTTTAAAACCCCCCTCTACTTACTCACATATTTTTAATATTCACGAGCCTATATCTTGTTCAAACTTTATCGTATAACAGTCCCGCTTATATTAATTTGATCGCAATTACTTCAGGATTGTTCATAAAAATTTCGAACCCAAACGGTCACAGAAATTTTTACATGTTATTAATAAGCTTTATAACGTGTCCATACATTATCAGATATTTTTATCGTTTATATCCTTTTGATCATAATTACTTTACGAACGTTTATATAAATTTTGGACATAAACGGTTACCGAAATTTTCGGTTGTTACAAATCTACCCTCCTTACAATAGGTTTCGTCCTCGAAACCTGTTACATTTCAAATAAATGTGGGTAGAGTCGTTTCATCTCCTCTTCAGTTTCCCATGTAGCCTCATATCCTTTTCGGTGCTTCCATTGAACTTTAACGTGTCTAATCATCTTGTTACACAATTGTTTTTCTTTCGTGTCAACAATTGCCACCGGTTCTTCTATGTAGTTTAACCTTTCATCAACTTCAATATCATTTAATGGCACATATGCCACATCATCTGCTAGACATTTTCTCAGATGTGAAACGTGAAATGTTGGATGAATTCCACTCAATTCATCTGGCAAATCTAATCGGTAGGCTACCTTAACAACCCTTGCCATTATTCGAAAAGGTCCAATAAATTTCGGACTCAGCTTTCCTCTTTTCCTGAATCGAATAACTCCCTTCCATGGTGAAACTTTTAACAGTACTTGATCACCTAATTCAAATTCTATTGGTCTCCGTCTTTTATCGGCATAGGATTTTTGTCGATCCTGTGCAGCTTTCATTCGCGCTTTAACTAACTGGAGCTTTTCGGTCAAATCAACTACTGCAGCTTTACTTCCCATTTCTTTCTGTCCTACTCCTCCCCAACACACAGGTGTCCTACAACGTCGTCCATACAATGCCTCATATGGTGGCATTCCAACACTAGCATGGTAGCTGTTGTTATACGAGAATTCCACTAATGGTAAATGATCATCCCAGCTACCACCAAAATCAATAATACAGGCTCTGAGCATATCTTCTAAAATTTGGATAGTCCTTTCAGACTGTCCGTCGGTCTGAGGATGATATGCAGTGCTGATATTGAGCCTTGTACCCATCGATTCATGAAACCGTTTCCAGAATCTTGAAACGAATCGCGTGTCACGATCTGACACTATAGAAACTGGAACTCCATGTCTGGTAATTATTTCTTTTACAAATAATTCAGACAGTTTCTCCGACGTATAAGTCTCCCGTATAGGCAAGAAATGAGCACTTTTCGTTAACCGGTCTACAATCACCCAAATAGCATCATGACGTTTTGCTGTAAGAGGCAACTTAGTAATAAAATCCATAGTAATGTGTTCCCACTTCCATTCTGGGACTTCTAAAGGTTGCACATAACCATAGGGTTTCTGGTGTTCAGCTTTTACTTGCGCACATGTCAAACATTTGTTTACGTACTGCATTACATTAAACTTCATACCTAGCCACCAATAATCCTTTCGGAGGTCTTGATACATTTTCGTTGCACCAGGATGAATAGAATAACGTGACTTGTGTGCTTCGTCTATAATCCTTGACCTAATGTCCCCATTTCGTGGAACCCACATTCGACCAAATCGGATCTTAACACCAAATTCATTTTCTTCTAAATTTTTAACTTGACCAAAGATTCTTTCGAATCCCACCTTTTCTTCCTTTAATCCTTCCTTCTGTGCATCCTTAAGCTCATTCAAGAAATCTGGTGTTATCACCAAACTATAAGACTTAACTTGTATAGCAGAGTGTTCTGTCTTACGACTTAAAGCATCAGCCACCACATTAGCCTTTCCCGGGTGATACAAGATCTCACAGTCATAATCTTTGAGTAGCTCAAGCCATCTTCTTTGTCTCATATTCAAGTCTTTCTGTTCAAAGAAATATTTTAAGCTTTTATGATCTGTGTAGATTGTACATTTAACTCCATATAAATAGTGCCTCCAAATTTTTAAAGCAAATACCACAGCAGCCAATTCCAAATCATGTGTTGGATAATTAGCCTCGTGGGTTTTCAATTGTCTTGAGGCATACGCTATTACCTTTCCCCTTTGCATAAGTACACAACCCAAACCTAGATAAGACGCATCTGAGTACACAACCATGTCTTAATTACCATCCGGTAATACTAAGACAGGAGCTTCAGTTAATCTCTTTTTCAATTCATCAAAAGCTTGGACCTGATTTGGACCCCAATCATATTTTACTTCTTTCCTAGTCAATTTCGTCAATGGTGTAGCAATTCTGGAGAAATCCTGGATGAATCTTCTGTAGTAACCTGCTAATCCGAGAAAGCTACGAACTTCCGTTGGTGTTTTCGGAGGATTCCATTTCATCACCGCTTCTACTTTAGCTGGGTCCACCATTATGCCTTCTGGACTAATAACATGACCTAAAAATTGTACTTCCCGTAGCCAAAAGGCACATTTAGAGAACTTAGCATAAAGCTTTTCTCTTCTTAGTATTTCAAGAACTTCCCGGATATGACACGCATGATCACCTTCACTCCTTGAGTATATTAAGATGTCGTCAATGAACACAATCACTGATCGGTCTAACATAGGTCTGCACACCCGATTCATTAAATCCATAAACGCCGCAGGAGCGTTTGTTAATCCGAAAGACATCACAAGAAACTCATAATGTCCATAACGTGTGCGAAATGGTGTCTTCAGAATATCTTGTTCTCTCACCTTAAGTTGATGATATCCTGATCTGAGATCGATTTTAGAAAACCAACTTGCCCCTTGCAATTGGTCAAATAAATCATCAATTCTTGGTAACGGATACTTATTCTTTATTGTAAGCTTATTCAATTCCCTATAATCAATACACATTCTCATGCTTCCATCCTTTTTCTTGACAAACAACACTGGTGCACCCCAAGGTGACACACTCGGTCGTATAAAACCTTTGTCTAGAAGGTCTTGTAGTTGGGTCATTAATTCTTTCATCTCAGTTAGAGCCAGACGGTACGGTGCCTTGGCGACAGGTTGAGCTCCTCGCACAACATCAATTTGGAATTCGATTTCCCGATCAGGTGGAATTCCTGGCAAATCCTCAGGAAATACATCAAGAAAGTTACACACCACGGGTACGTCTTCCAATTCTTTTACCTTAATTTCTTTGTCAATAACATAAGCCAGATAAGCCCCACACCCTCGCCTCATAAATTCACTCGCCTTAATCATTGAAATGACTTTAGGCGCATTGAACACTTTATCCCCGTAAACCGTTACTGAACTCCCATTAAGAGCCGTTAGGAAAATCATATTTCGTCGACAGACAATGTTAGCCTCATGTTTGGCCAACCAATCCATACCCAAAACTACATCAAAACCTCCTAACGTAATCACAAACAACTTAACAGGGAATCTATGTCCTTCTATATCAATGTAACAATCATCATCAATAACCTCCGTTACTCTAGTGAAATTTACCAAGAGCAGTTTCTATGTTAAAAGCATTTTCTATCTTTTTAACATTAGTACGCAGTTTATCACAAAAAGTAATAGCCACAAAGCTCATACTTGCACCGGAATTAAATAGCACTAAAGCAGGGATGTCATTAATCAAGAATGTACCTGTCACCACATCCGGATCTTTATCTGCTTGATCTTTAGTTATAGTAAAGGCACGAGCTTTTGCCTTTTGCTTCTCACCTCCCTTGCTACTTTCAGGTTTACTGGCTTCAGTAGGTATTGTCTTTGGTTTAAAACAATTTCTGCTCATATGACCGATTCCACCACAATTATAACATTTTGGCATACTAGGACAATTATTCGAGAAATGTCCAGTTTTTCCACATCGGTAGCACAAAGTAGTCCCCATCCGACATTCTCCTCCATGTTTCTTTCCACACTTAGGGCATGTTTCAATTCCTTCCATTTTAAACCTTTTCATAGGGGATCCTGGTTTGTCATTTCGGTTTCTTTTAAATCTAGATGACCACTTTTGCTTAGGTTCTTCCTGTATTGGTTCAGCTTCTAACACATCATCCCAGACAATACCGCTAATTTCTACGGTTGATTCAAAAGTTCTGGGAGCATGAGCCTTCACATGTGTTCGGACTTTAGGTGGTAGTCCTTCCACATATAACTTCATCCTGCGTTCCTCCGTGTTTACCAAATGAGGAACCAGTCTTGACATTTCATTAAATTTGGACGTATATTGCTGGTGATTCATACGTCCAGCTTTCAAAGTCAGAAATTCCCGCTCGATTTTATCAATTTCATTCTTCGGACAAAAGTGTTTCATAACTAATTCCTTTAAGTTTCCCCATCTCATGCCCTCCACATCAGTAGTGGTCTTTGACTGCTTGACCGTGTTCCACCAGTGTAAAGCTTCTTCAGTAAATGAATGAGCTGCAAATTTCACAGCTTGATCAACCCGACATTCACTAATTTCAATAACCGCCTCCATAGCCGAAACCCAATGACAGGTAGCCACCGCATCTTTCTTACCATCAAAGGGTGGAGGATTACATCCTTTAAAAGCCTTGTAGTCACATCCTTTGGGTCCCTTGGTACTTGAACTCTTATCTTTAGTATCGATGATCAATATTTCATCTTCCTCGTGCTCTATGTTAGAGCTGTTAGCTTTCTCTCCTTCCTCAGTAGCTCCTTCTTTAGTAGTTTCTTTTTCGGCTTTGGTTCTATCCGAAGGTAATAGATCTTTTAAAATTTTACGAACTTCATTAGATATTGCCTTTACCACCACCGGTTCAAGCCTAATTTCTTCCTCTTCATTTTCTTCTTCAGTGTTGACTTCAGTTTCCGCATTATTCAATGGTACTTCCTCAGCTTGCTTCTTGTTTTTAGGTGGTCGACCTCTACCACGTCCACCTTCTCTCCCTCCGTCTGCCATTTTAGTTTTCTATACATATTGCAAACAACCACGTGTCAATCAAGGTAATAATTCAGGACATAATAAGCATTGTAAACTGTTAATGACGTTGATCAAGTGTAATTAACTATTTACCTCACTTATAAGTTCTAAACATTCCCAATCATGAACACATTATCATTCGCAACATCACACTACTTTAATCTATATCTTAAACATAACAAAGCTCTAAGGTCATATGCTCATGGCATCAAACTACCCTTGACTGGCATTCATTCTGTCCCATTTTCAGTCTAAGTCCAGCCATTAGGGATGACCGGATCTCTCAAACTATGGCTCTGACACCAACTTGAGAGGCCCTGAACCCCTCGGTTGGCAAACATCAAACCCATAGTCCTTAAACCATATTTACATTACTATAGCAGCGGAATTTAAGGTGATTACATAAAATGTTATACAAACCTAAACAAACATTAATACATAGCTCCTATCTTTATTAGGTTTATAACATAGCCAGTCTATGCCAGGGGTAGTCTTCAACGTATGCCATGAGCCCTCCTGGTATCCTTACTCATTCTATTCAACCTGATATGCATGTAAAACAAGTCAGCTTTATGCTGGTGAGTTCTAAGTTCATTTCTTAGAAAAATCCTTATTCATTCATGTCATCATATGGCATAATTCAAATACATAACATACCTGCCCTCATATCATAATTACATAACATACATAGCATAATAACATAATTCCATAACATACATATCATCATAACCTAATTTATACAGTGAAGGAACTTCACCGTCAACTGCTGACTCTGAAGTCAAACAGGCTTGTGCAGCACAAGGCTCTTAAACTATCAACCCGCAGCTGATAACTCATACATGCATAAGATTCCATCAACTGGCGACACACAGTCGGCAGGCCTGTTCTTACGCAGGACTTCTTAATCATCATAAGCAAAAGCGGCTCCTTTCACCGCTGTGCTCAAGTTTTGCTCAACCGTAGTTGACAAAACCACAGTTCCTCCTCGACCTCGGTCGAGTGTCTTATGTTCCTTCTCGACCTCAGCCGAGTGTCTTATGTTCCTCCTCGACCTCAGACGAGGGTCTCATGTTCCTCCTCGACCTCAGTCGAGTGTCTTACATTTCCTCCTCGACCTCAGTCGAGTGTCTTATATAAAAAAAATAATCATTTCTTTCTCAACAGCAGTTGAGACTTAAAAACATTCGTTACATCTCAGCTGAGATTCGTAAAATCATTTATTTCTCAATCATCATTGAGACTTAACGTATTCATTACATCTCAGCTGAAATTCTTAAAATCATTTACTTCTCAACCATAGTTGAGACTTAAAACATTTCTTTATCTGAAAACATATTTTTCCTGAAAACATGCTTTACCTGACCATAATCAGGTTAAAATCATTTTCATACAATAACTTTACACATACATACTGTCATTTTCATAAAATAACTTTATAACATGCATATCAGCCCAAAGCATTTAAAACAGTTAAACAGGGCTCATAGAACTCACCTGATATCTTACAGTAGCAAGATTCCTCGTAAACTGGTACTAATAGCGTAATTCTGCATCAGTTTACACTTAATAAGTTATTTATGTTTTAACCTACTGATTAGATCTTTCTGAACGTTCAATGTCACAGACATTGCCTTAAAAGTCATCAAATAGTTAATGTTGTTGATTATAATGCTAAAACAATTCCTAAACAGATTAATGGCTTAGAAATGATCAATCCTTATCATTGATTGCCCAGATATCATGGAATATCACAATGTAGTCTTAGAATAGGTTTAATAACCATGTTTAACATACTAATCTGACAGTTATCATAAACATCAGATAATCGTTCCAATGAGTATGTTAATGATTGTGATTAGTTTGAAACACTTAGATTTAACCTTTGCATTTCAAAGATTAACCAAGCTAATCACTTACAGTGTCATAATCACATGGTTTAAACCATTATAACCATTGTTATGATTTCATGCAAACCGGGCATTACAACGGAACAAAACAAGGATTTAACCGTTAGAACATCGTGTTCTTCATTTATAATCAATCCTAGCCATCATCTAGGCAATAATCAACAATCCTAACTATGTTATTACGTTCAAAATCAAGGTCTAATCAATCAAAATCGAACTATAAGGTTAAAACGAATCATTACCTAGTGTTGTGCAGTCATGAGTCAAGTTTCGTGATTTGTTGAATAGCAATATCGAACCAGGTTTGAATATCGCTTCCTCCTTGATCCCTCGGCTGCCTTATACAAGAACAAGGACTTATTCCTCTTCCGTAAAACCAACAAAATTGTAGTTCAAGTTGAATGATAAATTAATATTTTATCATTTGAAATACTAATAACTTGTGGTTCAAGAAGTAATTGCCGACTATGGATAATCAATTGAATTAACACACGTCAATTTGAAGTCAGAATATTTCGTTTTGCCATCTGTGTAACTTTGGGAAAGTGGAAACACAAGAATTGGATTTAATTCCAATTTACAATTCACACCCTTGAACTTTTGACTTTAATTTTTAAAACCCCCATCTACTTTACTCACATATTTTTAATATTCACGAGCTTATATCTTGTTCAAACTTTATCGTATAACAGTCCCGCTTATATTAATTTGATCGCAATTACTTCGGGATTGTTCATAAAAATTTCGAACCCAAACGGTCACAGAAATTTTTACTCGTTATTAATAAGCTTTATAACGTGTCCATACATTATCAGATATTTTTATCGTTTATATCCTTTTGATCATAATTACTTTACGAACGTTTATATAAATTTTGTACATAAACGGTTACCGAAATTTTCGGTTGTTACATGCTTAATATTAGATAAACATGTTAAATGTGCGAAAAGATGTCGAATGTTGTATACAAGTAAATTTTTAAAGATTTGAAGATTATTTTAAGTATTTGTGTGCAATTAATCTTCATAATGTATAAAATATTTATTATCTTTATTTCATTTGATATGCAACAATGTTTTGTAAATTATAATAAATTACATATGTTTCATGACTCCACCATTGTTATACACGGGTTATGACCTAGTATGATAATATGATATAATTTTTTACCTCTAGATTTAGCATACTCATTGTTTGTATGCTTATCATGTTTCAATTAGGTAATATAAAGCTACAATATAAATTGCTCGTTAATTTCATCAAAATTAGTATTCTTAATAAGCAAAGTGAAAGCATATAATCTAAAGAAAATAAAAGCATGAAAACTTATAACGCATATATTTTTAGTAGCTACTCGTTCCTTGTAAGTTTTGGGTCGAACTCTTCTTTAGTGTCAAGATAATCGCAATGAATAGTCATCGATACAAAAGCTCTTATTTTTTGTTGATTAATAGTTATAATCTCGATTTGATATGGGTATAAATATAAAGAGCTATCAAAGTCGTTTTAATGATTCAAGAATATTATTACTTTAATTTAAAGTGCATAGTTACTTTGAGCAAAGCAAATGAAACATGTCCACAAAATATATTACACAAATCATTTTTTTTAAACCGTGAGAACTTATTTACGTGATAAAACCCCGGAGTCGTGGAGGTGACAAGGTTTAGCAACTTCGAAACACGTACATTCCAATAAACCGATTTTGTCTTAATAATTTGCAAATGATTTGGAAGAGAGGAAGACGACATTTAGGAATAACATATTGCACATGATTAGGAAGAAGGTATGTGACAATGGAGGTTTCAATTCGGGTTAAAAACCTACAAGAATGACATGTTGCACATGATTAGGTCGTGTTTGTTCATTTGTGATCGTTAACGTTCAGTAATGTGTTTGTTTACATTATTTATGTCCGTTTATTATATTTATTTATTAAATTAGTTGTATATTTTTTATAAATAAATAGTTACTTTATGTCAAAAAGTAAACATTGCAAATCATGAAGTTAAAACACTATTTATGTAATTATTAATGTTAAGAAACCCGATTTAAAAATCACATTAAAAGATAAAGGGCAAATATTGCAATTTCCCTATTAATTTTATAACTTTTAGTTTGAAAAATAATATATATTTTTAATATTACATTTTAAAAACATCATTTGTTTATAAAATTCCATATTTAAAATCTCGTTTACAGTTTAATTCATTTAAAAAATTCTTTTTTAAGAAAATTTAATAAAAAAAATATTACCTAAAAATATCAATTTTAGAAAATTATATTTTTATAAAATTTTAGTTTTTTAGAAAATCTTCATATTTTATAAATTTCTTTTTGAATTTTGTTTGATAAAAAAATTGATTTTTAATCTATTTAAAAGCCATCTTTTAATGTGAAAGAAAGTATATAATATCAATAATTTTTAGTGTTATAATTATATAATATGAGAAAAAATTACGTAGAATTATCAAAATAAAACTAGGCAAAAATATAGTGAGATGCGAAGAAAAAAAAAGATTCACATATGCAAATGTTACTGTTTACTAAATATATTGTGAAAAAAAATAACATTATTAATCCTTAATATTATAATTATTAATAAACGTAATAATAAAATTATTTAATAAAAGAGAAAAAATAAATTATAAAAATTAACAAAATAAGGTATTTTTTGACGAGAAATAAATCATTTATTGTTATTTTTATTTCACAACAATCAACTTTCTAACATTTTTCTTGTGAGAGTCAAAACATCACTTTTATACATGTACTATTTTGTTTATTTAATCACTATTATCTTTCTTAGTTTTTTTAATAACTGTCTAAACGTACTTCATTTTCATATTTTCGTGTGATCCTATATATGATGTTGGCTTTTGTATTAACATTTTTATGTAAAACAACTTTACCATATTAATAGAACCAGTTTTATGTGGATAAAAACATTAAAATATTTTGCAACTAATATGATCATTTTCGTGTTTTTTGTGCAACGAGTTTAGTAGCGGAGCTAAAAATGTATGCTAGGGGGCGAAATTTTCGTAAACTATAAATTTTTTTCTGATCGATCAATATGTCTCGATTAATCTGGTTAAATGTATGGGTCAATTCGGGTCAAACAATAAAAATATAAGTATTCAATAATTATCATTATGCGTGAAAAAAGTGAAAACCTCGAAAGAAGAATTACAATTCAGGTCGACGCCCTTTAAAATTTTTGAATTCATCGATTATGTATTATGAGTCCAATTTTCCGCAATTTCTTTTTTTATGTAAATCTCCAACTTGTTCGCAAGATACTCATCTTACATCTTATTCCGAATGTGATTCTTGAATATTTTCATTGCTAAAAATCCTCTCTATTGTTGCAGTAGAAACGAGAAGTGTTAAGATTAATCGGATCCCTATATCAACCAAATAGCACGTATCATTTTTCTGAGTTTCCACAAGACTTTTGCATAGATCGGAAATTGTTGATACACAACTTAGCTTGGTATTATTTGACTTTTCAATATTAAAAAGCTTCAATTGATATCGTAAATGAGTCATATCTTTATCATTAAAATTTGTAGGATAATAATTCTCAATAAGAAGACAAAAATGATCAACATTAATCTCTTTAGAAAGTAAACTATAACTAAGAGATAACAACTCCATCACGTCCTCATTAAACATGCTACTCAAATCATGTAATTGTATGTTTAACGAGTAATTAAATACATCTACTCGGTAATAATGTCCAAATGTAACATGAAGATCTTTTTTACGAGACCGGTAACTATTAGAAGTATATGGGGCTGTCATATCCGGCATTTCAATATGATTCTTCTTACAAAAAAAAGTAACTTTTGCATAAAAAGAATCACATCCTTTGTTTCTGAAATTATTAAGACCAACATTTGTTGATGAAACTAACTTCATGGCATTAAGAATATCTTGAGATTTCTTTTTTAAGGCATGCGAAAGTGTATTATTTCTTCCCATTACTTCCTTTATCAAGTGAAGAATAAACACAAACTCAAAAGATTGCAAATGACAATAACTTGCATCAACGTCTCCACGTTGTGAAAAAGTAGTATGAGATATGTCTTAAGTTATTCCTAGGAGTACCACACGAGTGACGTCAAACATGTCAATCAAACTACAACATATTTAAAATGGAAACCCCAACGTGCATCGCCAGCTCTACTTAATGACCCAACTTGATTTAATCTCGAACCTGTTTTGATATCACCCAAATTCAATAATTTTTTAATCTCATCAGTCTTTGTCTTCTGTATACATGACGCTTATTAGAAGCACATACCACATTAATAATAGAAACTAAGTTTGTAAAGAATTGGTGCTTGAATAGCTTCCCTTGAAGCACAAACCAAGGCAAGTCGTAACCTGTGAGCAAACAGTGAACGTAATACGCATAAAGGCACTCATTACGAACAAGTGCATATAATTCGTTCCATTCCCCTCTCATGTTGCTAGCACCATCATAACCTTGGCAATGTATTTTACTAACATCAAACTGACACGGAAAAAGTTGTCTCCACATACTTGTTTTCAAAGTTAATGATAAGATATCCCTAACATGAACCAAATCTAAGAAAATTTCTCGTATGATCCCTTTTACATCAACAAATCTCAAAACAATAGTCATTTGCTCTTATTTTTTTATTCATCTCGTGATTCATCAACCATGACACAAAAGTATGAATCCCCCACTTCACTACGACTATGGCTTCGAACTTTATTTGCAATGATACTAAGAATTTCTTTTTGGATATCTCCAGAAGTTTACTTTAAACCAAGAATACTCTAACCAACTAGGAAAAATCTTCAACCAAGAATCTAGTAAATCTACGATTCTTTCAATCTTTAGGATATTCTTTAAGATGAATTTGGAAAGGTCCTAAATTCAAATAAGCGCGTCTTACTTGTTCCCTTAAATTAACAGGATGATCCCACATTTGTATTCGTTTAGTTGGATCACTTTCTAGATGGTTAAGATCCATTTCATTATTATTTGATAGTGGGGATTTAAAAATTTCATGCTCTTGTCGATTTTCATGTTTCTCGGACTCACTGGCTGAGGGTTTCTTACGTTTATCTTTATTTACATCATCAACAACCTTTCTTTTGAAAAACGAATCAATAGTTTTCATCTTTCTCATGATATGTTAATCCAAAATTCTGTACGAAATTGCCAGCATAAACACTAAGGTTAAGCATCCAAGGCTTATAATTTATAAATTGGAATTCATTAAAAATTCAAACTCCAAAAGGACCAAAACTAAGGTTAAATACAACAAGTTTACAAACCTAAGGTTAAATAGGAATTCATCAAAAGTTCAAACTTAAAAAATAAAAAATAAAAAATAAAAAAAAAAGTTTACACACTAAGGTTAAATAGGAATTCATCAAAAGTTCAAACTCCAAAAGTCCAAAACTAAAAACTGAAAGATGAGATTTTGCTGAGTTACCTTAATACCCTAAAACGACATGATGTCATGATGATGTTGGTACAGTGCTTAATGGCTGACGATGCAGTGTTGACCTCAATTGATGTTGTTGATGCCTGAATGATGTCGTGATGAAGCAATTGCTGAGAATAGTGATGCTGCCTACTGTCGTGATGTTGCCGGGATCAGGAACTAGGCGAGAAAAGTGAAAAGCTAGGGATAGATTGGGTTGCAAGATTGGGTGAGTAAAAGGCGGAAAAAGAATTTCGGATTTTTACTAGGGGGTATTTTCAGATGTATTCTTTCAGTAATTTTTAAAAGTAATTTTTGCACACACCAAATATAAAATTTTTTGGTTTTCTATTTAAAAAAAATAGTAATCTAATTTTTTTTCAAAGTGTGTGAAAATATATACTTATATATAATTTTACCTCCACTATAAACCGAGTGGTTTTCAAAATTTGAAAAATGGAATCTAAAGTTTCCTACCGTTGCATAAATTAATTAACATTATATATTTATATGTACGCGATTGGATCTTTACTCTTTAATCACCCACTCCCACCCCCTCCGCTCATCACTCAGGTTATCTAGGGTTTTCAATTTTCATTGATTCTTAACTTCCTCAACCTCGATTACGATCCACTCATTATTTGTTTAATCGATCATAATTTGCAGTTGTTCTAACCCCGATCTCACAAGGATTTGATTAAAATCTGAAATTTGAATCGATTATGGGTCAGATCCAGTACTCCGAGAAGTATTTCGATGATACGTTCGAATACAGGTAACAGTTTCACTGATTCTCTTCGATTGTTGTTCTATTCTCTTAAATCTTTGTTATTTTATTTCGATTTTAATGATATGGTTTTCGTGTTTTGAAATTGTGATTGATAGGCATGTGGTTCTGCCTCCGGAAGTTGCTAAGCTTCTTCCGAAGAATCGTCTTTTGGCCGAGGTATGTTATGTCGATAACGTGTTAGGTTTTCATATGTCAATCCGTTTTAATTAATTAAAGATGTTTTTGAAGTTTATGTGTTTAGATTAGTATTCTAATGATCAATCGTTAAGAAATTTAGTATGTTCCATTTGATTTCAGAATGATGTAGGAACCAAAACCCTAGAACTCTAGAGGTAGACAAATGTTTTAGTAAAATTTGTCACAAATTATATATATTTTTAGTTAAAATGATGCTTTCACAGCTTGATGATCAAATGATTTTGCTTGAAATTTACCTGTTTTAAGGTTAATGAATTACCCCTTGTAAGCGGTTTTGAAACCATTCTCTGTGATGAGCCACGAAATGTGTGTCTGCAAAGATGATTAAGAAATAGAAGGATTTTTAGGACATCTTATTGAGTAATGACCATTGTTCTTGTTTCTTGAAGTCCAAGATTTTATTGACATTTGTTTGTTTCCTCTTGTTTCATTGTAGTCTTGTAGACAAGCTAAAAGTTTTTTTTGAGTTTGCGTTTAATCAAACGGTATCAAATGATTTTTAAGCAAACATGTGATATCCAAAGTTAAAACTTTACTCTGTGAATAATGCTGTTATAATAATGGGTGTGATTTTGTTTGTATAGACTGAATGGCGAGCAATTGGAGTGCAACAAAGTCGAGGATGGGTGCACTATGCCATCCACCGCCCCGAACCACACATCATGCTTTTCAGGAGGCCACTGAACTATCAGCAGAACCAAGAGAATCAGGCTCAGGCTCACCAGACCCTGGTAGCCAAGTGATCTGACTAGTTTTTTTGGTATGAACCCACATCTCATTTCGTGTAGAAATGAGTACATAATGATAAAAAAAAAAAAGATTTTTAAATTTGGTCTATGAATCTTGTTTCTGAATGTTAAGTTACTGCACAATATGCTGTATGATCATGTTTTTAGAATGTTAAAATTGTTATTTGTTTCTCTTTGCCGTGGAGAAATTACTATTGAATACTTGGTTGCATGTTGTTTCTTTGTACATCTTTTGTGATTCTGGTCCTACTGTGTTGATTGATTGTATGATAGGAATTGAAAAACATCATGATCATATTTATTTCCAATTCCCAAATCAATATTTTTTAAGTTGTAACTTAAACATCTAAAACCCCATGACTATAAGAGATCAGGGTTTAAGTATTTAGGAGCAATTGCTCTTTAGACCATCCTTAATACCCATCGTCCCAACCCCCACTGAAATCTCACTTCTGATATTTTCTGCCATGTCATCACCCTACGGAAACTTTAAAACCCCACAGTGATCACCCCGCCGGAAAAACATTCCCCGTCGTGAGAGAGGAGAAAACAGGGTGTGAGAGGGGGGGGGGGGGGGGAGAATGGGGAGAGGGGGTGCCAGGTTCCATTTTTTGACCCCTTCCGGGGGAGGGGCGGTATGCCCGCTAGGTGCCGCCGAAGGAAGCAACCCCGCCCGGCCAGCGAGGGATGCATTACAGACGGTCTTAGATGAGCATGGTGTTTTTCCTAGATATGAGTTTCCTCCTGAATTGTCTAGATTTAGATGTTGTGGCTGATGTGCAAGCTGTTTTTCTAGGATGTTTCAGTCAATCGACAGTTTAAAAAAACATTAAACCCACAAACCAATAAACCTGGCACTCAACTCAAACTGGATTGAAGAATTTTCTTTAGGCTTTCTGATTTTGGTTCTTCGTTTATAGAAACTACATATGTGATTCTTTTGATGAGTTCAAGGGGAACAATAAAGGAATTTTTTATGTTTATGAGTTGAAAGGAAAATAAAAACAAAACAAAAACCTTTAAGCTACAATTATACCCCTATGTTTATGTACCTATAATATTATATGATAAACCTTATTTTGTATTTCATTTATTCTCTCAAAATGTTCGTTTTGAAAACGAAGTAACAATGTAATATTATTTGATTTTAATTATTATTTTTTTTCATTTATTTTCAATAAAAACTCGAGAACATAAAATCTTTTCGTTTTCTCTTCGCTCTCTTTTGCTCTTCAAGTTTAAAATAACTCAAAAAATTGCATTATTTCCTTGTATAATTGTAAGTCAATGTAAATGAAAATAGATTAAATAAAGATTGCCATCAAAAACTGAGAATTAGCAGGGTTTTAAAAAATAAACGAACTTTTATAATTATTATGATTTTTCAGTCAAGTTAAAAAAATAAAATTAGAAAACTCATTTCGGGTATGTTAAATGATAATTAGCAAAGGGCATGTATGCAAATTAGTACCAAAATTAGGGGTGAGTATAATATAACCGCCATCGAAAAATAACCGATAACCGCCCCGAACCATAACCGATTTAACCGAAATCGACTTTAATTGACGGTATGGTTAAGCGAAACCATTAACCGAACCATTTGGTTATGGTTATAGTTAAGGCTAGTCATTAACCGACTTTAATTGAACCGAACCAAATAATGCATATTTGTTTTTTTAATATTTATATGTTTTTATGTTTTTTTAAGTTATGGTGAAAGTCAAGTATAGAAGGTGAATCCTCACTTTTTACTATATGAAAATATTATAAATCATATGTGAGACTAAATATATTAAAAAATGAATCAAAGTTTACATTGTTTTATTTTTTGTTCACACATTGTCAGTCACTACAAAGTTTTACAAGCTATACTAAGATTTTCATCATTAATATATCTATAATTCACAAGCATATTTACAAGTTTTTCGTAGTTTTTCAACAATTTCATTGTTAATCAAATTTAACCAAAACCGAACGTAACAGGTGGTTAACCGACCAAGTGGTTATGGTTAAGGATCTAGAATTAACCGAAGTATCGGTTTTGGTTATGAAAATGACCATAACCGCACCGAACCGAACCATACACACCCATGGTCCAACATGTGTATGTTAAATAATAAGCTATGTGTACTCAAGCGTGACCCTCACCAAGTAACGACCATTGCGCCCCGGTCATGCCCCCCCCCCCCACCCCCACCTCCGGCATGAAGACGACGTGAGCCGGATCATGGCATGAAAGGAGGAGAAAGGGGAAAAAAGAGAGGGTGATGAGGGCTTGATGAGAGGTAATGATAACACATGTGGTGATGACGTGGAGTGATGAAAGGGTGATGATGTTATTTATTTATGTGAAGCCTATATGAAGTGATGAGAACTTTACCACTACACATGACCTAATTACCAAAGAACATGTATGCTAATAGTTGCAAGATGCTATAATGATGTCTCTCATAAGTAGAGTACGATACAGTTAGCACAATTAACTATAACCATAGACTGGTTAAGAGGTAGTCTTAACTAGGGGTGTTCATCGGGTCGGATAACGAGTTTTTCGAGTTTTTCGAATCGGGTTATTCGGGTTTGAAAAATTTTTTGGTCTATCCGAAACCCGACCCGAATCTCAAAATATATTATTTGACTCGAAAAACCCGAATTCTCACATCCGAATAATCCGAACAACCTGAATAAAGCTGTTTTATTCGGGTTATTAGGATATCCAACCCGAAAAAACTAGTTTTGGCATATCCAAAACCCGACCCGAATCTAAAATCATAGTATCCGACCCGAACAACCCGAAATAGATTTCAGATGAGGTTTTTTCGGGTTTCGGATATTTTGAACACCTCTGATCTTAACTATATCAAAACCACTTTATAATTTTGGTTCATGATGGGTTATAGGTTGGTTTCGTTTAAATTGATTTGTATGTTTACACCTACCCACCCTTTTATCTGTTATGGAAAAAGAATCATCCTCTGCATGTTTGGATTGTTACTTTGTTAACAATTTTATCAATTAAAGTTTATCAAATGTATTTTTAAGCAAGCTCCTTTCAAACCAACAAGGCATGCTTTTCACTGTGTAATCTTTAGAAAATTAACATAACTAGGTTTTTCCCCGCCGCGTGTTGCGGCGGGTTATGTCAATGCACTCCCGATAATGGGTATTATATATCATTTGCAGAAGTATAAGTTACATACCAATGTCAAATCTCTTATCACGAACTATATACTAATTTTCCGTTAAAACATAAAATCATACAATATCCATACAAATATGTTACGAAAATGATAGAAAAAATACTCACAAAATCCTTCTCACCGGCAACCAATTGGTTGAATTAAAAAAATATATAAATTTCTAAGCAAACATCAATTTTCAATGAGAACAAATAAATCACCGTAGCCTTCTTCGAACACCTAGAAAGAACCACATTTTTTCACTATATATATTCATTGTTCATACTATTTAATAATATACACACACTATTTCAATATAATATTAAAATGTATACTATTCATTTAGGTTGCATTTTAATATATATATTAATTAGTTATTTTTTCTGATTTTTTAGTTGCATGAAAAGAACATAAGACAACTGTCTGAGCGTAATGTTTATTGCTTATTTAATATTCATTTCTGTTTGATTCAGTTAAAATTTGATTATAATCCACTTTTAAGTTTTAATCATAATCATAATTAATTCATCAATTAATCACAAAATCCTAGCCATAATTGTTAGTTATATCGATTTTCAGTTAAATTAGATGTGTTTATAGTTTGGTTCATGATTATAGTTAAGGTTTACTTGCCTTGCACCCTGAACATAATTTTATTTATTTACTTATTTAAGGTGAGGCCTAGGGGAGGGAGGGGCGGTGATAATGTGGATGATGTGAGGGATAGAGAGGGAGATGATGAGGGGCGGAGTGAACATTCATTTTAGATTTCTGAGCTCTAGACCAAACGGAGTCAAGGGGGTTGCGCCCCCTTACGGAGACATAGGGGCAATGCCCCGAAACATAACGAAATTTGGGAAGAAATATTGATTTCGGAAAGTAATTTTAACACGATCCTATAGAAATCCAAGCATTGGTTGTCGAAAAATATGTAATAAAGATTACTTAATCCATTCAAGTCAACAAACTGTTGGAGAAAAATTGCCGTAAGGATTCACCCTTAAAATATTAATGGGTTTACCCTACCTTTTAAACCTTTCAAAAAAAATTTTCCCACTAACGCTTTGAGACGCGGTGGGTTCCGGTGAACCCACATCTTCCTACCTACATCCGCCATTGCATCTGCGACGAGTAGACCTGTAAACGAACCGAACGAACACGAACACATTAACGAACATGAATTTTGTGTTCGTGTTCGTTTGTTAAGAAAATGAATATGTTCGTGTTCGTTCATTAATAAATAAACGAACTGTTCATGAACACAAACGAACTAAAATAAACGAACAAACATAAAGAGACATTTTTTAACACCATTGAACAATCATAAACGAACATGAACACTATTGAACAAACATAAACGAACACAATTGAACAAATATAAACGAGCACAAACGATAAGTTTCTTAAATGTAAATACATATCATTCGTAAATTAGTCAGTTAAGCGAACAAAAACTAACATTACATAGTTAACGAACATTAACGAACACAAATAAACGAACGTAAATAAATGAACATAACCGAACTGTTCATTAACATAAATAAACGAACACAAATTTTATGTTCGTGTTCTTTCATTTATTAAATAGACGAACATAAACGAACTTCTTACCGAACAGTTCACGAACAATTTATGAACTGTTCGGCTCGTTTGCAGGCCTAGCGACAAGTGGTGTAGTGGTTTGGCAGAACCATCACACGAAACCTAAATGTTTGTAGGTTTAAATCATATTTACTATATCTTATTTAGCATGGTTATTTTGTTTAAATAACAAACAAACTAATAATTTCCTAGATGATCGTTGGAGGTTTGTACTTTATTGTTCATTGTAACATACTCACGTTGCTTCGTAGATGTAACCGTCTATTTGTATGTCACGGCGAACTAATTTTCAAAAGGTTAAAACTCAAACGGATATGCATTCGCTGACTATACGATAAAAATAACATGAGTAGAAACAAGAATTTATAATCGCTCAATGATGGAAGATGAGTCACGAAAAAAGAAATAGAAAAAAAATATACGTTAAAAGCTGTTAAGGGTTTACTAAGTGTCTTTCTTTCATGAATGTTTGTTTTGTTTAATAATGAGCTTGGCTCACGTGAGTATGTAGTGTGCATGCATGTTGCATGTGATCGGGTCATTTGTTTCTATTTCCAGCATGTGTTTGGTTGAAGTGTTAGTGGTCCTAGTTTGTAGGATTTGCGTGGCCCAGTTATGGCACACGATGGAGTTGTCAGTTTGTGTTTTCTTGTATTGCCTTTATGGCTTGTTTTGGTTGAATGAAATGGGGTGGAAGTTTTCTGCGTGAAAACACATGATATCACTTTAGTTTACAAGTGGTATCAGAGCGAATATCCTAAAGCGAGAGAGAGACAGGAAAGAGTAGAGATAGCAACCATGGCTGAGGAAGCAACCCAGTTTCAAGCGCCGAACATACCGAAGTTCGACGGGGATTACGAGCACTGGAAGATGGTTATGGAGAATCTTCTTCGATCCAAGGAGTACTAGCGAATTGTTGATGAAGGGTACCTAGAGATTAGGCCGGGAGAACAAGCTACCGCGGTTCAGTACAAGAACTTTGAAGTGAACCGGTTGAAGGATTTGAAGGCGAGGAACTACTTGTTCCAATCTATCGACAAGCAGATCCTGAAAACCATGACAAAGAAGGAAACATCCAAGCAAATATGGGATGCTATGAAGAACAAATATCAGGGAAATGCACGGGTCAAAAGGGCTCAACTGCAGAGGTTGCGACGAGATTTCGAAACATTGGAGATGAAGGAAGGGGAAGGAGTTACCGCCTACTTTGGGCGAGTGTTGACAGTTGCAAATGAGATGAGAGGCTTTGGAGAAGATATGACAGAGGTGAAGGTTGTTGAAAGGGTATTAAGGTCCTTAACTAGCAATTTCAATTTTGTAGTTTGTTCAATCGAAGAGTCTAGGGACATCGATGAACTGACAGTTGATGAGCTACAAAGTTCATTGCTAGTTCATGAACAAAAACTATCTCGGAAACTAACGATGATCAAGTCCTCAAAACTGAGTTTGAGCATAGTACCCGCGGTAGAGGCCGAGGTAGAGGTTTTCTGAGTCAGGGTCGAGGGCGCGGGAGAGGAAGAGCTGATTTTGACAAGTCGGCAATCGAATGTTTCCGGTGTCATCAACTTGGGCATTTTTCTTATGAATGCACTCAAGCTGAAAAACCGGTGAACTTTGCTGAGTTTGATGAGGGTGAGGATCTCCTGCTTATGACCCGCGACTCATTGAAGAAAGAAGAAGTGAAAAGTCTATGGTTTCTCGATTCGGGGTGTTCTAACCATATGACTGGGAGAAAGGAATGGTTTAAAACCTTAGATGAAGGTTTTTCACATACGGTTAGACTTGGGAACGATTTAAAGTTGAATGTAAGAGGCATAGGAGATGTAAAATTTGAAGTAGGGGGGATAACTCAAATAATTACTCGGGTGTATTATGTTCCCGAACTTACCTCAAGCCTTCTGAGTATTGGTCAGTTACTAGAAAAGAACCTTACAGTGGTGTTTAAAAGAGGAATGTGTAGTGTTTATCATCCCCAAAGAGGAACTATCATGACATCTAAGATGACTGAAAACAGAATGTTCATGATTCCAGCTCATGTAAAGGCATTAGAACAAAGTTGTTTGAAAGCAGGTGGTGAGGAAGAAAATCAAGTCTGGCATAAACGGTTAGGACATGTGAACTATAAGTCCCTACGAACTATGCAGTACAAACACCTAGTTCGTGGCTTGCCTAAGGTGGTGGAACCAACAAAACTATGTGAAGTGTGTAATCTGGGAAAACAACAGAGAGAAAGTGTTCCAAAGAAGAGTAACGGGAGAGCTACCTGTAAACTTCAGCTCATACATACAGACTTATGTGGGCCGATTGAACCGGAATCACCAGGAGGAAAAAGATATGTAATGGTGTTAATCGATGATTATTCCAGAAAGGGATGGGTCTATCTATTGAACAGAAAAGGTGAGGCTTTGGAAAAGTTCAAGAAATTTAAGTTGAAGGTTGAGACTGAAACTGGTATGAGTATCAAAAGATTAAGAAGTGACAGAGGAGGAGAGTTTACTTCAAAGGAGTTTAATGAATTCTGTGAAAATTCTGAAATCAAAAGACAACTCACGGCTGCTTATACTCCGCAACAGAATGGAGTGGCGGAGAGGAGAAACAAGACACTGATGAATATGGTGAGGTGCCTTTTGATAGAGAAACAAATGCCAAAATGGTTTTGGCCGGAAGCAGTCACCTGGGCATGCCATGTTGCAAACCGGTGTGCAACAGCCTCTTTGCTTGATAAGGTCCCTGAAGAAAGTTGGTCTGGGCAGAAACCAAGTGTAGATCACTGCAGAATATTCGGTTGTATTGGATATGTTCACGTTCCAGCACAACTCAGATCCAAGCTTGACAACAGAAGTGTGAAGTGCATTTTCGTGGGGAAAAGCTGTGAATCAAAAGCCTTTCGAATGTATGATCCTGTTGCAAAGAAAATTATTATAAGCAAAGATGTAATCTTTGAAGAAAATGACCGGTGGGATTGGAATAATAAGGATCTTGGAACCAATGAACTTTTGGTTCCTGACATGGAGGGTACAAAAGATGATGTACAGCAGGATAATGAAGGAGTCTTTGTGGAAAGTCAAAATGGTGTGACTCCACATACGGAGATGTCAGAGTCACGTGAAGACAATAGAGCCCATCAAAGTCCAATTGCCACTTTAAGCGACACTGTAGCTGAACATGCTTCTGAAAATGGTAATACACCTACTACTACCCCTATTAGTCAAGGAATTGTAAGGGAATTAAATTCCAGATTTGAAAGAGGAGAACACTCTGGTATAAACAAAAGGACAAGGAGTACACCAGGATGGTTAAAGGATTTTGAAACCGGATAAGGTCTTTCTGATGAAGAAGATCTAGCCATGTTCAGCTCTTCGGATGATCCAACGAGCTATGAAGAGGCTAGAGAAGAAGAAAAGTGGGTGGCTGCTATGAAATCTGAGATGTCGTCTATTGAAAGGAACAACACGTGGGAGCTGGTTGAAGCACCCAAAACCATCAAACCGATCGGGGTAAAGTGGGTTTTCAAAACTAAGCTAAATGAAAAAGGAGAAGTTGACAAACATAAGGCACGATTGGTTGTGAAAGGATATGCCCAGAGGAAAGGAGTAGATTACAATGAATTGTATGCCCCTGTGGCTCGATGGGACACAGTTCGAAGTATTGTGGCAGTGGCATCACAAAGAAACTGGGAGATTTTCCAACTTGATGTGAAGAGTGGGTTTCTAAATGGCGAGCTAAAGGAGACGGTTTATGTGGAGCAGCCACCAGGGTTCATTCGTAAAGGAGAAGAGAATAAAGTTTGTAAACTTAAGAAAGCTCTCTATGGTTTGAAACAAGCTCCAAGAGCGTGGTTTAAAAGAATAGAAGGTTATTTTCTACGGGAAGGGTTCATGAAGAGCCAGTATGATCACACCCTTTTTATCAAGAAAGATCATAAGGATGTTGTGATTGTGAGCTTATATGTGGATGACCTAATCTATACTGGCAACAAAAGGGAGTTATGCGAAAGTTTTAAATGCTCGATGATGTCTGAGTTTGAGATGTCCGATCTTGGTAAGATTAGGTACTTTCTTGGAGTAGAAGTGGATCAGAACAAGTATGGTATTCAAATGAATCAAAAGAAGTATGCCAAATAGATACTCGAAAGGTTTAATATGTGGGAAGTGAATGGTGTGAAGAATCCAATTGTTCCAGGTGCTTTGGTGACCAAAACGGGTGACAAGAACAAAGTTGATGCATCGTTGTATAAGAGTTTGGTGGGGAGTTTGATGTACTTAACAGTCACAAGACCTGATCTTATGTATGCGGTATGTTTTGTATCAAGATTCATGGCTGACCCACGAGAGGAACATTTGCAGATTACGAAGAGAATTTTGAGGTATGTCAAAGCTACTTATGATTATGGTCTAATTTATACAAGGAATGCATCGTTGAAGTTGAAGGTATACACGGATAGTGACTAAACAAGAGATGTTGATGATCAGAAAAGCACCTCTGGGTATGTATGCATTCTAAGCAATGCGACAGTGAGTTGGAGTTCACGAAAACAAGAAATAGTAGCACTTTCGTCAACTGAAGCGGAATATGTTGCAACCACGTCTTGTGCATGTCATAGCGTTTGGTTGAAGGGTTTATTGGAAGAAATGAGTGAAAAATCTATTGGTACTGTTGAGATACAATGTGATAACAGTTCCACCATTAAACTTTCAAAAAATCCAGTGATGCACCGGAGGACGAAGCACATTGAAGTAAGGTTCCACTACTTGAGAGATTTGGTAAATGATGAGAAGATCCAATTAATGTTTTGCTCGACAAAAGATCAAGTGGCGGATGTTTTAACTAAACCAGTCAAGTTGGAGGTGTTTGAGAAGATGAGAGATATGCTTGGAGTTCACAAGATTGAAGAGTTAAACTGAAGGGTAAACCCTACTTCAGTTTAAGGGAAGGATTTGTTAAGGGTTTACTAAGTGTCTTTCTTTCATGAATGTTTGTTTTGTTTAATAATGAGCTTGGCTCACGTGAGTATGTAGTGTGCATGCATGTTGCATGTGATCGAGTCATTTGTTTCTATTTCTAGTATGTGTTTGGTTGAAGTGTTAGTGGTCCTAGTTTGTAGGATTTACGTGGCCCAGTTATGGTACACGATGGAGTTGTCAGTTTGTGTTTTCTTGTATTGCCTTTATGGCTTGTTTTGGTTGAATGAAATGGGGTGGAAATTTTCTGCGTGAAAACACATGATATCACTTTAGTTTACAAAAGCATCCGAATATAAGACCATCCTTAGATTCCTTAGTACTCACCCTACTGAAATCTCACCCCATTGAAATTTTCAGTCACGTCATCACCCTACTGAAAATTTTAAAACCACGTAGTGGTCACTCTACTGAATATGTGAGAGGAGAAAGCGGGGTGTGAGGGGAGTGTTCACGTGGAGCGGGAGCCGCTGTGAGTCGAAAAATGCCATCGTCGGGGTAGAGGGCGGCGTACCCGCTCAAGGCCGCCCAAATTTGTTTCCCCGCCCGGCTAGCGGTGGAGGTACTACGAATGGTCTAAGCTCAGGCACCAGATAACGATTAATATAGCATTAAAAAAACATAGAAAAGAACACTCAAGAAAAAAAACTGTATGTATGTATGTATGTATGTATGTATGTATGTATGTATGTATGTATGTATGTATGTATGTATGTATGTATGTATGTATGTATGTATGTATGTATGTATGTATAATTTAACCATATCGACCCGATCAAACTACGGCATTATTTGTATGAACGCGACAATTTTGTAAATTGTGTATAAATATCATGATTCTTTGGTATAACTTGCTTAATTAGAATGACATTTTTGTTCAAGAAGTTGTTTCCTACATCTTGTGCGTGTGATCTCAAGCTCCCAAAATAGAACCCATACAATTTGAATAAGCAACCAACTTCCAATATGTTTAATCCAAATTGCTCAAAACATGTGCAATTCAAACACTAATTGTGGTTATCTCAAAGAAGACCAATAAGCTTTATAAAAGTTTAGTTAACAATCCCAATTATGCCACGTATATTTTTGTTATATATTACATTTTTTGAACAGCATGATACAACGACACTTTATATGGGATTTTAACCGTCCTCTCGGATTTGACGCTTTGAGACGTACGCTCAAACCCATCATAGGAGGAATTTCACAACTGATTGAATTCCTGACTTTGCCTTAACAAATATGTTTGGGCTCGGATTTTAACCCAAAATATCTAATAGATAAGTTAAGGGTACCATTAAGCTAGAAGCTTATTTGGTTGGACAAACACATGCTAATTTGATATGATTGCAAGAAAAATGACACGTACAGGCAATTTAAGGCATACGACATACAATCATTAGTTATTGTTCTTATACGAGGATACTTGATATGATATGTGTCTTGTACAGATTTTTACAAAACATATATAGTATTATATAAAGTGTATAATTAAATGTAAAAAGCGAATTGTGTGTGAGATTAACATAATTCTTATATAACATATTGATCTCTTATTCTTTTAGAATGTTATTAAACATTACAAATTTATTATTTTTTTGGTAAAATAAATATAGATAAATTTGATGCATACTTTGATTAACTCAACACTTAAAACATAAAGTATTTTGTAAAACGAAATTCATAAGCCAATAAAGTAATTATAAAGTTTTAATTGGATTCTAAGTATGTTTTCAAATTTCAAATATTTATGTGTAGCCTTTTATATCATATATATATATATATATATATATATATATATATAATAATTCAATTTATATAGATATAAAAGTGACTTTTAACCTGTTTTATTTAAGATTTTGATAATCTGATGTTATATATTTTAAAATTAGCATTAATTTGAAAATAAAAGATACTCAGTTTTTTATTTAAATTTGAAACAAATCAACAAATATTCATAAGTAAATCAAATTCTGAATTCGAAAATGACTTTTGCTTCAAATTTGAGATGCAAACTATTCAAAACATCTAAAAATTTAAAAATTCAAGATTTCTTGAAACTGAAACTGATTGAAATTAACTTTTTTTTGAACGGAATTGAAATTAACTGAAACTATCCACAAATAAAACCCCCACATTCAATTTTATTCTCAACCTACTAAAAACTCAATCGAACCTTAACATCGAAATTTCAAATTGCATAATTCACAATGATTCAATTGCAACACTGCATCGATGAACTTTCAAAAATCAGTAAATTCAGGGGTTAAAATTCAAGAAATATAAGCAACATTTGATTATACGAAGAAATGAAAAGGTTTCAATTCATCAGCTACACAAACAATTCATCGAAAAAGATGAAATTGTCACAAACCCACCCTAAAACTCAAACCTAATCAGAACACCCAAAAAAAAATCCCCAAATCTAAGAACTTGTAAATTTAGTCACCGCTTTCGTACCCTCGGAAACCGCATGCTTCGCCAATTCACCAGGCAGAACCAATCGCACCGCCGTCTGAATCTCCCGGGAAGTAATCGTCGGCTTCTTGTTGTACCTCGCGAGTCTAGAAGATTCCTGTGCAAGCTTCTCGAAGATATCATTGATGAAGGAATTCATGATCCCCATTGCTTTGCTTGAGATTCCGATGTCAGGATGAACCTGCTTCAACACTTTGAAGATGTAGATCTTGTACGTTTCAACGCTCTTCTTGCTCTTCTTTTTCTTCTTGTCGCCGGCACCGGCGCCGGCGTCCTTTGGGAGCTTTTTACCGGCCTTTGGTTTCTTTTCTGCCGGAGCTTTTTCGGCTCCGGCGGGTTTCTTCTCCTCAGCGGGCTTTTTCTCGGATTTTGGCGCCATTTTCAGAAATTTGGGGTTTTGTAGAGAGAATTAGACTGTTGCAGGGTGGAGAGAATCATTGGAAAGTTTTGTTTATATAGTGATTGAGAGGAGTGATCTGATTGGTGGATTTGAGGTGTGTCGGATCTGGAATAATGGCCGTTGATTTCATGTGGGCCATTGTGTTTGACGAGGATCGGTGATCAGAGTTACTGACCGAAGATGGATTGATGAATGGACGGATGAGATTTAATTTAGGAAATGTCAAAGGAGAGTTATGTTCTCGTAATTAACAGGTGTTAAAAAAAAATTAGAATTGCGAATATCCGAAAATTTAAATATGAAATAAATGAAAATTAGAATCCGAAATATACGAACAATTTGTATATCCAAACTGAAATTTTTGGATATTTTAAAATTCGGATACATATTTTGAAAATTTTCGGATATACCGAAAAACTAATATCGGAAATATTTTTTCTGGATATTTCCTATAATTTTTCGAATAATCAATTATCTTTCGGACGGATTGTTTATCCTTCATTATTCAAAATATAAAAAACACAGTTTTTTCCAATAAAAAGTCAGTCTAGCACTCATAAATAAAACTGTAGACGAAATCAATTATCACTTGCTATCAGTATTTACAGTAGACGTAAAGGAACACTTATGTTCTTATAGTATTTGTGACTCGTATCATTTACAAGAAGGTCTTGAGCAAAGATTATACTCACTTGACGTACTAAATGGTCTTAAAATTTTCGGTTTGCTTAACCACAAAAATGTTGGTGTCCTTATGATGTTACTACGAAATATTGAACGGACTCGATTAAAGTTCATCTCCCTTGAAGTCGTGTTATTGAAGCGGAAGTAACATTTGGAGGTCATTGTGACAATTGCAGTTGAGAATTACGTCATCGATGACATGAGCACATGTGGTCGTTCTAGAAATCCACGTCGATTTGATGATTGTAATTATTACAGGTTGATAGTATGTGAGAAATGGTGAACGTGGGCGAAAACCGTGCGCGAAACGGAGTTACGGATTGCCCGGAATCGCGAAACAAAGATTAAATCAAAAATTGGACAAAAATGCCCTGGGGCGGTACGCCCCGGGCCAAACCTTGGGTTGGGGCGGTATGCCCGGTGGCTCCAGAGTCGGCAAAATGAGATTTAAAGATCAGAACGCATGGGAAATCTCATATCTTCTTCTATCTCGAGCTTCTTTCATTTCCAGACGTATACACACATAAATTTAGCCCTCAAACTCTATTTTGAAGCCATCAGAAGCCATAGATCGCACCAGGGATCGTATCTACAAGCCTTGATCGTTGCTCTACACGCAGAAATCCGTCAGACTAGGTAACGGTTCGTTTTAACCTTCTAGCTTCATAATGATTGATTAGATCTTGATTTTGAACGTAATGATATAGTTAGGGTTGTTGATTATTGCCTATATGATGGCTAGGATTGATTATAAACGTAGAACACGATGTTTTAACGGGTAAATCCTTGTTTTGATCCGTTGTAATGCCCGGTTTGCATGAAATCATACCCATGATTATAATGGTTTAAACCATTTGATTATGACAATGTAGGTTATTAGTTTGATTAATCTCTGAAATGCAAGGTTAAATCCAAGTGTTTCAAACTAATCACAATCATTAACATACTCATTGGAACGATTATCTGATGTTTATGATAACAGTCAGATTAGTATGTTAAACATGGTTATAATGCTACATTGTGATATTTCATGATACTTGGGTAATCAATAACAAGGATTGATCATTCCTAAGCCATTAATCTGTCTAGAAACTGTTTTAGCATTATAATCAACAACATTAGCTATTTGATTGATCTGAGATTATTTTGATTAATCAAACATCTTATCAACCTTGTATTAGGAACCTGAATCAATATAGGTTCCTACATTATCATACATTGTATGATACGATATTAAAACAATTAATTAAATACTTAACCTCAGTTTGATGACTGTTAAGACAATGTCTTTGACATTAAACGTTCAGAAAGATCTAACCAGTAAGTAAAAACTTAAAACATAAGTAACTCATAAAACATTAATGAATTGCAGAATTCTCTCCATATTTTGTGTGATACCTCAAAATCAAAACACTTCGATAAAACAGGTGAGATCATAGCCCCCCCCCCCCCCTTCTCTTTTTAAATGTCTACCAAAACTTGAGGTGGAACATGTAGATACATTTTTAAAACATATTTTGTCAACTATTTTAAAATCATATATCAGTATCATCAGGAAAATCATGATCAATCATTTATCAAGCAAATCATTTATCAAATCATTAAAACAAGTGGATCACTTGGGAACTTTGGTTATGTGGATGCTATTTGGGCACATTCTTATGTAAATATCATTAACTTGTTATCAAGCCCTTGGTAGTACTGGTATGATCATATGCGGGAAAACAAATATCATTATCACAATCGCTCCAACCGTGGGTTGGACCTCATCATGTGAGCTAACAATTATTACTAACGATCATTTATCATTAGGTTTGATGTTTGCATGCTCAATTAGATTCAATTTCAAAGTACATGTTTGATCACTTGTGATTACTACATTATGAAAATCATTGTTTGAACAATAATTTAAATCAACAAAACTTATGTTTCTCACTCAACTATTCGTATTTGACTTTTATCTACATGTTTCAGGTAATCGGGAGCGTCAGTAAAGCAATCTAGGTCAGGATCAACAGCAGAAATAGTGGTGACCTAGAAATAAAACAAAAACATCGTATTGTATAATAATTATCTTATGATAAACTTTTTATAATATGTATGTTATGTTTGTTTAAATGAAATTAATTTTATGAAACATAGTAAATCATGGGTTATTCTCCAACATTGGCACATGAACACATAGTCACGCGCCGTGGATTCCGCAAGCGGCGTGGGTTGTGACAGTCATATAGGTAATCGAACAATTATTCGTTGGATAGCTCTAAGCTAGGTAGATTTTGTTTAAATTTCAAAAAGACAGCTTCTTTTTGTAGCATCCTTTGCAATGACAATAAATAAAAGTCATAAGTAATCATTAGAAAACTATATGTTTGTCACACCCCCAAATTCACACTTGTCGTGTCAGACTGCTATGTGTGACGTGGATATAATCAAAGCTCTCAGTCATATATAACGACTCTACATGCGTTTGAAATAGCAGCATTAATCCAATTGATTAATTAAACGTGCAGCGGAAATACTAGATGTCTATAGTAGCGGAATAATAAACTGTTTGAAATGCATCGGAAAGTAAAGGGAGCAGACACTACTGTTTAACAATACATAATACTAATAAAAATTGTCTGATTGACATGTGATGCAATGCAGGACTCTTATGCTCGTCCCCTAAAGTGTGTTCCTGCTGGTGCTCGAACTAGTTACATGAGAATACATGTTAAGAAAAAGTGTCAACACATAGGTTGGTGAGTTCACAGGTTTTGATATCAATACATAAGTATATAAAGAATGTTTGTCACATGTCATGTTGTTTATTATATGTTTGTTCTAAGCCCCCGGCTCCAAGTGTCAGTTGCGCCTCTACCGAACTAGACTTGTTTGCTCTAGCTTCCGCCATGCCTATCGTAGGGACATGGACGATGGGTTGAGATTACACACATCCTGACATCCAGTCAGATTTGGCGTCGCGTGGGGTTCGTCACGCCCAGTAGTACTGTCTAAACTCACCTCGTTGTGAATACATTAACAGTAAGATCATCATACATGCATATTGTTCATTACAAAAGTTTCTATTTATAAAACATGTAACAAAACACTTATTTCATCAAAATCTAATGAATCAATATATCAAAATTCATCATTTTAAACATATATCATCATTCCAAAAGTACATGCATGCTCATATTACACCATTTAGCAAGTTTTGCATAAAGTTACTATTTATAGTAAATTTCCCATAAATCATTATTTTAACAATTTTAGTACATCTCTTTTACAAATATTATCATTATTTATCATCAATCATCATGTAAACATGTTTATATCATCAATCTCTCCATCTAGCATAATTTCTTAACACAAAAGTTATTATTTATAGCAACTATGCTCAAAATGACCATAAATCATTATCAAACTTATTGTAACACTTCAAACAACTCAAATAAGTATTCATCAATACTCAAAATCATCTAGAATATCATAGATTGCACATGCATGACCATAAAAGTCACTATTTCATAGGAATATGACCATAATCAAACAAATATCAACAAAACTCATTGTAGATCATCTTAGATCGTTCTAGTAACTACAAATCAGCCTTCATATAATCAAATCACATATGTATGTCAACAAAAATTCGTGCATGTGAAGATTAAGTGTGTGCATGCAAGCTCTATGCCTTGCATGTGGGTGTTTAGGTGTTGAATGTGCAAGTTGGCCATAAAACTACCTTCACTAGCTCTAAGAACCCTGAGATGATTGAACAACTTCTGAAAGTTCTGGGAATGACCTTCCAACAGCTGTAGGTGAGGTTGATGGTGGTGACAAGACTTCAAATCTTCCTTTCTTGCTTCCAAGCCTTCAAACCTTCAAACTTGAGCTTCAACAATGGAGTTTCTTGGCTCAAAGGGCTGTGATGATGATGAGGAAGAGTATTTAGCTGGATTATAGCTTATATTTTCGAAAGTAATGAGTGGAAGTGTTGCATCAAGCTTCTGGTTGGCCTGTGAAGATTTTCTACGATTCCCGACTTCCAGGTGTACCGCCTAGCGAGCCTCCTCGAGTCCAGGCGTACCGCCCAGATTATTTTAATCCAAAAAGTTCTTCTCTGTCTCGCCGCACCGCCTGGTGTTTCGCAGAATTCAAGTCTTTCCCGCCATAGCCCCGCGTGCCGCCTAGGCCCAGATCTTGGTTATCACACCCCTGCGCCGCGTGCGGAATCCACGGCGCGGTGACGTATGATCAGTTGAATCATGCACAAGTATTGAATAAGAACAACCACAATGGATTACTAAGTTGCATAATGTTTAGACAATTGTTTAGTTACAGACAACCTATCTACCAAAAGAAAGACAACTACAGACCCAAAATATAGTTACAAAATAAGACTCCAAACAAGACAATTAAACATTTAGGATTTAGTGTGTTTCTAATCCATCCTAGCATGTTTCTTCATCTTGTTCTATCTTAGAATGGTCTCCTTAGTTGTCCCTGAGATTGTCTTAAACCTGATTTCCTGAAACACGTGAAAAGTAACTGTCAACTACAGACGTAGTTGGTGAGAACAATAGGTTTAAACATTTGTAAACATGAGTAATATGATATAAGACATAGGTAAGTTAAAGCATCATAAGATTCACACGGATGAGCTGTAACCCAAACTAACATCAAGTAAGAAAATGAGTGTAAACAGTCCAATCACTGTTCGCACGAAAGCCAATAATATCAAGTCCCAAACCACGTTTGGAGTTAGATAATACGTCAGCAGTTTTGATAACCATATGACACCAGACCTACAGTTGGCTTTTAAAATAAATTTAAAAGCTAACTCCATCCTGGATAAGAAACAATGAGTCCGCTTTCCCTTGTTGTGATCACCCAGTACTAACGACAATGAAACTTGATGGGTTTATAAGTTTGTTTACAACAATGGACACCATGTTTATGAATCTTACTTTAACCGAATGTGTTAATGTCTTATTGAAAACCTAGATTTAATTCCACGAATTAAATCCTTTGTTTATGTAACATGAAATGAATCCCTTGATTTGATTACCATGATGTGAACCATTTGATTTGAATACCACAAAATGAACCACTTGATTTGAATACTACAAAATGAACCACTTGCTTTGAATACCATGATATAGTGACCTTGTGTAACAACAAGGTTTTTAACAAAAGAAAGAGTTTATGAAATCATTTATTTAAAAATGTTTATCCTTTAAAAGAACATTTGAGTAAAACTGTTATAAAACATTTCAAGAAAACATTATAAAATCCTTTTTAGTAATAAGGGTTTAATAGTGAATAATTCCTTTAAAACAGTTGACAATTTCCTTAAACAGTTGAAGAATCACTTGGATTCATAAGATAAACCTGTAATGTTTATGATTACACATAAACTGTGCAATGAAACAAGATTGAAATAGAGGTTTTGATCACGTGTTCCACCCCAAAACAGTTATAAAACAGTAAAAGAGGGGCTAATGTTCTCACCTGTCTGCAGTAGACTCTGAACTAAAACAGATAGCAAGTAGCAAACAAGACTTCTAATTGGTTCCTATAACATTGTAATCATACATAAGATATAGGATTTATAGATGTATAGACTTTGATTCATTGATTGACTTGTGTTTCTCTTGAACTAGATTAACTTGATTACTTGATTACTTGATTGATCATGGGTCTAAGAAACTTGTATGATGTCTTTTGTACAAAACTTGTTTGTGTAATACATATGTTCATATGTTTGATAAACCAATGATTTGTAGGTATTGTGAAAAGTTGTACCAATTGTTTATGTCTTTGTGTTGTGAATTAATTCCATGAATGGATTAAGTTATAACTTAAACCATGCATGATTAGTTCACAAGTATCAAGTTATGATTTCACATTGAGCTTTGAACCTATGTAAACGCCATGGCTCTTGGATCAAGTCCATGTACCACTTAGGTTCATGATGGGTCAAGTATTTGTGGTGTTGGGCCTATTAAATGTGATGTTGGCCCAACAACTTGTATATAGGCCTCATAACACGCCCAAACTAATTTAGAGTTAATTAGGATCAAAATTGAGCCGTATGGGTTTGGATTTGGGCCTAATGGATTTTATTGGGCTTGTACAAGTCATGTGGGCCGTATGTAAATCGAATTGAGCCGAGATATAACTGAATTGGGCTTGTTCTAATGTGGCCGAACTAATACAATTGATTTGGGTCGACATGGATCAAGTTGGGCCGAAGGAAGGTGAGCTGCCAACTTTGGGCAGCGAACCCTCTTGGGTTCAGCCGAGGGTTCGCCCTTATAACCATAGGGTTCGGTTATGATGAGGGTTTCGAGGGTTCGGCCAAAATATCCAGCATGGTTCGACCAAGGAGCTTCGTCTAGGGTTCGTTCACCGGAGGTTTGTCAGCATGCCATAGGGTTCGCTGCTTGTGACTAAGAGTTCGTTGACCACAATCATCAAAAAGGGTTCGGCTACATCCCTATGGTTTGTGTCTGCAATCAAGTTCGTGGGACGCATGAAGGTTCGGGCAACTAGGGTTCGCTATGCATGACATAGTTCGCCTGTTCTCACACGAACCATGCAGGGTTCGTGACACTAATCAAAGCTGGTTGATGGCTCGGGAGGGTTCGTGACTATGGATGGTTCGTCGACAGCATGAAGGCTCGTGAGGACCCCTAGGGTTCGGCCATGTTCTTGACAGCTAACAGGTTCGTCGAGGGAGGTTCATGAGTAGTATGGTTCGCTTGATGATGCAGATGCAGGTTCGCTGAGCTAGTGAGGGTTCGCCATACTCAAGAAGGTTCGGCCGGGAAACCCTAATGGTTCGACCACTTAACTGGTTCGGCCGAGGTTACCTCCTTCCACGAACCCTGTGCGAGCATCATCATCACCATCGAACCACCATCTCCAAACCAAGATCTAAGTCATCCTAGCCTCGAGAAAGGTTGCTACATGTGCGAAACTCGAAATATGATGCAATAGAACCGGTTATGTGTGCGTTTTACAAACCCACGCACAAAACCCTATTTTTCCAGATTTTCTTTCGAGCATACCTCTGATTTGGCCGGCTGATCTTGCTGATTTCTTGTACTTTCGTGTAGATAATGTTGAGAGCTTCGCGTGGATACCAAGAATGACGAAATCCGTTGAGAAATAAGCGAGTTATGCGCGTTTGAAGCTCGGTTTTTAGAGAGAGAAAGGGTTGGACGAATTTGTAGTGAGAGAGTGGGTTGTTGGTTGCATTTATGAAGAAAATAGCCTTGTTCAAGGCTTTTATAGCCCGGGTGGTGTTCGGGTCCGTTTCGGTCGCTCGGTTCGCGTTTCCGGAACGTAACGCGTATTTTACGCGACTTTTATTTAAATAAAATGTTTAACTCATTAAAATGATGAGTTTCAAAATTGTAAAAATATAAAATAATTAATTTAATTATTCTGCTCTTCGTGCGTTGTCAGATCGTTAAAACATTCGAAATTACGTGTATACCCGCAATCGCGTACGTTTTACGATCGTATTAATTATTTAAAGTCGTTTAATCGTAATTATAAGTTCAACATTCGTACGATTATGGATCGTCACCCATAACTATACTCAGTCTCGCTTACAGATTACGATCTTTGTTGAATTAATTAAATGTCATAATATTCGTCTCGACACTACGCACTAACACTAACCTGTTACACCGAACGCAGTATATATATAGGGCTCACTCTCGCTGCCCACCACTGTTTCGATATAACAAGTTACTGTTCTTGCCTAGTGAAATCGACTGTAAGTAAATAATACATACTTGTTTATGAACACTAAGATCCTGTAACACACAAGCACACATTATGAACATACGAATCACATTGATGAACTGAACCATGAAAAGACACTGTTCTAACACTGTTTACAACCACTATGACTAAATGCACAAATGTTACAGTCTCCCCTAGTTAAGGGAATTTCGTCCCGAAATTAACTAGCCGAAGATACTGTAAAAAGATGAGGGTACTTAAGCTTCATCTGGTCTTCACGTTCCCAGGTGAACTCAGCACCGCGTTTGCCCTCCCATCGCACTTTCACGATCGGGATACGGCTGCGTTTAAGTTTCTTGACCCCATGATCCATGATCTCAACTGGACGTTCTATGAATTGCATGTTATTCTGAATCTGTATGTCTTCCAGTGGAATCTGAACATCATGATCCGCCAAGCATTTCTTAAGATTTGATACATGAAAAGTATCATGAACATTGCTTAGCTCCACTGGAAGTTTGAGTTTGTAGGCTACGGGACCAATCCGTTCCAGGATCTCAAAAGGTCCAACGTACCTTGGTGCAAGTTTCCCTTTCTTCCCGAATCGGACAACGCCTTTCCAGGGAGAAACTTTGAGTAAGACTCGGTCACCAACTTGAAACTCAAGCGGTTTCCGACGACGATCATCATAACTCTTCTGCCGATCTCGTGCGGCCTTAAGCCGTGACTGAATGATTGTGATTTTGTCTGATGTTTCCTGAATGAGTTCTGGTCCTACGACCTGTGAGTCACCAATCTCGGTCCAACAGACCGGTGATCGGCACTTTCTACCATATAGAGCTTCGAATGGTGCACATTGAATGCTCGTATGATAGCTATTGTTATATGAAAACTCAATGAGTGGGAGATGAGTGTCCCAACTTCCACCGAAGTCAATGACACAAGAACGAAGCATGTCCTCAAGTGTTTGAATAGTCCTCTCGCTTTGACCGTCGGTTTGGGGATGATACGCCGTGCTAAGATTAACACGCGTTCCCAAAGCCTTCTGCAATGATTGCCAAAAGCGAGAAGTGAAACGACTATCACGATCTGATATGATTGATGTTGGTGTACCATGACGTGCAATGATTTCGTTGATGTACAGAGTGGATAGCTTCTCCATTTTGTAATCCTCTCGGATAGGGAGAAAATGAGCAGATTTGGTGAGTCGATCAACGATCACCCAAATCGAATCGAAACCTCGCGGAGTTCTCGGTAACTTTGTGATGAAATCCATGGAAATTTGCTCCCATTTCCATTGAGGAATTTCAGGTTGCTGCAGAAGTCCCGAAGGTTTTTGATGTTCTGCTTTGACCTTTGAACATGTAAGACATTTTCCCACGTACAGTGCTATGTCTTTCTTCATCCCCGGCCACCAGTAAGATGTCCTCAAGTCTTGATACATCTTGTCGGCTCCAGGATGAACTGAGTATCGCGACTTATGAGCCTCATCACAGATGAGTGTGCGCAATTCTTCAGACTTTGGAATCCAAATGCGGCCATTGAGATATAACAACCCATCAGCTCGAGATTCTAGTTTCTTCTCAATGCCACAATCCAAGTCTGTCTTGAGTTGATTGTCTGTTACTACTTGTTGTTGTGCAATGCGAATCAAGTCTTTCAAGTTTGGCTGTGTGTTGATCTCCATGGCTCTTACACGAATCGGTTTGACTGGTTCCTTGCGACTAAGAGCATCCGCCACCACATTGGCTTTACCCGGATGGTAACGAATCTCACAGTCGTAATCAGTTAGAAGCTCAACCCAACGTCGTTGTCTCATGTTGAGTTCTTTCTGATTGAGAATATGTTGTAGGCTCTTGTGGTCTGTATAGATTACACATTTAGTACCATACAGGTAGTGTCTCCAAATCTTCAATGCAAAGACCACAGCCCCTAACTCAATGTCATGAGTAGTGTAATTCTTCTCGTGAACCTTAAGTTGTCTTGAAGCATAAGCAATGACCTTGTCCCGTTGCATAAGTACACAACCAAGACCAAGGTTTGAAGCATCACAGTAGACAATGAAATCATCACTGCCTTCTGGAAGACTAAGGATAGGGGAGTTGCATAACTTCTGTTTAAGAAGTTGAAATGCATCTTCTTGTTTCTGTCCCCATATAAAGGCTTGACTTTTCTGAGTCAGTGTAGTGAGTGGCAAGGCAATCTTAGAGAAATTCGCAATGAATCTCCTATAATGTAACACCCCGACCGACGGCGGAATCATCGGGATGCCACGAGGGATGTGTAGATTGTTCAAAAGCTCATGGGCATCTAAATCATATCATCATATATCATTTAATCAACCACAATAATCACACAAAAATCATGTTCATCATGAATCAATTACATCAAATACACAAAAGATTTAGTTAAACTAACTAAACTCTAATCGCCAGAAATTTAGTTAATTAACTAAGTCCAAGAATCCTATATGATGATGATGTCCAAAATAGAAGAGATCACCCTCTTCATCCTACTTGTCTCCATCACCTGAAACATGTAAGAAAATCAAGTGTCAACTACAAAAGTAGTTGGTGAGTAATCATAAGTTTTTATATTTAAAAATGTTTTAGTAAAATGCGTTTGAAAGTTTATGCTTAAAAATGGTTTTATAAAATGCTTTGTTTAAAAACGGGTATAAAACTTATGATCTTCTTGAGAAAATCCATATGAATACCTGTATGAGATAATCCAACACACATCCATCAATTCAACAACCAAACACATACACAATCACATAACCACATAACCAAATCAATCATAGCCAATCACAAGTAATCATAATCAAATATAGGCAATCAATCCACAACAAATCAACCAAACTCAATCAATCATATTCTCAATCAATGTTCGTGACTATACATGATTCCTTATGTATTTAACATAAGTTAGATACATGAATCATGGAGTGGTCGCTAACCACGTGACAATACATGAAGCCAAAGCAAATAACCGAAGTCAAAGGCAATGCTTCACAGATGTGGAAACCATCCACGTGACAATACATGAAGTCAAACAAATAACCGAAGTTAAAAGTAATGATTTCACGGAGTATGAGACAATACATGTAATCTTTGTTATTCACCGAAGTCAATAACAATGTTTACACGGATTTATAATAATCAGTGATAATCCATAATAATGATAATTCATAATAGTGAATATCATAATGATAAACAGGTATTATCCTTGTGTTATCAAAATAATATTTAAACTGGTATACATGTTTCACCTCCGAGTTTTAAAACTAAAATAGTTTAAAGAAAGGGAGGTTATGAGAACTCACCTGAAGTCCTTAGAATCAGTGTTCTCTAATAATGCGCGCTCGCGTACGTAACTCACGTCAACTCAACAATCTGAGATTATTGTTTTTCATGATTATAAGTATACGTGTCATTAATTTATCTAAATAATATTACGGGTTTCTCTACAACATGAAGTGTATCATTACTTAGTTTTGTTATCTTTCTAAGTAAAATAGATTTGCTCCACCTTCGGTGAATGTTTGACATTATAACTACTTTAGAGTTGTTATAATCAACTTATCTTTTAAGCATAAATTATTATAAGCCAATATGGGTATTCTCATGGATCACCCTAATCCCACCCTTAACTAAACATACATATTCCATGATCTTTGCATGCATGTTTAAATAGGTGGTCATTATAACTTTAATTAATAATATTTCGATTTAAACTTAAGGAAACATATTTGGATTGATCGTATGAGTGCTCATCATTAAAGATAGTTAGATTTGCTAGTTGCTAACTATCCTAATATGATGCACTTATTATGATATCATGGATACATCCTTACATGCAAAATTAATTACCTTAACCACCTTAATTTGAAATAATGATTTCCTTAGATCTCAATTTAATAATTTATATACATTAAGTTAATCCCAATTCAAGTTAAAGTATATGTATATATATTCATTTGTTTCTTAGATTCAAATTAGAATTAAGAAAGGTGGTGGTTAAGTTTATCCACACATGCATGGATACATCCATCTCTATTTACCCCCATATCATTGCTTAAACCCACTTAATTACTTAGTCTAAATAGATTGAACTCAACTAGCCTCCTAGACCAGCGAACCTATGGGGTTTAGGGCTAAGGTTCGGCCCTCATTATGTTTGGTTCGTGGTCCATGGTTCGTTGGGGATGGTTCGGCCAACAAGCAACAAGGTTCGTAGGGCTAAGGATTGGTCAGGGTTCGCTGCCCATGCAACCATGCAAGGCTCGTGACCCTTAGTTCAGCCAAGGTTCGGCTAGCTGCATGCTAGGGTTCGGCTGATTGCTCGTGGCTCAAGGGTTCGCTGCCATAAGGCTCACGAACCATTAAGTTCGTTCATCTAACAGTAGGAGGGTTCGGCCAAGAAACCTGCAAGACTAAGGTTCGTTGGTTGATAAAGGGTTCGTCGATGGCATGCCTGCCTGTGCAGAGTTCGGCTCACCTTTTCCCGCCCAGCTAGGGTTCGTGAGAACCAAGGGGTTCGGCTCTCCCTGCTGTCACGACCGAGCACTGTTCATCATCATCCTCATCGCATTTTACAGGTTTAAGGTCGTCCCTAGTTCCCCTCAACTCAATTAAATCTCGATTAACACATTACAAAACCCGAAATCCCGATTTAAACGAGTATCTATAAACGAAATAGGGTTTTCACCCAAAACCGAAAACAAAGCTTTAGATCTACCTCGATTCGTCGGCTAAAACCGTAGTTTCTTGGTATCTCCTTGTAGCTCTCGTCCTCCCGAACGCGTGGACGCCAAGTTCTCGCAAATCCGTCAAGAATTGAAGGAGAAAGGCTAGAGAGAAGGTAGAGAATGTGTGTGTGTGTGTTTTTAGAGAGAGAGAGAAGATGGTGAGAATGAAAGAAAAGAAGGAAGTAATCTTCCTTATATCGCGTGTCTAGTCCCCGGGTCCGGTCTCGTTTTTATCGCGATATCGTATCATAAATGCTCGGTTTAGTTCATAAAACATATTTAAAATATAACACGTTTAAATAATTGTATTTTGTTACAATAAAAGTGATTTTTAATAAAATCGTTTAAATAACACGTCACCGGTTATTTTCATCAAATTAATTGTTTAATAAAATAAATAAATTTATTCGAAATCGTTTTAAGTTGTGATTCCTAATAAACATTTTTAGTTCTAATTTATTAGATTAATATCGTTTGATATTATTTAATTATCTCGTCGAAATGCGTTACTCGCGTACGTATTCGTAAAGGTCGTCACCTTTGCGAATCCGATGCTCGTATCGCATTTCGATTTGATCTAAGATTTATGGAATATCGTTTTAGAATATTATTCTTAATAATTATATTCTTGTGAATCGTCACCCACGCGAATACATTATTAAGTTAATATTTCTAAATTAATATTCGCGATTAAATAGTGTTCGTAACCTCACTTCGCGTAATTAATTCCCATTATTTAATAACTTAAATATTATATTCCCAAACCAAAACCCACTAAACCAAGTCACTGACACATCCATGATAGACCGAAATATGCATATGTATAGGGCATATGCAGAGGTAGATCGCAACCTCCCCTACACCGTCCCACCGCTATTTCGATAAACCATGACCATGTGTCCTTAACTATGTTTAGTAACCAGACCATAACAAACTCCCAGTTCCATCCCAAAACCGTTCTCAAACCAATAATCCATCATTATCAGTGATAAGTAACCGCGATAAACACTACGGGTCTGTTTAGTTGAATTTCAACTAAACTTCCCGTGGTTTACGCGTATAATAAATTATAATCATGTATACCAGTAACAGTGATAATATCAATAATGTAAATCAATAATTTCATAATCATTCATAATAAATAAATCTCCAGTCGTAACAGTACAATCGTACGGATGTACGGACGTACGGACAACTGAAAGTACAGTGATGTTACAGTCTCCCCTAGTTAAAGGAATTTCGTCCCGAAATTCAACTTGGAGTGACCGTAGTAAATAAATGTGGGTACTTAAGCTTCATCTGATCTTCCCGCTCCCATGTGAATTCTGGACCCCGCTTCGATTCCCAACGTACTTTGACAATTGGAATTCTACTGCGTTTGAGCTGTTTAACCTCACGATCCATTATCTCCACTGGTTTTTCAACGAAGTGCATGGTATCATCGATGCGGATGTCATCGAGTGGTACCTGAAGATCCTGATCAGCTAAGCACTTTCTTAGATTGGACACGTGAAACGTCGGATGCACATTACTAAGTTCTGGAGGAAGTTCCAATTTGTAAGCAACCTTCCCGATCCGTTCAAGGATCTTAAAAGGGCCAACGTATCGTGGAGCAAGCTTCCCCTTCTTCCCAAATCGAACAACGCCCTTCCAAGGCGACACTTTAAGCAATACCATATCTCCCACTTCAAACTCTAGAGGTTTTCTTCGTTTATCCGCGTAACTCTTCTGTCTGCTGCGAGCAGCTAACAGATTGTCACGGATCTGGCGGATCTTGTCAGTCGTTTCCTGAATAATCTCTGGACCAGTAATCTGTGAATCGCCGACTTCGGTCCAACAGATAGGTGACCGACACTTCCTGCCATAAAGAGCTTCAAACGGTGCCATACCAATGCTCACGTGATAACTGTTGTTATACGCGAACTCAACCAATGGTAGATGGCTATCCCAATTGCCACCGCAATCGATGACACAAGCTCTTAACATGTCTTCCAGTGTCTGAATCGTTCGCTCCGTTTGACCATCCGTTTGAGGATGATAAGCGGTACTAAGATCCAGTCTTGTTCCAAAAGCTTCATGAAGTGATTCCCAAAATCGTGCCGTGAAACGAGCATCACGATCCGATATTATGCTTAGGGGAATACCATGTCGGCTAATGATTTCATCAATGTAGATACGAGCTAACTTCCGCACAGGGTAAGTTTCGCGTATCGGTAAGAAATGAGCCGACTTTGTCAATCTATCAACTATCACCCAAATGCTATCCTTACCGTTTGCGGTTCGTGGGAGTTTAGTAATGAAATCCATGGAGATATTTTCCCACTTCCACATCGGTATTTCTGGTTGTAATAACAATCCCGAAGGTCGCTGATGTTCGGCCTTGACTTTGGCACAGTTAAGGCACTTAGACACATATTCAGCAATATCCTTCTTCATTCCAGGCCACCAGTACAAACCCCTAAGGTCTTGATACATCTTATCAGAGCCTGGATGGATTGAGTAACGAGATTTATGAGCTTCATCCATAATCAGCATTCTAAGATCATCCCTGTTCGGTATCCACAACCGATTTAAATAATACATCAAACCGTCATCCTTAGTTTCCAATAAGATTTCAGCCCCGCAGGACATCTCATTTTTCAAGTCATCTTGAGCTAATGAGTGTTGTTGGGCTGCGAGAACATCATTTCGGAGATTATTGTGCACTCGGACACTATGGATTTGAACTTGACTCTTGCGACTAAGCGCGTCTGCTACTACATTCGCCTTACCAGGATGGTAGCGAATTTCACAGTCATAATCATTTAACAGTTCAACCCATCTCCGTTGTCTCATATTGAGTTCTTTCTGATTGAGAATGTGTTGCAAGCTTTTATGATCAGTGAACACTACACACTTAGTGCCATAAAGATAGTGTCTCCATATCTTCAAGGCAAACACGACTGCACCAAGTTCCAAGTCGTGTGTGGTGTAGTTCTTTTCGTGAATCTTTAGTTGTCTTGATGCATAAGCCACAACCTTTCCCCGTTGCATGAGAACACAACCGAGACCTAGGTTGGATGCATCACAATAAACCACAAAATCATCATTTCCATCCGGCAATGTCAAGACAGGAGCATCACAAAGTTTCTGCTTCAAAGTCTGAAATGCCTCTTCTTGCTTTGGTCCCCACTCGTATGGCCTATTCTTCTGAGTCAAAGCTGTAAGAGGGACAGCAATTCTGGAGAAGTTCGATATGAACCGCCGATAGTAACCGGCAAGTCCAAGGAACGATCGAATCTCCGTCGGTGTCTTCGGTGTACTCCAATTCTTCACAGCATCAATCTTTGCAGGATCCACGTGAACACCGTATTCGTTGACTATGTGCCCCAAGAATTGAACTTCCTTAAGCCAAAATTCACATTTAGAGAATTTGGCATACAGTCGCTCTTCTCTTAGAATCTCCAAAACCAACTTAAGGTGTTTTTCGTGTTCTTCCTTAGTCTTTGAGTAAATCAAAATATCATCAATAAATACAATCACGAATTTATCCAAGTATGGCCTGCAAACACGGTTCATGAGGTCCATGAAAACCGCAGGTGCATTGGTAAGGCCGAAAGGCATTACCAAAAACTCATAATGGCCATATCTGGTTCTGAAAGCAGTCTTGGGAATATCATCATCATGTACACGAAGCTGATGATACCCAGACCTAAGATCGATCTTTGAAAACCATGCCGAGCCTTGAAGCTGATCGAAGAGATCATCGATGCGCGGCAGTGGTATCGATTCTTGATAGTCAACTTGTTCAATTCGCGGTAATCGATGCACATCCGGAATGACCCGTCCTTTTTCTTGACAAACAGGACCGGTGCACCCCATGGTGAATGGCTCGGGCGAATGAATCCTTTATCGGTAAGTTCTTGCAGTTGACTCGCCAATTCTTGCAACTCCGAAGGCGCAAGTCTGTAGGGAGCTTTGGCGACTGGGTTCGCACCAGGTACTAAGTCGATTCGGAACTCAACTTGACGTTCTGGTGGGAGACCCGGCAAATCGTCTGGAAAGACTTCTGGAAAATCTCGTATCACCGGAACATCTTCAATTCTCTTTTCTTTCTCTTTCTTCTCCACAACGTGTGCTAAGAAGGCTATACATTTCTTCCTAAGGTACTTGTGTGCTTTAGTGCAAGACATCAGCTTAAGACCTTTACTAGCAGTTTCTCCAAATATTCTCAAAGTTTCACCCGAAGGTAATGGAATACGAATATATTTCTCATGACAAACAATCTCCGCTCTGTGGGTGGCTAACCAGTCCATGCCTATGATAACATCAAAGCTACCAAGATGCATAGGTATGAGATCAATTGGGAAAACGTGATCATTTAAGTTCACCGTACATCCAACGATAATAGTGTCAATATCAATAGTGTTTCCGTCAGCCACCTCCACATTGAACGGTTTATCTAAGTATGTACGTGTTCTACCAAGCAAGCATTCAAAATCATATGAAACGAAACTCCTATCGGCACCAGAATCAAACAAGACAGATGCATAAGAGTTGTTGATCAGAAATGTACCGTTGACCACATCCTGGTTGGCTTGAGCAGCTGGAGCATTCAACTGAAAAGCCCGGCCTCTTGCCACCCTTTGATTATTTCCAGTCAACTTTGGGCATTGATTTCTGAAGTGACCCACTTCACCACATTCATAACAGGCTCTTGCCTGTGCTTGAGGTACCTGGTGAATGGGCACAGCAGGAATAGGTTGTGCAGGAGGAGCTGGCAGTGCAAGCGGTGCATGTTGCATCCTTTGTGCTTGCGGTGCACTCCGACAGACGTTAGAAAAATGACCGAACTTGCCGCAGTTATTGCAGACGCGACAAGGCAAGTTCGGTGTGTGATGATATCGGCAGGTATTACACTGAGGAGTGTTCCCAGTAAAATTCCTGGCAGTTGAGTTGTTTGAGGATTGCTGCGCAGATTTGGCAGCAGGAGCAGTGACCATGAAGTTTCTGGTCTTCCTCTTCTTGTTGCTACTTTTGGATGAGCTAGCAGCTTCAGACTTGACTTCAGTTTTGACTTCTTTTGCAGTAGTCTTGGTGTCAGTCTTCTTGTGTCCCTTCCGAGTAAGAGTCCCATTCTTCACATGGTTATCAGTAAGAGTTGCAGATAGACGGATAGCAGCCTCCAGTGTTTTGGGATTACTCCCGTAGACCGTATCCTGAATCTGTACCGGCAGCCCGCCGATATATTTCTCAATCGCCCTCTCCAAGGGTGTCACCATATGAGGCACTAGCAGACTATACTCATGGAATTGAGTATTGTAGATGACGTTCTCGCCACTATCTTGTTTGAGTTCCCAGAACTCAGTCTCCAGTTTCCTCATCTCGCTTCTAGGACAGAATTCAGTGGTCATCAGATTCTTGACCTCTGTCCATGTCAGTGCTAAGGCAGCATCCACTCCCCTAGTTCGTTTTTCCCCATTCCACCAAGTCAGTGCTCTCTTTTGGAAAACACTGGTGGCATAGCGAACTTTCAGATTCTCGGGACATTCGCTGTTGATGAAGGTGTTCTCCATACTCTCGAACCACTGCAGCAGACCAGTGGCCGATTCAGCACCCGTGAATTTCAGGGGATTGCAGGAATTGAAGTGTTTGAACGTGCAAGTTGTCTGGTTTGCACCACCTCGATTCTGGTTAATGTTCTGGTTAGCCTGAGTCAGTTGGCTCACCAATCCAGAAATAAGTGTGGCTAACTCTTGTATGCCGGAGTTGGCATTACTGTTGTTAGCATCCCCATTGCTTGAGTCATCTTCGTTGTGACGGCGAGGCGGCATGTTTCTGAGAAATTAGAAACATGTTACTACCGTTTACAACGTAAGTCATACAAACAATGGTCAATTGAGTTTATTTTAAACAGTTAGGATTACATATAGGAACTATATTTATTTCCTATCTGTTATTTAAACTCATAATGTCTATAAATTTGCCTATTATTATTCTAAGTGTCCTAGTTGGTCATAACTAGTGTTAACTAACTATTTCCTAGATCCTATACATTCTTCACTCTATACTAACACTGACAACCTCCCAATGCAATGCAACAAGCTTATATATAGGGCATATGCAGAGGTAGATCGCAATCTCCCCTACACCGTCCCACCACCGTTCCATTGCACCACGATTATGCCCTTGCTAGTGTGTAGAGTGTGTCATGTACTTCATCATAAATCTCACTTCACACACCTTATCCTTAGTAGGATAATTTTGAGTGAAGTGATCTCTAGTTCCCTTGGACAATTAGGTTTACCTAATGTCTAAGTTCACCTGACATGTAGGCTTGCCTATTTCTAAGTTCACCTAATGTCTAAGTTCACCTGACATTAAGTTTCCCCCAACTGTCTAAGTTCACTAAAATCCATATCAATTCCAATGTCAATAATCATCATTAAGGGTTCATATCATCACGAAGTGCTCTTATTGTCACTAAGTGTTCATATCCTCCCTATAGTTTATTCTCATCCAGTGTCCATACCATCACTAAGTGTTAGTATCATCACTATGCGTTTATATTATCATCAAGTGTCTATATCATCTCCCAAGTCCATATCACATCACTAATCGCTCATTATCTTTCGTTAATCCTATGCACCCTACGTGTCCAATCCGTATGTTTTTATAAGGGAATTTATAAGTGTTTATCAAGTGTGATCATCCAAAGTGTCAATCCAAACCAACCTTAACCAACAGACCATCAACATCCATCTCACAATAATTCCTAGTAATATCCTAAGTTCCTGACACTGACAGACCCCCGATATACTACAAATGGTATATGTATAGGGCATATGTAGGGGTCAGTCGCAACTGCCCCAGCCACCGTCCCACCACCTTTGTAGTATACCACGAGTATGTCCTTGTCTGGTGTTTACAATATAAACAGATAATTCCTAAAGCAAGTAATTCATAAACAATTTATTTCCTAAGCAAGTAATTTCCCAAACGGGTAGTTCCCACATTCTTCAATACTGACATCCACCTAATGTACCGTAAATGGTATATATATAGGGCATATGTAAGGGTCAGTCGCAACTGCCCTAGCCAACGTCCCACCACCTTTACGATACACCACGTGCATGTCCTTATCGAATCATTAGGGCACACATAAGCAAGAAATTAATAAGCAGCATATGTAATCAGATGTATATCAGAAGTTCAGTTAACATGTAATAAACACATAAGCATGAAATCCTGAGTATACTAACTAGTGTATGAAATTAATTCATACTAGGGTATCCTACGGTTATAGACTAGGTCAAACATTTCTAGTAACCTAATTCCCTATAACCCAGGCTCTGATACCAATCTGTAACACCCCGACCGACGGCGGAATCATCGGGATGCCACGAGGGATGTGTAGATTGTTCAAAAGCTCATGGGCATCTAAATCATATCATCATATATCATTTAATCAACCACAATAATCACACAAAAATCATGTTCATCATGAATCAATTACATCAAATACACAAAAGATTTAGTTAAACTAACTAAACTCTAATCGCCAGAAATTTAGTTAATTAACTAAGTCCAAGAATCCTATATGATGATGATGTCCAAAATAGAAGAGATCACCCTCTTCATCCTACTTGTCTCCATCACCTGAAACATGTAAGAAAATCAAGTGTCAACTACAAAAGTAGTTGGTGAGTAATCATAAGTTTTTATATTTAAAAATGTTTTAGTAAAATGCGTTTGAAAGTTTATGCTTAAAAATGGTTTTATAAAATGCTTTGTTTAAAAACGGGTATAAAACTTATGATCTTCTTGAGAAAATCCATATGAATACCTGTATGAGATAATCCAACACACATCCATCAATTCAACAACCAAACACATACACAATCACATAACCACATAACCAAATCAATCATAGCCAATCACAAGTAATCATAATCAAATATAGGCAATCAATCCACAACAAATCAACCAAACTCAATCAATCATATTCTCAATCAATGTTCGTGACTATACATGATTCCTTATGTATTTAACATAAGTTAGATACATGAATCATGGAGTGGTCGCTAACCACGTGACAATACATGAAGCCAAAGCAAATAACCGAAGTCAAAGGCAATGCTTCACAGATGTGGAAACCATCCACGTGACAATACATGAAGTCAAACAAATAACCGAAGTTAAAAGTAATGATTTCACGGAGTATGAGACAATACATGTAATCTTTGTTATTCACCGAAGTCAATAACAATGTTTACACGGATTTATAATAATCAGTGATAATCCATAATAATGATAATTCATAATAGTGAATATCATAATGATAAACAGGTATTATCCTTGTGTTATCAAAATAATATTTAAACTGGTATACATGTTTCACCTTCGAGTTTTAAAACTAAAATAGTTTAAAGAAAGGGAGGTTATGAGAACTCACCTGAAGTCCTTAGAATCAGTGTTCTCTAATAATGCGCGCTCGCGTACGTAACTCACGTCAACTCAACAATCTGAGATTATTGTTTTTCATGATTATAAGTATACGTGTCATTAATTTATCTAAATAATATTACGGGTTTCTCTACAACATGAAGTGTATCATTACTTAGTTTTGTTATCTTTCTAAGTAAAATAGATTTGCTCCACCTTCGGTGAATGTTTGACATTATAACTACTTTAGAGTTGTTATAATCAACTTATCTTTTAAGCATAAATTATTATAAGCCAATATGGGTATTCTCATGGATCACCCTAATCCCACCCTTAACTAAACATACATATTCCATGATCTTTGCATGCATGTTTAAATAGGTGGTCATTATAACTTTAATTAATAATATTTCGATTTAAACTTAAGGAAACATATTTGGATTGATCGTATGAGTGCTCATCATTAAAGATAGTTAGATTTGCTAGTTGCTAACTATCCTAATATGATGCACTTATTATGATATCATGGATACATCCTTACATGCAAAATTAATTACCTTAACCACCTTAATTTGAAATAATGATTTCCTTAGATCTCAATTTAATAATTTATATACATTAAGTTAATCCCAATTCAAGTTAAAGTATATGTATATATATTCATTTGTTTCTTAGATTCAAATTAGAATTAAGAAAGGTGGTGGTTAAGTTTATCCACACATGCATGGATACATCCATCTCTATTTACCCCCATATCATTGCTTAAACCCACTTAATTACTTAGTCTAAATAGATTGAACTCAACTAGCCTCCTAGACCAGCGAACCTATGGGGTTTAGGGCTAAGGTTCGGCCCTCATTATGTTTGGTTCGTGGTCCATGGTTCGTTGGGGATGGTTCGGCCAACAAGCAACAAGGTTCGTAGGGCTAAGGATTGGTCAGGGTTCGCTGCCCATGCAACCATGCAAGGCTCGTGACCCTTAGTTCAGCCAAGGTTCGGCTAGCTGCATGCTAGGGTTCGGCTGATTGCTCGTGGCTCAAGGGTTCGCTGCCATAAGGCTCACGAACCATTAAGTTCGTTCATCTAACAGTAGGAGGGTTCGGCCAAGAAACCTGCAAGACTAAGGTTCGTTGGTTGATAAAGGGTTCGTCGATGGCATGCCTGCCTGTGCAGAGTTCGGCTCACCTTTTCCCGCCCAGCTAGGGTTCGTGAGAACCAAGGGGTTCGGCTCTCCCTGCTGTCACGACCGAGCACTGTTCATCATCATCCTCATCGCATTTTACAGGTTTAAGGTCGTCCCTAGTTCCCCTCAACTCAATTAAATCTCGATTAACACATTACAAAACCCGAAATCCCGATTTAAACGAGTATCTATAAACGAAATAGGGTTTTCACCCAAAACCGAAAACAAAGCTTTAGATCTACCTCGATTCGTCGGCTAAAACCGTAGTTTCTTGGTATCTCCTTGTAGCTCTCGTCCTCCCGAACGCGTGGACGCCAAGTTCTCGCAAATCCGTCAAGAATTGAAGGAGAAAGGCTAGAGAGAAGGTAGAGAATGTGTGTGTGTGTTTTTAGAGAGAGAGAGAAGATGGTGAGAATGAAAGAAAAGAAGGAAGTAATCTTCCTTATATCGCGTGTCTAGTCCCCGGGTCCGGTCTCGTTTTTATCGCGATATCGTATCATAAATGCTCGGTTTAGTTCATAAAACATATTTAAAATATAACACGTTTAAATAATTGTATTTTGTTACAATAAAAGTGATTTTTAATAAAATCGTTTAAATAACACGTCACCGGTTATTTTCATCAAATTAATTGTTTAATAAAATAAATAAATTTATTCGAAATCGTTTTAAGTTGTGATTCCTAATAAACATTTTTAGTTCTAATTTATTAGATTAATATCGTTTGATATTATTTAATTATCTCGTCGAAATGCGTTACTCGCGTACGTATTCGTAAAGGTCGTCACCTTTGCGAATCCGATGCTCGTATCGCATTTCGATTTGATCTAAGATTTATGGAATATCGTTTTAGAATATTATTCTTAATAATTATATTCTTGTGAATCGTCACCCACGCGAATACATTATTAAGTTAATATTTCTAAATTAATATTCGCGATTAAATAGTGTTCGTAACCTCACTTCGCGTAATTAATTCCCATTATTTAATAACTTAAATATTATATTCCCAAACCAAAACCCACTAAACCAAGTCACTGACACATCCATGATAGACCGAAATATGCATATGTATAGGGCATATGCAGAGGTAGATCGCAACCTCCCCTACACCGTCCCACCGCTATTTCGATAAACCATGACCATGTGTCCTTAACTATGTTTAGTAACCAGACCATAACAAACTCCCAGTTCCATCCCAAAACCGTTCTCAAACCAATAATCCATCATTATCAGTGATAAGTAACCGCGATAAACACTACGGGTCTGTTTAGTTGAATTTCAACTAAACTTCCCGTGGTTTACGCGTATAATAAATTATAATCATGTATACCAGTAACAGTGATAATATCAATAATGTAAATCAATAATTTCATAATCATTCATAATAAATAAATCTCCAGTCGTAACAGTACAATCGTACGGATGTACGGACGTACGGACAACTGAAAGTACAGTGATGTTACAGTCTCCCCTAGTTAAAGGAATTTCGTCCCGAAATTCAACTTGGAGTGACCGTAGTAAATAAATGTGGGTACTTAAGCTTCATCTGATCTTCCCGCTCCCATGTGAATTCTGGACCCCGCTTCGATTCCCAACGTACTTTGACAATTGGAATTCTACTGCGTTTGAGCTGTTTAACCTCACGATCCATTATCTCCACTGGTTTTTCAACGAAGTGCATGGTATCATCGATGCGGATGTCATCGAGTGGTACCTGAAGATCCTGATCAGCTAAGCACTTTCTTAGATTGGACACGTGAAACGTCGGATGCACATTACTAAGTTCTGGAGGAAGTTCCAATTTGTAAGCAACCTTCCCGATCCGTTCAAGGATCTTAAAAGGGCCAACGTATCGTGGAGCAAGCTTCCCCTTCTTCCCAAATCGAACAACGCCCTTCCAAGGCGACACTTTAAGCAATACCATATCTCCCACTTCAAACTCTAGAGGTTTTCTTCGTTTATCCGCGTAACTCTTCTGTCTGCTGCGAGCAGCTAACAGATTGTCACGGATCTAAATATGACCTGCAGACTCGATTCATCAAGTCCATGAACACTGCAGGTGCATTGGTCAGCCCAAATGGCATAACCACGAACTCATAGTGTCCATATCGAGTTCTAAACGCAGTCTTTGGTATATCCTCATCATTTACTCGTAACTGATGATACCCGGATCGTAAATCAATCTTAGAGAAGCAAGTTGCTCCCTGTAATTGATCAAATAGATCATCGATCCTAGGTAGAGGATATCTGTTCTTGATTGTTAACTTGTTCAGCTCACGATAATCTATGCACATGCGAAATGAACCGTCTTTCTTCTTGACAAATAGAACCGGAGCTCCCCATGGAGAGAAACTCGGTCTAATGAAACCTTTGTCTAGAAGTTCTTGAAGCTGACTAGACAGTTCCTGCATCTCAGACGGTGCTAATCGATACGGTGATTTCGCCACTGGGTTTGCTCCAGGGACGAGATCAATTCTAAACTCCACTTGTCGGACTGGTGGTAGTCCAGGCAAGTCTTCTGGAAATACGTCTGGATAATCTCTGATGACCGGTACATCTCCAACTGCCTTCTTGTCAGGTTTCTTTTCCACCACGTGAGCTAGGAATGCGAGGTATTTCTTCTTCAGATACTTCCTCGCCTTGATACACGATACAATCTTCAAACCGCGGCAGGGTTTCTCTCCGTAGACTATCATCGTTTCGCCGGATGGTAGGGGAATTCGAATGAGTTTTTCCGAACACACGATTTCAGCATTGTTTTTGGATAACCAATCCATTCCTACTACAACTTCGAAGCTTCCGAGAGTCATAGGAATGAGATCGATGGAAAAGAGATGGTCATTTAGTCTTAGCTCACAAGCATGAATTATGGAATCTACAACTATGGTTTTACCATTTGCTACTTCTACGGTATAGGGAGCAGTAAGTGTTGATAGTTGCATATTAAGCAAAGAAGCAGTATGAGCAGAGATAAAACTTTTATCAGCACCAGTATCAAATATGATAGGAACATAGTGATCATTGATAAGAAACGTACTCGTGATGACTGCCGGCTCTTCACGTGCTTCAGCAGTTCCAATCACGAAAGCACGAGCAGCAGCAGTATTGTTGTTGAGTTTTGGACACTGATTTCTGAAGTGTCCCTCTGCCCCACAATTATAGCAAGCTCTTCCACTTGTAGTAGCAGTGGTGGTGGTAGCAGTTGTGGCAGCAGCAAGATGTGCAGATCGGCATGTAGCTGCCAAGTGTCCCATACGCCCACACTTGAGACACTTTCTGCATGCAATAGTGGGTAGATGATGGTATTGGCATTTGGTGCAGAGTGGCAATGGACCAGTATAAGGCTTTCTGACTGTGGAAGATTGTGGCATAGCAGTAATGGGTGTGGCATGAGTGGGAGTAACTGCAGTCAGGGCTGCAAAGTTCTTGATTGTCTTTTGCTTCTTCCTCTTTTGATGATGCTGTTCAGGCTTTTTGCCTTCATCAGTCTGTGCTCTTTTGAATCCCTTTCGGGTGAGCACCCCAGATTTCACATATTCTTCAGTGAGTGAAGCACCAAGTTGAATTGCTGCTTCCAAAGTAGTGGGGTTGTTCCCATGACAGTTCCTCTGACCACCAAAGGCAAACCTTCAATGTATTTCTCTATCCTGCGAGGTAGAGGAGTAACCAAGTGTGGTACCAAAATGCACAACTCATGGAAACGAGTTGTATACTTGGCACTTTCACCACTGTCTTGCACCAAGTTCCACATCTCCACCTCCAGTTTCTTTAGTTCATGACGTGGACAAAACTTTTCCACCAGCAAGTTCTTGAAACCTTCCCATGGTAAAGCTAGAGCGACTTCGCGTCCTCTGGTGTTCTTCTCAGAGTTCCACCAGGTGAGTGCTCCCTTATGAAAAGCACTTGAGGCCATCTTGACCTTCAGATTCTCAGGACATCCAGTGAAGTCGAGAATGTCTTCAATGCTTTCTAGCCATTGCAGTAGACCAGTAGCTCCTTCAGTCCCAGAGTACTTAGGAGGCTTAGCATCGTTGAACTGCTTGAATGTGAAGTTAGCAGTTCCAGAGGGATTGGTGTTGGAGTTGTTAGCTGAGTCACTGGTACTCCCCCGAAGATTCTGGGTGATATCAGTGACCATGCCCGGAATGACATCTCTCATATGTATAGCGATGGCTCGGGCAATCTTGTTAATCTCATCATCGTTACCACTTGTCGAACCCCCAGCATTTGGGTCACGTCGAGGAGGCATTCTACGAATAGAAGCCACAAGTGGGTCAGTAATGAGAATGGATACAATTGAATTTTCATGATAAGTCAGTAATATATCCATACTACTAGTATTATCATTCAATTGTAATATGATCCAGTACACGTATAAGTTATCAACTTATTTGTATACTTATCATGTGAATATGTACGATGTCTCATGATCTCCCCACCAAATCTACACACTGACACTTTCCCGATATACCGAAAACAGCTTATATATAGGGCTCACTCTCGCTGCCCACCACCGTTTCGATATACCACGATCATGCCCTTGCTAGCATTTGGCATCACGTTTGTACTGATTTCCAAGTGTGTTCCATTGATTAAGAATCTCATGATCTTTGATCAGCTTGAACTATGATTGATTCCATGATTGAACTATGATTATGTTATGCGTGCACCTACTAACAGTTGTTAACATGTAGAACTAAGTCATACGTGTGTTCTACACTTTCCTGTTAACCTATGTCAGTAAGTACTAATGATGTAATCACTTAAGAATTTCACTTAAGGTTTACATTTACAGAATGTTCACAACTTGATTGATTCACCATAATGTTTGGTTCATCCAAGTTTGAATTGCACTATGATTTGATTCACCAATGATTGTTTCCCAAATGTTTGTATCCCATGTGTTTGACTCATGTTCCATGTTTCCAGTTGATCCCAAATCCTCACTCCAAATACAAACGCCGGATTCCCCCTAACGTACTGAAATAAGCTTATATATAGGGTAAGCTCTCACCGACCCACCACTTACCTCAACACATCAGCGTTAATCCGTCGTCTATATTTGGGGCTAAGATTCCAACTGTTGATTGATTATGATTGTTTCATGATTGCCTCTTGTTCTGTGACTATGATTATGATTATGTAAACCATGGTTCTTAATTTGTTTGAAATTAAAACCTTAGGTTTTAGCATGTGTGTCCTAGGTTAATTAACCTAGGTTCTCAATACCTACAGTATCGAGTATAATGATCTCTTGTGAGAACTTCAACTAAAGAATACTGTTACACAGATTCTAAGTTATAAAGTTCCTATGATAATGAACACCTGATAATGATAACAATGATAACAATGACAAGGATTTCAAATCAAGATTCTAAATTAATAGATCTTGACCTTTGAATTCCTATAGTGAATGTGACAAGGACTTTAGATCAAAGATAACAATCTTTGCCTCTAAATCCCATAATGAATATGACAAGGACTTTAGATCAAAGATAACAATCTTTGCCTCTAAATCCCATAATGAATATGACAAGAAATTCATATCAAAGATACTGAAACTACAGATCTTTGCCTCTGAATTTCTATAATGATCTCTGTGTGAGAATTTCAGATCAAGGATACTAAGAATACAGATCCTTGCCTCTGAAATCCTTAATGCATATGTGTGAGAATTTAATTCGGTTTCTAAAATTATAGAATTCCGATTCAAATTCCTTGACTCGATATCTAATCTTAGTAAAATGTCCTAAGATCTTTCAAGCTTAATGTAGACTTAATGCTTACTTAAGTTACTTAGATCCTAAGTATCCTCAAGCCTATAGCACTTAGTCCTATTGGGTAGCTTAGGTTATAGTCTAGGTCATTAAACATTGGGTTTTTCCTAGTTCTCTACAACCTTGGCTCTGATACCAACCTGTCACACCCCTGCGCCGCGTGCGGAATCCACGGCGCGGTGACGTATGATCAGTTGAATCATGCACAAGTATTGAATAAGAACAACCACAATGGATTACTAAGTTGCATAATGTTTAGACAATTGTTTAGTTACAGACAACCTATCTACCAAAAGAAAGACAACTACAGACCCAAAATATAGTTACAAAATAAGACTCCAAACAAGACAATTAAACATTTAGGATTTAGTGTGTTTCTAATCCATCCTAGCATGTTTCTTCATCTTGTTCTATCTTAGAATGGTCTCCTTAGTTGTCCCTGAGATTGTCTTAAACCTGATTTCCTGAAACACGTGAAAAGTAACTGTCAACTACAGACGTAGTTGGTGAGAACAATAGGTTTAAACATTTGTAAACATGAGTTATATGATATAAGACATAGGTAAGTTAAAGCATCATAAGATTCACACGGATGAGCTGTAACCCAAACTAACATCAAGTAAGAAAATGAGTGTAAACAGTCCAATCACTGTTCGCACGAAAGCCAATAATATCAAGTCCCAAACCACGTTTGGAGTTAGATAATACGTCAGCAGTTTTGATAACCATATGACACCAGACCTACAGTTGGCTTTTAAAATAAATTTAAAAGCTAACTCCATCCTGGATAAGGAACAATGAGTCCGCTTTCCCTTGTTGTGATCACCCAGTACTAACGACAATGAAACTTGATGGGTTTATAAGTTTGTTTACAACAATGGACACCATGTTTATGAATCTTACTTTAACCGAATGTGTTAATGTCTTATTGAAAACCTAGATTTAATTCCACGAATTAAATCCTTTGTTTATGTAACATGAAATGAATCCCTTGATTTGATTACCATGATGTGAACCATTTGATTTGAATACCACAAAATGAACCACTTGATTTGAATACTACAAAATGAACCAACTTGCTTTGAATACCATGATATAGTGACCTTGTGTAACAACAAGGTTTTTAACAAAAGAAAGAGTTTATGAAATCATTTATTTAAAAATGTTTATCCTTTAAAAGAACATTTGAGTAAAACTGTTATAAAACATTTCAAGAAAACATTATAAAATCCTTTTTAGTAATAAGGGTTTAATAGTGAATAATTCCTTTAAAACAGTTGACAATTTCCTTAAACAGTTGAAGAATCACTTGGATTCATAAGATAAACCTGTAATGTTTATGATTACACATAAACTGTGCAATGAAACAAGATTGAAATAGCGGTTTTGATCACGTGTTCCACCCCAAAACAGTTATAAAACAGTAAAAGAGGGGCTAATGTTCTCACCTGTCTGCAGTAGACTCTGAACTAAAACAGATAGCAAGTAGCAAACAAGACTTCTAATTGGTTCCTATAACATTGTAATCATACATAAGATATAGGATTTATAGATGTATAGACTTTGATTCATTGATTGACTTGTGTTTCTCTTGAACTAGATTAACTTGATTACTTGATTACTTGATTGATCATGGGTCTAAGAAACTTGTATGATGTCTTTTGTACAAAACTTGTTTGTGTAATACATATGTTCATATGTTTGATAAACCAATGATTTGTAGGTGTTGTGAAAAGTTGTACCAATTGTTTATGTCTTTGTGTTGTGAATTAATTCCATGAATGGATTAAGTTATAACTTAAACCATGCATGATTAGTTCACAAGTATCAAGTTATGATTTCACATTGAGCTTTGAACCTATGTAAACGCCATGGCTCTTGGATCAAGTCCATGTACCACTTAGGTTCATGATGGGTCAAGTATTTGTGGTGTTGGGCCTATTAAATGTGATGTTGGCCCAACAACTTGTATATAGGCCTCATAACACGCCCAAACTAATTTAGAGTTAATTAGGATCAAAATTGAGCCGTATGGGTTTGGATTTGGGCCTAATGGATTTTATTGGGCTTGTTCAAGTCATGTGGGCCGTATGTAAATCGAATTGAGCCGAGATATAACTGAATTGGGCTTGTTCTAATGTGGCCGAACTAATACAATTGATTTGGGTCGACATGGATCAAGTTGGGCCGAAGGAAGGTGAGCTGCCAACTTTGGGCAGCGAACCCTCTTGGGTTTAGCCGAGGGTTCGCCCTTATAACCATAGGGTTCGGTTATGATGAGGGTTTCGAGGGTTCGGCCAAAATATCCAGCATGGTTCGACCAAGGAGCTTTGTCTAGGGTTCGTTCACCGGAGGTTTGTCAGCATGCCATAGGGTTCGCTGCTTGTGACTAAGAGTTCGTTGACCACAATCATCAAAAAGGGTTCGGCTACATCCCTATGGTTCGTGTCTGCAATCAAGTTCGTGGGACGCATGAAGGTTCGGGCAACTAGGGTTCGCTATGCATGACATAGTTCGCCTGTTCTCACACGAACCATGCAGGGTTCGTGACACTAATCAAAGCTGGTTGATGGCTCGGGAGGGTTCGTGACTATGGATGGTTCGTCGACAGCATGAAGGCTCGTGAGGACCCCTAGGGTTCGGCCATGTTCTTGACAGCTAACAGGTTCGTCGAGGGAGGTTCATGAGTAGTATGGTTCGCTTGATGATGCAGATGCAGGTTCGCTGAGCTAGTGAGGGTTCGCCATACTCAAGAAGGTTCGGCCGGGAAACCCTAATGGTTCGGCCACTTAACTGGTTCGGCCGAGGTTACCTCCTTCCACGAACCCTGTGCGAGCATCATCATCACCATCGAACCACCATCTCCAAACCAAGATCTAAGTCATCCTAACCTTGAGAAAGGTTGCTACATGTGCGAAACTCGAAATATGATGCAATAGAACCGGTTATGTGTGCGTTTTACAAACCCACGCACAAAACCCTATTTTTCCAGATTTTCTTTCGAGCATACCTCTGATTTGGCCGGCTGATCTTGCTGATTTCTTGTACTTTCGTGTAGATAATGTTGAGAGCTTCGCGTGGATACCAAGAATGACGAAATCCGTTGAGAAATAAGCGAGTTATGCGCGTTTGAAGCTCGGTTTTTAGAGAGAGAAAGGGTTGGACGAATTTGTAGTGAGAGAGTGGGTTGTTGGTTGCATTTATGAAGAAAATAGCCTTGTTCAAGGCTTTTATAGCCCGGGTGGTGTTCGGGTCCGTTTCGGTCGCTCAGTTCGCGTTTCCGGAACGTAACGCGTATTTTACGCGACTTTTATTTAAATAAAATGTTTAACTCATTAAAATGATGAGTTTCAAAATTGTAAAAATATAAAATAATTAATTTAATTATTTTGCTCTTCGTGCGTTGTCAGATCGTTAAAACATTCGAAATTACGTGTATACCCGCAATCGCGTACGTTTTACGATCGTATTAATTATTTAAAGTCGTTTAATCGTAATTATAAGTTCAACATTCGTACGATTATGGATCGTCACCCATAACTATACTCAGTCTCGCTTACAGATTACGATCTTTGTTGAATTAATTAAATGTCATAATATTCGTCTCGACACTACGCACTAACACTAACCTGTTACACCGAACGCAGTATATATATAGGGCTCACTCTCGCTGCCCACCACTGTTTCGATATAACAAGTTACTGTTCTTGCCTAGTGAAATCGACTGTAAATAAATAATACATACTTGTTTATGAACACTAAGATCCTGTAACACACAAGCACACATTATGAACATACGAATCACATTGATGAACTGAACCATGAAAAGACACTGTTCTAACACTGTTTACAACCACTATGACTAAATGCACAAATGTTACATTGGTCCTACGCGTCGCCTGGCTGTTCGGATGAGCCCATTTTAATTGTTTGAGTTCGTTTTTACTTGTTTCCCAGTTATAGTTAATCATTTATCGTTGTTCGGGTTATATTTGGTCAATGTTTGATCAGTTGTGAACTATTTGTTGTTTAGTTATTCGTTTTGTTCGACGTTCACCAACGTTCGTGAATTATTCGAAACGTGTGTGCGTGTATCGATAATTTACCGAATTTTCATGTTTGCAACTGTGTTTGTACCGTTGTGCCACGTGTCTCACTAAATTAAACTAATTATAGCGCCATGTATGCAATTGTTATTTAAATAAACATTTAATTAAAAGAAAAGGTTGACCTGTGAATTACAGGGTGTCGCATCATCCCCCTGTTAGAAAGAATTTCGTTCCGAAATTCGAAATTCAGCTTGCGTTGTTAGTGTTTGTCGGTTCAGCGAACATGTTTGGGTACTTCTTTTACATCTGGTCTTCACGTTCCCACGCGAATTCCGGTCCGCGTCGCGAATTCCGGTCCGCGCCGTGAATTCTATCGCACTTTCACAATCGGTATCCGGCTAAGCTTGAGTTTCTTGATTCCCCGGTCCATAATCTCCACCGGTTTCACAATTGGGGTCGTTACCATCACCAATGAAGAGCTGTCAGTATCGCACTCAAGGCAGCGTGCTTGTGACTTATTAGTTACTTGTCTCGAGATGACGTTCTCTCTTGAGACCAATGTTGCCACTTGGTTGCTTCACTAGTTGTGCATCTATGCAACTGGATTGCTATCATCAGAGCCTTAGAGGTGGTCGCCAGAGGGAATGAGAGAGCTAGATTATGTGAGATTATGTGTGACGGTTGGGGCAAGGGTCTGGTTTACAGAGCCTCAGGTCTCATTTTGCATTAATGGTTGTACATCTTTTAATTATAGGAGATTTTCACTTTTTCTCCAATATCTATTATATAATAGTAAAAATAAGTTATAACATACAAAATATAATCCTTGGTTGCTTTATAAAATATTTTATTTAAGATCATACATTTATCTAGTTTGACTCAAATAAAGATGATGTTTCACACAAAACTTAAGGTTAATGGCATTATAAAAAGGTTTATTAACCTGCATGATTTAAACAAGTTAAGGTTAATGTTATTAAAAATTAATTGTCATTATTTAAGCTGATTTTTTTAACAGCAACAACCAATCGTAACGTCGTACTGACTTTTTTTTACTAATTTTTTTTGTATTGTTTTTTAATTTTTTTTTACTGGATTTACGATTTTATGTACCAGATTTTTTGTTTTTTTTGGTAATAGATTTTGTTTTTTGTACTAGATTTTATTTTTTGTGCTTGATTTCTATTTTTATGTTTTTAACATGTCACATATCAAATTTTAGTGATTTCTACTTTTATTAGGCAACATTTTGTTTTTTATAGGTTTAACCCCCATGTATATGTTGTACAATACACAATACCGTATAAATAATCAAAGTAATTTAATATATTTAATATTCTAGTTGAATTATTTATAAACAACTAGACTTTCATATAGTAACCAGTTTATTTAATTATTGTTCACGTAAACATATGCTTAAAGGGGTGTTCATCGAGTCGGATCACGGTTTATTTTGGTTATTCGGATCAGGTTGCTCGGATTTGAAAATTTTAATACCTTATCCAATACCCGACCCAATCCGGATTCGGAAATTTTTAATCCGATCCGAATCTATCCGAGTAACCCGAAAAAACTTATTTTTTCATCCGAATAACCCGAAAAAATAGGGTTTATTCGGGTTGAATTCGGATATCCGATCCGAATAAACAGTATTTTGTATATCTGATATCTGATCCGATCCGAATTCGGAAAACGGATATCCAATCCGAATATCCGAATCTTTAATTCGGATCGGTTTTTCCGGGTTTCGGATTTCGAATTTTTTGACCACCCCTATGCTTATAACATGTGATCAAAAGGAAAAGCTCAACTTTTGTGTCTGAGCAAACTGTAAAGATATCATCGAACTTCTAGTCTATTGGTAGCCTCTTAACTTTTCTTATAAAAGATCTTGAGTTGGAATTTTATCTAAAACAAATATTGCTCTGGGTTGAGCCGGTAGTTTTTTTAGTCATAGGTTTCCTGAATGAATCAGTTACCACACTCGTTATTTGAACGAAACAAACAAACAAACTTACTCAGTATATTCCCACTTTTCAGTAAGGTCTGGGGGAAGGATGAACACAAACTTTACCCCTTTTCGGATAGAGAGACTGCTCTGAAGGAGTCCCCGGCTCAAAGTTATCGTTTGAAGTTGATTATCTCAACATTTTTAACGTTATTTTCACAAAATAAGTAAAATAACGTTAAATTTATTGCAATTTTACTTTGATCTTTTGAGGGCCCACACACACATATATTATATGTGTGCACCGCAGATAAGTCGTCGTTATTTAAACCAAAGTGTAATCTATTTGTTAGAATGATAATTGGGTGATGGAACGATTGCGGTTAAAAGAACAAACGGTAAAGATATTTGGAGCTGACGGAGCACCACGTCAAAGCCTATCTAAAGTCTAAACTAAACAATGGGCCGCGTCTAATCCAACGGCTACAACTGTTCTGATTCAACCCCACATCCAATCAGGGCCAACCATCTCTCACGCGCGCTGTCTTAGCAGCAATAAACACGCGCTTCATAGATGTCTGCAAATCTGAAGTAAACTTGGGTAGGGGTGTTAATCGGATCGGATAACGAGTTATTCGAGTTTTTTGGATTGGATTTTTGGGGTTTGAATTTTTTTTGATCTATCCGAAACCCGACCCAAAATTCAAAACATATTATCCGACCAAAATAACTAGTTCTTGCATATTCGAAACCCGACTCGAATCAAAAATCATATTATCCGACCCGAAAAACCCGTAATAGATTTCGGATAACGTTTTTTCGGGTTTCGGATACGATTCGGATTTCGAATTTTTCGAGTTTCGGATATTTGAATACCCCTAAACTTGGGGAATCAGGTCAGATGGTTAGTGTTCGAGGCATGGCAAACTCAATGAGCCAAACAAATCATGCAAATGTTTAGAGCCTTTAAAAATATAACTCTCAATTTTTATATTTTTTTATAAATAGAGGATTCTTTTGGTCTGTATGCTTTTATAGTTTTATAGGTGTTGAGTTTGAGTTTATTCGTATTTTTTCTAAAAATCTTTCGGCTCATTCGAATCTTTTTCCAAACTCCACCACTGGCTACAACTGTTGTTTAAGGCTAAACGGTATGGTTCTCATGTCACCATCCAAACGGTGACATGAGTATTATTTTCTCACCAAAATCTTCAAAATATATAAACGGTCTTCTCATACTCTAAAAAATTTATCAAAACAACTCGAATAACTCATTTCAAGACATATTTGAAACCAAATGATATAAAACAAGTAATTAACTTGTTGATAATCAAAAGGTTTCTAGTCTACTAGCTACTTCCTTGACTTTCATTTGAAAAGTCTTGGGTTTGAGTACGTGCCAAAACATATTTGTTGAGACAATAACAGAAAGTTTATCTACTCATAGAATCCTCCTGGAGTGGACTCGTGCGTATGTCTTAAAACATCAAATTTGAGAGGACGGTTGAAATCATATTTTGAATGTCTTCGATGATTAGATGCAAATCCCCCAATTAAATGGCTTCAGAAAATACAATCGTTTATTGTTTCACAATCATTCCCCTATTCATAACCATTAATTGGTTTAGCACTAAAACTTAATCCAACCCTGTGACAAATTGCTGGACATGTTGCGAAAATAAAAAAAAAAAAACGCGTGAGAGATAACACAAAAATTGAAGGAGTGGGGAAAAGTAGGCCATCCAAGTTCAAAATATCATAATGCTTCATTATTTATTTATACCAAAGGAGCTTTGACATAACGGTAACCACTTGGATTTTCAAATGAAAGGTCACGAGTTCAAATTACTCTCAAGAAGAAATAAGGGTTCTTGGGAGGTCAGGGGTTTTCCGGTGCGGTTTCCTCCTGAAAATAAGTGGTTCACACGTTAAGATCCAATGCCGTTCAATTTTTTTTTTATTTATATATTTATTTTTATAAATCTATTATATTTAATAAATCAAAATAATTGAAGGACACATGACTACATGTTATAAATTTAGATCATCCTCACACTAATTTTCTCGCTTTTACTTATAATAAATACACAACTTTAATAAATACTAATTATACAATTATATATTCTTTAATCTTTATACCATTTTTAATTAAAAAAAGTTCGTCATATTAAAAAAATATATTACATAATAGTATTAAGTACTAATTATATTATATATACATTTTATAATTCAAAAGGATTTCTTAATATAATAAATATATTAAAAAGCACACATTTAAAAAATCAAATTATTATAAAATATGAAAAATTTCCAATAATTTAGAACTCATAATTTTTTTTATAATTTATAAGTCATTATTATTAACTATTTATTGTTTTTCTTTATCAGCTTGTGTAATAACAACTAAAATCCTATAATTTTGTAAAAATGTCATTTTTAAAAACAACTTTTTTAAATAAAATGTTTAAAAACCAAACTTTGGAAAAGAAATTTTTTAAAATACAATATTATTATTTTATTTTCTATGTAATGTTGATCATATATTAAATGAAAAAGTCATTTGCAGTTTTTAAATTTATATTATGTAATACTTATTAATTTTTATTGAACTGTGTAATACACGAGATAGTAACATAGTATATAATATATAAATATATAAAAATATTATCTTTCTCCGGCAATCATTCGGTTACGTTCAACCCATGCTCTCCCTCTCATCTGGTTCACGTTCAAACAACACCCAATTTGTGTTCTAACTCGGACACAACCCAATCGATTCAAATTCGTCGAATCAGGTGACTAACCGTTTACATAGATCAGTACTAGCTAATTTACAGCTTCATTACACCTATCAGACATCAAATTAGTATCTTGAACATTGACGTCAAACACCCAATTTCTGAGCTGTAATCGATTCAATTTAGGTGTTTTGATTATATATTAAGACTGTATAAATTTGATTTTTTAATTCAAATTGTGTGAGAAGATCTGAACATCTTGTTCTTCTCGTATGCAAGTTTTCGGCGTTGGAATTTGAATTTGATTCGTCTAATTTCATTTTTTGGTTAGTTTTGCTGATTAGTGATATTTTTTGCTGCTAAATTCGTAATGACTAGTGAAATTACTGAAATCTGATGCAATTATGAATGTGTGTGTATCTGCGAACAGATAGAATTGAAGGGAAAAAGAGAATGGATCATGAAATAGAGCCCCAAACATCGGTTGTTTATTTACAAGTCGCCAATGCAGATGATTCTTTAGTGAAGGCTGATATAGGCCATTTTGGGTATGTTCTTGATTTGATTTCCCTTCAATCCTTCATGATGCTTTGAGTAGTTGTATCTTGTTAACTCTTATGAATTTTTTTGAAATTAGGGGGTTTGGGTGTTTGTTTAGATGTCTGTTTTAAAGGGGTTTGTGTCATTTAAAGAATCAAATTCTGATAACCAGCACAAGTGGTTTACAACAACAACAAGCGTGCCCAGTAAAATCCCACTTAGAGTGGGGTCTGGGGGAAAGATAAAGACACACATTATCCCTATCTGTAAGTAGAATAGAGAGGCTGCTTCGCTAGAGTCTCCCGGAAGTAAGTGGTTGCATAAAACATAATTATGTTTGATATGAAGGTTTTGAACTATAATCACTTTATGCCAAATACTTAAAGGTTACAACTTATAATCACCTTTAGACTAGCATCAATGATCAAACACCCCTAAATTAAATAGAAGAAAAAACTAAGCATAAAGTCATCTTGGATTTATACCTTTATTGATTTGTTTAGTTGCATACACTACAAGAGGAGATGCAAGATCAGGGCACCATGTTGTGATGAAATTTTTTATTGCCGCCATTGCCATAACGAAGCAAAGGTAAACTTTTTAGGATATGATTATGTACTAATTTGGCTGTCCATTCACATGACAAGAACATACAAATGTGACGTAGTGGTAAGCGCATGAGCACTGTTGCAAAAGTCAGCCTTGGAGGCCGAGTACTCGTTCCAAGAAGTTGCTCCGAGGCCGATTACTTCTTGAGTATCACTCGAGTACTCTCCGCCTAGGCCGAAGTACTGCTGTTCCGACCTAGGAGCGCCTAGCGCCTTTTGCAACCTTGCGCATGAGTAATGACTAGCAAAATTCTCATACTTTGTCTTCAATTATTGAATGCCACTTGGCTTGCATAAGTTGCGCTTTATCTCATCGCTATGTTTAGGGGGAGTTTTCTCAAAAGGGTTCTCTTGTTTACCAATACAAAATAATTTTTCTTTAAAAAAAAATTACTGGCTGCTAACTTTTTACATGATTCAATAAATCAGAATTCCCTCGACATTGAACCTCTTCATCGACATGATGTTCCTCGGCATGAAGTTAGAAAGGTGGTTATTTCGTTTATTACTTCATATTAGTCCAAATTCCCATTTTGGTCATTATTATAACAGTTTTTGGTTTCATTTGATTGTTTTAGGTCATATGTTCTGTTTGTGACACTGAACAAGATGTAAGTCGTTTAGCTAATATTTATACATTACAAGTTACAACCAAGAAAATCAGTTACTTAAACTTGCATAGCTGCATGATTAATGGTTTAACATTGCATACTTTCTTCAGGTTCAACAAAATTGTATCAATTGTGGGGTATGCATGGGCAATTACTTCTGTCAAAAATGCAAATTCTTCGATGATGATGTAAGTTTTCAAAATTTATTTTTTCAGTCTGGTTTTTAATCTGCTATGATTAAGCACATTCATGATAATCTAAATCATCTTCAGGTTTCAAAGAATCAGTATCATTGTGATGAATGTGGGATATGTAGAACTGGCGGCGAGGAGAATTTCTTTCATTGTGAAAAATGTGGTAACAACATAAAAATCTCTGATCTTTAGTTAAAATTTTCATTGAGACAAATGTGGTAACAACATAAGAAGCCCTAGAATTTATTTAAACCAGGAAGTGAATTATATATTGATTGTATATAATAGGGTTAAGGCATGAGATATGGGTCTTTAGTGCCCTAATATCTTTTGTTGCTATATATATTTTAAGCAAGTTTTGGGGATTCTATGATAATCTGCAGGATGTTGCTATACAAAATCCATTAAAGATACACATGTATGTGTGGAAAGGGCAATGCACCATGATTGTCCTATTTGCTCTGAGGTAACATGATGCACTCTTTGTTATTGAACCTTTAATAGTTATAATTTTTTTTTTTTTTTGAATTTTGAATGAATCATTTGCAATTTGATTTGCAGTTTTTGTTTGACACATTAAAGGATCTTACCATCTTACCATGTGGGCATACAATGCATTTGGATTGCCTGAAAGAGATGAAACAACATCATAGGTTCAAACAAAAAACACCATTCACCATCTAAACATGTTATGATTGTATAATCGCGATAGTGGGTCCCATTTACAAACAAAAAAAGCGTTACAAACGATATAGACTTGATTTTCTTGATGACATCACAGGTATTCTTGCCCGGTTTGCTCGAAATCTATATGTGATCTATCTGATGTTTGGAAAAAGCTTGATCATGAGGTGTGTGTAGTCAAAGACTCAAAGTAGTCAACCCATATGCATAAAAACATGATTTTTTTTCTGGTTTCTGAATCAAACTTTTATTTGTTATTATCTTTAGGTTGAAGTAACTCCTATGCCCCAATCATATCTAAACAAAATGGTAAGTGTTAATTTCGATTAAAAACGAGTTTTCAAGCCCATCTTTTTTTTTTTTGGCTGCAAGAATACATGAAGTGTTTGGAATTGAAATGGGATTTTGTGTTTGTTTATGGAGTAGGTGTGGATATTGTGTAATGACTGTGAGAAGATATCTAGAGTTCAGTTTCACATAGTGGGACATAAATGTGAAAAGTGCAGATCTTATAATACAAGACAAATAAGAGGAGACACTTCTTCTTCTTCATACACATCATCAGTTTCTGAGGAGGTTGTTCATTAGACACACATGCATAGTTGATAATCATGAATAATTTAATGTATATTATTGATATACTCCATGTGATTTGCAAGTATCTCACTCTTGGTACATAAGTTTCATAAATTAACTATACGGTCTTAAACTTTAGACATTTGTAACGCATATATTCATTATGTCACCAAATCACTCTCACATACTTGACCAAATTACGCTCGCTCACTCACTGTGTTACAAATGTTTAAAGTTTGAAACCATATGAGTAATTTATAAAACCTAGAAATCAAAAGTGAAATACTAGCAAAACACAATTATCTTGGTAATTTACTTCTTTTTTACATTATGGATGAAAGTAGTGAATAATAGATGGGTTTGTAAAAGGAAACATCACCAAAATAGCCACTTTGACTAGTTAGTGGCTTTTAGCCATCAATTTTCAATTTTTCTACGATTTTCGGCCAATCAGAAAGCGTCATTTGGCAAAAATATTGTTGATGGAGATATTATATGGGATAATATCGCTTAGCTGTACAAATATCACCCATTCAGAGATATTATATGAAATAATATCGGCCGGAAAAATCATTTTTTTATTAAATCCACGCCAGTGATATTTTATGTGATAATATTGTTATGTCAACGATATTTTATGTGATAATATCGTTATGTCAGCAATATTATGGCGGTCAAAGACTATTTTGGCAAAATATGAGGTTGAAGTGAGTATCTTGTATATTGGATTTACCACCAATTACTATGATGGGTAAATTGAAACCTGATCAATCATTGACAGTGATTGGTGATGATTGATGAATGATTCCTGGAGTGTGCAGGCCAACAAATGTGACAAGGCATTGAAATCAATAACCATACTTCTATATCAACAAGTTACCTGAAATACTTCTGTGGTCTATTGTTTTTTAAATAGATATACGTGAAATGCAAATACGTAAAAAAAAAAAAACTAACAGAAACTATCGATTTTGTAAGTTTCAACATATTTATGATGATAAAGGAATATAAAATATGTATGAGTAATTTATTAACGTATTTACTATTTAGGGACTATCCATGTAAAAACTTTTCAAATTTTATTCATAGATACATGAGTTTTTTTTTCTTCTTCCAAATTAAGTGTGTGCAAATGAAAAACTAGTTTACCAATGGGTGTTACTTGAAATGTTAATTTTTCTTGCCCATAGTCTCTTATCAAATAATAAGTTTTCAAAAGTTAAAAAAATTATAATAAAATAAAAAAAAACACTTTATAAATTTGTCATTTTAAAAACATTTTTTGACATTTTTTTTTTTGCTTATTTGAGAATGTTTTTAATCGACCTTTTTAAACATTTTTTGGTTTTTTAATCTAATTAAAATAATTTATAAACTTTCTATCAACTTTAAAGAAATGTTAAAATCTATTTTTTATATAATTCAACAAGAAAAAACATTCTAACATAAATTTATAGGTGCTTATCGGTTATTTGGTTTAGGATTATTTTATGACGTAACTGAAAACTAAAACGATTTCTATAATGTTCTAACCAAAACGAATCCCAAGTAAAAATTTTGGTTTGGTATTCAATTTTAATTGAATAAATCAAAACCATCAAAGCGGACACTGAATAAAGCAAAACCAAGAAAACTAGAACCTACCGGAATTTAAATACAATTAAGAACTTTGGTTCTATACAATTATGACAATACTAAAAGAAAATGAGGATGGAGGATGATATTACACCAAAATTTTTGTTGAAGTATTATTAAACTTTAATTTTTAGCACCAAAATTTTTGAAAAACAGTTTTACAAAACATATCTTTTAAATTTTTTAAAGAAATACGTTTATAAATTTTTTTGAAGAAATTAATATGTATTTATTAAAGACTAAAAAAATATTTCAATTATAAACAAACATTTAAAAGAAAACATTAAATACTACATTCAAAAAGAACTAGAAAACATTTAAGAATGATCAATAACATATTTGATGAGAAAATCACTAAAAATTATCCAAATGGACTATTTGTTTACTTATAACACATCTTAAGTTAAATTAAATTGATGTTTTTTTAAGAACAATCCATTTAGACCCGAATTCATTTTGCTTAAAACCCGTTCTGACCCGCACCTATCCTGACCCGAACCCGTTCTGAGCCGTTACCCAACCTGCCCATTTTGCCAGGCATAATTATGACGTTGAATGAGTTAAGATAAGTAACATCTAACCACAATGTGAGTCAAGATAGATTACTTAAAAACTAAATAAATATAACGGATTTAAACATATAAGAATATTCAATAAAATATTTGATTAAAAAATCATTAAAAACTACTCAAATAAACAATTTGTTTAGTTACAACCCATTTAGATCAAAATGATTTTGCTTAAAACTCATCTTAACCCGCACTCATCCTATATTGCACCCGCTTGACCCATTACCCAACCCAACCCACTCATTTTGTCAGACATAATTGTCACTAAACTTTAAATCCCTTTTAGATATTTTAAGTCATAAATTATGTGAAGCAAATTATCTCAAATTTCCAAATTTAAATTGCACGACACATATTTCACATACATTTATCTGATATTATCCATGTTTTCAGTGACGATTGTGAAAACAAATCAACGGAATGGGACAAGATTGTGCTGAAAATCAAAAGCCATAAAGCCCAACTTTTTAGAGTTTGACTTTACCTTGTCAAACTTTTTGAAAACCATTATGATATTGCTACATGTTTTTGTATTTGACTCCGCAACAAGATCCGCAACAGACAGGAAAATCATATACTATCTCCAAAGTTGAAAAACTACAAAAGTACCCAACCACTTCACATAATGTCAAAAGTAGAAGTAAATTTATAAATTTAACACAAATCTATGGCATCAACGCTAAGTAATAGCACATATTGAAAGTGGCGACGCCTAGAGGTAGGCAAAAAACCGGAACCGACAACCTGAACCAAAACCAGTCGTATCCGAAGCGGTGGATACTAGCGGTTCCAAATTCTCAGAGAAATTGGAATCGGAACCAGAAAAGTGGAACTGTCTAAACCTTTACCTGGTAAAACCCGAACCAAAACCGGCCAAAAATCAGAACCAAAACCGGTTGTTGACAGGAACCAGAACCGGTTCTAGTTGAAAATTCGAATGTAAACTTGGATAATCTTAGAGGCATACTGCTACATATTCAAGCAATTCGGTAGTTCAATTCAAACTTTTCAATCAGATAAAGTCATAAAACACAAATAATCAAAAACATGTATGTGTTTGTTAAATATTTTTTTTACGAACCAAAAGACGTTTAAACAAATGAAAGAAAACGTGTTCAATGGAGAAGGGGCCAGAAAGTGCCAGAGACAATTATTTTCTTCAGTTTAAAATTTCAAAATTTAACATTATTGCACCAAAATTCAGAGCCTAATTTCACATGTGAAAATTCATTATGGAGTTCAACTAACTTTCCAATCGGATAAAACCCATGGGCTTCACCCCGAAGAGCCAATGAGATTACCAAATATCTTAAATCATGATAGAATAAAACAAACGTGAACTCTCGACATCGTGACTTATTTAATTCCATTATAACCAGTTATAATAAAATAATAACATGAAGAACTAATCCAACATTGTTTTTTCATATCTTGACTCATTTTTTTCAATTTTTAAAAACCAATCGACTAAAAAAATACCCTTGATGAATATTATTCATTAACTAGGTAAGTTGGTATCTCATACCACATTAAACCAACGCGGATAGATCGTTAGTTTCCAAGTGGATGATGACTCGAGCTCCTGAAGCAAGCCTGTTGAAAAGAAACCGAATATTAGTTCTAGTTTTTAACCAGCATGAACATTGTAAATTTAGATTATGATTAATTAGCAAACCTTTCAGAACCAGACCGGCCGGCCAGAGGGTCAGTCGGCCCCAAAACAGGCATGCTAACCAAATTCAAAATAACTGGCCTGTTGAGCCAATTCACCGGTCAGACCGGGAACCAGTTCACTGGTCAGACCGAATTTCATTTTTTTTAGCTAAAATTCAAAAAATAAAACATTAAAACCAAATCCTATATTTTTTTAACATGATTACGTTTGTTTAAACATTAATATGTTTCTTTGTATGTGTTTATAATTGTATAATTTTTTGTAATATATTATATATTTATTATGTTGTTCGGTTCTTAAATCCGGTCCGACCGGTAACCAATAAGATGTCCGGTTCGACGTCCGGTTCGAAAAACATTGTTAATGAGCTTAACTTTCATCGATTTTGATCATATTCTCTTTATTGTCTCCAAAGGATTCCATCTTGGATGGTTTCTTGGGTAAGCAATCTACTGACATTCTCTTGCTGCCATTGTTGGATATGCAAGGTGATAGAACGCATGAATTGGAATCTTCACAAAATCTCATTGACGTGCTTCTTGAGTGTTTGCTTAATGAACCCATGATTGATCTTGGTATGCACTTTGTACGGGTCAGTGTTGAATCTAACTTGTTCATCCTGCATCATGAAACCAATTATAGGTTAGTAGATCTGCACCTAAATCATAACATGATTGTTAAAAGCAATGCATATTTACATACCTGTTAGCACCATAGGAAGAAGATCGTTTCAGATTACTAATTTCTTCGTTCTTGAGCGTTTTTGTCTCTACCAAACTCCCACTGAAGTATTGCTTATCTCCTAATTGCATACCCATAAATCTTGGTTTTTCAGACAAGTAATCAAGCTCACCCAACATCACAGACGATGATGGCAGTAATTGCGATGATAATTTTGAAGAGGATCTTGATCTGCAAGATAAAGCTTGATTAAAGTTGTGATCTTGGAACGAAATTGACCCACAGAAGATCAATTGTAACAATGCCCGGATCTTTGTGTTGGGTGAAACCTCATATTGTTCTTGTTTTTCCTCTTCTTCTTGATGTTTTTCAGAGGTTTTAAAATCAGAATTATCAGCTTTCATTAGAGATTCTAATGTGTCTGTCTTGTAAGCAGATGAACATGCACCGGATGAAGATGGAGGAGAGTTAGTGGTTGTTGATTCTACAGGTCCATCATCAATTAAGAAACTTCTTCTGGAAGTTTCTTGCACTTTTACATGTTCGTCTGTTTGAGTTGAAGCATCAGCAATGCCATGAGTACTCTTGTAGATCTTGTATCTTGTCAGGTTATCACAATTTTCATCTTCCTGAGATGTTTTGATCTTTTTGCCAATCATTTTTGAAGAAGATGAATAAACATCTTGAGTAATCGAAGATGGTGGTTCATTTAATTGTTCTAAGCTTTGCGATTTGATGCTTCTAGCCGGACCAAAACGACCTAGAAACAATTTGACATGCTCTAATGAACCAACATAAATATTCAGAGGAACCAATTTTCTAGTTTTTATTCATTTGTTAATTAATGTATGTGATCGTATTTGTATATATGTAGGTTAATATTCTAAATTAATGAATGACTCACGAACATATACGATACCACGAACACAAAATAACATATATGACCGCAAACGAAAACCAATTAAGAATAAATTGAATATCCAAATTATTTTCATGTAAATGAACGAGTGGAACATGTTTGTTTATTAAATGAATGAACATAAACGAACTTTTTACCTGACCGTTCATGTACAGATTTTTGTAGATCAATCCACATGCAAATTTGATCTATTAATTACCTGAATTGTGCTCAACAACAAGTTCTGATCCTTTGAGAATATACTCATTTTCATGAGCAGGAACAACTAGGTCGTCTTCACAAAGATCATTCCAGACAAAAGCATTCTTGTAGCTTCTGCATCGTCAATAATAACAGGATACACAAAGAACATCACGGAAACGATAATCAAACAATCAGATTAACATATTAAGATGAATTAACCTCTTGCAAGACCATGAATACATTGACGCCATGCCTTTTCCTCTCAGAGAATCGAATTTTTCAATCACATCTGCAACATGAATTTCACAAAACAAATCTCGATTAACACATACAAAAGATTAGAGAACACAATGTTGTATTAAATTATGAAATGTATATTTACCTCTCAAATATAAACCGTCCGGTGAAACGATAGGAACTTCAATGAAGTGAGGATGCTCGAGCTGACGATTCCGGCAGAGATAATAAAGCACCGGAACTTTCCGACGGTTCTGCTGCCGGATTATCTCCATCTCCGCCTCCCGTTGCTGATGCATATGATTAATCTATTTCGATTAAAGTTTTTGCTGCATTCATACCTAAATTAAAGCCCTAGCTAACCTACTAGTTCCGGAATGTCAAAGTCATTCGAATATTCATTTGGTGAGTGAATATTTTGTCCATTTCGCTACGATTCTGTCAATTCATGAATCAAGCGCGCCAATCAGATCTAAAATTACGATCGGTTGATCGATTGGACGAGTCAAAACATCAAATCAAGTAGAATATACAAGCAATAAATTCATACAGAAAGTGAATGACAAGCAAATTCATATAGAAAGTGAGATCAAGTGATGACAAATTACACTGTAACGAATCTCTGTTTGAATTTGTTTGTTTGTGAAGAGCTTTAGGTTTCGTGTACGTTAATGGTGCTGTTGAAAACCTTCAATCGCCATTATTGAGCAGTTTAGACTGTTTTCAAATTGAGGGGATTTATGGAGGCACAACATTTCGTTCAAATTTCAACAATTGCCATGAAAGAATTAATTGCATGTATATTATTATTAAAATGAAAATGTCAAATATAAATTAAATATTCATAACTACCATTTATTATTTTATTATTTTAACCTTTTAACTTATAACCAACACTTCTTTCATGTAGGTTAACATTGCCATTATCACCTTTTTTTTACCGATAACAAAGGCTCAGCGACATGCCTCTTTATAGCCCAAATAAATCATCGGACCCAACAACCAACACACTGTGACCACATTCCGCTATCAACCTCCAGTATCTAAAGCCCAGGTGTTGGTAAGCACTGAATCAAGCAAATCCACCTGATCCTCAGGAGAAACCCACTATGTGGTAAAACCACCAACTGACCACTTTAGTCAGGATTTGAACCCATTACCTCACAAAGTTTGTTCAACCCGCGTGTTGCGGCGGTTATTACAGTACACTTTCGAAAACGGGTATTATATATTATTTGTATAAGCATAAGTTATATAACAAAATTAAATATATCATCACGAACTATATACAAAATTTTTATAAAAATATAAAATCCTCACAAATGTATTACAAAAATAATAGAAAAAAATACTTTCAAAATCATTCTTGTCGGCAACCAATCCTTTGAATTAAAACAAAAACTATATATAAGAAACTCTCTCAAACTTAATAAAAACTCAAATATTTAAACAAATCTCTTAAATTTAATACCTTTTCTCTGCTTACAACTTTTCAACTAAAAAAAACTTCTGATGATACAAGTCTATATTATCGAAATGCACTACATGAATCAGACACTTATGCATTACTATTTAATAATATATGTATATATATAATTACTATTCATTTTCATGAACTTTAATTATATACTAGGCTTACTCACCCGCGCGTTGCGGCGGGTTAGCACAGTACACTCTCGAAACAGGTATTATATATCATTTGCAGAAACATAAGTTACATTGAAAAATCAAATCTTTCATCACGAACAAAATACTAACCTCCAAGGAAGTGGTGTAATGGTTAAAGTGGAGGAGAGATAACCTAAAGATCTCAAGTTTAATCCCCACTTAGAGCAATTTTCTTTGTGGGTCACCGACCTGGTTGTTTACGGTTGCGCTTTACCTGTTTCTCTTGGTTAGTCTGGTATTGAGGGAATGGGCGTTTATCACGCAAGTGGGTTCCCATTTTTATAAAAAAAAACCTAAACCATAAACCTAAATCTCTAAGTAAATCTCTCAAATTTAATAAAACTCAAATCTTTATGCAAATATCTCAAATTTAATATCCTCATTACTGTATATTACTATTCAAAGTTAAAAGAAACTTATGATGGTCTAAGTCTAAATTTTCAAAATATCACAATATGAATCAGATACATAAACATTACTGTTTATATTACTATGCATTATATATAGGGATCGAATCCTAGGAAAACCCAATCTTAGAGAGAAAACCCTTAAACCCTATGTGAGCCGTTGATTTGGAATCTTGAAAATAAATATGTGGTCCAAACTAAACCTGAAAAAAAATTAGGTTTTGAATAAAAAAATCATTTTTAATGTGGAACACATATTTATTTTCAAGATTCCAAATCAATGGCTCATATTGAGTTTAAGGATTTTCTCTTTAAGATTGAGCTTTCATTGGATTCAATTCCTATATATATATATACACTATTCAATATTATATTAAATTTACTATTCAATATAATATACATATATTTACTATTCCTTTTTCATCAATTTTAATATATATAATATAATATATATATATATATATATATAATTATAATACTAAAATAGTATATTATTGATATTTAATGTAATATAAATATACAGTGATATTCTATAATTATATAAATGAATTTAATATGAAATCGTACATTGGATATCATTTCTAGAAAATAAATATGTATTGCAGATAATTATTTTATAATTAATTTTTTTTATTTTTTTATTAGCTTTATCATTTTAGATAACTAGATTAATAATATATTTTGATTTTTATTTACAAACTTTTGAATTGTTTATAACTAATCAAATTGTTTATTCATTTTCTAAAATGATCATTTTAAATATTATTAAATAACTCGTCTATTATACAATTTTTTAACTTAATAATTCATAAATCAATGTAGATTTTAGAAACATGCATAACTTGATACATATTTTGATTCATTATGTCATATTATAATTTCATTTGGTTAAAAAAATATGTTGATTCATGTTACAAATTGAGTTAGTTATAAAGTTGGTCCATTTAGTATGTTGATTTCGACAATAGTCTACTTTAACTTCAACAAATGATACTGGAAGTTCACATTGCTAAAAAAATGTAATATTGGTGGTCCCAGAAATGAATGTTCCTAAGTTTTCAATGTCAATCTTTTTAAAATGACTATTATACCACTATTAATACCCTTACCTTGACAGATAAGATTCTAAACACCATCATTTTCCACAATTTAGAGCACCATTAAACCACAATCACCATTCTATTGAGACCAAGCTCCGATTTCAACACAAGTACACAATCAACTCCACACATCACCACCACCACATCGCAACCACCCTTGCCGCCACCAATGTTTTAAAAACCGGTTCGAACCGGCTGGTTCGACCGGTTCAACCGCTTGCCGGTTACTAATCCGGTACGAAACCATCCGGTATTATGCAGGTTTCTTCGATCAATCGTGCCGGCGGTTTAATCCGGTTTTGCCGGTTTTACCAGTATTTCCGGTTTAAAAAAAAACACAAAATTTCGGTTTTTAAGCTATTTTCGGATTTTAAGCGATCGTGAACTTGATGCGTTTAACACGCCAATGTCATAATCCTATTATGCACTTTTATTTTAAAAAAATTATTAGAATTTGAATACTTTTAAATTGTTTTGAATGAATTTAAGTACTTTTTAAATTGTTTTTGGATGAATTTGTATACTTTTTGGAAATTTATTTGAGAATAAGTTGTATTTCTATAAAATTATATGTTAATTAGTGTGTCCGGTTAAACCATCCGGTACAACCCGGTTCAACCGGTTCAACCATTTTTGAGTCAAATCCGGTACACCTAAAATACCGGTTTTTAAAACATTGGCCGCCACAACCCAAATCATCACCATTGTCAACGAATTTCGTCAACCCCTTTATTCCGGATACTCTTCACGCAACAGGTAACAATTTGGATGGAAATTTCGTTAACTGTTTTGACCAGATCAGATTCATTACAAGAGTGAAATTAAACACTACTATTAAAAAGAAATACACATGAATTGATAGGAATATGATTTGATTAAATAATAATAATCAAGTTTTTCAAGTGTTCAAATTAAGTCATCAAAAGTTTTTTTTGTCTTTTTAAAGCCACTCAACTTTTACTAATTGTTCCAATAATGTGTACTTTTTTTATAAATATTTAAAATTTTTAAAATTAATAGAGACAAATGAAACATATATGAATATTTATTAATAATAAGTGATTTTTATTTTCAAATTAACTTGAAATAAGATGTAATTGCGTAGAAAAACTAATTTACAAACTAACAACAAAGTTTCAAAATTGTTAAATTTAAAAGAAACTAAGACAAGATAATAATTAAATACTTATAAATATTCATATATGTTTCATTTGTCTCGATTTATTTAAAAAAAATTAAATATTTATAAAAAATTACATATGTATAGAACAGTTAATGAAAGTTGAGTGATTTTAAAGAACAAAAATACTTTTGATGACTTAATTAAAACACTTGAGAAACTTGATTAATATTTTACAAAGTTACCCTATTTAGTGAAAAAAGTGTTAAAATTAATATGTTAAAATTTAAATTACATGTTATAATCATGTCTTAGGTTGGTGGGTCTAACTTGAAATGTTTGTTGTGTTTATTTAAGTTTCAGGAAGGAGAAGGATTTATTGTGTAAAGATAAGAAGATTAAGTTTACTGGTAGAAATGTAACAAATTTCATGTATTTTCTTCTTGAGATAAAGACTTTCATCGAAGAGGGTTTTTAACAAAAAAAGTCATTGACTCACAATTCACACTTCATCTTCTCGGTTCTCTGCATCCTTAGGGTTTCTTTGATGTATTCATGTTCTTGATGACAAAGTCTTTCATAACGAGTCTTTGTTCATTAAGAATTTGGTATTTCTTTGTATTAGTGTTGTCTTAGAGTTTAATGTGTAGATTCTTGTTGAGTTTGAGTTTTAGGGTTTCGAGTATTTGTTCTTAGATCGAGTTGTAAAAGATCGTTTGTTTTATCTTTGATTAATGGCAGATTCATATGAATCTAAGTTGTTTAATCTCATTTCTTAACAAAAAGAATAATTATATCCTCTTAAGCGTCATTACTTAAGAGTCCGGCTTATAAAAAACCAACTTTATACATTTGATTTTTACATGTGGGTTGTTTAGAGGTTTTCCACCAAAATTATATATATAATTATGCCCTATAAAATCTAAATCTTGAGTGATTGTATGTTACTTGCATGAGTGTGGGCTATAAACTAACCGGACATAAACGAGCCTTTATTTGTGTTTGTATTCGTTCATATAACTGTTAACTTGTTCACAAACACTAACCAAATGCAAATTATTCATGTTTTTCATCAAGGAATTAAACTTGTTTATGAATACAAACAAATATATATTACTTCAAAAATAAAAAGTCAACATTTTCATTCTCAAACATTAGACATAATTATTTTACATCAGTGTTGTAAAACTCGGCGAGTACTCAGGAATCGGCCACCTTCCGAGGCGATTTCTTGCAACTTGGCCCTCTGTACTCGGAAACGGTTCAACTCGGATTTACTCGGACCAACTCGGGCAACTCGGATTTTCGCTGTTTTTGACCGATTTTCACTATTTTTGACCAAATTTTACTGTTTTTCACTGATTTTCATTGTTTTTTACCAATTATTGTTTGATTTTCACTTTTTTACATAAATATGCCTTGCATGACGGGATTTTCACTTGTTTTTTACCGATTTTAACATGCATCTTTTTTATTTTTATTGATATTCACTTTATTTGTTATAAATACTAGTAAACTAATGATATTTAACATATATATAATTTTATAAAAATTATTTTCTTTATAAATTATTATATCCGAGTACTCGCAACTCCCCAGTCCACCGACCTGGCAGCGCCTAGCGACTTCTCCAACCATGTTTTACATAAATATAAAGTTAAATAATTGATATAAAACTCAAAAAATAATTATTTTAAAACCAAACAAAAGTTAGAAATAATAATTGTAATTGAAATGACCTAAACTAATGTTTCAAAGATTTAGATTTCAAATTACTATGTTTTTAGCAAGACAAAATGACTAAATTTATAGTTTAAATTTTATGATATTAAACCAAAAATAGAAAAATTGAAGAATATAAACACATTTAACAAATAAATATAAGGGTAAATTTTACTTTTGATTATTTATGTTTACACAAATTTTCAAAGACGATCCTTTATGTATTGAAATGTTAAAATCAGTTCTTTAAGTTTTCAAATGTTGCAAACCCGATTATTTTTTCGTTAACTTTGTTAAGTATTAACATAATAAAGGATCATATATGAAATTTTATATAAAATAAAGGACCAATAGTGAAATGTACTCAATTACTTATATGGTTTTTTTTTTTACATTTATGTCTTCTATTCAATTAATATTTAACAAAGTTAACGGAGAAAAAACCGAGTTTGCAACATTTGGAAATTTAAAGGACTGATATTGACATTTTGATACATAAAGGACCAACGTGAAATTTACCTAAATATAATAACTAAACATAAACATACAAATATTGAATGTTCATGAACACAAATTAATGAACATGACATCTGTTCATGAAGCCAAACGAACAAAATTTCTTTTTCATATTTGTTCATTTACAAGCCTACTTGTGACTAGAGGTGCACAAACCAATTCTTTTCTGAAACCGATTCTGGTTCCGATCGATTTTGGTTCCTATCAATAAAGTCAACAAATGGTTCCAATCAGTTTGGTTTGGGTTTTTGATAAGTTTCGGTTTTGGCTGGGTAAATGTGAAAGTTCTATTTTTTCTGAGAAACCAGAACCACTTATACTCAATAGTTCCGGTTTGGGTGATATGTTTCGGTTTATGAACCGGTTTTTTTTTGCGCATCTCTACGTGTGACAATCAAAATGGGCTAAAATCTCCATTGCCAGAGCGTACTAGCCACCTAAGGAATATGACAATTAATTTAGCTATTGGGCTTTGGGTTGTTTCAGGTTTTCGTACTTGTATCGAATAGTCGAATTATCTTCACTTCATTAAGCCCAAATTATTGCCGGTATAACTAAATAAATTTTTGAAGTAAAATTTATATGTATCATATTAAAAAAGAAGTGACATGTAAATAATAAAACTTGATAATAAGTAGCAAGTGCATTTTATAAATATATTTTATAATTTTTCATATCAATTTTGTTAGTATATTAATGGAAATGGTCTTGCATAGAAAAATAATTACAAAGATTTACTAAAATTCTGTCGCTTCCAAAATATTTCTTAAAATTATAGTTTTACATCATATTGTGATGTTTTATATTTTCAGGTAAACTCCAAAAGTTGTATAAAACCAGGTTTTAATATGTAAAACCTTTTAATTATAACATGTTCAGATTGCCGTTCAAAAAAAAATCGTGTTCAGAATTAGAGGTGAGCCAAAAACCCGAAACCGGCAACCCGAATCAGTGGGTATAGACGGTTCCAGATTTTCAGAGACATCGGAACTGGAAAAAGTGGAACTGGTTCCACCTTTACTTGGGAAATCCCAAAGGGAAACCGGCCAAAAACTGTAAACAAAACCGGAACCGGTTATTGACTTTGTTGAGCGGAACCAGTTCCAGAAAAAACCCGATTTGCCCACCTCTGTTAATACCTGAAAAAGTTGCAACGATCGTGATTAAATAAACAACTATTATAGCCACGTAGACATTTATATATATTATTTTAAGTAGTTTTATAAATGGTGGTTTTGTTAGGGAATAATCACTTCTCTTTATCTTGTCCACTTAATCTTAGAAGCATTATATCTAATTAGGCCTCTAGATGAACCGAACCGATACGAACGAGTTATTGTTTGTGTTCGTTCATTTAGCTTTTAACTTGTTTATAAACGGTTTATGAACGCTAACCAAAGCGAAATTTTTGGCTAATGTTCGTTCATTAAGGAATTGTATTTATCCTAAACTAATATTTAAAGAACCTTAATTTAAAATTTCAATGTTTTTACAAAGACACAAATGACATTTCTAGCTTAAATGTTATGGTATTAAAGTAAAAATAAAAAAAATTAAGGATATACAACACATTTAATGAGTAAATATAATAAATGAATATAAACGAACACATTACCGAATGTTCATGAATAAGACTAACTAAACGAACAAAATTTTCGTTTTCGTTCATTATTAAATGAACAAACATAAACAACCTTCCCGCCGAATGTCTCACGAACTGTTCGTTGAACATTTGGTTCGCTTACAGCCTTACATGTAATTAAACATGTGTTTTTTTAATTTTTTAAAAGATGGTTCTATTTTTTTAAAATGTGTCATAAATTTCACCAATAGACCTTGGATTTAACATCTCTAAAAGCAGTAAGCACTTCATTCAACCTAACTCATCTGAGTAATGTAATTTATTTGGTATATTTTTGAGTAGATAACAAATGATTCGTTTACCGTTCAATATGCTTTTATTTAAAAAAAAGTTGATATAATGTTTTTATAAAATGTTTGAAGAAATGATTATCATGAAAACATTTTCTAAAAAATTAAAAAAAAATTGGTTCCTGAGCCTTATATTAACACTAAGATACCATTAGACTGTAATGTTTTTGGTTATACTTCACAATTAGACCAATCACTCAACGGGTGTTAGGATGATCGATTTATCATAATCGGTACTACTGTTTGATTTCTTGTTTTATTTTGGTCTAAGATATTTGTATTCAATACTTCAATTTTATCAAATTGTGACAATATAAATTCGTATTAATACTTTTGATGTTATTTTGCCATGTTAATAGTAAGAGACGTTATTACGACTTCTCAAACGTGTCATCTCTTCTTAATAAGTTTAGTTATGACTTATGAGATCACGTTGTTGTGGTTTGTTATGACTCACGCTTAGAGTTAATCAATCATATTTTAATTTTTTTTAACAGCTAACGAAGGCTTAGCGGCATGCCTCTTCATAGCCCAAATGAATCCTCAGACTCAACAACCAACGCGCTCCGACCACAGTCCGCTACCAACTCCCCGGTATCAAAAACCCAGGTGTTGGCGAGAGCTGAATCGAGCAAATCCACCTGCTACTCAGGAGGAAATCCACTATGTGGTAAAACCCCCTACTGACCGATTTGGCTAGAATTTGAACCCATTACCTCACAAAACATAAGCTTTATGATAATAATGGAGTGCCGGATGAACTAGAAGCTCACTGGCCAATCATATTTTAATACAAGTTATGTTGATGCAACCAATTGAATTAAATATATAAATCGCATGTTGAATTAATAAATTGCAAATCAACTTTAGTATTTAATATTTTAATTTAAAGAATGATTCCTTGGTTCATTGATTCTGTGTAACGTTTTCATTCAATTTTGATATTTATAATTGTGGTTACTGTCTTGTTTTTTAAATAGATTGTTGTATGCTAAACAAGGTTTCCAACTTACACATTCTTTTTCATCATAAAAATAACAAAATAAATAAAAATAAGATTATATTATATTTTAGAGGTTATAGATGTTCATGTTTCAACTTTTAATTTTCACAAAATTGAATTTGTTTCCACCGAATTTGATTGAGAAATTGAAAAATAAATTATAAAATTAGATTTTATGTTAGAATTCAAGTTTTAAATAAACCAAATAGTAAGACTAAAATGAATGAATAAATAGATAATATACACAATATAAATTCATGTTTGAATAAATATGAAAATTATGCGTTCTAATTCTTCAAAAAAAAAAAAAGAATTTAGAATTCTCTTTAAGAGTGTGTACAATGTGGTTTCAAACCGTGAAACCACTTAAAACGGTCATCCGTTTGGTTTAGCGGTCAAGTTTTTATCCTAACATTTGGTCGCTTAGTTTCAAAAGTTTGAAATTGTAGTGTACAATTTAGTTTACAATTTTTATAAAAAATTAGAACGGAGTGTATGTGTATGTATGCATAAATAACATATATACAAAGATATATCTATATATCTTTACTATTATATAATATAGATATAAGAGAGAATGGTGAATGTCTTCAAATTAAGAAATGTACAATTGATAAAACTTTATGTACAACAAAATAACTCACTACTCTTTAACTGAGAAACAATCAATTCATCGTATCCCTTTTTTTTGAACGGCCAACTTATCAACTGTCGAGTACTCCGTACGCGGTCCCCAATGGCTAAAGGATGTCCGAGCTGGCCACTAGTCTAGACGGACCGGAGCCCTTAGCCAACCAGCCACCAATTTCCGGGAAAACCCAACCCAAACACTCGCACAAAGGCACGACGGTGGAAGGCCGGTAAAAACGGGTGGGATCTAGAATCGAACCCAGGACCTGGCTCTTTTATCACTTCACGGTACCTCTATCTTACCACTAGGGTTTAATGATTTTAAATTTGGTATTTTATTGAGTTAAATGATTTTAAGTTGTTTGTTGTTAGGGTTTTGTGATAAGAGCTTAGTGATTCCGATTCATATGTTGAGGAATTAATGTGGGCTTAATAATCCTATTCACGTGTAAGGGTATTATAGCTTTAACTAGGTTTTTTCCACACACGCGTTGCATATTGTATATCATTTATAAAAGTATAAGTTATAAAGAAAAATTAAATTTCTTATCACGAACTTTATACAATTTTTCATGAAAAACATAAAATCATTCAAAATTCACTCAAATATGTTAAAAAAATAATAGAAAAAATTACTTACAATATTCTTCTCACCGAAACTAATAGGTTGAATAAAAGCCCAAGTCTGTAATCAAATCTCACAAATTTAATGTGATCATATGTGTTTTCTATTTCTCAAAGTTAAATATACTTCTGATGGCCGAAGTCTAAATTATTAAAACGTTTCTATTCCTTTCTTTGCCTATAAAAAACTAAAACCAATATTCATTTTCTCTATTTTTTTTGTAATTCGTAGGTGAACTTAAAAGATGGCTACACTAATTCGTAGGTGAACCAAAAAGACAACTGCACTATTCATTTTTCATGGCTTTCTAATTCCTAGTTGAATCAAAAAGACGGCTGCACTAATCATTTTTTTGTCTTTTAATATATATATATATATATAGGGTAATGATCAAATAAAAAGTATATTTTGTCTAAAAAGGCTAAAAAGGATTTTAAAAATTTCTAAAACCAACCCAAACGAACTCCGATTGAACTCATTTCGATGGCATTGGAACCGTCTTATCGAACTTTACAATATTTGTTTTTTGGTTTTAACTTTAACAATTTGTTTTAGAGTTTGGATTTTAGGGCATGTTTTTTTAGCTTTTAGGTTTTATCTTTAGGTTTATGGTTTATTTTTATAATTTTGGTTTAATTATTAGGGTTTATTGTTTATGATTTAAGGTTTACGTTTTAGGGAATTACAAGTTGGTTCCAATGATGTAAAAATGAATTTAATCGGAGTTTGTTTGAGTCGGTTTTCGAGTTTTTAAAAAATCCTTCTTAACCTTCTTAGGCAAAAAAGACTTTTTAGGGGAACATTCTCCTATATATATATATATATATATATATATATATATATATATATATATATATATATATAGGGGCTGGATCAAATACAATAGGGATGAATGATGAGAAGGGTAGGATAAATTATGAGCCATTGATCAAATCAATCAATGATAAAGATTTAGTGGTCCCCACTCATCCAATTATTTCAAAGAACATGCGTTGATTTGTAACTGAAAGGGCAAAAGAGGAAATAACCAGTTTTTTAAATTAAAAGAAACTTCCATCAGTTTTTTAAAAATTCAATAACTTTTAAACGCTTTATTATTTTTTTTAAAAAAATAGACCATAAAATAGAGAATTTCATAATCTTTAATTTGAGTATCATATTGATATGGTTTTTTCTCATTTTTTTACTATGGTCCGTATTTTTTTAACTTGGTACGTGATTTAGGTATCAGAAATGTCAGAATGTATTTTTTTGCCTATGAAACGTATTTTGTTGCCTTCAGAACGTATTTTTTTGCCTATAGAACGTATCATTTTGTATTAACTGTTTGGTCTCTGAATAATTAAACTGTAAAGACCGGTACGTATTTTTTTGCCTATGGTCCGTATTTTGAATGCTCAAGTCCGTAATTCTTGGCCTATAGTGCGTATTTTTATTTAGTTACATATGTGAACATAACATTTTTTATTTATTACGGACCATTATACCCCTTACTTAGATTACACGTGGCGCGATCATGTGGCTTCCTACGCTTCTCACGTTAATTTCCTTTGTACAATAACCGGCCCCTATATATATATATATATATAGAACATGGTTGTTTACATAACCCATCATTAAAGCAATAACTTTAAATAACCAGTCAAAAAGACTGCCCCAGTCCCTACTAAGATTCGCCCATGACAATAAATAGACATGATTCAAATGGTCATATTGCTTGTTTGTTGGTCTATTTAAAATGCATGAAGCAAAGTCATTTTCATTAAAACACCAGTCTTTTTGGACAAGCTAATACAAGAAATGAAAGGGAGAAGCCTTTGAAGGGAGGATTATTTTTTATTTTATTTTATTTTATTTTTTGAAGTTAGGCTTGTATTTGGAGGCTCGCGGCTAGTCTTGAATGTTCTTTTTCTATTTATTGTTTGATAAATTATTGGCCAAAAAAAGATGAAAAGAGAAATGCCATTTATATCTTAATACTATATATAATGGATACTAGGTTAGAAACCCGTATGTTACACGGGTTGATTAAAAATCACTGTTATAATCCATAAATATGCGAAATAAGAAATTAGAAAAAAAAATACCATTTCAATGTAAGAAAATCAAATCAAACATATAATGTATGGGTTGTAAGTAAATCATAAATCTCAAATATTACCAATTTAATTTCATCATTATTCTTGACTCTTGATAGTGCAACATACAATTGTCCATGGCTGAAGATTGGTTGTCTCAAATACAAGTCAACTCTTGATAGTGATTGTTCTTGCTCTTATTAATCGTCATCGCAAAAAGATACTGAAATTGGAAATTATCTTCTCTGAAACTTGAATGGAATCTTCTTGTCAGAAGGTATCATATTAATTCTTTGAATAAATACGCGAGAATCAATATTACCTCCTAATAGAATTTTTGCTTGTATGACATGTTTACAAAGAGAGATGACTTGTTACCTTGTACCATTACACAAACCCTTTTATTGTCAATGTTTCTTAGGAGCATCACCAGAACACCAACCTTACAACCTTTTCCTATTCAGCATCATTAAACTCAATTCTTACCTTACGAGAGCAATTACTACACGCATTATAGTACCAGCTTATACAATTTTAAATGTTAAAACATTTATAATGTAAATATTAAATGTAAAACAAACATTAGGAAACAAACATATGGTTATATTTTCAGGTAAGGTTTGTGATGAAATAGACTCAAATGCAGCAAAATCAAAACCATACTTTGGTCCTCCAAAGTTTTGAATGGGTTTGAGCCAGAGTTGGCTTTTGAATGAATAGACATTCAAATTCTCTCAGCATCTCACCAAACTTTGACACCTATTTGTTCATAACAGTAACTTGTACTTTTGTACCCTATATGAAAATTAAACAAAAATGTATGAATAAATTTTTATAAATATAAATAATATCAAATGTAATATTAATAAAATGCAAAATATATACCATTTCATCCACGAGTATCATTTATATAGAGTAGGTTTTGTCGGGTCACTAAACAATGGTTGCTTCCAAATCCGGCTGATGCAAACTTTGAGTGTATAGGTATCAATCAAAACATCAAACTCTTGGAGTAAAGTAACATCAGGTAATTCCATTTTAACCTGTTAAAATACAGAACACCATTTTAAAGTTTAAATTAAAAAAAAAGATATTAAAATGAATGTAAAAAAATGTATTCAAACATTACCTTGCACCTGCTATCTCTCCTATTAAATACTAAATGACTTTTATATTTAATTAAATATTAATGATTTTAAATACTAATTGACTTTTATAAATTCTAAATTTTTTTTCCTCTATCTCTCCTATTAAATACTAATTGATTTTTATATTTAATAAAATATTAATGATTTTAAGAAATTAAATTATACAATTAAATATCAAATATATAAATCTTCTTATAATAAAATTTCAATTATATAATATCTTAAAATATAATTTCATAATTCTTAAATTTTTATTACTTGTAATTTATTATTTTTAATTATTCGTCATTTATTATTTTATCAACAATTATTTTTATCAAACAAACATATAAATCTACATAAAAAAATTATTTATAACATATTAGATTTGTTTAACCCATGTAATACATGGGTTCTAACCTAGTATGAAATAAAATGAAAGTCCTAATTTTATAGCAAATATGTTGTCGGTATTTATGTAAACTCCATGGTAAAGACGGAAAAGATTTGATTGAATGTTTAAATTTATTTTGATAGTGATTGTAAAATTATAAAAATGGAAACGACTAACATTTAGCAAAATAATAAAGGAGATAGCATAAAAACGTGTAATATGATTAAATGCATTAATTTTAGTTACATTTGAAGTTTCCTAAAGTAAATATTTAAATGTATTTTATGAATAATAAGTTATATTGAGCAATGATCATTTAATTGAAAGAAATTTGTAGCATATATTTTTTTAAATATTTGAATACTTATGGGTGATCAGAATATGATTATGATATTTAAAATGATACTAAAATTTATTTAATTATCATAAATTAGAAATTTGAAAGGATAAAATTTTATTTCAGAATCAGTTACACATTATTAATAATACTCTCTATTTAAAGTTAGGATTTTGTGATAATTTTCCACCTATCTGCATGTTAAATGCATATAATCAAATAAGAACCCTCCCATATTACAATTATTTTCTATTGTTTAAGTGTTGCAACAGACACACTTATCAACCTATATTTTTTAAACAAAAGTCTTTTAAACCACACAAATATCAACCTATATTTTGTAAGTTTTAAAAACACACTTTCAATAATGAACGATTAAAAGAAATAATAAAATGTTATTTTCAGGATCAGTTACACATTGTTAATTATACTGTGTATTTAAAGTAAGCATTTTTATGATAATTTTCCCACCTCTCTTATTATTATTTTTTTCATTTTACGCTTATAATAAATGGGCAACTATCATACTTATAGAATATACAAATACATATATATATTATACGTATATAACTTCACAAACCCTGAAAATTAGAACAACAAACGAAAAAGAACACTGAATTCCGAAAACGAACCGTAATTGAAAAGACAAAAAACGCAAACCCTAAAGTTAGAACATCAAAATGACGAACAATAAAATGAAACAACCTGAAAATATAAAAAGAAGTAAATGATATAGTATAACCTTGATCACGAATTCCGAAGCAAGAATGTCCTTACTCTGTGACAAAATCAGAATCGGAATTAGAACGCATGTTCATGATTTATTCAATCAAACATAAGTTTAAAGGTAACCGGGGTTTCACGAAATTAAAAGGAACAAAGACGGATCGATAAGAAACTTACGGTGGTTGAGAAACGCCGATTAGAAATAGGGTTATTGGCGAAGGACGACTGTTGTTGATTGGATCTGTGATGAATAAAGCATATAACATAAACCTTAAACGGAATCGAAGCACACATAAATCAAAGGTAACAGAGAGGATCGAAGAAACTACTTACGGTGTGAGGAAGAGCAACTCAAATACTTTAGAACCTGTGATCAACCAAAAAACGTATAAACTCAAATACTTGTAACGAAATTTGAGAACGAATAAATCAAACGAAGCATATAAGATCGAGAATCAACTTACACTGGGAAGAAGAGGCTGTGATATCCAGGGTTTTGTTGAAAGACAATTCGTAGAGAGAGTATTGTATACGACCTGAAGAAAAATATGATGTAAATGGTGGATCTGGTAGGATCCGCGTTTGAAGGAAATGGTAGAACCGAAAGGATCCGCGTATGAATGAATAGCTTGTAAAAATTTTGGGGGGAAAAAATCTTAGATAGCCTATAATTGTGCCATGTGTCCCCCAAAGATTTTTATTTATTAAATATAATAGATTGGTAAGAGAGTGGTTCATTGTCTTAAATTTAAGAAATGTACATTTATGTTAGCTTGTGGTACCACACTTTAATGCAGCATTCATTCAATACATCTATGAATACCACATATAGAATACACAACTGGTTACCCTACTTTCCCATCTTCTTCAGCATTATTTGCCGTCTTTGTCTACAACAGCCCAAACCAAGAAATCATCAAGTGTGATTTTTCAACCACATGGCTCCTCTATTAATTTCTTTCCTTATTCGGAATTTTTCTCAATCAGATTCGATTTTTCCACCCGTGAAGATCTCTTAAGCTTGAAGATGAAAACAGGTGCTCTGTAGTGTCTTGGATTCTTCATTTCAGAACACTGCATATACGATAAAGGGAGAAATGGCTCCACATTCAAATTTCAAAAATTTGGATTTCACCTATAAAGAGGGTTGCTTCTACTCAATTTTTCCTCAACCGATCGCCTTGCTTCTCTTGCGTTTGCGTATCCCTACCTCATAAAATTGATATGTTTCTCTTGCGTTTTAACCTAATTGATATGTAGTTCTGTATGTATTCAACTTTGAATGTAGTTTTGTATGCATTGGGTATGTTTGCGTGTCTTTAAAAAAGCTGAATCGTTAATCTTCTGAATTCATATTTAATATATTAATAATTTCTGAAATTTAAAGATAAGAAAAAAATTTGACTGGTAAATCATATTTGAATTTTGGATCTTTACAGACGAAGGATCATGGCAATATATCTCAAATGTTTGAGCTTGCACGGACTCAGGTCATTCTTTGATTTTTTTTTAATCTTTTTTTTCTTCTTAGTTTAGGAGCAATTTCTGTTTATTGCTTTATATCTAATTATATATGGTTGGTTTGGATAGCACTGCAAGTATTTATTAATGGTGCTTACTTGTTTAGGTGGGTTTAGATTAAGGTGGCACGGGAAATGGGTTATAATGCTGCTAGATATGGGCATGTGATGTTCCCTGAGAATATTTATGAGCTTGCACTTGATTTGCAGAGCTTTTTCTTGAAGGTGTAGGAAAAGGTTAGTTTTATAAACTAAAATGACTGCAATATTAAATTGTTTCTAGGAGTGGCTAAATGGGTGGGGTTTGGTAATAGGATTGGAAATTTTTAGTACAAGTTGAAACCAGTTGGTTGACCCAAAAATATGTCCAAATTTTTTAGTTTGCTGCAAACATTTAGTGTGCCAAATTCGTATAAAAAGTTATATAATTTTAGTACTAATGTTTAAAAAGTAATATAATTTTAATAATAATGTGACAAGTTTTATTGTTATTTACGTGGTGGTTTTACTTTTCATCTTTGAAGGATGGGCTTCTAGAGTAAAATTTTCATATAATGGATCAACAACAATAGAAATTGCTCTAAAGATGGCATTTAGGAAATTCTTGGCTAACAATAAATTGCTTTTGAATCTTTCCCAGCATAACAATGATGAAAGTAGTATCGAGCTCAAGGTATCTCTATGTTCATCATATTTTACTTTTTATTGCAAAAATGTTTGTCAACATAGGTGATATGTTTAAATTCTTGTCCTATCTTATCCATAAACATGGATATTTCTTTTGATACATTGTATTGAACCTGCTGTGTAGGTCCCTTTTGTAACATTGCTCATGAGTTTATTAATCAAGTTAAGTGACAAAATAACCAAAAAATCCCGATCTCACTCTAAGTCAAGCCACATCAGGATGGCAAGATGGTGCTTGCAGCCAGATATTTAGAGGTTAAAGCGATGGCAGAGACCTTGGATACGACATTTATTGGTTTTGTTTCTAGGGTTTGAAGAAACTATGGGTAACAGATGATGGTTTCCCTTTCTTTTCTATTGTTTTGATTCTTTTTACTGATCGATGTGATCATATGCACCCTTCTCCAGGTTGTTGTACTGCATTTTTTATACCAATTTACTGCATTTTTCTGCTAATTTGCAAGATTTTTGCTGCCAAAAATTTGTTGTGATGCTACTGAGTTTTGAACATAATTTTGGTCTAACTTTGCATCCATCTGCAGCTATACTAGATATGTTTTGCTACTTTATTGTATATTAATTTTCTGTTCATATACTCCACTAATCAAGCCATTTTGCAGTAGCTAAACAACCAAAATAAGAAACAGTCATTAACCATAACAGAAACATTTCTTTATAGAAATTTGTTTACTCCTTGCTTTTGTGATGTCACATTTGCAGGGATTTTAGTAAACCAAACAGAGTCTATAGAGGACCAAACTCTTTGGTAGCAATTGAAGTCAATCTACTACCCAAGGTCCGTGTATGATACCTCCATGTGTCCTGAGTCCTTAACTGTTTCAAATTTTAAGCTAGACAATTAAACAACTCCTGCATTTTTCCTAAAGAACTTAAGTACTGGTCTTTGGTTTTGCTAAATTAATCTATTGCAAAGCCTTTGGAGTTTGACATTTTTCGATGTTGTTTATTTGCTATGTTGTTCATGTGTTTTGAGTTTGTTAGTGTGCCTTTTATTGCCTTTTTTGTTTTTGTTATACATGTACAGCGTTTTTGTTAAAATGCTTAATGTTATGCTTTTAATTAACATGTTTCTCTTAAGCTCATTTGGTTAAATTTCATGGGTATGGCAATTATCATATGTATTTTTCATCACCTATATTTTAGCAGGCCTTTTGGGAGTTCAATTTTATATTTGATTAAGCAATTGAGCATGACTAATTGTAACTTATATTTGGTGAATCATGTGTAGTTACCGTGGATATCGAGGACTTTGACAGGGCAATCGCGATATCACTTGCCAAAGAAGGGAGAAGAAAGCATCTGATTAGTAAGTAATCAATGATCCTCTCAAGCTTTTTGACAACCCCATTACAGTATTAGTAAGTAAGCAATCAACCTCTTAAGTTTTTTGAAAACCTCATTCAATCTTTTATTATCTTACCAAACTTTTCTGATTAGGTGGTGGAACCTTGTTGAGATGTGGCTCGAATGATGGGGAATATCACGAAGTTAACCTAAAGTTCTTCCGTTCTACTCAACCTTGATCACGTACATAATAAGATAAATTTCCGTTAGTTTCTTTTTGATTGTACAGATAAAAAGAATCATTTAAAATTGCTCATTCGTTTTGAAGTAGCATTTAAAATTAAGATGTTACAATTAGTAATAAAATTGCTTTGCATCTATTATGAGCTGGTTGATTGAACCTGGAGAGAGTATTTTGTTTCTATTTTGTGCAATTTGTCCTACAGTGTCTATTTTGTGCACCTCATTGTTATATAATTTTTTCCTGTTATGATGGAACCGAGGCTGAAATACAAGTTATTCCTTAAACTATGTATAATTGGTTAACTTGATTGTTTTTAAAAGCTAAGGTGGTTGTTGAGCTGACAAAGGAGGCTGAAATACAAGTTGTAGCACGCTTACATCCTTTACTTGTGACATTCAAATGAAAAATAATATGTTAAGGGTATTCATGGAATCAAATTTCGAATAACTTTAATATTTCGAATCGAATAATTTCAAATTTTGATTATATAAGAGTTTTCGATTCGAATTCAAAATAAATTCGAATAAACCAATTCAAAATTTGAATCTGATGTCAAATTCAAAATTCGATTTGAATTGATTTGATTTAAATTCTGTAAAAAAAATTGTTTATACCTGCAACCTTATACATTCAAAATATCTAATAGTCAAAACCTTGAACATCTAACTATCAAATAACCAACATCTAAGTTGTAATACTAGAGATATCACTTAAGTTAATAAAACGATAAAAGTTCAATGACAACATACAAAAACATAAAGTGGCAAGTAATGAAAATATTAGAAATTAACAACCAAAAAAGATAGAACTTTGTGTCATATATGTTTAGGTTTAAGGTATCTAAAAGTGTTAAAATTATGAGTATTTTATAATTGGATTGACATTTGTGTAATAGACTTTCATTTTTTATAAAATTACCTAACTAAAAAGCCTAATTTTTAAATATAGTTTGAAAATTAAACACCCTTACAATAAATATAAAACAACCATTTATAGCTATATGATTAAAATAATTTAAAAGTAATTTCTTATTATTAAAGTAGTAGTTAGTTACTTATATGATCTTTAAATATACAACAATAGATATATTTTTGATTTTTAACTAATATTAGTTTATAATATATTATCATCATGTTAATAGTTAACTTACATATAATATAGATTCAAAAAATAATTTATAAAAAACACTTTAAAAAACTCTAAGAACCTTAGGGGTTGTTTGTTTGTGTTTGAATGTGACTAAATCTGAATGGTTCAAATTCAGACCGTTTGTTTTATGTAAAAAAAACACATCTGAATGATATAGAAGTTTGAATGAAGGTCTGAATCATTTAGACTTCAAACCAAGTTTGAATGGGAAAAAAAAAAAAGACAACGGGTCATTTATACCCTTTCTTTTGAATCATGGGAATTATTTAATTTATCTATTAAAACATCATTTTTCCTCTTTGTAACCATGGGAAAAAAATCTATCATCATTCAAAAATATTTGTTCAAAACAATCTATATATCAAATGCTATTGTTTGTGTAATAAATTTATGTTTTATGTTTGATTACTATAAGTAGGTATGTATTTGGACCAAGTTCCTGTTGACACAGCTAAACAAAATTTTAATCAAATCAAGTATGATAACCTCTATATCCTTATATGAACGAAATCATTCACCCATGTTTTCACCCCGAAGACCATGTATCAATTCTTATCTCTTGATTTCTCAATGTCTATATGTATATCTTACAGTGTGTTAGTTATATAAGTGTGTGTGTATGTTGTATGAAGATGTATTTCAGGAGTTGTATCATGAGAGGATTGATAAACTAATAGAAAACGAGTAACCCATTGTAAATTGTAATCGTCGTCGCCGCATCGCGCGGGTTTCCGACTAGTACTCTCAAACGCCGAAACTGATTTCGAAGTATATTCTGTTGAGTTTTAATTTTTTACTAATTTTTCATAATTAAACTTGATATTAAGCGGATGTCTTACGTGTCATTAATCGGATCAATGTAACAGTGACTCAATGATACCCTGAGATTCTTCCACATGGAAGGTCTTGTGTCCCTCCCATAGCGAAAAAGGGGTCTGAGGGGTTAGGGGTTTTCTCAGTAGGGTTTCCTCCTGGGGTAGTTGTGGTGGCTGATGGGAGGTCTAGGTTGCTCATAAGTAGACCTTGGTGACCTGGTCTGAAAACAGTGGGCTCACACGATTGAGACCTTCGCCATTAAAAAAACCGTGTCATTAATCCGACCGATTAACCAGATAACATTATAAATACTTGAAAAAAGATAAAAAATTATATAATTATAAAAACATTTAAATAAATATGTTAAATATTTAACCAAACAATCATGTTTTAAAAATATAAGGATTGATTTTAATGTTTTATCTTTTGGAAAGTTAGGAAAACAGAAAACCGATCGGTCTCATAGATTCAAGGGTTGTCCAAAAAACTCGAAGCTCGGATTCGGCTCATAGTTCGTTTGGAAAAGGCTCAGATAAAGATCGGCTCGGATAAAATTCGTTTGTAACCGAATCAGCTTGTTTTGTAACCGAGCCGAGTCCGAGCCAGGGCTGGCTCGGCTCGTTTGTACAACATGTTATACTAAAATATAAAACTACATGGTTACTTTCAATAATAAATATACTTTGGTTTTATTTTGTAATTATCTTAAAAAAATAAAAAAATAAAAGAAAAAAAGACGTAAATACGAAATGAATCTCAATTCTCACATGCTCTACTAATTCATAAATCCTAAATCATATTCTTAATTCCTAGTTTCACATATCACGTCTCTTCTCTTATGTAAAAACCGAGCTAAAAACGAACCGAGCCGAATTGAGATAAATGCAATTCAAATATTAAATTTCTTATGTAAAAACTGAGCCAAAAACGAACTGTGCCGATTTGATGTGAATGCAATTCAAATATTAAATTTCTTATGTAAAAACTGAGCCAAAAACGAGCCGAGCGGAGCTAGCTCGGTTAAAAACGAGCCGAGTCCGAGCCGAGTACAAGCTGACTCCTGACTCGGCTCGGTTCGGCTCTGCTCGTGACCACCCATAGATTCAACTAAGAGCGGTCTAAAGACATCATACCGAACTGCTTTTATCAACATGTTTAGTCCGTTTGTGAAAACACTTTTTTACGGTTATGTTCGACGTTACCATCAATGTTTTTAAATCTATACTTGATTGAAATTGAATGTTGGATCTTGTATATCAACTAGTAAAGTTACATGCCACGCGCTGCGGCGGCTACGCTATAATGTAGAGTACCTCAGCTTTATTATGTCGAATGAAAACGTGATATATTTGACTCAACCTATCTTCTAAAAGTATTTACGTCGAAACGTAGACTAACATAAAACATATATTTGAAAATGTGTATCAACATGAATTTATATGGACTCTTGCATAAACTAATCAATTAAAAAATGATTATTTTTAGCTAGCAAACAAAATGAATAAGTTGGAACCTTTAGAAACGCGAAAAAGTTAAGGCAACATTTTACAACGTTTTTAAAATAATTGAGAAAGTGAAAGTGATAACGCTGAAAGCATAAAGGAAAGATTTAAGAAACAAAAGAGATAAATTCGATATTTTATAAACCTGAGTGTTTCAAAACGAAATTTTGCAATTTTTTTATAAAGTTGATAGAGTAAAAATATGTATCTTAAAAAAAAAATTAACAAAGTAAACCTGCTTAAGAAAAATCACAACCAACTGCATCATGCGTAACTTGGTATAAAAAACATGTTTTACTTAAGGGCCGAATAAGATGATGACACCTGACATAGCGAGACGACAACAAATGATTTATTAATCTCTTTTTTTTTTAAAAAAAAACAGAGAGAAAAGTAAACAGTAAGATGTGAGGGAAAAAATAAAGTTTAAAGAGTTAGCCGATTACATAAAAATAAAGATAAGTTAAAACAACAGTTTCTCATTTGTGAATGAGTGTTTTCATGACCGTAGAGTGGTATAAAAAACAAAAAAGACAAATTTAAGAAAAAAAAAATTAGGAAAAGAAAAGAAAAATATATATATATATATAGAATTTGGTTCAAATAAGAACCAAGCCTAATTACGGTAACCCAGTGAACTTTGACAAAAAATGTCCGAATCTTTGGTTTTTTTTTCATGGTCTTTACTCTTTATTATACGTATTTAGGGGGAGTTTCTTTTTTGTGTTGTGTCTAATTCGCAATGCAAATTGAATTTGCATCTGTAACATCACTGTACTTTAGGTTGTCCGTACATCCGTACGATTGTACTATTACGACCTAAGAATTATTATTAATAATGATAATGGATTATTTATTGATATTATTGATTATTATCACTATTACTGGTATACATGATTATAACACATATTATACGCGTAAACCATGGGAAGTTTAGTTGTAACCCAACTAAACAGAACCAGAGAGTTTATCGCAGTAATATTATTGAAAATGATGATTGTTGGTTCGGAATAAAAATGAATATGGGTTTTGGTTTGGGAATTTTAATATTAAAATTTAAAAAATAATGGAACTGATTACGCGATGGCGTTTAAACACGAATATTAATTCAGAAATATTAACTTAATAAATGTAGTCGCGTGAGTGACGATTCACACGAATATAATTTTTAGGAATAATATTTTGAAACGATATTCAATAAATCGTAAATCGAATCGAAATACGATACGAGCGACGAATTCGCAAAGGTGACGATCTTTACGAATACGTACGCGAGTGACGCGTTTCGACAAAGTAATTAAATAATATCAAACGATATTAAAATTAATAAATGAAAACTGAAAACGTTTATTAGGAATCACAACCTAAAGCAAAAACCGAGTAAATCAGTTATTTAAAATTATTAATTTAGTAAAAATAAAACGAAATCGTTTTACGAAATAAAATTATTTAAATCATTTTAATTAATGAAATCCAATTATTTAAACATGTTATGTTTAAATATGTTTTCGTTAAAAACCGAGCATAACCGATCATTTATTATATTTTATCGCGTTAAAAACGAGACCGAACCCGCGGGAAATACGCGAGTTATTAAAGAAGAAGAAGCCTTCTTCTTCTTCACTTTACACACACACTTTCTCTCTCTAAATAACCGAACCTGTCACCACTTTCTCTCTCTACCTTCTCTCTACCATAACTCACTCAAAACTCAACCAAATCACCTCATTCTTGCGCCAAATCGAAGCTCTCGACATCCCCTACAAAAAGGTACCAAGGATCGGCCCTATCTCCATCTCAAACTCTCGAAATCTTAGAGAGAAGTTTCGGTTTTTAGGGTTTTCTACAAACCCGACAAAAACCGAACTTTAACCGGTTCAAAACATCACTTTTTCGACCCATACATCTTCTAAATGAGTTTACTCATCTAAACCCACTCAAAACGACTATATATACGACTATACCTCGAAATCATCTTCTCCCATGGCTGAAAACCCGTTCGGGCGAATGGCCCATGAGTATGAGCCATTCGCCGAATGAGTCGGGAGAATGAGTGGAGTATGAGTCGGGAGAATGAGTGGAGTATGAGTCGGGAGAATGAGTCATTCGGGTGACTCATTCGGCGAATGACTCATTCGGGACTCATTCAGAGAATGACTCATTCGTGACTCGTTCGGGAGACTCATTCGGAGAATGACTCATTCGGGAGACCCATTCGGGAGACCCATTCGGAGAATGACCCATTCGGAGAATGACCCATTCGGGACTCATTCGGGAGAATGACTCATTCGGGTGAAAACTCATTAGCAGGAGCCATTCTTATGAAAATCACAAGAATGAGTCATTTCCACTACACCAACTCAATTAACAACTTAGATTTCAAAAAGAACAATCAAATAAGGGATCATAACTTTAGATAACATTTAATCAAACACAGGACTGTGAATACAACATCAGTACGACAACGGTGAGCGCGCATAATACGAGAACACAGATACTAAGGACTTCAGGTGAGTTCTCATAACCTCCCTTTCTTTAAACTGTTTGTTTTAAAACTCGGAGGTGAAGCATGTATACCAAATTAAAATATTATTTTGATAACTCAAGGCTAATACCTGTTTATCAATATGATATTCACAATATAAAATTATCATTTATTATGGATTGTCTCTTATTATCTTATATCCATGTAAACCTTGTTATTGACTCCGATCAATAACAAAGATTACAAGTATTGTCACAAACCCCGAGAATCATCGCTCTTAACTTTGGTTAATTGCTTTGACATCGTGTATTGTCACGTGGATGTTTTTCCACTCTGTGAATCATTGCATTTGACTTCGGTTAATTGCTTTGACTTCATGTATTGTCACGTGGTTAACTACCACTCCATGAATCATGTATTTAACTTATGTTATTTACATAATGATCATGTATAGTCACGAACATTATTTGAGAATATCATGGATGAGATTGGTTGATTAGTTTGTGGATTGAATATCTATGTTTTAATATGATTATTTGTGATTGACTATGACTGATTGGTTATGTGATTATGTGATTGTGTATGTGTTTGATTGTTGAATTGATGGATGTGTGATGGATTATCTCATACAGGTATTCATATGGATTTTCTCAAGAAGATCATAAGTCTTATACTCGTTTTAAACAAAGCACTTTATAAAACCATTTTAAGTATAAACTTTTAAACTCATTTTACTAAAACATTTTTAAATATAAAAACTTATGATTACTCACCAACTACTTTTGTAGTTGACACTTGATTTCTTACATGTTTCAGGTGATGAAGACAAGTAAGACGAATAGAGGATCTCTTCTATTTTGGACATCATCATATAGGCTCTTGGACTTAGTTAATTAACTAAATTTCTGGCGATTAGAGTTTAGTTAGTTTAACTAATTCTTTTGTGTAATTGATGTAATTGATTCATGATGAACATGACTTTTGTGTAATTATGTTGTTTGCTTAAATGATATATGATGATTTGATTTAGATGCCCACGAGCTTTTGAACAATCTACACATCCCTCGTGGCATCCCGACGATTCCGCCGCCGGTCGGGGTGTTACAGCATCGGTGTAAAATTTTTGCACTTTTCTAAATGTTGCGAAATGCAACTCGAATTTACACCGAGGCAAATTCGATTTGCATTGCGAGTTAGCCAAAACACAAAAAAGAAACTCCCCCTAAATATGTATAATAAAGACCATGAAAAAAAAAACCCAAAGATTCAGGCATTTTTTGTTAAAGTTCACTGGGTTACCACAATTACAGTGGGTTAACAACGAAACCTTCCCCTATATATATATATATGAAATATGGGAAAGAAGAAAAAAAATTGGATGTGGGATTCGAACCCTCACCCTTTAGGCCACAAGGAGTGGTCAAGATTTTCCCCACTTTTCCCCACTGCCACATCAGCGCCACATCAGCTTTCCCCACTTTTCCCCACTTTTCCCCATTTTACACGGTGTCGTCCCACTTTTCCCCATTTTCAAATCTTATTTTTAATTAATTATTTTAACAAATAATAATAAAAATAATATTAATAAAATAAAAAAAGATTCATTAAATTTAAAATAAAAAAAAAGAATACAAAAAAAATACAAGCAAAAAAAAAGAGTAAAAAAAAAATAGTAGAACCTAAAAACCTAGAAAGGGCAATGCCATCCCCAACGAGCAGCAATTTCTCGTTTACGATCGAGAATCAGTTGTAGCATTGGTTCTTGATAAATTGAGTGGTCTTTCATCATAAACTCTAAATCTACAGCCTTTTGCTGCTCGTCTAAAGCCTGTTGTTGTCGTCGCATTAATGCAACTCGGGCTTCTTTCTCCTCTTGCAAAACACGGAGTTTTTCAACTCGATGGCGTTCTCTTTTTTCGTTGTCCTCTTTGTTCATCGAGTTGAATTCCGCCATTTGTGCAATTAAATCTTCATGCGATGAGGAGGACGCGGCCGAACTTTTGCCCTTTCTTGTTGGCCTATCCGGTTCATAATAAATGCGTGGGCCATCACGATCAAGATTGATGTTGATGTCTTCGTCATCATCATCAAGGTTGAGGTCGATGTGGGGGTTCGCACTACCCATGGACTCATTTGGCTTCGGCCTTTTTGTTGTAGATTGTGATTCACAACCTACTGGTGGAATGTCGCACCATAAAGGGCTATAGCGGACCACATCCCACGCTTGGATGTGATCGAATCCCTTTGACTTGACCAAGGTTTTGTAATTTTTCATGGTCGTTTTCAAAACCTGTTCGTCCCCTTCACCGCTTTTGCGATTCATGGAACACTGTTGGTAAAAACCATTCCATTTCTTCATGGAAGCGTTTATATCGTTCCATTTGGAATAGATTTGATCAACAGTCCTCGACCTGTCCTTCACGAGATGGTGAAAATGTTCGGTTACCTACATATAACGAAAATAAATTTAAGCATCAACCGTTACTTTTTTTGTTAACTTAAATAATGTTAAAAAATACCTTTCTATAAAAACCATCCCGTTTTTGCGCATTACCAACATCGGGATTTTCAGAAATAGTTAGCCAAGCTCTGGCCAACGCAACCTCCTCTTCATCGGACCAACGCTTGGGCGGTGCTTTCTTTCCAACTGGTTTCTTTCCCGGTCGCCTAACCGGTTCTTGTTCCTCTTCTTCTTCCGACTCGACTTGAACATGTTCGCTTGAATCCGAGTCGTCTTGATTATTGTCACGATAGTCTAAACATACAAAATAAAGTAGACTTAAAAAATAAACTTATAAAAATAAACAAAATAAAATAAAATATAAAAATAAACGTATAAAAAATACCTTGAAATGGAGATTGTTGTTGAAAATTTTGTTGCTCTTGTTGAATCGATTGCTCCCACCGGTTGAATTGTTGTTGAGTTCCCGGTGAATATTGCAAATATGGAGGCGGGTTCATTGGATCGTAGAAAAATGATGGTTGATTCGGAGATGGCATTTGTGGATGATACCCGGGTGTGTTGAACGGGTTCATTTGAGGCGTGGTAACATTTTTTTGTCGTGGTTTTCTAAATTTTTTGGTTGATGACCCACCACGTGATGATCCTCCTTCCATTTTAGTTGAAAATTTTATAAATTTTGGTGTATAATTTATAGAAGATGAGAGAAAAAAGTGTGAGATTTTGGTTGGTTTTTGAGTTGTTTAAATAGAAAAAAAAAATTGGTTTTTTTTTTTTTTTTTTTTTTAAAAATTGCCGTTGTACAACGGCTCTTTTCCCTTTCCCTCTTCGGCTTGAATCGGGGCGTCCACACCGAAACACCCCACCCCGAATCCGGGGGGGTGGTGTTCCCGAATTTTCCCGGCCGGCAAAAGCCATTCCCCGGCTTTCCCCACTTGCCACTCCGTGTGGCCTTATATAGAAACTCATTAACGTTACCAACTACACTACAACACCATTTGTAAAATTGTGTTGAAATCACCAAATAAATAAAAACAATATTTAAGCAAGAAACGACGTCCACCGACCTTTCAAATTGTATATATATATATACAATGGTTAGCCTAGCCCAATTTAGAATCGTAATTTCATTTTTAATATATAAAATAATGATTATGATGATGATTTTGATGAATAGGAAGACTCATGAAAGATGTATCATGGCTATTTTTAATTTTATAAACTTTCGTTTTTGATTTGATAAACTAATGAATTATTGTTTTGGATTGATAATCTCTTTGATATATATAATTTTTTTGATACACTCATAAGTGAATGGTTATTTTAGCACTTTAATTATTTATATTTTTTTTAGTTTTCTATAATTTATATATAAATTTATATTATATAATGTTTATGACATTGCGTGATTCATAAATTTAATTCAATTGTTTATTGGTTAAACGTTCAATGCATTTTAAAAAAGATTAAATTACCGATATGGTTACTGTGATTTGCTATTATTTCATTTTTAATTCATAGGTTTCATAAATTACCCGTATGGTATAAAATTTAGACATTTGTAACAAATATATTATTTAGGTTACCAAATTATTTTTACATACTTTATCAAATTACATTCACATAAAAACTATATGTGTTATAAATGTTTAAAGTTTGAGAATAATTTATATAACCTAAAAATTAAAAATAAAATATAACAAATTACATGAAATATTTTTACTCTTCTAAAAAATGTTGTTACCATTAGTAGAGATGCACAAAAAAACCGGTTAATCGAACCGGTATCGGTTCGTAACCGGTTAGAAACCGGTTATTGCAATCGGTTATAAGTATTTGAAAAAACTGGTTGTTTAGGACCGGTTTGAGGTTTCAAGAAACCAAACCGGTTAATAACCGGTTAACCAAACCGATTAACCAGTCCAGCTCATTAAAAAATCGGTTATTTGAAGGTTAACCGGTTTCGGTTATTATACGGTTTCAGTTTCTGAGCTTGAAAAATCGGTTATTAACCGAATCGGTTATTATAAAAACCGGTTTTTAGCCTTTGACCGGTTAACCGATTCGGTTATTGCAAAACCGGTTTTCGACCGGTTAACCGATTTGAGCACCTCTAACCATTAGACTATCCATATCGGTCACCCCACTAAAAATCCCTCCCCACCAAAATTTCTTGACACGTCATCATCCAACTGAAAACCTTAAACCTTTCAGTGGTCAACCAACTGAAAAATTTTCCCCACTATGCCACATCAACCATTAAAACACCCCACAGTGGGTCCCATTTTAAAAAAATGGACCAATGGGAGTAGAGGGGCTCCACGAGGAGCGGGAGCCGTGGAGGGGCTCTTGTGGGTTGCCGCTGGAAAAGGAAGTAGTGTTCCCGCTAACCCCGCCCAAAAATGTTTCCTCGCCGAACCAGCGGCTCCTCCGCTGGAGGGAGTCTTAGCATGTTTTGAGCTTCAATATACAAATCTTAATTCAATTATTTTATTTATCAAACGGCAAAACCAGCTGTTTTTAAACCGCTTTTCAGAATCCACTTTCTCGGTTTGTTCAATTCCCAGATATCTTATTCCCATTTTACCCCAATATTTCTCTTATTATTTCCATCCACCGTACACCAAAAGACCCCATCAATGCGCATTTAAATCATCTGTAATAAAGGGCAATTAAGTCATTACAATGTTTCTCTTTCTAGATTTTTAAATTTTTTACTCTCTCTCTAGACCTGACCTGCAACAAGAAGACGAACATCCATTAAATACTTTATTAATATTCTTCAGTTCTTGAAAACAAACCCTATTCGACCAAACCCTCTGTTTTTTCATGAATTATTTAATGCACTCATTCATTTTAAATCTGGTGTTCGATTAATCGCCATTATCATCTTCTTCAATTAAATCAACAGCCACATTTGATGTTTCAATCCTGTTTAATTTCTTCATTCATCAAATCTATGATCAAAATCAGAGATATGAAAACGGCGGATTTGTATCGATTCACAGGGAAGAAGTTGAAGCTGTTACGAATCAGGCATGGATTCATATACTGGAAATCGATTATCTGGTTCGTTGTGTCTTTCATCTTCTTCCTTCGGTTCATCAGCCATCATCAACCAAACACAAGTTCGTTACGAACAACGGTAATTAGTCACCATCAATCCAATGCTGTTTCAAATGTTATCTCGGAATCAAACTCTGTCTCGATCCTCCGGCGAAATCAAGGTCTGTTTCCGGTCTCTGCATCATGAAATTGTTACCGGAAAGTTTTTTAGGGTTTGCGTGATTCGTTTTACACTTTTGCAGGTTTATTGAATGATTTGAAGATATACGTGTACGAACTTCCGGCGAAATATAATTCCGATTGGCTATCGAACGAGCGATGTAGCAACCATTTATTCGCGTCGGAGGTTGCCATACATAAGGCGTTGATGAACAGCGATGTACGGACGTTTGATCCATCGGAGGCTGATTTCTTCTTCGTTCCTGTATATGTCTCCTGCAACTTCACCACCGTTAATGGCTTTCCGGCGATAGGACACGCCCGTGCTCTTCTTTTGTCTGCTGTTGAGCTCATTTCGTCGGAGCTTCCGTTCTGGAACCGGAGTAAAGGTTCCGATCATGTCTTCGTTGCGTCTCACGATCACGGAGCCTGTTTTCATGCCATGGTAACTGAATCAAATTCTTGCAACCGAATTAAACAACCAATTTGGTTTTCAGTTATACAAATTCAGAACCAGATGATTGATATGCTCATATATCGAATTGATGATTGTGTATGCAGGAGGATAGAGCTGTGGCTAATGGAATACCGGAGTTCATGAAAAACTCGATTATATTACAGACGTTTGGCGTTAAACACCGGCATCCATGTCAAGACGTTGATCATGTTGTCATCCCGCCTTACGTGTCGCCGGAAAAGATTCAGTCAACGCTGTCGCAGACGCCGGTCAAAGGTCGGCGAGATATTTTCGTGTTTTTCAGGGGCAAGATGGAAGTCCACCCCAAGAACATACGCGGGCGGTTTTACAGTAGGTATTAATAAATTCTATTTTGACTTTTCAATCTGTTGAATATATTTTGACCTTTGAATTTTGACTTTGATGACAAACTCCCAAACCCAAATGAAACTTAAAAAAACATTTAGAGTACGTAATAAGAGGGCATGAGATTAGGCTTAATTTCTACTAAACATTCCTACAAAGTGGATGCATTTGTATGGATGGAGTTGCGTAACATGTGAGAATAGATACGGGTCAAGATGATTTGGGTCCGTATGAGATTTTAGAAAAAATAGTTTGTCTAAAAGAGTTATTTTATATAAAATATCAATTTAATTCGATTTATTAGCAATAAAACAAGTGTTTCCGGAAGTTGATAGCGTTCTGTGATCGCAACGCGTGAGTTATTGGGTTCGAGAACTTGTTTAGCTGTTCAAAAAAAAGTAATAAGACAAGTGTGATATTATATTATATGATTATGATATGATTATCGTGTGTAAAAACTTTTCTTTGTTATTATTATTAATTAATATATGTACATGTTGTTTCACTAGTTTTTTGTTTTTATTTTTTTCTTAGTTAACAATATTATACAATTTAAATAGTTTTTAAAAAAAATTTCAAAAACTATATTTTGATTATCACGCTTATAAAACAAGTTAGGCTTGACTTCATCTCAAAAATTATCAAACTTTGTTGGCTTGACTTAAATTTTTTATCAAACTAAAAACTTAAGTCTCTTGAGCTCGTAAAGAAGCTAGAGCTTCGGTTTTTATATTTATTACACATTAATGTATAAAAGTAGCTCCATTTATTTTTTATATTTATTACACATTAATATATAAAAATAGCTACTTTAACACATACATGATTTATAGTTTAAATAAAATGTAATTCAATTTTAACATGTTATTAAAATTTTAATTGAAAAAAACATAAACGTATTGTACAAGACCGTCTCGATTATTTAATTTTTATTGTTTATACCAATGTTTTAAAAATCGGTTCGAACCGGCCAGTTCAACCGGATGCCGTCAACTATTCTGGTATCAAACATTCCGATATTATGCAGGTACCTTCGATCGATTGTGCCAACGGTTTTACCCATATTTCCGGTTTCAAAAAAACACAAAATTTAGGATTTTAAAAGATTTTCGGCTTTTAAGCGATCGTGAACTTGATGCGTTTAACACGCCAATGTCATAATCCTATTATACACTTTTATTTAAAAAATTTTATTAGAATTTGAGTACTTTTATATTGTTTTGGATTAATTTGAATATCTTTTGAATTGTTTTAGATGAATATATACTTTTTAGAAATTTATTTAAGTATAAGTTGTATTTATGTAGAATTGTATGGTTAATTAGTGTGTCCGGGTTGAACCGTCCGGTACAACCCGGTTCAACCGGTTGAAATGTTATGGAGTTAAATACCGTGTACCTAAAACATCGGTTTCTAAAACATTGGTTTATACACGTATATGTATTTTTAAATTCTAGACGAAGTAAGCAAACCCTAGCCTGATTTGACTTGTTTAAACCCAAACTTGTTTAGAAACGACCTTTTTTAAGCAACATTTGAACAAGCCATTTGACAACTTTTTAAATTTATTCCAAATTAAAGCGTGATAATTAGCATATGAATTTATCTTTATTTTTATCATCATTTTGACTAATGAAATAATTTTCACGTTTCATTATGACAGACGTGTGAGAACGGAGATCCTGCAGAAGTTCAGAAAAAACAGCCGGTTTTACCTGAAACGACATCGGTTCACCGGTTACCAGTCGGAAATTGCAAGATCAGTATTTTGTTTGTGTCCACGTGGGTGGGCACCATGGAGCCCCCGCCTGGTCGAAGCGGCGGCGTTGGGTTGCGTGCCGGTTATCATCGCCGACGGGATATGTTTGCCTTTAGAATCCGCCGTACCATGGCCGGAAATATCAATCACAGTGCCGGAGAAAGACGTCGGGAAGTTAGCCGGAATTCTTGACCACGTGGCGGCGACAAACCTCTCGACGATACAGACAAAATTGTGGGACCCAACTGTACGGCAGGCACTACTGTATCACGGTGACGTGGAGGATGGTGACGCCACGTGGAATGTTCTTGTCGCGTTGTCCGAGAGGCTGAAAAAGTCTCATCGGAGTTCAAGGTCTTGAACCAATTATATTTTGACACGTGGAAAATTTATTTGAGTATGAAATACCGACGTGGATAATAAGCTGTAGTACAGCTGGATTGGTATGGGACAAGACGCCAGAATTATATGTCTGCCTCGTATGCGGGTCATTAGATGGAATTGGAAGCTTTGCTGGCAAGTTTTGTTGTGTTGCTGAGGTGGCAAGATATGATTGGATGAGATGGGGCAGTTGCACTGGTTGTTCTTGAAATATATTGAAATTAAAATCTTGCTAGAGTGATCCTCACTGGATGTGATGGGGACGTAAGAGTCTAAAAGGGACGATACCAAATTTGGTTCTTTTGGTGGCTTTATTAATACTTTTAGCAGTTAGTACCTTGATATCAAATGCGGAAAAAAGATGGTCTAGAAATGAAAATTGTTTTTTGGTGATTTTTTTTTAACGGCCAAGGTCTCAATCATAACCAAGGTCTAGTTACATGGACCTCCCATAAGCCACCACAACCACTGCAGGAGGAAACCCTACTGGGAAAACCCCCTAACCCCTCACAGACCCCTTTTTCGCTGCGGGAGATATTTGAACCCAAGACCTCCCATTTGAAAGAATTTTAGGGTCTGTTTGGTATAAATGAATGGAATGTATGGGGGAAATGGAATGGAAGAGAGAATGGAATGAAAGAGAGAATTGAATGGATCATTACCATTCCATTGTCATGTTTGGTTACATCTGATAATAACATGATTTTTTAGTTCTTTTTGTTTGGTAGACATAGCAAGATGAATGAATGGAATACAAAGTATGAGTCGAGTTGTGGTTTAATCATTGCTTGAATCATGGATCGAGTTGGGTCGTGGGTCGAGTCATGGGTCATGAATCGAGTCATGGTTCGGATCATCGGTCGGTTCATTGGTCGGTTATTGTTTAGCTCATGGTTTGATCATGATGCATTTCATGAATTGCGTCATAGTTTGGTTTGTGGATCGGGTCTGTTGGTTAATCTTGATAGGGTGCTGGTCAAAGACAGGTCAACCGACTAAGGGTGACTTAGGAAGTTTTATTTTTAGTAAAATGTTTTAATTGCTTGATTGACTCATAGGTTTAATAAGAAATAAAAGGGTCAAACTATGACCCTAAATGTTAGCTAGCATTTAATAGGTTAGTTACCTTTTTAGACTATTTAAATGTTTTGTATGTAGGTTTAAAGGGTGTCTTTTCGATTTTAATTAAAAGAGTGTGTGTGATTTTTTGAGTTTGCTCTCTGATCTACCAATATTTGGTATCAGAGCTTGGTTTCAAGGGAAGTCAAATTCATCATCTTGACCCGAAGGACTGGATCAAGACCGAAGGACTGGAATCACATAGCATAGAAGAAAAGACAACCCAATGGCAGCAGTCTCAGAAGAACAAGTGATACCCATGAAGGAAGGAGGTTCAATGTCCTTTAGATGTCCTGTCTTGAACTCTACAAATTATACAATTTGGGCTGTGAAAATCAAGGCGTTTTTCAACGTTCAAGGAATTTGGGAGGCGATCAAACCAGGAGTGAACGTCGATAAAAAGAAAGACAACATGGCAATTGCTTTCTTGTATCAAGCAATGCCCGAGGAACTTGTTTTGCAGGTTGCTCAATACACTCATGCGAAGCAGATTTGGGACGCATTAAAGGTACGTTTTATTGGTGCAGATAGGGTCCAAAAGGCTAGGCTACAAACTCTAAGGAATGAGTTTGAAGCCCTGAAGATGAAGGACGGAGAATCCATTGATGACTTTACAGGAAGGATGAGTGGATTGGTTTCAAAAGCAAACAACCTTGGAAAGACATATGATGATGCAGCACTGGTCAGAAAACTTCTTAATTCAGTACCTGAAAAATTCACAGCCATTGTTGCGACAATTGAACAGTTTGCAGACTTGGACACAATGGTATTTCCCGAAGCAATTGGTAGATTAAAGGCATTTGAAGAAAGACTTCATGCAAAAGAGCATGTACATGAACAAAGGAGTAATCAACTTCTGCTTACTCAGGCCGAGTGGGAGGCTCGCAACAAAATTAGAAATAAGGATCGACGCAATGGTGGTGGTCGTGATGCAGCTAACCGAAATCGTGGAAGATGCCAATGCTGTGATCGAGACAATGAGAGTAGGGGTAGTTCACCCATCAATCATAAAGATGCTTCAAAAATTAAGTGTTTTAAATGTGATGAATATGGACATTATGCAAGCGAGTGTCCCAATCGTAAATGGGAAGGGGCAAGACTAAAAAAGGAAGAAGTACACCTAACTCGAGAAGAGGATGATGATGAACCAACCTTGTTACTAACCATGTGCAGACAAGAGAAAGACTCAAGCACCAAAAAGGATTCAAAATGTTTTTTTCCAAATGGGCAGGAAACAAAAATGGAAACAGAACTGGTGAAGATGAGTGAAGACCTAAAAAATCTATTAGGAATTTATGATCCGGGTCAAGCTAACAAAAGCGAGTTTAGATGCCATGAGTGTGGGATGTTTGGGCATTTCTCGTGCACATTATTGAATGAAGCCAACTTGTTCCAAGAAGATGAACCAACACTACTTTGAAGCGACAGGGTGGCATCAAGATTAAGGGGGTGAATGTTGGTTAATCTTGATAGGGTGCTGGTCAAAGACAGGTCAACCGACTAAGGGTGACTTAGGAAGTTTTATTTTTAGTAAAATGTTTTAATTGCTTGATTGACTCATAGGTTTAATAAGAAATAAAAGGGTCAAACTATGACCCTAAATGTTAGCTAGCATTTAATAGGTTAGTTACCTTTTTAGACTATTTAAATGTTTTGTATGTAGGTCTAAAGGGTGTCTTTTCGATTTTAATTAAAAGAGTGTGTGTGATTTTTTGAGTTTGCTCTCTGATCTACCAATAGGGTCGTGGCTAGGATCATGGGTCGGGTCATGGTTTTGTTCATGGGTTGATCCATTGTTTGAGTCAAGGGTCAAATAATTGTTTGAGTCATGAATCGGGTCGTGACTCGTGGTTCGGGTCATGGTTCGAGCCATGGTTTGGGTCATGGTACGGGTCATTGTTCACGTCATGGTACGGGTCATGGGTCGAGTCATAGTTCACGTCATGGTACGGGTCATGGGTCGAGTCATAGTTCACGTCATGGTTCGAATCATGGTTCGGTTCATGAGTCAGGTCAAGGGTTTTGGTCATGGGTTCAAGGTCAAGGTCATGGTTTTGGACATGGGTCGGATGATTGGTTGGATCATTCCTTCAAGAGAAGGAATGAATAAAAACCACCCATACTCTAAGGAATGAAAATCATCAAATGTGAAGGAATCACATTCCTTGTGGAATGGTGCATTACATTCCTTTGTGGTAACCAAACACGTTTCTTTTCATTCCAACGTAATGACTCATTCAATTCCACCACTCATTCATGTGACAATTGCAGGTAAAGACTACGTCATCAATGACGTTCACACGTTTGGTTGTTCTAGAAATCCGCGCGAAATTGATAATTGTAATTATTGCAGGTTTAAAGTATGCGAGAAATCGAGAACATAGGAGAAAACGGATCGCGAAACGGAGTTACGGATTGTCCGGAATCGAAAAACGAAGAAAAATCTCTAAGTATTGGTCGAAAGGGCTTATCGCGGTACGCGGAGGTGGGCTTGAGAGTCCTCCGCGGTACGCAATGATTGTAAAATATCTCAGATTCCCGAAAAACTTCGCAGTACGCGAAGCCAAAATAGACTCTCCGTCGCGGTACGCGACGGAAGAGGCGGTGGAATGATCTGATCCTTTTAATCAGATTTCATGCAAGAAAGAAGTTTATTCTTCTTCTTCGCTTCTGCTCCGTTCCCAGACGAAAACACACACACATACACCATCAAAACACCATCTTGAAGCCACCAGATCGCATCTTTGAAGCCAGAAAACGTGTATACAAGTTCTGATCGTTGTTTTATCCGTCCGATTAGGTAATGATCCATTTAAACCTTCTAGTTTGATTTTGATTGATTAGATCTTGATTTTGAACGTAATGAGATAGTTAGGATTGTTGATTATTGCCTAGATGATGGCTAGGATTGATTATAAACGAAGAACACGAAGTTCTAACGGTTAAATCCTTGTTTTGATCCGTTATAATGCCCGGTTTCCACCAAATCATAACAATGATTATAATGGTTTAAACCATTTAATTATGACAATGTAGGTGATTATTTTGGTTAATCTTTGAAATGCAAGGTTAATCCCAGGCATTTCAAACTAATCACAATCATTAACCTACCCATTGGAATAACTGTCTGGTGTTTATGATAACAGTCAGATTAGTATTTTTAAACATGATTGTTTAACATATTCCAATGTCACATTGTTATGTTTTATGATATCTGGATAACCAGTAACCAGAATTAATCATTCCTAAGCTGTGATTTCATCTGAAAACTGTTTCAGGAGCATAATCAACAATATTACCTAACTGGTTAATCAGAGATTATCTTGATTAATCAAGCATGTCATCAACTTCATATTAGGTATCTAAATCAGTCTAGGTACCTACATTATCATACATTGTATGATATTAGATTCAATAACTAATTAAACACCGAATATCGGTTTGATGACTTTTCATTACAATGTCTATGACATTGAACGTTCAAAGATTTAATCAGCAGGTTAGAACATAAATCATTAATCAAATATAACCTAATGCAGATTTACATTATTAGCACCAGTTACGCGAGATCTTAGCACTCATCTGAACTCAGGTGAGTTTCGTACCACCCCTGTTCTTTTAATGTTTTATAAACATCGGGGTATAACTGCTAAACTTTTCTTGATCATATGATATGTGTCACTGTTATCTGCGTGATTTCATGTGATTAACTGAATTTGTGGATTTCATGGGATTGTTGCCGTTAGTATCTCTATCATGATATCAAAGTCCTCATTCTTGAACTGTATCTAGTGAACCCATGTGTGGCCGAGCAGAAAACATTGATAGTACTATCGGTTGACACCCCATTCACTGGGAGGATTGCATCTCCCCTGGTGTGAATGTTTGTTATCTGTTTCCTGAACTTCTTAATGGTGTGATAGACATTAAGATAATGAGGCAATAAGATATGTACCGACGGGTAATATCGAGAACTGAACATATCGTCCGAAAGGAACTAGATACGGGTCCCATGGTTATCCGGAACTGTGAACATGTATTTGAACTTAACTGTCATATCATATGATTTAACTAAACTGTATGAACTCACCAGCTTTGTGCTGATGTTTTCGAAACTAAAACTTTTGCAGGCAATCAAGGACAACGGTGAGGATGCACTCACAGCACTAGCAATAACTGTAATTAAATAAATTGTAATATGTATAAACTGTAATAATATTTGTAACCACGAACCTTGTAATGTAAGTTTTACTTTTCGTAATCTGTGTGCTATGATGATACCGGATCAAGCAAGTCACCCCTCATGCTCTGAGACATCACCACTATGCTTCCGCTACCCTTTTGATGACATCATTCTCAGGTGAAGAGAGGTGGGGGTGTGACAGGGTGGTATCAGAGCCACAGGTTATAGAGAATTAGGTTGACTTAGAAACCTAGACTATAACCATAGGTTCGTATAGTAACACAGAGAGCACCGAACATTAATATTGAACAAAACTTGTTTTGAATTAAACCAGGATAATCAGGTGGTACAAATTCCAGTTATGAGTGGCCAGCATAACTGAAATTTGCAACACGTGTGCATTCTAGTTTGATTTAATTCAAGCAAAACACTAACAATTCTAAAGACTAATAGTTGCTTTGAGATAGGAAGAGATATCATATCATGTTTGTATTGAATATTATTATTCAATGTTTATTTCATGATACTGATCTAGAACTTTGTTTATTTAGCAATGGCGAACCCGGGAGAAAACTATATTTACCAGAGATTCCCTTACATCATCCTTGACGACACACCCAGTGACAGCTCGGGATCGAGCTCGGGTGCAGTACCATCTCATGCGTCTTCTGTATCATCTCAGGTGAGACCACAGCTACCAGCTACACCACCCGGATCTCCTTTTGTACCACCACTACCGCCCGGATCTCCGTTTATACCACCACCACCGGGATCCCCACCGGTGCACAGTCCACCTCACTCACCGCTGGCCGACGCTTCGGCCATGAGGAGGCAGAGCTCCTCACCACACAGAGCCCCGGCATGGGACGGACTCAGGCGTATGCGGGGCCAGGCCCGCAAAACCACGGGGTTACCTCCACGACGCCCTATGGCTCCACGGGACGAGCCAACACCAGTATACGAGGTGGGAGAATCCTCCCACCAGGCTGAGCTTCGGGCTCAGGTACAGCAGGTCTCTCAGGACCTGCTGGGCCTCCGACAGGATCTGCAGCAGCACCATGTCACGATGGAGGACACCCGTAACACGGTGTTGGAGATTTTCACGTCTCACCTGGCTCTTATGGAGCAGGTGACTACTCAGGGTGCGGACACCCTAGCCTGGAGGGCGACCATTGAGGATCGCCTTCGGAGGACCTGGTGGAGGGAGATGATTGCTGCATGTAAGCAGCGGGTGGCAGCCTTTGGGGAAAGACTGCAGGGACTGATCTGGATGCTCGGTACGCTGAGCACCGAGGCTAGACTTATCTGGTTAGCTATAGTACTTGCTACTATAGCTATAGTGCTAGCCTGTTTACCGTATTTCTTACGGTAAGTCAGATCAGTTGACCCACATTTTTGGGATTTTCATTGTACATCTCATAGACGGATAGGTTGTTTGTATGGATATATTATGAGGGCACTCTTTGTATCATAAATTTTATGGTTTTATAATAACAGTGTTGTTTTAATCAAACGTTTGTTTCTGTATATCTGTTGTAGGTTATGTGAACACTATATCTATATCAGTATGAGAACGTATCTATGAACATATCAGTATGAGAACGTATCTATGAACATATCAGTATGAGAACGTATCTATGAACATATCAGTATGAGAACGTATCTATGAACATATCAGTATGAGAACGTATCTATGAACATATCAGTATGAGAACGTATCTAATTGAAAACATATTGCGCTGATATACAGTACGAGAGCCATACTGTATGCGAATATGTCGAACTAAAAATATATATATTGTGCGAAAATACAGTACGAGAGCAATACTGTATGCAAATATATCTAACTGAAAATATATTGCGCTGATATACAGTACGAGAGCCATACTGTATGCGAATATATTTAACTAAAAACATATATTGCGCGAAAATACAGTACGAGAGCCATACTGTATGCGAATATATTAACTAAAAGTACAGTACGAGAGCCATACTGTACGAGAACATATCTGAACGAGAACGTATCTGTAATGTGAACGAGAACATATCAGTAACTAAAATACAGTACGAGAGCCATACTGTATGCGAATATGTCAAACTAAAAATATATATATTGTGCGAAAATACAGTACGAGAGCAATACTGTATGCAAATATATCTAACTGAAAATATATTGCGCTGATATACAGTACGAGAGCCATACTGTATGCGAATATATTTAACTAAAAACATATATTGCGCGAAAATACAGTACGAGAGCCATACTGTATGCGAATATATTAACTAAAAGTACAGTACGAGAGCCATACTGTACGAGAACATATCTGAACGAGAACGTATCTGTAATGTGAACGAGAACATATCTAACGAGAACATATCAGTAACTAAAGTACAATACGAGAGCCATACTGTACGAGAACATATCTGAACGAGAACATATCTAATGAGAACATATCTGTAACTAAAGTACAGTACGAGAGCCATACTGTACGAGAACACGTGAACATATCTGTTGTTGTGTGAGAACATATCTATTACATGAACTGAGAACATATCAGAGGATTTGTGTGAGAACATATCCTAGTCCTGTATGAACATATCTCTAAAAACATGTATTGCGAGGCAATGAGTTGGGTTATACTCTACACATGTTTTGAAATAACAGGACTAAGTATAACTACGAATATCTGAATGACTAGTGTGAATTGAGAACGTATCTGGATCTTTTTAATGTAGTTATACTTGAATACTTGAATGATCACATTTCAACATGAAATTGTCAGCATGTCTGAACATGGTTGAGTTATGTGATTAAAAAGGGTTATATCTTTAATATTCTTGAACTGACCTGAGTTTGTCTGCATGTGAGCAGAACTATGGCTCCGAAAAGAGGTCGTCCAGCTAAGAAAGCTACCGAGAATATTACTTCCCCTGAACCGAATCCAGTTCCACCACCTGTTTCTGAAACAAATACCGTTCCTCTGGTGAACCAGGACCCAAACCCGACACCAATGGCAGCTCCTAGTGGGTCGGTATTGAATGAAGCAGCTATAGCCCGAATCGTAAAGGAACAGTTATCGGCTGCTGGCATTGTAATACCACCACAGCCACATGTCACTTCTGGGTCTGGTCATGTGGAACATAATGCCACAGGTGGACACGTTGAAACTGTTCATACCACAGGCACAACTACTACTGCTCCTGATCCACCACGACAGGGATGTACGTATAAATACTTTGCTTCCTGTAACCCACCTACTTTCACAGGTAGGGAAGGAGCGGCTGGACTCCTTAGGTGGATCGAGGAGATGGAAACAAAACTGAAAATCAGCCAGTGTCTGGAGGAGCATAAGGTGTCTTATGCTGCCTGTTCTTTGAAAGAATCAGCTCTTACCTGGTGGAATACCCAGGCTAAAACTTTGGGTTCTGTTACAGTTGATTCTATGGGCTGGAATGAATTCAAAACTCTGATTATGTCAGAGTACTGCCCAATCACTGAAATCCAAAAACTTCAGGAGGAATTCTGGAGTCACTCAATGGTCGGTGCTGATTGTTTAGCCTACACCGATCGTTTTCATGAACTTACTTGTCTACTTCCCAATATGTTTCCAACTGAGGCAGCATTGATTGAGAAGTATATCAAAGGGTTGGTTCCCCAGATTCGGGGAAATGTAACTGCTGCTGAACCCGCAACCCTTAAAAGAACCATTCTATTGACCACCAAGCTTACCGATGAGGCGGTAAGAAGTGGTACATTGATCTCAAAATCTCAGACGGCCGTGGGCCGTAGTGAAGCTGGTACCTCGAACGTTTCTAAAGGTACCAAACGTAAATGGTTTGGCAAGTCCAAGACCAAAGCTCCAGCTGAAACCAGTCAGAACAAACCAACCGTGAAAAACTATGGAGCGGCGGTACCGGAGAGGAAAGTTTACACTGGGCCGGCGCCCAAATGTGATAGGTGTCCCTACCATCACACAGGACCATGTCCTGTTTGTGCAAAATGTAATCGGGTAGGACACTATGCTAAATACTGCAACTTTCCTGCTCGTCAACCAAACCAAGCTCCACGACCCACTGCTCAAACGAACCGGTCATGTTACACTTGTGGAAGCCCTGATCACCTCATGCGCAATTGTCCAACCAATAACACCAATCCAGGGAATCAAGCTAGGGGTAGAGCTTTTCAGATTGGTGCAGCCGAGGCAAGACATGATGCAAACATTGTCACTGGTACGTTCCTTCTCAATAATCTTTATGCATCAGTTTTATTTGACACAGGAGCAGATAAGAGTTTTATTTCTCCTGAATTTGCATCATTACTTTCATTGCCTACGGTAGAACTAGAAACTCCTTATGCCATTGAACTTGCAAACGGCAAGATGATCAAAACAAGCAGTGTTATTCAAGGATGTTCCTTGAATCTGAATGATCACCTTTTCTGTATCGACTTACTTCCTATTGAGCTTGGTAGCTTTGATGTCGTAGTAGGCATGGATTGGCTTTCTGATAACCAAGCGGAAGTTGTATGTCAAACTAAGGTGATCCGTATTCCATTACCTAACGGTAATACACTGGTAGTTCAAGGAGAACGAGCCGGTAGAAAACTTGGTCTCATATCTTGTATGCGGGCTCAGAAATTTTTAAGGAAAGGCTGTTATGCTTTCCTGGCACACGTGACCGAGCACAATTCTTCACCTACACGTATCACTGATATCCCAGTAGTCAAAGATTTTCCTGAAGTTTTTCCTGAAGATATATCAGGATTACCCCCAACAAGACAGGTTGAATTTCGTATTGACTTGATTCCTGGCGCTGCACCTGTTGCTAAAGCCCCGTATCGGCTTGCGCCATCTGAAATGCAAGAACTTTCAGGTCAATTACAGGAACTTCTTGATAAAGGTTTCATTCGACCCAGTTTTTCACCCTGGGGAGCACCAATTCTTTTTGTGAAAAAGAAAGATGGATCATTCAGGATGTGTATCGACTACAGGGAACTCAATAAACTGACAATCAAGAACCGTTATCCATTACCTCGTATTGATGATCTGTTTGATCAGTTGCAAGGTGCTACATATTTCTCAAAAATTGATTTGAGGTCCGGATATCATCAGTTGCGAATCCATGACAATGATGTTCCAAAAACTGCTTTCCGAACCCGGTACGGACATTACGAGTTTTTAGTAATGCCGTTTGGTTTAACCAATGCACCTGCAGTTTTTATGGATCTGATGAACCGAGTATGTAGACCTTATCTGGATAAGTTTGTGATTGTATTTATTGATGATATTCTCATTTATTCCCGGAACCAGCAGGAACATGCCCAACATCTGAAACTCATCTTAGAACTTCTAGCACGTGAACAGCTATATGCCAAATTTTCCAAGTGTGAATTTTGGTTACGAGAAGTTCAGTTTTGGGGCATGTTGTGAATAAGAATGGTATTCAAGTGGATCCCAGTAAGATCAAAGCGGTAGAACAATGGGAGACACCTCGAACCCCGACTGAAATACGTCAATTCTTGGGGTTGGCAGGTTATTATCGTCGATTTATCAAGAACTTTTCAAAAATCGCTCTGCCACTTACCACTTTGACTCAGAAGAACCAACCGTTTATATGGGGTTCCCAACAGGAGGAGGCTTTCCAACTGTTGAAACATAAACTCTGCAATGCACCTATTTTAGCACTACCGGAAGGTACAGATAACTTCACGGTTTATTGTGATGCTTCCCGTCAGGGACTTGGGTGTGTTTTAATGCAGAACGATAAGGTGATCGCTTACGCTTCTCGGCAGTTGAAAGTACACGAGAAGAACTATACCACTCATGATCTAGAACTAGGTGCAGTTGTGTTTGCACTCAAGATTTGGAGACATTATCTGTACGGAACCAAGTGTATTGTGTACACGGATCACAAAAGTCTTCAACATATTCTAGATCAGAAAATGTTGAACATGCGACAAAGGCGATGGGTTGAACTCTTGAACGATTATGATTGTGAAATCCGTTATCACCCAGGCAAGGCAAATGTTGTGGCCGATGCCTTGAGTCGCAAGGAACGGGTCAAACCCTTACGTGTGAGAGCGTTAGGTTTGACTATCCAAACTAGTCTAATTCCTCAGATTAGAAATGCTCAGCAACAAGCTTTACAAACAACGAATTATTCTGCTGAGGGACTAAGAGGATTAGATAAGAAACTCGATACTAAGGTTGATGGACTGTTGTATTTCAAAGACCGAATGTGGATTCCTTTATTCGGTAACTCTCGAACTATTATCTTGGATGAGGCGCACAAATCCAGGTATTCTATTCATCCAGGTGCCGATAAAATGTATAAAGATCTTAAAGACTTTTACTGGTGGCCTGGAATGAAGAAACAAATAGCTGAATACGTGGATCGATGTCTAACATGTCTCAAAGTTAAGGCTGAACATCAACGACCTTCTGGGTTACTCCAACAACCTGAGATTCCCATGTGGAAATGGGATCAGATCTCTATGGATTTCATTACAAAACTACCCAGAACGTCACGTAACCATGACTCGATATGGGTTATCGTTGATCGCCTTACTAAATCTGCGCATTTCTTACCCATCCGAGAAGATTACTCTATGGATCGACTGGCTAAACTCTATGTTAATGAGATTGTATCTCGACATGGAGTACCGATCTCTATCATTTCTGACAGAGATAGTCGATTTATGTCACGATTTTGGCAAACTCTTCAGAATGCTCTGGGCACGCAAATCAATATGGGCACATCCTATCATCCACAAACGGATGGGCAAACGGAGCGAACAAATCAAACGTTAGAAGACATGCTCAGAAGCTGTGTGATTGATTTTGGAGGTAGCTGGGATATTCATCTTCCACTTGTGGAATTCTCGTACAATAACAGCTACCATACCAGCATACAATGCGCTCCATTCGAGGCACTGTATGGGCGCAAGTGCAGATCTCCTATTTGCTGGTCGGAAATAGGAGAAAATCAAATCATTGGCCCAGAATTCATCCAAGAAACCACTGACAAGATCGCACTGATTCAAGAACGAATTAAAGCTGCTCGCGATCGTCAAAAGAGTTATGCTGATAACCGTCGTAGACCACTAGAATTCCAAGTTGGTGATCGTGTAATGTTGAAAGTATCACCCTGGAAGGGCATTTTCAGATTTGGTAAACGAGGTAAACTTTCACCGAGGTTTGTAGGGCCATTTAAAATTCTTGAACGAATTGGATCTGTAGCCTACAGACTCGAATTACCTCTTGAACTCAGTAACATTCATGACGTTTTTCACGTATCAAATCTGAAAAAGTGTTTAAACGATGAATCTTTGATCGTACCTCTCGAAGAACTTCAGATCGATGATAAACTTCAGTTTACCGAAGAACCGGTAGAAGTAATGGATCGAGAAGTTAAGGTACTCAAACGCAGTCGCATACCAATCGTTAAAGTTCGCTGGAACTCTCAACGAGGACCTGAATATACCTGGGAACGTGAAGATCAGATGAAAGCAAAATATCCTCACTTGTTCTCATAGACAATTGTCGACAGATAAGTCTTCACTAAATTTCGGGACGAAATTTCTGTAACAGGAGGAGACTGTGACAATTGCAGGTAAAGACTACGTCATCAATGACGTTCACACGTTTGGTTGTTCTAGAAATCCGCGCGAAATTGATAATTGTAATTATTGCAGGTTTAAAGTATGCGAGAAATCGAGAACATAGGAGAAAACGGATCGCGAAACGGAGTTACGGATTGTCCGGAATCGAAAAACGAAGAAAAATCTCTAAGTATTGGTCGAAAGGGCTTATCGTGGTACGCGGAGGTGGGCTTGAGAGTCCTCCGCGGTACACAATGATTGTAAAATATCTCAGATTCCCGAAAAACTTCGCGGTACGTGAAGCCAAAATAGACTCTCCGTCGCGGTACGCGACGGACGAGGCGGTGGAATGATCTGATCCTTTTAATCAGATTTCATGCAAGAAAGAAGTTTATTCTTCTTCTTCGCTTCTGCTCCGTTCCCAGACGAAAACACACACACATACACCATCAAAACACCATCTTGAAGCCACCAGATCGCATCTTTGAAGCCAGAAAACGTGTATACAAGTTCTGATCGTTGTTTTATCCGTCCGATTAGGTAATGATCCATTTAAACCTTCTAGTTTGATTTTGATTGATTAGATCTTGATTTTGAACGTAATGAGATAGTTAGGATTGTTGATTATTGCCTAGATGATGGCTAGGATTGATTATAAACGAAGAACACGAAGTTCTAACGGTTAAATCCTTGTTTTGATCCGTTATAATGCCCGGTTTCCACCAAATCATAATAATGATTATAATGGTTTAAACCATTTAATTATGACAATGTAGGTGATTATTTTGGTTAATCTTTGAAATGCAAGGTTAATCCCAGGCATTTCAAACTAATCACAATCATTAACCTACCCATTGGAATAACTGTCTGGTGTTTATGATAACAGTCAGATTAGTATTTTAAACATGATTGTTTAACATATTCCAATGTCACATTGTTATGTTTTATGATATCTGGATAACCAGTAACCAGAATTAATCATTCCTAAGCTGTGATTTCATCTGAAAACTGTTTCAGGAGCATAATCAACAATATTACCTAACTGGTTAATCAGAGATTATCTTGATTAATCAAGCATGTCATCAACTTCATATTAGGTATCTAAATCAGTCTAGGTACCTACATTATCATACATTGTATGATATTAGATTCAATAACTAATTAAACACCGAATATCGGTTTGATGACTTTTCATTACAATGTCTATGACATTGAACGTTCAAAGATTTAATCAGCAGGTTAGAACATAAATCATTAATCAAATATAACCTAATGCAGATTTACATTATTAGCACCAGTTACGCGAGATCTTAGCACTCATCTGAACTCAGGTGAGTTTCGTACCACCCCTGTTCTTTTAATGTTTTATAAACATCGGGGTATAACTGCTAAACTTTTCTTGATCATATGATATGTGTCACTGTTATCTGCGTGATTTCATGTGATTAACTGAATTTGTGGATTTCATGGGATTGTTGCCGTTAGTATCTCTATCATGATATCAAAGTCCTCATTCTTGAACTGTATCTAGTGAACCCATGTGTGGCCGAGCAGAAAACATTGATAGTACTATCGGTTGACACCCCATTCACTGGGAGGATTGCATCTCCCCTAGTGTGAATGTTTGTTATCTGTTTCCTGAACTTCTTAATGGTGTGATAGACATTAAGATAATGAGGCAATAAGATATGTACCGACGGGTAATATCGAGAACTGAACATATCGTCCGAAAGGAACTAGATACGGGTCCCATGGTTATCCGGAACTGTGAACATGTATTTGAACTTAACTGTCATATCATATGATTTAACTAAACTGTATGAACTCACCAGCTTTGTGCTGATGTTTTCGAAACTAAAACTTTTGCAGGCAATCAAGGACAACGGTGAGGATGCACTCACAGCACTAGCAATAACTGTAATTAAATAAATTGTAATATGTATAAACTGTAATAATATTTGTAACCACGAACCTTGTAATGTAAGTTTTACTTTTCGTAATCTGTGTGCTATGATGATACCGGATCAAGCAAGTCACCCCTCATGCTCTGAGACATCACCACTATGCTTCCGCTACCCTTTTGATGACATCATTCTCAGGTGAAGAGAGGTGGGGGTGTGACAATTCATGCATACCAAATGCTACCTTTGGGTACCATTGAGGCAATGCCTCTTTGGTAGGTTTTTGGTGGTTAATTGCTTAAAAAAATCTAGTAGTTGCACAATACAAAATTTTTTTTTAATTCTTTTATCTAGTTATTATTAAATATAATTAAGTGGGTTAGTAAACGGCATTTAACCATTTTTTTTAACGCTATGTTCCTAAGTTTATTAAAAAAGAGAATATAAAGAAAAAGAAATAATAGAAAAAAAAGTGAAGTAATTTTGCCTAAATTTCCTTTCACATCCTTTCCTTTCGCTCGTTAAATGAAACTCGTGAACACAACATGTGTTATTTTCAATTATCTCCCTTGTTAAATGAAATTCGGAAACATAAAAATGTTTTTCATTTCATTTCTTTTTTCTTCTTAAATAAACTCGGGAACTGAGCGTAAATGTTAGTAAGAAACATGTTTTTTAGTAGTTTTTATATGTCAAAATCGTGATTAAGGGTATCCACTTATGAGAGTGGAGTAGCTGTTTACTATGAATTTTTTAGTAGTTTTTATGTCAAAATCGTGATTACCTCTTATAAAATTTGTAATAGTTCCTTTATAATTTTTAACTAGGTTTATTCTCCCGCGCGTTGCGGCGGGTTATCACAGTACACTCCTAACAGCGGTTATTATACATATCATTTGCAAAAGCATAAGTTATATAACAAAATTATATATCTTATCACAAACTCTATACAAATTTTTCACAAATACATAAAATCATACAAAACCTCACAGATGGCATAGATGGCAGGTATGGCTATCATACTTATATGTAGTGGTGCACAAACGATTTTTTTTCCAAAGCGGTTCGGGTTAGGAACCGGTCCGGTTTGGTCAAGCATGGTGGTTTGGAAATCAGTTTGAGAGAAGAAGATGTCAAACCTATGGGAACCGTTTTGGAGGGGTTGAAACCGGTTTGAATGGGTTTGAAACCGGTTTGGAAACTGGTTTTAAAGCCAAAATCTCAAATATATGCCAAAAGGACGGTTTGAACCGGTTTGAAAACCAATTTGGCTGGAACCGATTTAAGATCCACTAATGATCGGTTTGTAAACTCGTTTGTAAACCAAACATTTTTTTTTGTTCACCTCTAGTTATATGATGTCGTCTCTTTCTCAAAGAAGCAAATTAACTTGTACACTTCAAAGATGACAGGTATGCGCTTCCATATCTATTTGATGAATGTATTATTAGATGAACTTTTTATGGTCATAAAGGTAAAACATAAAAAGTCACTATTCCTTGTGTTGCTTTTTAATAATATATAATAATTTCTAAGTGTGGGAAATAAATTTTAATTAAAAAAAGCCAACTAATAATTTAAACCTAATTTAAAACGAAGTTCATTATTAATTTTAGTAAAATTTTGTAAACGTCTCTATTTCAGTTTTAATAGCCCGTTAACAAATTACTTAAAACCAAAATTTTGTAATCAGATTAATGACAATAATATAAGTGATAATTGTATATGTTTTGTGGACATATAGTTGCTTACAAAAGTCACTATAGACGTTGTTTTGGATTTTAAGAATAACTTACGTGTATTATATTTTTATTATGCTTTTATATATGAAATTTAGTTTGATTGTCTTTTTTGACATGACGAAACCCGATCCAATCTAAAATTTAAAAACCAATGGTTGTTAGAACTTCAAGGACTTCTAGAATTTCTGGTCAGGTTTTTTGTTGTCCAGATATGTTAAATTTCAAAATTTTTGTTTGAATTTCATCTTCACCTAAACACAAATCAATTTAATGGTGAATGAGGTATCAAAATGTATGGGGTAAAAGTTTTGTATAAATGTATCACCACAATTTGATACGCTACTATAGCACTAATTGGGAATTAAACTAGATTCTCTAGCATAACATAATCAAAGAAATTAAAGAAAAAATTGATCATGATTTGGATTTGGATTTGGTTTATTGTAGGATCAATTGTTGTTCTTGTGTATTAATATATTATTGCTTTATGCACTTCGTTTGATGTTTGGTATTGTAATTTCTTAAAATTCAATACTCTCTTGTTATGAACTTTGTTGAAGTCATTTCAACTAAAGGCATGTACTAATTTACTAGATTTTAAAATCCAATCCTTTTAATAAGCTGCAGATGTTTTTTAAGCCTGACAAAATAAACGGGTTGGATCGGATCGGATCGGGTCGGGATGAGCAATGAATTAGAACAGGTTCGAGTCAGGATAAGTGCGAGTCATGATGTGTTTTAAACAAAATAAGTTTGAGCCTAAATGTGTCATTTTTAAAAAAAACATGAATTTAGTTCAAGTAAAAGTGGGTTGTAAGTAAACAAATAATTTATTTGCATAATTTTTAATAATTTTATTGATGTGTTGTGAAACACATATGCTTTTTCCATTTGTTTTTTTTAAGTTTCTGTACAGTTTTATTCATTTTTGAAGTCGATTTAAGCTGGTTCTTCACATTTCTGTAATTTGATGCTTGAAGGTAATAAACATGTAATTTTGGCACAAAAGATCAAGAAAAAGAGCTCCCGGTTGGACGAGAACAGACCTAAAAACAAATGAAAGAAAAAAACTGGATTTTGGGGATTGTCGTGTATCGCGAAGGGTACAAGGAACCCTGTCGCGTAGCGCGATAGGTGGAAATTACATGTTTGCCCTTTTTAATGATGACGGGTTGACCCAACTATTTTGTCGGGTAGTGTGAAGCCTCGCGTAGCGCGACGGGCTACAAGATTAGTGTAGCCTAGCGCGACAGGGCTACGAAATCAGGAAAACGAGTTTAATGAATCAAAACGGCTGGAGGCTGAAAAAAAGGTTACAACACGGCTTGGAGACAACTTGGGGGCTAGAACAAGCGATCGAGGTCAAGATTGGTCATCTAGAAGCCCAAAGATTGTGATTCGAAGGGTGTAACGTGATCGGTTCTTATTCCTTTACTGTGTTTCCATTCGTATGATGATTTACTGTGGTTTATACATTGTTTCTTTCTGTTTATTCCGTATGATTTATGGCTAGACCATTTACACTACCTAGGGTTTTATGATTATGCATGTTTAATGTTTACAACGATTGATTGTGGAACAAGTTTGTGATTTTCAATGATATAACGATTAGGTTATGATTCTTGGATGTGTGTGAATGTTTGTTGGTTTGATTTATCGATTCCTCGTGTGCTTTGACGAATGTCTTTCGTATAATAGGTGCATGCTAGATCAATTACTCGGTGTTTTTGATTTATGGATGAATTGCTAAACGTAGTAATTCATAGGAATGTTAATTAGATCACAAACGACTTAAATATTTAACCAAATTCGAAATCCGTGAGGTGAGAGTTTGTTAGTGTGTCTCGAATGTTTAGCAACTAGTTGAAGTCTTTGTGAAAAGACTAAGATTAGGTTAATTGAACATAATCTTGCATACTAAATCCAAGATTATTCTCCTTATTATCCCGTACATATGTTTATGTATTGAGACTTTCGTTTCCGTGAGTTTGATGGTCTTTAGGATATATCATTGAAGGGTTGGTTAACTTGTGAGAGTAACTAACTTAAGCCGGTAATTAAATGATTCTTAGACATCTTGGTTGAAATCTTTGAGAAAGGTTGAAGATACTCTAAATTGTTTATTAGTTAATAATCAAATATCCCGGTTCCACAATAAGTTCCATAATCAATCTAAAAAGCATTGGACATGTATAAAGTAAACCCTAGGTAGTCATCTCATCATTTGTGACTCCTTGTTTCATTTCCCTTACTTAGTCTTAATCCGGTTTTCTTGGTTATCAATTTAGTTTAAGTAATTAGAAACCACCCCCCCTTTAAAACAATTCTTTTTAATTAAGTAAATTTGTACAGATAAGTCCTTGAGTCTATTTTGCATTTTCTATAGAAGTCTGTGGGTTCGATATCCGGACTTACTTTTCTTTATTATTTTTGATAGGTTCACTTGCCTGTTAGTAGTTTAGTTTAGAGAATCTAGAGTATTACTTAGTGTCTAGGATAGTTGTAATTTTTATTATTTTTAATTAAACTACTTTGCACACATCATTTATTATCTAATATATTATTAATAATTATTACTCGTTTGAATCTATTATATTATTATAGCTTTTAGGTTATCCATCTTGACATTCATTGTGTTAAAGTGTTATCAGTATTAACCAATTATATGTTTTGATTTTATACCTTTCAACCATAATACAAAAATTGTTCACCCAAACTAATCAATTTATCTTGTTTTGGGTCAAAATTGACATGTCTGGTATTTATTAAGAACCTGTCAAATTTATTTGTAAATATAATAATAAAATAATTATAAAGAGACGCTTGTTAATTATGGGAAACAAACTATTGCAATACAATATCGTGTTACAATAAACAAATGACTTACATATAAAATAAAAATTTTGCTAAATTGATTTTAACCAATGTTTTTAACAAGTTTTTAAAAATTCTTCTTTAGTTTTTTTGACTTCCATTTTCTTCGTCTTTTCAACTATTTTTGACTACTAACAATAATCGCGTTATCATCTTTTGACTTTCCATGAAAAGTTATCTTAACTTGTAAGTATATAATGAAATGTTTGATTGAAAGTATATGTTTTAATTTATTTAGGGGTAATTATGTAGAAACATAGTCGAGTTTTAATTTTGTTTCAATCAATTCATTCAACTTTGTTTTGCTCCAATTTGATAACTTAAATTTAATTTTATTTTTCAATCTTAAATATGTGACTTATATAAATTGTAACCATAAATTTTTTATTTCTAATTTTTATTTTTATTGTATGATTATATGAAAATAAATGGATTTTGAAAAAAAATCTCAAAATATTTTTAAAATTTCAAAATATTTAAAAATATTTAGTTGATTAGAAAAAACACAAAATGCCCAATTGGGTATAAAATAAGCCTTCACTTATAAAGTATAAATGAACCAAATTGACCTGTTATCCAAGTTTTTTTATCTACTATTAGAACATAAATCAAACTTAAGTTACCTAATTAAACAAAACAAAGGTCTAATGATTTTATTTAAACAAAAGCAAAAGTTGATTATTTTTTTATAACATTTTCTCATTTATGTATGAGTAAACTTCTTTTTTGCTTCATGTGGTTTGACAGTTATAACCCTTTTACTCCAAACTTTTCAAAATGTCCATTGTACTCTCTGCCTTTGTCAATCTTTCTCTATTATACTATATGACTTTGCTAATTTGTGTCTATTATACTTCATTTTGCTCAGAGCAAAATAGTTATAACTGTCAAACCACACGGAGCAAAATGGTTATTACTGTCAAACCACAAGGAGTATGATAGATAATTTGATAAGTTTGGATTAAAATGGTTATAACAGTTGAACCAAATGAACCAAAAGAGAAGTTTGCTCTTTATTTTTATTTTTTAATTTAATATATCTTTTCTTCGACTCCTTTCTCTAATAAAATTGGTTGGTACATGATATACGGTACATCACTTGATCACTATATGCTGGACCAAGAAATGGTACAGCTATGAAATTGGTTCGTAACTTCGTAAGTTAGCTAGTTTATAGTCGATTTTGATATTTCAAGCCACTGATGGGCCTTATTTTGGGCTCTTCCAGTTTGGGTTCATGGAACTTGTAGTCTTGTAGACTTTGTAGTTTTTTTTTGAATGACTTGGAACGACGTCACCCAAGACGAGATTTTAACCGTTTTCTTGTATTTAACGCTATGAGGTGTACGCCTGATCCTACCCCAGGAGGAACCCCACAACTGGGTGAACCTCTAACCTTGCCTCAGCAAATATGCTTCGGCTCGGATTCGAACTCAAGACCTCTCATACAGAAGTCATGAGGATAGCATTAGGCTAGAAGACCTTTTTTTTGGTAGACTTTGTAGTTTTATCTGAGCATATTCAACTCTTTAAGCTTACTGCTTACTTGATAGGCATCAATAGTCGTAAAACAAAACATAAAATAATAAAAAATAATAAAAAATAAAAAAAATCAGAAACCAAACCCAGTTTTGAATAATATTATTAGTGAAATAACATTAGTTATTTAATTAAGTAGTGAATTAACCTAACAAGGTTAGGTTGAGACATTAAAAGAAATAAATGAATCTAGAGGGGCTGAAATAACATATGATTATACTAAAAGGTGGCAAAAAAAAATCCAAGAATGACTCGGTCAAAATTAGGGGTGTTTAATGAATTAAATTTTAAATAACTCGAATAATTTTGAATTTTGAATTTTTAAGTAAGATTGAATTGAAAATAAATTTGAAAAAACACATTTCGAATTTAATATAAAATTCAAAATAGATTTTATTCAAATTTAAAATTCAAATTCGAGTTAATTCAATCCGAATTTAGCTAAAACATTTGTTTAAACTTTATATATAAAATTAATGTTAACTCTAAACATTCAAAACATCATATAACCAAAACCTTAAATCAAATAACTCAATTATAAAACTAAGTTTTTATATATCTGAAACTACTTGTAAATTTACAATACACACATGCATAAACATTTTATTACTTAACATATAATATGCAGAATTAAAATAAAACTTGGTTAAGTGTTTATTACATTTCGAAAATAAAAGAAAATTTTTAATCTTCAATTTCTTTACTCATGATATCCTTGAATTTTCTTGATTACTTGATGAATAAACAAAGAAAACCATAAAAAAAATGACTGAGGGAAAATTACAAATTACACGGTAATAAAAGAACAATAGTTGTAACGAGAAGTGTATAAAGAGAAGCAAACATAACCATACTATTAATAGAACTGAAATGAACAAATAATACTCAATAAACTAAACTACATGACAATAATATATCAATAAACAAGTCATGTATTAAAAGAAATTAACCAGAGTATAAACTAAACTGAATAGTACATCACTAGCTATCTCATACATCATGAATGGTGTGAATGATGTATACACGTAACTCAATATCTGAATTGAAATGAACTAAGATTGATCCATAAGGGTCTCATATAATTGTGGCCAATGTAGTTCCTGAGTATTAAATAAAGACGCCATGAACTATAAAATTACACAGCGCCAAAAAACTATGACAACTTTGTCGCCACATTAACATGTATGGAATGTTCTGATAATAGATTACTAGAAATAAGAGGTAGTAAAACTACATCAATAGTTAGTGAACAAATTCATAAAGTCTAGGTCTTATTTTGTATGAGAATATTAATAATGAATACAAGTTTAAAAAGCCTAATACATGCTACAATTCTCAATAATTATAACATCTTATAATCAAAACTGGTCAAAACAGATTTATTTTCAAAGATTTATATAAATACTTAAAGGCGATCCGTAATAGAATGATGAAAATAAAGTGATACAATCCGTATAACAAGTAAAAGAAAACATGATTTATGCCATGGTGTAAAGAAAAATACATCCATCCATAATTCAAGTCAAACAAAGTGAAAGTAAAAGAGTCAAATCAACAAGTATAAGAACCTACATTTTAGTTTATTCAATATCATATTAATGAAGTCTCTTAGTGGTATTAGTTTTTTGCAACTATTGATATATAGACAAAGACTTTTGGGTATTTTCTTTGTTACATTTTTTTCCTTTTCTTTGACTTACAAATGTTGTATATTTGATTTGATTTGTAATTAATTTTATTAAATATATCTCATGAATATTATTAAAAATTTGTTGTTCACAAAAAAAGAAAAGAAAAGAAAAGAAAACATAGTCTCATGCATTAATTTGCTCCATAAACTTGCATTGAATTTTCTAAATTAAATTTAGAATTCTGTTTACTTGTTAGAATTTGATCAAAAAATTCAAATGTTCACATATATTATATTCTAATTCAAACGTATGGATAACTAACCTAACCGTTATTTTACTACTAGTTGGCTATAATATTTAATTTAGTAACATATGTAAGTTAGCTGTGCATATCTAGAAGGCCAAACGACTAGATTGCTAAAGAGGATAACAGTCGGGTTGGATTCTGATCTCGGGTCGGGTAAGTGTGGGTCAAATGTTTCACGTGAGTTCCTTGTTTTCAGTTATTGGTTCATATATATGTATTTTTTAACAACAAACGTACGTTCACCCGGGTTCATTCTTGAAAGTAGATCACTCTTCTGTCTAAAAAACGTGTGGTGACCTGAACCACCTAACTAGAAGAAAACTCACAACTAAATTTTTTGCACAACCTAAAACCTCTTATGAAAGATCGAAGTCAAGAGACTACCATTAACCTCGAAGTCTTTTGGTTATAACATATATGCATATGAGAGGTCTTGGGTTGAAGTCTCACATAGAGCAAATATTGTACTAGGTTGAGCCAGTGAGTTTTTCTAGTTATATGTTTCCTCCTAGGCACCTGAGTCAGGATACCATGTTAGTATTATACCTAGGGTTACTACTAGCCATCATATAAGCTATTATATATAATGGATAAACTTACTCTTAAATTGTTTTAATCCGACATGACTTTATTATTTTTTCCACTTAATAAGTTTTTTTGGATCACTGACATATCATTGGAGCATCAGCAGTATTATCTGATCATATCTACCATTAAGTCATCAGTTATGAAGGAAACTAAATATTTTGAGAAAACCCCATTGTGAGATTCGAACGAGGAACTTTTGGTTCCTGAGCCTTATCTCACAACCAGGATACCGCTTCGCTGTAATGCCTTTCGTAATAAGTTTAACTAATAATTTCTTCGCAAAATTAACCTGGCAATCATCATCAATTAGAAACAAATTAACACTCAACAATCCACGCACAAATCACCACACACAAAACCAAAAAAATTACAACAAAATAGAAAAGTAACAAGTATAAGCTTGGACAGCATTTCAACACATCTCAAGCCTCATTTCTTTGAAACTAAAGCTCTAGCACTCGGGTGTTTGAGTATGGTCTCTCTTTGGATCCCTACAATAGTCATACACCTTATAGTTCTTTTGAACCCACAACATCGCCATAAACTGCTGGCGGCTTAGCCCGCCCGTCCTAGCCGGAGAACCAGATGGCGGGCGGCACCATGGGGGTGAATTGGCAGCACAACCTTCAAGCTTGAAGTTATTATACCTAACATAAAATGGTTGATACCTATAATCGACTTTGTATCTACCGTTTTCAGTAGCCCATGAAGATGCATCCCATATAGATCCATATACGTACATTGGCCTTAACGGGAATGTGGCATCACTTTTCCGTGGGTACCTTCTAATAGGCACATCATCCACAAAAAATCTGCATTTAATTTATTCCAACAATTTACATGACTTTCTTATTTCACTTTTTTTATGACTGTGGAACCCACTTATGTGGTAAACCTCATAGGTCCCACTAATATCTGACTAACAGAGAGGAACAAGTAAAATACGGCCGCAAAGCAGATTGGTTGGTGACCTCGATCTAAGGAAAAATTGGTCTAGGTAGAAATTAAACTTGAGACATTTAGGTTATTTCTCACTCTCACAATTACTTTAATCATTACAACACTTTCTTAGAGTTTTCTTTTAATTTAATTTGCACACGCATTTATATGCCTTCTGGCCGGCCGGTTCAATTTCTAGCACTTTGTTTTAATTAATAATTTATTTTTTTAACACAACACAACATGAACCAACATAAAGTTTTTGTGTATTGGTTTAGTTTCATTAAGGGCTGGTTGGTTTCCATCTTGCTAAAAAGGTTGTCTAGCGTTTGGATTCAATTCATAGGTTGGCTAACTCGTTAATTAATATACTGATAAATTTATAAAAATAAATGAATGTATGTTGTGTCATAACATAAGCTGATAATGAGGTTTTTAATTAATGTCAAAATTTGAAAAATAAAAGAGAAGTGTCATCATGATTTATAGTTATATCTTTATATACTTTCGTAATTTAAAATTTGCAACCTTAAAATATTACAAAATAATAAATACTTAAAAAATATTTGGATTAACATTGCTGACTTCACCACGATCGATTAGGTGAAAAGGTTCTGCAAAGTTTGTTTGTTCATACAGGCAGCGTGGTTATAGTAGTCAGAATTATGCCAGCCATGCAATTCGTACTACATGGCTATATTACTCTACCACTCTATAAATGGAGGCTCGATAAGTGTCTAATAGGTTGTGTACGTATATGATCGAGGTGTTCAAAAATCCAAAATTCGAAAAAACCAAAACCTGGATCATATTAGAAACCGAAAAATTTATTTAAATCTTAACTTGGTATTTGGATTTTTGAGAGGAGGATTCAAGATTTCACGTATTTTAAATCAGATTCGTTTAGTTATCCGATTAATCAGCATAATAACTAATATTGCATTATTAAATTTATTTTTTTATTATCAATTTATGATTTTTTAGTTTTAATTTTAAAGTTTTGTATTGTAATCTAAATTAGTAAATATACTTAACCTTATAAAGTAAAATATAGGAAAATAAACAACCAAAACAATTGATTTTTTTTATTTAGCTTTATTCGCATTGTTTAAGTATTTCAGGCTATTTGTACTTATTTGAATGTGAATCAGATAGATTTGAGTTAGGTGTGATTTAATCCAATTCAAATAATAGAAACTAAAATATAGGAAAACATAAACAACCAAAATAATGAAAAAAAAGTGAAAATTTTTATATTTAGCTTTATTTGCATTTTTATTCGAATATGAATTAGATTGATTTGAGTTGGATGAAATTTAATAAAATTCAGGTCGAATCAAGTTTCAAATAGACGCAAAAATAAATATTATAGGCTGAATAGCTCGTAATCCGACCTAATGACAGGTATATGCGAACTTGTGAATAAAGTGCTTTGTGTTTTGTTCATATATATGATCATTTTTTTATTGGTCATTGTTGGTGTCTAGTTCAATTAACCTATCAAACGACTGATTATACACAAAGATTTAAAACCGGACAAAAGATAGCTATCATGCATTTTTGTTTTAATTAATGGGTTACTAGGAACTTAAATAAAAGTAATAAATAGGAATTAAAAAAAATACTATAATTAAATAACTTACATGATCTCATTGGGGCTCCACAGGATAGCATAGTTATGAAAACCCTGGGTCGGGTCGAACCACAGGTGAATTTTTTCTTCTCGTCCGATGAGATTTCCGTCACCACTTCCTCTAATGTACACGTTCGTCTGTAACGTGTACGGTTTCCCGAACGTCGTACCAAGAAACTCGATATCGACCTCGTCGTGGTTCCCAGGATGATCTTCGTTGTTTGAAAGCTATACAACAATCCAAACATAACAAACGATAATCATTATAGAGCCTTATCAAATATCACCGACTCGGTTGCTTGCAGCCGCATTTTATCAGTTTCACTCGGTTAGTCGGGTATTAAGAGGATCCGGAGGTTTATCAGTTAAGGTAGTTCTCACGATTATAAAAAAAAAATCACTTATCAGAGAGAACATATCAAGTATATGGAGCTAATTTAAATAGTAATTTATTATAATTAGGGGTTCTATATGTTAAAAACAAGTTTTTACGTAAAAACAGATATTTTTTTAATTGTTTTTTTCCTTTTTTTTATTGTATTTTTAACTACCCTAAAAAATATTGTAAAAAAGACAATTTGTTAAAAAAAAAGGTGTTTTGTCGTTTTTAAACAAAATATTTTTATTCTAATATTCTTCCTCTAATTAAAACATATTTTTTGATTTGGTCTTCTAAAATTTATAGTTGTTTTCTAATAAATAGTGCCAATAATATAATAACTTAAGTTTTCATTATCTTGTATAAACAACAAAAACCAGTAAGTAACCAAATGCATGCATGCATTAAAGTATGCGGTGTTGCTTGTGTCACAATTAATAATTCAGATTGAGTTCATACATAAAACGATGATATAACCCCAGCAGTGTATCCTGGGTGAAGCTTCATAGAGGTCCCAAAGTAGCCAGATCGATATGGTCTTTGTGACTTGAATCCGCTTCCGGAAGACTTGTCGAGCCACATCACTAGCGAATTCTGGTCGAACCGCTGGTGTTGTGATCCCCATAAGCTCCTATAGAATTGATTGAAGGGTATTGTTGGGATTTTGGAACTAGGGTAAAAACCAGGTGAAGGTTGACCATTGGTCAAATATGAAGCAATGAGCATAAAGAAAGTGAGGAGGAAAATGGTCATTTTGTTTGAGGATGGTAAGGTGTGTGAGAGGAGATATAAACTTGTAAAAGCCAAGGTATGTGAAGTATGGGAACATATGCTACTATAAATAATATTGTGTTTTACTTTATATAAGAAAAGGGTCCCATCCTACCCACCAAATTAAGAGAACCCAAGAATTTTAATCATACACAACGTATACCTATTATATACAACTAGCATATGGTACCCGCGCGATACAGCTAAAAAAGAAGCACTTAACTTGAGTGATTTTAAAGTTTGCATTGTTCGATTTAGGGTCATAACTATACCGAAAACAAATTTTTTTAATATATAAATTAACTAAAAGTTAGTTTAACTCTTACCATTAAAGACCAAATGGACAAAAAAAAATGTCAAGAAATGATTTAGTTGCTTTGAGGTGTTTTTCTTTTATAATCAGTATATCTCACTTCAATTTGTGAAGACTACGTACGTGATACAAAGTGAAAAGAGAAAAAAACATTTGTGTTGGATTTAAAATGTTCTACAATGTGCAATAAGAGTTGTAAAATTGTTAATTTTAAGATTTACTAAAATTACTATTCTGCCTTTATAATATGTATTATATATTAGCATAGATATAGTAATTCACATTATATTAATTATAAGCTAGGATAATATCTATGTATTATAAATATTAAATAAATAAAATTTAAAATTATTTACTTTAAATAATAAATCATATATTTTTCAAAGACATTTTATAAAAATATAAAAATACAACTTATGACATAATTATTTTATTTACTAAATAAAATAAAATAATTACTACTTAATTAATAGAAGAGAGTGAAGAAAAATTTAAATAAAAAACGCTCTATTATATTTATCAAAAGAGAGAAACGAAAAAACAAATTTATAGATAAAATATAAAATTAACACGTGTCATACCAAAAAAATATTTATCATGTAGTAAGATTAGCTTTATTATTCACCTAAGACTAGGAGTGCTCAAATATCCGAAACTCGAAAAAATCCGAAATCCGAATCGTATCTGAAACCCGAAAAAACCTCATTCGAAATCTAATTCGGGATTTTTGGGTCAGATAATATTATTTTAGATTCGGACCAGTTCGGGTTTGGATAGTTAAAAACTAGTTTTTCGGGTCGGATATCCGAAAAAACCCGGTTTATTCGGGTTATTAGGATGTAAAAGTTCACGGTTTTCGTGTCGGATAATATATTTTGATTAAAGTCACACTGTTGACACTTTAATGTGTAATAGGTAAGGGGAGAATTTTGAGCTTAATCTTGGGTTCTGAACCAATGGTGGGCGAAAGTTTAACTATTCCACAGGGTTCTCGCGCAATAGCGCATCTGGGGGTACGCTTTTATAGTTGAAGATCAAGGAATCGATCTTAGTTACCAATCGTCAAGATAACTGGAGGTAGCAATATAGAAACCGGTTGTTCAAAAAAAAAAGTAAAACATAGATGAAAAACATAGATTAAATCAAGGCTGAGAAGGTGAGCTAAGAAATGGTGACAAATAACAAACATGAGTAGTGACAACAATAGACTAATGTTGGATTCCGTTTAGTGCGTGGGGAAGCTTTTGTTTTTAAAATGTGGTGTCGTTAAAAGTATTACGGTAGATAGGAATTGAGTAATAGGTTTGATAATTAAAATATTACATTTGTTAATTTAATTGTGGATTAAGATTTTATTTATTCATTTTATATATACTAAGTAAACATGCTTCAATTATATATTGTAATCCTTTTTCCCAAAATTTCATGTTGTCAATTTCAAAAATCTTAGCTATTAGTGTCACTTGGTTTTATATATATAAATAGTGGCGGAGCTTGGTCGATTTGAGAGGGGGGCGAAAATTTTTGTAACATAGAATACATGTTAATTTTTTGAAGCCGGGGGGCTAAACCCATATTTTTAACTGAAAATCGCATTTCGTCAGAAAAATTAACACTACGGACGGAAAAACAGGGGGGCGACCTACAAAGGTTCGCCCCTGTATATATATATATATATATATATTAAAAAATATTGGTGATTGTTAATAATCGATTGAATCTATAGGTTTGTTTCTCATTATAGCCAATCACATGCGTCACTTGTGTAATTTATTATACGAATGTATTAATATAAGCATTTGGTTTAAAATATTTAGCATTTGTTTGCAGTTGGGTTTCATAGCGTTCATTTTACGACTGAATATACATTCATGTTTTATGAGACGTTTGTTTATTTGGGTCTAGGTACTTAAGATTATGTTGGTCATGACGGTAATATGCTACATATTTATCTATTATATGAGTTATATTTATGTAAAATTATACGTATTAGTTACATTTTTTTAATTATTTTTTTACTTGTTACACTTATAATCTTATAATTAAAATCATGATTTTTTTAAAAAAAAAAATAGATTGACTGGTAGTAGTTTTCTTAACTTTTTTTTGATTTAAAAAGTTTCTCATGATCCCTCGATCTCATTTGTATGTGCTGAAGTTTGACCACCGCAATAGTATGTATGTATATATTCTACAATTTTCATTTAAGAATATCACATCATTATTAAATTATAATCAACACAAGCATTAAAGATCAAAATAGTTAACTGTCATATCATCAAGTGATAACTTAATTAACTACAAATGAAAATTAAATAACTTTAAAAAATAATAAAAAAATTAATTACCTTAAATAGAATGGATAATATAAAATATTTATGCATGTCAAACACAATTTCATGAAGGATAAAAGACATCTAAATCGTTTAAAAGAAGTAAAACGAAGTGTCGTTGCTTCTTTATCCATCGTAGTTGGTTTAGCTTCCATTAAAGTAGAGTTAGAAACACATTCAAGATACTCAAATCGAAAGATTGGTACATGAACTTAACAAGCAAGCCGATCAATTTGAAACTAGTTCATTATGCAAAGGTTTTGTCAATAAAGATGTCACGCGTTTAAAGTCAAACAAGATATAATTTATTTTAAAATAATTTATAACTAGAAGTACCATAGATATACCATTCAAAAAATCAAAAACTTGATTATTATTGTGTGAAATTATAAATATTTAAATATAAAGCAAATGTATACTAATAAAATGATAGATTTGGTGAGCAATTATTTTCAAATGTATTTTTCTTTTACAAGCCTCTTTTGTAGACCGAATTGGGTAACAATGAGAAACCGACAAAAAAATTATATGTATATGTATATATAAAGGACCTACCAATGAAATTTATTTGGTTTAATTTTCATTGCCGACAAATGTATTTATACTTCGAAATGAATATTTACACCTTATATAATCATATCCTACAACGATATATAGTTTTGATTATACTTTTAAAAAAATAAATAAATAAATCACTACCCCAACTTGTTTTTTTTTTTTGAACGGCACTCCCCCAACTATAACATCTTGTTTATTCAATGTGTATATATTTATAAATTTATTTGAATTGTAGCCAATCACACTTGTTATGCAATTTGTAATGAGACTTAATAATCAAGTGATCATTTAAGATAATATTTAATCACACTATCATTAGACTCTTCCACCTAAGGGTGAGCAAACAACACCGAATCATCAAGTGATCATTTAAAATTGTATATGATCACACCATCATCACGCTCTTTCCACCTGGGGTGAGCAAACAAAACCGTCAAAAAAAAAATAATAATAAACGAAAGTGATCTGGAGACTGAATAAAAAATAACAAAAACGATTTAACTGATCGGTTATAGTTAAGATAGGGCCAAAGCCTAACTATTTGGTTATGGTTCGGTTTGTCCATCTTTCATAATCGAAATAACCAAAACTGAACGGATTGCTATATTTTCATGCATTTAGGCGATGGAAGATGCTCAAATTAAGCACTTCAGATCAATGAAACCTAGCTCGATCCATAACTAAATTTATATCTTCAAAACAAACGACTTTGAAAATAACAAAACCCAACCTATATAACTGAAATAACAAAAATCGATACCCGGTTTTAAATTCTGTTATATAAATCCCAATAACCGAACCATCAGTTTTAGTTACACTGGAGAAGAAATTAACATCAAAAAATACACATAAATATGTGACAATTAAGTGAAGAAGACGTGACTGTGATTACTTGATAATAAAGATGAAGTAAATCAACTTGTTTTCCATATTTAACACCTTTTATTTTCTAATTGTGTAAGAACATGCTTAACTTGATAATAACATTGTGTATTTTCCATTTAATGTAGATGGATTTTGATTTGTAATAAAGTTGATCTAGAAAATGTTAGAATACAAAGTATAGATATGAAAAAGGATGAGGTTGAGTATGTGGATGTTAAAAAGACAAGGGACATATAAAAATGCAAGGACAAATAGAAAATGAAATGATAGATCTATTGTATGGAATTTATTATACCAAACTTAATTAGACTTCAATAGGTGGAAACACACAAAACAAAACAAATGTGAGCATGTTCTCATATATGATTCCAAGATAGGTACACATAATCTTGAACACATGAATATTTGCATTGATAATGTTTTTCATTATATTGGCCAAATGCTTTTTATATAAGGGCATTAAGGTGTTTGTGGTTGTTGTTATGCATGAGGTACTATTGTCATCTAAATTTAATGGAAATTATTTTCCTAAGATGTTTGTGGTTGTTGCTATCCATGAATTATCATTGTCATTTGTATATTATAAGGGCATTAGAAAGTTATTTATATACATGAAACCCAATACAAATGTCATTTATAAGAATACCATAAGATCTAATTTATTGAAAATGTATAAGCTAGAGAGAAAAGAGAAAAATTAAAATCATACTTATGAAATCACTTAGATTTTACAACAAGTAGTCACATTTAAATAAATATTGACAATGTAATTTAATTTACAATTGTTTTAAAACTTAAACGTTTGTTAGTTAGTGCATATAGACAAAAATTGGTTGATGGTTAAGGTGTGTTAAAATATCAAGGTGTGTTAAAATATCAAGGTGTGTTAAGGTGTTCTTTCCTAAATTAGGTTTAAGGTTCAAGTATTATTGTGGACAAAAATAGGTGGCAAAAATTGCTGATAATATAAATTAGCACATACATATAATAGAATATATGTTGTACATGTATAATAAATGTCATAAAAAATCAAAAAACTTTGATTTATCTTGTCAGAGTTATTTGGCTTACTTTAATTAAGGTGATTTAACAACAAAACCTTACATATATTCATATATCTACTTCTACTCACTCTAATAAAAGAGTATGTTTAGGAGACATATGTCACCTTCTAATAAATTAAATAAAAAACTTAAAAAATATTAATAATTCTTATTAATTAAATTATACAACAAAATATGCTAATTGGATCCATATTCATAAAAATTTACTAATTTGCTAAAAATTAATAAACTTCAATAAAATTTTAATTTTAATTATATGTATATATAATTTTAAAATTATTAAATATTTATAATAATTTGTTAATTATAATTTTTAAATATTTATATTTCTCCAACAATTGATAAGTGTAATACATACATACATACATACATAACATTGTTTATAACATATTATATTTGCTTAACCCATGTAATCTATGAGTATCTAGGCTAGTATATATGTGTGTGTAGGTGTGTGTGTATGTATGTGTTATATATGTAAATAAATAATTTATATACTTTTGATATCTAATATAATTAATTATAAGAATACAATACCATATTTTTTAATCAAGCATGCACGTCATTAAAGATATCAAAAGACAAATACAAGATCTGGGGTATCCGAGTAACTATCAAGTACCAACGACATTTTTCGTTTCTTTCTTTTGAAGTCTATGTTTCTATCAGACATGATTGATTTAAAATAATGATATTAACTTACACTGATTAATATTAATTTACTAATAATTAAACACTTTAATCTTTTGGAATTGTAATTATGTGATTTGATATGTATATAACGTTAAATGGTTAATTATTATATGCATACAATTCATGAAAAAGAGATACAAGACTTTATGGATTTTTTTGATTTATCAGTGTCTTATCATGATTAAATGTAATTTAATGATTTAATAAACTTATACTATAACCACATTAATTTTTCCGTACATCCATAACATAAAATGAGAATGTATTTAAGTTCCACTTTCACATAGAGATAATAAATTTATTAAATTAATAATATGTGTTGTTTATAAGTGGGTCGATGGGTGGAGCCAGTGTTTATGTCGACCCTCTATGATCACCATACAAAATCTGACTTCAGTCATAACATTTATGATTTTTATGAGTTTTAAGTCAATGGTAATTTTTTTAACGGAGGTATTATCACGTGTTTCCCATTTTTTGGGGTGATTGTCCAAGGTTGAATTCCTCCAACCGTTGTGAGAACTCGTACCTTCTGATGCGCAAGAACCCCATAGAATGTGTAAACATTCGCCCTCTATTGGAATCGAGCCTCAGAGAATCCCCAAGTTGACCCTTCATCTGGTGTCCTCCAAACTTGCATCCCGATAGATTCGAAGCACTGACCTCTACAATGGAAGGTAGAGCCATAACTATTGTACAGGGTTTTCAGGACACGCGAATGGTAAATAACCCACTAAAAGAGAAATTAAAGTTATGATTTAAGTTTTAATTAAAAAATGTATTTAGGCTGAAAAAACTTAAAATGTAAATTTATTTAAAAGTTTATAATTTATATATGACATTAATTAAAAAAAACTACAACATAAAAACAACTGTTTTATTGGCTCCTCTTACCACCTAAATGACTACTCAAAATAACACACTTTTTTGGTTAAGCTGATGAAGACTATTCAAGAATCCTAGCTTATCTCTCGGATCTTATTAATAAAGAAAGCGCTGAAACTGTCCCTTGGCCCGTAGGTCCTGGTTAGAATTCTAGCTCTTCCAGAGTGGTATCTCACTGATGGCTCGGCCTCCGGAAGGAGGCCTTCTTCGCTCTCCACCTAAGCTGCGCAGGAAAAGCCCAAAACCAATCCCAAGGAACATTGAAGCTTCAATCGGTCTTTTGGTCCAGGTGGAGGTAGTCCGCATCTTTTCAGACATGTCTATTTCACCGAGCCTCTCAGTGTCCTTGAACAAATCAAACTTTAAATAATTCGAATTTAATATTTTTGAATTTTGAATTTTTGAGTAGGATTAGAATTTGAAATAAATTTCAATAAACCAATTCGAATTAATAATTTAAAATTTGATTTTATTCGAATTTAAAATTCGAGTTAAATCGATTTGAATTTAGTGGAGAGATCTTTGGTTTTTTGATAATTTATTATCGGATGCACTCCAACCCTGATACCATCAATCTTGGCATTTTTTTAACGGCGATGGTCTCAATCGTGTGAGCCCACTGTTTCCAGGTCATGTTACTAAGGTCTAGTTACTTGGACCTCTCATGAACCCCCACAGCCACCCCAAGATGAAACCTCACAGGAAAACCCCTTGACCCCCCACAGACCCATTTTTCGCTCCCAAGACCTCCCATTTAGAAGAATCTCGGGGTACCGCTGAGGCACTACCTCGTTGTCATTTATGAGTCTCTCCAGCATCCCGCTCTTTCAAGTTATAAACATTGCACAAAGCGAATGAATCCGAAATAATTTTCATGCTTGTCATGTTCTTCGATACAAAGACATCTACTTACAAAATCACCGTAATGTTTGAAGGAGTTCCTTTAAGTTGTTCCAAAATAACTCTCTCTGGTAAGCATGATTGCGAAAATCGGCCTTCAAGGCCGAGTACTCCTCGATTACTCGCTCTAAGGAGATGTTGCGACATGAGCCTCTTGCAACTTTTGCAACCTTGTTGATAAGTTTGATAAAAACACTGGCGGTCGTAATTCGTATTTGATTAATATAAATTCTAATCAAAATAAAACAGACTCAAATATAATATATTTATTCTTATTTTATTTTTAAATTCTTTTCTACCTTAAAGCTCATTTTCACATATTGTTATGATACGTTTGAATGAGTTAAATGTCATTTTAGTCCTTGTGGTTTGACAACTTTTGCCATTTTAGTCCCTATGGTTTGAATTTTGCCGTTTTGGTCACTATGGTTTCATTTTATTGCCATTTTCATCCCTATGGTTTCCATTTTATTGCCATTTAGTCCAATCAAATTTAAAATTTTGGACTAAAATGGCGAAATTTATCAAACTATAGGGATGAAAATGACAATAGCATGAAACCATAGTGACCAAAATAGCAAAGTTCAAACCACAGGGACGAAAATGGCAAAAGTTGTCAAACCACCAGTACTAAAATGACATTTAACTCTTATTTTTTTGAATGTAACATTTCAAAGTATAATATTTTATTTATGTTTTAGTATATGATATATTATTTAAAATCGACCCGATATTCATTTAATTTTATAATATTTGGTTTTATTACAATGGAGTTACGTTACTGTTATTTTGAATTTCTTTTTCTTGTTAAAATGTTTTAGTTTTTGTTTTATTGTTGAAAATGCCTCTATTTTTTTTAGTATAGATGACTCACATAAATTTCCATATCTATCTTTAGATATGAAAAGGAAGCGAATGCTTAATAACATGGATGTGAAGCGTTCGATAGAAAGTATGTTTATGTTGTTTTTTAATTAATGAATGAATATGCACGATAAATTTCGTTCAACTAACTAAATAAATGAATATAAACAAAGATCATTTTTTATTATTCGTGTTCATGAACGTTCGATATAATGTATGCTTATATTCATTTGTTTACGTTTACTCACAAAATTTGCTTTATATTTTCAATTTTTAATATTTAGCTTATTGCCTTAGCATATAAATTATATTTATAGCATTTAAGTGTTTAAATTTATATGCACATAAGCGAGGTAATTATACGTAATGTATAGTTAAAAAAATGTTGATTTTTTTTAATTTGTGTTCGTAAACATGTTCATTTCCTTTATTATAATACAAAGAAGAGTTTCATTCCGTTATATGTTTATGAACATATTTACTTTTAACGAACAAACACAAAAAAAACTTATTGAATATATGTATTCAAGATTTGTATAAGTTCCTATCTGTCTTAAATTTTCTGTTTCCTTTTCTTATATATTTTTTGTTTGGCATTTGATATTTATATAAATTAAAATAAACAAAATCTTCAAAAGTCAATTCATGAAGCCGACTCGAGTTTAATACAAAATAAAAGATAATTAGATACTTTAACCCGAGCGAACCGGCTTGCATTATTATATGCCGACACCGAATATTTGCTAGGCTATTTGCTCGTATTTAGATTTTTTTTGATCTAGGTGGTATTAGAGGTGCACAAATCGGTTAACCGGTCCAAACCGGTTTTTGTATTACCCGAACCGGTTAACCGGTACAAAGGGTTTACCGGTTTTTCCTAAAAACCGGTTCGGTTAATAACCGGTTATTTTAACCTAAAATCTCTAACCTATGGAACCGAACCGGTTAAAAACCGGACCGGTTAACCGGCCAAACCGGTTCAAAAACCGGTTTTTAATGCTTTTTTTTTTTTTTCGTTAATCCGTTTGATCCGTCCGTTAGACTTAGAGTGTTGAACCATAACCGTATTGAACCGTTTTCTTTTTTTATACGTTTTCAACCTTAAAGTTAAATTAATAAAATCATAATAAAAAAAAATCATAATAAAAACTTAACAAAATCAAATCTAAAACTAATAAAGTAATAAATAATAATTACTAAACCCTAATGAATCTTAAACTAATCAAACTAATATTAAACTAATAACTAATAATTAATAAACCTTAAAACCTTAAACTAATAATTACTAAACCCTAATAAAACCTTAAACTAATCAAACTAATATTAAACTAATAACTAATAAACCTTAAAACCTTAAACTAATAATTACTAAACCCTAATAAAACCTAAAACTAATCAAACTAATATTAAACTAATAACTAATAAACCTTAAAACCTTAAACTAATAATTACTAAACCCTAATAAACCTTAAACTAATCAAACTATGAGTTGATTATTTTAAGGTTTTATTAGGGTTTAGTAATTATGAGTTGATTATTTTAAGGTTTATTAGTTATTAGATTAATATTAGTTTGATTTGTTTAAGGTTTTATTAGGGTTTAGTAATCATTAGTTGATTATTTTAAGGTTTTATTAGTTATTAGATTAATATTAGTTTGATTAGTTTAAGGTTTTATTAGGTTTTAGTAATTATGAGTTGATTATTTTAATGTTTTATTAGTTATTAGATTAATATTAGTTTGATTAGTTTAAGGTTTTATTAGGGTTTAGTAATTATTAGTTGATTATTTTAAGGTTTATTAGTTATTAGATTAATATTAGTTTGATTTGTTTAAGGTTTTATTAGGGTTTAGTAATCATTAGTTGATTATTTTAAGGTTTTATTAGTTATTAGATTAATATTAGTTTGATTAGTTTAAGGTTTTATTAGGTTTTAGTAATTATGAGTTGATTATTTTAAGGTTTTATTAGTTATTAGATTAATATTAGTTTGATTTGTTTAAGGTTTTATTAGGGTTTAGTAATTAATGTTTAAGGTTTTGATTAAATAATATTAAAATGAACTTTATTAGTCTTAGTAAGGATTTCAAATATTAGTAACTTAGTAAGGATTTCAAATAGCATATTTCATTAAAATAAATTAATTACACAAGATTTAAAGTTACAAAATTAAATACAAAATCGAAAATACAAATTAGTCTTCGATTGGTGCTTCGGATTGTAGTTCCGGACTATTGTTTCGCATCCATTCATCCATTGCCTGTTCTTCGTCGGAAAGTGGGAACGTCATTCCTTCCTCAACTTCAACATCGTGTATTGTCACTTCTATCTCAAGCTCGCCTTCAAGTTGTGTGTGGTCTTGTACACGTTCCATTGCGTCCAAATGGTCTTTCAAGCAAATGCACATCTCCAATGATGCAGGAGTAAGCCTCGTCCTTCGTATCGATAAAACCCTGCCACTAAGAGAAAAAGCAGACTCCGAAGCTACCGTAGAAGCTTGGACGCTTAGTAAATCACGGGCCATGGCAGATAGAATCGGAAAGTAGGTTTCCTTTTGTTTCCACCAGGCCAAAATATCAAAGTTTTCAAATTCTTCCGGCGTAAGACCGGAAATCCAATCTGTCCCTAGGTACCTTCCTAGTTCGCTACTTGCGCTAGTACCTCGGGCTCGTTTAGTTACATTTTGTCTTAATGTGTTAAATAAATCAAAGTTAACATCTTGGCTTCTACTCGAACTAGAAGCCGCATACATTGTTTGTTGTATGTTAGATGTTTCACCATATTTTTGTAAATAATGATCAAACATATTTTGAAAATATATGTTAAAGTTATTTTTAGTGTTTGTTGCAAAGTTTGGGTCTTCCAAATCCAAACCCAAAGCACTGACTATTTCATCAACTAATGTTTCAACGCCGGCACCATTGAAACATGGGTTTAATGCCGTCGCACAAGTAAATACGGGCGGCATTTCTTGAAAGTATTTCTTTAGTTTTAATTTCATTGGAAGTAACATTCCCGTATATATTTCATTATTTTCACCCGTCGATGGAAATTCGTTAATTTTTCTTGTCATTATAAATAATTGTTGAAGAACCAAACAAGACGTGGGATAATAAACTCCCGATAAAATTGTTGTTGAATTTTTAAAAACTCCAAATAAACTAGTAAATTCTCCTATGGCGTCCCAACATCGGCGATTAAATCTTTTTGCCTTACGTTCTTCCACTAAATTGTTATGAAATACTTCCAAGGTTTCCCTTTGTCGTAAGGCGCTGTTAAACATACGCCAAGTCGAATTCCATCTTGTTGGTACGTCCCAAGACGGACCTAAAAAGATGGAGTTCGTATCCTCACATAATTTTTGATATTCCAAATATCTTCTACGGCTTTTCATAAAAACATCCTTTAACATTTGTTTAAATTTTTCTTTTAACGTATTCATTCCCTCAACCGCAAGAGCATCACTCACAACCAAGTTAATAATGTGAGCAACGCATCTTGTATGAAAAAAAGCACCGTTACATATCGGTTTATATTTAAGTTTTAATTTTTGAACAGCATTCGTATTATTTGAAGCGTTATCAAAACTTATAGAAAGTATTTTATCTTGTAAATGGAATGTTTGTATTATTCCATCTAACATGTAAAACAAATTATCCCCCGTGTGAGGATACGGAAACATTTCGAACGCAATCGTACGTTTCATCATTTGCCAAGAATCGGGATCAATCCAATGCGCGGTAACGCAAAGGTACGATTCGGGCAAACCGTGAGGCGCCGACCAAACGTCCGTTGTTAGGTTAACACCGGTATTTAAGTTTTGAAAACCTAAAATTAATTCTTGTTTGGCTTGACGCCAACGTTTCAAACAATCACGTCTAATAGTAGTTCGACTTACTTGATGATAGCGTGGTTGTAGCGCCTTTTGAATCATTTTCGTCAAGCGTGGGTTGTCAAAATGATTGAATGGCAAACTTTCTTGAATCACCAAGTTCCCCATCATTTCACGAACCATGTCGGGATCGAAATTCCAAACCCCGCACTCTTGAGACATTTGTGCTTGATCGCTTGCGGGATTATTTTTGACAACAACACAATGCTTCGTCAAATGGCTTCTTAAAGTGGAATTAGATTCCGGTTTAAGAAAAGTACCGCAACCTTTGCACCGTGCCTTATCGACACCGTTCGACATTTCGCATAAGTCGAAATGTTGAAATAGCTCTTTGTTTCTCGTTGTAGTTTTTATTCTAACAACGGTTGGTTCGGTTGAAGTGGATGCACCAACACCAACGGAACTATGAGCACTTCGTGAGCTTGCCATGGATGAAATAAAGATTGAATTATGAATTACGAACGTAAAAGAAAGAAGAGATTGAATCGAGAAGAAGTACGTGATCCTTTTTTGAGCGTTTTTGATCGTTTTTGAGCGTTTAAGAAGAAGAGATGTTGTAAGATGTTGTGTGATCAAACCAAAACAATCCTCATCTATTTATACTAACGTTTAGGGGCAAAAAGGTCCAAAAAAATGTTTAAAACGGCTATATAACGGCTCTTTTTTTTTCACTCGATCGGTTAACCGGTTAACCGGTTAATACCCGGTTAACCGGTCTCAACGGCTATATTTTGGCTCCAACGGCTAATTTTTTAAACTACAAACCGGTTAACCGGTTTATAACTGGTCACAAAAACCGGTTTTACTTTAACCGGTTCCTACCCGGTTTGCCCCAAAAAACTACTAACCGGTCTCGAACCGCCGGTTTTTTGATCTCGACCAAACCGGTACCAATAACCGGTTCCCAAACCGGTTTCTAACCGGTTTCCAAACCGGTTCGGTTCGGGTAACCGGTTTTTTTGTGCACCACTAGGTGGTATTGCATGAATGCCATGGAAAATAGGTGGTTTTGGAAAAAGGGTGATCCACTACTCCAAGCAGCGGATGTTGGTTGAGCTGGCAACATTTATACATGATAGATCCATGGAAGATGCCACATAAGCCTCTTCCGCTACCTCAAGTAGCGAAGTCATTAACATAGCTCACGTAGCAAGAATTATAATAACATCCACAACTACAAGTAGCGGAAGAGATTCAAGATTGCCACCTACCAACATTTTTTTGTCTTGTAATTATTCTCATCCGTTTCTACAAGTAGCAAAAGTGGCCACGTACGTTTTAATCCCCGACCATATATTTCTTTCCCACGTTTTAATTGAATTAGATACTTTACTGGCTGTTAGGTTATGTTATTACAACACACAAATAAAAAAGTAAACGTACAATTACTTTATTTCATAGCATGTTCGTTTTAATTGACATTATTTAATTACTTCCACTTTATTGTTTTCAATATTTAATTTTTTATGTTAATATATATAATGAGACTAGGTTATAAACCCATGGATTACACAATTAAAATAACTATATCTTTCTAATTTTACATAATTAAAATAATTTTATCATATCTTTTTAAATTTACATGATTATATTAAAACTCATAATATTATTTATACCTTTTTAATCATATTTTTTTAAACATGCAGATTACTGGTAATTTATATGATGCATGCATGACAAAAACAGTAAAAAAAGGTAGCAGTAGTGGGAAAAAAGCTAAAGTCATGCATGTGAATGCACATATGATTAATGTTTTCTATTATATTATGAAAGAAAGCATAAAATATAATAATATTGTACGTGTTGTTTACTGTTTTTATTGCCTATATATATGAACTAACAAAGATGTTTATAATCATATCATTTAACATCAAAATTTCACCAAATATTATTCCTCTCAATATCATCAGTCTTCCATCATTTTTAACTCTAAAACTATGTCTTCTTTTCAACCATTTCTTTTTAAATTATACTGGAATGGTGAAACCTCATACGTAAAAGGAGTTGTCGATTATGATGAATCAACTCTCTCAACTTCGTTTATCATTAGATACAGAATTACCTATCAACAATTAGTTGATGAAGTTTGTAACCATGTTCAAATTCTTAGAGAATCATCACACATGAATTTGTTACTATATTACTCATTTCAAGGCATTAGTGAAAGTTCTTTCTTAGTAGGGGAAGAAAGCATGAACATGATGTATTTTCTGTCAGAAAATGTAGTTAACTTTATGGCTTATATAAAAGTTAAATGGAAAGCATTTATTCCATGTCAACATAGTAGTTGTATGGATCTTCTGCAAGGTTTTTCCAGTTCTTATGTTGGTGGTGTCAATCATAAAACAGTTGTACAATACAACAATCTGGAGGTTGGTGTTGTAACATTATATCAACAGGCTAATGAACATTGCGAAAGCGATGGTTTCGAGGACTCTGAAGGTCATATGACCAATGAGACAAAAGAAAGTGAATTCCACCCTCAACGACGAGTCAGAAGGCGAAGACCAAATCCCTCTGTCCTCATACCAGTATAACTTAGGCGTTTATCAAGGATTCTCTCAAGCATTTGATCTCAATGAGCCTATAGAGGAGTCAGATGATTATGTTCTTCTCAATTTTGATGATGAAGATCATATGGACGTATGGAATGTAGATTCCAACAAAATCCGTCTTGGCATGTATTTTAATTCAAAAAATGATGTCATGTATGTAGCTAGAAGGTGGAATGTTGGTTGTAATAGGGAGAACTGCGCGGCAGATAGCAAACCATCTTTATGGAAAGTTAGATGCAAAACTACACAACCACTAAAGGATTTAGTCCCTGTCCAACACACTCCATTGTGTCGGTGGGGTGTAACTGCTTCAAAAAGAAGAAATCATCACATGTGGATAATCACCACATGGACTGGTGCTCATAGCTGCTACTCCACTGTGATTCGAAACAATAACCGATCTCTAAGATCCAAAGATGTTGCTGCACATATTTTCCCCCAAATTCTTGAGGATATATCATTTATGGTAAAACAGATTCGCACTTACATAAAAGAGAAACTTAAGGTTGATATTACATATTCCAAGGCGTGGGTAGCAAAAAGAATTGCGATAGAGGGAATTCATGGTAATTGGGAGAGCATTGAAGGCCTCAAATGACGGTACTATAGTAACGTGGTCCTATCATCCACTTAGTACACAGAAATGTGTTGTGTTTAAATATGTTTTTTGGGCATTCGTGCCATGTATTAAAGCATTTCATCTCTGCCAACCGTAATATTTGTTGATGGTACTCATCTTAATGGATCATACAGAGGTAAGCTTTTGATTGTTGTTTCAAAAAGCGCTAAAAATTACATATTGCCTGTGGCATATGCAATCGTTGATGAAGAAACAAATGAAAGTTGGCAATGGTTCTTCCAACAATTTCATCAACATGTTAGAAGTAACAGCATGGCGAAGTTGTGTGTTATCTCCGATCGACATAAAGTAATAGTAAATGTAATGGAGAATTTTGAAGATTGGAGGGAGCCCAAAGCATATCACCGCTACTGTCTTCATCATATTCGAAGCAACTTTATGAAGAATTTCAAGAGTTTCAGCTTGAAAAAGTTATGTTGGGATATTGGTAGCACAACACAACGGGGAAAGTACCGGTTGGCCAAGAGGGAAATAAGAGGCATAAGTGAAGAGGCATGGCCGTATTTGAACAATATTGAAAGTCAAAGTGGACTATGGTGTTTGATGAAAGAAGGCGTCAATAGGGTAACCTAACGACTAATATATCTGAAAGCTTAGACAATGTGCTACGTGTAGTTAGATTGCTACCTATAAAGGCGTGTATTGACTTTACTTTTTAAAGCGACGTAGCTCAATATGTAAAGCACACAGAGATTGCAATGAGTTGTAATACAGCTTTACCTCCTCGTATGTGGCGATTGTTTAATCATCAGGATAGTCGTTCAAGAGAACACCAAGTACATCTTTTTGATCAAATGGAGGCAAGGTACAGGGTTATTTCAAGGCTTCAAACAAATGAAGATGGGGCAATGATTATACGGTTGAATACCGTAAGAAAACATGCACATGTGGTAAGTGGCAAATTTACAGATTTTCATGTTTGCATGCTATCGTTGTTTGTCATTAGAGGGGTGAACAACCACATGACATTGTGAATAGTAGATTCCATACTAGTACGTATCGAGCACAATACGGTGGTCACTTTTATACACAACGAGATGGATACTCATTATCCTGAAGAACGTAGGCCTCGGTTGTGTGGGTTATACAGAGAACCTGGGCATACCATCAACACATGTCCCAACCGAAAACAATGATGTGTTGTTTATGTGACAATCCGACATTTCAGGATTAACGCCGTTAACAAAAAATAATAATAAATAACCAAAATTGCATGGAATTGCAAAATATCAAACTAAAAGGACCAAAATTAATCAAAACAAGTGTACAAACATCAAAACCACATGGATCAAGTGGGTAAGTTCATCAAATTAACAATTTTGACTTTGTGAAGTCAAAATTCGTCTCATACCATGATGAAATTCGAATTTCACATTAAACAACTATAATTAATCGAATTAATCATTCAATCAACACACAATGATGATGATTAACCGTTATCTTCAGTTATTGAAATCATTAAACATCGAGTTAAACCCAAAACGAAGCCAAAAGTTGAAACCGTCACTAGCCATCATTAATATCATAAAATTCGAATTTAATCGACTCAATTCCTACTATAAAATCCTTATTCGACCCCTTTAGAACCTATTGCATACCACAATTCAAGCAGAAGCACGTTGGATAGAGGAATTCAATCGGGGAGCAGCCGAGAATCAAGCTACAAGTCGTACCACTTCGATTCTAGACCAATCCGGGTAATAATCGATTCCTACACACTCTAAAAGGTCCAACTAAGCAAAACCCCATGATAATTCGGGGTTCTAGTATCTAATTGTACGAGTTTGATTTCTAGGGTTCATACTAGAAAACGTTTTGGGGTTTTTGATTCAAATGAGTTCAAAAATCAAATTAAACCTACCCACAATTTCGCATGAACCTACTAATCGAAAGCCCTATGCTAAATTCAGGTTTTAATATCGAATTGTATCATTTCGAATACAAGGGTTCGTCATTCAAAACGAATTGGGGTTTTCTATTTGAATGGATTCTATAATCAAATTAAATTACACAGAATGTTTCAGAATCATCATTTTAATGAAAACCTTGTGTTAATTGTATTAAACAAACACGAATTCTATGAATTGGATTTCTAGGGTTCATGTGATAAACGAATTTGGGGTTTTGATGAAATTGAACACAGAAATCAAATTAAATACTATAGATAGTTTCGAAATCCTCTTTTTAATGAAACCCTATGGACCCAAGACCTTTTATTAATCAATTTTGTCAATTTAATCATAGGTTTGGATGTTTATGTTCGAAATCCTATGGGTCCCGAATTGGGGCTTTTTCTTGATTAAAAATCAAATTAAAACCAACCTAGGACTCGATTAGATCACAGGAACAAAACCTCCATGCTTATGGGTTCGATCGGATTCAAATCGGGGTTCAATTGGAGTCATTTGGTTTGGTTGAAATAACAAAGGGCGGGTTCATTAGAGGTTAAAAGAGTTAATTTTGAAGTTGAATTGCAAAACCCTAGCGGGCTGGAATGGTAGGATGGGTGTGTTGTGTGTGGGAGGTCGCGGGTTTGAACCTAGGGGCCTCTGGTTTTGCACAAAAACACTATTTTTGGTGTTTTGCACATATCTCTTTCGTTTTATCTCCAAATCGATCCGTTCAAAATGCGTTGGAATCGAAATGGAATTACGAACAAAATAAAACAATAAAATTTATATTTTTGATAAAAAAACACGATCGCTTGTAATTACTCGTGTTTAAACGAAGTTGTATATGCTTATACGACTTGAACAAACGAATTCGAAATTTCGCATATCTTTGTATGTACGTTTCAAACATTTTAACATGCGTGTGTTGACACGTATGTGACCACAAGCACTATTTAAAATTACGAATAACACGACGTTATTGTAATGACACAGATTCTTCGTAGAAGCCTATATACGTGATTTCGCGAACACGTGATCATTCTGTTTGCTATTTAAGGTGCGTAGACGACCCCTTTTTACTTTTACTGCTTTGGGGGAGAAAACATGTGCAAACAAAACTTTTAGATACATATCACTTGCATGAGTTAGCTATTTACTATAAGTACGAACATAACATTAAAAGTCCTTACATATCGAACCGTTTAGTTTGCCGTAGTGCAAAGCGTGGTAGTTGAAGATAGATCTATTGGGTTTGACAAACCTCATTTTGTAGATTATAGGTCTACGCAGGTGTTTAACTAGCCAATTCAAAAATTACTATTGTTTGTGCTAGACAATAGTGGAAAGGGGAACATTCATTCGAACAGTCAGCTTCGGTGTCGACCGCTTATGTAAATAGTACAATGACTAGCTATCATGACTATGCAATGTGTGATTATGTTATTTGCAAACATTACAATTCAAACAGTTGTTTAAACATTTGTGATTATTTATTTAAACATGTATATGTACCAACCTTTGTGTTGACTTTATTTGCATGTTTTCTTAGGACACTAAAGCACAAGCAAGAGCAAGAAGGGACCAGGAATTTGAGTCTCATGCATCAGTTTCTTACTTAATTATTGAAATTAAACACTAAATATTGTAATTTACATATGTTGTTTTGGTTTTTTTTAAACGCTTCCGCAAACATTAAGCATATAGAGGTCTTTCGCTATGTTTAATGACTGAGATTTGGTTTGTCACGCCCTAAACGGTAAGATTCCGTTAGTTGGAAATTGAGGGTGTGACAGTTTAATTATGCTATTTTACAATGATGTATTATTTACATATGTTATTTTAAATAGATTTCCGAATTTTATATATTGTTTACTTAATTATGCTATTTTACAGATTTTGTACACTTTTAATGCTAGTGAATAAAGACACTACAAACCCACGTGAATAAAGATATTGGGTTGCATAAAAATAATCCAACCTCACCCATGCTATATTTATATGCTAATTCTCCTTGAAACATGGCCAGAAATAAATCCCTCTCATTCCATTAACATTGCTTTGCTTTCTTACACAATGTCTAACCCACTGAAAACGAAGTAGTTGATGCTGAACAATATCATTCCCAACCAACCAAAAATTCATTAAGTTGGGTTCCTAATAACTAGAGGCGATTGAGTTTGAAACACTCTGAATCATCATCTGGTGTCCCAAAAACAGTCATGGATGATGCTACAAAAGTCGTATGGATGAAGCTTCAAAGGTTCCCATGAATGATGGTTCAAAAGTCCATATGGAAGATGCACCGGAAAACAACGAGTCTCATAGGTTGTCCTGGGATGTTAGTGAGTTTATAATAACGGGGATGCCCCGTATTGCTATTCTCGTATCTTAGGGCTAAACAAGCTTCATGCCGACTTTTGGAGAGTTCTACTGGGATATTTGAGTGACGGTCGACTTTCTTCGATAGTAAGAAATAAATCTATTTATTCCTATTATTTAATAATTGAAATGTTTTTGTAAACATTTTTAATGTATTTCGCATCATATTGAAGGTTGGGTTTGACGAATGATATTTTAAGAGCTGATAATAAAAGGAAAAATCCATCTGTCGAATTTGACTGGGCAATTCTACCACCACAATTTCATTCAGAATTGTATGATTATAAAACGAAGTTTGGTCCGGAATATGCCAACGGAATGAATGAATTGTATCCTCCATTTTGGGAGGTTCAATACATTTATATTCCATTGTATGTTCAGGCTATTGAGGACTGGTTACTTGTACAAATCAATTTATGTACAATGGAGTTGACTCAATACTAGTGTAACCGCAAATACTCGAAGCATTATGGATGTTTGATTCATTATGGAGCATTGCAAAAATTTGACATGTTTTTAATAAGGTGTTAGATGCAGTTAATTATTGGAAACATGTTATTCATGGACCCTACAAACCCCAAGATAAACGATACCTAAAGACGCACCTCATTAGTGACGATTATTTGCCAAAAACTGGAGGTGGTCTAGGTAAGGATTCAGGTGTTTTTCTGTGTATGCTAATGCAAAAGCTGGTGCATAAGAAGACCTTGATGGTGGAAGGAGGTATTGAAGAAAACTGTATGAAATTCCGTCTCGTAATGCCTGATCAATTTTATAAGACGTGTTTTTTTCCTGACGAATAAGTTGTATCAAAAGGGGTTGTTTTAATTTATTATTATAAGACGCGTTTCTTTGATTGTAATATTTTATTAATGATTAATATTATGTTTTAAAATTATTGTCACATGTGTCTCACATGTGTTGTCACATCAAGGCTCGTTGCTTATTTAAACAACCCCCACCTCCCTTATTGTATTGTCTGAGCTTAAAGTGCAATAATGACAATGTGTTATTATGGTCGTTTGGCTACTATCCAAACCTCATGGACCGATAAAAACCCAGGGCGTCGTTTCTACTCTTGTCCTAATCAAGTAAGAAGTTATATTTTTTATTTTCTCAAATATATCTTTCTTAACCACATATTTCATATCCAGGCCTCCAGGTGTCAGGGTTTTTTAGGTTGGATTGACCCACTAATGTGTCCACGAGTTATTGTCATTATACTAGGCCTTCTGAGATCAAAGAACAAGCTGAAAGATGAAGTAAAACAACTGAAAGCTACCATTGGAAAGAAGAACTTTATCGTCTTTTTTTATTGTACTTGTAGGGTTAATGTTTCTGTTTTAATCGAACTAGTAGTAGGTTTGGTATTCACGGTTATATCTATGTTGTAATCGTAGAAGTACTTATGTTATAACAATTATCATTTGACGATTCCAGAATAATTAAACAGATCCACATAAAACATAAATTAAAAATAACATGGTTAATAAAAAAGCCACTAAATATATTATTACATATAGATCACTACTATTCATTTGCAGTGATAGTTGTCATTTGACCAATTAGAGTCATGCTCATCTTTGTATGGGTTGTGAAACTCACCATTAAAAGGGTAATCTTCATGCTTTCCATATCCCAAGCATGTTTCAAAACCTCTGAGTCATAAATATCAAATAAGTGTTCATCTTTATATTCACTTACTGGAGGGTATTCTTGTTGAATCATTAGAGGTTGTACCAGTTTAACAGGGTTTTCTGGTTGGACAAATGGTGGATGCATCGGTTCAAAAGGGTTTTTTTAGTTGGACAAACAGTGGATGCGCCTGTTTAGGAAGGTTTTCTGGTTGGACAACCAGGGGATACATTAGTTAATAGGGTATTCATCACTTGTGAATATTGGAGGACTTTTGGGTACCGAAAATGGTTTTCTTATATTAGCCATTTTCTGATTTTAAAGTTATTCTGAGAATCAAAAGTTGATAATGCTACCATTTTAAAGCACATGAATACATTTTATTAATTACCACACTACTACCTATCCACTTTAATAGCTTTTGAATAAAGATGTGTCACATAGTACACCCACATGTCTTTTAAAACAACTCACTGCAAACCCACGAGTTTATTAATTACCACACTACAACATACCCACTTTAATAACCTTTGAATAAAGATGTGTCATATAGTACACCCACATGTATTATGAAACAACACACTGAAAATCCACGAGTTTATTAATTACCACACTACTACCTACCAATACTACTTTAATAATTATATGTTTTTTAAAATAAAATAAAACCATGAATAAATTTTATTAATTGCTACACTACTACCTACATATTTTAAGTTATTATATTATTCATAATGATATGTTTTTTAAAATAAAATAGAACTATGAAATTAAAACAAACATGTTAAACAACAAAATATACAATAATAAACAAATTATACAATAATAAATATAATTATGTCCCACATCCAGGTCGTCTTCTGTGGCGATGAGGATTCCTACGTCTAGACGCAATTAGATTATGATCAACATCTTATGTATTCAGGGTGTTAGCCAACAATGTGTCATCATCCCAGTCTTCAACACTCATCTATAGATTTAAGTCCAATGAAGGCAGTGATGATATACCACTAGATGTATCAGCCCCACTTCTGACATTTGATGTTCCATCCTGACAGTTTTCATGTTGAACATTAGATGTATCGGCCCCACTTCTCACATTACCACATCTTCTTTCTCTCATTCGTAAACTATGTGGTACTGTCTCATCCCCACCTAAATTAGCAGGACCAGTTTGAAGATGTGATGGATAATGCAGGCGACTTTCTTCATTAAGCATACCCATAACTTGATTCGCAGTGTTTTGCAACGATTCAAAGTTCTGGAAATTCGATGTTGATTCCGTTTGCATAAAGTCACCTGCTTGTCGATAAGTCTGACTTATCACATCCATCTAAAAAAATTAAGCAAAAGTTGTCAAAAAACTGTAATATAATGATACAAATAATGATGAAAATATTATAACATAAATGATTACAAACCAAAAATTGCGATCTAGACCCGTGATCTTGGAACCCGGGCTGTATGACCTCTTGTGACTTAGGATTTGTGATATACAAAACCGTACGTGACCAGAACCATTGCATATAATTTGGTTCTACCGTAGGTGTTGCACAACGAACCCCTTGTATAACATTCTGCCACCGTTGGTTCCACACAGACACGTATTCCGAGTGGATATTCATCCAGTTCTTTTCTGGCTTGCCAGACCGAGTTAATGTGTGCAACTTCATGTGCTCGTTTATAGATGTAGGGACAGGCCTTGGAATGTTTTGAACCATTCCAAATTGTCTCATAACCCTTTGTGGCGTATAAAATTCAACCACATCCCAGTATATCAGATAACACTCGCTCTGCCAGCTATGAATACCACTGATACAAATTTCTGGTATGAATGAAATCACCTCCTCATAAGGTCTCCACTTAAACTATTAAAAAAAATATTATTAAACTTCAACACAAAATAATAAATACAAAAAAAACCAATTGAAACAATTTACCTCTCCTTCCTGTAAACAATGTAACTGTGACCTACATGCTCTAAGCGAATTTGAGATGACATCTTTATATGTCAATTTTTCGCGCCACCTATATGCATTTAATAACAAGTTATTATAAATTACTTGATATTTTTTACGAAAATAACAAACTTTTAAACCATACATGGCACCATATGGTCTTCTATTATCAAATGGATGTAGAATCCTCGGTGCAATAGTAGTAATTCTACACCATGCCCACAACTGCAGTATATACAGTGGTCCACCAATGTTTTTTGCACTGCTCGATGTTGCTTTACATAGGTTCCTGTACAACATCGCTAACACAGCACTTCCCCAACTAAGCTGACCACACACAGTTAAATCTTCTAAATTATTTAAAATAGTAAGAGAAACTACATTATTTGAAGAATCTGAAAATAATGTGCCACCGCACAAGTAAAGTATTATACAACGTGCACGTTGCATACACTCTAAATCCAATGCATTTTCAGGAAAAAAAATATTTAAATGATTATAAATAGTGGTTAATTTTAAGGAATTTCCTTTAAAATCATTTTCGTCAGTTGTCAAACCTAACAAGGTGTGGCATCTAACAATGCGTTCTGCAACAGATGACGGTTGTTCACAACCCGAAACAACTCCACCTTCAATTGGTAAACCCCACAAAACATTAACATCTTCCAGGGTTACTGTCGCTTCACCAATTGTCAGATGAAACGTGTGTGTTTCAGGACGCCATCTTTCAATAAGTGCTTCAAGCAGGCCATGATCGAGGTTTCGATAACCACAATCAATTACCCCACCAAAACCAGCAATGTTAATGTAGCGTTTAACATTGTTAGTGATAGGGTTGTTGTTCAGCAACAAAAAAAACTTTTGATCGGCACGCCTAAACACCAATTTTGTAAGCTCTCTGTTATAAAATATATCTCGCGCCCGGTGTGAATCTTTAAGGAACAAGACATCATCAATGATTGGACCCGGATGCAAATCGTAACTCATTTTCGATTGATTGTAATTTGATTGAAACTTTGAGAAGTATATCCAAAATCAAGTAACTAGTAATCTTTTTTGTATGTATGAATGCATGAGATTTTGTTCTTGGAGAAGAAAGATGGGTTTAATATAGGGTTGATGGTGTATACCGGTCCTCTTCTCGATTATCAATGTATGCATGTGAATGTTTGTATGCATACATGTGATGGTTGAGTTGCAGCTTTATTTAATTGAAGGTACTGCATGTGTTTGCAGCTTTAATTGTGTAAGTAGTTGGACTATTAAATGGGTGGTGCATGCATGTGTTGTCTTTGTTATCTTTCCACCGTCCCCTTTGAGGGATCCGCTACTTGTAGTAGCGGATGTGGTTAATGCATCTTTGATCCACGATTAACATGTTAGTTATGGCAAAGTCGTAGCATTCGCTACTTCAAGTAGCGGCTCATATCGTTTTCGTTCGTTTAACTTTTAACTTGTTCACGAACGGTTTACGAACGCTAAACGAACGAAAATTGTGTTCGTTCATTAATGAATTTAACTTGTTATTTAAACAATAAAATCAACATTCTTAATCTCGAGCATTGGAAATAATCATTTGTAAATATTTAAATTAAAATATTATAGTATTAAACTAAAAATAACTTAAATACTATGGTATTAAACCAAAAATTAAAAATATAGAACACATTTAATGTATAAATATAATAAATAAACTTAACCGAACGTAAACAAACATATTAATGAATGTAGTGATCGTTGAGTTGCAGCTTTATTTAATTGAAGGTAGTGCATATGTTTACAGCTTTAATTGTGTAAGTAGGTGGACTATTAAATGGGTGGTGCATGCATGTGTTGTCTTTATTATCTTGTGAGGGATCCGCTGCTTGAAGCAGCGGATGAGGTTCAAAACTTGTGACTCACATGCAACCCTCCAGCCGTCTACATCCGCTACTTGAAGTAGCGGATGTGGTCCAATTAGCGGATGTGGTTCATGCATCTTTGATCCATGATGTAGCATCCGTGGTAGCTACATGGAGTAGCGGTCACATCAGTAACGGATCACACATTTTCAAAACCAATCCCAAAACCACCTATTTTTCATGGCATCCATTACCACCTGGCCTAGAGAAAAAAAAAATTCTCTTATTTACTCAAACCCGTAATAAACCATGCAAGACTCCAAGTAAGCATATATTAATATCACACTATGTCACAAGAAAACTTAAATATTTATAATTCTTTGTTATCATCACAAATATTTTATGAAGATAACATAATCAGTAGTTACGTAATATACGTTATAATCGTAATAAAACACTAATTTTAATTTTAAAACTACATTATATATATGCATTATTAAATGATCTATAATATATATATGTGATGATATTGCGAATAAATATTCAACCAAATCAACTTTAAATATTTTTTTTAAACTTAGTCCTTTAACTATATAAAATTTTACTTAAACTTGCTCGGTTGTAAAAAAATATCATTTCTAACATACACTACAAGAAAAGAGCGCATTAGGGGCGACGGCATTAGTGGCGACGGGAGCATTTGCGGCAACATGGGCACGGGACCTGAAAACCAGTAGCGGCGACGGCATTAGGGGCGATTTGTCGCCGCTAATGGTGTTAAAATGGCGCTCAAATTCCCTCCATTCCCATTTTCCCCCGTTCCTTCACCTTTACTCTCCCGAGCGAAACCAAGCGATCGATCCTCCAGCCACCGGACGTCCTCCACTCCCCGCGCCACTACCGCCAGCCACCAGACGTCCTCCGTCCTTCCTCCAGCCGCCGGACTATTTTAAAAGCCCCTTTAGCGGCGATTTAGAGCATTAGCGGCGACCAAGTCAATAGCGGCGACATGGTCAATAGCGGCGATTATTGACCATTACCGACGATTTAGTAGTGGCGACCCTTTAGCGGCGATTTTCTGGACCTTTAGCGGCGATTTTTGTCGCCGCTATTGCTGCTTTTTCTTGCAGTGATATAAAATAGATTTTTATTCACCAAGTTTCGTTCGTTAATTTTAAAAAAATTATATGTGTGAGTTATATTGACTGTTTTTTAATGTATGTTTTTCTCTCTTTAATCATGTCAACGAAACTAGGTATATTTTTAATTTTTTTGTGTACTTTACCATGTCAAGGTAACTAGCAAAATACGTAATAAAGTCTGTAAGCGTGTCACATAAAGTAATATAGTTTTTGACTTTTTTCAATGTTATAGAAATCTCTAGTCGCTAGTCGGTTGGTGTGTGGGGTGGGGACTAAGGATTAATCGGATAGTCGGGTCTAGTTGGCCTTATGGAACTAACGATTAATCGGCTTAGCCGGGGATTTTTACAACCATGTTTTTCTTAAATTTTTGCTATTAAATTACTTTTTTAAAATTTTTATACCTCAATACATACCTATACAAATGCTTTCTAATCTATGTTTCAAACTTTATAACCAATCTACCTCACCGCGTATCTGGGGGCACACTGACCCACACCGGAGATTGGAGTAATCCGATCTTGGCTATCACTCACCAGGAAATTGAAGATAGCACGTTGGGTTAGTTTAACTGCCGTTCAAAAAAAAAAATAACCAATCTACCTCAACGTCATATGTTTTTAAATCATAACACCAAAACGCAACGCACGGGTTTTAGTCGTGTTGCTCACCGCAACGCACAGGTAAGGTTGCTCGTGTACTTCAAACATCAACAATATATAATGATTACTCTGGTAATATAATAATTATAATAATATAAATTGATATCCTTTCGAAAAAGGATAGAAAGTTCAAAATTCAAAAGTGAGTGTGAGGCCATGCATGTATATATGTGAAACAATTACCAATGTGTAGTGCCTTAATGGTAACCTGACATGCTTCAATATGGGAGGTCTTGTGTTCAAATCCGTCCTACAACGAAATGGGATCTGAGGGAGGTCAGAGGGTTTTTGCCTGTAAGGTTTCCTCATGGGGTGGTTGTGGTGCTCATGGAAGGTTCAAGTAACTAGACCTTGGTAACATGACCTGGAAACAGTGGACTCACATGATTAAGACTTTCGCCGTTAAAAAAATGTGAAACAATTATAGATGTAAAGTAACGAGTGGGACCTGCTTGTAATCTAATTGAAATTAGCTTCGTTTGTTATAACTTTAAATCAAATCAACTCTAAAAAAGTTGTTGTCAACATTTCATAAATAGAATTTGGCCTGTCCCAAAAGCTTAGATGAGTTTTCAATTAATAATTAATATTATATAAAAGCAGTGTTTAAAATTGTATCAAAAATTATAAATCTAATAATATAACAAAAACTTATACAATTTTTAAATTTTAAACAATGACACACACACACACACATAGGGGATGGTTCAAAAGAAAGCTCCTCACTTTGAAGAAAACTAAGAAAACTCGTACTAAACAATCAATTTTTTTAAAAAAATTTCATGTTTTTTATATTTAACTTAGAAATGGTATAAACAAAGAAATTTTTTTAATAAAAATATGTAGATTACGAAGTTACGTATAAACAAACAAACAAACCCAGTATATTCCTACTGTGTGGAGTCTGGGGAGGGTGAGATGAAAACAAACCTTACCCCTACCCCAGATGTGGTAGAGAGGCTGCTTCTTACATATATGTAGTTTTATAAATTATATATATCTAATCAATGAGTTACACATATGTATTAACATGAGTTACATATATATTTTTTATTTTTTTCTTTTTGTTAACAGATCTAACCTTATAATAAAACAAAATGTAAAATAGAAAACGAAAAACGAAATTGATTGATAACAATTGTGATTAGTTTTCTAAGTTTTCTTCAAAATGGATGATTTTATGGAACCCTCCCCTATACACACACATATATATGTTAAAAAAAGATAGTGTTTTACATGGTTATTCAAAAAATGAAAACAAAGATTATGATTGATATTAAGAGAGTTATATGAAATTTTGATTTGTTTCAAGATTTGATATAAGTGGTAAGAAATAAGTTTAAAGATTAACTTTTTAAGATTGATTATATATAATTATGTGTGTGTGTGTATATAATACGATTAACAAGAAAAAAATCATATATTATATATATTTTTATATATGATTATAATATAGTTAAATATATAAATAGTTTAAAATATATATAATAATTAAGTAATAAATAATAGCATAATCTTGAGGTTTTTTGACCAATAAAGTTCAGAGTTATAAATTAAAAAAAAATTGTCAATGTAGGACTAACTCACTTGGTAGTAGGGCTGTAATCGAGTCGAGCTGAGCCGAGCCAGACCTGACTCCAGCTTGGCTCGTAAAAACCCTCGAGCCACGAGCCAGCTCTTTTTTTCGTTTTTTCCTCCACTTTATATTATATATATATATATATATATATATATAGGGGAAGGATCCAATAATAACCCTCCCTTATTGCGAGAACCCGTGTTAACCCGGCATTTTTTGCCTGAATCTTTGTTTTTTTTCATGGTTTTGTTATACATAAATAGGAGGGTTTCTTTTTTGTGTTTTTGTTAATTCATCACCGTTTAGAAATTATTAAATGTAAGTAACTTACACGTACTTACGGTTGAAAATAATTTCTAAACGGTGATAAATTAGCAAAAACACAAAAAAGAAACCCCCCTATTTATATATAACAAAACCATGAAAAAAAACCAAAGATTCGGGGAAAAAATGCCGGGTTAACACGGGTTCTCGCAATAAGGGAGGGTTAACAATCGAACCATCTCCTATATATATAAAATCTAATATATACATATATATTATACATGTATATGCATACATACATATATATTATACATAATATGTATATTTATATAAACATGTGTATAAATATTGTATATATATTATGTATAATATATATGTATGTGTGTAATATAATATATATGTGTGTATATAATTTAATATATATATATATATATTATAAATCGAGCCGAGCCAACGAGCTGAGCCATGAGCCGAGCTCGAGCCGAGCCAAACCTGGCTCTGGCTCGTTTTTAACGAGTTTTTTTCGAGCCGAACTCTTTTCGAGCCGAGTCTTTTTCGAGCGGGGCTTTTTCGAGCGAGCTTCGAGCCGCGAGCTTTCTGAACATCCCTACTTGGTAGAGAGTTTGCCTCTTATAATAGAAGGTCATGGGTTCTAACCCATGTAATGATGTTATTAGTTTGTAGTAGTTTAGGGAGAGTAATCTTTGCTGTTCAAAAAAAAAATTAAAACAAGTCAAACTTAAACAAACCTTATTTACACTCTGGATTCCTATTTTGTTGCGATACAATCTTAAACTAGTTAAATAATTTCAAATAAATTTAAAGTTACAATTTCACTAATGAAAAAATAAAAGAAATTCAAATTAAAACTAATAATAATAACAAAATTAAGAATAAAACACAAATAACTTAATATTAAAAAAATAAAACCTTCAAATTGCAAAACAAATCATATTTTGTGACCATTTGTCGTTTTGCAATTATATTTGCAAGTATGGTTCGTATCATCATGAGGTTGGAGAAACTTAGGGCCTAGCTGAGCCGAGCCGACATTGCTCGAGAGAACTATATGTCTATTTTTATCAGATTTTACACAAAAGCAATTGAGATGAAATTACTAAGAAAATTAAAAGTAGAAATATTGAAATGTTTTTCTTGGATTAGACAAACAAAAAACTTACCCAGTATATTCATATTTTTAAGTAGAGTCTGTGGAAGAAGGATGGACACAAACCATACATTTATCCCAGTTGGGATAGAGAGGCTGCTCCGAAGGAATCCCCGCTCAATATTAACGTTTGAAGTTGATCATCTCAACACTTTTAACATTATTTTCACAAAAGAAATAAAATAACGTTAAAATTAGTGGAATTTTACTGGGCCTCACACATACATACTTTATTATTCTACAAGAAATCCAAACATGCGAAGCATGTCGATGATGTTGGCGATCTAAAGATTTGTGTCTAATGGATGTACGATGTTGGCGAATGCTGAATGAAGGGGCGATTGTGTATTTGCGCAATGTGAAGAGGTAGTAGTTATGATCCCTGGGAGCAAGTTTGAAGAACAAGAATAAGCAATAAAGATGAACATATGAGTTGGTAGTGAATGATCGATGAAAGTTGAGACTACAACTACATAATGTGTCTGCGAAAAAGGGGAGGTTTGAATTTTAGATTTCTACTAGGTTTATTCTAGAGAAGGGGCAAAATAAGGAATTAACAATACGTTAAATTAATAAGTATAAATATGGATAGGCTTGTTAAGGCTCACTAGCCTAAACGAGCTTTAAATTTGAGGCTCGAACTCGAGCTTAATAATTACACGAGGCAACGAGCCATATTTTCGGGCTGGTTTAGGCTCGGCTTGTCTGAGTTTCTACTGATTCGATTTTGAGTAGGTCAAAAGCCAACTTGATTCGTTTGCACTCCTAGAGAAACTTCGCACTCATTGTGGTCTATTTTGAATTTACTTGGTAGTGTTTAGTCATATGTCACCGAGTGTCTCGTTAAAATATTTCAGTATTTGCTCTCAAAATGATAAACTTTCTTGTTGATGTCTTATTTCAAGTTATTGGCATGATCTGATTAGGAGATTTCCCTTTTATATGAATAGTGACTTTATTTTAAGTTTTTGGTCTAACTTGGTTAGCAAATTTCTCTTTCAAGTAAAGAGTATCTTGAGTTCTTGACGTGACTTGAAAATCAGTGGTTCATATGTTGAGATCAAATGACGTTCAAAAAAAGTAAAGAGTATCTTCCTTTTGAACTAGAAGGTAAAGGATTTTGATAGAATTGGGAAAAATAATTTTAGTAGAATTGAAGTGAAGCTAGATCACTTAGAATCATACAAAATTTGGATCTAAACGATTTTCGAGTCGACTGTTGTTTTTCACGGATCCATTTGAATGAAAAATATGCCGAAAAAAGCGATGTAAAAATTGTTTTTCAGTAATTATTTTTTTTTCTTTTTAAATCGAACGACTCTTTAACGGCTATCTAACTTCCAACCCCACCCTCAATAGCTACCCCAACGGTCACTTGCCTCCTTCTCGTTTTTTACCCAAATCAACACATGATCATGTTACGACGGTTTTACCACTCACCCGTTAACTCATGAATCCCAACCCTCCACCCTTAAGGATCCATGAAGTTAGAGATGCTTAGTTATGCTCATAACAACCGTGGATAAAGAAACCAACAACTTAAGTTAACAAGGATCGGTTCAGTTTAATGGTTATGTTAAGTTAAAATAGCAATCATCAATTCCCACACATAAAATACCTGATTATTTATTTGAATACGACTGACTCGACGAAAGCTAGATAACAATTTTTACAATTTTATTGCGTAAATTTTTATACATCAAATATTCTCACAAAGAAGCAAGAGCATCTATATACATCATTACCATGTCTTAAAAAAATTCAAAATTTCAATTATAGATGCCTTTCTTTTAAAAACAAAATTAGGATAATGTATTTTATAATTGTCGAAAATGATAGAAAATAATTTATTTTTTTTAATTCTAGGTTGAATTTCCTGAACAATTTTTTATGCCAAGATAGACCAACGAACCTATTTAAATTTAAGTTGACAAAATTTTATTGGTGAGTTGAGATTTGACAAATTGTACATCTAGGGTGCCCTACCGACACTCATTTGTGGTACCCTTTACTGTTTTGTTACATTTATTTTATATTAGGATAACAAAATAATATAAAATACTTCAAACTTAAAACAACTTTTAAACACTAGTTAAATCGAGCTAACTTGAGATTGTCTATTTTTTAGTGTAGCTTCTTGAACTTGATATCGGTTAGTAATGTCCTCAAAAATTTGTATCTAAAATTGAATTCAAAATATCTGAGAATCCGAATTTGAAATATTCAAAAATTCAGATATCTAGAAATTCGGATTCGGATATATATTTTGTAAATTTTAGGATAGATCAGGTATCTTAATTACATTTTTTCGGATATTTTGATACTAGCTTCTTCAAATATTTCGGCTAATTTTTGGATATTCGAATGTCTGAAATATATCCTTTTAAATTTTTAATTTTTATAGCTCAGGTCAAATTCGGAAAATGAAATTCAATATCCAAAATTTCCACATATCCAAAAAATAAACACCCCTAATATCAACATGTACAAAAAAGAGCTTTAAGTTTGAGCTCGGCTATAAGGCAAATTTTACAAGGCTTCTCTATAAAGTTTTAGCTCGGCTACAAAAAAGAGTTAGGAACTTAAGGTCCGCAATTAAGTAAATTTCAAACTGGGAGCTATCTTCTTTATTATTTAATTATAATATTTAAATATGTTTATATATAAATTTTTGTATATAACTTGAGCTAGGCTTGGGCTAGCTCATTAATTTATATAACTTTTATTAATATTTGTTACATAAGACATAAAATATGTTATTTAATTATTTGTATCATAATTTATGTATTGAAGTTTTGTTTTATATATATATATATATATATATATATATATATATATATATATGTTATTTACACGATGCGACGAAAAACAAAACAATCAGGCTACTGATTTTGGCTTGTAAAAAGCTTAAACTACGTAATTTTTCTCAAAATCAACTCTTTTAATTAAAAAATTTATTATGATAAAATTCATAATTTAAAATGCCAAATATGATATATGACAAAAGTGTGAAGAAGTAATTTATTTGATTTGAAAATATTTCTTATATATGTATTATATGACACTTTATTTTTTAAATGTATCAATGTAAGACAAATTAAAAAGTAAAATAAAACCATTTAGTTTATGGCTCTTAAAGCTTTGTTTGTTTTACTTTATGTTCTAATAATTGTAAAACTCTTAATTTTAAAAGTTTTTGGTAAAAAGATCATTGTGTCATTCCTATATATAGTAGTATAGATATATATATATATATATATATATATATAATATATAGTGATTGTATCATATAAAAAGTCAATATTAAATAGAAACTATTAAATCTTATATAAGTCATTCGTTTGAAATTTTGAAAATAAATATTCGATTTATATTAATCTATCTTATATAATAAATGAATGTTTTTTTTGCCACATGTCATTCAATGATGCATGTTATGATTCATTTTCCCGCCTTAAATTTAGAGCATTAATCATTTGTTAACATTCCTTTATTAATAGTAATAATTAACAAATTTGAATATTTATTACAATAATTTATTTTCTTAAAATAAAAAAAATCCAAGTACTCATTCTTTTTTTTATATGTATTAACTTTAATTGTAATTCAAGTTCATTTAGCTACGATAACAAAATAATTTATATTTTAACAAAGTTAATATTTATCAATTATATAAAAACGTTAATACATAGTTAAATACAATATATTTATGAGTTAACAAAATTTATTATCATCACTTTAAAGTTTATTTCTTTAATGATTTATTTTAATGACTCTAAATATTAACAATATAAATTGTATTTTTATTCAACTTATGCAATACAAATGTTATTTAACTATGGTCTATTGTGATGCATATGTTTTTCAAAGACATAATTTTTTATTGTAAATTATATAACATTTTATTTATTAATCCCGTGTAACACACGGGATCTAACCTAGTGTTGAATAAATAAATGCTTGTTTATTTTCGTAATTGGCTCATATGTGATTTGGATCGACTTTGTTCACTAAACAGCCACAATATGAGCTCAAGCTCAAGTTAATTTAAGCTCTAAACGAGCCAATTTAAATCATTTACGCCTTACTACTTGTAATTTGTTTTCTTAGATAAACGAGTCTTGTCTAAACACTTATATAATAATAAAAAAAAACATTTTAAGAGTATATTAATCAAATTATAAATCTTTTAAGGATTTGCAAATAAAATTATACAATCATAAAACAATTTATGTTAGGTACTTGCATGTCACAATATATTTAGATTAAAATAATGATGATGTTTCGAGACATCCCCACATTTATTCAACCCTAAACATGTCTCTACTCCGTACCTTGACATAAACATTGGAACCATGCATTTATGATTTTAGTCTTTATTTTTTTCCTCAAAAATGAATCTTATTTTTAAACTGCTGCAAACTAAATTACATCATTGCATTATATTAAACTAGTAACCTTTTTATTATAAAAGATAAGTCTATATAACAAGTGGGCTAGTCCCATGTTTCTATAATTCTAAAAGATAAGTCTATACCAAATGAGCTAGTCATATGTTCACGATTCTAGACTTTAGTGACATTGGCTTAGACATGTCTTAACCCATCGTTGCTTACTTGCTTGCTAACCATATTTTATAAGGGTGCATTTAGCTTGCAACTTACAAGACAACACTTATTACAAGAAACCATTGTACATGAATAAATGCAAATACTAGACAAGTATTTTTGCTAGAAGCCTTTGTAGATAACAAATAAACACAAATATTCTCGAATAGTACTAACTTGCATATTTTCATGTGTAAGACTAAAGGGGATATGGTTTGTCTTTTAGGTTTGTTTCTCGGGTGTTTTTTTTGCCAAAGAATTCAAAGAAGACTTTGAAAAAGGTGTGGTTTTGTTGGGCGAGTAATTTTGGTTATATTGCAGATGACTTGGTTAGCTTAGAGTATTTTTGATAAAAATAAGTTAATATATGTAATCTGATTGGTTTCATGTAAAAATATAACCTACAATTTTGAAGAAAACATTTTTAGTTAATTTATGCAAACATTTAATATTTTGTATTAGGGTGTTCAGTTTTCGAATCAGGCTCGAAAAAAATCGAAATTCTATTTGATTTTGATTCGAAAATCATCAAGTCGAAATTCGATTTGAATTTTCATATTCGAATTCGATTCTTCGATTTGGGGTATAATATCAAATTTTGAATGTCATATTTTCATTTTGATTCGATTCATATTTCAAATTAAAATTATATATTTATATATTTTTTTTATTTTATACACACACGTAAGTAGTTATCATATTTGAATAGAGGTGGCCAAATCGAGTTTTTTTGGAACCGGAACTGGTTCCAGTCAACAAAGTCAAGAACCGGTTTCGGTTCCTAGTTTTGACCGGTTCCAACTGGTTTTTTGCCGGTTCTGGTTCGGGTTTGGCCGGTTTGAGGGTGGAACTAGTTCCGGGTTTCTGGTTCCAGTTTCTTTGAAAATCAGGAACCGCCCGTACCCACCGGTTCGGGTACGACCGGTTCCGGGTCCGAGTCCATTGGCCACCTCTATATTTGAATATCAGATTTTGTGGTTAGGTAGTTTAGTTTATAAATAGTGAAAACCTATTACACAAATGCCAATTCAATTATACATTAATATTCATAATTTTAAGATTTTTGAATACCTTAAACCTAAATATCTAGAACAATATCACCTATCGTGAAATTCGAAATGTTGTGGTCATGAAGCTTGAAAAATTGATCTATTTGGTTGTTAATATGTAATATTTTGATTACTTTGTTATTTTATGTTTTTGTAGGTTGTCATTGGTACTATATATTGAATTTTAAATTCGAATTTGAAATCAAACCAATTCAAATTCGAATAGAAACAAATTTCAAATTTGACATTGGATTTGAATTCAAATTGATTTATTCAATTTTATTTCGAAATCTAATGTTTTATAAAATTCAACATCCGAAATCATTTGATTAGAAATATTCGACTTATTCGACATTCGATTTGACGAATACACCTATTTTATATGTATGGTAATTTTGATTCTATATTTTTATTTTCTATAATCATATCATTAATTCACCATCCATTTTTAATAAATTTTGCTCTTACCGAAAATCGTAAGCTTACGTACAAACTTTGTTACATATCCCACTAAATTAATTTGAGACTAGGGATGTTCATTTTCGAATATCTGATGTTTCAGATATCCAAAAAATATCAGATATTCGGATTCAGATATCGAAATCAGAAAAAAAAATGTATAAAATATATTGTGGATATCCGAAAACTATCCGAAATATCTGAAAAATATATGGATATCCGAAATATCCTAAAATCATCCGGATATTCGAAAAATACCCACCTTGGCTTTCTTTTCTCACAACCCATAGGACGATGGTGTTTACTAAAGGGAGAGGTTACCTACACACCCCAAAAACATATTTTAACACCCCTATCAAGTATACGCCTCGTAGTGGTCACTACGGGGGGTATGATGTGCGTCAATAGGGTTTGTGAATAACACCACCCTTACTAAATTTCCTTAATATTACATTATCTTTCCCTTCACACTCTCACAAAGAATACAAATAAATTTAAATTCAATGAGACAAATCTACTTTATCACTTATTGAATTTGACACTTTGGTTGATTAGATCGTATCGTGTTTTATTTAATAAGTAGCCTAATTGAAATTATATTATTTAGCATGTATACAAAATCTTTAATTGATAGGAAGAAAAGCTAATATTCAAGAACGAGATGATCATTTCTACGAAATTTGTACGAAAATAATACTTTTAAAACAAACCAAACTATTGCGACGAACCGTTGCAACTATTCATGAAATACAATGGCACTTAGTTATAATCATTGGGTGTTATAAAATTATAAAGAAACTACATTATTACCACGTATATTACACAATTAACTTAAAATTTTAAATTTTAAATAATAAAAATTTATGAATCATAAAATTGTATTTTGATATAAATGATTAACTTAAGTATTAATAACAAATGAAACAATAATTAAATTTTTTTTAATGATTAACGAATTGCTATCTAACCTTCTTTATTTGCAACAACCAAGAATTTTTAACTAATTGAAATTAAACACTAGAGTTAGTTCTTATGTTAAAAACAATCTGTTTCAAAATAAAGTAGGTAAAATACCATTTTTGTGATTTATAAAACTAAATTACCAAATTTGAAAATATTATTAAACATAAAGTATCAAAAATCTATTTTTATATATAATTTTTACAGCTTTTTTTAAATAAATTATTTTTTGAAAATTTTATTTAAAAACAATCAATTATTTATAAAAGCTCTACTCTTTAAACTTTCTTTTTTATGGTTTATTTCATTTTTTATAAATTTTTTTTAGAAAACTTGTTTTTCATAATTCTTTTCTAATAATATATATTTAAAATATTTCTTATTTTGGAAAAATTGACTTGTATAAAAATTTCATATTTTGAAAAGTTTTTTAAAGTGTATGTTTTATATAAAATTTAATTTCTTATTTACTAAAAAATTATTTTTTAAATAAAAAAGGTAAATAATATCATTAGTATTATAAGTATTTAATAAAAAAGAAAATTATAATTATTTAGAAAATAGAGATAATTAAGTGGTTGATAAAAAGTTGACAAAAATATAAATCTTAAAAGATAAGGCTTGCATAATTAAGAATTAAGATTTAAGAGGGTTCTACTTGTACGGACTTAATTTTGATAGAAAATATGTTTCCATGTTGTCATCATCAAATTACGTGAAGAAGGCTTCTTTAATATAATTTAATTTATAAATTAACGAGAGATTATGATAAAGATGATGTTAACAAAGCATCAAGTTGTTCGTTTATTTGTCCATTGTTTAACCAATAATTCATTCTTTTAAATCATTAATTTCAATTATTAGGGAGATTAACATATAATGATCGAGTGTAAAAAAATAAAAAAATAAATATTATGTTATGTATAATATTTTTCGTTCTCATTAACAAACTGATTTAAAATATGCCCGTTTTGACTTGAAACTGTGTTTGTTGAATGGAACTATTTCATCACTTTTACTTGGTGCTAATGGCCCTTTTCACCTTACTTCAAAAAAAAAAATCAGGGCAAAATTTAGTTTCAGAAATCTACAAATTGAACAGATTGGGTGCGGTTAAAAAAAAAAAATAAAAGATGAATCAAATGGTACCTGTTAGAAACCAGTTCTTCTTATCGGTTTTAGATCACTGAAAAACCAATTGTTTTGAACAGTTTGAGGTTGCAAGTGACAAACAATTAATTGGTCCACTTAACTAAAAAAATGGTTATTTTCAATTAACTGATTCGGTTAACTTGTTTCAGTTTTAAAGCTTGATTAACTAGTTATTTACCGAATCAGTTATGATCAGAACCATTTTGAAAACGTTAAATGGTTTACCAGCTCATTTATTCCAAAACAAGTTTTTGACCAGTTAACTGGTTTCTACACCTCTAGATAGAGGTGGCAAGCCTATTTTTTAACCAGTTCCAGTTCCAAATTGATTCTGGCTCCAAATCGATTTTGGTTCCAAATTGTTTCCAATTCTGGTTAACAAAGTCAATAACCGGTTTCGATTAATGTGTGGTAGCTTTCCCATCCCAACCAGTTTTAATTGTTTGACAATTTCGTAGTTTGAATTAATTTACCATTATTTTTCACTAGAAAAACTGATATTATACATGATATCTAATATTTGAATTAGCATTCAAGGCTAACTAATTATATCAAGTCTAAATGTTTTTATTCAATATGACGCATAAATCATGAACTCCATTTTTACAAAGACATAAATTAATATATTAATATATATATATATATACACATATATGCATGTATATGTATAGGGACTTATTCTAATAAGAACCAACAAATTGTAAAGAACAAAAAGAACCACATTTATAGCCAGAAGTTTTGAAGGGTACAAAAGCAATTTTTATTGAAAATAGGGGAAGTTACATTTATACTTTTCAAACTTGTGGCTAAAAATGGTTATATAGGGGAGGGTTATTTTGAAAACCTAGGTGGTGTTTGTTTTTCTGGAAAAGAGCTTCTAATCCTCTTTTAACCTCTTTTGTCTGCGCCCCGCAGACCAAGGACAGATGAAGGGTGTTTGTTTTTTTCGCAGACGTTTCATTAAAAAAGGTCTGTGAAACTCTTTTCCTTGCAGACATGGTATACCCACTTCTCAGATCTGCAAACCTCTTCTAGGTAAAAAAAAAAAAAACTCACGCCCCTTGTTCCTGTCGCCCCTTTCCAATCTTCCATCATCCACGATCTGCTACCACCATCCTGTCGCTACCACCATCCACCATGCCTTCGACCGCCCTGCTCCACCACCATCGCCGTCGCCGCCCTACTCCACCGCCATCTCCGTCGCCGCCCTACTCCTTCGTTTCCTCCACTGCCGTTCGATCGAGGGTTCCTCTGTTCGTTCGATCGAGGGTTCCTTTGTTCGTTCGATCGGCTACCACCATTGTTGAATTAACGGAGGGTGTAAATGTAAGTTCGCGAAATGAAAGCAGAATAAATTAAAAGGAGCCATTGAGTTATTCCCGGTGACCAGTGACGGTGGCCGGTGGTTTCATTTTTTACCTTAAAAAAACTTTGCTTGATTTTCACACAGATTCACCATAAACACACAATGTTTCTCATTCGAGAAAATCACATCGCATCCTCTATTTTGAATTCCGATTTCATTCGTATGCGTGAATCAATGTAATTCATCTTCAGGAATCGATGATTCTCTCTAGCGACGGTGGTGGCTCAAGATTAGGGTTTTTTTTTTGTCTGCTTAAGATAGGGGAAGAGAGTGAGAAAGAGTTTTGAAGATGTTACAAAACAAACCCTCCTTTTCCCTCTTCTTACAGATATTTGGTCCACCTCTTCTGCAAAAGAGGTTTGTAGACGTGGTCCGCAGACTGCAGATGTTTTACCTCTAAAAAAACAAACACCACCCTAGTTGAGTTGAGAAAGAATGAAACAAATCATCAAAAAAAAATTTTCATTTTTTTTACAGTTAGGTTACATCATTAGGGTTATTTTTATAAAAAAAAAAACAAAAAGCACCAAGTAGTTTTTTTTTAATTAATAAAAAACATATGTAACACAGACGTAACATTGTTGTACAGTACTGAAAGAAAGAGTTACGTTAGTGCTACATTTTCGTTTTACTAATTTTTTTTTTAAAACTGCGTCGGCGCTTTTTTTTTTTTTGATATAAATGACCCTAATAATGTTACAAAACTATAAAAAAAAGTTCAAAAAAAAAAATTTGTTACATAAGGTTTTTTGAGTTTTCTCAACTCAAGTGGGTTTTCATTTTATAATGCCATATACATATATAGGGAAGGGATCATATAATAACTCACTCTAATTGAGAAAACTCTATAACTCAAATCCAATTGTTCAAATTTTCTAGATTTAATGTAATGGTGACATGTGTCACTAATTAATTTTTAATACAAAAGGGTATTATAGTCTTTTGTGTTAGTTACAATAATCAGATTTAATATAAGAGTCACAAGTCACACTCTTAAAAAACCATCTATTTTCCTATTTTTTAAATTAAAGTTTCCCCTTGGTTTTTATACGCTTATAACTTTTTTATACTATGTTATTTTTTTATAAAAATTACACCATTATACTCGTCATATTTTTCTCGTTAATTTCATTATAGTTATGCCAAATTTTTTTCGGGCTTCTTAATTACACTAACGTAAAAAACATAAGTACAATAATTTCTCTCTTTTTTCAAAAATTTTCCATCAAAATTTTTTTTCTCTCATCTTAAATATATATTACAAACTCATTTTTTATTATAAAATTTAGTTAATTAAATAAATTTATATCAAATAAAATAGAAAGTTAGATAATTGTAACGTAAAAAAAAATAATAAGTTACAGCGTTACATCAATGTAACGACTCGTTACATCAGTGTAATTATGAACACTTTGAAAAAATTCAGCTTGTTACATCAGTGTGATTATGAATATTTTGAAAAAATTCAGCTCTAAACATTAGTGTAATTACTAACTCTTTGAAAAAATTCAGCTTGTTACATCAGTGTAATTTCGAAAACTTTTAAAAAAATTGACAAAACTATACTTGAATTAAAGATAAAAATGTGACAAATTTAATGGTGCAATTTTAAAAAAAATAATAATAATGCATATAAAAATTATGAAGTTTAAAAAATTGGGGGGTAAACTTTTATTTTAAAAATCAAATCAAGTACACCTAACAAATCTCTAAAATACCCTTAAAGAAATCTCAACCACTCATTTTTCCCAAATTTAATATGGACCACACATTTCAAATTCATTAAATTAGACAACCAATTAAATTAGATTAATAAGTTATCTCAATTACCATGGGTTACCAATTACTCCTTACCCTATATATGTATGTATGTATGTATGTATATGGACATCAAACATGTATATATATATATATATATGAATATATGCAGATATCTGTGTGTATATTCATTAGGGATGGCAAAAAACCTATACCTGACAGGTTTACCCGAAATCCGCTACATATGGGACGGATATTCCTAAACCCGGTTGGTATTGGGCTGTGTATGAGATTAATTTTTAAAAATTTCTCGGGTATATGATGGGCTTGAGATTTGTTCCTATACCCGTTTACCCGACCCGATTAATTATAATTACCTGTTTACCGGTCTTGTGTACCCGATTATAAATACCTATTTAAATATATTTGAAGTAATAGAATTTGTTTCTTTTTGTTGCAACTACAACAATTTTTTAACCATTTTGTTAATAATTGTTATTTTTTGGTTTGACTTGAACGGTGGTAATCAACTAATGATATTTTGAAATTTCAAGCTATTTGATATATTAATGGTTTGTTCTTGACATATTTAACATATAGCTTTTTGTTATAAAAAAAATAATTTATTATTAGTTACCCGAGACCCTATATGTTTTAAGCCAGTTATTCTCAACGAGTATATTTAGCATTATACCCACCGTCGGGATGCCCGATAACTGACGGATAAATACTCGATAGATACCCGATGGGTTTTGCGACGAGTATGAGACATACTTTTATAAGTAGGTATAGGACCAGGATTACTCAAAGCCGTTTCAAACCCGGCCCATTGACATCCCTAATATTCATATATCTATAATTACACACACACATACGGTCCGGTATCGGATTTTGTTAAAAACCGTAAACCAGGCCGTTTATTACGGGTTTTGAAGTTTTGAAACCGACCAACCAAATTTTTGAGAAAAAACTAACCGTAAAACCAAACCGATGACCGGTTTGAGCGGTTTCATGCTTTGAAACCAGACCGTGAATACCCTAACATCTACCTATCTACCTACGTAATTTTATAAATTAAGGGTTTTATAGACGCATGACATGTTCATCCTATTAAATGCATCTTATATTAAATAATAATATTAAATATATTTTTTACACATTTTTAAAGAAAAAAGATTTATTAATACATTAAAAATATATTAATACTAAAAACACTTTTTTAAAAACCAAATTATTATAAGATGTAAAATTTTCGTAAAAAGCTTTTTAAACGAAATGTTTAAAAAAACGTTAAAAAATTAATGTTTAAAATCTATTATTAAAAATATTAGATTATACGAAATTTTAGTCATATTTTAAATTTAAAAAATGTTTTCTATTTTCTAAAGTTTATTGATAACTTGTCTATTATATATTTTTTATTTAACTCGTGTAATACTCAAATATAATAAATATATTTAAAATCAACCAACAGAGCTTAAAAGTCGTATTTATATAATATTTTTGTTTTTATCTAAGTTTATTTTGAATGCTAAATTTTAGGATCACAGACAGATCATTGTAGTATCATCATGTCATCAGCAGTATCATCTGCTCATATCTACCACCAAATCATCAGTTTTTATAAAAACTCAATACTTTAAGAAAAACCCTTCGTAGGAATACATCGCCTGATTGCCAGAGGTGGGAAAAAAAAGGGGATTCGGATCCGGAACCGACAACCCGAACCGGTGGGTACGAATGGGTACGGTTTTTCAGACAAATTAGAACCGGAACCGGAACCGAAACCGGAAAAACCGGAACTGGTTCTACCTGTACCCAGCCAAAACCCGAACCGGAACCGGGCAAAACCCGAACTAGAACCAGTCAAAAACCGGTTGGAGCCGGTCGAAACCCGGAATTGGAACCGGAACCGGGTATTCACTGGAACCGGAAGCGGAACTGGTTCCAAAAAAAACCCGATTTGTGCACCTCTAGATTGCCTGATTAGCATCCGCCAACTTGGGCCCATGTCCAAATTTTCCCAAATTCATTTTTCATTTGCCTGTGGTCCACTTGATTCCGGCCCTCTAAAGTCGAAACTAAGGGTCTAAACTCGAAGGTTGACCAAAAAACCAAAATTTGAAAAGAAAAAAAAATTGTTGAATCATATCTGAAACTGAGAAAATCAATTCAAATCTTAATTCAAATTTTCGGGTCTGATATGTCCTATTACAAGAGCTAATTGACTGTTATTAAAGTTATTTTATTATGACAAATTTACATTTTAACTTTAAAGCGTTGCATTCTCGATTCAGGAAGCATGATTGTCGGCTTGATTACCAGGATGGCGTCATGAACTGGTTGGTCGAGCCAGAGCTCGAGCAATATAGGTAGGCTAGTGTGACACCCCGTAATTTTCAGGTCAGCATTTAATTTATTTAAATGCTTTATGAACACGTGGCACTAGAATTAGTCTAATTTAGTATGACACGTGGCACGACAGTGCGAACACTGGCACATGATTAGATAATTCGAGGAATTATCGACAAACAGCACACACGTGTCAAGAACACGAACGTTGGTGAACGTCAAGCACATTGTGTAGCACAGCACTCGAAACCTCACGAAACGCTCACACGTTGAACTTGGAAGTTCAAACGAGGCCAAACGATAGTTCGGAAGTGTGAAAACGACGACGAACGGATTAAATCCATTAAAAAGGGCTTATTGGGCTCCTCAGGGGCCCATCGCGGTACGCGATGGCCCAACAAGAGGCATCGTCGCGGTACGCGACAGGCGTCGCGAGAAGTTGACTCCCGAATTTCTTCGCGTAGCGCGAAGCATCTCTTTGGCCTCTCGACGCGATACACGACGGGTGTTAGACGACAAATCTTTATAAAACCAAGACACCATCATCACTAGCCACCCTACAACTTCATTTCTCGAGTTCTGATCGACATTATCACTCCCTACCTTCATCTTCAACCTCTGGAACCTCCATTAACAGCCATTGAAGCTCAAGATTGAAGCTTGGAAGCAACATTGAAGACTTGGAGAGCCAAAGGAGATCACCTAGACCACCACCACTTGCTTAGATTCAGGGGCTCAAGAAATGGAACCTCCATTAACAGCCATTGAAGCTCAAGAATTGGAACTTCTGGAGATTCAGGAGCTGCATATCCATCATCTTGGTGTTCAAGGAGCTTTAGAAGGTAGCCACACACTCCTTGTAGCTTTGAATCACCATTACACACACATGCATGTGTTAAATCACACATGCAAGCACCTTTGAAGCACATGCACGAATTTTACTTCTAGGTTTGTTGATCTAAATGTGTTTCTTGATGATCTATGATGTTATGGTAAGGATTTATGACGATCCAAGAGGTTGTACATATATCTATATGCTTAAAATGATGATTTGTGATGATATTGATGTATGCATGTATGATCTAAGGCATTTTAGATGATTATATTGATATTGGGATGATTCTTGATAATGTATAAGAGATATTGCAAGATTAGATTGTGATTTGATTATTAAAAATGTGATTTTTGTGAACCTTTCTATTAATAGAAACTTTTTATGTAAGAAATGGTGATATGAATGATGTTTGGTAACATGCATACTTATGGATTGCTATTTAAATGTTATTAGAATGATAATGATGCTCAAAATGTGATCTTGATAATGTTTATGGTCATTTTTGACATAGTTACTATATTTAGTAACTTTTCGGGTCAAAATAATGATAGGAGACGATTTGGCTATATTGGTATGTTTAAAATGATGCTAAGTAGTCTATTATGATGATTGGTGATATGAAAATTGGTTTAGGAATGTTAGAATGATTATTTCTATGCAAAACTACAAAGTTGCTATTTTTAGTAACTTTATTTTTACAAAAACCAACTTATGAATATTTTGTATGATTTGAGCATGCTAAGTGGCTTAATATGTTATAACATGATAATTAGATGCTAAGTTAGATGCTTTCCGATGTCACGTATGCTATAAATGGAAACTTTTCATTTTAGGAAACTTTTGTGTGCTAACACGTTATAAACGACTTATGTAATTTCGTATGATGATGTGTTATGTGTTAACATGATCACGTAGGACTAATGAGCATGCTAGAACTATAAAACCGTTATGCTTCGTGAACTTTCCATAAATAGAAACTTACTATAAATAGTAAGTTGTCCAAAGACGCGACTTGCGCGTTTTGCACACGACGAGCACTTGCACAATTGCTACACGATTCACAACCGTCACGCGGTTCACCAACGGGTTGTTGACTTGACACGGTCAACTTTTGTCAAATACCGTCAACTTCGGTCAAACATGGTCAAACACGGTCAATGTGGACCAACACAAGCAAACACGGTCATTGTGGACCGACACGAACAAACCTGAACAACCGAGGGTTGTTGAGCACAAACACGAGCACTAACACTAACACGGACACGGTCGTTACACGAACTCACGTGCGGTATACGATATAGGTCGCCAGTAACCGACGCACAGTTTACGCAGGAGCTTACGCTGATTTCTACTCTCTTCACTAAGGTGAGTTTACGGCCCCTCTTTACTCTTTTCAAACGCTTTTAAATAGGGGGAGAATACAAGTACATCGAGTCAAACATTATGCTATTACAAACATATTTATTGTGTACGCTGGTTTATTGGACAAACATTAAGTGTTGAACTCGTAGCAAGTCCTCACAAAGTCTTACCGTTAATGTACGAACAACGTGGTAGATTTGGATGGATCCATTAGGGTATGACCAACCCCACGGGGCACAATGTTGACTGGATGTCATAACCCGTGCAAACTCTGACCTAACTTACTGTGTGTACGAGACACAAGGGAGGCAAGGACAAACAGGTCTAGTTCGGTAGTGACGCACTGACACTTGGAGCCTAGGGCTCGGTACTAACATTTGATAAACAACATGACACACTTTTATTACTATATGTATATCAAAACCTGTGAACTCACCAACCATTGTGTTGACACTCTTTCTAAACTTGTATTCTCAGGTAACTAACAAGCAATGGATAGCAGGAATGCACACTTTAAGGGACGAGCATTAGGAACCTTATGCATTTCTGTCTTATCATTTGAAAACAATTTTATTTATGTTATTTATTGATACAATGTAGTGTCTGACAATTTCTGATTCCGCTGCATTTTGTTAAACTCGTTTTATTCCGCTGCAATATGATTTTTATATTCCACTGCAAACTATTTATCCAATCATATGTCAAACAGTGTTTTGAAATTGCATATAGAGTTGTTCTATATGACCATGAGCTGTGATTCTGGTCACGTCACATCCACATGGACTGTCATCACGAGTGGGAAATTGAGGGTGTGACAGCTAGCATCAACCCCCCCTCCCCCACCCACCCGCTGCCACCACCACAAAAACAGGATCCGTAAGTTTTACTTCATTATTCTGTTTTGTAAACACTTGTTATATATGTATGTTTTGTGTTTGGTTTGTTTGGTTTTTTACATATGTAATATTTGGCGTATCATTTTATTTTGTATTTAATAAAACGAAATAATATTAACGCTATTAATTAAATAATAATAAATGAAACAATGATATTAATTTAAATGTAACGTTATTAATTTAAATTTTTTAATGACAAACGAAATAAAAATAAATGACAAATGTTATTAATTTAAAACTTTTAAAAATAATAATCTTTATAAACATTTATCATTTTAACAAGACAATATTAACGTTTTCTTAATCACACATGGTGTATAGAGTTGTACCACATGTGTCAATCATACAATGTTGTGAAATCCAGAGTTCATTGTAATTACTAAAACATATACGCCTCATATATGTCCATACGTGGCGTACAACATGGAACGCTATCATTCATGTCAGGGAATTTAAGGTTGCAAGTGTCAGACGTTATACGCAACACAGGTACTGTACGTGGCGTACACTTTGCAAGACAACAAGGTGACTGCTTCTGTTGTACACGTCGTAGAGGACTATACGACGCATACAAGGCCAGTATGTGTTAAATTAAAAAAGTAGGTGTGCAAATAACCAATCATTTAAATTATGTATAGTCTGTTATTTAACTATATAATTATCGATTTGGTTATTTTTTTAACGGCATTAATGATTAAATAATGGTGATATAACTTGCATAAAGGATACTCCCTTTTTTCTTATCATTTCAAATTTATTATAAAAAAGGCAGTTAAAATCAATTTAAGCACTGACAATGAATAATGATTACCTATTTTAAAATATAAGAATCGGAATTCACGTTTCGATTCTCGATCTCTAAAGGAATCGAATAAACACGAATGAACTTTTGTTTGTATTCGCTCGTTTAACTTTTTCAAGAATGGTTCATGAACGTTAACCGAACGGAAATTCCTGTTCATGTTCGTTCATTAAGCAATTTAACTTGTTAACGAACGGTTCACGAACACAAATGAATACATATTACTTAAACAACAAAAATCAATATTCTTAATTTTAAGCAAATAGTGATGATCATTTTATATAAATATAAAGCTAAATATTATAGTATTAAACTAAAAATAGCTTAAACGAACACGTTACCAAACGTTCACTAACACAAATAAATGAACACGACATCTGTTCATGTTTGTACAATTAACTAAACGAACATAATTTCTTGTTCGTGTTCGTTCAGTTATTTAACTGACGAACAAAAACGAACTTTCCACCGAACGTTTCACGAATTGTTCGCTGAATGTTCTGTTCGTTTACAGCTCTAATCTTCACACTTATCTTCGTCTACTAATTCAGTTTCCATTATCGAATTTATAGAATTTTGAAGATGGAAAAGCTGAGGAACATCTTAATCATAAGACCTAATCCCTGATTACGCAATTGGCAACGTTGTCTCCAGCAGCAGTGTTTGCTAAATCTAACGAAAGATTGGTGGTAAATTAATTTCTTTCATTTGATTCAGTCTATAAAACCTGGTTAGTTGTTCCCTCTTGTTAATCGGGTATTGAGAGGACTCGAGATTTATAACGTAAATAGGTTTCCATGGTTTTTTTAAAAAAGAAAATTTGGATTTGTTGAGTTTATATGCCTATTAATTTTGACCCAACTAGGAAGCCCATGAGCCAACAAATAAAAATTGGCCCAATAAATAATGGATGATCACAGCTATGTTTTTTTTTTTTGAAGCATTCACTGTTAAAATATCTTTCCATTGGGTTGAACCAAGCTTGTTGAGCTTGTTACAAACAGTATAATGCTCTCCTTAGTCGATACACCTTTGTCTCCCATTTTATTAACAAAACCTTGTGGCTGATATACATGAAGAGTTTCATTGACCTAACCATGCAAAACTAGGGGCAGGGGCGTCTCCGAGAATTCGAGTGCCCGTGCGAAAAGGGAAAAAAAGGCCCCTTAGATAAATTTTTTTTTTTTATATATAATGACTAATGTTGTGACAATTAACGTAAGCATAACAAAATCATAGTTTTAAAACTTATTTGCGTATCAGATACATACTTCTTTTTTTTTTTCTTTTTGGGCTGGCCGAATGGGCCTTGTAGATGTGCCTATTGTTTTTTTTAATCATTTATTGGGCCTTGTAGTTTAATCTATAAAATGTTATAATTGGACAATTGAATTTTTATAAAAAATATATAATATATATAAATTTTTTTTTATAAAATTGTGCCCCTAAAAACGACGGGCCCTGTGCGGGAGGGGGTTTGCACCCCCTCCAAGCCGCCCCTGACTAGGGGTGTGCATGGGTCGGTTTTTTGCATAGCCCAAACACAAAACTGAGATTTCGGTTTTTTCGGTTTTTAAACCCGTTTGGGTTCAGTTTTTTCGGTTTTAATCTTTTTAAAACTCATTTGGGTTTGGTTTCGGTTTCGGTTTTTTCTACTTAGGTCTAAAATTATGCTTATAAAATGATAAACCAAAATAGTGTATTTGTACTATAATTATTTGAAGTATTACACTACTTAACAATTAAGATCATATATAAAAATCTTTAAATTTAGTAAAAACATATGTGTTTTTGGTATCATAAACATAAAAAATAATAAAATATACGATTTTTATACGACTTTTGGTATCAAGAATCAAGAAAATAAAAATAGACGATTTATAAATTATTGAAAGTTTATATAGGTACACGCATGCATTCGGTTTTTTCGGTTTTTATTGTAGCTAAAACCAAACCCAAACCCAAACCCAAACTTTTGGTCGTTTAGAAAACTTAAACCAAACCCGTCGGTTTATATTTGGGTTCGGTTATTTCGGTTTGGACTTTCTGGTTTTTGGGTTTTGGGTCGGTTTTTTCGGTTTCATGCTTACCCCTAGATTCTTGTAAAAAAAAAAAAAGATTATGTCAGTTACACTAAACTCATAACAAAAATAACAATATAATTTTGGTGAAAAAATAACTAAAATAACAAAAATAATTTCAATATATCACAATAACTCATATATTATAGTGAAACGTATTCTATTATATAGGTTTTATATATTCTTAATTAAAAAAAGAAGATTGCACTCATATTGAAATCTTTTTTATGCATATTCTATTATGTGTAAATAATACAAATACCTTTAAACTTAACTTGGTAATTGGATAGAGTTAACTAGATGGAGTAAAATGACCAAAAACACTATAATGTCAAATTGGTAAATTTTAAGAATTCGAATAAAAATGTCAAATTCATCTAAATCACATGAAGAAAAATGAAAATTTACTCTATATATTATTTTTTTTATGAAATATGTTTAAAAAGATATATATAATGTTTAGTTTAGAGTGATATATATATATATATATATATATATATATACATATATAGGGGAGTGATATTTTAAAAAGGATAAAAACCGTGAGAAGCGTGAGAAGCGCCGTGGCAATTCTGTAATTAGTATGGTGTTTGAAAGTCGCGGGATGTGCATAAACGTAATTTGGTATTTTTTGAAAATGAAACAGAAACCGCAACCTTCATAGTTGTATGGTGCTTTTTTTTTTGTTTGTAGTGTTTTTGTCAAGTTATGGTGTTCTAATGTATTTCTTATTGATCTATCCCGATATATGGTGTTGAACATCTATTAAATTTTATGGCGTTTTAGATGTTATGGTGTTTTGAACTTCGTTAAATTTTAGTTGTGAGGTTATTGGTGTTTTGAACATTCGTTAAATTTTATGGCGTTTTAGACTTATCTGTTCAAGTTAAAACACCGTAGCACATAAAATTATTTGAAATACAGAATATTTGACTTATTTTATAAAAGACTTCATCCGAACAAATATATAATCTGAAAAACACCATAAACTCTAGACTACGTATATAACCACCATTAAAACACCATACATGTGTATAAAATTAAAAAACAGAACATTATTTAAAAAAAACACCACAAAATTTTAAAATATCATGGTGATTAGGGCTTTTGGATTCAAAATAAGTTGTTATACTTGGATTCAAAAACACCATACAATCCAAAAAACACAATACAATCTGAAAAAACATTTTACAATTTGAAAAACACGTACCATAATATCAAAAAACAGAGCATACAACATACGAAATAACACCATACAATTTTAAAAACACCAACAATCCAAAAAACACAATACAATCTGAAAAAATATCATACAATTTGAAAAACACCATAATATCAAAAAACAGAGCATACAACATACGAAATAACACCATACAATCTGAAAAACACCGCAAAATTTTTACATATTTTCCTTCTTAACTTGAAAATTTTTAATTCGTAATATACAATGCTTTTAAAGCATAATTTACAGAAATTTATAAGTTTGCAATTTAGGAAGGAGGATATATGTAAATGACCCCATTAAAAAAGACACATTATTCTTTCAATAACAATTACACTAACTTCAATAATGTTGTAAATCTTTTTTATTTATATTTATGAGGTTAATTAATAAATTCTATAATGTCAAGTAAAATTTATGATATATGTTCTATTAACGAGTTAAGGTTCAATGAGTTCATGTGACACCGACCCAATACAAAAGATTTGCCCATGTGGATATAAGTTTGATACTCAAAAACCAAATGATAAGACTATTCACAGTGGTCACCCAACTGAAAACCATTCCCACCGAAATTTCCTGCCACGTCATCACCCGACTGAAAATCTTAAAACCCCACAGTGGTCACCCCACCGGAAAACCTTACCATTGTGAGAGAGGAGAAAGGTGTGTGTGAGGGAAGAGAGCGGGGAGCAGGAGCCGTGGAGCTGCACGGGTGGGGGCCGCTAAAGGGGGTGGCGGTGTTCCCGCTATTGGCCGCGGAAGGGGGCTGGGCCGCGGGGTGGGCGGGGTAGCGGCTGCAGATGGTCTAATCAAAATAAGGGAAATTGAATTTTATTAATCTCACCATTGCGTATTGGCCGATAAATGTACCAATTGAGAATATTCTTGTAACCAGTCTCTACTCTTGTGCTAATTTTTTCTATTACTATCTAGTAAAAAAAATTTACTCCGTTAGTGAAAACATGACGTGGTTGGTTGAATTTGTTTATGTTTTTTATTTTTATTTTTCTTTACGTGTCATGTTAGTTAAGTAACGTTAAAAGCCCATATTGGAGGAAATCTATGTTTTCAAATTCGTTAACCCAAAACACAAAATCCTAATCTGACCCTCAATCGAAAAAGCCGAATTGGAGAACATGATGATTTCATCATCATTGTCTACATTCTTTCGAAGACGGAAACCCAACATATTTAAGCACAAGGACTGATGAAATTTGTATTGTTGTAGAAATTCGTGTAAATCAATTGGAATTCTATCGGATCGTGTAAGAATCACTATTCGAAATCAATATTTCTTCCATTTTGAGATCAAGAAATTTGATTTTGGTATATTCCAATAGAGAGATAAATCAGAGATATGAATTTCGATTATTGGAAAATTGTCTGCGAATTCGTTTATCTTATTCATCAACAGCCAACCGCAAGTTAGTTATTGGCGGTTGAAATCGTGGGTCAAGTCGCGGGTCAAGACAATTCCGAACATAATAAATAAGTAAATTCTGTTTAGGTCAAGTCAGCGGGACCGCCACCAGGGCCTCTACCTCTTGGACCCCGCTAGGGGCATGGCCCCCTTGACCCCCCGCTTAGTTAGGAGCTCAGAAATATTAAACGAGTATGCACTCTGCACCTCCAACTTTTTAATATTCCTTTACATCCAATTAAACTAAAATATCCAACATGTATTGCAACTAAGATATGGTTGCAATTCTAAGAGTAGCTAGTAGTTGAAGTTCTGAGCACTCACATGAGTTTTATGGTTGCATGCAAGTCAATTTCTTAATGTGTTTTCTAACATGATTCCTCAGTGTTAGAAATCATTCTGATTTTGTAATTTGATGTTTGACTATGCAAGAATTAAGAGGCTACAAATTGTACATTAAACTGTTTGTTTTTGTTCATGTTTCTTTGATAGTGTGATTGTTGCTTGCACTTTTAACCTATGTAACAACCTTTTTTTTCTCATGAAATGACTTATACAATTTAAACAAACACCCTTCAACATAATAGCTTACACCTACTCTTCCATGTCTATATTTTTACACAAAGAAATGAAAGCATTACTATCATTAAAAACTAGAGAGTTTCTTACAACATTTATTAAAGCATCTTTTGTAGGGAACTTTGCACCAACAACCCAAACCCACTTTGTCCAATTATCTGTACTTATCTATCACTAGAACATTTGCATTATCCTTCTTTCGCTCTAATGTCATCATCCTCACTCTCACCAGGTGAATTAACATCATTATCTGGGTCCTCATAACTAGAGATGCACAAAAAAACCGGTTAACTGAACCGGTACCGGTTCGTAACCGGTTAGAAACCGATTTTTAAACCAAACCGGTTTGAGGTTTCAAGAGATCAAACCGGTTAACCAAACCGGTTAACCGGTCCAAGTCACTAAAAAATTGGTTATTTGAAGGTTAACCGGTTTCGGTTATTATACGGTTTTAGTTTTTGAGCTTAAAAAACCGGTTATTAACCGAACCGGTTATTGGAAAAAACAGGTTTCTAGCTTTTGAGCGGTTAACCGATTTGGTTATTCCAAAACCGGTTTTCGACCGGTTAACCGATTTGTGCACCTCTACTCATAGTTACTAGAATCATTTAGTTCATGTTCGATATAAATCTCAGTAGGTGTTGTAACTTCACATGCCTTTAAAATTTGTTTAATAAAATCTTTCTTTGACAACTTATTTTCCTTGTTAGCCTTTATGGCAACAATAAAATCTCTCCATTCTTCATCATCATTAGCTGACCCATCAGAACCCATCATACCCATTAAGTTCCTCCTTAGATCAATATGATCCCTTCTTGTATTCCTCAGAACCCTCATCAGATCCCTCAAATTCCTCAGTTTCAGAAGAAATTATTTGTTTTTAGGTGTGGTGTGTGTGTGGAAGGAAGTATACGTGCAGAACCCAGTCAAAAGTTGTGGTGTTTTACCAAAGGGTTAACAGCCCAGTCACATCTTAGTAGTGGCCTAGTGGGATGAGACTCAACAACCATAAGATCCTAGGTTCGAATTTCATGAGGGAGTTTTTACAAAATAATGAGTTAAAAATTGGTGGTGGATATGATCGGGTGGTACCGTTGTTGGCACTATGTTACTCTAGTGATTCGTCACCTATCCAAATTACTAGTTCAATAAAAAAAACTTATGTGGCGTTCTTTAGTTTGGGGTCAAATGGGCTTCTAGGCTGTTGAGTTGGGCTTTGTTTGGGTTCAAATTAACGTCTCTAACTAGAGATGGGCAAAAAAACCAAAACCAAAACCGGTCATACCCGAACCGATGGGTACAAACGGGTCCGGTTTTTTAGACAAATTAAAACCGAAACCGGAATTGGAACCGGGAAAACCGGAACTGGTTCCACCTGTACCCGGCCAAAACCCGAACCGGAACCGGAACCGGTTATTGACTTTGTTGACCGGAACTGGAACTGATACCGATTGGAATCGATACCGGTTAAAAAAAACCCGATTTGTGCACCTCTATCTCTAAGAGAAGACTTGCCTTGTGCAAATATATGAAACATACGCTTGATTTCATTCCCAAATGTGATCATCATTTAGTTCACATTTTATCTCCTTTTAACTCAACAAGCCCATCTTCAAACTTCTTCCTAGGAATCAAGTAAAAGATGTTAAAATGTTTCGTGTCTTTAAACGTTTGAATAGTTTTCTCACTACAACCTTAGATGACATGGGTGGACCTATGTTGTGTGTGTGTGTCGGGGTTATAGGATCTCATTAAACTTCAACTCGTTATAAAACATGCATCGTTAAGTTTCTTTTGATTCCACAAGACTTTTAGAGTAATCATTTAAATATAGTTGAATATGATTTAAAATACTAAAATTGAAGCTCATAGAGTAATTTTTTTGTTGTAGAGTAATTTTTTTGGAGAATCATGCTCCCTTTTCTTAAAATAGGTCTAGGATTCAAATTTACTAGGGTCATTTTTTTTCTCCTTTTTTTAATTCTAAACTATAAACACGTTTAATTACTAAATTACCCCAAATCTCAATCCTAACACCAATTAAATGGCGATAACCATGATTACCCAATTTGTAATGATTCTTGCATCTGCTATAATGATAAAATTCTTTATGAATGTTTTTGTCAAACACGTGATAGAATGTCTACAAAAATCGAAAAACATAGAGAACAACTTAAAAATGTAATTTTTTTCCATTTATATTGATGTTGTGTTTTTATTGTCTGTTTTAAATTACAGTATATTTCAGTTATAGTGTCTTATGCTATTATTTTATTCAACCTAATCTGGTGACCTGACACGATCTAAATAAATGTAACGTCGAATTAGCAGAAATAAAAGTAAATGAAAAAAAAGACCCAATAGGTTAACCCTTGTGTGTCCAATTCGTCCTTGAGTTACTTACTTACTTTAGAAACTAAAGGTAAACTGCATGTCTTAGTCATACATAACGCTTTGTGACAACCTCCCTCAAGTATACCTGTACCATCCTTTATGAAAATTAAAACTTTCACATAGATAAAACCTGAGCACTTCTAATGAGACAATTAATAATCACATCTTTAGTAGACTAGTCGTTGACTTTTATTAACTTGGTTGCTAGATGACTAGATCCACAGTGTATCCGACAGTTGATTAGTTGGTCGTTCAAAAAAAAAATCCACAATGTATCTTCTATTTGTAGCATGAGTGGTGCTTAGGTGTCACTGGCATACACATCAAAAATCTTTTGACATACTTCATCGTGTCCGTCTTCATTCCTAGTAACCAATAATCGGTTTTTTGGTCGGCCGGTATAAGTGGTGGACCTAAATTTTTTTTAAGGGGATCAGAAATTCTTTTTGAATAATTATTTGTTGTTAATGTTTTTTTGACCATCATATCACAAAAAAAAAAAAAAACACTGAAACTAAATTAAATAAAAGTACGCAAGTTGTAAGCTCATTGATTAAGATAATATGACATGATTCGAAGGACTATTGCTTAAACAACAAACTAATAAGTTTCAACTTTTAAAATTATATAGTAATTACTCAAATATATAAATTACAGTTGTTATGACGTGATGGACAAAAATTTATATTTGTAGCTTATTGCTCCATTTAATATTTTAGGAGGGAACCGATCATGAAATCTGTATTGAGTTAAATTATTTATACTAATTGGGTTTAATCACAAGTAATGCATATTGTGTTATTTGGGTATTTGATCGAGGTGTCGTATGTCAATCAAAAACAATTTATAAATAGAGACTTAGCTACATATGACTATAGCAATGATAAGTAAAGTCGTCTCCTCAAGGAATCATTGGAAAGTGCTAATTTATACTAACTACTTGATTATATTAGGAAAATGCAAACTTAGAATTGAATTGAATTACAAAAATGTTCAAAGCAAGAATTATGATTTATAATTTTTAAAACAATTAATAGAGAGCGTAATCACTTCCGGGTTTTAGGTTGCCAGATCTACAATGATTTTAGGTTAAACTTAGATTGGAACCATATAAACATGACTTGGTTATTCAAATTGATTAAAGTGATAATGGTGGAACAAACGTTTAATACTTGCTTATTCACACAATTACCGATAGAAATATGCGAAGAAACGCACGATTACCAATGAGCAAACGATGCAAGAAAACTGAATCAATGATGGCAACGCATAGAAACTAAAACATAAATGTATTGTTTAAATCAACCAAATCAAAATAAAATCAAGTTTACAATCCAAAACCTAAGTTCAACATCAAACACAGTGTTTCACTTACAACCTAATTGCCCAGAAGCAATTGCAAGGAAAACTAACCACTCATCATCATCATCATGATTTATAATTTCAAAAACAATTAATAGAAAGGGCAATCACTTCCGGGTTTTAGGTTTTCAGATCCACAATGATTTTAGGTTAAACTTAGATTGGAACCATATAAACATGACTTGGTTATTCAAATTGATTAAAGTGATAATGGTGGGACAAACGTTTAAGACTTGCTTATTCACACCATTACCGATTGAAATATGCGAAGAATACACGATTACCAATGAGCAAAACGATGCAAGAAAACCGAATCGCTGATGGCAACGCATAGAAACTAAAACATAAATGTATTGTTTAAATCAACCAAATTAAAATAAAATCAAGTTTACAATCCAAAACCTAAGTTCAGCATCAAACACAATGTTTCAGTTACAACCTAATTGCCCAGAAGCAATTGCAAGGAAAACTAACCACTCATCATCAGGGAAGGATCTTCAATTCTTGATTCGGGGTGCGATTGCATGAACGAGGATGTTAATTGTATGCTTCGGAGGACCCAAAACTTCACTTTTTCGCCCAGAAACTTCTAAAAAACGAGATCCCTAAAAAACCCTAAGGTTTAGGGTTAAATAGGTTGAAAAACGAGAAAATTCCGAAAAAATGCTTCGACTGGCGTCCCAGACGCCAGGTGGAGTATGAGACGCCAGTAACCCTCTGTAGACACCACCCTAAAATGCCAGTGTGGAGTTTGAAACGCCACTGTAGCTTTCCAGACGCCACGCTAAAACGCCACTTGTCAATTTCCATTATTTTTCTTCATCGGCTTGTTTTTCCTTCGTTTTTCATTTCCTTTTCATTCAAACCTCTTAAACGGCTTATTTTGTGTCTTTTTCCCCTGCTCAATCTGAAATCAAAATCACATGCAAAGCACTCATATTTCTCACAATTAAATACTAAAAATTGCATAAATGGTTAACTTAACACATGAAATCAACACACTAATCAGTTTTATTTTTTATTTTTGTCTTTAAAACGGTTTTAAATTAGGCTTCATCGAGTTCGTCAAAATTTCATAGGGGTCAAGGACACACTTTTTTGATGGTCGGTCGAGGTTGGATCATATATATAACATTAAAAATAGAAAGCTCATGAGGTCGGTCAACCCCCATACCCATACAATGACTCCGACCCTGGCCGATATCCTTACATTTCTGTTTATATAACTAGATGACATAATAAGGATAGAGGTTATCCTTTCGGATTATATTCCTCTATAACCCGACTGTACCAGATGTAGTAATTAATGTAAGGTTATGAATGAATACTAATTTATAAGATACTAGGTTATTAACCCGTGTACTCCGCAGATTTAATATAAAATATTAAATAATTAGTAATGAAAATCTAGCAATTATAAAATGATATTTTGACATATTAATATATATTTTAAGTGATACAAAATATTTAAGAACTTTAATCAGCATGCAAATAATATATGACCTTATGATGTGTAACAATTTATATCTTTGAAATAACTGACGTCAAAAACTTTGGTTTATATTATATTAAAAACTAACTTTTATAAATCAATAATATAAAATATAATTTTTGTAATTATTAAAGTTAAACGACCGAATTTAAAATAGCGTTAAACATAACGGAAGTCACATCCCAAAATTCCCACGTGTGGTGTCAGTTCACATGGGTCTGACGTGACCAGAATCACAGCTCATGGTCATATATAACAACTCCATATGCGTTTGAAAATGCCATGTTCGTAATCATAAGTGTTAACCAAAATAGTTTAAAGCAGAAATACAAATGTTAATGCAGCGGAAAAGTAAACTGTCAACACTACATGTTTTAATACATAACATAAATAAAATTGTTTGTTTCAAAGAACATGAAATAAATGCATATGATCCTATGCTCGTTCCTTATGTGCATCCTGATCCAAATGCAGCTAGTAACCTGAGAATACATGTTAAGAAAAAGTGTCAACGCATAGGTTGGTGAGTTCACAGGTTTTGATATACATATAATATAATCAGAAATGTTTGTCGTGTGTCATGCTGTTTATCAAATGTTTGTCCCGAGCCCTAGGCTCCAAGTGTAAGTGTGTCACTACCGAACTAGACTTGTTTGTCCTTGCCTCCACCATGTCTCGTAATAACATGGCATGATAGGTCGAGATTTCACGTGTCCCGACCTCCAGTCAGTATTGTGCCACGTGGGGTTTGTCACACCCAAACCGATCCATTCAAACTCATCTCGTTGTTTGTAAATTAACGGTAAGACTTTGTGAGGGCTTGTTACGATATAACACTTATGTTTGTCCGATAAACCAGCAAACACAATATGTTTGTACAAGTAATATATGTTTGACTCGATTCAACAAGTATTCTCCCCTATTTGAAAAGTTTGTAAAAGAGTTAAAGAGGGGTCGTAAACTCACCTTAGTGAAAATCAGAGAGTGCGTCAGCTCCTGCTTCGTATGCGTGTTGGTCACCGGCTACCTATACCGTATAGCTTATGTGAGTGACCGTGTTCGTGCTCAAAAACCCTCGGTTGTTATGTTTGTACATGTCGGTCCACATTGACCGTGTTTGATCGTGTTTGACCGTGTCAAGTCAACGACCCGTTGGTGAACCATGTGTTGGTTGTAATTCGTGTAACGCTCGTGATCGTGCTCATTGTGTGCAAAACACGCAAATCGTGTTCATGGACAACTTACTAATTATAGTAAGTTTCCATTTTTGGCAAGTTCCACAACACATATCGTTTTAAGGGTTCTAATATACTCATTGGTCGTACGTGATCATGTTAACACATAGCATATTGTCATATGCGATCAAGTAAACACATTAGTCCGTTTATAATCATTAAAGTTTCCTAAAAAGGAAAGTATCTATATCTAGCATGCTTATCATCAAAAAATCACCTAAATTAACACCCAATAATCATATCATGTCATGTTAAGTCATTTAGCATGTTCAAATTGTGCATTACATTTCTAAATCAAGTTTTCACAAAATAAAGTTACTAAAAATAGTAACTATGACAAATACCCATCAAATGATCATCATAACCATTCCTAATCTATTTTTCATACTTATATCATCATAATATATTATTAATCAAATGACCATTACACATTTATAATCATCTATCAAGATTTGAGTTTATAAAAGTTACTATATATAGTAACTAGGTCCAAAATGACCACAAATTAATATCAAATCAATTTCTTGTGCCACATATCATCATATTATCATATCAATGATACTCCTATTCACATGCATGCTCATATTTCTATCTATATCATCATGTTGTAACATAAAAGTTACTATATATGGCAAGTTACCAAATAATTATATTTTGACAATTTAAACTATAACAAAGCACGTAACATATCATCAACAACACCAATAAACATATTAAATATCCATAATAATCCAATATTCCCTAGATCATGCATGCATGTCGATATTTCACTCTTTCATGAACAAATCAAGCATCATACATATCTATATCATCATGGATCGTCTAAACACATCATCAAATCAATCTAGATCATCATTATTGATAGAAAAATTATCAAACCCAGATTCAAATACCAAAAATTCATGCATGTGAGATTATAGTGCTTACATGTGGGTTTTAGACCTTGCATGTGTGTTTAGAGGTGTTTTTAAGCTACTAGGGATGTCGAACTACCTTTTAAAGCCTCAGAAACACTGAGATGATGGTCAAACAGCAGCTGATGGAGACTGAGAGAGGCTGGAATCGAGCAATATGGCTGGTTTGGTGGTGGTCTTGGTGTGCTCCTTCTTTGCTTCAAGCTGCAAATCTTCACTCCCAAGCTTTCAAAGATGTAACAATGGCTTCCAGAGGTTCTAAGGGTGATTTGCAGGTGGTAATGACGAGCAGGGAGGGTCTGGAACTTGAGAAGTGAAGTGTAGGGTTGCTGGAAATGATTGTGTCTTGGTTTTATAAGATTTTTGCGTGTCAGACTCTTCGAGTACCGCTAAGAGAGTGAAAGTAGATTCTCGGTGTATCGTAATGAATTTCGGGATTCAAAATCCACGCCCACCCATCGCGTATTGCCAAGGCCTATTCCTGGGCCTTTAGCGTATCGCGAAGAGTCCCGGAAGAGCCCAATAGGCCCAATTTCAAAGGCTTGGCTCGTTTTTCGTCGTTTTCTTGCTTATGGGATATCGTTCCGCATTGTTTGAACTCTCAAGTTCAATTTTGAGCGTTTCGTGATGTTTTTAGTGTTTGGTTACACGATGTGTTAGACGTTCACCAACGTTCATATTTCTTAGACACGTGTGTGCGTGTTGCGATAATTCACCGAATTATCGTGTTTGTGTCAGTGTTCGTACAGTCATACCACGTGTCACACTAAATTAAACTAATTCTAGTGTCACGTATACAATTATCAATTAAATAAACATTTAATAAAATAATGTCTGATCTGTAAATTGCGGGGTGTCACAAGACTCACAACGGACAAAAAATGTAACCTTTTTATCATTTTTATTACTTCAGTTTTTAAATAAATTAAAACACGTTATTTGTTTATAAGAATCTCATTGTTTAAAAAAATCATTTTATAGTATATGTTATTTAAAAAAAATCATTTTATAAGACAACTTGTTTTTTACATAAATTTTGTTTTTTAATAATAAAATATTTCTTGCTTTATAAAATTTTGATGTATTTTATAAAAAAATTTTAAGTGTGTTTTATTGTAAAAAGATAAATAATATATTAGTTATTAGTATTATAATTATTTAATAAGAAAAATAATTTATTTAATAAGAGAGAGGATATTATTTAATATGAGAGAGAATTAAGTGAAATGATATGTAATTGATATGTGGCAATAATATAATAAGAATGTGACAACTGACAAGTGACTTTATTGGTGTGAGAAAGTGACAAGTGACAAAATTTTACTCTTTCATTATAGAGTAAACATTATTCACTTGTCTTTCGATCGTCTTGCATATGTTTTATTAGCAAATCTCCCAAATGTTGTTAAAATTGGAATTAAGCATCTATTTAGACGTAGTCTCTTGTTTTTGCTATAGTTGTGTGTAGTTAAACCACCATTTGATGAAAGTGATTTAAGTTATATCTATTAATTAAACTCAAATACGAAAGGCCCTGCAACCTATCGGTATCTTGATGGTGGGATAAGGCTAAGGAACCAAATAGTCCTGGGTTCAAACCTTACAAGGGGGTTTTCTCGAATTATTTAGTTTCCTGCATAACTGGTGACTTAGTGGTGGATATGGTCGGATGATACTTCTAGTGACACGGTGATACTTGAGTAATCCGTCGGTAATCCTAAAATTTAGACGTTAAAAAAATTAAACTCAAATTATGGATTTAATGTCAACAAAAGTTGTTTAGAACGATCGATCCTGTGATAATTAAATCACTAAATCTTCATTATATAGGCTATATTGATCAGACTTGACACTTTAGTTATGAATTAAACAAAAAAAAAATTGGGAGAAAAATATTCTGCATTATACTTTTATGTGTTGCCGAGTTGGGGACAAATGAATCGAGTATAAAAAGTAACTAGCTCTAAGAAACATATATGAACATGATATAAAAGTATTGAAGAAGCCAAAATTCATCCTAAAAACGGTAAGGACTCGGGTTGTATCTTGAAGAGGAAATTTTTGACGAGTTAAAAAGAGTTTTCTTTATTTATTTTTTTTTTGAAAATGAGAATTTTCTTTTGAACATTCATCTAAAGCTGTCCAAAAAGCTCGAAACTCAGATTCGGCTTGTAGCATGTTCAGAAAAAGCTCGGATAAAGCTCGGCTTGGATAAAACTCGTTCGTAACCGAGCCGAGTCCGAGCCATGCTATACTAAAAAGCAATAAATATACTTTGTTGTTATTTTGTAATTATGTTAAAAAATAAAAATAAAAGAAATACAAGAAATGAGAACATAAATACGAAATGAATCTCAATTCTCACGTGCTCTACTAATTCCTAATTCCTAAATCATATTCTTAATTCCTAGTTCCACATATTCACGTCTCTTCTCTTATGTAAAATCGAGCCAAAAACAAATCGAACCGAGTTAGTTGAGGTGAATGCAATTCAAATATTAAATATCTTATGTAAAACCGAGCAAAAAACAAGCCGACTTGAGGTGAATGCAATTCAAATATTAAATTTCTTATGTAAAAACCGAGGCAAAAACGAGCCGAGCCGAGCCAAGCCAGATCGGTTAAAAACGAGCCGAGTCCGAGCCAAGATTTCATGCTCAGTTTACAATCCGAGCAGAGCCTGTCTCTGTTTAAATCTGAGCCAAGTCCGAGCTGGCTCGGCTTGGCTCGTGAATACCCCTATTAATAATACAATATATGCATTTATATCTTGTGAAACTTAATCTTTAAAAAAACTCTTAAACCGTGATGGAATATTCGTTTGAAATTTTGAAAATAAGCCGGGTCCAAGTTGGAGAAGTTTAAATGGAGCAATTAGTGTAATTTTCATTTTTAATTGTTTGTTTGGTTGGTTACTGACTGGTCTTTGTTCTCTTCTCTTTTTTTTCTAAAATTGCCTTTAAAAAAAAAAGTATATAGTACATGTTAAATTACATTGAAATTGATTGTTTTATTCAAAACTTATATTTTTCTATTCAACTTTAATATGAATTATATATTTGTTTTTAAGACTCCAAACTTAATACAGAAAATTTGGGTCATTTATTAAGTTAAAAATCATATAAATGTGAGTTTGTTTAAGCTTAACTTAATTCAAACCTAATACAAATTAATCTCAAGTAGCTCCCTAAATGATCCCGTTTTCATTCATGCTTACAAACAGAGCCTAAACAAATAACCTTTTAATATTATATTCGCATGTGCCCGAACAAATGTTTGAATTATTGTTGTTTCTTGAAACTTTTACATCACCAATATTTTATGATAACAACATATAATATAACAAACAAGTGTCAATTTGGATGCTCGGTTTTCAACGTTGAATGACTTGAATCATTGGTAGGTATTAATAGTTTTATATTATGTACTTACAATATTGTGGCCAATGATACTTTACTGAGATTTTATATTTAATATTTAATATTTAATATTTTATTAAATCTAATGGTTTTATTTATTGTTTTCTGTTTTCAAAGCATCTTCAATAGCCACCGCATACAATTCATTAATTTCATATATATGTGTCACTATCTTCATATGTTTTTCTTGTAATTAAGCACGACAATTTCAAATTATTTATGACACAAAAATTTAAGCTATTGAACTTCATGAAAAATATAAAAAGGGTGATGCTAATTGCACCCACATTTGCAAACCTTCACTGTCATTAATTGACACATGTCATTAATTACTACCTATTATTAAAACTAAGATACTCATTTATTATATATTAAATATCTAGCTTATTAATTAATCATTATCTAATATATTATTAGACATAAATAAATAAATAAATAAATAAAACTATTTATTTAAATTAAATAAATAATAACCATTTTATATTTAAAAATATTACTAGTTTAGCATATTTGTAATAATTTAATTTAATAATTAATAAACCATTAAATTTATAACTTTATATTCAACAAGTTTTGTTATTTAATCTTTGTAAAACTTGACGTGATTTATATAGGTTTTCCACTCAATTAGTTTTTTATTAATTATTAAATTTTTGGAAATTTTAAATTATTTTTTTCATTAATTATTAAATTTTAATTATTACAAAACTTGCTAAATTAGTAATTTTCTAAATATATCAATGGTTGTTTGTTTAATTTAAATAAATGGTTATCATTTATTTATTTATATAATATTTATATACAAATTAACTATTAAGTAATAAATTATATATGTAATAAATAATAAATGATTAAGTTGGTTTTAATGATAAGTTATAATTAATGATATGAAACAATTAATGAAAAAATATTATTGGATGATTAAGTCAAAACAATTAATGCACTAAGTAGGTTGGTGCATTTAGTAAGTAGAGTTGGTGCAATTAGACTTACCCATATAAAAATAATCAAACAATTATAGCAATGATATGTGAAAATTAGAGTTTATTAGCATAAATACGTAAACTTCAATCAAGATTATTGATTATATGTATAGTTAATGGTAACTATAAAAGCAATCAATATCAAAAGTATATATATATATATATATACTTTACTAATACATATATATTTATTTTACGAGTGATAAAAGCAATCAATATCAAAAGTTGGTTTCTATTTGAAAGATTTAGTTTTCACTTATAGCCAATTTTACATTACACTCTCCAGTGTTAAAAGTAGATATAGATTTAGATTATTAGAGCGTGATAAAGATGGACAAGTTACAAACAAAACTCAAATGTTGCATGCAAGAAAATGTTTGGATATTTATAAATTATATTTTTCTTTTGCTTTTTTCAATTTGTTAAACATTTTCTTCGTTTGCATATATTGATTTTCTAATGTTTGTATTGTAATTTTATTTTTTATGTAACCCGTGTAGTACACGGGTCAATATGCTAGTTTTATATATATTTAATATTTAATATTTAATTAAATCTAATGGTTTTATTTATTGTTTTCTGTTTTCAAAGCATCTTCAATAGCCACCGCATACAATTCATTAATTTCATATATATGTGTCACTATCTTCATATGTTTTTCTTGTAATCAAGCACGACAATTTCAAATTATTTATGACACAAAAATTTAAGCTATTGAACTTCATGAAAAATATAAAAATAATCAAACAATTATAGCAATGATATGTGAAAATTAGAGTTTATTGGCATAAATACGTAAACTTCAATCAAGATTGTTTATTATATGTATAGTTAATGGTAACTAATTTAACTACTTTTTTTTTTTTGAACGGCAATTTGGATCACTGACGGGTCATAGACCCACCCGATCATATCCACACCCAATAGGAGGAAACCCACCATAGGTGAGAGAAAACCCCCTAGCTCAGCATGAAACCCCTATTTTGTCCATGCCAAGACTTGAACCCGTGACCTCCCCAATATTGAAGTCACAGGGTACCTCCCCTTAACCACTTGAGCTAAGGATCATTGGTAACTAATTTAACTACTAACTAGACATTTTAGATTGTAGCAATTAGGCTTGATGACACAATAAAAAGTAGAGTCAATCCCCAAAATGCATGCAAGAAACCACTAAGGTCTTTAACGACGAAAGGAGTGATCTGGAGTCCGGAGAAGATGTTAGTTGAAATAAAAGTTTGTCTGTTCATATGGTTGAAAAAGATAGAAAAGGTTCACTTGTTGTATTGAAAGGATTATGATGTATTTAGGGTTCCTGTCTCAACTATTGATGTTCTTTCCGTTCTCTTGCTATAGTTGTATTAATAAATTATCTTGTCGTTTAAAAAAAATTGTAATACAGTTTTATTTATACCTAACAATCTTGACTCGTACCAAGATAAATGGGTGTAATTGGGTATACAATTATTACATTTTGGATTGAAATGGGTAACATTATGACATAGTATGGGTTGAAATGGGTAAAACCTTAACACAAAGCGGGTCAAGATGGGTAACTTAAAACTATGTGAACATAATTGATTTCAACGGATAAAAATAATCAATAATATATTAATGAGAAAATCATTAAAATTTATTCAAATAAACCATTTGTTTAGTTAAAACTCATTTTAACTTGAGCGAAATTGAATTTTTTTAAACGCCCTTTTATACCCAAACGGATTTAGCTTAAAACTTGTCTTGACCCACACCTATTCTAACTCGCACCCGTTTTAATCCATTACCCAACCCAATACAATCCGCCTATTTTGCTAGTCATACTCTTATTCAATTATTTTATTCTACATATCTTAACGGAATTTAAAAAACACATATTAGCCAGTCATAAAAGTATTTTTAATAAACCCTAAATTCAAACAAATCCATAAACTTTTACCATTTGATTAATGTCAAGAACCAATGAAAGATCAAAGATAACTTTTCCCTTTAGTCCAATTAATTTCACATTGCTTATTATCAATGTTTTCATAACCGGACCGGACGTCGAACCGGTCTCCTTACCGGTCAGAGGTCGGACCGGTCGGACCGGTCGAACCGGATTTAAGAACCGGATGATTTTATATACATTTTATAAATATATATATATAAAAAATAAAAAAAAATTAAAAAAAAATAAAAAAACCGGTCCAACCACCGGCCCGACCACCGGTTTTCCGGTCCGACCACCGGTCGCCGGTTCAACCGGCCGGTTATGACAAAAACGGTTTTGGACATAGAACCGGCCCGCTTAGCTTACCGAATCCCGGTCCGACCGGTCCGACCGGCCGGTCCGGTCCGGGTTTAAAAACATTGCTTATTATTTTACACCCTCAATTGCAGATCAACACAAACCCCAAGAAACTGTGCCAATGAGATCTCTAACCTGACAATCTTTTTTCTTAATTAGAACAGTAACAGTCATTTAATTACTTCCATCAATCATACAAAATCCATCGGTAATAATATGTGTTGTCTTGTTTTCATCATCATCATTCATCAAGAAGCTGTTGATGTCGACATTGATGTTATCACTGCTGCTGATTCCGATCAGTTGCTTCACTTCTTCCAGATTCTTGAAACTGAAACACCCTTTTTGTTTCTGATCATCGTAGTTATGATGATCAGTCATGAATCCACGGTTTTGATCTCCAAACGTGTTGAACACAAATTGGTTTTCTTGTTTGATCTGATGATGATCTTTGTTGAACCTAATTTGGCTCATGCAATTACCATCGCCATAACCAAACATCAGAACCGATTCTTTAACATCCGGGCAGTAGCATTCATTGCTCATATTCTGATTTTGAAACCCTAAGTTGGAGATCATACCGGACGCCGGTGACAACGGTTGTGAAAACTGATTGGTGACGGTGGTGGTGGTGGTGGGGAGGAGGAGGAGTGAGTTCATATTGTTGCCAACATTCAGCAAATTAGGGTTATAGTTGTAAAAAGATGAAGAAGCATTAAAGAAACTATAATCTGATTTGTGATCTGAAACTGGTTGTGATTGAATCGCCATTGATGGGAAGAAAGATGGTTTCTTTTGGAAAGAGGGAAGAACAGCCAGAAGCTTCTTTCTAAGCTTTGTGTTCCAGTAGTTCTTGATATCATTATCAGTTCTTCCTGGTAGTTGACTTGCTATGATTGACCATCTGAAAATAAATGATCAAGATTCATAAACAAAGTGCAAAGTTGATAAATTTGTTCAAAAATGTTCAAAACAAATTAGGGTTCATGCATGTTTGATCAAATATGGAAAGATGCATAGTTTGTACAAAACAGTATAAATAATCACATATTATAGGTTACAAATGGAAGCTGAGTGTGTGTAAAAATAAGTGAAAATTCACATAGTGTACAAACTAAATTATTTACCTGCTACCAATGCTAGCATACAAGCTGCAGATGATTCTATCTTCATCTTCTGAAAACTCACCATGTTTGATATTTGGCCTAAGATAGTTTAGCCATCTTAACCTGCAACTTTTCCCACATCTTTTTAAACCTGATCACACATGAACATGATTGATATGATCATCATGTAATTAACCAGCTTTAATTGTTGCAGAAAAACACACACACATGCAGATGATGAGAGTAGCTAGAGAGAGAGAGAATATGTATGTATATATATATATATATATACCAGCTTTGTGAGGAAGAGCAATCCAATTACCACCAGTACCATGTTTTTGAATGAACTCTTTGAGCAATGCATCTTCTTCAGGAGACCATGGTCCTTTCTTCACACTTGCTTTGTCACAGCAAGGAGCTCTGCCCATCTCTCTCTCTCTAAAATCTTGAATCTTGATTGTAAGTATCTCACTTGGTTGACCTTTTTCCAGTAGAAAATCTCACCTTTGTGAGTGTGTGGGTGTCTGATCTGATGTATTTGGACAATTTTGTCTGGTGGGGGATGTTTTTTTCTTTTTTCTTTTGGAAAGAAACTTTTGTGGTATGTAAAGAATCAAGGACAAAAGAATGAACTACTAAGTATTTAAAGCTTTCACAAAAGGAAAATTACCAATTTAATCAAAGTTAACCAAAGAATTACCAAAATAATCAATCAAAAAAGGGCCTCTAAGACGCCTCTTTAAAGTACTTTAGTCGCCCCTTTAGACGTCCTTTTTCGGTACTTTTTAAAAACATGCGGGCCCACATGTCGGCGGCTTTGTCGGGGTCTAAATGGGTGTCTTAAGACCCCTTTTTTACCGGCGTCTTAAGACGCCTTTAGACGCCCAATTTAGACGCCGGCTTAAATCTCACATTGGTCGTCTAAAGGCGTCTTAAGACGCCGGTAGAAAAGGGGTCTTAAGACACCCATTTAGACCCCGACAAAGCCGCCGACATGTGGGCCCGCATGTTTTCAAAAAGTACCGAAAAGGGCGTCTAAAGTGGCGTCTAAAGGCGTCTTAAGACGCCGGTAGAAAAGGGGTCTTAAGACACCCATTTAGACCCCGACAAAGCCGCCGACATGTGGGCCTGCATGTTTTCAAAAGGTACCGAAAAAGGACTTTTAAAGAGGCGTCTAAAGTACTTTAAATAGGCGTCTTAGGAGCCCTTTTTGATTGATTAGTTTGGTAATTCTTTGGTCAACTTTGATCAAATTGGTAATTTTCCCTTTCACAAATGTTACGTGTTTTCAAAATATCCAGTTTTCTTTGTAACTAGATTTGATGTAGATATGCATGGGCGTAGCTTTAGTGAGACAAGGGGGCGACCACCCCCTATTTTTTTCGCCAGTAGTGTAAATTTTCGGACCGAAATGTTATTTTTTGTTAAAAATGTTGGTTTCGCCCTCCTTCGTTTAAAAATTTTAACATGTATTTTGAGTCTTATAAATTTCCGCCCCCTTTCTCTAACTCTCAAGCTCCGCCACTATAGATATGATCAGATAGTACTCTTAGTGACACAATAATTATATTATTATTTTGCTATTTTTTTCAATTAACGAACTTTATGTTTTTTTTTATTTTTATAACTTGTTGCAGTAGCCTTTGTTTTTATTTTTATATATTAATTAAATACGGAAAAAGGTCTAATATAAATTTCAAAAATAAAACTAGAACTAATAAAAAGTAAATAAACAAAAAACTTAATAGTCGTAATATCAAGTACAAATTAAAATAAAGAGTAAATTACACGTTTCGTCCTTTATGTTTAGTGTATTTTTCAGTACATGTCCTTTTCCTTCAAAAATATCCAAAATCATCCTTAATGTTAAAAATTTTTGCATGATATGTCCTTTCTGCCTAACGCCGTTAGTTTTAGACGTCAGAACCAGTCACGTGCCCTACATGAGAGGGCGAAATAGTCATTCTTCTCCCACCATTTTCCCCACACCCAGAAATCATCAAACCCTCACTTTGGTTTTAGTTTTTCAGTAGAGTTAATCATTTTTAGTCATGGTGGAAGACTTTTAACGCAACAGAAACGGCGCCGGCAAGGCGGCAACAGTGGTGGAAGTTTTCGCAGGAGGAAAAGACGGAGACGGGGGAGAAAGCTACGCCGGTTGTTGCAAAAGAAGCTGTAACACCCCAAATTTTCTAAATACAAGTCATCCGAACTTACGAATGAGTAACGGATAATTAATTTGTTGGAAAATGGGCGAAAAATAACCAAGTAAAGCTTAGAGATCGTGTACTCGAAATTGTGAGATTTCGATTACACCAGATTTCGTGTACACAAGATTTCGAGTACACCTGTTCTCGAAATATTGTCCCAATTTTCGAGTACAAGGACACTGCCTATAAATAGGAGTGCCTTGGGAAATGAGCCAACCTTTGGCTGGAAGCTCATTCTCTCCCTCGAGTACACGAAGCAGAACTTCAAGAATCGAGTTTTTAATCGATCAAACGAAGGAGGAAACGCACAAGGATCTACAGTAGTGATCATCTAGTATCAAGTAAGTGTTCTGAACCAAAAAGCTAGGATTTTTATGCAAAATTTAGGATGGTTATGCATAAAGTTCGTAACTTTGGGGTTCCAGTGTGTTGGTAACAACCTAAGGAACCTAGAACTAGCTCCCCAAAGCCTTAGATAGATCACTGAGATGTTTAATGACGAAATTGATGAGTACACGAAATCATGCACAAAGGGTACTCGAAATCATACATCTTATTTCGAGTACATTGACAATTCGAGTACATGGTGATTTCGAGTACACCATTAGGTTCGAGTACACATGGATGTTCGTGTACACCCGGGGGTTCGTGTACCTTGGGTATTTCGTGTACTAGTATTTCGAATACTCATGGATTTCGTGTACATGAGGACTTAATGAATTTCAAGGGTTTCGAACACTTAGCTAAGTGTCGAGGACTTGGATTCAGTAGGGGGAACTAGTAGGCTATGGGGACTTAGAATATTTTCTAGGTCCAAGAACGTAACGTAACGTAATGAGAAGATGTAACGGATGTAGGTTCTTAAGGCCTAGCTAAGGAGTTCGGCTAAGGAAACAAGAGTCTACTATCAGGTGAGTTCTAGACGCCCTATTTACACTTACTGTTTTGGGCTGGCATACATGCTTATTGTTATGTTATGTGATTATGTTATGATGATTAATGAATGATGTTATGCCTTGATGATGTATGTATGAATATGTATTTCATATGATGAAATGTGTCTGGGAATATGCTAAGGTATGATATGTGCATGGTAAATGAATTATGATGACATAACATACTAATGAGAGCATGCATTATGATGTTAACTAAGACAATAGTTAATAGATGCTTTGACGAGGTCCTAGAATACCAGGATGCACGAATGTTGAATGATGATTATATGCTAGCATGATATGAAAATATGATGCCATGATGTATGAATGAGGAAATGATACTAGCACTACATGATGCCATGATGTATGATAATATGCTATGATGCTTGCATGCTATGTATGTGATGATAGAATGTTATGATGAATTCCTATACATGTTATAGGACATGTATGTATGATGTACTAGTACCAGTACTAGTAAGTATGGACGATGACCTGAACAGCCGATCGGGCTATAAACACAGAGTCGATCGGACTATAAACAAGGTAAGAGCCGATCGGGCTATAAACACAGAGTCGACTGGACTATAAAGACGAGAGTCAATCGGACTATAAACATGGTAAGAGCCGATCGGGCTATAAACATGGTAAGAGCCGATCGGGCTATAAACATGGTAAGAGCCGATCAGGCTATAAACATGGTAAAAGTCGATCGAACTATAAACATGGAGCCTTGTGCCGGCATAAGCCCACTGCTCATGTTGGAGACAGTGGTTTGATGATGACGATGGTTATATGGCTACGATGATGACGATGGTTATATGGCTACGATGATGACATGGTTATGTGTTATGGTTTATGTGTATGATATGACGCTTTCATGTTAAAATGTTTAACTCACTAAACGATTATGATGTTTTATGAAAAACTAGAACTCACCAGCGTAAGCTGACTTGATTTAGCATGTATGTCAGGTTAAAGCTATGATAAGAGAAAGCATGGAGCTCGGGCATCAATCCAGACGATCCGTTGGTTTTGGCAATTCGATATGATTTTGATACAGACACTTTATTGAATTATGTTTATCAAACTATGTTTACATTTCCGCTGCATGATTATGAAAGTTTTTAGTTTAAGAGCTATGTGTTATGATGAAAACCAACCTCTGCTAGGTGCCCGGTTTCGGGGCCTCACAAGTTGGTATCAGAGCCATAGTTTGAGAGATCTTGGCATCCCAAATGCCCAGACTTAAACTGAGAATGGGATTAATTGATGCGGATTGCCAACCACGGATGAACGGATGCCACAAGCCGAATGTTTATGTAGGAGTCAAGGGTTAGATGTAAGGTTATGTAAGTAGTTATTGTCATGCACATTGAAGAGATGGGATGGGAAACGTTTAGAGCCTATGAGTTGGGTAAATGGTTAATAACACTTGATCAATGTCATTAACGATTTACAAAGCTTATTCCGTGCTAAACTGATCCTGTACTAACTCATCAATTGTTGCATCCTGTAGAAAGTTAGATGGCTGGACAAAAGGGTAGACCACGTAAGCAACCACAGAAACCCGAAGAACCACGTGTCGAGGATGAAGAACCCGTCAATGAGGACGACCACGAGCACAACGAGCAACCAGAGAATGAAGAAGATTTCACTCTTGAGCCTGTTGTAGTGAAGGCTATTTCTGATGAGGTCTACAAGATCATGGATGAGAAGCTACCAGCCTTGATTGCTAAGGCACTGAAGGATACTCTGAAGGACAAGTCCGAGGGAACCAAGGAAAGCTCTAAGGAAGACGAGGATGTTGTGATCGTCGAGACAAAGAGCAGTGATTCTATGTCTGGGAAACTAAAGGGTTGTGATTACAAGTCCTTCAAAGGATGTAACCCACCGATCTTCGATGGGAAGAAGGATGCTGTGGCCACCTGCCACTGGATTTCTGCGATGGAGGCTGTTATTTCCATCAGTGAGTGCCGAATTGATCAAGCTGTCAAGTTTGCAGCTCACTCCTTTGTCGAGGAGGCACTTCACTGGTGGAACACCATTAAGCAGTCCAAGGCTGCAGCTGATGTGGAGAAGATGACTTGGGACGATCTAAAGGAACTGGTCACTAAGCAGTTTTGTCCCAAGAATGAACTGGATAAGGTTGAAAGGGAATTTCTGGTTCTGAAAGCTGGAAGTCTGAACCATCGTCAGTACACGTCGAGGTTCAATGAGATGGCCAGACTCGTTCCTCATCTGGTCTCCACTGAGGAACGTAGGGTGAAATTGTACATGGAGGGCTTGCCTCCAAAGGTCAGGATTCATGTTAAAGCGAACGCCCCAAAGACTTTTGATTCTACTGTTGAACTCAGTGGTATTGTATGGGATGATGTGATGGCTAATGAGCCAGTGAAAGAGGAAGTCAAGGTGAAGGAGTCCTCTGGGACAAAAGGGGTCGAACAGACCAACGAAAGTTTTCAGGCAAGAAGGTGAAACGGGAAGATACTGGGCTATGCAGCAAGTGTGGTAAGGGCCATTCTGGGCCGTGCCGTGTGGGCACCAACTTGTGTTTCAAATGTGGAAAAGTGGGGCACTTTTCAGCCAACTATCCCGGTACGATTCGATGCTATAACTGTAATGGGGTTGGACATCTGTCCAAGGATTGCAGGCAACCACGGACCGATGTTTCGGGTTCGGGTAAGAAAGAAGAAAAAGGAAAGGAGAAGCAGAAGGCTAAAACACGAGCTTTTACGATGACGAAGGATGATGCTATTGAGGACCCGGACGTGGTCACAGGTACCTTTTCTATCAACAATATTCCTGCTTCTGTATTGTTTGATTCTGGTGTCAGTTTGAGTTTTGTGTCTTCTACTTTCTGTGATGGGTTATCTGGGAAGGTTAAGAAGATAGATCGGGTATTTGATGTAGAGACGGCTATTGGTAAGATGACCAGGGTGACTGAGGCTATTGATGATTGTTATGTTGAGATAGAAGGTCATAGCTTCCCTGTTCGATTGTTTCTGATAACCTTAGGAGGCTTCGATGTAGTTTTGGGTATGGACTGGTTAGCCAAATATGAGGCTAACATTGTATGTCGACGAAAGATGATATGTTTACGTGCGATGGATGGGAGTTCTGTAACGGTTTATGGTGATAGAACGATGTATGCGCCGAAAATCATTTCGATGATCAAGGCTGATGATATGATGAGGCGGGGGTGCGGTGCCTACTTGGCCTATGTGATTGAGGAACGTAATGATATGAGGACGATCGATGATGTTCCTGTGGTGCGTAATTTCCCAGATGTATTCCTTGAGGAATTGCCTGGATTACCACCTGAGCGGGAAATTGAGTTCCAGATCGACTTAGTGCCGGGGGCACAACCCGTTGCCAAACCACCTTACCGTTTAGCTCCAACCGAGATGAAGGAAATGATGACCCAGCTACAAGAACTCCTTGATAAAGGTTTTATACGACCGAGTGTCTCTCCGTGGGGAGCACCGGTGCTGTTTGTTAAGAAGAAAGATGGAAGTATGCGTATGTGTATCGATTACAGGGAACTGAATAAGTTAACCATAAACAACAGGTATCCTCTACCTAGAATTGATGACTTGTTCGATCAATTGCAAAGTGCAAGCTGGTTCTCAAAGATAGATCTCCGATCCGGTTACCATCAGTTGAAAGTTCGAGAGCAGGATATTCCAAAGACTGCTTTCCGTACTCGTTATGGACATTACGAGTTTCTCGTTATGTCGTTTGGATTGACGAATGCTCCTGCAGCATTTGTGGATTTGATGAACAGGGTATGTCAACTGATGCTGGACCGATCGGTGATAGTATTTATAGATGATATTTTGATTTATTCAAAGAACGAGGGAGACCATGCTTGCCACGTACGTGAGGTATTGGAGATCCTGAGGAAAGAGAAACTTTATGCTAAATTCTCCAAATGCGCTTTCTGGTTACGAGAGGTACAGTTTCTGGGTCACGTGGTAAACCCAGAAGGCATTATGGTAGATCCAGCTAAAGTTGAAACGATTATGAAATGGAGCCCTCCGAAGTCACCTACGGAAGTACGCAGTTTTCTTGGTTTGGCCGGTTACTATCGGAGATTTATTCAAGACTTCTCCAAGCTAGCGATGCCATTGACAAAGCTCACGAGAAAAGATGTAAAGTACGAATGGGGCCCTAACCAAGAACAAGCGTTTTCAGTGCTAAAGGAGAAACTTACCCAAGCTCCTGTTCTAGCACTGCTGGATGGAAATGATGATCTTGTGAAGTATGCCGATGCGTCACGACAAGGGTTGGGATGCGTACTGATGCAAAGGGGAAGGGTGATAGCTTATGCTTCGCGCCAGCTAAAGATTCATGAGGCTAACTACCCGACCCACGATCTTGAACTCGCTGCAGTGGTTTTTGCATTGAAAATATGGAGGCACTACTTGTATGGAGTAAGGAGTACCATCTATACCGACCACAAGAGCTTGAAGTACTTCTTCGAGTAAAAGGATTTGAACATGAGGCAGAGACGATGGCTCGAGCTGCTAAAGGATTATGATTGTGATATTCTATATCACCTGGGAAAGGCCAATGTAGTGGCAGATGCCTTGAGTCGCAAGACTGATCATCCTGCCATACGAGTGAAATCGTATAGTTTGGTGATAACGCCAGACTTTCTGAATGAGCTCAAGCAGGCGCAACAGGAAGGATTGAAAGAAGAGAATGTGGGTTTTGAACGTGTCTTCGGGCAAGTCAAGAACTTGGAAGACAATGATCACGGTGTGAAAGTACGATTCGGTCGTATGTGGGTGCCCAGAAATGGGGACATTCGAGCGAGAATTTTAGACGAAGCCCACAAATCACGTTATTCTGTGCATCCCGGTGCGACAAAGATGTATCAAGATCTTCGAAAGGATTATTGGTGGCCGGGCATGAAATTTAACGTGATGCAGTACGTGAATAGGTGCCTTACTTGTGCGCAAGTGAAGGCTGAACATCAGAAGCCATACGGATATGTGCAACCTCTTGAGATACCAGAATGGAAATGGGAACACATCACCATGGATTTCATCACCAAGCTACCGAGGACAGCTAAACGGCATGATACCATATGGGTGATTGTGGACCGACTGACGAAGAGTGCACACTTCCTTCCTATCAGGGAAACGTATACGTCCGAAAGGTTGTCTGATTTGTTCGTGAAAGAGATTGTGACTCGACATGGAGTTCCTATCTCCATTGTGTCAGATCGAGATACGAGGTTTACTTCCAGATTCTGGAAGCAGTTTCACAATGCTATGGGAACGAGACTGAACATCAGTACCGCCTATCACCCTCAGACAGATGGACAGTCAGAAAGGACTATCCAAACGTTGGAGGATATGCTTAGGGCGTGCATTATCGATTTTGGAGGTAGCTGGGATGACCACTTGCCATTGGTGGAGTTTTCGTATAATAACAGTTACCACTCTAGCATCGGAATGTCCCCATACAAGGTGTTGTACGGGAGACGATGTAGAACCCCGGTATGCTGGGGAGAAGTTGGACAGAAAGAGATGGGAAAAAAAGCTGCAGTAATTGATATGACAGAAAAGTTACGGGGGATAAAAGCACGTATGAAAGCTGCGCAAGATCGCCAAAAGTCTTACGCTGACAAGCGTCGAAGACCGATTGAGTTTGATGTTGGCGATCGAGTGCTGCTGAAAGTATCATCATGGAAGGGAATCATTCGATTCAGAAAGCGAGGCAAGTTGAGTCCGAAGTACATCGGACCGTTTCAGATAAAGGCAAGGGTAGGGAAAGTCGCGTATCGACTAGACCTACCAGATGAGCTGAACGGGATTCATCCTACCTTCCATGTGTCACATCTTAGAAAGTGTTTGGCAGACGAGCTAGCACATGTTCCTTTGGATGACATTGAGGTAGATGATCGACTGAACTACATTGAAGAACCAATTGCCATTGTGGATACAAAGGAAAAGCAGCTACGGAATAAAATGGTTCGTCAAGTAAGAGTTCAGTGGAAGCATCGGAAGGGTTCGGACACGACGTGGGAATTGGAAGACGAGATGAGGAAGTTGTATCCTCATTTGTTCGATATGTAACGAGGCCGGTTTCGGGACGAAACCTATTATAAGGAGGGGAGACTTGTAACATCCCAAATTTTCTAAATACAAGTCATCCGAACTTACAAATGAGTAACGGATAATTAATTTGTTGGAAAATGGGCGAAAAATAACCAAGTAAAGCTTAGAGATCGTGTACTCGAAATTGTGAGATTTCGAGTACACCAGATTTCGTGTACACAAGATTTCGAGTACACCTGTTCTCGAAATATTGTCCCAATTTTCGAGTACAAGGACACTGCCTATAAATAGGAGTGCTTTGGGAAATGAGCCAACCTTTGCTGGAAGCTCATTCTCTCCCTCAAGTACACGAAGCAGAACTTCAAGAATCGAGTTTTTAATCGATCAAACGAAGGAGGAAACGCACAAGGATTTACAGTAGTGATCATCTAGTATCAAGTAAGTGTTCTGAACCAAAAATCTAGGATTTTTATGCAAAAGTTAGGATGGTTATGCAAAAAGTGAACCTATGCATAAAGTTCACACCTTTATGCATAAAGTTCGTAACTTTGGGGTTCCAGTGTGTTGGTAACAACCTAAGGAACCTAGAACTAGCTCCCCAAAGCCTTAGATAGATCTCTGAGATGTTTAATGACGAAATTGATGAGTACACGAAATCATGCACAAAGGGTACTCGAAACCATACATCTTATTTCGAGTACATTGACAATTCGAGTACATGGTGATTTCGAGTACACCATTAGGTTCGAGTACACATGGATGTTTGTGTACACCCAGGGGTTCGTGTACCTTGGGTATTTCGTGTACTAGTATTTCGAATACTCATGGATTTCGTGTACATGAGGACTTAATGAATTTCAAGGGTTTCGAACACTTAGCTAAGTGTCGAGGACTTGGATTCAGTAGGGGGGAACTAGTAGGCTATGGGGACTTAGAATATTTTCTAGGTCCAAGAACGTAACGTAACGTAATGAGAAGATGTAACGGATGTAGGTTCTTAAGGCCTAGCTAAGGAGTTCGGCTAAGGAAACAAGAGTCTACTATCAGGTGAGTTCTAGACGCCCTATTTACACTTACTGTTTTGGGCTGGCATACATGCTTATTGTTATGTTATGTGATTATGTTATGATGATTAATGAATGATGTTATGCCTTGATGATGTATGTATGAATATGTATTTCACATGATGAAATGTGTCTGGAAATATGCTAAGGTATGATATGTGCATGGTAAATGAATTATGATGACATAACATACTAATGAGAGCATGCATTATGATGTTAACTAAGACAATAGTTAATAGATGCTTTGACGAGGTCCTAGAATACCAGGATGCACGAATGTTGAATGATGATTATATGCTAGCATGATATGAAAATATGATGCCATGATGTATGAATGAGGAAATGATGCTAGCACTACATGATGCCATGATGTATGATAATATGCTATGATGCTTGCATGCTATGTATGTGATGATAGAATGTTATGATGAATTCCTATACATGTTATAGGACATGTATGTATGATGTACTAGTACAAGTACTAGTAAGTATGGACGATGACCTGAACATATCAGGATATGAACAGCCGATCGGGCTATAAACACAGAGTCGATCGGACTATAAACAAGGTAAGAGCCGATCGGGCTATAAACACAGAGTCGACCGGACTATAAAGATGAGAGTCGATCGGACTATAAACATGGTAAGAGCCGATCGGGCTATAAACACGGAGCCGATCGGGCTATAAACATGGTAAGAGCCGATCGGGCTATAAACATGGTAAGAGCCGATCGGACTATAAACATGTAGCCTTAAGCCCACTGCTCATGTTGGAGACAGTGGTTTAATGATGACGATGGTTATATGGCTACGATGATGACGATGGTTATATGGCTACGATGATGACATGGTTATGTGTTATGGTTTATGTGTATGATATGACGCTTTCATGTTAAAATGTTTAACTCACTAAACGATTATGATATTTTATGAAATACTAGAACTCACCAGCGTAAGCTGACTTGATTTAGCATGTATGTCAGGTTAAAGCTATGATAAGAGAAAGCATGGAGCTCGGGCATCAATCCAGACGATCCGTTGGTTTTGGCAATTCGATATGATTTTGATACAGACACTTTATTGAATTATGTTTATCAAACTATGTTTACATTTCCGCTGCATGATTATGAAAGTTTTTAGTTTAAGAGCTATGTGTTGTGATGAAAACCAACCTCTGCGAGGTGCCCGGTTTCGGGGCCTCACAGAAGCTAAGTGTAACATCTGTGCCGGAACCGTCACCGGAACAGTACTCTGCACAGTGAAGTGCACAGTAACTCAGGTACACGCTACGCGAGGCTATGACAATACTACGTACACTGGAGGATTGACACTAAACTATTATGCGATTATCTGAAATCTGATTTAAAACCTTAGGGTTTAACAGTCAGAAACACATCAGATAACCCTGAACAAGTACACATATGTGTGATTTGATGCCAGATTGAATAAACGTATGCGAGGATAAACAGAACAAAACCATAACAGTTATTGTTACAGAATGTTAAACAGACGAACTATTCGTATAGGTGACGATCTGTACGAATAGATCTGAAGGTTTAATGATCTGGAATGATAACTGGAAAGTAGAAAACAAGATCAGAAAGTGAAACATACGATCGTGTTCGTACAGTTAGCGCTCTTTACGAAGACGCGCGTAAGTGACGTTTTCTGACGAAACGAAAACGAAGAACGATTCGAACGATAATAAAGTTAAGGAAATAAAGTATTTCCTGTTTTACAATTTTGAAACTCATCATAAATAAACCCAAAACAAAACTATTTTAAATTTCAAGCGCGTAAAACAAAATACGCGAGAAATGAAAGAAACGCGTAAAAAAAAATAAAATAATAAATTACGTTAATTCGTTTAAGAATAATAATATTTAACATATTTATAAAAATAAATTACTTAACAAATAATTAAAATGAATTCTTTTAATTAATTACATAAAAATACGCGTGAATTTCCGGATACGCAACCGAATTACGAACCGAGCAACCAAAATGAACCCGAACACCCCGTGGAGTATAAAAACTTTAAAATGAAAGTTTTCTTTCATTTTCCATCTCTCCCACCTCTCTCTTTCACCCATTCCCGGCCACCACCACACCACCACCAAAAACCACCTTCTCTCCTCCATATCTTGGTCATTTCTCAACGAAAATGGGCGTTCTTGGTGTCCACGCGTAGCCCTTGATCTCCTCTACATGAAAGTACAACGGATCTAAGGAGTTAACCACTCAAAATCGAGGTATAGAGCTGAGAAGTTCGTGAGAATTAGGGTTTTTGTAACCCTAGTCGAACCCTTTCAAGAAACCAACTCAACTTCGTTTCCCCTTCACCCACACTTTCGAAAAAGGCTCTGGCACACCTCGAAACACCATGGGGCTGGATGGAACTGGGTTCGAACCTCCATGGTTGGCCTAGGTTCTCCGGCTGCCGAATGAACCCATGGCCGAATGGGCTTCAACTGGTCGAATGGTCAACGACTGAGCCAACCTCCTTCGGCCACCTTCTTTCGCCAACCTCTCATTCGCTGGAACCACCTTATTCGCCACAAGTCCATTCGACCCAGCCATTCGGGGAGCCTCCACATTCGACCAGAGGTCATTCGGGGAAATATCTCATTAGACCATCATGGCTTTCATTCGGCAGTTAAGTGGTTTAGCACCACCCCTATTGTGTCGACATACCCCATGCATCCTAACCAGACTAATGTGGCCAAATAACCAGCTGGAAACTTACTACGGCCCAATAAACAGCCTTGGCCCAATTGTGTAGTCAATAACCTTCCTTTGGCCCATCAGCACCTTCTTGACCCACATGGTTAAAACCCACAACTCATGTGGTCCACTGATGAACCTGAACAAAACTCCTTTGGCCAAGGTCCAGATTGTTGCCATGATTGAGTTATTTGGCCCACATCTGTTGGTTCAAAACCAGTGAACCCAACAGGCCCAAACCTTAGGCCCAAAGTGCATTCTGGTTGGCCCAGGATGGGCCCAACCACATATTGCTTAGTCTTAGTGATATTTTGATCCAATCATTCGGTTCCAGCCCAGTTGCCTTGAGTAGGCCAAGAAAATTTATCAAAAACATTGTTTGGCCCACACATAGAATGGATTAGGCCACCATTAGGCCCACATCACCCCTCGAGGCCCAATACCTTTACAACTGATCCATTGACTATTGGAAGGCCCAACATGAAGGAAATGGCTCAAGGCCCACGGTTTAGGGCTCAAGGCCTACTACCTTTGGCCCAAGGCCACAATTGTTGGTCAAAAGCCCAATTTCAAGGCCCGCAATGATTCAGCCCATGTAACCAAGGCCCGGCTTGGCCCATGAACCCTTTTGGCAAAGGCCCGAGACAAATCCCCATGGGCCCATCAAAATCCACCCAAGGCCCACAACAAGGCCCATTTGAGGCCCTTGTCCTCACTTTTGGGGCCATGTTGTCATTAACTTGGTCACCAACATGTTTCTGATCCATTTTTGATTCCAACAACTCTATATAACTCTAGGCCCAGCAAATATTGCCTAGGCCCACCTTGGGCCCAATAAAGTCCTTAGAGGCCCAAAACAAGGCCCAAAAGGCCACTTGAACTCTAGTTTTTGTAACTTTTGGCAAGGCCTTTATGATTCAACATCTAATATCATTGGCCCAACTTAAATTTTTGGCCCACATGACTAAAGAACTATGGTAACTCTTTAACTCAACATTAATAAGTATGATAACCAAGGGATTACTACCAAAACGGCAACTTTTGCAACAAAGTCTTGTAATTTATAACATGACTTCATGAAACTACAAATGGGCTTTAAACACAAGCTAGATAAGACAAGAATAAATCAAAGAAAGTCTATGGATTACAAGAAACAATAACAAATAAAGATGGGCCAATAAAGACCGAAGACTTTGAGTGTTGGCCAAAGCTTATGGCTAACACATACATACACACATAATCCCTATAATTCATACTAATAAGTTATAAACATCGTGAAATCAATACAGGGTCGTGAAAATACACTCAAGCACAATCAAGAGCGCGTACATTTTGTTTAGGCTAAGTCAAACCTCAACAACTACAAGGTGAGTTCATTGTCCCTTTTCAAACATAATTGTTTTTACCTCGGGACTCAGAAGCATGTTAAACATTCTAAATAAACAATGAAATGTTTTAAAGAAATGCTTTTACTCTTATTCATGGTGCTCATACTGTATGCTTGACACATATGCTTTATTGTGTATACTTAAACTCCATGGTTGATATTTATGCTATGAAGCTTTAGGCTTAAACTTTACACTTGATGAGTGTACTGTAAACTTTATTCCTAAACTATAGGCTAAAGTCTAATTGACTATGCCAGAGGCTACGTGCTTGAACTATACGCTTGATGATTATGCTATACACTGTATTCTCAAACTTTAGACTGAATGCATATGTTAGAGGCTAGATTCTTAATCTATACTCTTGAAGTTATGCTAAACACGTGAGACTTAGACAACATACTCAATGCTAAGGCTTTGTAACATTCATGCTAAATGCTAACACTTGTTACATTCGTTTCGAGAACTCATACTATGAACATATATTCTAAACCCTAATATTGTATATCAATATTTTAAAGATTAATTTCTTACTCTCTTAATCTAAGTGTCAAATCAGTTTGTCACTTATACTTACTTGCTTAAACTTAAACTTGGAAACTTAACTCACGAAGACTTGTAGGCTTAGAATTCTTAAAGCACTTAAATGCTTGTAACACTAGAAGGCTCGAACAGTTGAAGGCTTGATACTCATAAATACTTACTATACTATGAATGTTTGAAACACATGTTTTAAACTTAGCAAAATGCTATTTGATTATGCCAAGTGCTAAAGGCATAAGACACAACTAAAACTAAATGCTATAGATTATGCCAAGTGCTAAAGGCATAAGACACAACCAAGACTAAATGCTATAGGTTATGCCAAGGGCTGAAGGCATAAGATACAATTCAAACTCAATACTATTTGATTATGCCAAGTGCTAAGGGCATAAGCTACTTGTTAATACTAAAGCTATGTGTTAATACCAAGTGCTAAGGGTATATACTATTTGATGATACTAATGTGAATGCTTAATATACTTGGGAAGGCTCAGACAACAGACTGATTGACCGACGCGTCTTGACATTGGTCAAGCCCTACTAGTCATCAGTAAAAACTATGTGGATGTGTTAAACTTGTATGCTAAAACTATGGGACATTGTAGGACAGACTGTTGATCGCCGTGTGTTGACTTAAGTGTCAACCCCTACTAGTCATCAGTGTTCCTCCTTGTCGTACATCGTAAGACCGACTGTTGACCGCCGCGTGTTGACCTAGGTGTCAACCCCTTCTAGTCATCAGTGCTCTTCGGTGTTGAAATTAGGTAAGATAGACTGATTGACCGCCGCGCCTTGACAGTGGTCAAGCCCTCCTAGTCATTCAGTTATCTTCTTGATTTAATCATTAGGACTGTTATGGATGGATGCTAAATTCCCTAGGGTATTAAGCTGTCCATAATGGTGCCTCTCAAACTCGATACTCATATACTACTTTGTGCAGGTGGAATGTTAGGTAAGACGCTTAATTATCATTAACAACAATGTCCTATGCGACTTAGTATGTGGTGGGACGTCGTCTGGGCGGGTTGTAGGCTTGACCCGGGGGTATGCCCTATATATAAGCATACCGAGTTGGATGATACAGGTGGTGTTAATGAGATTAGGGTTGTTACCTAGGGGATACTAGAATGCTTTTGGGGGATTACCATAAACTACTAAACGCAAATGCTAGTTAAACTCGTGTTGAAACTAATACATACTGATAACATAGACTTGGAAACTTGAATCATTAACACAAAAGCTATTTTTCACATACTAAAACTACATGAACTCACCAACCATTGTGTTGACCTTGTTTTCTTACATGCTTTCTCAGGTGACGCACATGTATAAGCTAAGACTCAGGATTTTGCATGCTAGGTAGCCCAACTAGGGGACCCAGCAGACTTTTGAAGAGCACATCTTTTGTAGCTAATACGAATTCCATTTTTATATCTTGTACAGATACAGGATAGAAACATTTGATTCTATTGAATAGGTTTACTTGGTTAAATTATCAAACATCAACATTGTAATTTAACTTTGTAATCCTATCTTAATGCTTTATTGTGCTTTAGATATTCTTAACATTGATGCTATGTAAACAATCTGATCAACCCGATTATCACTCACGATATCGCACTCCGAGAACCTTCCGCCCGACGGGACGACCGATCCTATCCCGCCGGCTAGGGGTGTGACACTAAGGCCTGTGACAAGATGTCTGGAGAGGATGAATCAACTCTACCACTAGCCATGACAGAACCGTTGGACCCAGAGAAGTTCACCGTAGTTGCAGTCACCAGAGAACAAACTGAATAGCCAGCGCCGCCATAAGAGGCGTCAATTTGGGGAACAGAGAATAAATTAAAGGAGTTGAGAGCTTGAAGAAGAATAAATGTAAATATAGGAACAAAGAACAAACTAAAGGTAGATAAAGGTAAAGCTGATGTCGAAACAAAGCTAGGAACAGTTTCTAATGGTAAATCTGTAAAATTAAATGAAATTATGGTGTTGATGATGGTGTACCCAATTTCTTGCTTCAAGTTGTGGGTAATGAACCCTAATTCCATTTTCAATCTTTCTATCTCCACCACCTCTGTTCCTGTTATCAAACCGTTCCTGAAATCAACCTATCTACAAACCCTCTTCAAGGCACATCATCACTAAACCCTCACCGCTCGTCTGATCCATGAAACGCCGGTGGTCTCCGTCGCGCCTTCGTCGTCTGGTTCCGTGGCGATCTCTATGTTCCTGATAATGTCAGAAGTTTGAGACGACGGAAGTCCTACATCCTCTGGCACTGGATCTGGCTTACGAGCGACTTCGGTTGCCGGTTGCTTTCTTGGAGCCTTTCCGGCCATGGATCTACGAGCTGTTTGTTTTTTTGTTGTGCCATTGATGTGTTTGTTAGCAATATGATTTGGTAGGTGCATAAATTAGGGTTATGCAGGGTGATTTAGGGGAGTGGGGAAGAAGACACAGATAATAATCATAATAAAGAAGAAGGAATCATAAGGGCAAGAATAATGACTATTTTGCCCTTACATGAAAGGCACGTTAATGACTTTTTCGTCTAAAACTAACAGGGTTAGACAGAAAGGACATATTATACAAAAATTTTAAACATTAAGGATGATTTTGGACATTTTTGAAGGAAAATGACATGTACTGAAAAATACAATAAACATAAAGGACGAAACGTGTAATTTACTCTAAAATAAATAACAACGAATAAAGGTGGCATGAATTGATATCAATATCAATTAGAAAATCAAATAAAATGTCTAATAACTCGATGAATTTAGTCATTTGCTTTTCTAGGCTTCAAAAAGAGAAAAAAAAATCAAATGTCTGAGGGACCGTTCGGTAACGTCTGAATTATTAAGTGATGAATGGTTAAGATGTCTGAATGGTTAAGAGGGTCTGAACCATTAAGTTTGGTAACGTCTCAATCATTAAGATGTCTTAATGGTTCAGACCTCTTAACCATTAAGTTGTTAGCCGGTTAAAGTTGTTTGTTTTAGCGTTTGAATGAAATACCCTTTTATTTGAAAAAAACCCTACAAAATCAAAACATGCCCCCTGATCGACCTCCTCTTCTCATCGCTAACGCTACCTCCGCCTCCTATCGTCGACCTCATCAGCGTAATCGTCATCAACCCCCGTCACGGTCGCGGTCGAGCTCGATGTGGAGCGGCGTCTCCTTTAACCATTGCCATCACCACCGATCTCCTCCTCGATGGGATCTGTTGCGCCGTGCGCCGTGGGATATGCTGCCATCGCCATTGACCTCCGTCACGGTTGTGATCAACCTCGATGTGCAGTTGTGCCTCCTTCAACCATCGCCATGGCCATCGACCTCCACATAGATAGGATATGTTGTGTCGTGCACCGTGGGATATGGGAGGCGGTGACCGGCATGGGAGAGGGCAATGGTGACGACCGATGAAGTTTACGACCGTGGGATATGGGTGGCGGTGACCGGCGTGTCTGGAGCAAGGAGCTAGAGAGGGGAGGCGATAGGAAGAAGGATTAGATTCTCATTCAGACTTGGCTCAAGATCTGAATGATTTAGAGGCTGATTCAGACGTTTTTTTTCGTTTAGCCATGAGAAACAAACGGTATGAATCTAAATGGTTCAGATTCAGACCTATTCATACTCATTCAGATGCTACCAAACAGCCCCTAACCTCATCTAGTTGTTTGGCATTTTTCTCTAATTTTGTAATGATGTTAATATCACTTCAAGTCAACTTTATTTATCATTTTTATTTTAATTTGTATTTCATATTGCGGCCGTCAACTTTATTTAACATCTCTATAATATGTTGATCATATTGAATTAAAAAAATATATAATGAATTAGTTAAAAATAAAGAAATAAATGAAAAAAACTTTTTTTAAATCACTCATTTTAGTAAATAAATTAAGATCTATTTGAAAAAAAATAAAGTAAAAAATCCTCCTAGCTAATATCATTTTATATGTCGGATAAATTCAAACCTTCTTTAGCCCGCATCGATTGGAAAGTAACTAATGTTTATTTAATTAAAAAAAACTTTGATCAACATATTTTAATTGATATTTTCATATTATTATACTAGCTTATAGACCAGTGTGTTACACGGGTTTGTACAAAAAAAAAGTATATATTATATTATGTTTACATAAATATATGTAATGTGTTAAAAAAATAGACGTCACAACAGTATTTTTATTATGTACAACAATCATTTTAATAAAAAATTACAATGACTAATCACAAATCTCTAAATATTTCTTTGTACACAACATTTGTTGTTTTGTTTGTAACTTTGTCATCTTTATCAACTATCAAACAACTTCAATCCATCTTTACTTTTAACTCTTGACAATGCCACATACAATTGACCATAACTAAAAACTGGTTGTTTCAAATACAAACCAACTCTACATAGTGATTGCCCTTGACTTTTATTTATTGTCATGGCAAAACATACGGCGAGAGGAAACAGAGTTAAAAAGAATTAACTTGGAGAGTTAATTACAAAGAGCAATAACTTCATGTTCAAAAAACAGAGTTAAACATAATTAAATAACTTAGTTTATCCATCAACATATACTATGACCATTAGGACACTTCTTAATTCTTAATAACATTGACTAAATATAAAGCAAATGCAGGTTATATTGCATCACAAATAGTAACCCAATATAATTATCTAAGTAGTGCAGGAACACAAATAATGAGAGATGGAATTAGACATAAAGATCACCAGAATGCGAACCTCATAATTTGAAGACCAAACAAGGTGTCTAGTGCAATTTGGGGACCTATTGTCAATGCAGGGTGCAGAACTCCACTCTTGACTTAGGTGGAAGACACTGCCATCTTGTGCTGGAGCTAGGAAGCTCTGCATACTACTTGAACATTGTATATCTTCTTCACAAATAATTCTTGCACCACTATGGAATTCTCTTCTGGTAAAACAGCGCATCCAACTGCTGAGAGAAGTAATTTACATCCAGCATAAACAATAAAAATATATCCGTTATTTAATAATCTCAGAAACAACAGTTGTACACTTGCAAGAAGCATGTAGGTATATTCTGGGTACATGTACACAAATGTAAGACAACATACCTGCACATGTGCGCGAGCACGAAGCCACACATATTGATTATTCAACACCATGTTTAACGTAATAGTCCATAATTTTTAACCGTTAAATTACTTCAAGCTTAATGAAAGAAAACAGCAGTACCAAATGTTCATATGAAATAATTGAGTAAACCAAAGTCTTAATTGATACATGATGGACTAACCTTTGAATTAACAAATTGAATCAAAACCAATGTTCATTCCCCTTTTAAAACAATTGAATTAACAAAACATATTATATTAACAACTGAATCAACACAATGGCTAATTTACCCTTATCATATTACATAAGTAGAACTTCAACATACTCCTTACAAGTTACAAGATTAATAAACCAGATAACCATACAATTGAAAACCAAGTCACGTTGCAAGATTGCTTTATGTTTGAGAAAAAAAAATTTGATTTTAACTACTGACTCAAAATGATAGTTTGATGAATGATTTGAGCAGATTGATATATAATGATTTCAAATTATAATTTATACTTTCATGCGTCATTTTAGAGAATTCTGGAACAAATAGGTGGTATCCAAAACGATTGTGGCTCTACGCGCGGTCAATCTAATGATGTTTACCTGAAATAAAATAATCAATCTTAATAACGTTAACCCTAAAAACGATTTTATCTTGATGATCCTATGAAGAAATATAGGAATGACGATGAACTCCGAAGATTGGGAATCATAAATATTTACGGGTGATTATTAGGGTTTATGTTTAGATCATTGACAAAATAAAAAGGATAAGACTAACAGATGACGATCTTTTCATCGATTCAGAACTTGTGACATGGATCTATTGCGGAAGAAGCAGCTGGGGAAGAAGCTATCAATCGGAGCAAACGAGCGTGATATGAAGCTTTTAGGGTTTCCTGAGGATAAGAAGTGGGTATAAAATGTGGGTCGGGTAATACCCGCGTGTGAAAGATAAGATTTTTGGGGGGGGGGGGGAAATGAAAGGGGTGTACATTATGGTGAGGACACGTGTTGTGGAATGGAAACAATTATAAGCCAAATTTTCCTGTATTATTTTTTTATATTTAAAATTATCAAACAAATTTTTTAACGTGTTATTTTTAATTTGCAAACTGATATAATATTCATTATTGTTTTTCAAACTTTCCCATATTATCTGCTAAAAATTAATTATTGATTTCAAAGTACTAAATTAATTCTCTATTTATCAGATATCTTCCTTAAAATAAAACGAAATCTCTTCTATTAACACCTTATTTTGAGCCTAATTTAATATTTAACATTCAAATTTTTTGATTCACTTTAAACTCAACTATATTTTGTATTGTCAGGATTAATTATGTTATGTTGTTGTTTTACAACTATATTTTATTATAGAAAATCAATTATTCTGAGTATTTAAAGATTTGATATTGGTGACTATACTTTATATTAAAATTGATTGTTGTACATAATAAAAATGCTTTTGTTGACAAAAACTTATGTAAACATTATATATTATATATTTTCTTTATACAAACATGTGTAACACACGGATGTATAATGTAAATTATACATACCGTCTAACATTTCCTTTTTCAGAGTGGTTTTTTGTTTCATAAACTTCTCGAATCTTGAGAACCACTTTTTCAAAAAATTTCCTTGCATTTTAGTACCCTAAAAAACACAAGTAAATACAAATTTGTGTATAAATAAAAAGTATAAAATAAAAGAAAAGTTGAGCGAAATAACAGGTTCAAATAAAAAATATATGAAACAAACCTGCTCATCCATTATATGAAACATACATGGTCATCCATTAGAATCATCTCAATTGAGTATGTTTCAGAGGGATTGTTGAAGATTGGTTGTGTCCACATTTGAATAATTGTAACCTTTATATTATAATTGTCATTTGCGACATCAACATCATTCAAAAAAGTGATATATGTTGCCTCCATTACTCTTTTTCTGATATGCGTAACCATTTAATAAAAATAATAACAATTAGTAACAAAATGACATAAATTTATACTTGATTTACATTTATTGTCTACTAACTGCATGCATAACTACATAGATAATTATCACAAATTATAAACTGCATACATACCTACACACAAGTCATAATAATTCAGTCCCACATACAACCTATAAACACAAAATCAACTGATAAGAACATATCTACTTAAATTTATCATTAGGTCTTAGGTGTTGTCTCTTTCAGACCTGTATAAATAACTGATTATACACATACAAAACTACATCTCTGCATACATACAATACTGCATACATACATACATATTGGGCATCAAAATGCTACCCAAATGAGTAATAATTACATCACGAGTAGGGCGGGTACATGGTTTCTTTTCAAGAACTTAACACAACAAAACATCCCCTCAACGGCTCAATAGTGTTGGCCTTTTGAGAAACAACCCACCATCTTTTAGTGAGAAACAAAGAAAAGTTGAAAACATAAATCTAGATAAACAACTCTGCATACAAAAGGCACAAAACTCATAATAACTCAATCCCACATACAACATATAAATACAAAATCAACTAATAAGAACATATATACTCAAATCTATATACATACGTACATAAATATAGATACATAAATCTGGTCATTCTTAAATCACTTTGAGGTGAGTCCATACATACATATACTACTGCATACATACATACATACATAACTACCTATACACATGATTATGGATTCTAAGATGAACTTGAAACAATTTTGATAATAGGTGAACTAACCAAATGTAGTTTAGGCAAGAGTCGAACCAGATCAAGCAGCTCCTCTGCACAATATAAGTACCTATACACGATTGTGGCTCTACACGCAGTCAATCCGATGATGTTTACCTGAAATAAAATAATCAATCTTAATAACGTTAACCCTAAAAACGATTTCATCTTGATGATCCTATGAAAAAATATAGGAATGACGATGAACTCAGAAGATTGGGAATCATAAATATTTACGAGTGATTATTAGGGTTTATGTTTAGATCATTGACAAAACTGAAAGGATAAGACTTACCAGATGATGATCTTTTCATCGATTCAGAACTTGTGACATAGATCTATTGGGGAAGAAGCAGCTGGGGAAGAAGCTATCAATCGGAGCAGACGAGCGTGATATGAAGCTTTTAGGGTTTCCTGTGGATAAGAAGTGGGTATAAATGTGGGTAGGGTAACACCCGCGTGTGAGATAAGGTTTTTAGGGGGGGGGGGGGGAATGAAAGGTGGTACATTATGGTGAGGACACGTGTTTATTGAATGGAAACAATTATTAGAATAGAAAGATGGTACATCCAAATTTTAATATTTCGTCATTTTAGCTTGTCTATAAGAGCCGTGTCAATGTTTGATGACAAACAAAACTATCATCAAACCTACTATTTCCGGGACCCATTTTAAAATTAGGAAACATCATATGATTTAGAAAACAAATATATGCTAATTTGATAAATATTTGTTGGGTTAGAGAAATCATGATATACAATTAATTTGGATACATGTAATGTAAACAATAAGTATAAAGTATTTTTTGATTTAAGGAGCAACGAGACACCGCACGAGACACAAACGAAAACAACTGACAACCAGAAAACCCCAAGAGCACAACAAAGGATATAGTTTAATTTGATATTTATTAAATATTATTATTTTGTTGATTTTTTTTTATTTTTAGTGCAACTACAAGTCAAGAGAAGGTGTGAGTGTGTGTGTTTCAATGCAATCTTAAGAGCTCTTTCATATGAACTTCATATATTCTTTATCTAAGGAGATTGAGAGCATGTAAGAGATAAACAATGTAATTTTGTTAAATACAAAGCTACTACTATTATACATGATTTCTTTATTTATCGATTTATATTGTATCTCAGATTTCTTTATTTATCAATTTATATGCTTAATCTTCACGAATTGGGTAGATTTTATTCTGATAGTCGGCTCAACCATTTTGATGGCTCTAAGTGAACTAAAGATTTGAGGTCATTTCTAGTGTTCAAATGTTTATCGTTAAATTATAGAATTTTTGATTGTGGTTGGAGTGAGTTGAGTCACATATTGTATGAATAATATTTTACTTTTGTTTAGAAACATTGAAGGTTATTTTACCATATATTTTGGGTTTTGGGTCAATTAGATAATCTAATACACCTAAATTTTATGAGTGATTTGAAAACAAAAAATAATAAGAATATAAAACACTAGACCATCATAACTTTAACAATGCGATCGATGATATTTTTTAAGTTTTTAAATCACTCAAAACATCACAAATATTTTGAGTCGACGAGCCACCACATTAGACAGTTTAAAATTATGTATTAAAGGCTAATAAACATAGATTTTTACGATGTAATGTGCTGCATAATTTTAAAATTGAAGGTCCTAATAGTTTGAGAGGCCTAAACACAAACCTAAAAATTAATACATTGAAGTCGCCTCTTCTATTCTGCAACCGTTCTTGCATGTTGCATGTTATAAAAAAAATGAAAATGAATCATAATAAATTATGATAAAGTTATGATAAATTATGATAGTCGATCAAACACGTTTTGGGTTTTTACATTGCAAAATTACTTTGAAACATCGGACAATATGTCAGCGACAAAAATCTTGTCGTCTTTGAGGCTTTGAGACTGGATGTTTTCGCTGACGACATGTCTTCGCACAACTCATCACGAAAAGGTATTTTGTTGAAAATTTAAATCAAAATAACTTATTAATTTACCGTTCTTGACATCCGTTAAAAAAAGTTTTTCAGCATTTTATTATTTTGGATACTAGAAACAATATGAGTAAAAATAATAAATCTGTTATAGTTTTCTTTTAATTATTTCTTCAAAGTTTTTTTTTTTTCAAATCTTTTAACAACTATATCTATATAATAACAAACTTTACCAAACCAAAATTGACAACTAATTATAAATACAAACAATCAAATTACATGAATTTCTCTATTGCAATACGAACCATCAAATTATCTCACAAACTAACAAACATCTTATTTTCATCCTTTTCCCTTTTTTTTTCTTGTTTTAATGCAACGATTTTGTCTTGAGTTTGTTTTATATTTATATTCAATTAGTGGATAAATAGTTTCTTACATTTAATACTTTCTTATTGGAAGTTAGATACAGAAGACACACAAGGCATTATAGCCTAGCGGCATCCTGGTGATGAGAGATAAGGTTCAGGAACCAAATGGTCATATTCAAATCTTATAATAGGGTTTTATCTAGGGATGAGCGTTTGGTACCTGGTACCCGTACCGGTACCCATACCGTACCGGTACCGAACCGGTACCTGTTTAGTCTATAGGGTACCGGGACCGGGACTCATTTTTACTAAATTTCGGGATCGGGACTAGTGGGTACCGGGACTAGGTACTTTACCGAAATATACCCTTAGTCCCGTTAGTACCTGGAACTAGTTTTTATTAATGACATTGTTATTATTATATTACATACTATTTTTTTCTGCAAATCAAAAGATAATCATCTTTCAACTCTACGAGGTTATTTTCATATTTTGTTTTTTATTATTTGTAGGAAGAAGGTGAGGCATTTGTTGAGGTAAAATGTTTAATTTTTTTTTAACTATATATCTATTACATTATTTAGTTATAATTTTTTTTCGAACTATATATCTATTACATTTTTTTGTTGAGGAATCTTAATACTTTGATAAAAGTTTTATCAAAGTATTAAGCTTCCTTCGAAACTGCTGACTTGGTGATGGATATGATTAAATAATATTGTTGGTGACACAGTGATCCAAAAATTAGTCATTCAAAAAAAGACACAAAAGACACATTAAAAACTACATTTCTGACTTTTCCTATAATACCACAACTTCAACCATGTCTATCGCAAAGGCCATGATGTAATCTTGTTGCTCATCCACCACCAATCTCCCACCTGATTCCTGTGTTATTTGAGTAAAAAAAATTAAATTCTTTTTTCTGTATGAAGAAAAAGAATAAACATATATTATTTGTTTTTGATAAAATCTATGTTTTTAATAAAATTAGGTTGAATAACGGAAGTAAAATAGTAACATACCGGGCCGGCCTAACGGGCCCAGTAACCAAATCAAGAGCTTAAGACCCCCAAAAATATAAGGCTCCTTATTTTTTTAAAAATTTCATATGCAATGATGTTTTTGTAGGGTGCGGGCTTTCTTTTAACTTGCGGGCTTTAAAAATAATAAAAGACACAACAAATACATATATAAAAGCATTAAAGGCCGCAAATGTGTGATTAGCTCATTTGTTAGAGGCCTGTCTTTTAAAATGAGATATCATGGGTTCAATATAATGCAACGGTGTAATTATGATGTAATTTAGGTAGAGTAAGCTTAGTCGTTCAAAAAAAAAAGCATCAAAGGCCAATATAAAAGTTTTTTAATATTTAATTGAAAAATGTTTTTTAAAAAATTGATTATGAACATTTTATTAAAGAATTTGGTTTTAAAAAAACCTAGGAAAATAAATTTAATCTGAACATTTTTACATGTCAATGTAAAACAATTTTTTTTTAAAAATTGACCGTATATAAACTTTTAGTTTGTTATTGTTGGTTTGAAGACCACATAAAATACGAATAATTTTTAACGTAACCGTTAGTGAAAAACCCCGACTTTTTGTTACACTTATTACCATCAAAATGGTTGAGCCGACACTCGTAGCATCTGCTAAAAAAAGTAAAAAAAAAAAAACTTAGAACTTATTATAAGCTCAATTACTAACACGTAACTAATCTTTTGTTCATTCAATTTCTTGTTTTTGTACGTAAATCTTACCCAGTCGAATAGTCTTCATCATATTTGAAGTCTCAGCTCCTCCTGCAGTCCCTTTTTTGTACACTCTTTTCTCTCTCACTTTTAAAGTCTAAAGAGTAGAGCTGGTAAAACGTGTATTTAATAAAACACGATTATATCTGTTTAGCAAAAAGTTCACTGTTTTTGCTACTTCATCATTTCTATTTTGGCTACTTAAAACATAGAATCGTCACACTTAAATCACAAAACCAAGTTTTAAACAAGTCGATTTCATTTTAATATATGCATTAATCGTCTCTTCTCTAACATGCAGAGCCGTTTATGAGAGATTAGGTGCCCTGTGCAAATACTAAAATTGGGCCCCTATGTATACATGTGTGATAATTAGTTTGTAACTAAATATGAAGTGATTTAATTTGTTTTTTTGACCTAAATTTTAATTGTAATGAGTTAATAGGTCATATGTTTAAGGAAAAAGTTTTTCTTTTAGCTTTTATAAAATTCGTAATTGGGTTAAATATATTTAAAAACTTGGAATGTAAAATATATGTGTTTGTTGTAAAATAAATTAATTAATATAAATAATGTATACAAATTTTTTAAAAAAATTTGGGCCCCCTAAAATAATGGGTCATGTGCGGTCGCACCTCCCGCACTTGCTCTAAGACCCCATTGCTAACATGTTTAACACGATATAACGTATTTTGTCAGTCCTACTCAAAAGTTAAGGGATAGCCTATGAAGTTTTTGTTGTCTTTAAATTCCAATTGCGGTGTTTTTATTATTGTATCTTATTTTTTTAAATAGAGCTTGAGGTGAGTTGAGTTTAAATTTTATATTTCTACAAGGAACAAGACTCAATCCTAGATGAGGTTTTAGCTTGATTTGCTTCGTTTACAACCATAATTAAAATAAACTATTATCCAATAAATGTTCGATCTATGAAATTAAGTAAAGTTGTTATGAAATGTTTAAAAAATCATTTTCAAAAAGGCTAAGAAATTTTTACCTTAGTTTATAGAAAATATCTATGTACAACTAAAAAAAAATTATTTGTTTTTTTTTAAAAGTAACTTGATTTTTTTAATATAAACCACTATGAATATAAGAAAATAATAATAATATCATTACTTATGTTATATTATTTTTTCGACAAATTAAAGAAAATATGTTTTAGATTTCAAATAGTTTCGGGCTCTGCCATTTATTGATAAGGGTATTTTAATCATTTCTAAAAAAATTAACAAATAATGTAAGTATTAGCTTAAAGGCCAATTTGGGCTAGCCCACTTGATAGAGGCATTGTCTCTTAGAAAGGAGGTCTTGGGTTCAAATCCAAGCAATGGGGAAAAATTGGGTGTAATTTAGGAGTATGAGTAAGATAGTATTGTCATACAAAAAAAAATATTAGCTTAAAGGAACTTGTTTAGATAAATGGGAGTTTTTTTTTCTAAATATGTATTTATGGAAAAATTATTTATCAAAATGATTGATTTGAAAATATTTATCAAAATGAGTGTTTTTCATTTATTTCTTAATTTTTAAATATTTATTACATTTTTTATTTCAATCAACATATTATAATATTTTTCTATTTTCTTCAATCTATGATAATTAAACTAAAAACAATTATAATAAAATAGTTAAAAATAAATAAAAAACACCCATTTTGATAAATATTTTCAAATCACCCATTTTAGTAATAATTTTTACATCGCCTTTTGAAAAAAACTCAGATAAATGATCGAATGCATTTTAAAATATTAATGGTTGAAACGTGCAACTATAAAAATATCTAAAGAACTGTATAATTTATTCTTAACATAATCTAGCTTGTGATAGCTTGCTTTTAATAATCCTTACCAGTAATAAAAAAATTGATTTTAATTTGGTTTTATCGTAATTATTTTCATTTAAAAATTGATTTATGCATATAAAGAAATGCTTCGTAATCACCGTAGGAAGAAATTTGTGTGAATAATTTTAAGGCCCTTCCCATTCTTACAACACTCCCGATGTGAGACATCTTCCGGTCACTTATACAGACCGTACAGGGCAGGGGCGGCCCTGAGATTTAGCGTGCCCAGGACGGACGGAAAAAAAAGGCCCCCTAAAGAATTCAAATATTAAAGTGGAGGTGCTCAAAAAACTGTTTAATACCGAAAACCGAAACGTAATCGTAACTGAAAAAATCGAATCGAATTCTGAATTCGGTTTTCATTTTGGTTCTAATTGTTTCAAAATTCCGAATTCGGTTTTCGGTTCGGTACCTAACCATATCCGAATTTTGGTTTTTGATTCCAATTTTTTTATAAATTTGGTTTGTTTGGTTAACCGATTAAACCGAATTCAAATTTAAATTTATTATCTTATTAATAATATATAAGATTGAATTCGGTTTACTCGGTTGAATACGGTTTATTCAGATCGGTTTATTTGGTTTTTAATTGGTTTTATTCGGTTTATTCAATTGAATTCGATTTATTTGGATCGGTTTATTTGACTTTTAAGCGGTTTATTTGGCTTTCAATCTGTTTATTTGGTTTTAACCGGAATTAGAACCAAATCACTTCTCGAATTCGGTTCGGTTTTTTGATAAGGTAAAAAATTGAAAACCGATTAAACCAGACCGAATAAACCGTTAACCGAACCAATTGACATATTTAGTTTAAAGGACATGAAAATAACTTAATATTCTTTAAGAAAAATTATTTTTTGCACCATTAAATAATGTTTTTATAAATGTTTCTTTTAGTTCGATTCGCCTTATTAATTCTCATTTGAATGAATCTGTATATATACGTATATATAAAAAATTTTGTGCCCCTCTAAAAAATGGGCCCGGGACGGGGGTCGGGTTTGCCCCTCCCCCGGGCCGCCCTTGGTACAGGGTCATATGACTCGTATAAAATCAGTCAAACCAACAAAATCTGCGATCAATGATGTGTTAGGTTGATTTGTTTTTATCCTGGTTGTATAGTGTTATAGAGTTTGTATATATACGAAGTTATATGGGCGTACGTGGTCTGAACTATTTTATACGCATTTCTTTCTTGCTACAACAAGTTGCAACCTGGCTTGGTGTAAGGCATATTACTTCGCTTCATACGAAAGCAAGAAGTTAGGAGGGCGAATATTTTATGGGTGACTGACTACTTGCCACAAATCGCAAGAGCATTAGATATTGTTAATTCTGATATTCTTGAGTCCATGATGACACATTTTCGACCCAAGAGGATTGGTTGTGCTATGTTGACGACCATGCTTATTGTTGCTGATATCCCAAAGATAGGATTGAGATTTTGTTTGCAAATGTGTGTTCCTTAGGTGGCTCAGCCATTGCATGATATATATTTATTATGATTGATGAGACTCAGCCAAGAGCACAAGAGCATCTTTAACCTTAAGCTAGAGCAGTGACATCTACAACCACAAGCACCACCTCCTGACGTATGCCGACTTGTTATTAGAGATCCCGTAGTTCGAGATCATGCTCAACGGTTGCATTGGCTCAAGGATTTAGCGATGTGACAGGCAGACATCACGATCACTATTGCAACACATTTTGCTATTCAGCTACCACCAACTCAACAAGACTACGATGCTAATGATACTGGTGATAATCTTTAGTATGTAGCTTTTTTCTTTATTATTGTACAAATTGTTTCTTCTTTGTATATATTTATTTGTTATGTGGTTGTTTTTAGTTTGTATAATTAATAATTATGCTTATTGTTTATAACCAAATGATTATAAAATACTGATTAAAAAAAATTTAAACATTACTAGGGCTGTAAACGAACCGAACGAACACGAACGAGCCCTTGTTCGTGTTCGTTCGTTTAACTTTTAACTTGTTCACGAACGCTTACTGAACGAAAATTCTTGTTCGTGTTCGTTCATTAAGGATTTAGCTTGTTCACGAACGCTAACGAACACACATTATTTAAACAATAAAAATCAACAATTTTAATCTCAAGAAATGGATATAATCATTTATAAATATATAAATTAAGATATTATAGTATTAAACCTAAAATAACTTTAAGTATTATGGTATTAAACTAAAAATTAAAAAAAACAAACATTTAATGAATAAATATAATAAATGAACTTAACCGAACATAAACGAACGTAAATGAACATGTTACCGAACGTTCACGAACACAAATGAACGAACACGACCTCTGTTGATGTTCGTTCCTTTAACTAAACAAACGGAATTTCTTGTTCGTGTTCGTTCGTTTATTAAACGAACGAACTTCCCGCCGAACGGTTCACGAACGGTTCGTTAAACGTTCGGTTCGTTTACAGCCCTAAACATTACAATAATTAATTGTATTTGTTAACAAGGTTAGTTATATTTAATTATTAAACACAAAAATAATATTTTTAAAAAAAAATTAGTGAATCTTGAACAATGATTTGCAAGAACACAAAAGATGTTTTATCGGACCTCATGACCCAAAATTCAAGTATTAGTTTATATCAATAATGAATTTCATTTGATTTGTCATACCAGTTTCATAATCATTACACTTACTTATCCAATCTAATCTTCTTTTTAAACAGAAAAACAATCGATTACTGGTCAAGCAGTAGCTTCCTACTGTTATAAAAGCTAGTAGTGTAATTTCAGTTTTATTTTTTAGCTAATTATACTATCAATGGTTAAAATAGGTATTCATTTACTTACTATAACTAGGTCAAATTAGGGCTATAATCGAACCGAGTCGAGTCGAGCCAGCCATGGCTTCAGCTCGGCTCGTGGATTTTTGAACCGAGCCGAAATTTCTTTCGAGCCAAAAATTATAGCTTCAGCTCGGCTCGTAAAAAACTTCGAGTCACGAGCCAGCTCCTTTTGTTTCTTCCACTTTACACACACACACACATATATATAGGGTAGAGATATTTTAAAAAGGGAAAAATTCTTAATAAATATAAGAAGGAATATGGGTCGCCAATCTTTGGTGTTTAACGGTTGTGATTTTGACGGTGGTAATGTTGTAATTATTATGATGTTTTATATAAACACCAATTAAAAACAAGGGTAAATAAGTAAATTTGGTGTTTTGAAAATGTTTCGCCTGCATAAAAAAAACGGAGCCATAATTCCTTCAATTAAGCCGTAAAAATTGGGGGAAAACAACCTAATTTTGAAGAAGAATATTACAAGTATCCATGGCGTCTCACAATCGTTCCAACATAAAAGATGAAAGTAAGATGTTCTTGATTACGAAAAATTAAGTTTAAAGTGTTTTTATTGTTTTTAAAAGTTCTTAACCTTTTGTTCAGAAATTAGCAAAAAACAAAAGCTGAAATCGACAAACAAATCCGAAGCGTTGTCTCCTATCAAATTCGAAGCATCCAATGATCCAAATGAGGTGTATTGCATGCACATTATGTTTTTTCCGGTTTATGTTTTTGTTATGTTAATCATGTGTATGGTGTTTAAGTTTTTTATGGTGTTTATGTCTTAGAATCTGGTGTTTTTTATGGTCTTTATGTTAAATTATATTGTTTAGTGGGTTTGTGATGTTTCGCTTAATGTTATTCAAAACTAGAAGTTTGGTGAGCGAAGAATTGAGTGGTTTATTGTTTATGGTGTTTTCACGTTTTATGGCATTCCCCTAAAAGAAAGTTGTATCAGCATACATGATATTGGAAATTTTGAAGACAATTCATTTAGTCAAACAATAGTGGCATGTTGTTACTTGACTTGTAGCAAAAAACGAATTTTTACATAGCTTGCTGAAGACAATTTTACCAATAGTCTTTAATATAAAACATTTTTAAAACCCTTAATCATGTCGGTTACTTTTCTATAACAATAGAATGAGGTGAAGACAATTTTATCATACCTGCCAATGTCAAATTGTTGAAGACAATTCATTTATATGGTGTTTAATTTTTATATGATTTGTATTTTTTAAAATATGATGTTTTTTAGTTTGTGGTGTTTTTTATAATGGGTGGGCTGTTAAGTTATGGTGTTTAATCTTATGTTAAATGCAGATGTGTATATTGTTTAAGATTTCTTATGGTGTTTATAATATATGGTTATGAGTTGTATGTTTATGGTTTTATATTAAAGTTGTATGGTATTTTTAAATTGATGTTGTTGTATATTTTACAGTTAGAAAGAGTGAGAGAATTTCTATGAAAGTATCTTTCAGCAAATTCAAGAACACCAAAACAACCCCATTAATTATATATTGCGAAGGTGATTTAGAAGTTCATACTGAACATCAGAAAATGAGTGAAGGAGTGAACAAAATGAATGACAATAAAGCTCATATTGACCATGATTCTGACTTTTTTTTCAGATGATCAATATGTTATACTCATAGTTGTAAAAGTCGCTAGACGCTAGTCGGGCGACGAGGTACCGCCTAGGATTAATCGGCCCTAGGCGGATTGGAATTTTTATATGTAATTTTACAAATATATTATATACACATATTAATATCAATAATTTAATATAATACTTTCAAATAATTTAAAAAATAAAGTTAAACATATTAAGTCAAGTACTTCAAAGAGTAAACTTAAACACTGGGTTCAAAGATTAGAGATGAATTTCGATGTTAAGTGGCTGGATTCGATGTTTTAGAGACATATTAAAGATTTTGGGTTGAGTAATGTCTAAATAATCATGAAATTGGTCCATTTTTACCATAAAAAAATCAAAAAAATAAAAAATAAATAAAAAATCTGATTAAACCGCCTAGGCCGACTAGGCCCCGTCTAGGACCCGACTAGGCCGCCTAGGCTAAAATTGACACAGTAGCAGGCCGCCTAGGCCTAGGCCGATTTTTACAACACTGGTTATACTACCAGGTAGAAAAACACCAATCAAGAAGAAAATTGTAAACACCACCAATGATAATAAAAAGTCAAAGCAACAGTCTAGTGGGCATACTGAAAATGAAAATCAACCATATTACCATCTAGATGGCAAAAAGACATTGCAAAGAATATCACCGTCAAACCTAATTACTTGGTTTTCTACATTCAGTGATTCCCAAAGGAAAACAATCACTGAAATTGGTTTTGGAATGGTGTTAAATTTAAAATTGGAGAGTATCCCAACTTCTTTGGCATTCTGGTTAGTACATAACTACAATCATCACACAAGCACTCTTAACGTTTGGCAGGCGATTGATACACATAACACAAGAGTTAGTTAATGAGGTGATGGGATACCAATGGGAAGTATACAAGTTGAAGATAAGCGACCTTCTGACAAAGATCCAGTAGTTGCCGAGTGGAGGAGTCACTTTATAAATACCAGTTGGATAAAAAGACCTTATGTAATGGAGTTCTTTAAAAGAATTTCAAATATTAAGGAATCAAACAGGAACTTCATCTTAAATTTTATGGTTGCATTCTTCACTGTAGCTGGAGAAACAAACAAAAACAGTGTGGTCAACCAGAGATTTATAACATCGCTTAAAAGCCACATCAATATACAAGATTTTAATTGGTGTGAGTATGTTATCAATTGCTTAAAGAAGAACAAAAAAACATGGAAACCGGATGCTCATTTCAATCGCCCATTACTACTTCTGGCGGTAAATAACATTATTTATATATTACCTTTTATAATAATCTGAATGATATCATATAATTATCGTACTTTGTATTTTACTGCTTGTTGTAGCATGTGATATTTAAAAGAGGAAAAAGAAAGGATCAAATTTGCATGTTATTGAGTGGCTTACAAGGGAATTCTTACTAATATAGAGAACTATATGGCTAGTTCTAATATTAGTAAGTGTAAAAAAAAGGAAGCAACATCATGGATCTAATGAATCTAAAAAAAGGAAAGCATATATTATGTATAATATATATGTTTGTGTGTGTAATATAATATATATAATGTGTGTGTATATAATTAAATAACTGGTTTTCAAGATGTAAACTAAAACTAAAACAATAACTGAAACCATTTAACTTAACCGGTTAAGGTTTAAAAAAACCGGTCCTAGACTACCGGTTTTTTTAAAAACCTAAAGCCGATTTTAAAAACAGGTTACAAACCGGTATCGGTTCGGTTAATTTGTCACACCCCCAATTTCCCACTCGTGGTGTCAGTCCACGTGGGTGTGACGTGGCCAGAATCACAGCTCAAGGTCATATAGAACACCTCTATATGCAATTTCAAAACACTGTTTGACATACAATTAACAAAATAGTTTGCAGCGGAATACAAAATCACATTGCAGCGGAATAAAACGAGTTTAACAAATGCAGCGGAATCAGAAATTGTCAGACACTACATTGTATCAATAAATAACATAAATAAAATGGTTTTCAAATGATAAGACAGAAATGCATGCGGTTCCTAATGCTCGTCCCTTAAAGTATGCATTCCTGCTATCCATTGCTTATTAGTTACCTGAGAATACAAGTTTAGAAAAAGTGTCAACACAATGGTTGGTGAGTTCACAGGTTTTGATATACATATAGTAATAGAAAGTGTGTCATGCTGTTTATCATATGTTAGTACCGAGCCCTAGGCTCCAAGTGTCAGTGCGTCACTATCGAACTAGACTTGTTTGTCCTTGCCTTCACTGTGTCTCATGCACACAGTAAGTTAGGTCAGAATTTCACGGGTTATGACATTCAGTCAATATTGTGCCCCGTGGGGTTAGTCACACCCAAACGGATCCATTCAAATCAACCACGTTGTTCGTATATTAACGGTAAGACTTTGTGAGGACTTAATACGAGTTCAACACTTAATGTTTGTCTAATAAACCAGCATACGCAAAATGTTTGTACAGTAATAGATGTTTGACTCGATGTAACTATTATTCTCCTCCTATTTAAAAGCGTTTGAAAAGAGTAAAGAGGGGCCGTAAACTCACCTTAGTGATGCAAGTGTAAATCAAGCGTAAGCTCCTGCGTAGATCGTGTGTCGGTCACTGGCAACCTATATCGTACACCGTACGTGAGTTTGTGTAAGTGACCGTGCTAGTGTTTGTGTTAGTGCGCGTGTTTGTGCCCAACAACCTTCGGTTGTTCATGTTTGTCTGTTGGTCCACAATGACCGTGTTTGCTCGTGTTGGCCCACAATGACCGTGTTTAACCGTGTTTGACTAGAGTTGACCAAAGTTGACCGTGTCAAGTCAACGACCCGTTGGTGAACCGTGTGACGGTTGTGAATCGTGTAGCAACGTGTAAGTGTTCGTCGTGTGCAAAACGCGCAAGTCGCGTCTATGGACAACTTACTATTTATAATAAGTTTCCATTTATGGAAAGTTCACAAAGCATAACGGTTTCTAAAGTTCTAACATGCTCGTTAGTCCTACGTGATCATGTTAACACATAACACATTATCATACGAAGTCACATAGGTCGTTTATAACATGTTAGCACACAAAAGTTTCCATTTATAGCATACGTGACATCGGAGACCATCTAATCTAGCATAAAATCATCATATTACAACATAATAAGCCATTTAGCATGCTCGAGTCATACAACATATTCATAGTTTGGTTTTTGTAAAAATAAAGTTACTAAAAATAGTAACTTTGTAGTTTTGCATAGAAATAACCATTCTAACATTTCTAAACCAATTTTCATATCATCATTTATCATGTTAAGCCAATTATTATCATCAAAGCATGCTCACATAACCAAAATGATCATTTATCAATATTGGGTCCACAAAAGTTACTATATTTAGTAACTTTGCTAACAATGACCATAATCAATATCCACATCACATTCTTAAGCTTCTAATCATCATTTTATTCATCAAACAACATATTAACATACATGCATGTTCACCATTTTAACCATATCCCTATTTTGTAACTAAAAAGTTACTATAAATAGAAAGATTATCAAAAATCATGTTTTTTATCATTTTAACCCAATCTAATCATGGGTTAATCTTCTAGTATCATCAAGAAACATATCTAAATACTCACAATCATCTCAACCATCATGGATCATACATGCATGCATTCAAAATGCTATAAATCTTCATTTTAAGCATAGTAACATATGTACAACAACTTGGATCATTACAAATCACCATTACAACATCATAGATCATCAAGAAATACATTTAAACTATCAAACCCAGAAGCAAATCTCGTGCATGTGGGTGATTCGTGCTTGCATGTGTGTTTTAGCACTTGCATGTGTGTGAAATGATGTGCAAATGAATGTTTTAGCCACAAGAACTACCTCAAAGGCTCAATAACTGAGAAATGTTGGTGTTAGCAGCTTCTACAAGCTCCTGGAACACTGATTCGAGTAGAGGTGAAGTGGTGGTGGTGTCAAGCTTCCAACGTAGTTCTTCAAGCTTCCAATCTCCACCCCAAGCTTCTACAAGCTTGTTAATGGCTTCTAACAGGGTAAAAATGGAGTTTTCTGGTGGGAAAGACGATCTTGAGTGCCTCGTAATCGAGAAGTGGGAAAATAGGTGGCTAGGACATGATGGCATCTTGGTTTTATAAGATTTTGCCGTCTGACACCTGTCGCGTACCGCGACACTAGGCCAGAAAAATGCTTCGCGCTACGCGAAGGAATCCGGGAGTCAACTCCTCGCGACGTCTGTCGCGCACCGCGACAATGCCTCCTGTTGGGCCATCGCGTACCGCGATGGGCCCCTGGAGAGCCCAATAAACCTAGTTTAATGGGTTTGATCCGTTCGTCGCCGTTTTCACGTTTACGAACTATCGTTTGACCTCGTTTGAACTTCTAAGTTCGATGTGTGAGTGTTCATACTGTCGTGCCACGTGTCACACTAAATTAAACTAATTCTAGTGCCACGTGTACAAATAGTATTTAAATAAATATTTAAATAAAATCAAAGCTGACCTGAAAATTACGGGGTGTCACATAATTGGTTCTTTGTGCATATATGAGAACATGAATTTCAATATTGAACAGCGTTATTGTAAGGCAATTAAAAAATAATTATATATATATATATATATATGACGCCCCGTTAGCAGTGCGCACATATAATGTATATATGTGTCGACAGCTCTTGAGGGGCAAAAGTAAAATTGCACTAATTTTAACGTTATTTTACTTATTCGGTGAAAATAACGTTAAAATCGTTTCGGACGGTTGATCAAGCATCATGAGCCGAGGGTCTCACTGGAAGCAGCCTCTCTACCCCTACGGGGTAGGGGTAAGGCTGTGTCACACCCCGGGCCGGCGGGAACGGATCGTGTTTTCCCGTCGGGCGGAAGGTTCCCGGGGCGCGATATCTTTGAGTGATAATCAAATGATCAGATTGTTTACATAGCACATGAGATATAAATGAGAAATGCTAATCATGACATGAAATAGAATTACAAAGTTAAATTACATTGTACATCATAATTTAACTAAGTAATCTAATCAAAAAGAATCAATGAGTTTATATCTTGAACTGTACAAGATATACAAAAGTGATTAACTGATTGTCATCCAAAAGTATGCAATCAAAATTAAGCTAGGTCTCCTATAAGTCCACTAGCTTAACACTTGCACATTTGTATCTACACCTGTCCGTCACCTGAGAAAACATGCATTTAAACAAAGTCAACACTAGGTTGGTGAGTTCATAAGTAAGTAAATTGAAAACCATTGAATTGATCATGCACACATCCACAATGTCATACTTGTTACTTGTAATACTTGTTTCATCTGTACCACCCAATGACCTCTCCTTAGTTATATGTACAAGTAATGTATCACCTGATCAAGTATGCTTATATATAGGGAATCCTGAAAGGGTCAAGCCCAGACGCTATCCCACCACATACTCAGTCAAGTTCCACACCACTTGCGATACAACTAAAGATATCCATTTCCCCGCTTATTCATCTCCATTGATATGTATTCAGTTATTGTATTGATGATAGAATAATATATTGTATGGGGTTTAATTATCAAACCGAAGTATTGATAACCCTCGATGTATTAAGGAGTTTAGATTAATATAATCCTGTCCTTGTATTATGCTATACTTGAGGTGGGTTAACTGATGATACTCTATTAAATATTAAGAGTGTGAGTTAACCCCTTTGCAACTTGTTCTTGAACCATAGTGCATAGAGCCTAAAAGGAATCCATTGAAATCCTCACGTAATCAGATTTCAATGCATCCGATTTATCTCTATCACTTTGCATGTCTATTGTCCTCAACGAAATCTATTACTAGTAGTGTAACATGAGAGCAGATCACCTTCTCAACCTACTAGTCAATAGGGTTTTCGCTGGATTAATTACTTATCACTGTAGATTAATATCACCATGTGTCGCTTACCAGAACCTGACTTGAGGTCGCCCTGTCACCGGTCATACGTTACCGGCCAATGAATTGTTACGATCAACATACTAGCCCTACATGCTAGAGGTTTGTCAAACCTATGGTACCACTATGCTATCGTCGGTTTAGTCACGTCAAACTAACTGGTCAGCGAATTTAAGGGACTTACATGATCACTTGAACAAATTGGCACATGATTGAAGTGATATAATGCAAACAGGTCAAATGTAACTAATTGTAATTGTATTCACTTGTACTCTTGTTCTCATTGTAATATGTTCTCCGTGATATTAACAAAGTTAAATAAGAACTAGTCTTATTAAGTTATGTTAATTAATTGAGTGAATGATGTTGTTATCATGAGATTATGTTATCATGATTATCATTCCATGTTCCTTGTTCTTCTTGTAATATGTGTTGAGTTGTAAAGTTAAGTGCTATAAGAGCTAGTCTTAATACACTTATTTAACTCTTGTATTGAATGATGTAATAAAGATATATTATCTTTATATCATTCTTGTGTTATGTTTATGAAATCATGTCATCATTTTTCCTTGTAATTGTTGTAATGTCATTTCTTGTAAGAATAACTAAGTGTTGTAAGAGTTAACTTACTACTAAGTTATCCTATTGTATCGATGAGTTATGATATTATAATATCATCATCATCTATCTTTCCTGTATTCTTGAATTCAAACAAGCATGCATACAATGATTTATGATAATAAACAATTTAATATCAACTAATCAAAGTATTAACAATATGTAAGCAAAACTTTTAAGTAATTAAAAGTAAAGCATGTTTCTCAGCCCCGAGAGTTAAAATCAGTAAAGATTAAAGTAAAAGGGGCATATGAACTCACCTTGTAGTTGTTGAGGGTTGACTTAGCTTAAAAAGGAAAAATGCACGCGCTCTTTAATTGTCCTTGTAGTTGTGTTCACGTTCCTGTATTGGTTTCATGACGTATTTAACTTATAAGTATAAATCGTAGGTTTTGTGCGCGTGTACGTGTTAGCCCTAACGTTGATTGTCACCTCTTGAGTTCGATTCCCATTCGGCCCAATTAAATTCAAAAGTATTATTGACACGAGCTAGTTTAATTTACAAGAAGTGTAGATTTGTAAGTTATGGTCAAGGGCTTGATCCCCATTGTTTCTCCTTGTCTTTAACTCGATTCCTTTGTGAGAATTTAAATAACTTACTATTCTCAATTGTTCCAACACAACGGTTTATAGTTTTTCCTAATGAAATTACAACTCCCGTTTCTATTAAATGACACCCTTAATTATTTGATTCTCAAATTTAGGTTATTTTGAAACTCATGGGCCGAATGTGAGTCGTGTGGGTCGCAATTCGCGTGTGCCTAAATTAAACAACATGGGCCAAAAACGCATGTGGGCTGCACAAAATGGATCAGGTTTAATGTTGGGCCGAGCTTAAACACTTGGGCTAACGAAGTGAAACTGGGTGGGCTAGAAGCTGTTGGGCCTGTTGGGCCTGTTGGAAATTGGGCTTCAAAAAGGGATGCCTTGGGCTTTATGTGGGCCGAACAACTTATCCCAATTGTGGTCGTCTAATTGCTGGCTCAAGATGTGGGCTGTAACCCAACGATTTAATATGGACTCACAGTTGGGCCTTAGTTATTTGAGTGGGCTTTAACAAGGAAGTGGGTCAAGGTTAATGCTATGGGCCTGAACATTTGAGGTGGGCCGAATTGTTTACATCATCAAATGGAATTTCAGTGTGCCCAACGAACAGAAGTGCAGCTCCAAGAAAAGTCATGCATGGTTTACATAACAACAATTTGATAAGCAGTTAGGACCAGCGAACCTCCTGGGGTATACACACAAGGTTCGGCCAACACAGCCTACATCTGGAAGGGTTCGTGGTTTTTGACAGAAGGTTCGGCATAGATGTAAGGGTTCGGCTTGCATGGTTCGGTGAACTTGAAAGGATTCGGTTGACAGATGATGCACATGGTTCGGTTGATCCTTCTCATCACCATGGGTTCGTTGGTCAATATAGAAGGCTCGTGAGGGCAGGGTTCGGTTCTGTGTACGTGGGTTCGGCAGATCTAGGTTCGTAAGACCACAAGGGTTCGGCAAAGGAGCCCCAAAGGTTCGTGAATCGACCCAGAGTTCGGCCATGGAAGCTGGTTGGTTAGAGTTCGGCAAACCTCACAGGTTCGGCCCCTCCATGCTTCCCCCACGACCTGCACCTAATTTGTTTCCACGTTTATGATGTTCCAGAAAGGTGTTGTCGAGGATGTGTGGTTCAAAATCACAAATGTTTAGCCGGTTACATGGTTGGGTCGAACAAAGAACTAGAAAACCCAATTTCCCGTGACATTCATGACCTCGTACCTCGATTTCAACTGATGATAAGCTTAGATCCGTTGTACTTCTGTGTAGAGCTCGTCAAGGGCTTCGCGTGGGTTCGAAAATCACCCAAATCGGTTAAGAAACGAGCTAGATATGGTGGATTGAAGGTGGCTTGGTGGTGGTGGGTTTCTTGGCCGGAAATTGAGCTAGAGAGAGAGTGGGTTTTGATAAAATGAAGAAATGATGCTCCTTTAGGGTTTTTATATTACGCGGGGTGTTCGGGTCCGTTTCGGTTGCTCGGTTCGCGTTTTCGTCGCGTAACCGGAAAATTACGCGTAATTATTTTAAATAAGTAAATAAATAAATAAGGACTTTAATTAAATTAATTTGATGAGTTTCAAAATTGTAAAAATGTTAATTTTATTAAATTAAAATTCGTTTCGCGTCGTAATTCGTTTTCGTTTCGTCGAATCGCGTCACCATCGCGCGTATTCGTTCGAATCGTCATTCGAACGAACACGACGATGGTTTTGCTTTCCGACTTTTGTTTTCTACTTTCCAGTCATCATTTCAGAACGTTAAACTCACAGATATGTTTGTGTGAATCGTCACCCACTCAAACACATTGTCAGTTCGTTATTCTGAAACGACACTGCAGTTTATGTTTAAATTGTGTTTCCTCACTGTCGGACTCAACTAAACATCCTGTTTTCATCTTGTATTCACATTGAATTGTCGGCCATCTGATTCCTGTCATCTATGGAACTCAGATCGCAACCGATTTGTTTCTGATAATTGTTTGAACACCGTTGTTTCTCATGTTTTGTTGTGTTAACTGTAATTAAGTTTTCACTTAATAAACACAACTAATGTTTCTAATGTACGTTGTACTTAATGTATTTAAGTTTACACGAAAATACGTACAACTGTTCTTGTATTTAGAATCCTGTTAATACAAAAACTGTTCACAAATACGTATGTACACATAGTTACTGTATGCAAGTACACATACCGTACGGACTTGCCGGGCGGTCGGGTACTAGTTGTCACAGTCTCCCCTTGTTAAAGAAATTTCGTCCCGAAATTTAAGCATAAAGATCGGTCTTTATTTCTCGAACAGGTGGGGATACTTGGCTTTCATGTTGTCCTCGCGTTCCCAAGTAAATTCTGGTCCACGCTTGGAGTTCCATCGAACCTTTACAATAGGGATACGGCTACGCTTCAGTTTCTTAACTTCACGTTCCATAATCTCTACAGGTTCTTCAATGAAGTGTAATTGCTCATCAACTTGTATTTCTTCCAATGGTATGATCAATGACTCGTCTGCTAAGCACCTTTTGAGATTTGATACATGAAACACATCGTGTACTCCACTGAGTTCCTCAGGGAGTCTGAGTCTGTATGCCACAGGACCTATGCGTTGAGTAATCTCAAACGGTCCGACATACCTAGGTGCTAGCTTGCCTTTAGCCCCAAAACGAACTACGCCTTTCCATGGGGACACTTTCAACATGACTCGGTCACCCACATCGAATTCCAAAGGCTTGCGCCGTTTGTCTGCATAACTCTTTTGGCGGCTACGTGTTGCTTGTAATCGTTGTTGTATCTGGGCAATCTTATCAGTAGTTTCCTGAATAAGTTCAGGCCCAGTGATTCTGTTGTCTCCTACTTCGGTCCAACAAATTGGAGACCGACATTTTCTACCATAAAGTGCTTCAAAAGGAGCACATCCAATGCTGCTGTGGTAGCTATTGTTGTAGGAGAACTCAATGAGAGGTAAGTGTGTGTCCCAACTTCCACCGAAGTCTAGGATGCATGTTCTCAACATATCCTCTAGGGTTTGAATGGTGCGTTCGCTTTGTCCATCCGTTTGTGGATGATAAGCGGTGCTCAAGTTAACACTTGTCCCTAAGGATTGTTGCAATGATTGCCAGAACCGCGAAGTAAATCGACTGTCCCGGTCGGAAATAATAGACAATGGCACCCCGTGCCTAACTACTATTTCATCAATGTATAGTCTCGCTAGTTTCTCCATCTTGTATGTCTCTCTGATCGGCAAGAAGTGTGCGGACTTGGTCAATCGATCAATGATGACCCAAATAGAATCGTATCCGCTGGAAGTGCGGGGTAGCTTGGTAATGAAATCCATAGCTATTTGTTCCCACTTCCATTGTGGTATCTCCGGTTGTTCCAGCAAACCCGAAGGTTTCTGGTGTTCGGCTTTGACTTTGGCACATGTGAGGCATTTGCCGACATAAGTGGCAATGTCTTTCTTCATGCCCGGCCACCAATAAAACGACCTAAGATCTTGGTACATCTTATCGGCACCAGGATGAACTGAGTAACGTGTCTTGTGTGCCTCGTCAAAAATGAGTGTTCGAAGTTCATCTACTGCTGGAATCCAAACACGATCTAGATAATAGATAACTCCATCTTCTTTTGTCTTGAAGTGTTTCTCGGCTCCACAGTCGAGCTCGCGTTTCAGATTGTCTCTTGCCACTGCTTCTTGTTGTGCTTGTAGAATGTGATCTCTCAAACTGGTTTGCACAGTCATTCCCATTGCGCGAACGCGTAAGGGTTTGACTCTTTCCTTCCGGCTCAAAGCATCTGCAACAACATTTGCTTTGCCCGGATGGTATTTGATCACACAATCGTAATCGTTCAGGAGCTCAACCCAACGTCTCTGTCTCATGTTAAGCTCCTTCTGATCAAATATGTGTTGTAGGCTTTTGTGATCTGTGAAGATAGTGCATTTGGTACCGTAAAGGTAATGTCTCCAAATCTTTAGTGCAAAAACAACAGCTCCCAGTTCAAGATCGTGTGTTGTGTAATTCTTCTCGTGTATCTTCAGCTGTCGTGAGGCATAAGCAATGACTTTGTCTCGTTGCATCAAAACACATCCGAGTCCCTGATGGGAAGCATCACAATAAACTACAAAGTCATCATTGCCTTCTGGGAGTGTTAAGATTGGAGCATTGCACAATCTTTGTTTCAGTGTCTGGAATGCCTCCTCTTGTTTCTGAGTCCACACAAAAGGTTCAGACTTCTGTGTGAGCTTGGTGAGAGGCAAGGCTATCTTAGAGAAATTCGAGATGAATCTCCTGTAATAACCTGCCAATCCCAAGAATGATCGGATCTCCGTTGGTGTTGTAGGCACATCCCAGTTCTTGATTGCTTCTATCTTGGCAGGATCCACGTGAATACCATCACTGTTAATCACATGACCCAAGAACTGAACTTCTCTTAACCAAAATTCACACTTGGAGAATTTGGCATAGAGTTGTTCCTCTTTCAGAAGCTCCAAAACTGTCTTGAGGTGTTGCTCGTGTTCCTTCTCGGTTCTTGAATAAATCAGTATATCATCAATAAAGACGATAACAAACTGATCCAGATACGGCTTGCACACCCGATTCATTAAGTCCATGAACACAGCCGGTGCGTTCGTCAATCCGAATGGCATCACCATAAATTCGTAATGACCATATCGGGTACGAAAAGCCGTCTTTGGTATGTCTTCTTCTTGAATCCGGAGCTGATGATAACCTGATCTCAGGTCTATCTTTGAAAAGTACTGTGCTCCCTGTAACTGATCAAACAGATCATCAATCCTCGGTAACGGGTACCGATTCTTGATGGTGAGTTTGTTGAGTTCTCGATAATCAATGCACATCCTGAAAGTTCCATCCTTCTTTTTGACAAAAAGAACCGGAGCTCCCCACGGGGAAAAGCTCGGTCGGATGAATCCTTTATCGAGTAGTTCTTGCAATTGGTTGGACAACTCTTGCATCTCCGATGGTGCGAGTCTGTAAGGAGACTTAGCTACGGGAGTTGCTCCCGGAATCAAATCGATTCGGAACTGCACCGATCTCTCGGGTGGCAGTCCCGGTAAGTCATCCGGAAAGGCTTCTGCAAAGTCTCTCACAATTGGTACATCTTGAATCTTTATCGTCTTCTTGTCTTTCTGAATCACGTGAGCTAGAAATGCAACGCATTGTTTTCGTAAGCACTTGCGAGCCTTCATGCACGATATTATCTTGACACTGCGTTTCGCTTGGTCTCCACGAATTTCCAAGACTTCATTGTTCTCCACAGGAATGCGTAGTAGTTTATCGGAACAGATGAACTCAACTCTATTCAGAGATAGCCAATCCATTCCGATGATGATGTCGAAACTACCCAGCTCCATCGGTATCAAGTCGATGGAAAATGTATGATCGCTAAGTGTCAATGGGCAATTCCTAAATATAGTGTCTACTGTAATCTGTTTGCCATTTGCTATCTCAATAGTATAAGGGGAGTCTAACAGTTCCTTAACATAATTAAGATGGCATGCAAAATCGGATGAGATGAAACTCTGATCCGCACCAGTGTCAAATAATATGGATGCATAGAAGTCAGATAAGAGAAATGTACCCGTGACCACATTCGGGTCTTGACGAGCAGCAGCAGCTCCGATCTGAAAGGCTCGTCCTCTTGGTGCTTGAGCCCTTTGTTGGTTCCTCTTGGGACAATCTCGAGAGAAATGGCCTGGTTCGCCACAGTTGTAGCAAGACCTAGGATTTGCAGCAGCAGTAGTAGCTGCATTGTTGTTTCTGTTTGGAGCTCCCGTGCTCCTGCAGCGGTTTGCCCAATGGCCAAACTTTCCACAGTTTGTGCATTGCATGCACTGAGAGTTTGGCGCGTGATGATACTGACAAGTGTTGCACAAAGGTGCAGTGCCAGTGTAGGGCTTTCTGACTTGCAGTGGTGGTGGCTGATTAAGTTTTGGGGCCTGAGTAGTGGCAGCAAAGTTCCTTGCCACTTTTTGTTTCTTAGCCGGACGTTTATCCGACTTGTTGGAAGTTCCAGCTTTGGCTGTTTCAGCCCCATCCTTTAAAACTCCAGACTTTACCATCACCTTGGTAAGTTTAGCTGAGAGGGAGATAGCAGCCTCCAAAGTAGCAGGATAAGCAGCCAACACTATACTTTGGATGCAAGAAGGTAATCCCGCCACATAACGGTCAATCAGCTTTTCCAATGTTGGTACCATTTCTGGCACCAAAGCTACCAACTCATGATAGCGAGTGGTGAAGGTCATATGATCAGCCCCCTTCATCACATGGTTCGAGAGTTCCGTTTCCAACAGTTGCAGTTCGTGTTTCGGACAGAACTCGTTCCTCAGAAGAAGCTTAAATTCTGCCCACGGCATCGCCATCGCCTCATCTCTTCCCTTTGCTCGAATCTGAGCATTCCACCATGTCAGTGCTCGCTTGCTGAATGAACCAGCTGCATAGCGAACTTTATGGTGTTCTGGACAGTTGCTAATGTCCAGAGTGTTCTCCATCTTTTCTAGCCATTGGATCAGTCCAACAGCTCCTTCGACTCCTGTGAAACTTGGGGGTTTGCATCCTACAAAAGACTTGTAGGAGTAGTCCGAAGTATGACTAGTGTTTCCACTAGCCTCTCCTGTAGTATGACCAGAATTGTTGCCGTGGCCTTGAATCTTGTTTATCATCTCTGGGATGACATCTTTCAGCTGGCTGGTCAGTTGAGTACTCAGCAGGGTTGCTAAGGCGATAGTAGCAGGATCTATCATCTGAACATTGCTTGAGCCTGGTGGTGGAGAGTGCGGAGGAGGAGGTGGAGGCGGTTGTGTAGGAGAGTCTGGCGGTGTCGGTGTCGAAGAGTGAGGAGCTGAACCTTGAGTCAGCGGTAATAGAGGTGGTTGTCTTCGCGGCGGCATTCTGATCATAACCGAAAGGAAATCGGTTAGTGCAGTGATCAGAAGCAGAAGACATATGCAAATAGAATCCTATATCATAAGAACTCTACATGAGGGTCCCTAGGTTATAGTCTAGGCCAAACCGTTCAAGTAATATGACCTATATTTCTCTATAACCATGGCTCTGATACCAATCTGTCACACCCCGGGCCGGCGGGAACGGATCGTGTTTTCCCGTCGGGCGGAAGGTTCCCGGGGCGCGATATCTTTGAGTGATAATCAAATGATCAGATTGTTTACATAGCACATGAGATATAAATGAGAAATGCTAATCATGACATGAAATAGAATTACAAAGTTAAATTACATTGTACATCATAATTTAACTAAGTAATCTAATCAAAAAGAATCAATGAGTTTATATCTTGAACTGTACAAGATATACAAAAGTGATTCACTGTTTGTCATCCAAAAGTATGCAATCAAAATTAAGCTAGGTCTCCTATAAGTCCACTAGCTTAACACTTGCACATTTGTATCTACACCTGTCCGTCACCTGAGAAAACATGCATTTAAACAAAGTCAACACTAGGTTGGTGAGTTCATAAGTAAGTAAATTGAAAACCATTGAATTGATCATGCACACATCCACAATGTCATACTTGTTACTTGTAATACTTGTTTCATCTGTACCACCCAATGACCTCTCCTTAGTTATATGTACAAGTAATGTATCACCTGATCAAGTATGCTTATATATAGGGAATCCTGAAAGGGTCAAGCCCAGACGCTATCCCACCACATACTCAGTCAAGTTCCACACCACTTGCGATACAACTAAAGATATCCATTTCCCCGCTTATTCATCTCCATTGATATGTATTCAGTTATTGTATTGATGATAGAATAATATATTGTATGGGGTTTAATTATCAAACCGAAGTATTGATAACCCTCGATGTATTAAGGAGTTTAGATTAATATAATCCTGTCCTTGTATTATGCTATACTTGAGGTGGGTTAACTGATGATACTCTATTAAATATTAAGAGTGTGAGTTAACCCCTTTGCAACTTGTTCTTGAACCATAGTGCATAGAGCCTAAAAGGAATCCATTGAAATCCTCACGTAATCAGATTTCAATGCATCCGATTTATCTCTATCACTTTGCATGTCTATTGTCCTCAACGAAATCTATTACTAGTAGTGTAACATGAGAGCAGATCACCTTCTCAACCTACTAGTCAATAGGGTTTTCGCTGGATTAATTACTTATCACTGTAGATTAATATCACCATGTGTCGCTTACCAGAACCTGACTTGAGGTCGCCCTGTCACCGGTCATACGTTACCGGCCAATGAATTGTTACGATCAACATACTAGCCCTACATGCTAGAGGTTTGTCAAACCTATGGTACCACTATGCTATCGTCGGTTTAGTCACGTCAAACTAACTGGTCAGCGAATTTAAGGGACTTACATGATCACTTGAACAAATTGGCACATGATTGAAGTGATATAATGCAAACAGGTCAAATGTAACTAATTGTAATTGTATTCACTTGTACTCTTGTTCTCATTGTAATATGTTCTCCGTGATATTAACAAAGTTAAATAAGAACTAGTCTTATTAAGTTATGTTAATTAATTGAGTGAATGATGTTGTTATCATGAGATTATGTTATCATGATTATCATTCCATGTTCCTTGTTCTTCTTGTAATATGTGTTGAGTTGTAAAGTTAAGTGCTATAAGAGCTAGTCTTAATACACTTATTTAACTCTTGTATTGAATGATGTAATAAAGATATATTATCTTTATATCATTCTTGTGTTATGTTTATGAAATCATGTCATCATTTTTCCTTGTAATTGTTGTAATGTCATTTCTTGTAAGAATAACTAAGTGTTGTAAGAGTTAACTTACTACTAAGTTATCCTATTGTATCGATGAGTTATGATATTATAATATCATCATCATCTATCTTTCCTGTATTCTTGAATTCAAACAAGCATGCATACAATGATTTATGATAATAAACAATTTAATATCAACTAATCAAAGTATTAACAATATGTAAGCAAAACTTTTAAGTAATTAAAAGTAAAGCATGTTTCTCAGCCCCGAGAGTTAAAATCAGTAAAGATTAAAGTAAAAGGGGCATATGAACTCACCTTGTAGTTGTTAAGGGTTGACTTAGCTTAAAAAGGAAAAATGCACGCGCTCTTTAATTGTCCTTGTAGTTGTGTTCACGTTCCTGTATTGGTTTCATGACGTATTTAACTTATAAGTATAAATCGTAGGTTTTGTGCGCGTGTACGTGTTAGCCCTAACGTTGATTGTCACCTCTTGAGTTCGATTCCCATTCGGCCCAATTAAATTCAAAAGTATTATTGACACGAGCTAGTTTAATTTACAAGAAGTGTAGATTTGTAAGTTATGGTCAAGGGCTTGATCCCCATTGTTTCTCCTTGTCTTTAACTCGATTCCTTTGTGAGAATTTAAATAACTTACTATTCTCAATTGTTCCAACACAACGGTTTATAGTTTTTCCTAATGAAATTACAACTCCCGTTTCTATTAAATGACACCCTTAATTATTTGATTCTCAAATTTAGGTTATTTTGAAACTCATTGGGCCGAATGTGAGTCGTGTGGGTCGCAATTCGCGTGTGCCTAAATTAAACAACATGGGCCAAAAACGCATGTGGGCTGCACAAAATGGATCAGGTTTAATGTTGGGCCGAGCTTAAACACTTGGGCTAACGAAGTGAAACTGGGTGGGCTAGAAGCTGTTGGGCCTGTTGGGCCTGTTGGAAATTGGGCTTCAAAAAGGGATGCCTTGGGCTTTATGTGGGCCGAACAACTTATCCCAATTGTGGTCGTCTAATTGATGGCTCAAGATGTGGGCTGTAACCCAACGATTTAATATGGACTCACAGTTGGGCCTTAGTTATTTGAGTGGGCTTTAACAAGGAAGTGGGTCAAGGTTAATGCTATGGGCCTGAACATTTGAGGTGGGCCGAATTGTTTACATCATCAAATGGAATTTCAGTGTGCCCAACGAACAGAAGTGCAGCTCCAAGAAAAGTCATGCATGGTTTACATAACAACAATTTGATAAGCAGTTAGGACCAGCGAACCTCCTGGGGTATACACACAAGGTTCGGCCAACACAGCCTACATCTGGAAGGGTTCGTGGTTTTTGACAGAAGGTTCGGCATAGATGTAAGGGTTCGGCTTGCATGGTTCGGTGAACTTGAAAGGATTCGGTTGACAGATGATGCACATGGTTCGGTTGATCCTTCTCATCACCATGGGTTCGTTGGTCAATATAGAAGGCTCGTGAGGGCAGGGTTCGGTTCTGTGCACGTGGGTTCGGCAGATCTAGGTTCGTAAGACCACAAGGGTTCGGCAAAGGAGCCCCAAAGGTTCGTGAATCGACCCAGAGTTCGGCCATGGAAGCTGGTTGGTTAGAGTTCGGCAAACCTCACAGGTTCGGCCCCTCCATGCTTCCCCCACGACCTGCACCTAATTTGTTTCCACGTTTATGATGTTCCAGAAAGGTGTTGTCGAGGATGTGTGGTTCAAAATCACAAATGTTTAGCCGGTTACATGGTTGGGTCGAACAAAGAACTAGAAAACCCAATTTCCCGTGACATTCATGACCTCGTACCTCGATTTCAACTGATGATAAGCTTAGATCCGTTGTACTTCTGTGTAGAGCTCGTCAAGGGCTTCGCGTGGGTTCGAAAATCACCCAAATCGGTTAAGAAACGAGCTAGATATGGTGGATTGAAGGTGGCTTGGTGGTGGTGGGTTTCTTGGCCGGAAATTGAGCTAGAGAGAGAGTGGGTTTTGATAAAATGAAGAAATGATGCTCCTTTAGGGTTTTTATATTACGCGGGGTGTTCGGGTCCGTTTCGGTTGCTCGGTTCGCGTTTTCGTCGCGTAACCGGAAAATTACGCGTAATTTATTTTAAATAAGTAAATAAATAAATAAGGACTTTAATTAAATTAATTTGATGAGTTTCAAAATTGTAAAAATGTTAATTTTATTAAATTAAAATTCGTTTCGCGTCGTAATTCGTTTTCGTTTCGTCGAATCGCGTCACCATCGCGCGTATTCGTTCGAATCGTCATTCGAACGAACACGACGATGGTTTTGCTTTCCGACTTTTGTTTTCTACTTTCCAGTCATCATTTCAGAACGTTAAACTCACAGATATGTTTGTGTGAATCGTCACCCACTCAAACACATTGTCAGTTCGTTATTCTGAAACGACACTGCAGTTTATGTTTAAATTGTGTTTCCTCACTGTCGGACTCAACTAAACATCCTGTTTTCATCTTGTATTCACATTGAATTGTCGGCCATCTGATTCCTGTCATCTATGGAACTCAGATCGCAACCGATTTGTTTCTGATAATTGTTTGAACACCGTTGTTTCTCATGTTTTGTTGTGTTAACTGTAATTAAGTTTTCACTTAATAAACACAACTAATGTTTCTAATGTACGTTGTACTTAATGTATTTAAGTTTACACGAAAATACGTACAACTGTTCTTGTATTTAGAATCCTGTTAATACAAAAACTGTTCACAAATACGTATGTACACATAGTTACTGTATGCAAGTACACATACCGTACGGACTTGCCGGGCGGTCGGGTACTAGTTGTCACAGGCTGTCTACATCTCACCCTCCTCAGACCCTGCCTTAGCATGCTAATGGCGGGATATACTGAGTACGTTGATTGATTGATATATATATATATATATATATTTATATGTATACTGTATAATAAAATAATATCAATTTTGTCACTTATCTCCTTATTACACCACTATTGTTATTGGTCAATTTTATTATTAATACACTTAATTCTCTCTTCTATTAAATAATTATATTCTCTCTCTTATTAAATAAATTCTTTCTTTTACTAAATAATTATAATAGTAATAACTAATATATTTCTTATCTTTTCATTAAAAAACACATTTAAAAAAGTTTATAAAATACGAAATTGTTCTAAATCAAAGTTTCTAAAAATAAGAAATATTTTATTTTCAAAAAAAAATTTATGTAAAAAAAGTGATCTTAAAAAATGTTTTTTTAATAAAATATACTATAAACCAAAGTTTTTAAACAATGAGATTTTTGTAAACAAAAGGCGTTTTTTAAATTTATTTAAAAACCGTAGTAATAAAAATGATTAAGAAAGTTACACTTTTGGTCCTTTGTAATTAATACTATTTTTAAAGTGGGTAATTTAACTTTAATAATTATAAAAGTTATATTTTATATCCTTGATTTATAAAAAAAATGTTTTTTCCTTAATACAAACAGAAGTTTTTAATGTCAGTTATTTCAAAAATATCAATTATTATACATCAAATGTTCATATTTCATTTGTATAGTAATTAAAGTTTTTAATTATTTTTTTATTACTTAAAATATTATTAATATGTAAATTATTAATTTTTTTTATCAAAATATCGTTTTATAATTGCTAATTTTTCATTACTAAATATTTAATATTTTTATATTAAATCCGTGTAATACACGAGGTAATAAGCTAGTAAATAATATAAAGAAAGAAAGAAAGAAAGAAAGAAAAAGAAAAAGGAAAAAAAACTAGGAACTGAGTCAATCATGACCGAATTTTGGAAACAAGACTAGTCCAATAGGTCAAACATTCTAAGCACGTATTTAGGCCCTAAAAAATATAAGGCCTCAAAATTTTTAAAATTTTTATATGTATGGAGTTTTTTTTGACGTGTGAGTTTTTTTTATCCTGTGGGCTCTAAAAAGAATATAAGATTCAACAAGCACGCCCTCCTAAAAGTATTTTAATATTCAAATGAAAAAGACTTCTTTAGAAAACAGATTATTAACGTTTTATTAAATAATTTGCAAATAAAAAAGCTAGAAAAATAAATGTAATCTAAATATTTTATACATGTGAATATGAACAAAAAAAATTTTTAACTTCGCTGGATATAAACTTTTAGTTGATTATTGTCAGTTAAGGCTTCCAAAATGATTGAGCCAAAGAAGGAATACTTTCATAAGTATATCCCTAGAAACATAATAAAAATCATATGTTGTCCAAAAAAGTTTCTAAATATTATATATATATATATATATATATATATATATATAGGGAAGGGTATAAAAAATAACCCTCATCTTTTGATACAACTACATAACCCATTTAAACCAATCATAAACTTACACATACGCATTACATTAAAATATTAAAAAGGGCATTATAGTCATTTTACCCCTTATAAGTTTTCCCCCTCTTTTTTAAACATTAATAACTTTTTTATAATATATTATTTTTTTAAAAAAATTGCACCATTATATTCGTCTCATTTTTCTCTTTAATTCCGTTATAGTCTCGACTAATTTTTTTTACTTTTTTTAAATGCCTTATATTTACATCATTGTAACGAGGTTAAATATAACAAATTTATTTGAAATTTTTTAAAAAATGATAAATTACAGTGATGTAATTTACATTGACGTAATTTATCGTGATGTAATTTACATTTACGTAAAATTCGGTTTCGGTTTTTTTCGGTGAATTTGGTTTAAATTACAGTGATGTAATTTAAATAGACAACAAATTAGTTAAAAATTTTTTCGAACAATGATAAATTACATCACTATAATTATCATTGTGAGAGAAAAAAATCAAAATAATGTGTTCTATTACATCACTGTAATTTATCATTGTAATTATCATTGACGTAAAATTCGGTTTCGGTTTTTTTCGGTGAATTTGGTTTAAATTACAGTGATGTAATTTACATTGACAACAAATTAGTTTAAATTTTTTTCGAACAATGATAAATTACATCACTATAATTATCATTGTGAGAGAAAAAAATCAAAATAATGTGTTCTATTTACATCACTGTAATTTATCATTGTAATTATCATTGTTAGAGAAAAAAATAAAATAATATGTTACGTCACCGTTAATTATGTCATTGTAAATTACTTCATTTTGTGTTACATTACTTCATTTTTTGTTACATTACTGTAATTTACCATTGTTAGAAAAAATTTCTAATTAATTTGCTATCTTTAAACTCGTTACAATGATGTAAATACATGACATCAAAAAAAAAAAAAAAACTAGTCGAGACTATAACGAAATTAAAGAGAAAAAAATGAGACGAGTATAATGGTGCAATTTTTTTTAAAAAAATAATATAGTATAAAAAAGTTATGAATGTTTAAAAAAAATAGGGTAAACTTTACTTAAATAACAAATGTCTTAAATGCCCTTTATATTAAAAAAAAGAAAAAAAAGGAATCTGACACGTGTCACCATCCTATACACTTACATTTTTAAAGTAACCATTGGATGATGGTTAATGGGTTGTAACAAAAGATGAGGGTTATCAAAAATTCCATGCCCTATATATATATATATAGGGACGTATTCTATTGAGAACTAAAATTTTGGTAGGAACTAAAGAACTGCATAATACACTTGTACATTGTGCATAAAAATTTTAAAATAACAAGAGAAAAAAGTGGAGCAGTTAAAAAACCAACTCATGTATAAAACTTAAAGCATAATGTACAAGTGTATTATACAGTTCTTTAGTTCCTATCAAAATTTTAGTTCTCAATAGAACACGTCCCTATATATATATATATATATATATATATATATATATATATATATATATATATATATATATATATATATCTTAACTACTTAATAATACATATTGGAGAGATGATATACTATGGTCTTAAAATTAAGAAAATTACAACTCAAGAAGCATGTGATACAACACAAGTAAGCTTATTATCAATCCAGATGATGCTTAGTCGTCCATTCCCAAGTGAAGCCCTAATTTTTCCTTTCCATTTCCCAGTTGATTTCTCTACAATTCTTGGCAATTTCCTCCAAAATCAGCAAGTCTTTCGATTGATATTCCTTCCCTTTGATTCTTCTTACCTTAATCGGTAAATATCACAACCTGTATGTATCGAGAACCGGATCTTGAAGCATCAACACAGAAGGGGTAAGCATCTTCTTTTCTTTTCTTCTTTTTTGAAACAATACATCGGTTACAAGAAATTTGGCTCCAATTTCAAATGTTTGAAATGGTTGATTTCTTGTTTAAATAGATGCCTCTCTTCAATGGAACACCCATCCCTCTTTGCTTCTTCAAACACTAATAGCTGGTCAAAATCTCGGTATGTTTCATTATGTGTGTTCTTTGTTATGAATTGTTTTTTGTCAAGATTTTTTGATTACAACATTTTTGTTAGGAATATTTTTGTCATTAGTTGTTATGTATACATACACCATGATGTATGTATGTATGCCTCATCAAAAATTAACTGTATTGGTTCTGGAAGGGGGTAAACTTATAGTGTTTTCTTTTCAAAAATGAGAGTGTGTGTATATCAGTTAAGATAAATGAAAAGGAATTTTTTAATTATTTATATGTATGTAGTTAAGATAAATGAAATTGGGCTTTGTGATGTGTATGTGTGATTAAATAAAAAGGAATTTTTTTAATTATTTATATGTATGCAGATGTGCATGTATTTATACTCACATGAAATGTATTTACAAGGTTTTCTTCTATCTATCTTAACTACTTAATAATACATATTGGAGAGATGATATACTATGTTGTTACAACTCAATTAATTGTGTCTTCCTCTCAACATTTTGATGTCAAGCAGTGTTGTTAGATTTAATTGTGTCTTCCTCTCAACATTTTGATGTCAAAAAATAAACTGCTCAGTATGTATCTAAGTGTGTATGTATCTAAGTATGTATGTATTGAGTGTTTGTATGTAAGGTATGCATATGTACGTATGTATGTATCACTTTATGAATTTATTTTTTTGATGACCCTCTTTGCTTTGGTGTTACCACTGTGTGAATCAATGAAGATAACTCACAAATAAATATATCATGTGGAGTTAGGTTCATGTGTATTTAATATGTTAAAAGCAGGTTTATTATGAATGCTATTTTTAATATTTAATTGTATTATATTAGTTGATCAATGCTCAATTTTTCAAATGTTTTAATTTTCTTAAGTTCTTTATATTGTATTCTGAAGTTTACTATATACGTGTTTTAGTGATTCGAAAGGTGAGCGGCTTTGCTAGAAGTTAGGAAGAAGATGCACATAGTTGCAAAGGTAATTTCAAAGTCAAAATAATTATATTGCTTAAATTTGATTTGTTGGAGTTAATTTTACACCAATTATTTCATGTTGGGAAATTTTAGTTTTTAAAATTTTTCACTGCATTAGTTGTGATTTTTTCACTTCTAAACTTACAAAATTAATTGGAATTTATTAATTAAACACAACATGTCATTGCTGCTATAAATAAATTATATGAAGTGAAATGCAGGTTGCTGCTATTGAAAGCAATGATTGAGTTCTGTTAACATGAAATTAAGTTCTTTTATGAACCTTTGTTGTGAATGTTATGAGTTGTTGTCATCTTTAAGATGAGTGTTGTCACACCCCCATCTCTCGTCACCTGAGAATGATGTCATCAAAAGGGTAGCGGAAGCATAGTGGTGATGTCTCAGAGCATGAGGGGTGACTTACTTGATCCGGTATCATCATAGCACACAGATTACGAAAAGTAAAACTTACATTACAAGGTTCGTGGTTACAAATATTATTACAGTTTATACATATTACAATTTATTTAATTACAGTTGTTGCTAGTGCTGTGAGTGCATCCTCACCGTTGTCCTTGATTGCCTGCAAAAGTTTTAGTTTCGAAAACATCAGCACAAAGCTGGTGAGTTCATACAGTTTAGTTAAATCATATGATATGACAGTTAAGTTCAAATACATGCTCACAGTTCCGGATAACCATGGGACCCGTATCTAGTTCCTTTCGGACGATATGTTCAGTTCTCGATATTACCCGTCGGTAAATATCTTATTGCCTCATTATCTTAATGTCTATCATACCATTAAGAAGTTCAGGAAACAGATAACAAACATTCACACCAAGGGAGATGCAATCCTCCCAGTGAATGGGGTGTCAACCGATAGTACTATCAATGTTTTCTGCTCGGCCACACATGGGTTCACTAGATACAGTTCAAGAATGAGGACTTTGATATCATGATAGAGATACTAACGGCAACAATCCCATGAAATCCACAAATTCAGTTAATCACATGAAATCACGCAGATAACAGTGACACATATCATATGATCAAGAAAAGTTTAGCAGTTATACCCCGATGTTTATAAAACATTAAAAGAACAGGGGTGGTACGAAACTCACCTGATGATATAAGGTAGCAAAATCTCTCCAATCTAACAACAAAGAGATGATTCTGCATTTAATTATATTTAATAAGTTATTTTTGTTCTAGTTTACTGATTAGATCTTTCTGAACGTTCAATGTCAAAGACATTGCTTAATAAATCATCAACTCGCTATTAATTATATAATTAATTAATTTAAGGTTATATCATACAATGTATGATAATGTAGGAATCTACATTGCATTAGATTCCTGATACAAAGTTGATGACTCTCTTGATTAATCTAAATAATCTCGGATTAATCAAATAGTTAATATTGTTGATTAAAATATTAAAACAATTTTTAGATGATTTAATGGCTTAGAAATGATTAATCATTGTTATTGATTACCCAAATATCATGAAATATCACAATGTAGCATCAGAATAGGTGAAATAACCAGATTTAACATACTAATCTGACTGTTATCACAAACATCAGATAATCATTCCAATGAGTATGTTAATGATTATGATTAGTTTGAAACACTTGGATTTAACCTTTGCATTTCAAAGATTAATCAAACTAATCACCTACATTGTCATAATCAAATGGTTTAAACCATTATAATCATAGGTATGATTTCATGCAAACCGGGCATCACAACGGATCAAAACAAGGATTTAACCGTTAGAACTTCGTGTTCTTCGTTTATAATCAATCCTAGCCATCATCTAGGCAATAATCAACAATCCTAACTATCTCATTACGTTCAAAATCAAGATCTAATCAATCAAAATCAAACTAGAAGGTTAAAACGGATCATTACCTGATCTGACGGATTCCTGCGGGTAAAACTACGATCGGGACTTGTATATGCGATCCGTGGGATGATCCAGATGTTTGAGGAGCTTAGATTTGAAGATTAGAGGTGTTTGATGGCTGATTTTTCGTTTAAGAACGAAGCAGGGACGAAAATGGTGGTTTTATGAAGCTTCTACACGATCTGATCTTCAAAATATATTTTTTTGCCGACATAGTCATGGGGCGTAACGCCTGGGTTGGTGCACCCACGCCAGGCGTACCGCCTGACCCGATTTTCATCCCATTTTTGATTTAAACTTCGTTTCGCGATTCCGGGAGCATACGAACTCCGTTTTGCGTGCGGTTTTCGCCCACGTTCATCATTTTTCACGTTCTAACAATCCCCATTAACAAAAGTTGTTAATTCCTCGTGGATTTCAAACACGATCAAATGTGCTTACGTCATTAATGCCGAATTCTTCGTACGCAACTGCCACAGTCTCCTCCTGTTAGAGAAATTTCGTCCCGAAATTTAGTGAAGACTTATCTGTCGACAATTGTTTATGAGAACAAGTGAGGATATTTGGCTTTCATCTGATCTTCACGTTCCCAGGTATATTCAGGTCCTCGTTGATAGTTCCAGCGAACTTTAACGATTGGTATGCGACTGCGTTTAAGTACCTTAACTTCTCGATCCATTACTTCTACCGGTTCTTCGGTAAACTGAAGTTTATCATCGATCTGAAGTTCTTCGAGAGGTACGATCAAAGATTCATCGTTTAAACACTTTTTCAGATTTGATACGTGAAAAACGTCATGAATGTTACTGAGTTCCAGAGGTAATTCGAGTCTGTAGGCTACAGATCCAATTCGTTCAAGAATTTTAAATGGCCCTACAAACCTCGGTGAGAGTTTACCTCGTTTACCAAATCTGAAAATGCCCTTCCAGGGTGATACTTTCAACATTACACGATCACCAACTTGGAATTCTAGTGGTCTACGACGGTTATCAGCATAACTCTTTTGACGATCGCGAGCAGCTTTAATTCGTTCTTGAATCAGTGCGATCTTGTCAGTGGTTTCTTGGATGAATTCTGGGCCAATGATTTGATTTTCTCCTATTTCCGACCAGCAAATAGGAGATCTGCACTTGCGCCCATACAGTGCCTCGAATGGAGCGCATTGTATGCTGGTATGGTAGCTGTTATTGTACGAGAATTCCACAAGTGGAAGATGAATATCCCAGCTACCTCCAAAATCAATCACACAGCTTCTGAGCATGTCTTCTAACGTTTGATTTGTTCGCTCCGTTTGTCCATCCGTTTGTGGATGATAAGCTGTGCTCATATTGATTTGCGTGCCCAGAGCATTCTGAAGAGTTTGCCAAAATCGTGACATAAATCGACTATCTCTGTCAGAAATGATAGAGATCGGTACTCCATGTCGAGATACAATCTCATTAACATAGAGTTTAGCCAGTCGATCCATAGAGTAATCTTCTCGGATGGGTAAGAAATGCGCAGATTTAGTAAGGCGATCAACGATAACCCATATCGAGTCATGGTTACGTGACGTTCTGGGTAGTTTTGTAATGAAATCCATAGAGATCTGATCCCATTTCCACATGGGAATCTCAGGTTGTTGGAGTAACCCAGAAGGTCGTTGATGTTCAGCCTTCACTTTAAGACACGTTAAACATCGGTCCACGTATTCTAACACGTTTTTCTTCATCCCAGGCCACCAGTAAAAATCTCTAAGATCTTTATACATTTTATCGGCACCTGGATGAATAGAATACCTGGATTTGTGCGCCTCATCCAAGATAATAGTTCGAGAGTTACCGAATAAAGGAATCCACATTCGGTCTTTGAAATACAACAGTCCATCAACCTTAGTATCGAGTTTCTTATCTAATCCTCTTAGTCCCTCAGCAGAATAATTCGTTGCTTGTAAAGCTTGTTGCTGAGCATTTCTAATCTGAGGAATTAGACTAGTTTGGATAGTCAAACCTAACGCTCTCACACGTAGGGGTTTGATCCGTTCCTTGCGACTCAAGGCATCGGCCACAACATTTGCCTTGCCTGGGTGATAACGGATTTCACAATCATAATCGTTTAAGAGTTCAACCCATCGCCTTTGTCGCATGTTCAACATTTTCTGATCTAGAATATGTTGGAGACTTTTGTGATCCGTGTACACAATACACTTGGTTCCGTACAGATAATGTCTCCAAATCTTAAGTGCAAACACAACTGCACCTAGTTCTAGATCATGAGTGGTATAGTTCTTCTCGTGTACTTTCAACTGCCGAGAAGCGTAAGCAATCACCTTATCGTTCTGCATTAAAACACACCCAAGTCCCTGACGGGAAGCATCACAATAAACCGTGAAGTTATCTGTACCTTCCGGTAGTGCTAAGATAGGTGCATTGCAGAGTTTATGTTTCAACAGTTGGAAAGCCTCCTCCTGTTGGGAATCCCATATAAACGGTTGGTTCTTCTGAGTCAAAGTGGTAAGTGGCAGAGCGATTTTTGAAAAGTTCTTGATAAATCGACGATAATAACCTGCCAACCCCAAGAATTGACGTATTTCAGTCGGGGTTCGGGGTATCTCCCATTGTTCTACCGCTTTGATCTTACTGGGATCCACTTGAATACCATTCTCATTCACAACATGCCCCAGAAACTGAACTTCTCGTAACCAAAATTCACACTTGGAAAATTTGGCATATAGCTGTTCACGTGCTAGAAGTTCTAAGATGAGTTTCAGATGTTGGGCATGTTCCTGCTGGTTCCGGGAATAAATGAGAATATCATCAATAAATACAATCACAAACTTATCCAGATAAGGTCTACATACTCGGTTCATCAGATCCATAAAAACTGCAGGTGCATTGGTTAAACCAAACGGCATTACTAAAAACTCGTAATGTCCGTACCGGGTTCGGAAAGCAGTTTTTGGAACATCATTGTCATGGATTCGCAACTGATGATATCCGGACCTCAAATCAATTTTTGAGAAATATGTAGCACCTTGCAACTGATCAAACAGATCATCAATACGAGGTAATGGATAACGGTTCTTGATTGTCAGTTTATTGAGTTCCCTGTAGTCGATACACATCCTGAATGATCCATCTTTCTTTTTCACAAAAAGAATTGGTGCTCCCCAGGGTGAAAAACTGGGTCGAATGAAACCTTTATCAAGAAGTTCCTGTAATTGACCTGAAAGTTCTTGCATTTCAGATGGCGCAAGCCGATACGGGGCTTTAGCAACAGGTGCAGCGCCAGGAATCAAGTCAATACAAAATTCAACCTGTCTTGTTGGGGGTAATCCTGATATATCTTCAGGAAAAACTTCAGGAAAATCTTTGACTACTGGGATATCAGTGATACGTGTAGGTGAAGAATTGTGCTCGGTCACGTGTGCCAGGAAAGCATAACAGCCTTTCCTTAAAAATTTCTGAGCCCGCATACAAGATATGAGACCAAGTTTTCTACCGGCTCGTTCTCCTTGAACTACCAGTGTATTACCGTTAGGTAATGGAATACGGATCACCTTAGTTTGACATACAACTTCCGCTTGGTTATCAGAAAGCCAATTCATGCCTACCACGACATCAAAGCTACCAAGCTCAATAGGAAGTAAGTCGATACAGAAAAGGTGATCATTCAGATTCAAGGAACATCCTTGAATAACACTGCTAGTTTTGATCATCTTGCCGTTTGCAAGTTCAATGACATAAGGAGTTTCTAGTTCTACCGTAGGCAATGAAAGTAATGATGCAAATTCAGGAGAAATAAAACTCTTATCTGCTCCTGTGTCAAATAAAACTGATGCATAAAGATTATTGAGAAGGAACGTACCAGTGACAATGTTTGCATCATGTCTTGCCTCGGCTGCACCAATCTGAAAAGCTCTGCCCCTAGCTTGATTCCCTGGATTGGTGTTATTGGTTGGACAATTGCGCATGAGGTGATCAGGGCTTCCACAAGTGTAACATGACCGGTTCGTTTGAGCAGTGGGTCGTGGAGCTTGGTTTGGTTGACGAGCAGGAAAGTTGCAGTATTTAGCATAGTGTCCTACCCGATTACATTTTACACAAACAGGACATGGTCCTGTGTGATGGTAGGGACACCTATCACATTTGGGCGCCGGCCCAGTGTAAACTTTCCACTCCGGTGCCGCCGCTCCATAGTTTTTCACGGTTGGTTTGTTCTGACTGGTTTCAGCTGGAGCTTTGGCCTTGGACTTGCCAAACCATTTACGTTTGGTACCTTTAGAAACGTTCGAGGTACCAGCTTCACTACGGCCCACGGCCGTCTGAGATTTTGAGATCAATGTACCACTTCTTACCGCCTCATCGGTAAGCTTGGTGGTCAACAGAATGGTTCTTTTGAGGGTTGTGGGTTCAGCAGCAGTTACATTTCCCCGAATCTGGGGAACCAACCCTTTGATATACTTCTCAATCAATGCTGCCTCAGTTGGAAACATATTGGGAAGTAAACAAGTAAGTTTATGAAAACGATCGGTGTAGGCTAAAGAATCAGCACCGACCATTGAGTGACTCCAGAATTCCTCCTGAAGTTTTTGGATTTCAGTGATTGGGCAGTACTCTGACATAATCAGAGTTTTGAATTCATTCCAGCCCATAGAATCAACTGTCACAGAACCCAAAGTTTTAGCCTGGGTATTCCACCAGGTAAGAGCTGATTCTTTCAAAGAACAGGCAGCATAAGACACCTTATGCTCCTCCAGACACTGGCTGATTTTCAGTTTTGTTTCCATCTCCTCGATCCACCTAAGGAGTCCAGCCGCTCCTTCCCTACCTGTGAAAGTAGGTGGGTTACAGGAAGCAAAGTATTTATACGTACATCCCTGTCGTGGTGGATCAGGAGCAGTAGTAGTTGTGCCTGTGGTATGAACAGTTTCAACGTGTCCACCTGTGGCATTATGTTCCACATGACCAGACCCAGAAGTGACATGTGGCTGTGGTGGTATTACAATGCCAGCAGCCGATAGCTGTTCCTTTACGATTCGGGCTATAGCTGCTTCATTCAATACCGACCCACTAGGAGCTGCCGTTGGTGTCGGGTTTGGGTCCTGGTTCACCAGAGGAACGGTATTTGTTTCAGAAACAGGTGGTGGAACTGGATTCGGTTCAGGGGAAGTAATATTCTCGGTAGCTTTCTTAGCTGGACGACCTCTTTTCGGAGCCATAGTTCTGCTCACATGCAGACAAACTCAGGTCAGTTCAAGAATATTAAAGATATAACCCTTTTTAATCACATAACTCAACCATGTTCAGACATGCTGATAATTTCATGTTGAAATGTGATCATTCAAGTATTCAAGTATAACTACATTGAAAAGATCCAGATACGTTCTCAATTCACACTAGTCATTCAGATATTCGTAGTTATACTTAGTCCTGTTATTTCAAAACATGTGTAGAGTATAACCCAACTCATTGCCTCGCAATACATGTTTTTAGAGATATGTTCATACAGGACTAGGATATGTTCTCAGTTCATTTACTAGATATGTTCTCACACAACAACAAATATGTTCACATGTTCTCGTACAGTATGGCTCTCGTACTGTACTTTAATTACAGATATGTTCTCATTAGTTATGTTCTCGTTCACATTACAGATACATTCTCGTTTAGATATGTTCTCGTACAGTATGGCTCTCGTACTGTACTTTTAGTAACTGATATGTTCTCGTATAGTATGGCTCTCGTACTATACTTTAGTTACTGATATGTTCTCGTTCACATTACAGATACGTTCTCGTTTAGATATGTTCTCGTTCACATTACAGATACGTTCTCGTTTAGATATGTTCTCGTACAGTATGGCTCTCGTACTGTACTTTTAGTAACTGATATGTTCTCGTATAGTATGGCTCTCGTACTATACTTTAGTTACTGATATGTTCTCGTTCACATTACAGATACGTTCTCGTTTAGATATGTTCTCGTTCACATTACAGATACGTTCTCGTTTAGATATGTTCTCGTACAGTATGGCTCTCGTACTGTACTTTTAGTAACTGATATGTTCTCGTATAGTATGGCTCTCGTACTATACTTTAGTTACTGATATGTTCTCGTTCACATTACAGATACGTTCTCGTTTAGATATGTTCTCGTTCACATTACAGATACGTTCTCGTTTAGATATGTTCTCGTACAGTATGGCTCTCGTACTGTACTTTTAGTAACTGATATGTTCTCGTATAGTATGGCTCTCGTACTATACTTTAGTTACTGATATGTTCTCGTTCACATTACAGATACGTTCTCGTTTAGATATGTTCTCGTACAGTATGGCTCTCGTACTGTACTTTTAGTAACTGATATGTTCTCGTATAGTATGGCTCTCGTACTATACTTTAGTTACTGATATGTTCTCGTTCACATTACAGATACGTTCTCGTTTAGATATGTTCTCGTTCACATTACAGATACGTTCTCGTTTAGATATGTTCTCGTACAGTATGGCTCTCGTACTGTACTTTTAGTTAATATATTCGCATACAGTATGGCTCTCGTACTGTATTTTCGCGCAATATATGTTTTTAGTTAAATATATTCGCATACAGTATGGCTCTCGTACTGTATATCAGCGCAATATATTTTCAGTTAGATATATTTGCATACAGTATTGCTCTCGTACTGTATTTTTGCACAATATATATATTTTTAGTTCGACATATTCGCATACAGTATGGCTCTCGTACTGTATTTTAGCGCAATATGTTTTCAGTTAGATACGTTCCCATACTGATATGTTCATACATACGTTCTCATACTGATATGTTCATAGATATGTTCTCATACTGATATAGATATAGTGTTCACATAACATACAACAGATATACAGAAACAAACATTTGATTAAAACAACACTGTTATTATAGAACCATAAAGTTTATGATACAAAGAGTGCCCTTATAATACATCCATACAAACAACCTATCCGTCTATGAGATGTACAATGAAAATCCCAAAAATGTGGGTCAACTGATCTGACTTACCGTAAGAAATACGGTAAACAGGCTAGCACTATAGCTATAGTAGCAAGTACTATAGCTAACCAGATAAGTCTAGCCTCGGTGCTCAGCGTACCGAGCATCCAGATTAGTCCCTGCAACCTTTCCCCAAAGGCTGCCACCCGCTGCTTACATGCAGCAATCATCTCCCTCCACCAGGTCCTCTGAAGGCGATCCTCAATGGTCGCCCTCCAGGCTAGGGTGTCCGCACCCTGAGTAGTCACATGCTCCATGAGAGCCAGGTGAGACGTGAGAATCTCCATCACCGTGTTACGGGTGTCCTCCATCGTGGCATGGTGCTGCTGCAAATCCTGTCGGAGGCCCAGCAGGTCCTGAGATACCTGCTGTACCTGAGCCCGAAGCTCAGCCTGGTGGGAGGATTCTCCCACCTCGTGTACTGGTGCTGGCTCGTCCCGTGGAGCCATAGGGCGTCGTGGAGGTAGTCCCGTAGTCTTGCGGGCCTGGCCCCGCATACGCCTGAGCCCGTCCCATGCCGGGGCTCTGTGTGGTGAGGAGCTCTGCCTCCTCATGGCCGAAGCGTCGGCCAGCGGTGAGTGGGGTGGACTGTGCACCGGTGGGGATCCCGGTGGTGGTGGTGGTATGAACGGAGATCCGGGCGGTAGTGGTGGTACAAAAGGAGATCCGGGTGGTGTAGCTGGTAGCTGTGGTCCCACCTGAGATGATACAGAAGACGCATGAGATGGTACTGCACCCGAGCTCGATCCCGAGCTGTCACTGGGTGTGTCGTCAAGGATGATATAAGGGAATCTCTGGTAAATATAGTTTTCTCCCGGGTTCGCCATTGCTGAATAAACAAAGTTCTAGATCAGTATCATGAAATAAACATTGAATAATAATATTCAATACAAACATGATATGATATCTCTTCCTATCTCAAAGCAACTATTAGTCTTTAGAATTGTTATAGTTCAGCTTGGATTGACTTAAACTAGAATGCACAAGTATTACAAATTTCAGTTATGCTGGCCACTCATAACTGAAACCTGGATCACTCGATTATCCTAACTTAAATCAACACAAGTTTTGTTCGTTCGTTGTATTCAGTGCTCTCTGTGTCATTATACGAACCTATGGTTATAGTCTAGGTCTCTAAGTCAACCTAATTCTCTATAACCTGTGGCTCTGATACCACCCTGTCACACCCCCATCTCTCGTCACCTGAGAATGATGTCATCAAAAGGGTAGCGGAAGCATAGTGGTGATGTCTCAGAGCATGAGGGGTGACTTACTTGATCCGGTATCATCATAGCACACAGATTACGAAAAGTAAAACTTACATTACAAGGTTCGTGGTTACAAATATTATTACAGTTTATACATATTACAATTTATTTAATTACAGTTGTTGCTAGTGCTGTGAGTGCATCCTCACCGTTGTCCTTGATTGCCTGCAAAAGTTTTAGTTTCGAAAACATCAGCACAAAGCTGGTGAGTTCATACAGTTTAGTTAAATCATATGATATGACAGTTAAGTTCAAATACATGCTCACAGTTCCGGATAACCATGGGACCCGTATCTAGTTCCTTTCGGACGATATGTTCAGTTCTCGATATTACCCGTCGGTAAATATCTTATTGCCTCATTATCTTAATGTCTATCATACCATTAAGAAGTTCAGGAAACAGATAACAAACATTCACACCAGGGGAGATGCAATCCTCCCAGTGAATGGGGTGTCAACCGATAGTACTATCAATGTTTTCTGCTCGGCCACACATGGGTTCACTAGATACAGTTCAAGAATGAGGACTTTGATATCATGATAGAGATACTAACGGCAACAATCCCATGAAATCCACAAATTCAGTTAATCACATGAAATCACGCAGATAACAGTGACACATATCATATGATCAAGAAAAGTTTAGCAGTTATACCCCGATGTTTATAAAACATTAAAAGAACAGGGGTGGTACGAAACTCACCTGATGATATAAGGTAGCAAAATCTCTCCAATCTAACAACAAAGAGATGATTCTGCATTTAATTATATTTAATAAGTTATTTTTGTTCTAGTTTACTGATTAGATCTTTCTGAACGTTCAATGTCAAAGACATTGCTTAATAAATCATCAACTCGCTATTAATTATATAATTAATTAATTTAAGGTTATATCATACAATGTATGATAATGTAGGAATCTACATTGCATTAGATTCCTGATACAAAGTTGATGACTCTCTTGATTAATCTAAATAATCTCGGATTAATCAAATAGTTAATATTGTTGATTAAAATATTAAAACAATTTTTAGATGATTTAATGGCTTAGAAATGATTAATCCTTGTTATTGATTACCCAAATATCATGAAATATCACAATGTAGCATCAGAATAGGTGAAATAACCAGATTTAACATACTAATCTGACTGTTATCACAAACATCAGATAATCATTCCAATGAGTATGTTAATGATTATGATTAGTTTGAAACACTTGGATTTAACCTTTGCATTTCAAAGATTAATCAAACTAATCACCTACATTGTCATAATCAAATGGTTTAAACCATTATAATCATAGGTATGATTTCATGCAAACCGGGCATCACAACGGATCAAAACAAGGATTTAACCGTTAGAACTTCGTGTTCTTCGTTTATAATCAATCCTAGCCATCATCTAGGCAATAATCAACAATCCTAACTATCTCATTACGTTCAAAATCAAGATCTAATCAATCAAAATCAAACTAGAAGGTTAAAACGGATCATTACCTGATCTGACGGATTCCTGCGGGTAAAACTACGATCGGGACTTGTATATGCGATCCGTGGGATGATCCAGATGTTTGAGGAGCTTAGATTTGAAGATTAGAGGTGTTTGATGGCTGATTTTTCGTTTAAGAACGAAGCAGGGACGAAAATGGTGGTTTTATGAAGCTTCTACACGATCTGATCTTCAAAATATATTTTTTTGCCGACATAGTCATGGGGCGTAACGCCTGGGTTGGTGCACCCACGCCAGGCGTACCGCCTGACCCGATTTTCATCCCATTTTTGATTTAAACTTCGTTTCGCGATTCCGGGAGCATACGAACTCCGTTTTGCGTGCGGTTTTCGCCCACGTTCATCATTTTTCACGTTCTAACAATCCCCATTAACAAAAGTTGTTAATTCCTCGTGGATTTCAAACACGATCAAATGTGCTTACGTCATTAATGCCGAATTCTTCGTACGCAACTGCCACAAGTGTTGTTAGGAAAGCTATTTATTTTTGTTGTTAGTTATATTATATATAGGGAAATAATCCTCATCATTGCTAACTTTGTCAGTTTGGGTTTTTTGTTGGGTTTATAGAACTAAAAACAGAGGAAGCAGAATATCACAAGAGAAGCAGCTCTGTTAAAGATAAGCTTTCCAATATCTCTTATTGCATTTACAGTATACCACCATGGCATGATTTTGTGCTTTCACTACACCATGGTAAATTATTATCATTATTTATAATCATTGTTAGAATGGGTTTAATTATGGTCAGTATTTTACTATTTGTATTGCTTTAATTAGTAAAGTCCCTCTTCATGTCAACAATATTGGTATGAATTAAAACAGCTTATCATTTATTATAAGCAAAATCATTGTACTATTAAGAAAATAACAAGGAAAACATGTATTTTTGATGGCTGCAATCAAGATGGTTCAATCTACATTTATATTTTCCTATAATGTAACTACTTATCATTTAAACAAAATGTAAATTTACGTTATTAGGTTTGAATGTGTTTGAGCTGATTAGTTTGTAAAGATCACTATAATGTAACTACGTTATTAGGTTTGTGGGTCCAGCATGTTAGAATGACATATATATGTATGTATATTTGTACGTTCTGGTTTTTCAATCCTGCTAACACCATGTGATAGTAATATGTGTATGCATTTCTTAGTTCTTTGTATGTAGTCTTTGTCAGGTATGTAATAGTAATTTTTTTCATCACATTATGTAAATTCAGGTGTGCAGTGCCACATAGGGAAACTTTAACCATTGATATGTTTTTGGCATGGAAGAGAGATTTGAAGCAGAACTGCCACTTGAAAGACTTAAGTAGATTTCTTTAATTGTTGATTAATGGTTTACAAAATAAACTTATGCATGTTTTGTGTGTATCTTTGTGTGTTTATGTTAATAGTGGATAACTCATTTTAAAAATTTTAAATCAAATTTATTTTTGTAAAGAATTGTATGTAGAGGTATGCATGACATTTATGTGTGTGTTTTCTAAGACAGGTATGCAGAATCTGTGTTTGTATGCAATATGCATGGTACGTATAATATGTATTTGCATTTCTTTACAACATAGTTCTATTTATGGCCATTTATGTTTATGAGACTAATTAAAAAGGTCAATGAGGATAGAATATACCTTGAGCAACATCCCAAATTGTGAATGATGAGTTCTCATGTGAGTCAGATGCAACATATGTGAAGATAGGTCAAGGAAAGTTGTTTGAAAACATATTAGAATGATCATATAATCAACTATGCAAAATTATGATTTTCAAAGTAAGCTTGTATGAATAAATGGATCAATGTAACACTTAATTATTAAAAGAATTACAATTGTAACCAATATATCATAATTCTTAATTACTCTATTAACAATATAAGGCCACTTAGGATATCTTCTATCAACATAATAATTAATTGATCTGCTTAACAAGTTTTTGACATATGATATGGAGAAAAGGATTTTAAAAGTCGTTCAAGACATTTGCTCGAACCATGGAATTGACACATGGATTTTTAACTCTAAACATTTATGTTTATTCCCAACTTTTGTTATTTGTGTAGTCAATTCTTTTTTTCAAAATCATTGTGTTTATAAATATTTTTTTTATTTGTGTATATTAATTTACGTGAGTTTTGAAAACTCACGAAATAGATATACCACACGAAAATGGTGATAAATTAGCAAAAAAACGAACACTGTGTTGTTTCTTGCTGGTGCCGCCGCCGCATCGTGCGGGTTTCCGGCTAGTATATATATATATATATATATATATATATATATATATATATATATATATATATTAAGGTTTGGCTAAAAAGTCTTAAAATCATAAAAAGTATGAGAAGTAATCTAAGCCATACACGTGTATTTTCCAATGTTTACAAGATATGGGTATAAACGTAATTTGTTCTCATTATTGTTAGCGGTTATTTTGGGAAAATACCATGATTCTCGCTAAAAAAATTTTAAAAATCCAAATCAATTATCGATTACAAGAAGAAATCACATATTGTAATTGATTATATAATTCTAATTTCATCTGGCTAATAATCGTTTAGTTTTTTTGGAGGTAACGACGTGATGGAATCGAACACAGAAGACACGCAAAGTTATGGTGTTTTTCAGATTGTATGGTGTTATTTCGTATGTTGTATGCTCTGTTTTTTGATATTATGGTGTTTTTCAAATTGTATGATGTTTTTTCAGATTGTATTGTATTTTTTGGATTGTTGGTGTTTTTCAAATTGTATGGTGTTATTTCGTATGTTGTATGCTCTGTTTTTTGATATTATGGTGTTTTTCAAATTGTAAAATGTTTTTTCAGATTGTATTGTGTTTTTTGGATTGTATGGTGTTTTTGAATCCAAGTATTACAACTTATTTTGAATCCAAAAGCCCTAATTACCATGATATTTTAAAATTTTGTGGTGTTTTTTTAAATAATGTTCTGTTTTTTAATTTTAAACACATGTATGGTGTTTTTTAAGAGGGGTGAGTTTTTTTTAATTATAAACCAAGACCATATTTAATTTTGGTATTACTCGAAAATCTAACCTGACCCGTCCTGACTAGGTGACTAGAAACAATATGAAATTGATAGCATTAAGTTAGTAGAAATAAGAGTATCAAATATTCTAAGAAAAATACCCTAAATCTATCGACTACATACTCGTGTACTACACGGATTGTCTAATAAAAATTATATGAATCTCAAATCTATATACAATTTTAATACATGAATGTACATTAATGATATGCTCATCCATTAGAATCATCTCAATTAAGTAGGTGTGAGAGGAATTGTTGAACATTGGTTTTGTCCACATTCGAACAATTCTAACCTTTATATTGTTGAACTGGACATACACTCTTCACATGAGTTGCTTTATATTTAAAGTTTCTTTCAAGTAAATAGACGTAATCTTTTTTTCATAGACATGCAAAACTTCATACACACATAACTGAATACATACATATAATTCTGCATAAACATATAAAAAATTCTGCGTAAATACATAACCTACACAATACATACATGAATACATACAAAATTCTGCATAAATACATAAATCTACACAATTCTGCTTATATACACAGAGGACAGAAAATTATAAACAGCATAAAGTGCGTTCATACGTACTGGACTATCAAGAACTGTTAAACTGCATACATAAAACAAATTCTGCATAAATACCTAAACTGTACACATACATATATATAGAATTATGTTAACTGCATGCATACAATCATGCATACATATACACCAATCTTTCAATTTTTTTAAAAATTATAAAATGCATATATACAAATTATCACAGGTAGATTTCTACTCGTATTTTGTTTCTATTTTACCTAAACGACTTACTCCTTACATGTGTTCAGTTGAAAGGATCACTGCTCGTTCATAACATGCTTGTTTTCATTAGCTTTCGGCTTCTGCTCCTTGGGTCATCGTTCTTCAATTTTCCTGCAAGAAAAGTTTAACACCAAATTAGACAATACAATAAAAACCAATGTTGTAAAAATCGGCCTAGGCGGCCGCCTCGGCGCTAGGCGCCCATCTACTGTCTAATTTTTGGCCTAGGCGCTAGGAGGTGCTAGGCGGCCTAGGCGGGGTCTAGGCGGCCTAGGCGGGGCCTAGTCGGCCTAGTCAGATTTTTATTTATTTTTTGACTTTTTTTTAACTTTTTTATGGTAAAAAATGACCAATTTCATGATTATTTAGACATTTCTCAACCAAAAATGTTTAATATGTCTCTGAAACATCGAATCCAGGCAGTTAACATCGAAATGTATCTCTAAACTTTGAACTTAGTATTTAAGTTTGCACTTTAAAGTACTTTTTTTAGTATATTTAAGTATATTTTTTAAAATTATTTGAATTATTATATTAAATTATTGATATCAATGTGTGTATATAATATATATTTGTAAAATTACATATAAAAATTCCAATCCGCCTAGCGCCGATTAATCCCTAGGCGGTACCTCGCCCAACTGCAAAGTTCAATCATAACCATATGAAGTACACTCTAATATCATATCCGTGTTAACAGCCCCAATAAAAAAAAACTGTGTTACATTATTTCTATAGTTAGTCCACTTTTCTTGAAAATGGAAGACAAAACTGTAAACTATCCCAAAAGATGAAATTTTGTTGGTGTGTTTCTTAAAAAAGAATGAGGCGCTCCAAGGCATTTAGGTCCCAAAAACTGGGACGAATTAACAACATGGTTAACCTAAGCATATAGAGTGTAGAAAAGTTTTAAAAAAATTAATTGTTAAAAAATTACACGATTAGTTCACGAGATCCTCATCAGAGTATGCTCCTGTCTTTACACTTTCCCGTTTATTTTTTATTTGCAGAATCTTTGTTCCAGATTTTTTATTAATATTTTAGGCCCCTACTATCCATACACTACCTCCCACTATCCATACAATAGGGCCCATTTATACGGCAGTATAGGCCCTATACGGGCGTATATAATTTTTTTTATTTTAGGAAAATCAATTTTAACGCTAACCTTTTGTACGCTTTTATCACGGACAATTATACGTTTTTATATAAATTTGTACGTTTATTTTTTAAACTTGCTTCGTTATGAAAATTGTTTATAAATTAGTATGACATATGGTATTTATTTAAAAAATGTTATGACTACGTAAAAATAAATTGTATTACTATCTTTTTAAAAAACCGGTAATTTCACAATCGTTTGATTATATAACACTATTAAAGAACCACATAAATAAATACACAACCATATAACAACAACATAAATTACACATAACTAAATAAGAAACAAATAATTAATGGGTTGTGTTAAATTAACACCCTATTTTTTAAAAATACACCCCTGAGACGGCCCGTACTGCCCAGTACGGCCCGTCTCAGTGCTCGGTCAAACATTCTCCCTGAAAACCTATGACAATGATTAGGAGCAAGACGGGCCGTACTGGTCAGTACGGCTCGTCTCATTCATCATACAGACATTCCCTGAAACATAGGACAATGATTTGAAATCAAGACGGCGCTTACTGATCAGTATGGCTCGTCTTGCTTTTTCAATTCTGACACTGCTGACATGGGAGGACATTGATTGACCCAGTACGGGCCATATTGAACAAATTTGAAATTTCTATATAAGCTTGAATCGTTTCAAACGAACGCATACATTTTCGAAGATATCTCACGATAATTCAGATTTATAACGATGTCGTTCTGAGATGGGAGTTTTTTCAACGATTACGTGCCTGATTTGAATGAAGAGCCTCTTGTTGAGTATTCATACGGCGCGATATGCTAAACCTAACGTTGATGTCGGTTTTGATAGTCAAGCATCGTATGTGCAACAAAACGATTATGGGTTCATGTATGATGAACATACAAGATGTCGAGCTAGATGGTAACTGTGGTTTTCGTTTTGTAGCCGTGGGTTTAGGAATCGATGAAAATCATTGGGCATTTATTCGACAACAACTCTTGCAAGAATTGGATTTCAACGCACAGACAAATATGTGTTTCACTCCTACGACCCAGGATCTTATGATGTACTACGCAACACAATAAATTGGCAACAGATTGCACATGTTCCTGCCGAACATTGGATGTTTATGCCTCACACATGCTTAGTAATTGCTCAAAGATTTGGTGTAATCGTTCACCTTTTCAGCACTATAGGTGCTCACACCATTTTCCCTTTGTGGACATCTGCTAATAGTTTGGTGCGACATAACGTCGTATCAGTAATTCATCTTGGCGTCCATTTCGTTAATGTTGCAATACAAGGAGACTATTGAATGACAACAGTAAATCCTATATGAAAACGTTACCGAAATGATGCCGCATCCGACTGGGAAGTTCGTATATCATGACAGGCTGCAAGAATATCGAAGATTTATAAATGAAAATAAGTTGGTTGGTCGACTACATAGACATGCAAATGTAAAAACAACAAATTCTTTAATTAAATGTAATAAAAATGAATTATTTGTGTATATGTAAAAAAATTAAAGTTTGGACAGTACTGCCCGTACTGGTCGTACTGTTCTAACTTAAATTTGAATTTCAGTTTCATTTTTACTTTTCTAACACAAAAAACACTCACATATTCTCTCGTATCGATCAATACACCCCGTCTTGATCTTCAAACTTTCGACACCAGGCACGTATTTTGCTTCGTAGATCATGAATATATGTGTTTTATTAGATTAGGATCGATCTAGGACCTGTTTTTTGCGTTTTTAAAATTTCGAAATATGAACAAGACGCTGTCTTATTCATTTATATTTGAACCAGACAACGATCAAGACGGGACGTCTTGACCAGTACGGCCCGTCTTGTTCAACAAATAAAGAAGGTGAACTTTGGCCTGGTATGGCCAAGACGAGCCCGTCTTGATCAGTATGAGCCATCTTCGACAAACGGCCTGGTATGGCCAAGACAGTTCGTCTTGGACATTTGGCCTGGTATGGCCAAGACGGGCCGTCTTATCAGCACGGGCCGTCTTGGACTAAGACGGCCTGGTTTTGTTTGAGACGGCCAACACCAGTACGGGCTGTCTTGACATGTACGACCCGTCTTGAACAGCTTTTTTTTAACGTTAGCTCGGTTTTTGTTTTTCAGCTTTTACTTACTTCTAGAGATGAAGGCCGATATTCCACACCACGACGAAGTCGCCGTGCCCCTTGATGTTGAGACAATAGTGCTGTCGCAGCACGAGTGGCTGCAATTCGAGCCTAATTCGGCGGCAGCGATTAGGTGCCGTCGCATTTTACGGATGAGCGTGGCGACGCCACGTTGCATAGACCGGGGAGTTTTAGCAGATGCCGATCAGGCAGAGGGTGTTCGAGCTATCCTTGGCGAGGACACACCGTGGACTCGTTTATTCGATATCACCGAGCTGCCCACCTATAGGCTGATCTGTGACACCCCGTAAATTCCAGGTCAGCTTATTATTTATTTAAATGTTTATTTAAATGATTTATGTACACGCGGCACTAGAATTAGTTTAATTTTGTGTGACACGTGGCATGACATTACAAAAACTGACACACGACTAGATAATTCGAGGAATTATCGACTAACAGCACACACGTGTCAAAACACACGAACGTTGGTGAACGTCTAGCACATTGTGTAACACAACACTCGAAACCTCACAAAACACTCACACATTGAACTTGGAAGTTCAAACGAGGCCAAACGATAGTTCGTAAACGTGAAAACGGTGACGAACGAATCAAATCCATTAAAATAGGCTTATTGGGCTCTTCAGGGGCCCATCGCGGTACGTGATGGCCCAACAAGAGGCATTGTCGCGGTGCGCGACATGCGGCGCGGGGGTTTGACTCCCGAAATCCGCCGCGATACGCGGAGAGGATTTGGAAGCTTCATCGCGGTACGCGACGCCGCCCAGTCGACAATATCTTTATAAAACCAAGACAATGATGCCTACACTACCATTTTTCATAATTTCTTTCACTCCTACACGCCTTATCTCGACTGATATCTCTGGAGATCACTGATTAGACCTTAAGGAAGCCATTGTTGATCATTTTGAAGCTCAAAGCTTGGAGGATTGAAGCTTGGTGGCTTCCTAGACCATCATCCACCATCACCATCTTCATATTAGTTGAAGAACCTGCTGTCCAGAAGCATCTAGGAGACCTCCTGCTCCATTTCATCACCATCTCAAGATATTTGGAGCTCTAGAAGGTAGTAACATATCTCTTGTAGCCTAAACACACTCACAAACACACATGCATGGCTTGAAACCCACATGCAAGCATCTATAATGCACATGCACGAAATTTGTTTCTGGGTTTGATGATCTAAATGTGTTTCTTGATGATCCATGAGGATTATATAGAGTTTTGTGATGATCTAAAGTATTGGGTATGAACCTCTATGCTTAAAATGATGATTTATGACATTATGAATGCATGCATGTATGATCTAAGGCTTTTTAGGTGATATTGATGAATGGTATATGATTATAAAGGTTATTGGTGATGATCTTCATGTTTGGATGTTATTGAAATGGTTAAAAATGTGATGTTTGACAAACTTTCTATTATTAGTAACTTTTTATTTGTAAAATGGTGCTATAGATGAAATGGAGAACATGCATGTATGGGTAATTGCTATTAGGATGTTAAGATGATGATTTGAACACTTAGAATGTGATTTTGATAATGTTTATGGACATATTTGGCATTGTTACTTTTTTTAGTAACTTTTGTGGGTCAAATATTGATAGATGATGAATTTGGTTATATGTACATGTTTAAATGATGTCAAATGGTTTATTATGATGATTCATGATGTAAAAATGGATTATAATGATTTGGGATGACCATTTGAATGTAAAATGTCAAAGTTACTATTTATAGTAACTTTATTTTTAGAAACGCTAACATATGAGTATTTTGAATGATTCGAGCATGCTAAATGGCTTATTATGTTGTAATATGATGATTAGATTCTAAGCTAGATGGTTTCCGATATCACGTATGCTATAAAGGGAAACTTTCCATTTTAGGAAACTTTTGTGTGCTAACATGATGAAAGCAACTTACGTGACCTCGTATGATGATGTGGTATGTGTTAACATGATCACGTAGGACTAATGAGCATGCTAGAATTATAAAATCAATATGCTTCGTTAAACTTTCCATAAATGGAAACTTACTATAAATAGTAAGTTGTCCATATAAGCGACTTACGCGTCTTGCACACAACGAGCACGTACACGATTGCTACACGATTCACAACCGTCACATGGTTCACCAACAGGTCGTTGACTTGACACGGTCAACTTTGGTCAAACACGGTCATTGTGGACCAACACAGTTAAACACGGTCATTGTGGACCAACAAGAGCAAACACGGTCATTGTGGACCAACACGGACAAACATGAACAACCGAGGGTTGTTGAGCACTAACACGAACACGAGCACAGTCGTTACTCAAACTCAAGTATAGTGTACGATATAGGTCGCCGGTGACCCACACGCCTTTCGACGCAGGAGCTTACGCTTGTTTTATTTCACGATCACTAAGGTGAGTTTACGGCCCCTCTTTACTCTTTTCAAACGCTTTTAAATATAGGGAGAATACTAGTTACATCGAGTCAAACATTACTGCTATTACAAACATTTTTATTGTGTATGTTAATTTATTGGACAAACATTAAGTGTTGAACTCGTAACAAGTCCTCACAATGTCTTACCGTTAATGTACGAACAACGTGGTAGATTTGGATGGATCCATTAGGGTATGACCAACCCCACGGGGCACAATGTTGACTGGATGTCATAACCCGTGCAAAATCTGACCTAATTTACTGTGTGTACGAGACACAATGGAGGCAAGGACAAACAGGTCTAGTTCGGTAGTGACGCACTGACACTTGGAGCCTAGGGCTCGGTACTAACATTTGATAAACAGCATGACACACTTTTATTACTATATGTATATCAAAACCTGTGAACTCACCAACCATTGTGTTGACACTTTTCAAACTTGTATTCTTACGTAACTAGCATGACAAGCACATGGAGCAGGAATGCACCTAGGAGATATGAGCATAGGATCCCGCATGCATTAATTTCCTGTCTTTTGAAAACAGTTTTAATTATGTTTTGTATTGTCACAATGTAGTGTTTAACAACTTATATTTCCGCTGCATGGTATCAAACTCGTTATATTTTTTCGCTGCTATGAATTTCTTTTCCGCTGCAAACTATTTTGTTACTAAGTGTGTGTCAAACATTGGATTTGTAAACGCATATAGAGGTGTTCTATATGACCATTGAGCTGTGATTCTGGACACTCACACCCACGTGGACTAAAACCACGATTGGGGATTTGGGGGTGTGACATGATCAATGTGGAGTTTCTATCGACATTTCGATGCAGAGCTCACCAGGCCGCAGTTCGTGAGCAGGAGGACGATGAACTTCCTCCTGATATTGAGTTCTCGTTATGCGGACAGTACATGGAGATGTCGATCGAGCGGTTCGCCGTGCACTTAGGTATATATTATGAGCCAGAGATATTCGTTCGTGACGCATTCATCCAGGGGTTGACGCAGGGTGATGACGGGGTTATGAGGGCTTGGTGGGCCCAGATCTCTAACACGTCGTTCACTGGCCACCGACTACGGGCGAAGACCATTAGAGATCCTCTGACTCGATACATCCAACGCTGCATCGTGACGACCATCTCAGGTCGCGGACAGAGTCAAGAGTGGGTGACGACGACTGATTTGTTCTATCTTCACTCATTCATGACTGGCAGGTCGTGCAACATTTCACGGTGCTTTGCATTATACTACGCCTCCTTCTACCACCGACAGGAGCGCGGGACACTGTGGGATGGCGCCTTTGTTGCCCACATCGCGCACACACCAGAGGCATGGTCAACTTGTTTCAGGATCTAACGGCGATCGAGCCTACAAGGCTCGATCGTCGGACGCTACCGAACATGAGACTTGTCGCCAACATCCCGGGTCTGGGATTACGGTTTATTGGATCCGACGGCCTCTCGTTTCAGGCAGCCCAGCTCGCCGTCATACCAGAGCAGCAGCCTGAGGACCAGGCGATGCCGAAGCTTGATCCGATTCAGGAGGAGCCGGTTCGATCACCGGCACACGAGGACTCACCGCCGTAGCATCCACCACACGTTTACCGTGCGGTGCGCCTGACCGAGCCGCTCGAGGCGTTGTTGCACCATGTTGCGACCCGGTGCGACGAGATGGCTCAGGCTGATCGTCGTCGGGCCGCCTGGGAGACATTCATCGAGCGACGGCTCGAGGATTTGGTCTAGTGGATCGTCGTGTCAGAGCTTGCGCGACAGGACGGGTCACAGCTTCCACCGTTACCAGAGCCAAGCGTCACAGCTTCGTAGTTACTTTTGTATTTTTGTATTTTGTTTTCTTGTATGTAAAACTTATGTTGTATGTTCCTTATTTTATTTGTATTGTTTTTGTTTATGTTTTTGTTGTTTAATAATTGCACGACAAACTTATATCATTTAAATTATTTAAATTAACGTAAACAAAATAATTATAAAATGAAATATTTAGTTTAAACGATTTCGTAAATAATTAATATCGTTTAAAATGATAACGTAACAAAATTATGACGTTGAATTAACATAATACACGTATATTGTTAAAATAGTTCACGTACTAAACGTATATCGCTAAAAATTATTTACGTATGTAAATTAAGTTTAAATAAAATAAATAACTACAAGATGGACCGTACTGCCCAGTATGGGCCATATCAAGTAACTCAAACTGTTTGACACCAAAGAATGGCTTGGAAAAATAAGTCAAATCCAAGACGGGCCGTACTGGTCAGTAGGGCCCGTCCTACAGAATGTTTAACTGAATCCAAGAAATCCACTTGAATGTTTGTCTGTACTCTATACGGGCCGTATTGCCCAGTACGGCCCGTCCTGGACCACTGGAGTGTTAAAATATAAAAGTGGTGTGTCTAATTAAAAGAGGCCTAATTAATACACAACCAGATAACATATAGAAATATATATGGCCGTATACGGTTTGTCTAGAAGACAGCCGAATGGTGTCTTGCATTGAAGGGTGGTATATGTTTAGTAGGACCCATATTTTAATGCATAATATTTCCACATAATGACATGATAATGTCAATATCATTAAAAATAAATAAATACTGAACTTCTTCGCCAACATGATGATGTAGAGATTTTTTTATTACATCATAAAAAAATATTTTGCTATATGTTTTTTAAGTGAGCATAAGAAAATAAACTCCGTAAAGTTCACTAATCATAAAGTTTATAAAAAAATAAGCTAAAGACAAATCTTACAAAACTACTGAGAATTTAGTTTTCACATTTGGTTTCTTTGTAAACATGATATTCTAAATTGAGAATTAATCATTTTGGCTCGATTACTCATTACTCATGAGGGGTAATTTTAAACAAACAAACCAAACAACTACTAAAGCAACCTTTTGTTTTTTTAAATTTTAGAGCAAATTATCAAGACGATCCTAGAATTTGCTAGTGTTTCACTCTTGGTATGTATGTTTCATAAATTACTCATATGGTCTTAAACTTTAGACATTTTGTAACATATATAATCCTTATGTGAGGGTAATTTGAGCAATTATGTGAAAGTAATTTGGTGACCTAAGGACTATATATGTTACAAATGATAAAGTTTTTTTGACCATATGAGTAATTTATGAAACATATGAACTAAAAGTGAAATACTAACAAAGCACATAGACCATATATGTAATTTACTCTAAGTTTTATAATAATATCTCATATTTCAAAATCTCCTTATGCTTGTTTATTTATTGAGCGACTATTTCATCGAGTATTTATGGGTTGATAAAAATAACTTCTTTAGCATAATAATTATATTTACATATTTGTATTCATATATACCCGTACTAAAAGACTTTGTTACATATTTACCCAATCTATGAAATCAATCACTTATTTTTTCTTTGAAAAGAGAAAGATATAATTAACTTTTTTCATTTAAAACAGGAAATGTATTTTAGAAAGAAACAAATATGTAATTGAATTCTTTTTATTTTGATAAATACGTAATAAATGATCTTTACAAGAAAAAAATATGTAAATACCTAATTGGGTTGTGTGTTTTTTAATTTAACTATCCTCCACCCATAGGGGAGAGGGATCAGGAGTATTCATCGGGTCGGATAACAATTTATTCTGGTTATTTGAATCGGTTTATTTGGATTTGAAAATTTTAAGACCCTATCCGAAACCCGGCCTAATCCATATTTAAAATTTGTTGATCCGATCTGAATCTATCCGAAAAACCCGAGTAAACTTATTTTTACATCCGAATAATCCCAACAACCCGAATAAACAGGTTTTATTCATGTTATTCGGATGGAATTTGGATATCCAATTCGAATAAACATGATTTTGTATATACGATATCTGGTCTGAATTTATCCGAATTTTAATTCAGATCGATTTTTTCGGGTTTCAAATACGATTCTTCTTCGGATTTTGTAAACACCTATAACAGGTTTTTTTTTTTTTTTTTTTTTTTTGGGGGGGGGGGGGGAGGGGCATGTCCCCTTGTTTTTCGCTACCAGTTGGACTTCTTCAACGCTAGGAACTCTAGTGAATGCCCATGGTTTAGCGTTGACTTGAACACGAACAACGAATGTTGTTTGCCGATGTCGGTCGCTACTAGAAATCGCGAGGGCATAAAGGGGATTTTGAAAAATGGACACAAAGAGAGGTCCTAAACAGGGGTATATTTGAAGCCGAAAAGAAGAGATTATGAGGCATGAAAGAGATTTTGAAAATGGACACAAAGGTGGATGTTACAATTGGATTAGTTAAATTCACATGTAGAGAACTTAAGTTGACGATCTTGAAGACATATTCATTAGGCAATTCATTAGCATCTTGAAGGGTACTAAAATCAATTGGATTAACAAGGTTCAAAGAAGAGTTTCGTTACAATTACAATCATATTTTATAAATTTCACTCGTAGCTTGACTATTTGTAAGAACTAAAGGAGTAGGATATCGGCAAACCCAGTACAAAGAAGGTTTCTTACAGAAACACCATGACTTGAAGAACAAACTAACAAACGCAAAGATGCATAATCAATCAAAATTTAGAAATTATGTAAATAAAGAAATACTAATACAAGCAAAATTGGAAAAAAAAAAATAGAGGATTTAGATTCTAAATTTTAATGATCTACCACTTACAGAATCTTACACCCAATCATTCTCGATACGGTTTCACCCTCTATATTACAGAGGTTGCTGTAAAACTAGCCGATACTTGAATTTAACTAGATTTGGGCTATAAATTAACCCGTAGCGATTAACCAATTGTTAACTACATTAATTGAAAATAAATGGTTATCAAAACCAAAATTTAACATTGATAATTGGTTTAGTGGCCGTAATTGAGCCACACAATCTCACCTTTAAAATATCAAATATTCAACTATATTTCTAGCAGTTTTAAAACTTTTATAATTTCAATTTATTAAATTATTTTAGGATTATACTTAGTGGTGTAAACGCATCAATCCTAGTCGTAAAATAATCGGGATTAAGATGGTAAAAAGCTCGAATGAGCCGAGCCTAAACAAGTCCGAGCTCAAGCCCAAAAATATGGGTCGTTTAGTAATCGAGCACGAGCTCAAGCTTTAAATATCTAGCTAGCTGAGCCTAAACGAACTTTTTATTTATTATATTAAGTTTATATTTATAAAATTAATGATTTTTATATATAAAATTATGATAAACATATTTAAATCATATAATATTTTACATTTGGAAAGTAAAATTATAGATATATATATATTAAATTAGTAATTAAAGTAAAAAAAACAATTAAAATATAAATTGACGAGCCGAGCTAGAGCCTAAGATTTTTTTAACAAGCCGAGCTCAAGCATGAAAAATAAAACTCTTAACGAGTCAAGCTCGAGTTTGAGCCATACTCGATATAAACGAGCCGAGATCGAGCATTAACGAGCTAAGGGTTGGCTCACTTGTTTACACCCTAATTATACTAATATATTCATTTTCGATACTGGTAAACAATTTGGGTAATTGGGCGTATATCACTATCCTAAACCCACAAATTTTTAAAAATATAAAATACCAAAATACTCGTCTCGAATGCTTTGGGTTTCAGGTTTTTAGCCAGATGGTACACAAGATAAACAACCAATAATCCTTGTACCTTCATCTTATTTCCTTTAGAGGGTTTAGTTTACAGACATTAATAGAACATTTTGTGTGCAAGAGAGCACTTGTTACCAACGTTTCCCTTTATTATTACAAGCCACATATCTATAAAATATCCTGCAAACACCAAATAGAGGCATGTGTATCAGTACAATCAAACGTAACTAGTAAAATCTCACTCATATCAACGCTATCAGTAAGATCTGGATTCTGGAAACGGTGAGATCAGACTAGAGGTGACAATTTTTACCCAAATTAAAAAAAATGGGTTGGTTTGGATAATTAGTTGTTGTATAATGGGTTGAAATGAGTAGGATCATAATATGGAATGAGTTGGGGTGGGTAATACTAAAACACAATACGGGTCAAGATGGGTAACCTAAAAACTAGGTGAATGTAATGGATTTAAACGTTGAAGAATGATTAATAACATATTTGATGAGAAATTCATTAAAAATTATCCTAATGGACTATGTGTTAATTACAACACATTTTAACTTAAACCAAATTGATTTTTTAAGAACAATCCATTTAGACCCAAACTGATTTTGCTTAAAACCAATTCTGACCCGCATCCATCCTGACCCGAACCCGTTCTGACCCGTTACCCAACCAGCCCATTTTGCCAGGCATAGATAAGACAAACCATATCTCAATTCCTTCGATAGGAACACTGCTCTTATCGAATCCCTTAACCCCGAAAACCTTTCGATGTGTATCATGTGTATCAATGTGGCAATCAAAAAGGTTAAAGTCATAATGAATGTTAATTGTAAAAGTCCCCCACTGTTTATTTTATAATCCACATGATGATCTTTGGAGTAAAAAGATTGTTCATTAAGTTCATGTGATTGGTGAGCCATAACATATCAAGTTGTCTGAAACATTATTGTTTCCACACTTTTCTCACTAAAACTTTCAATTACACCCGTAAATCTTGACTCAAAGCAAGAGAAATGCGTATAAATGCGTTAAAACGGGCAACTTCTTAATACAATGCGGGTCAAAATAAGTAACTTAAAATCTATGTAAATAGAATGGTTCCAAATGGATAATAATTATTAATAATATGTTTGATGAAAGAATCACTGAAAATTATTTAAATACATTATTTGGTTAGTTATAACTCAATTTGACTTTGAACTATATTGAAATTTTTTAATAACGACCCATTTACCCAAACTAAATTTGCTTAAAACTCATCATGACCCACTGGACCTGTTCTGACCCGTTACCCAACCCACCTATTTTGCCAGGCTTACTTTCATTCAAGAAAAGGATAAAGAATTACCTTTATTCATTTTCTCCAGCAGCAGCCCTGGCTACATCAGTAATGTTTTTACTGTCAAATATCTCAATCCAGTAGCCATCTGGGTCTTTAATGAATGCAATCCCTTTCAATTTCCCTAAAGCAAAATTATGGATCAACATAGAAGTCACTCATATTTATTCCAACTATAAAACCACTCAAATTGTTACATTGTTGTGAATTTACTTTTTATAAACGTTAAACTTTTTAAAGTTTAGTGACATAAATGAAATATATATGAAACTTGATTACTATTTAATGATTTATTTTTTTAGATTGATTTGGATGGAACAATTATAAAACCTTGTTATTATTCAATGAAATAACCAAAGTTTATAAACCAGAGGTGCATCCTTCCCGGTCCTCACCTCTCAATGCTTTAACACCTTGTCCAACACTTGCTGAGCAGTTTTTGCCTTTTTGGATATCACACGGACCTTCTCAGAAGGTAATGTAGTTATATTTAGGTCACTTTATTTTCAAAAAAGCTTTAAGTCTAGAAAAAAAGTTCATAACAATGAAACTATATTGAAACTTAGAGTGGCTTTTGTTGTTTGAAAAATTATTAGTTGACTTTGGTTGAATATAGAAGAAACTTGGTTACCATTAAAAAAATTATTGTCAAATATTAAATTCATATGTAAAACCTTAAAGATCATTACCATTTAGAAGAATAAATCAATGTGGCTCATGGGATTATGCTGCTAGAAACTTTTTTAAAAGTTAAAAAAATTGACAACTGGTTGACTAAAGTTTAAAGAGGTAAAGTTTACCTTCATCAGGCTTTTTAATAAATGGAACATCTAATCTTTCAAATCGTTTACACGCCTTGTATGTATCATCAACAGTTATACCAATATGTCCTGGAGGCATAACAACGCGTGTTATGGTATGCATGGAATGATATGTATACACAAGCATGAGTTTATCTACTATGTGGGTATGGATTTGACTGACCCATATGAACTTTTGATTTTTAGTATATACGATCCGATCTCGACCGACGCTTAATTACTTGTGATTAAACCCAATTAATAGTTCGTAACTTAACTCAATACCTAATCAGTCATAGCCAAATTAAAAAAATAAAATACCGAAAGGAAACCAATTTTATCGTATTATTTTAATTAATGAGTTGATTATTTGACGTGGGTTTATCATGTATTTGTGATTTATTTTAGTTTTATCATTTTTTTGGGTGATCTAACATGACCCTGTTCGAATTGTAAAAAAAATAAAGTACTAATCACAAATACTTATCTAAAAAATATTCCGACCCCCATAATAAGGTGGATGTTAGAGAAAGCCATACCGAATCCGCGAGGCTCTGAGTTTCCGTTATGGTAACCTTGGAATTTTTTATCTTTTTCACTACCCCAGTTGCTAGAAAAATGTTGCAAAATGTTAGATTTAAAAATTAAGTTCTATAGATCAAAAAATATGTAATTTCATACTGTGTAAGCTCGATGGTGGCCTTCTGTTCAAATGTCCATGCGGTACGCTCAGCATGACTTTTAGGAGCCACTGATGTGTCCTGTGGGGATCAAACAATCAAGTAATCAGAAAAAATTGTTGATGCAGAATAAAAATTTAATCCAATATTTAAAAATAAGATAGGAGTCCAACACATGTAGGAGTGTGCATGAAACGGTCAGTACCGTGAGAACTGAAGACCAGAAACGTGAAAACCGGTTTGGGTGTCTGATTATAAAAGAAGGCTCAGGTTCCGGTTATGTTTGTGGGGGTTAATCGGTTTCGGTCAGGTTCCGGGTTTTAACCCATGAAACCCAGACCGGTTTTTATAACCTAGTATTTTTAGTAAAATTAAAAACTGTACATGCATGTACGCGAACCATTTCTATATATAAATTTTCATACAGGGTTTTTCTAAGAGGTCCAAACCCGCGAAAGCCGAACCATAAAACCCGTATTACCAGGAACCAGTTTTTAAAAATCAGTACGTTCTCGGTTCCCAAATTTATGTTAAAATGGTTTCGGTTCCGGTCCGGTTTCGTTTGGTCTGGTCCGGTCCATGACCGATAATTACCCCTAAACACATGTGTGGACTATGGATGGTACTAGGGTTTAATCTCTGACCTCATAGCCCATAAAATACAAGCTGAATTTCATATCATTAAAGTCGAGTCTCTTAAGCAATCTGCAATTAAAAATTATATTCAACCAAGACCAAATTGAAAATTTGAAATTTATACCACAAACGGTAGCAAACAATTTGTAATAACTTTTGGTAGAAAAAATAGACATGCAAGAATATTTTATTCGTCTAATTAAATGATTGAACATGAGCACATGTCTTACTGGTTCTTGATAATGAAAGTTTTTTATGTTTGTTCATGAAGGTTCATTAAATATTGTTCATTTATTTTTGTTTATATGTTCACTAGGTTAAATCCGTGTGTTGCACGGATTGAAAACTGAAATGTTATGTATTTTATAGAAACTTGTTTTAATAAAAATTGTTTTTTAAGAAAACTTATTTTTCACAAAACTTTTATTTTTCCTAAAACTACAAATTAAAATAATTTAATTTATTTTTAGAAAAATTTTATATTTTGTAAACTTTTTCTTAGTGTGTTTTTTATTAAAAAAGATTTCATTTTTATTTTTTTAAAACTTTTTTTAATATGTACAAGTCATATAATATCATTAGTCATTACATTTATAGTTATTTAACAAATTAGAGAATATAATTATAATTATCATTATCATTTAATATGAAAGAGAATGATTGAGAAGATAAACATTTTTTTTTTGAACAGCTAAACAAGTCCTCGGACCCAACAACCACGCGCTGCGACCACAGACCGCTACCAACCCCTGGAAACATTTAAAGCCGGGCATTGGCTAGTACCGAATCGAGGAACCGCCACACCATCTAGGAGGAAACTCACACTGAGAAAACCTCCTAGCTCACCCAGAACATTTTTTGCTCCAGGCGAGACTCGAACCAAGACCTCCCGTTGCTGGTAGTCAAGGAGTATCACTAGGCTATAAGCCCAATGATGAGAAGATAAACATATGGCATGTGTCAAAACGGTTTAAATAAATGACATGTGATAATAATGGTTTAATAAATTGACAAGTGGCAAAAATATGTTTATTTATTATAATAGTAAGATAAGATAAGATTTAATCAGGGTTGATCTCACTTCATAATTCTAGAGGCAAGGGCCTAGGACCCTTAATTTTTTGGGACCCCAACCGTTCAGATTAGGTTCTAATTATCATAAATATTATTCATTTTGGCGTTATAAATCTGAAAAATTAGAGAGTCCACTTGTTTTTTTAAAAAATGATAACGTCTTATTGGTTCATGCTCATAAAAAAAATTATGTTCGTTCATGAAGGTTTATTCAATGTTGTTCATTTATGTTTGTTTATATATTCATTAAATTAAATAAAATAATAATAGACACAATGCAAGAAATATGCATGTCTATGTGGGTGTGTTGTTATAATAAGGTTAAACGTACAAACATGAACAAAACCCTGTTTGTGAAAGTACGGCTCGATTAACGCCTTGATGAATAGATAAAACGCTAAGACTTACGACATTCCGAGGACATCCGAGTAGAACTTCAGACTCTGTTTTGGATCTTTGATTCGGAACATCTGAAGAAGAAAGTACACAGTTAGTGAATTCTCCAAAAATAAATGGACTAAGCATTTGGTTTTCTCATGATCATAAGGCTGACATAAATACCTAATTTTATGTTTGGTAATTTAATAAGTATAATCGATATATAATTATAGTAATATCTCGGCCCTCAGACCCACAATATTGTTTTTAGTAGGATTGTTTTGCAATTCAAAATGGGGTTGCGGGTCAACTAGTTGTTCGTTTACCTGCCAGCTTATTGTAATCTTTCTCTTTTACAATAATCGTCACACCGATTGAGGGACAAAAAAAACAGTACAATATGCATGACTCATACCATAATTTAATCCCTAGGTCAAGGTTAAATACACATATTTAATTTCATGCATTCAATTTGTAGTAGACTAGTAGTTATAGGTGCATAAGTTGACATAATAATACCCCACTGATCCGTTAGCGATCCAAAATTAGCCTATAAAAATGTAGTTAAAAGGAGCATAAAGTGTGTGTCTAATCACCTAGGCAAGCTGGCAAGGTGAGGCAAAACTAGGGATGTTTGTCGAATTGGTTTTTAATATATTGGAATTATTGAATTTTTAATTTTTAATGCTAAATTAAATTTACAATGAAAAATACAAAAATGAATTTGAATAAGTTTATTTGAATTGGTTCGAAATCAGGTGTATTTCAAATTTCAATAAACTAAATAGCAAAAAGTTAAAAGTAAAATTTCAAAATTACAAAAAATCCGTAAATTTGGAAAGTACATTATATAAAAAAATTGTTACTTGAATTAGGGTTATTGGGGTTGGTTTAGTTGTCTTCGTGATACCTATTGCCCTATTGGGGTCCATTGAGGAACAAAAATTCAAATCTGGTTTGTTTCGAATTTTCGGTTATTCGAGCCCAATACGAATAGCAAACACCACTAGGAGTAGAGGTGGGAAAAAAAACCCGAAACCGACAACCTGAACGGAGCCGGTCGCACCCGAAGCGGTGGATACAGGCGGTTCTGGATTCTCGGAGAAACCGAAACCGGAACCGGTTCCACAAATACCCACCAAACCCAAACCCAAACCGTGCAAAAACAAGTTGGAACCGGTCAAAAAACGAAACAAAAACCGGAACCGGTCAAAAAACGAAACAAAAACCGGAACCGGTTATTGATTTTGTTGACCGGAACCGAAACCGGTTCCAAAAACAACCGGTTTGCTAACCTCTAACAAGGAGTCTAGGAATGACAAAGCCACCTAGAGTGAACAAGCCACAAATCGGGTTTGAACAAAAAAACCTATCTAAACAAACTAGGGCTGTAAATGAACTGAACGTTCAGCGAACAGTTCGTGAAGCGTTTGGCGGGAAGTTCGTTTATGTTCGTTCGTTTAGTTAAATAAACGAACATGAACAGAGGCAGGAAAAAGCCTAGTTTTACATAAAATAGCTATTACCAAGTCATTTATTTATTTTTTTAAATTATGACATGGATTAAATTTGATTATGTGGTTTAAAAATATAAAAATAATAATTTATTAATGAAATTAATTAACATATTAATAATTATATTAGAAAACAACCTTTGGTTACCTTGTTGATGATGCTACTGCCTTTTTGTTTTTCAAATAATTAATAACTAGTTTTATACTCGTTCGGTGGTCAAGTACAATGGTATAATTGAATCAATTTTGTAAAATTCATTATAAAAAAATAATAATTGTTTAAATGGGAAAAACGGGATAGTGGGGTATCCAAACTATCCGAAATTTTTCAAAAATGTTATCCGAATCCGAATTTCCAGATATTCAATCTCCCGGATATCTCTTGTTCGGATTTTCGGATATTTCGTATTTGGATTCGAATACGGATTTTTTTGAACAATACTAATACTAACCAAGTATTATAGGTAAAACATATAGCCATTTAGGATTAGAACACTTCCTTGTAGTAAAGTAGCTTAACTAAAAGAAAAAAAAAAGGTATAAGTAATTTAATTATAAAAAAAATTGAAAGTTAGTTATATATTTACAAAAGTTTATTTAGAAAAATAAAAGTAAAAAAGTTCAAACAATGTGTAAAGGGTAACCCAGCAGAAAACAAGCATTAAAAAAAAGCTATAAATGACCCTTGGATCTAGATCATCTTTTTTTCTAAAAGCTTGGTTAAAACCATACGAGATTTCAACCGTTTCCTCGAATTTTATGCCTTGAGACGTCCTTAAGTCTCAGGGTAAAATCGTAAATCTTGTGCTAATATGTTTTGGTCAGAATTCGAACCCAAATCTCTCGTAAAAAAGTCTGTGGGTACCGCTAAGCTATCAAGTATCTAAGTACCGTTTGTTGCAGGAAGTAGCCCTTGGTTTCTGGATCAGGTGGATCACGACGGAGTCCGGGATTGCTCATCGACGATTCATTATTGACAGCCATAAACGATGATACCAAACGACGTTTACAAACAAAAACCTGCAACGATCAATACAATAAACTAAGATTCCGATCAATTATAACCTAAAAATTAGGTCAAATTAGCAATCAATTACCTTGAACTTTTACTCAAAACAGAGGCGATTGGAGATGCATAATAATAGCGTTTGTTAGTAGCAAATCGGAGCGAACGAGATAATGAACGTGTGATTGCAAAAAACGCCATTAAAAAGAGAATAAAGCTTACTGTGCGAATCTGGAGATGAAAGCAACGTAGGTGACCGGAATTTTTATCCTGATATTGGTCGCCGGCGAGTAAATGTTCGCCGGAAAAACATAAAATGGTCCTTTAACGCTGAACCCTTTATTATTTTATAGATATAGGTTTTTGAGCGTAAATTTTTTTTTTCTTTTCCTTTTTTCAGAAATAATATTGTATCTTTAGAACTTTAAAATCAAAACGTTTAAATTTCTAAATGTTGCTAAGTTAGATTTTTTCTCTATTAACTTTGTTAATTATTAACCGAATACAATGGCATAAATGTAAAAAAAAAATAATCAAATCAAAGATCAAACCATGGTTGAGCAAAATCAAGTCATTGTTTTAACAGATTTTTTACGTTATGACGGATTTAGTTGCTAAAACCTCACGAAGCCCGAAGATCTTCAGGTGACGTAGGAGGTGAGGGGCGGGGATCTCACGTGGGATCTAATCAACCATGATTTGATTTTTGATTTGATTATTTTTATGACATGTATGTTATCCTATTCTGTTAATAATTAACTTAGTTTTTTTTGAACGGTGAATGTTTCAATCGTGTGAGTCCAATGTTTTCAAGTTATGTCACAAAGGTCTAGTTATCTGGACCTCCCATAAGCCACCACAACCACCCAGAAGGAAATCCTAGGGGTGTCAATCGTGTCGGGTTGGCGGGTTAGCGGGTTAACAGGTCACGGGTTGGCGGGTTGGTGGGTTGAATATTGCAACCCGAACCTGACCCATATATTTATTCGTGTCAAAGTTTTCAACCCTAACCCGGATTGACGTTAATTCAGGTCAACCCAAACATGATCCGTTTAACCCGTTTATATAAATTAATCAACGAATTTACATATTGTAAGTTGGTTCTTGGTTGAAAGCAAGTCAATAATAACATGTTTAGTATGTGTGTATGAGTAGCAAATAGTTATTATATTATTTTAATAAAAAAAATAATATTATTATAACTAAGCATACACTTATGTAGATCATAATTATAAAATGTGAAATTTAAAATAAACTGATTTGTATTATTAACTTGAAAAAAAACTTAAAATTATTTTTTAAATGAAAAATATATAAATTGTTACTCGATCAATTAAGGTATGGTAAATAATCAAAAGAAAAACAACTAGATATATGTTGCAAGAAAGAAAAAATAAAAATAAATAAATTTGAAACCTTAAACGGGTTAGCGGGTCAACCCGTTTATAAATGGGTCAACCCGAACCTAACCTGTTTAATAAACGGGTCAACCCGAACACGACCCGTTTTTTAAACGGGTTATAATTGCCGACCCAAAACTTGATTATTTTCGTGTCGTGTTCGTGTCGTGTTTCGGGTCGTGTCGGGAATTGCCACCCCTAGGAAATCCCACTGAAAAAACCCCTTGACCCCCTCATACCCCTTTTTCCCTGCAGGAGGGATTTAAACCCAAGATCTCCCATATGAAAGAATCTCAGAGTATCATTGAGGCATTGTCTCATTGGTAATAATTAACTTAGTTAACTGAAAAAAACCAAGCTTGCAATGTTTGGAAATTTAATGTCATCCTATTCTATTAATAATTAACTTAATTAAAGGCGAAAGAGCCGAGCTTGCAACATTTGAAAACTTAAACAACTGATTTTGAATTTTTTTTTTCTTAAATAAAGGACTATCTCTGAAAATTTATGTAAACATAAAGAAATTAAAAGTGAAATTTACCTGATTTTTTATTTTTAGAAGATTTTATCGTGTATATTATGATTATAATTAATCATATATATTATTTTCAAATTAAAAAAATACCAATTTTGAAGAAAAATACAAAAACCAGTCTAACCTAGCAACAAACACCTCTAAAGAGCAACAGGAGCGTATCCACATTCATGAATAGCAGGCAGGCGACCATCTTGGAAAAGAAATTGTAGTGGTATATATATATATTAAAATCTTGATCGTCTTCATAAAATTTTGCAATCGTATCTTTCACTTTTATTTCTAAGGCCATGTGTTATGCACTGTGATCCAGGAGTGATGCCCTTGGGTCACGCCCCGGCCGCGCCTCACCCCCATTACACAGTGGCGTGAAGGGCAGATGCGTGAGCCTTCTCACGGGGTGATGACCGTTGGGGAGGAAAAAAATAAAAAAAATTAATAAAATAATGGTAATGTTGCTGTTTAAAACCAAAAATTAAAAATAAATAAATTAAACCATATATAAACTCATTCAACCCATTCAAAAATCTTCAAAAATTTTCCAAAAATCTTTCAAATTTCTCAAAAAATCTTCAAAAAGCTTTCAAATCTTCAAAAACTTTTACATTACCATGGATTCAAACAAACCAAACAACTCATACTTTAACCCTTTTATGAATTGTTACCAACCTCAACTCGATCCAAACAACCCATAGTTTAACCCGTTTATGGAATAATTTTTTTTATGTATTTTTTTAATTATGTATTTTTTTTATTATGTAATTTTTTTAGTTTTATTATGTAATTTTATATTTTTTTTAATTATATTATGTCTTTTTTAAATTTTATTTTTAATTAAAAAAAATAAAAATCAAATAATAAAATATTGAATAAAGGTGGTGATGACGTGGAGTGATAGGGAAGTGATGAGGAGTGATTGATAACATATCTAAAGATGATGTGGAGTGATAAGGGGTGATGGTGTTGGTTGATTATGTGGCGCATACGTGTGTGATGCATAACACATGGCCTAAGTATTTAGTTCGTAAAACAAACCGAAGAAAACCCAACTAATAATTTAAGACTAAGTCTATTATTGATTTTAACAACTAAACCAGTGGCCTATTATAATTAAACTCGTTAGCACATTAGGCTGCATGCAGCGCGCATGTCCATGGCTTACGTGGCTGAGCATTTTTCCGGCAGATGCAATGGAGGGGGGTAAGAGGCCACATTTGGGAAGAATTTGCACGTAGAGACGTGCGTAGGAAATGAAGAAAAGAGGTGGGCCATGGACATTTTTTTACAAAAAAAGGGTAATGATTATATGGAAGAGAGAGAATGCATGTGGGAAAAATGTGTTGGAGTTAAAAAGAGAAGAGAGAATGCATGTGGAAAGAAAGAATAAAATGCTGATGTGGCAGTGATGACTAGGACTGCATGTGGTAAATGCTGATGTAGCATTGCGGGTAGTCTTATTAATTTTAATAACATATTAAGAATTAACCTAAATCAATTATATAACACTACTAGAAAAGTGAAATATTTCCTATAAATTTTTCCTACAAAATACCAACAAACAAAGTTTCTCATGACTTAGCAACAAACTTCCCACAAAAAATTGAACAAAAAAAAACCCTAAAATTTCCTACATTTTTCCTACATAATAGTCACAAAAACAATTTTGTCGTTATTTCGTAGCAAAATATAAATATCTTCTGACAATGTTTTGATCAATTTCCTACAAAACAATACAAATTTCTTTTTTTTAATGCTTCGTCGGAAAATTGTAGGAAAAAATATATATTTCCGACAAATTTCCCACAACACTATTTTTATTTTTAATCGTTTATATAGTTTATTAATTAAGGTAACTTTTTTAAGTTAAAATAAAATAGTTTTCACGTATTGTTGGAAAATTATAGGAAATCATATATGCTTCCTACAAATTTCCCACAAAACAAATTACAACTTTTTTTTGATTCAACAATTTTAATTTTTGTCAGAAAATTGTAGGAAACTGTCTAGCTTTCCTACAAAACCAATTTTAATTTTTCATTATTCATTTATTTTGTTTATTAATCTAAGTAACTTTAAAAAAATTAAGTTTTGAAAGAAAATTGTAGGAACATATCTAAGTTTCTAAAATAATTTTCAATTTTTTTTAAGTTTTATCAGAAAATTATAGGAAAATATTTGTATTTCCGACAAATTTCCATAACATTAATTTTTAATTAATTTGTACAATTTAATAATTCATGTAAATTAGTAAAGTAAAAAACAAAGAAAGGAATTATTTACGTATTTTTGGAAAATTGTAAGAAATTAAATAAATTTCCAACAAGTTTCCCTCAAAACTAGTTTTTTATTTATTTATTTTGCTTCGTTATTTATTTATTAGGCAATGTAACTTAGTATTCTGATAAATTACAAAAAATGTTTGTTGTTCGTGTATATGATAACTTGATGAAGCGAACTTTATGTGTTAGTGTGTGTTTGCATATGTGTTAAGGTAAACATGAGTTGTTATTTTGACCCATGTTCATATGAGTATATACACATATTTATTTGTGATTGTTATGTGTTTAAAATGGAAGTTGATTTAGTTTTATAAAAGTGGTTGCAGTTATTTTGACCCGTTTGAATTTAAAGTTGATAGTTATAATTTTTATAAGAGGTTTGGGTCATTTTGAATATGAGCATATATATTCATGATCATTATTTTTTTAAAGTATATGTTGATTGTTTTAGTTTCATAAAGTTGATTTAAGTCATTTTGACCCGTTTGAATTGAAAATTGATAGTTATAAAATCTTATAATGTAGATGTGGTCATTCTATCTTATATCCATGTATGTATGAGTGTGTGTATATATTTGTATTTATGTTTTTAAAGCATAAGTTAATTATTTTTGTTTCATAAAGTAGATGCGGGTTATTTTGACCTGTGTAAATTGAAAGTTGATAGTTATAATTTTATAATGTATGCAAACACGCATTAACTATATATATATGAACATATTATAGGTACAACGTGCTCAATCCGAGTTAGAAATAGAACAAGCTTGACAATACTTGGAAAACACTTGGAACAAATGGAAATAGAACGGGAATAAGAGCGGGTCGAACGAGAAGACTTCAGAAAACAAAATGGGTGAAATTATGAAAAAAATAGATAGCTAATTTCTTGTTTTTATGTGTTTGAGATCTTTTGTAATTGTAGAAACATTGGTATGTATTAAAGCATATTTTTGAAATTTTGGAATTTTTTTTTTTAGATTTTTTGTAAAAAAAATTGTATTTTTAAAGTTTTAATAATAACTTTTGTAGGAAATTTGTTTGTATAATTTAACATCCAAAATAAAATGAAATTAATTTTTGTAGGAAAGTTGTCAGTATATATAAAATAAAAATTTAACTTCATAGGAAATTTGTTGGTATATTAAACAGTTAAAGTTAAATGAAATTAACTTTTGTAGGAAATTTGTCTGTATATACTAAATGAAATTTGATTTTTGTAGAAAGTTTGTCGGTATATTAAATATTTAAAAATTAAAATGAATTTAACATTTGTAGGAAAGTTCTTGGCGTATATTAAATTAATTGAATATAAATTTTGACGGTAAATGTCAGTAAATTTAAATAATTAGTAAAAATTTATGTTGTAGGAAGTTCCTTGTAATATAATAAATAATACAATTAAATATAGAAAATATTATTGCGAGAAGTTTGTCTTTATTTTTTAGGAAAGTTTAAGAATTCGTGTTGTAGGAAAGTTATCGGAAATTACCGACCAAATTCTTTTGTAGGTAAATCGTAGTAATAATTGTAGGTATACCGTCGGAAAATATTTTCCTACATGGTTTTTTCCTATAAATGTTTTTTGTAAGAAATTTGTCTCTAATGCATGTTTCTGACAAATTACCTACGAATATCTACGTCGGAAAATTTAATTTTTTTTGGTAGTAAGTTCAATTATCTTTTATCAGCTAATGTAGTACTAGCTCACTTGACAGAGATTTTGTCTATTAAAATAAGAGGTTATGAGTTCTATCTCATACAATTGTGTAATTGGTTTGGAGTAGTTTAAGATGAGAATAACTTCCATTCAGGAAAAAAAAAATTATCTTTCATCTGAAATTTAATCGTCGACCAAAGTCACCAAACAACCACCACTCCACCAAGCGGTAAGCACCACCATAGGTTACCGGTTTTTTTTTCTCTCTTTGAATTAATTTATATTTGTTGGATGAATTCTCTAGAATTTAGAAGATTGTTTTGACTGGGAATTACTTGAAGTCATCTTCGCACAATCGGATTAATAATGATAATTTAAGCGTTAGTTGTATTTGCTTTTTGTGTAGAAAAATTTACTTAGAAAAATCTCACTAAATATTGTTTTGGATGGATTTTAGAAAATGAAAACTCGTATATAACAACTTTAGATGTATCGTATTTTCATTATGCTTTTGTATATGTAATTTAGTTTGATTGTGTTTTTCGAATATGACCCGACCCGATTCGACACAACCTGACCTGAGTCAAACCCGACCTAAACAAAAGAAAAAAAATATTACATAACGATACTCAGACGGCTTTAAAAATAAAATAAATTCCTGGGTCTGTCACTTACATCTACTAATCATATGATATAGAACATAAATTAATTTAATGCAAAACATGAACATAGCTATAATATATAGTTTTATGATGAAAGAAAAACCTTTGTGTTGATTAAATACAAAACATGTGTATATGTAGACATCAAACTTCAAAAAGTTGCAAGTTTGTAAACTTCTTTGATAGATGCATATAGCATTCAACGATTATATAATCAAGCATAATTTTGAAAGTCTGCTAGATCATGTTTAATTTTCTCATTCCATGTTAGTTTAAGTCTTCCTCTACTTTGCTTCCCGTCTACTGTGAGGTTTCCACGCTGCTAACAGATATCGTCATCTGCCTACTCTGAATATGCTTGATTTATCTAATTCTTTCTTTTCTTATGTATTCAATATGTGTGCTGCTTCTAATCTAGCCCAAGACTTTATTCTTTATTTGATTCACTATTGTGTATCCACGCATTCATCTTATTATCCTCATCTCTCTGACTACAACTTTCGCACTTGCTCCTTTTTTATTGACAAGTATGCAGTCCTGTATAATGTAGTTGGTCTCACAACAATCACATCACACTAAACGTGTAACAACCGGTTTTTAATAATCGAATGTATTTGGAATAATCGTTAATTGAACGATTGTGATTGTTGTAATTTGAAAATATGTGAGAAATTATGAACATGGGAGAAAACCGTGCGCGAAACGGAGTTACGGATTGTTCGGGATCGATAAACGAAGAAAATTACAAAAATATTGTGCTTTGGGACTCTTCACGGTACGCCAAGGTGGTTCTGAGGTTCCTTCGCGGTACGCGAAGAACCCAAAATATCTGAGAATCCCGAAATTCTTCGCGGTACGCGAAGGCTCCATAAGCCTCCTTCGCGGTACGCGACGGGTATGGCGGTTTGGTGAATCAAGATTTAACCAGAAAACTTGCAGAAGAAGTTTGTAAACTCTTTCTCTCGAACTTTCAACATCAACATACGAAATTTGGGGCTGCAAAACTCGGATTTGAAGCCATCCAGATGCTTGGATCGAGCTAGGGTTCGATTCTACAGCTTCTGATCGTCGTTTTCATCCGAGAACTTCGTTAAAAAGGGTAACGATTCGATTTCTCCTACTAGTTTACTATTGTGTGGATTAAATCTAGTTTTGAATGTATTACTATGATTATAGGTATTGATTATTGCCTAGTTGATAACTAAGGATTGTTAGAAACGAAGAACTTGATATTTTGATGGTGAAATCTTCGTTTTGAAGCCGGTATAATGTCCGGTTGTTATGAAACTCATATCATGGTGTGATAACTAGTAGGATGAGTATATTATGATTTTAAATGAAATATGGATTATGATCCATTGGTTAAATATTGATATGAGATGAATTGATGTTAAAAATTATTAACAGTTATGATCATAAATGAATTTTGATTAAAAGAAGTGATTGAGATCATAACTAATGTAATGAACATCAATTAATTAATAAAATGCCTAAGAGAGGCATGTAATATGATAAATTGCAGTAATTGACTAAAACTTACTAAATATAGTAAGATAGAGTCAATTATGTGATAAATTGACTTTGAGGAAGTCAAATCAGTCAAGTGCGTTAAACTTGATTGTATGTATTATATGTATTGAATATAGTTGTATATGTGTAACATCAGTGCCGGAACCGTCACCGGAACAGTGATCGTAACAGTGCGTGAACAGTAAACAGGTACAATTTTCATGTAATTCAGTGTATTTCATGTTCATATCAAACATCAGTATCATTTCATGCTAACAAAACAGCGAATTCACAGTCATTTCAGAGAAATCAGTTCAGAACAATGGTTCTTGAGTCAGATAATTATCTGGCAACATAGAATCATCAGGTGATTTATTTGTTAGGATTTTATTATGTATAAACGTATGTGAGGCCTTACAGGACAAAACAACACGAATATCGTTAAGTGAATGCTAAACCGACAGATTTTTCGTATAGGTGACGATCTGTACGAATAAATCTAAAAGTTTAACGTTCTGAATGATATTCGATAATTAGAAAACAATATTGAAAAGTGTAGTTATCGTCGTATTTGATTCGAACAAATACGCGCGATGACCGCGCGATTCGATTTAAACGCTAAATAAATATTTTGTAAATTAAATATTTAAAAGATATTTAGTTAATTTATTAGGAATCACAACCTAAAATAATTTTAGAATTTCTATTTTAAAACCGAGTCGTTTCGTAACGAAAATGACGCGAAAACGGCGTTTCTACGCGAAACCACGCGAAACCGAACGAACCCGAACGAAACCCGGTATTTCCCCACATTTATTGTAGCTTTTAATGCCACAACAACCCACCAAACCAGCCACCACACTTCATTCACGTTCATCTCTCTCTCTCTCTAAAAGTTTTACAAGAAAACCCACTTCTCACTAGGATTTCTCACTTGAATCTTCACCATTTCTTGTGTTTTTGGTGTCAAAATCACCACCATTACATGTAGATCAAGGAAGTACAACAGATCGGGACTTGGATCCATCGAAATCGGGGTAAAGATCTTGTGTTTACTTCGGTTTTAGGGTTTCAAAACCCTATTTCGCCCCTTGTTAGAACTCGACTGAATCACCTCAAAATCCTAGGGAAATCACTTCACACCATGTAGGAAAGTGTAGGAAACCATCCTCTTCGAACCCCTAGTTGATTTCTTCGAAATCCATGGCTGCATGTGGGTCGCTCGGTCGGCCGAATGGCATCAGCCCAGATCGTCGAATGACCAGCCTCAGTCGCCGGTCTAATCATTCGCCGAATGGCCAGGGACTCCCTTCGGCAGTGGCCTCATTCGACCGGCCATGTTCTTTCGGAAAATCGTCATTCGCCGCATGCACTCATTCGACTAGAGCCCCATTCGGCTCTAGACATTCGTCCCCACACCCCTTTCGGCCAAGAATCATTCGCTGGTTGCATCACCGAAGCAACATCATTCGGTCGGCAAGGTTCCAGTCGCCATGGCTCATTCGACAGCTCTCATTCGTCCCAACTCATTCTCACACCACCTCTTATTCGATCAAGACTCATACGCCCCTACCCTATTCGGCCCAAGCCTCGGTTCAATCGGCCAAGTCTCATAAGGCCAAGGGATAGGTGGATTATCCATATGACTTGGGAATATTAACTTATGCATAGTTTACATGCATGAGAATTAAGGTGTTGGGTGTGCATGCATAGGGACCGTAGATAGGCATGCATGGGAATAACATTGGTAGTTTGTTTCCATGTAACCAATATTGGATAAACTAATGTTCTCTTGAAAGATCATGGAAGTCATTTCAATTGAGAGTGAATCAAGTTAAATGGGCCTGAGAGTGGCCCAATGGGCTTAATCTAAGCCCGTCATCATGTTAATTACACTTTTCTTAAGTAAATTATGCTTTTCATAAAAGAAATAAGATCATAAATTTTCTTAAAGTAATTAAACAATTTTCTTAAATAAATGTTTAACCTAAAGTCTTTAAAAGATTAAACAGGGATATGGGCTACTAATGGGTAATAAGGTTAGTTTAGTTAGAGAAAACCATAGAAATACATTAGTGAATCTAAGACACGTAGTTGCACACCGAGACCAAACCCTAGTTAGGACGATTATTATAAATACTTATCGTCTGCGAATTCTCTTAAAACAAATTCAGGAACCGAAGATACTTAGACTACAACAACGAGCGCGTATTTTGTGGTGATTCTATACAAAGCAACACAGGTGAGTTCATTGCCCCTTTTCTAAACATTTTTGTTTTAAAACGCGGGGCTGAGAAGCATGCGTAAACTGTTTTTATTTAAACTGTTTATTTAAATGCTTTTATTTATTATATGTTTTACATATATATGTTGTTGATACTCCTAGACTCCTGTCTAGGAAATTATTGAACAAATCAAGTTATCAAATAAATTTAAGTACTCTTATGAGTAATACCTTAAATTTAACTTCTAAATCAACCCTTAGTCCATCAAGTTCAAATTCAAGAATCTAAATTCAAAGTGAAATCAAAAGAACAAAATCAAAAGATCATATTCAGGGGAATCATAACTCAGTGTGTGATCTGAGGCCCAAGAATCATAAATCAAATCAATTATCATTCAAAATCATGGGAACTCAAAGAATCAAGAATCAAGAGACTCAAGAGATCAGAAATCATAAATGTGTGTGACTCATTGAAATAATGAAATCATTATGATCTAATGAACTCATTAATACTCAAGTCATGGTGGATGTCAGTTGTATATGGAATCAAGACCACGTGTAACACACATATAAAGTCCCTTCAGGTATAGAAGACTTTTGTAGTCAGGCTATACGGGCAATAACGTGAACAATCATGGAAATCAATATCAAAATCATGAGAATCAAGAGATCAAGAAACAAAGGATATCCTTAAAGTCCCCGCATGTACAGAAGACCTTTGGGTCAAGCTGTAAGGGCAAAACATTAAAGTCCCCGCATGTACAGAAGACCTTTGGGTCAAGCTGTAAGGGCAAATCATTAAAATCCCGTCACGCCCAGGTATACTCCTTGTGAGTTATGCCTGGTATGGGTCACGTGTGAGAGGTTACAACTTGGACAACCACCAACAACTAAGTCTAACTGATTGAGTAAAATCATACCCAATCATCATGTCTTAGTTGTATTTAAATGTTTTATTTAATTATTTAATTAAATATTTGACATTTTACTATTATCACTGACTTTTGGAAAATCTTTTGTCTATGATCAAAATCAAGAGAATCAAAGGTAAATCAAGTTTTGGAGATCAAAATCTATTTCAGAGGTGTTAGGTAAAAATGCTTAATTATCATTAATATCAATGTCCTATGCGGATTAGTATGTGGTGGGATGGCGTCTGGGCGGGGTTGTAGCCTTGACCTAGGGGTATGCCCTATACATAAGCATACCGATCTGGATGATACAGTTGATGTTAATGAGGTTAGGGTCTTTACCGAAGGAGGTTATCAAATCATTTTCAAATCATAAAACTATATGAACTCACCAACCATGTGTTGACTTGATTTTGCATGACTTCTCAGGTGACGAACAGGTCAACTAAGGAGTTATTCCTTTTGGACTAGGACTTCAGATAGAAGACTTAGCTTTTTGGACCTGCATATATTTTGAAGACATCATTACACAAATTGTTTTGTATATCTTGAGTAAATACAAGATAGAAATATATGATGTTTATGGTAGATTTACATTGTTAAATTATAAACAATACTGATGTAATTTAACTTTGTAATTCTATTATATTTAGCATTTCTCATTAGTATCATGTGCAATGTAAACAATCTGATCATCACGATTATCACTCACGATATCGCGCCCCGGGAACTTTCCGCCCGACGGGACAACCGATCCTATCCCGCCGGCTCGGGGTGTGACAGATTGGTATCAGAGCCATGGTTATAGAGAAATATAGGTCATTTGTTTAAACGGTTTGGCCTAGACTATAACCTAGGGACCCTGCATGTAGAGAACTTAGGATTTAAGACCTATTGCATTGCGTCTTCTGCATTCGATCATTGCACTAACCAATACTCGTTTGGTTATGATCAGAATGCCGCCGCGAAGACAACCTCCTCTGTTGACATCAACACAAGACCAAGCTCCACACTCCCCGACGCCATCACCAAACGACTCACCACCGCCACCTCCTCCACCGCCTCCACCTCCTCCTCCACTGATCACCGAGGCATCAGGTTCAGGAACAACACCTATACTGGATCCTACTACTATAGCTTTGGTGACACTACTGAGCAGCCAGATGACCAATCAGATGAAAGCGGCGATACCGGAGATGTTCAACCTTCTCCGTAATGAGATCAACAACACTGGCAATTCATCCGGAGAAGCCAGTGGGAATACTGGTGGTACCTCACACTACTCTTACAAGTCATTTGTAGGATGTAAGCCGCCTAGCTTTAGCGGATCTGAAGGAGCCGTTGGATTAATCCAATGGATTGAAAAGATTGAAGCTACTCTGGACCTCTGCAGCTGTCCAGAGCACCATAAAGTCCGCTACTCTGCTGGAACATTCAACAAGCGGGCTCTGACCTGGTGGAATGGTCAGATCAACGCCCGAGGAAGAGAAGAAGCCATGGCCATGCCATGGGAGGATTTCAAGACACTGCTGCGAACAGAGTTCTGCCCCAAGAATGAGTTGCAGAAACTGGAGGTTGAATTATCCAACCATGTGATGAAAGGGGCTGATCATATGGGGTATACTACTCGTTACCACGAGCTAGTTGCTTTGGTGCCCGACATGGTACCTACTCTGGAGAAGAGAATAGACAGATATGTGGGTGGACTTCCCGCCTGCATCCAGGGCATGGTTGTTTCAGCCAACCCTACCACTGTTGAATCTGCAGTGAGACTGTCTGGAAAACTTACTGATTTGATGGTTGCCTCTGGAGTACTGAAGAAAGAGGCTGACACCAGTAAACGCAAGGAAGAGTCTTCAAAGAACCACACAGCAGCAGCAACACCAGAAGAAGAAACAGAAATTTATCAAGAATTACACTGTGGCTACTCCCCTGAATCAAGTAGCAGCAGCACAACAAAATGTGCCCAAGAGACAATATACTGGTCCACATTCTTTGTGTACTAAATGCCAGTATCATCATGCTGCAAACAACCAGTGCCGTCAATGCACGGGTTGTGGAAGAAAAGGGCACTGGGTTCAGCAGTGCAGACTGACACCAAATCCAGCAGTTAATAATGCTGCTCTAGCTCTCCCTCCACCAGCCAACCAGAACAACGGTGGATGCTTCAACTGTGGCGAACAAGGCCATTTTGCAAAGAACTGCCCGAAGAAGGCACAACAAGCAGTTCAAGCTCCTCGTGGAAGAGCTTTTGTTATTGGAGCACCAGCTGCACGCCAGGACCCGAATGTGGTCACTGGTACGTTTCTCTTACATGACTTTTATGCATCTGTTCTATTTGACACTGGTGCGGATCAGAGTTTTATCTCTGCCGATTTTGCATGCCAACTAGATTCTATAGAAAAACAGTTAGATTCCCCTTACATTATAGAAGTAGCTAACGGAAAACAGATCACAGTTAGTACAGTTCACAGGAATTGCCCATTGACACTTAATGGTCATACATTTGCCATCGACTTAATACCGATGGAGTTGGGTAGTTTTGACATCATTGTTGGGATGGATTGGCTTTCCTCTAACCGAGTGGAAGTTGTCTGTTCTGAAAAGCTGCTTCGAGTTCCATTACCAGATGATCGTGTATTGGAAGTCAGAGGGGATCAAGCAAAACGAAGTGTCAAAATCATTTCCTGCATAAAGGCGCGTAAGTGTTTACAGAAGAAGTGTGTAGCTTTCTTGGCTCATGTAGTGGAAAAAGAGAAAGACAAGAAGAAGATACAAGATGTATCAGTAGTGAAGGAATACCCAGAAGTATTTCCTGAAGATCTACCAGGTTTGCCTCCTGTGCGACCGGTAGAGTTCCGAATTGACTTAGTTCCTGGAGCAACTCCTGTTGCTAAATCTCCTTATCGGTTAGCACCTTCGGAGATGCAGGAATTGTCGAACCAGTTGCAGGAATTATTGGATAAAGGATTCATTAGACCGAGCTACTCACCTTGGGGAGCTCCGGTCTTGTTCGTGAAGAAGAAAGACGGATCGTTCAGAATGTGCATAGATTACAGAGAGCTGAACAAACTAACCATCAAGAATCGGTATCCATTGCCGAGGATCGATGATTTGTTTGACCAACTGCAAGGAGCTCAGTACTTCTCGAAGATTGATTTGCGGTCTGGTTATCATCAGCTCAGAGTTCAAGACGAAGATATACCGAAGACGGCTTTCCGAACCAGATACGGGCATTACGAATTTTTAGTGATGCCTTTCGGACTGACAAATGCACCAGCGGTTTTCATGGATCTCATGAACCGAGTGTGCAAGCCGTATTTAGATCAGTTCGTTATCGTCTTCATCGATGACATACTGATTTATTCCAAGAGCAAAGCAGAACATGAACAACATCTCAGGAAAATCTTGGAACTATTGATGGAACAGAAACTCTATGCCAAGTTCTCTAAATGTGAATTTTGGCTAAGGGAAGTTCAGTTTCTTGGTCACGTAGTCAACAGTGAGGGAATACACGTAGATCCTGCCAAGATTGAAGCAATAAAGAACTGGGACACTCCGAAGACACCAACGGAGATACGGTCTTTTCTGGGATTGGCAGGTTATTATAGAAGGTTTATCTCAAACTTTTCTAAGATAGCTTTGCCACTCACTAAATTAACTCAGAAAAGTGAACCGTTTGTTTGGGAACAGAAACAAGAAGATGCTTTTCAGACACTGAAGCAGAAGTTATGTAATGCTCCAATTCTATCACTCCCGGAAGGATGTGATGACTTTGTTGTTTATTGTGATGCATCCCATCAGGGACTTGGTTGCGTACTGATGCAACGGGACAAAGTTATCGCTTATGCATCAAGACAGTTAAAAGTTCATGAGAAAAATTACACTACTCATGATCTTGAACTGGGAGCAGTGATCTTCGCATTGAAAATCTGGAGACATTACTTATATGGCACTAAGTGTACCATATTTACTGATCACAAGAGTCTGCAGCACATCTTTGATCAGAAGGAGCTCAACATGCGACAACGCCGTTGGGTTGAACTTCTGAATGATTATGATTGTGTGATCAAGTACCATCCGGGAAAGGCAAACGTTGTAGCTGATGCCTTGAGTCGGAAGGAACGGGTCAAACCCTTACGCGTTAGGGCTATGGGTATGACTGTGCAGACCAGCTTACAAGACAAGATCATTCAAGCTCAACAGGAATCAGTTGATAGAGGAAACTTGAAGAAAGAACTTGATTGCGGAGCAGAGAAACATTTAGAGACAAAGTCGGATGGAATGATCTACTACCAGGATCGTATATGGATTCCGGCAGTAGATGAATTGAGAAGACTTATCTTCGATGAGGCACACAAGACAAAATACTCTGTTCATCCAGGCGCTGATAAAATGTACCAAGACTTGCGTGGATTTTATTGGTGGCCGGGAATGAAGAAAGACATAGCCGAGTATGTCGGTCGATGTCTAACGTGTGCGAAGGTAAAGGCGGAACACCAGAGACCGTCTGGTTTACTGGAACAGCCTGAGATTCCGCTCTGGAAGTGGGAACAAATAGCTATGGATTTCATTACCAAGCTACCCCGCACTTCCAGTGGTCACGATACGATTTGGGTGATCATTGATCGTTTAACAAAATCTGCTCACTTTTTGCCGATGCGTGAGACTTTCACGATGGATAAACTGGCGAAATTGTACATCAATGAGATAGTGGTACGCCATGGTGTGCCATTGTCAATTATTTCTGATAGAGACAGCAGATTTACATCAAGGTTCTGGCAATCACTACAGAAATCTCTAGGAACACAGTTAAATCTGAGTACAGCTTACCATCCACAAACTGACGGCCAAAGCGAACGTACGATTCAGACCCTAGAGGATATGTTAAGGACCTGTATTTTAGATTTCGGTGGGAATTGGGATTCTCATTTGCCACTGATTGAGTTCTCCTACAACAACAGTTACCACAGCAGTATCGGATGTGCACCATTCGAGGCTCTTTATGGTCGGAAATGTAGATCACCGATCTGTTGGACTGAAGTTGGAGATAATCGCATAACTGGGCCAGAGCTTATTCAGGAAACCACTGACAAGATAGCTCAGATTCAGAGAAGATTGCAAGCTACAAGAAGCAGACAAAAGAGCTACGCTGACAAACGGCGTAAGCCGTTGGAATTCCAAGTGGGAGACCGTGTCATGTTGAAGGTATCCCCATGGAAAGGCGTTGTACGTTTTGGAACAAAAGGCAAGCTAGCACCACGATACGTAGGACCGTTCGAAATCATCGAACGTATTGGTCCTGTGGCGTATAGACTGAGATTACCAGATGAACTTAGTGGTGTGCATGACGTGTTCCACGTCTCGAATTTAAAGAAATGTCTTGCTGACGAATCACTCGTCATTCCACTCGAAGAGATTCAAGTCGATGATCAGTTACATTTTGTCAAAGAACCTTTAGAGATTTTGGATCGCAAAGTCAAGCAACTGAGACGAAGCCGTATTCCGATAGTAAAGGTTCGTTGGAATTCAAGACGCGGGCCCGAGTTTACTTGGGAACGTGAAGATCACATGAAGTTAAAGTATCCCCAACTGTTTGAAGAGGAAGCAGTACCCGATAACAATTCTTAAATTTCGGGACGAAATTTCTTTAACAAGGGGAGACTGTAACATCAGTGCCGGAACCGTCACCGGAACAGTGATCGTAACAGTGCGTGAACAGTAAACAGGTACAATTTTCATGTAATTCAGTGTATTTCATGTTCATATCAAACATCAGTATCATTTCATGCTAACAAAACAGCGAATTCACAGTCATTTCAGAGAAATCAGTTCAGAACAATGGTTCTTGAGTCAGATAATTATCTGGCAACACAGAATCATCAGGTGATTTATTTGTTAGGATTTTATTATGTATAAACGTATGTGAGGCCTTACAGGACAAAACAACACGAATATCGTTAAGTGAATGCTAAACCGACAGATTTTTCGTATAGGTGACGATCTGTACGAATAAATCTAAAAGTTTAACGTTCTGAATGATATTCGATAATTAGAAAACAATATTGAAAAGTGTAGTTATCGTCGTATTTGATTCGAACAAATACGCGCGATGACCGCGCGATTCGATTTAAACGCTAAATAAATATTTTGTAAATTAAATATTTAAAAGATATTTAGTTAATTTATTAGGAATCACAACCTAAAATAATTTTAGAATTTCTATTTTAAAACCGAGTCGTTTCGTAACGAAAATGACGCGAAAACGGCGTTTCTACGCGAAACCACGCGAAACCGAACGAACCCGAACGAAACCCGGTATTTCCCCACATTTATTGTAGCTTTTAATGCCACAACAACCCACCAAACCAGCCACCACACTTCATTCACGTTCATCTCTCTCTCTCTCTAAAAGTTTTACAAGAAAACCCACTTCTCACTAGGATTTCTCACTTGAATCTTCACCATTTCTTGTGTTTTTGGTGTCAAAATCACCACCATTACATGTAGATCAAGGAAGTACAACAGATCGGGACTTGGATCCATCGAAATCGGGGTAAAGATCTTGTGTTTACTTCGGTTTTAGGGTTTCAAAACCCTATTTCGCCCCTTGTTAGAACTCGACTGAATCACCTCAAAATCCTAGGGAAATCACTTCACACCATGTAGGAAAGTGTAGGAAACCATCCTCTTCGAACCCCTAGTTGATTTCTTCGAAATCCATGGCTGCATGTGGGTCGCTCGGTCGGCCGAATGGCATCAGCCCAGATCGTCGAATGACCAGCCTCAGTCGCCGGTCTAATCATTCGCCGAATGGCCAGGGACTCCCTTCGGCAGTGGCCTCATTCGACCGGCCATGTTCTTTCGGAAAATCGTCATTCGCCGCATGCACTCATTCGACTAGAGCCCCATTCGGCTCTAGACATTCGTCCCCACACCCCTTTCGGCCAAGAATCATTCGCTGGTTGCATCACCGAAGCAACATCATTCGGTCGGCAAGGTTCCAGTCGCCATGGCTCATTCGACAGCTCTCATTCGTCCCAACTCATTCTCACACCACCTCTTATTCGATCAAGACTCATACGCCCCTACCCTATTCGGCCCAAGCCTCGGTTCAATCGGCCAAGTCTCATAAGGCCAAGGGATAGGTGGATTATCCATATGACTTGGGAATATTAACTTATGCATAGTTTACATGCATGAGAATTAAGGTGTTGGGTGTGCATGCATAGGGACCGTAGATAGGCATGCATGGGAATAACATTGGTAGTTTGTTTCCATGTAACCAATATTGGATAAACTAATGTTCTCTTGAAAGATCATGGAAGTCATTTCAATTGAGAGTGAATCAAGTTAAATGGGCCTGAGAGTGGCCCAATGGGCTTAATCTAAGCCCGTCATCATGTTAATTACACTTTTCTTAAGTAAATTATGCTTTTCATAAAAGAAATAAGATCATAAATTTTCTTAAAGTAATTAAACAATTTTCTTAAATAAATGTTTAACCTAAAGTCTTTAAAAGATTAAACAGGGATATGGGCTACTAATGGGTAATAAGGTTAGTTTAGTTAGAGAAAACCATAGAAATACATTAGTGAATCTAAGACACGTAGTTGCACACCGAGACCAAACCCTAGTTAGGACGATTATTATAAATACTTATCGTCTGCGAATTCTCTTAAAACAAATTCAGGAACCGAAGATACTTAGACTACAACAACGAGCGCGTATTTTGTGGTGATTCTATACAAAGCAACACAGGTGAGTTCATTGCCCCTTTTCTAAACATTTTTGTTTTAAAACGCGGGGCTGAGAAGCATGCGTAAACTGTTTTTATTTAAACTGTTTATTTAAATGCTTTTATTTATTATATGTTTTACATATATATGTTGTTGATACTCCTAGACTCCTGTCTAGGAAATTATTGAACAAATCAAGTTATCAAATAAATTTAAGTACTCTTATGAGTAATACCTTAAATTTAACTTCTAAATCAACCCTTAGTCCATCAAGTTCAAATTCAAGAATCTAAATTCAAAGTGAAATCAAAAGAACAAAATCAAAAGATCATATTCAGGGGAATCATAACTCAGTGTGTGATCTGAGGCCCAAGAATCATAAATCAAATCAATTATCATTCAAAATCATGGGAACTCAAAGAATCAAGAATCAAGAGACTCAAGAGATCAGAAATCATAAATGTGTGTGACTCATTGAAATAATGAAATCATTATGATCTAATGAACTCATTAATACTCAAGTCATGGTGGATGTCAGTTGTATATGGAATCAAGACCACGTGTAACACACATATAAAGTCCCTTCAGGTATAGAAGACTTTTGTAGTCAGGCTATACGGGCAATAACGTGAACAATCATGGAAATCAATATCAAAATCATGAGAATCAAGAGATCAAGAAACAAAGGATATCCTTAAAGTCCCCGCATGTACAGAAGACCTTTGGGTCAAGCTGTAAGGGCAAAACATTAAAGTCCCCGCATGTACAGAAGACCTTTGGGTCAAGCTGTAAGGGCAAATCATTAAAATCCCGTCACGCCCAGGTATACTCCTTGTGAGTTATGCCTGGTATGGGTCACGTGTGAGAGGTTACAACTTGGACAACCACCAACAACTAAGTCTAACTGATTGAGTAAAATCATACCCAATCATCATGTCTTAGTTGTATTTAAATGTTTTATTTAATTATTTAATTAAATATTTGACATTTTACTATTATCACTGACTTTTGGAAAATCTTTTGTCTATGATCAAAATCAAGAGAATCAAAGGTAAATCAAGTTTTGGAGATCAAAATCTATTTCAGAGGTGTTAGGTAAAAATGCTTAATTATCATTAATATCAATGTCCTATGCGGATTAGTATGTGGTGGGATGGCGTCTGGGCGGGGTTGTAGCCTTGACCCAGGGGTATGCCCTATACATAAGCATACCGATCTGGATGATACAGTTGATGTTAATGAGGTTAGGGTCTTTACCGAAGGAGGTTATCAAATCATTTTCAAATCATAAAACTATATGAACTCACCAACCATGTGTTGACTTGATTTTGCATGACTTCTCAGGTGACGAACAGGTCAACTAAGGAGTTATTCCTTTTGGACTAGGACTTCAGATAGAAGACTTAGCTTTTTGGACCTGCATATATTTTGAAGACATCATTACACAAATTGTTTTGTATATCTTGAGTAAATACAAGATAGAAATATATGATGTTTATGGTAGATTTACATTGTTAAATTATAAACAATACTGATGTAATTTAACTTTGTAATTCTATTATATTTAGCATTTCTCATTAGTATCATGTGCAATGTAAACAATCTGATCATCACGATTATCACTCACGATATCGCGCCCCGGGAACTTTCCGCCCGACGGGACAACCGATCCTATCCCGCCGGCTCGGGGTGTGACAATATGTGTGAACATACAACTAGTTATTGACGGTGAAAGTCAAGGGATAAGCCACAGAAGTGGAAAGGAGGTTGTAGGAAATGAACAACCGTATGAACCAGGTAAGTTACCCAACTTACTGTAACATTACATATAAAGTAGTAGAAAGAGTCTACTTGATTATGATGTATACATATTGATTGATTTGAATGAATGTGCATAACTAAATTGGAACTAATTGAGTTAATAGACTCTAATGTATATATGTTAAGTTCCAATGTGTTTATGTCACGATTGAATTGAATATGCAACATAGATTGCATAAGAATAGCCGGATGAGCCGGTGTTTGAGTAAGTAATCCCACAACTATGACATTACATAATAAACATTGAGCTTGTTGTATAAATTGTATGATTGATATGGTATTGGTGATAGGGGAATGTTGAACAATAAAAGTTCAACAACCTATGACAAATCCAATACCTGGGTAAATGAAAGTGTGGGAATTCTATGATGGAAGTACCGGTGGGTGAACATCATAGAAATTTGATATAATAATGACTCCACAATGGTGGATAGCCAGAGGTGCTGACAATTGTCTTAGATGGAAGTACCGGTGGGTGAACATCTTAAGACTTGAATTATTTATGACACCATAATAGTGGATAGCCAGAGGTGCTGGCAATTGTCTTAGATGGAAGTACCGGTGGGTGAACATTTTAAGACTTAATATTTGTGACTCCACAATGGTGGATAGCCAGAGGTGCTGGCAATTGTCTTAGATGGAAGGACCGGTGAGTGAACATCTTAAGACTTAATATTTGTGACTCCACAATGATGGATAGCCAGAGGTGCTGGAAAGTGTCTTAGATGGAAGTACTGGTGGGTGAACATCTTAAGACTTGAACTATTTATGGCTCCACAATGGTGGATAGCTAGAGGTGCTAGCAATTGTGTTAGATGGAAGGACCAGTGGGTGAACATCTTAAGACTTAATATATGTATGATACCACAAATGTGTGGATAACCAGTTAATCTGGAAACTAAATTGTTGAAACCACAGGTGTGTGGATAATTGGTTGAGCCAATAAAACATATATATATGGTGTTTTAAATTTAGCCAGAGGTGCTGGTGATAGAGTTGGATTAGATAATATACTCATATTTGTGAAAAAGGTACCTTTAAGGGAAATAAATGTACAATGTGTGTTGGGTGCAAGTTGATGTTTGAATATGATATATTATTATCTAAACATGGTTAACATCCATATGATATGTATGTGGATGGGTTTAAATAGTTTTTGGGAACTTTGGAAGGGGTTACTTACTTAGTTCGTATGAACTAATTGTGACTTTATATGTGATGTTACAGGTTAAAGATAGATATGCATTGGGCGATCAAATCGGGCACGTTTTGAAGCAGAACCAAACATTATGTAAAATCTTTGGTGATATTAAACTTAAACACACTAGTTTTATTAAGCATAAATGTAAATGTTATGAAATTAAGTGTGTTTAACTCATGAAATGGTAATTTCACGCTTCCGAACATAATTTTACGATAAAGTTTAAACTGGTAAAATTTGACACGTGTAATCGTGTGAAAAGTTTGGGTGTTACAAAACGCCTATGAGTACTCTTCATTTTCTCTGCCTTGTTTATACTCAATGAGCTACATTAATTGTAGATGTCTCCATAACGCCATACAAAATAAATAAATAAATAAACACAATTTAAGATATAACAAAACTTATGTTAAACAATCATATATTCATATGCATATGGTGGATCAAATATAGGTCTACGGTTCTCAGATCAATCATTCTCCCTTTTACACTCATCGTACGACACAAAGAAGTCGTCTATGTGTCAAGATTGCATTACCTGTGTTTTAGAGTATCGATCAACTTAAGGACACAACCATGTTTTTTAGCACACAGTGTATAAAACTCTTATTACAAATTTACAACTAATGTTCTTCAATATATTGCGTGATTTTTATTAATCATACTTTAGAGTTACAATCAATTCATTGACACCCTCTAATTTCTATTAATTACACTCCTACCCAATTATTTGAGTAGATTTTGTTAGCCGTGCATTAGATCTTAATATATTTTCAAAACAATTGAAATTTTTAAAGGAATGAGAACACGAAGGAATTTGAATTAATATCATTAAAATGGTATTGTATTTGATATGTAAAGTTGTGAATAGAATTAGAATTAAAAATAAAACTGCATAACCACACCCCCAGTTTGTTCTAAAAACTCAGCCCAATGGTTAGGGTTCTTAACTTCTATATTGAAGGTCGAATCCATCTGGGGTAAGTTTGAAAGACATCAGGTGAATAATTAACTTGTGGTTTCCTGGGTTCGATCCCAATAGGGGCGAGGGTTTACCTATTCCACAAGGTTCCCGTACATCTGGGGTGTTTGTCATATCTCTGTCCGGTGGGCCATGTTAAGACAATATACGTGGTACGTAAGAATATCGATGTTCAATAATAATAAAAAAAACTTAATGAAATTACGCAATTTATAAAATCTCATAATGGTTATCATAAGTTTTCACCAAATTTGCAATTGAGAGTTTTTAGATCATCCACACAATATATTTTATGATTTATTCAATTTTAAACAACTATAAATTAGTGTTTTAAACATACTTGTATCGGCAATATGCAATCTCCAATCCTTGATATTTATCAAATTGCACGTGTCTAGTAAGATCTGAAACAGTTTATACATCTTATCTAAGATTTTAGGATATAAAATCAATCTAATGTTGATAAAAGACACCTTTGATTTAAAAATTATACTCATCATACAAATCATGTTTTCTTACAATTTCCCCACCGTTAACACTTAACACACCTAGGGGTGCACAAACCGGTTTTTTTAGCCAAACCGGTTCGGGTTAGGAACCGGTCCGGTTTGGTCAATGATGGTACTAAACCGGTTTGGGATGAAACCGGTTCGGTTTGAAAATCGGTTTGAGAGAAGGGAATGCCAAACCTATAGGAACCGGTATGGAGGGGTTGAAACCGGTTCAGGTCGGTTTAGGAACTGGTTTTAACGGCAAAAACTCGAACTCGTGCCAAACCGGTGGTTCGGACCGGTTTGGAAAATGGTTTTGATGGAACCGGTTTGAGATCGCTAAAATACCAGTTGGTAAACCTTTTTGTGGAACTAAACCAGTTTTTTTGTGCAACTCTAAAGACGCCCAAACAACTAAAATTTGCAGGCCATAAATCACATTGCAACTTGTACTAAAAACCTTAATATCGATAAACACAACTCGTATAAACCTAAAACTGAATTACTAAAAATCGACTAACCTGAATCTTATATAGGTCCGTAAAAATGGAGGATTTCTATAATAAAAAACTAAATAACTCAAAACCTGATGAAAAACATGGATAACACTTTACAGTCATAGGCCATAGTAAAGGTGGCCAAACCGAGTTTTTTTGGAACCAGAACCGGTTCCAACCGTTTTTTTGCCGGTTCCGGTTTGACCGGTTTAAAGGTGGAACCGGTTCCCGTTTTTTTGGTTCAGGTTCCAATTTCTCTGAAAACCCGGAATCGTTCGTACCCAACGGTTCAGGTATGACCGGTTCGGTTCCTTGGTTCCGGTTCAGGGTACGTTGGCCACTTCTAGGCCATAGCTTAGGCCTTAGGGCAAGTAAAGGACATTGGTTTGATGGGCTTAAATGTTTAGAATAAGTCAATGTGATAGGTTTAGTTTGTGTTATTTATATGGACTAATGAGCCCAATAAATTATTTAATTTACAATCGGATTAAAATTGTTAATTTCTATAACTTATTGGTTTATATTAGTAAAATTGTAAAATTATATATCAGGTATTTTGTCGTTTGTCACAAGATATCATGGGGTTGTTGCAAAACTTTCTTAGGTATATATTAAATTCAACCGAATAAACCGATTAAAATCCTAATAAACTGGTTAAAAACCAAATAAATCAAATTCAATCTTATATATTATTAAAAAAAATAATAAATGTATATCTAAGTTCGAATTAAACATTTAACTGCCCAAACCGAACAAACAAAATAAATCGAAACATAAAACACCTAACATCATATTTTTTAGGGTGAAGGGTAGAGGGATGGTTGACTACATCTAGATCCAAATGCTACACTAAAGGCACTAGAATAGTTTGATTTTTACAAATTGAGAAATAAATTTCTCATATTCACATAAAGGGAGTCAACATGATTTTATGATTATCTTTTTATATTTAAAAATAATTTTTCTAATGAAATGATCATGACTTCGCTTATGTAATGAAAACGTATTAGCAGGTTACTTTGTGTTGTAAAAAAAATTGGTTTTAAATTTATGATCATATTAAAAGGATATACTTACTACTAGGCTAAAAATTCATGCATTACACATGCTAAATAATTAAAATATATTACAATTAATAATTACTTATATACTTCTTATTATTGTAAAAGTTAACGAGTTTAAATAGAAAAGTTATAATTAAATATATAAGAATGAAATGAGTTTGATTAATAAAATTATAATTAAATAAATAAGAATAAGATATTATTATAAAAACATATTAAAGTGTAAAAAAAACAAAAAAAAAATCATATATACACACACAAGGATGGAGCTTAAGAAGGGTCTGAGGTGCCTCAGCCCCATGTTATTCGGGTCAAAAAAGTCGATTTAGTAGTGTTTCGTCATAAAATATTTCGGCCTCGTTCGTTTTATTTCTGAAAATCCTTTGGCCCTCTCCTTTTTTTTCTTATAAATCATTCGCTCCCTCTGTTTTTCCGGTCAAGTTCCGTCAATGTATTTACATTTATTTTTTTGAATAATAAAATTATAATTAAATAAAAAGAATAAGATATGTTAAGATGTGTCATAGAACATTTTTATCTATAATACTTAATATTTAGGATAAGTAATTCAAACACACCCTATTATACATAGATTGATTAGATATATAAAATCCAAATTAACAAATAGTCTCAACTTTTCCATCAATGGTCACACTATTTTTTGCCTACACTATTTTTTTTCCTAAATGACAAGGAAGTTGTGATCGTATATCAAATCGAAGATTTAGATCTCAACTTACTTAAATAAAAATATATTATTTTACATAACATTGTTGACTTTATAATACAAAAGGTTAATGATATAATGTGGTTGAAAGCAAGTGGACCATACAACAACAATAAAGTAATTTTTAAAGTTCATTAAATATTACTTTATGAGGTTATGTGCGAGGTAATGCCTCAACACAACAATATTTCCGTTTACTATTTAAACATTGACATGATGTTATATATTTTAATTTAAAACATTTATACCAAAGCTGCCATAAATCCATAAAAAAAGAATAAACAAAATACTGAAACAAAAAATATGCTTAATAGATTCGAATCCATCTAAATAAACCGAATAAACATGTTTTACTCTATTTATTCGAGGTTAAATTCTAATCAATACTTTATAATAAAATATTAACAATTTTGACACATTCTTACACAACTATTGACATTTGTCACCTTTTTACACCACTATTGACACTTATCAATTATTTATCATTTCACTTAATTATCTCTCCTAGTAAATAATTATATTTTATCTCTTATTAAATAAATTATTTCTCTTATTAAATAATTATAATACTAATAATAACTAATATATTATTTATCTTTTTATTATAAAACATACTTACATTTTTTTTATAAAATATGAAGTTTTCTAAAATCAAAATTTTATTCTATTTCCAAAAAACAAAATTTACGTAAAAAACAAATTATCTTTAAAAAGCGACTTTTTTAAAATAAAATATACTATAAAAAGAAGTTTTTAAACAATGAGATTTTTATAAATAAACGACGAATTTATCTAAAAACTGAAGTAATTAAAATGATAGAGAACTTTATATGTTTAACACTAGTTTTAAATTGGATCGTTTGACTTTAATAATTATAAAATTATATTTCATATTATTGATTTATAAAAGTAAATTTTTAATTTAATACAAATTTAAGTTTTTAAACTCAATTATTTTAAAAATATCAATTGTTAGCACTCATATATTATTTATATAATGATTAAAATTTTTAATTATTTTTTTATTACTTAAAATATTTTTTAATATGTAAATTAATCATTTTATATTAAAATATTATTTTATAATTGCTAAATTTGCATTATTAACTATTGAATATTTTGTATTAAATCTGTCTAATACACGGGTTAATAACTTAGTATCCTATAAAAATAAACATTTTTAGTATATATGGTATTCAATTCAATCCAAATAAAAAAAAAATTATCTGACCAAAATATATACAAATCAAATTTTATACTTTTCAAATTTCGGCTTTTTTTGCTTTTTAATTCTGGATTACAAAAAACTACGAGTCCACAAAAATTTGATTACACAAAAATCCCAAAAACTTTATAACATCATATTTTTATATACAACTTCTCGTTCCCAATTCTACCCTTCTTCCTTCACATAACAACACAAGCATTTGGGTTCTCGTCACTAAACAACTGAGGGGCATGAACGTAATCCAGAAAACCCGGTCCGTATGCATATTGCGGATACGGATACCCGATCGGACCACCGTAATTTTCCATTCTAAACAGCTCCGGCTTACCATTACCGCCACCACCGTCACCACCACCACCACCACCCTTGTTTTTCCCCTTCTTTCCACCGCCGCCACCGTCTCCGTCGTTGTCACCGCCCTTTCCGCCCTCCTTTTTCTTCTCGCTACCACCGCCTTTCTTCTCGCCGTCACCGTCTTTCTTGGCCGGAACAACCTCCACCGGCCGTTTCAGTTTATGCTGCAGAGCCTCCGCCAGTGACTTCATATCAATCGATCCTTTTACCGTCACCAAATCCTTGTTTTTGTCGAGAGACATCTCCCCATAACCTGTAAAAACAATCTCCGATGAAAAACATCAAAATTCAAGTTAAAGTGTTAAACCATAAAACAATTTAGCTTATTGGATTATGTTTGTGTTGATCCGGCTTGATGTTTGTTGATTGACTCGTTTAACTACGTATCTGCAGTGACGGATCCATAAATTTTTTTTGGTGCGTTTACTATTTTCACTATTTCCAAAACTTTAACAAAATTTGGGAACAAATGTTGATTTTGGAAAGTTACACTTAACACAATCTTTTAGAAGCTCAAGTATTGATCATCGAAAATTTTCTAACAAAAATCACTTACCTCATTCAAGTTGTCAAACCGTTGAGAAATTACATTCATGATTCAACCTTAAAAATATTAATAGTTTCATCTTATCTTTTAGCCTTTTGAGAACAAAAAATTCATACTAAATATTATCTTAGACTTGACGTAATGGGTAAGCCACGTTCACGGCGGAGATCGGATTTGGGCGGGGTGAGCTGGCACACCGCCCCTACCCCGGCGGCCTCAATTTCAAGCTGCTAGGGGCCCCCGCTCCCTGTGCTCTCCTCTCTTCTCCCATTAGATGGTTTAGATACGAGGAGTTGTTAATGGTGATGACGTGACACAATGAGAAATGTTTTTTCAGTAAGACAACCAATATAAGGTTTTAAGGTTTTCAAACTACGAAAGGATTTCAGTGGGTGACAACTATACATAGTCTTAAGGTGGGTTATGGTGAATCCACCGGAATGAATGTAGATTCACCATTGTGAATATGTTATTTTTTTTAATTGCTTTTTATGTCATTGCCAACGTGAATATTCATAGCTTCGTATCGCGTTTATATGTCTAACATTTCGGATTTATGTTATGTTAGGGCTCGTGTTTAATTTTCGAGTTCAATCAAGTCGAATCCGAAAAGTCATAAACACGACCCATTAAACATCGTTGTGTCGGGTCATATTACCTACCCGATTTCTATGTTTCTAACTATGCATACATTTGAAAATCACCTTTCGTTTTGGTGACAAGTTTATAAATCCGGCGGATGCAGCCCTGACAATGCAACGGAACCTTCAACACCGCCGTCGTCACCGGTGGCTGGTTAACAAAACACAGATCACTGGTTAAATTCCGACGTAGTTCATATAATAGTAATGAAAATTCAATTGCTAATAATATGAACCTCTTTCGGTTTTTCATGGTCTTTTTTACCGGCGGTTTTCACTGGTTTTTGCTGGTTCTTTTTAGTCTCTCCGGCGGCACTATCGCCGTCGTTGGATTTCTTCGTCGCCGGAGATATCACTTCAACTTTCTTCTTTGTTTTCTCCTCAACTTTTTCCCGGAGTTTCATCGGATCTAGGTTACCGATCACTGTAAGTTTGTTCAACTCACTGTCGCCGATCCTCGCAGTTTCAACACCTAAACACACAATTTGACCATTTCAATCCAAAATTCTCACATTTTAGTAGAACGCCAAACAACAAACAGATCTGTAATCGGTAATCGGTAATTAGTAATCACCATCGAGAGTACGAACAGCTTTAATCACTCTACCGGCACAACCTTCACAGTGCAAGTCGATTTTGAGAACCACCACATTAGCATCCGGAGTTTTTTGTTTCTTTCCATCATCACCGGCGTTGTTTTCATTGTTGATTTGAGGTTTCTTCTGCAAACCCCACAAAAATTGAGCAAAACCCACAAAAATTGAGCAAAATCCAGATAATAAAAGCACTGAAAGCATTAAATTAGTATAGAATTGTATGAATCACCTTCGCCATTGCCGGAAACGATGAAATTGAAGACGCCGGAGACAGATGGGGAGCTTATGGAATAGTGTGAGAAACTGATAATTAATTGTTAGTATATGCAGGAAGAAATGGAGAAATTGTCATGTTAAATTAATGAAACGAATGATTGAAGGTTTGATTGAATCGAAGAAGATGATGATGATGATTTGCAGAGGCGGTTATGACAAACTTCTTTTCCCCGAAGAGGTAGGGGACGGATATGCATTCAAACTGGTTTTATACGACCATTTCAAAGATTATATGGAAATTTAAAATTTTTTAAAATTTAAAATTCAATAAGTCAGTGCCTCAATGAGACCTTAGGATTCTTTCAAATAAGAGGTATTGGATTCAAAACCCTTCCGCAGCAAAAAAGGAGTTTGTTGAGAAGGGTTTTGAGGGGTTAGGGAGTTTTCCTAGTGGGGTTTCCTCCTGTGGTGGTTGTGATGGCTCATGGAAGGTTTAAGTAACTAGACCTTGTTGACATTGCCTGGAAACAGTATGTTCACACGATTGAGACATTCGCCATTCAATATATACATATATATTTAAAAATCATGATGTAATCAAATTTAAATTTTTATTTTTTAAGTCTTAGTGTAAATTACGGTTTTGGTTTATATTCATATGATTTAAATATTTTAATTATTTTAACCTAATGATGTAATCAAATTTAAATTTTTATTTTTTAAGTCTTAGTGTAAATTACGGTTTTGGTTTATATTCATATGATTTAAATATTTTAATTATTTTAACCTAATGATGTAATCAAATTTAAATTTTTATTTTTTAAGTCTTAGTGTAAGTTACGGTTTTGGTTTATATTCATAAGATTTAAAAATTTTAATTATTTTAACCTAAAATAAAATAATCTATCAATGTAATCAATGTAGCTTAAAAACCTAACGGTTTTAGTCCCTGTAAATTACGGTTTGAATAGTTAAGTTTGGGAGTCAAAATCGTTAATATCTTTAAACCACAAGTGTTGTATTGATTGAAAATTATATTTTAGACTAAAATAATTAAAACACATAAAACAAAGGGACAAAAACAGTAATTTACTCTTACAATTGTTTTACTGTCTATTTATTAATTTCCTTTAAGTGGTTCCTATTACTTTTTAATGAAAGAAGCATATAAAGAAAAAGAGCATACAAAAGGAATTATATACTTAACTTTTTATATTTAAAAGTAAAATAAAATGGAAATATTGTAAAATGAAGTATTTTCTATTAGCTTTCTTTCCAAATTGACGGTTTTGGAGAGAAATCAAAGAAAAACAAATAATAGATTTTATTGTTTATTATTATTAATTACTTAACTATATACATCTAAACATAAGAGAATAATAATAAAATTTTTACTTTTTTATTTTCTTTCTTTAACTGATTTTCGAACTTAGGAACACGAATCTTAATTATACCTTTTAGTTTTTTTTTTTGTTTTTTGAACGACGAATGTTTCAATCGTGTGGACCCACTATTTCAGGCCATGTCACTAGGGTATAGTTACCAGTAACTCTCATGAGACACCACAAACACACCAGAAGGAAACCCTACTGGGAAAACCCCCTGACCCCCCTCAGACCCATTTTTTCGCTACAGGAGGGGTTTGAACCCAAGACCTCCCATTTAGAAGAATCTTGGGGTATCATTGAGGCAATGCCTCTTTGTTATACTTACTTTCTTTTCCTATTAATTACCTTTTTTATTAAACTTAGAAATGCAGCCGTGCATTTAATATTTTATTATTTATAAAAAAAAACTTTTAATTCAAATATACATTTCCTATTGGTGTAATAAAATGTATACATAAAATTATATATATATATATATATATATATATATATATATATATATATAGGGTAATGTTCAAATAATAACACATTCTTAAAGTATTAACCAAAATAATTTTGCCAAGATAAGGCTAAATATTGGATTTTTTAGCATCATTGTAACATATATATAACATTTTCTTCTTTTACGATGTGACTTACAACGATGTCACGTCTTAAACGATGATAAATTTTTGCAAACTAATAAAAGAAGAAAGTATTCTAAATGTTTTACAATGATGTTTAAAAAAATAATTTGGCTTAATCTTGGCAAAATTACTTGGATTATTTCTTTAAGAGTGTATTATTATTTGTTCACAATCCTATATATACACGAAGAGAGGACTTGTATTTTGAAATAAATTCTAAAATCCATTTGAGTATCTTTTCTCAAAACCTTGTGCAATAATTGCTAATATTCTTTTATATAATTACCTACTTAACTTCACAATTAATAATGCTTATAATTATTCTTTTGGTATATACATATTATTTTACTTGGATATTCATGATTCATGTAATTTGTATTACTAGAATTTAGTTAAAGTAATTGTTTAATCACAAGGAACATGATATTAATTATATTTTTGTTAAGTAACATTACGGAAATCATGAGCTGACGTAGTATAAGAAGCCCTGTCCCTAAAATATAATCTTTAAGAAATCAATAGCTATTTATTTTAATTTGATCATTCCATTTGTAGCAATATTTTTTTTGAACGGTAACAGTAGATTAGTTGACACGTTACAATGGTAAACTCATACATCAACCATAACACATGTATACAATTAAAGAGAAAATCGACTATTATAATAAAAATTCCTCAAAGTCAAGAAGCCCAAATTCTACTTCTGGTGATTAGCAATACTAACACCTAAATACATTTTTTTTGAACGGCGACGATCTTACATATCACATATGTTGTCTTAACAGGGCCCATCAGGCAGATGTAAGACGTAGTTACACCAGATGCGCGAAAACCTTCTGGAATGTGTAAACTCTCGCCCCCCATTGGTTCAGAACCTGAGATTAAACTAAAGATTATTTCTCTTACATGGATGTTATTTTTTTTATTTAAATTGTCTTTGACAGGTGAAACTTTAACCCATGCATTGAAAGAGAGAGAGAAAAAAAAAAGAAAAGAAAAGCTATTTATTTACTTTACCTTTGCATACTTTTAAAAGTCAATCCCACATGTTCCCCATAATCATAAATATATGTATGTTTTTCTATAATCTCCATTTTTCTATCAGTTGTACGAAACATGAAAAACAATTCCAGCATGTAAAAAATATTAAATTATTTCTAAATAAACTAAAGTATAGAGTGATCATGAGACAAACTGCTCTAATTTTAATTTATATATAGATTAAAAACCAAGGTCGGTGCGTTCTCATATAAACACTATTCGTTTCGGTACAGAATTTATAGCAACATGTACAAGTCACACATGCTCACTTTCTCACCATCACACCTCTTCTTTGCAACAATCTTTTTATGCGTTCTATTCCAGTTGAATACCTTGCCGTCTCCGGCAACAAACTTAATTACCCAACGTATTCCACTCGAGATCGGAAGCTCTGGTGTTTCATTAAAAATATTGCTGGAGAGGTTCGGAAACCTGATGCCAGAAATGTAAGAGATCTTCGGCACGACGAAGTTATTGGAAGCGATGGAGAATACATGGCACCGAATCAGGAATAGTGAGAGGAGGAGATGTTTCAGGTTGAGAGGGATGATTGTGGACCTTTGGTGATTTTGGATTTGATGGAGAGGAGTGCTTTGTATTCCGACAGGCAGCCAGATTTGTTGGTGAAGGAGGAGGTGGTGAGTTGTTACCGGAGGAGGATGAATATGAACGACGTTTTCCGACGACCTTTGGGTGTTTCTTTTTGAAAGAGTTGCACGGAAGAGCGAGAGATGCAGAAGAAGTGAGTGGGTGTGGTGGAGTAGAGATATGACTCGCTTTGTCTGTGAAAGACGTTTGGTGTGATTCAATCATCAATATTCATCATTCAATTTGTTGACACATTTTCCTATAGTTTTTTTTATCGTATTTTATTCAATATATTAATTATTTTTCTGTATTTTATAACTAATTTATCATTATTTCCCTATTTACATTTTCGAAGAGTTTTTAACCACCGGTCAAATTGGTGTGGTGCTTATGGGTTGTAGCCTATGTTTACATTCACATTTATTTCATGCTTTTTGTGATAGTTTAGTTAATTATTTCGAAAGATTGAAAACCGTTGCGACCGGCTTTGAGTTTACATTTTGATATTTGTAATATTATTACCGCTGACAACTTGGTGAAATTGTATAAGACGAGTTTAGTTTGTTTTTAATTTTTTACTACTATTAGATTCTTATAAAGTAATAATAATTTTATTTGTCCTCTTATGTTTGTATTTTTTTGCTAGATTTTAAAGCTAAACATGACTCCTTTTTTTGTGTGACTTTAGGGTTTTATGTCAGAGTGACAACCACTGTGAAGTGTTTTTATATCTGTATTTTGATATACAAGAAAATAACTGTGTTTGGATATTCGAAATCGTTGCGGTTCCCGCCGCAACGCGCGGGGGAAACCACTAGTTATAAATTAAATGTGACTTTCTTTTAGAAAAAAAATGAGATTTTAATTATCACATTCAATTTATTTTTCTTATCATATTTGAAATTAGAATTATAGGTTTCCATATGATTTATACTATGTTTCCAAATCATTTTCCTCATAAGAAAGCTAAATTCATAATTTTACAATTGAACTTAAAACCTAACCACATAGAAGAACCTCATTCTAACATGTTATTGTTATTGAACTACACGTCCTTTAGCATCATATTAGTTTTTTTAAAACACCGGACAAACACATTTTATAAAGGGAAAATTACCAAATTAGTAAAAGGTAACCACTTATTTACCAAAATAATCACTCAAATTCCGGCCCCTTAAACGCCGCTTTAGACGTCCTTTTTCTGTACTTTCTGTAAACATGCGGCCCATATGTCGGCGGTTAAATGGGTGTCTTAAGACGTCTTTTTCTACCGGCGTCTTAGACGCCACTTTAGACGCCGCTTTAGAGACACTTTACCAGATTCGACAGAAAAGTGGCATCTAAGACACCGGTAGAAAAGGGTTTTAAGACACCCATTTATAACCCGACAAAGCCGCCAACATGTGGGCTCGTATGTTTACAAAAAGTTCAGAAAAAGGGCGTCTAAAGCGGCGTCTTAGACGCCGGGATTTGAGTGATTAATTTGGTAAAAAAGTGGCCAACTTTGACTGATTTGGTAATTTTCCCTTTTATAAATCTACATGATTTGTTCCTAAGGACTTGAGACTAAGGGTGTGCATAAAATGGGCCAACCCGGTTACCCAATAAAAATAACCGAGACGATACACTACATCCCGGATAGCCTGTATATGAACGGGTTCACAGGTTTCATTTTATCAACTTAATGGTTCCTGTCTAAGACGGGTTTGGTCGGATATGAGTTTAGCCCGATGCACACCCCTACCGAGGCTTTCAAGATAAATTAAAGTTTGCTTAATCGATTTTAACAAAAATAGGAACCCGTTCAATTGATTTGCTATAGATTTGTCCGATGTTGTATAATTTCTTAGTTTTTTCTTATATACTTATAATAAAATTACAACGATGGTGATTAATTAATGAAGATAAAGTTTGAGTCTATTTCTTAAATTTTTTAAGAGAATGATTTTATATTAAACTCTATATGTTATTTTATATTGTGCATATTTTCTACATTCAAAGTATGTTTGATGATATATTTGAATTCATTTTGAAAATAAATGACTTTTTAAACTTTATATTTGACTTGAAAATAAATAGTCCAACCGAACTCATTTATTAAATTGACATGTTAAACCTGTTTTACCCGATACCGGTATATAATATTATGGGCCGGTTCACGTATTTCATTTTTTCAACTCAACGTTTTACCCCGATCCTCACCCCTACTTCAAATTGTCTTTTTTTATTAAGTCACATAGGACACATGTTCTCTTATATCAAATTAGGTATTCGTCAGAAAAAGAAAAAAAAAACTTTTGATCTAATGACATCAACATACGATTAAGTTTAAATCTCGTCAATAACAAAACACACACACATATATACATAGAGATGATCAAATGTTAACCCCTGTTTATTACGTTAACCGAATAACTACATCTTATTACTTTGGGGTCCACATTAAAGTATATCTAAAGGTGTATGTTTTTTTAATTAATGTAGGACTCACTTACATAAATAAAAAAAAGGAGAGAAAACCTAAATCTTTAGATTTACTTAAATGCGGGCCCAAAGTAATAAGATGTAGTTATTCAGTTAACGCAATAAGGAAGAGTTAACATTCGAACCATTCCCTATATATAGGGAATTAATAAAATGAAAACCTTACTTTAGTGAGAAAACCTTGAAAACTCATGTAAAACAAACGTTTTTTTTTTTTGAAATTTTTTTACAGGTTTGTAACATTATTGGACACATTTTTATAAAAAAAATTAAAAAGCGCCGAAGAAAATATTTTAAAAAAAAAAATATTTTATAGAATTTTTTTACGTTGTAAACATACGTAACACCGCGTCAGATCTGACGGAATTTTTTTACGTTTATACGTATGTTTTACAAATTTTTTTAGTTTTGTTACGTATATTTTACATGAGGTTTTCTAAGTTTTCACAAATAAAAGTAGTTTTCAAATTATCCATACACTATATATATATATATATATATATATATATATTGAACGGCAAAGGTATCAATCGTGTGAGCCCACTGTTCAGGCCATGTCACCAAGGTCTAGTTTCCTAGACCTTTCATGAGCCTCACAACCACTCCAGAAGGAAACCCCACTGAAAAAAATCACCTGACCTCCTCAGACCCCTTTTTCGCTGCGAGAGGGTTTCGAACCCGAGAACTTCCATTTGAAAGAATCCCAAGGTACTGTTTCGGGTAAAAATTAACAAGATTAACTTTTAGCAAAACCGAATTAGAAAAATGGAGTATTGTGTTTTACAAGCGAATATGTCAAGTATACTGAATATATGATCAGAATATCCCCGAATATCCTTGGGGATATTTGAGTATATCAAACAGAAAAATAACAATACACACAAGATTTATACGAGGAAAAGCCCTTAATCCCTTAGGATTGCCGGCATAAAAACTTCGGGAGGTGACAAATGTCACTCTGCCTAGTTTTATTAATAATCAAAATAAGTAAATACAAACAAAGAGCGCAATATGATCGATTCTATGATGCTAGATTAGCTTCAATAAGTGTTGTGTGTGTTCTCTAAATCAGCCGTGTCCTATATCGATCAATCACCTCGATATTTATACAAAGAATCTAAAAAAGGACGTTTGACAACGTTCACAAGGTAGTTTCGAATATCCTGGCAATTTCCAATCGTGGACGACTCTTTCAAATCACCCGCATAGATTACTCTTGGATTCCTCGTTTAAGTTGAAGTAGTTGATGCATGCTTCCGTGATATCAGGACCAGCTATGAGACAACCTGTCAATTCCTGAAATCTCGCAATAAAGGTTAAGTAACAGAGATAATTGTTAGTAACATTCATATCCTTAAAATATCCCTGATCCCGAAATATCCCGGATCCTGAAATATCCCTAGTGGAAATATTTTGCGCCTAACAATTGCCCCCAATTTTACAGTTTAAGGTTTACAGCTGTAAAATTTTAAAGATAAAATTCGAATTTTAAAATTTGAATTGACGGTTTCTTGATTAAACGGACGGTTTAGATGGGGATAACGGTTACTGTTTCGTGTCAGAGATTCTGCATATAATGATCACGCGTCTTTCCTTTCTTATCACTTATCTTCTTTGATCGTCTTCTCCGGTAAGTTTTTATTCCGAATCCTCTGTTTTTTCTTGATTTTTAACTAAGTAAAATGTCGCATTCTTCTTCTCCTTTCGAAGCGAGCGAGTTCTTTGATCAAAATATTATGCCATACACTGATCAGAATGCGTGTATTTTCGATAATGATCATATCGAAGTCATGCAACTTTCCCGAGCATTCCCTGATGAAGCCGTTTTTCGTCGGTATGATCCTACCCTGAAAGCCGATCACAGTTCTACCAAATGGGTTTGTCTCCCTGAATACCCATTTTCATTAGGTTAGTCTTATCCTTTCCCCACTCTGATTTCTGAGTTTTTCCGAATCACCCGTCTCTGTTATCCTCAACTGATGCCAATGGGTTGGCGGTTGCTTGTTACTCTTCATAGGTTGAACCATAAATATGGTCTTAGGATTGGTATCCCTGAAATTTCTTCTGTCTACCAACTTCGCACCCATGGGTACTCCCGTTTTTTGCTTCAGAGGCGAACTGGTGCCCCCCGTTTTGGTTCACGGGGTTACTATGAATGAGGATGAGTGGAGAGACAAATTTTTCTTTGTGAAGAGGAGTTCTATCCCTGGGGGAATTTCTCTTCCAGTTAGTTGGTTGTTATCGGGTAGGATTTTTTATAGGGGTGTCAATCGTGTCGGGTTGACAGGTTAGCGGGTTAACAGGTCACGGGTTGGCGGGTTGGTGGGTTGAATTTTGCAACCCGAACCTGACCCATATATTTATTCGTGTCAAAGTTTTCAACCCTAACCCGGATTGATGTTAATTCAGGTCAACCCGAACATGACCCGTTTAACCCGTTTATATAAATTAATCAACGAATTTACAGATTGTAAGTTGGTTCTTGGTTGAAAACATACACTTATGTAAATCATAAGCATAAGGTATGAAATTTAAAATAAACTTATTTGTATGGTTAATTTGAAAAAAAAACTCAAAATATTTTTTAAATGAAAAAAATATAAATTTTGTTACTCGATCAATTAAAGTATGGTTAATAATCAAAAGAAAAACAACTAGATATATGTTGCAAGAAAGAAAAAATAAAAAAATAATAATTTTGAAACCTTAAACGGGTTAGCGGGTCAACCCGTTTATAAATGGGTCAACCCGAACCTGACCTGTTTTATAAACGGGTCAACCCGAACACGACCCGTTTATTAAACGGGTTATAATTGCCAACCCAAAACTTGATTATTTTCGTGTCGTGTTCGGGTCGTGTTTCAGGTCGTGTCAGGAATTGCCACCCCTAATTTTTTAATTCTCTATTATTGACATTTTCATATTTGTTAATCAATTTTTGTTTTATTAATTTGTTCCAGCGCCGAAGTTTGAATCACTTATTGCCGAGAATCAGGATACTCAACAAAAGATTCAATCTTTGTTGAGAATTGGAGAGAGAGAACGGAAGTTCACACCATCTTCCAAAGAGGATATCCCTATTTCATCTGCATCTCACAGTGCTTCTTCTCAACAATCGCAGGCCCAAATGACATCAGGTATCCCGGAGTTAGTTTCAAGGTTTTGATTAGTCTTCAATGTTTTTATGTTTTTATTTATGATTTTTCAGAATCAGCTTTTGAACTTGAAGACCTTACTGATTTGTTAACCTTTAAGAAGGAGAAAGTTAGTCCTGTTGCCCCCAAGGCGAGGATCATGCACACTCGTTCAACCAAGACTTCAAAGAAACGCGAGGGTGCTGATATGGTTAGTGTGGACGATATCCCTGATCTTCCTGCTGTCGATCTTCTCCACAAGGTATATCTTCATAATATGATAATTTTTTAGCAATTATATCCTCATATCATCCTTGTTGTACAGGTCATCTCAAAGATATCCAGCGAAAAAGAGGCTTATGAAAAGCAAATCGAAGACCTGATGACCAAAGGAAAATCGTTGTCGCCAAGGCTGGGCATTATGAGAAGGAGGCCTCAAAGTTCAAGAAACAGGTCAAGGATAATGATGCCGCCCACAAGCTGAAGGTGAAGGAAATCGTTGAGGGGACCAAGAAGTCTGCTGCTGCTATCCTCAAGGCAAAGATTCAAATGGCAGAGAGGTCGAAACAAGAAGGCTCGGACTTGTGGGACAAGGACCTTGCTGACTGGGTTAAGGTTTTGGCCAAGCTGACTGGGGATATGGCGGAGACTTCTGATACAGCGGCGAAGACGGCGATCGTGGTGGAGACCAGTAAGGTGGCAGGAGGTGAGGATATCGGAGCTGATGGAGGCGAAGGTGGTGCGGTGATGGGCGATGAAGATAGAGTTGCTAAGGTCTGAGCCCATCATATTTGTGGTTCTTGGTATGGTAGTATGTAGTTTTTTAAACAATATCCTGATGTTTAAGTCCCTAGATGGGCAGACAATTTTTGAGATTTTAGGTGGAGGGACCATGTGTTTACATGACGAAGCCTAAAATTTCTTAGTTTTCTTTTAGTTTGACATTTTCAGTATATTGGGTGGAGGGACCATGTGTTTTCATGACGAAGCCTAATATACTGATTTGACTTTGTTGATCTTCTGACTTAGTAATATTAATGAATGCTTTAAGATATGTTGTTCAATTATGTTTTGCAAGATGTATTAAATTATTCCCATCGAAATTTATTTAGTCGTGTTCAGGATATTTGAAAAACATGTGAAAATATATTGAGGATATTTTTATAGTTTATATATAATTAAATTCAAATTTTAAAAACATTTATTCAAGGCTATACTTCAGAATCAGATATTTGCAAAAGGTAATAGTATGATTAGAGATAAAGATTGCTAACAAGTCAAGAAATAAATACCAACTCCTTGAATAAGTAGATTTATTGTCGAAGTTCTTCATATCCCCGTCAGGATAATGTAAGAATTACATACCTTAATATCTTTGGACATTTTATGACTATACTTGTGTAATATCCTGAAATAATCGTGAGACTTGAGTCATTTCTTCGATATCCTTAAGCGTATTCCATGTAGAAGTTATATCCCAAAGTATCCTTGAGAGTTTGTTCCTGCACACAATCAAAAACAAAAAAAGATTGGGATAATCCCAATATACTGGCGACTAAGGCCGGTCAAACTGGCGACAAGGCCGAAAATACTGGCGACAAGGCCGATTATACTGGCGACTAAGGCCGGAATACTGGCGACTAAGGCCGGAATACTGGCGACAAGGCCGATTATACTGGCGACTAAGGCCGAAAATACTGGCGACTAAGGACGAGAGATACTGGCGACTAAGGCCGGAATACTGGCGACAAGGCCGGGATACTGGAGACTAGGAATTGAGATCCATTATCGCAAGTGATCTCAGCAGGTATCCCGAATCTGGTCAGGATATTTGTAACATCTGTGCCGGAATCGTTACCGAAACAGTAAGTTGCACTGTAGATTGCACAGTAACTCAGGTACACATGACATGAAACTATTAAACGATTGTCTGAATCTGACTGAAACCTTAGGGTTTAACAGTCAGAAACAAGTCAGACAACACAGTGTTGAAACATAAATACTTGATTTGATACTATTGTGTATAAACGTATGTGAGGTTAAACAGAACAAAACCATAACGGTTATTGTTACAGAATGCTAAACCGACGAATTATTCGTATATGTGACGATCTGTACGAATGATTCTGAGAGTTTAACATTCTGAAATAATGACTGTACAGTAGAGAACAAGAATCAGGAAGCCAAACCATCGTCTTGTTCGTTCGAATGACGATTCGAACGAATACGCGCGACGGCGACGCGTTCTGATGAAACGAAAACGAACACGAAAACGATACGAACGATAATAAATTTAAGAAAAATAATAATTCCTGTTTTACAATTTTGAAACTCATCAGCAATAAATTAAAAGAAACTATTTTAAAAATTAAAATGCGTAAATTAGCGAAAGAATTAACGAAAACGCGTAAAAATAATAAACTACGATAATAATTCAAGAAAATGGTATTTAAAATATTTTCTATAAATAAACACCCTCCAAATATTTAAAATGAAGTCATTTTTATTTTATTTATAAAACGCACGCGTTACGATCCGGAAACGCAACGGAGACGAAAATCGAGTAACCGAAACGAACCCGAATACCCTCGGGGTATTTAAAACCACAAATGAGGCTTTAACCTCATTTCTACTCATCTCTCTCTCTCTAACTCACAATCCCATTCATCTCTCTCTCTCTAAAAGTTCATCATCTTGAAACCTTCATAACTTGATCATTCTTGGCAGGGGTGTCATTTTTATTCATACCCGAATAACAAACCCGATTCATATACACCCGAACCCGAATAAGAGTACACCCGAACTAGCTCTAAACCCGAACCCGAAAATATAAAATCGAATCGGTATATGAGTCAAATTATATAGAATTCGGGTTACCCGAATAACCCGACTAATTTTGAAAGCTTAATTTCTATTTTTTTTAGTTTTTTTATATGTATCTAATTTTAAAAATCAATTCCATATAAAATTGATAAATACATGGCTATGTATATGGCATACAATCAAATCCATACATATTATTGAAATTGTTATGATTTATGCAATCCCATCCATACATATCACTGAAAGTTGAAATTGTTCCGATTCACAGCAATCATATTTTAGTTGATATTTAATGTTTTGAATTTTGGTTATATTGACAAAATTGAAGTTAGTATTTGAGGTTTATTAAATCACTTATCTATTTATATCAATTTAATTTTTCTAATGCATTATTTATTGGTTAATTTGGCCAAAATTGAGTTGCATACTATGTCGAAGACCAAAACACAAATTTTAACCCGAAACCCGAATAACATAACCCGATTAAACCCGATACCCGATACCCGAACACCGAATAAACCGAATGTTATTAGGGTTGGTATATGGTTAATATTTCATACACAAATACCCGAATAACCCGACTCATTTAACCCGAAACCCGAACAAAATATCCGAAGAACACCCCTAATTCTTGGGCCAAATCGCGTGTTCTTGGAGCCTAAACAAAGATCCCATCATCCTCTACGCAAAAGTACAGCCGATCTGAGGGTTCTTCCACTTAAAACCGAGGTAACTTGTCGTTAAGGATTCGAAAATTAGGGTTTTTAACCCATTTGTTCACCGCACACACACATAAACGGATAGGTAGCCATTTTCGAACCATCATCCCTTCGAGAACAGGTTAAGATGCAGCAACATCATGAGGATGAGCTAGTCAGAGGATGGAAGCTGATGATGGTGCGGAGCCTGAACCAGGGTTCGTGAGGCACAGGTGGCCGAACCCTGTTGATGGTACCTACGAACCCTCATGCAAAACCCTTCCGGCCGAACCCTCTTCATTGGAACGAACCTACCACTAACAGAGATGAACTCTAGTTGGGTGCGAGATCTACGAACCTTCTCTATGCATAGCCGAGCCTTTTGTCCAAGCACCGAACCCTACAGCCTAACGAACCTATTAGCCTTGAGCTGTAGCCGAACCCCTTAGCTAGCAACGAACCTTCAGCTTCTCTCGACCCTGTCACCACCGAACTAGTTAGGAGTGGCGAACCTTGGAATGGCCACGAACCTTTCTGGATCCCCGAACCCTCCATTGTTCTACTTAGCCGAACCTTAAAGACCGTACATCCGGTGAACCTGTTTTTGCATGGTCTTGAATGAACCTCATGAGCCAGCGAACCTTGATGAAAGCCGAACCCTCTTGTTGTCAGCCGAACCCTATGACAAAACAAAGTTGGCCGAACCTTGTTCCCCTCCATGAACCGTGGGACTATACAGCGCATCCTTCGGTCGGCCCACACAATTCTTGTTCGGCTTCACTGAATGTTTGCAGCCCAATTAGTTCAGGCCCATGTGAAATACCATTGGGCCACTGTAAGTGTTACGGCCCACACCCTTTCTCGGCTCAACATAAACCCTCCGGCCCAATACACTTAGCCGGCCCAACCTATCATTGAACAAGCCCAAACAGTTAACCCAATTGTCCTTCGGCCCAAGTTAAGAGGCCCACTCTTTGATTCGGCCCAATTGTTGATCTAACCCAAGGCCCATTCGGTTTAGCCCAAGGACTTGTGCATCCGGCCCACGCATACAACTTAAAAGCCCAATTACGCTTAAACGGGTCCAAAAGATTATCCGGCCCAATGAATTTCAAATAAATGACAAACACATAAATGAACGTTTAGAAACAGAAATAAACAAATGCATGAAACATCATTTTAGTCATTACAAAAGGGTGATACAAAGGATGCAAAGTCTTAAACATATTATTTAGAAAGCTTTGATATGTAAGTTAAATTTTAAGTGAAAGAATTTCAAACAATCAAGGAGATTCAACATAATATTACTTAGCATATGGAATTCCGGGCCGGATAATGAGCAAGACTCGCGAGTGTTAGTCAACTTTAGGACTGACACAACACGCACACAAACAAACTATAATTTATACTTATAAGTTGCAAACTGTATGAAATCAATACAGGATCGTGAATACCACACCAAACACAACAACGAACGCGCATATTCTTGTTTTGCTTAATCAATCACTACGGACACAAGGTGAGTTCATTTGTCCCTTTTCTAACTATTTTGATTTTACTTCGGGACTGAGAAACATGTTATACATTTTAAACAAATGATTTATAAAAATGCTTTTAAACTTATTCTTGATGCTTATGCTACAGACTTGATGCTTAAACTAGATGCTTAATGCTTATGCTATAAACTCTATGCTTAAACCACATGCTTAATGCTTATGCTATAAACTCTATGCTTAAACCACATGCTAGATGCTTATGCTATAAACTATATGCTTAAACTACATACTCGATGCTAAAGCTTGAACACTTATACTAAATGCAAATGCTACATGCTTACACTAGATGCAAATGCTACATGCTTACACTAGATGCAAATGCTACATACTTACACTAAATGCTAATGCTACATGTTAACACTAGATGCTAATGCTACATGCTTACACTAAATACTAATGCTACATGATAACACCGGATGCTAATGCTACATGCTAACACCATATGCTAAAGCTACAAATTGATGCTACAAGCTTTTGATTCTATGATAATGCTACATACATACATGCTAATTGCTTAAAAATATGGATGCTTTAAACACTTGTATGCTCATATGCTTTCCATGCTAAAACAACGGTTTGGCCTCTCAGTGTTTGCCTTACCGATTGTGAAGCTATTTGAATGCTATAACTTGAATGCTAAAACTATCAACTATGGTAGAACATACCAAATTGGCCTCTCAGTGCTTGCCATGGGTTGTTCTTCATAGTTGGGACTTGAAGGAACAGACCGTCGGCCTCTCAGTGCTTGCCATAGGGTGACCTTCATAGTCATGACTTGAGGAGTAGACTGATGGCCTCTCAGTGCTTGCCATACAGTGATTCCTCAATGTTCACTCATGCTATAAACTTAAACATAATGCTAGAGCTATTTGCTATTTAGAACGGACCACCTGGCCTCTCAGTGCTTGCCAGGGGGTGTTCTTGTAGCTATGACTATTGTAAATCAGGTCGTTTGGCCTCTCAGTGCTTGCCAAACGGGTGTTCTACTTAGTCGGGATTCTGAGGAGTAGACTTATGGCCTCTCAGTGCTTGCCATACAGTGATTCCTCATTTTCCACTCATGTTGCAAACTTAAAAAAATGCTAAAGCTATAAATGAAATGGATGGTCGGTAAGACGCTTAATTATCATTAATAGCAATGTCCTATGCGACTTAGTATGTGGTGGGACGGCGTCTGGGCGGGTCGTAGGCTCGACTCAGGGGTATGCCCTATATATAAGCATACCGAGTTGGATGATACAGGTGGTGTTAATGAGATTAAGGTTGTTACCGAGGGGATGCATAAATGCTTTTGGGTCAATATCATAAACTTTTAAACACGATGCTTGTTAGACTTATATTGAAGCTAATACATACGAATGCTATAGACTTGTAAATTTTGAAACAGTAAACTAAAGCTACGATGAAAAATGAATCGAATGGTAGGAAAAATGCTTAATTATCATTAACAGCAATGTCCTATGCGACTTAGTATGTGGTGGGACGGCGTCTGGGCGGGTCGTAGGCTCGACTCAGGGGTATGCCCTATATATAAGCATACCGAGTTGGATGATACAGGTGTTGTTAATGAGGTTAAGGTTTTACCGAGAAGGTTTGCAAAGCTATTTTTCAAATACTAAAAATAGATGAACTCACCAACCATTGTCTTAACTTTGTTTTCTTACATGCTTTCTCAGGTGACGTACATGATTAAGCTAAGGCTAAGGGATGCATACTAGGATGCCCATGTCACACCCCGGGCCGGCGGGGTTGGATCGGAGTCCCCGTCGGGCGGAAGGTTCCCGGGGCGCGATATCGGGTGTGATAATTGGGTTGATCAGATTGTTACATAGCATCAATGTTAAGAATCACTAAAGCACAATTAAGCATATGAATAGGATTACAAAGTTAAATTACAATGTCAATGTTTAATATTTTAACTTGGTAAACCTAACAAAAGAATTAATGTATTCTATCTTGTAAACTGTACAAGATATCCAAGAATGATTCGTATGATCAACAAAATATGTGCTTCCCAAAATCACTAGGTCCTCTATCTAGGCCGCCTAGCATGCAATCCAAAAGCATATGTTTAAACCTGTGCATCACCTGAGAAAGCATTTAGAAAACAAAGTCAACACAATGGTTGGTGAGTTCATGTAGTTTATAAGTTTAAATAGCTTTAGCATAACTCCTTTCGATAAAACCTTAATCTTATTAACTCCACATGTAATATCCAAATCGGTATGCTTATATATAGGGCATACCCCTGGGTCAAGCCTACAACCCGCCCAGACGACGTCCCACCACATACTAATCCGGATATGACACTGTTATTAATAATAATTAAGCCCTTTACCGACCCGTCCGTATAGTTTCCCTGTCATAGTTTAAGCACTTCTGTTTGTAAGTTTACCCCATACATCAATAGTATCCGTGAGTTTGATTGAATGTTACCGGAATAGACAACTGAATGCCCGAAGGAATCAGTATCAGTCCATACCAGCCCCAGGATTTACGTGTAACTTAGGGGGAGATAAGGGCTACTCATGATGACACAAAGTCATCTAAGATTCACCAATACCGTCCTAGTCACTGATCACCTGAGTAAATAGTTTATGGGAAACACTGCATGGCAAGCACTGAGAGGCCATCAGTCCATTTCCTCGATAAGACTATGAAGAACACATGAAGGCAAGCACTGAGAGACCAACTATTGTTCTTCAAGTCCCGGCTAGGAAGAACACCTGAAGGCAAGCACTGAGAGACCAACTATTGTTCTTCCATAGCCTATAGTTTTAGCATACAAAGAGTCCAGCATTTACGTAACTTGTGCACAAGAACTAGCTTTACAACCGGTAAGGCAAGCACTGAGAGGCCAAACCGTTGTTTGAGCATGGCAATCACATAGCATTCAAGAGTTTATAGTATCCATAGATTCAAGTATCCAATGTATATGTATGTATGTATGTATGCATTTAGTATACCCGTAGCCTTATAGTACACTTAGCATTTAGAGTTTACATTAGCCTTTAGCATTTAAAACCCATAGCATTAACCTGTAGTATTAGCATTTAGTTTAACCCGTAACCTTAGTATTAGCATAACTCATAGTATAAGCTTGAACATGATTTCATAGAATTAGCATCCACAATAGCATCATCAAATAGTAAATACCTTTAGCACTTGGTATTATCACTTAGCTTTAGTATTATCAAGTAGCTTATGCCTTTAGCACTTGGCATAATCAAATAGCATTGAGTTTGAATAGAGTCTTATGCCTTTAGCACTTGGCATAATCAAATAGCATTTAGTTTAAATAGAGTCTTATGCCTTTAGCACTTGGCATAATCAAATAGCATTGAGTTTAAATAGAGTCTTATGCCTTTAGCACTTGGCATAATCAAATAGCATTGAGTTTAAATAGAGTCTTATGCCTTTAGCACTTGGCATAATCAAATAGCATTGAGTTTAAATAGAGTCTTATGCCTTTAGCACTTGGCATAATCAATAGTATAAAAGCATTTTGTTAAATTTAAAACATTTGTTTTAAAATGTATAACATGCTTCTCAGTCCCGAGTTAAAAACCAAAATAGTTTGAAAAGGGACAATGAACTCACCTTGTAGTTGTGGTAGTTGACTTAGTCTCAAACAAAAAATGCACGCGCTCTTTGTTGTACTTGATATTGTTTTCACGATCCTGTATTGATTTCACGTCGTTTAAATTTGTAAGTATAAATTCATAATTGATTTGTGTGTGTGTAAGTGTTAGCCATGACTTTGGCTAACACACTTAAGACTTGGTCATGATTCGGCCTTGATTCATTAAGTGTAATTCATACTATCACTTAACCTCCTTTAGTTAAGTTTAGCACCTGTTGTTGTGACTTAATGTTCACCTTGAATGGTTTGTCATATAATTATTATAAACAATATCATGTTTTAGTAGTTGAATTTCCTACAACTTTCAAGTATAAATTTATATTTTAACTCATCATTTGTTTATTGAAAATCCCTTGCTTCTTCATGGTTTCATGCTACTTTCACCATCCTTATGGTGTTTAATTAATTATTCCTTGCATGTGACCAATATTAGTTGACTTATCGTGTTAGTTTACAAAAACATTCATGTGGGGCTGCCATTGAGCATGGACCGAATCAAAATGATATTGTGAAGGTGTTGGGCCTAAGGAAAACCTTATGGTTTTATAAGAATTTGTTGCTCAAACAATCATGTTGATCTAAGTTAGTCACATAACTCCATAAATTTGACCAAATTAGTATATGGGTCAAATAAGTGGCTTATGTGAATGGCCTTGGGCCGAATTGCTCTTGGGCCACAATAGGTTAAATGGGCCGCATGTCTAAGCCAAAAGAGGACTATTGGGCTAAAGGAATCCCTTTTGGGCCTAGTTAACGATTCCATGTAAATCAGTGGCCTAAGAGGCTGTATTTGAGCCAAATCACTCAAGTGGACTTGACCAGCCCCTGGGCCCTAAGTTGGGCCTGAAACAGCCTAATGGGCCAGTCCTTGGCACAGATTTGATAATTCAGGATGTGGTTCATAAGGGTTGTGTGAGTTATCGTTGGGTTACAAGGTTGTTTTTGGGCCAGTAAGTGCTAGTGGCATGTTTGATTTATTTGCTATCACATTACGGTTGCCATGGACCAGATAATCGTTATTGGGCTTAATAGAGGTTCTTGGGCCGAATAATTCAGTTGGGACTAGAATAAACGTTTTCCACTTTGTTTGCTCGGCCGGTCGACTGTAGTGGTCGAATAACATGTTCAACTGAATCCAACCACATGGTGTGTGGTAATCGAATAATATGGTGGTTGACTGAGTATCTTCGAATGAAGGGTGGTCAAAAGGAGTGATGACCGGCGAAGGAGTATCCGGCGAATGAAACCTGGAATCCGGCGAGTAGGTGATTATCCGGCCGAATGAGGGTGTGGCGGCTGAGGGTGGTCGAATGGTGATGATGATGGCCGAATGTGGCTGTTGGCCCGAATGTCATACCCATCGAATGAGGACAGTCGACTGGTTGGCCGGCGAATGAGAGGTGGCGAAAGAGATCCTTGTTGATTCGGCGAATGAAGGCAGTGGCTTGTCGGATGGGTGGCTGGCGAATGAGGAGAGTGGCGACTGAGCATGACCGACAGAGGGTAGACCACGAATGAGCTAGCTACTGGCGAATAGGTGCCTGTCGAATAGAGCCATTCAACTTGGTCATCTCCGGTCATTCGCCCATCTGGCACCCCTTTCGGCCGTCTCTACGGTGGTGCTCAGCCACTCCCTATGTCGGTATGTACAAGGTTTTCAAGGTTAGGGAACACTCTCACCGGTGGTCGGGGTCATGGGCTCGGGATAGGAACCGGTTAGGTTTCGGGTTTGAACAAGAAGATGAAAACCCTATTTTTCGTGGTGTTCAACAGCTTGTACCTCGATTTCTAGCAGGTTTCTTCTCAGATCGGTTATACTTTCATGTAGAGGAGACTAGGGGCTTCACGTGGGTTCAAGAATGGCTCGATTTCGTTGAGTTTTGAGCAAGTTATGGACTTGTGAAGTTCAAAAATGGTGAAGAAAAGTGGAAACCGGGATTAGGGTTTTAGATGTGAAAGAGATGAAGAGAAAATGAATTAATAGAGCTCATTCAAGGTATTTATACCTCGGGTGAGTTCGGGTTCATTTTCGTTGCTCGGTTCGCGTATTCGTCACGTTTCCGGGACGAAACGCGCGTTTTTCGTATGTTTTAAATAAAAGAATTACTCTTTAGGATTTAAATTTATAAATTTAAATCTTAAATATCGCGTTATTTATTTAGTTTCCTCATAAATAATTTAAATATCGTTTACATAATTTATTTGACGAAATGTCGTACTTTTACGCGTTTATTTAAGTTTATTCGCGATTTTCTTAAAATAATGTAATTTAATTTATTTAAATGATGAGTTTCAAGATTGTAAAATAAGAATTATCTTATTTCTTTGGATTTATGGTCGTTCGTGTCTTTCATCGTTTTCGTTTTTCGTTTCGTCAGAACGCGTCACCCTCGCGCGTATTCGTTCGAATCGTCATTCGAATGAACACGACGATGGTTTTGCTTTCCGACTTTTGTTTTCTACTTTTCAGTTATTATTTTAGAACGTTAAACTATCAGAATCATTCGTACAGATCGTCACCTATACGAATAACTCATCGGTTTAGCATTCCGTAACACAACCGTTATCGTTTTGTTTTGTTTAACCTCACATACGCTTACACATAATAGCACATCAATAAGCATTAGTATCACCGTTCCATGTTGTCTGATGTGTTTCTGACTGTTAAACTGTAAAGTTTAATCAGATTTCAGAAACAATAGCATAATAGTTTACTGTTTAGCATTACGTATTTGACAGTACAACAGTAGTTTGCATAGTTTGTACCTGAGTTACTGTGCCGTTACTGTTCCGTTCATAGTTCCGGCGACGTTTCCGGCACAGTTGTTACAGTCTCCCCTTGTTAGAGAAATTTCTTCCCGAAATTTAAGCATTGCTCTCGGGTACGGCTTCCTCTGCGAACAGTTGGGGATATTTGTTTCTCATGTGGTCTTCGCGTTCCCAAGTAAACTCAGGTCCGCGCCTTGAGTTCCAATGCACTTTGACAATAGGAATACGGCTTCGCCTTAGTTGTTTAACCTTGCGATCCATGATTTCCAACGGTTCCCCTAGTTTAATGTTTGATTGTGTTTTAGTTATTCTTAACATTGATGCTATGTAAACAATCTGATCATCACGATTATCACTCACGATATCGCGCCCCGAGAACCTTCCGCCCGACGGGGACTTCGATCCAACCCCGCCGGCTCGGGGTGTGACAATATTCCTTTTTATGAAGGATATTACTTCCTTTTCTCTAACCTGTACAAAAGGCTTCAGCTTCGATCCATTTTGAAAAGTAATCAGTCATGACAAGCATGAATACTTTTCCTCCTGGTGCCTTTGGTAGTTTTCCTACTATATCCATTCCCCATTTCATGAATGGCCATGGTGAGACTATTGGATATAAGGGTTCAGCCGGTTGGTGAAGGATGTTGATGTGTCTTTGACAAGCATCACATCTCCGGGAATAGGACATTGCATCTTTTCTCATAATAGGCCAAAAATATCCTGTTCTAAGGATTTTTGAAAGCAATGCTCTGCCCCCAGTGTGATTTCCACAATCTCCTTCGTGGATATCCTTCATTGCTTCTAAGGTTTCTGGTTTTTCTAAACATTTTAAGTATGGACCGGATACTGATTTTCTATATAGGATATCCCGAATAATTATGTATCTAGATATCCTGGTTTTAAAGGCTCGATGGTTTGTTTCTCCATCGGGTATTTTTCCTGTTTGGAGATATTCTTTAATAGGTGTAGTCTAGGATATTTTAAGTGTATCAACTTTTAGTGGTTTAAGAATATGATTCGAATTTTCTATATCTGTAGCTGGATTCAGGATATGTAGGATAGGGACATTGACATCGTCACAAATTTTCAGAGATGATGCTAGGTTTGCTAATGCATCTGCTTCATCATTTTCTTCTCTGGGGACTTGTGTGATATCAAAGGTATAGAAATATCCCACTATATCTTTAACTACCTCTAAGTATTTTGCCAATTTATCTCCTTTAACCATATAAGAACCATTAAACTGGTTAGCTATCAGTAAGGAATCAACAAATACATGGAGGTGTCTTATGTTCATATCCCTGGCTAATTGGAGTCCCGCTATCAAAGCTTCATATTCAGCTTCATTGTTAGTCGCTTGGAACTCACAACTGATTGATTGGGGTATTATGTCCCCCTGTGGCGATTTTAGTATTATCCCTAAACCTGTCCCTCTTACGTTTGAGGCTCCGTCAGTGTGTAGAGTCCATTCACCAGTATCCTCATCAAGAAGTTTAACTTTCGAATCTACTTCTGGCTGAATATCACTACTAAAATCAGCCACAAAGTCTGCTAGTGCCTGAGACTTTATTGTTGTTCTTGGTTCATAAACTAAATCGTAAGTGCTAAGTTTTACTGACCATTTGGCCATTCTTCCTGATAACTCAGGTTTTCTTAACACTGAATTAATTGGATAATTCGTTTTAATGTGTATTCTATGTGTCTCAAAATAGTGCCTAAGCTTTTTTGATGCCATAATTAGACCTAAGATTAATTTTTCTAGGTGGGAATACCTAGTTTCTGCATCTAACAAGCTCTTACTTACATAGTATACTGGATGTTGTGATCCTTGATAGTCTTTGACTAGCACTGCACTTACAGTAGTTCGGGATACTGCTAAGTATAGTGATAGTGGTTCACCATCCTCTGGTTTCATGGGTAATGGTGCTGAGGATAAGTATTCCTTTAAATCCTGTAGTGCTTTCTCATGCTCTTCATTCCATTGAAACTTCTTATTCTTTTTAAGGATATCATAGAATCCTTTGAATTTCTCAGAAGATCTTGAGATGAATCTATTAAGAGCGGCTATTCTTCCCGTTAATCTTTGTACTTCTTTTACATTAGTTGGGAATTTGAGGTTCAGGATAGCTTGGATCTGTTCTGGGCTGGCCTCTATTCCTCTTTTAGTGATCATATATCCCAAGAATTTTCCTGATCTTACTCCAAAATGACACTTAGAAGGGTTAAGTTTCATATTGTATCGATCTAGGGTATCGAATGATTCTTCAAGATCCCGAAGATGATCTTTGGTAATCTTAGATTTGACTACCATATCATCAATGTATACTTCCATAGTGTCCCCCAGCTTATCTTTGAACATCATATTGACAAGCCTTTGATAAGTAGCTCCTGTGTTCTTCAAGCCAAATGGCATTGCTGTATAGCAATATATCCCTGTAGGCGCATGAAAGCAGTATCTTCTTGGTCCGAGGGCTCCATTTGGATTTGTTGGAATCCTGCCGATGCATCCATGAAGGTTAGCATTTCATGGCCTGCTGTAGCATCTACCATTGAATCTATGTGTGGTAATGGAAACGGGTCTTTAGGACAAGCTTTGTTTAGATCTGTGGAATCTACACAAACTCTCTACTTTCCATTCTTCTTTTGAACCACAACTACATTAGCCAGCCACCTTGGGAATTTTACTTCTCTAATCATCCTTGCTTTGAGAAGCTTCTCCACCTCTTCTTGGATGATTGCATTCCTCTTAGGAGCGAATTTTCTTCTTTTTTGGTGGATAGGTTTGAAGCTTCTATCTATCCCTAACTTATGTGTGATTACGTCTGAGGATATCCCTGTCATATCCTCGTGTTTCCAAGCAAAGGTAGAGATTCTTGATTTCAGGAAAGAAATCAGTTTCTCCTCAATATCCTTGGGAATATCAGTTCCTATAAGAACTTTAGTCTCGGGATCCTCGGGATTAAGTAATATTTCTTTTACTTCTTTTTCCCGGGATTTCTGGTTATCCCCAAGGTTGTTCTTTGATTGCTAGGTTGAGCTTGATTTCGTCGTCGCCTTCATCGATGATGAATATCATTCCTTAGCTTCTTGCTGGTCGCTATCGATCTTCACGACTCCCCATGGTGTAGGTAGTTTGACGCACTGATGATATGTTGAAGGGACTGCCTTCATGTCGTGTATCCAAGGTCTACCTAATAGGATATTGTAACATGATAGAGAGTCTATAATACAAAAGCGTTGCATAGAATTTACCCCTTCGATGTATACTGGTAATTTAATTTCACCTATGGTAGCTTTAGCTTCTTCGCTGAATCCAACTAGTACCAAAGACTTGGTGGTTATTTCAGATTCAGGGATATTCATCCTCTTGAGTGTCTCTAATTGGATGATGCTTACTGAACTGCCTCCATCAATGAGTATCCTGCGCACATAATGATTAGCAACATATAAAGTGATTACTAACCCATCATGGTGAGGATCTATGATGTTTTCTCGATCTTTGTCACACCCCCCAAATTCCCAATCGTGGTGTCAGTCCACGTGGGTGTGACGTGGCCAGGATCACAGCTCTTGGTCATATAGAACGACTCTATATGAGTTACACAATCACACAGGTTTGTAAAACAAACATGGTTTTCATAAGTAAGCAGCGAAAAATGTTTTAACATCATCAGTAACAAAGTTGGCAGCGGAAAGTAAAATGTATCAGACACTACATAAATCAATTTTTTTTCAAAATGAACACATCAACACAAAGCCTAGGAGTCTAATATGCATGAGACTCTCTTGTACTCCTCCTTTGTGTCCTAGCGTGTGCTCCATTAGTTACCTGAGAATACATGCGAAAAGTGTCAACTAAAAAGTTGGTGAGTTCACAGGTTTAGACAGACTGAAAAGTAAACAGACATATACTGGGTATGTTAAGTTTTGTTGTTGGATACTACGATCCGTGGAGTGTGTCAGTTCATCTTACCGAAACTAGACTGTTCCCGTTTGCCTCCGCAGGTCATCGCTGAACCCGCATTCCCATCGAAATTACACTCGTTATGACCTCCAGTCAACATTGGTGCCGAGTGGGGTTAGTCAAACCCAGTAGTACTACGTAATTACGACTCGTTTGTGATACAATTAACGGTAAGGATAAGTGAGGACTTTATGCGATAATAGTTACACTCAAAAATGGTTTTCACAACATACAAGTCATATATCTAAAACAGTTGCATTGTATTCTCACCCACAATAGTTTAGCAAAAGCAGTTAAAGAGTAAAAGTGGGGCCGTAAACTCACCTGAGTTTGAGAAGTGCGTGTTCTTACAAGAACGGTGTAGCTCGTCGGCTAGTAGTTACCTATATCACATAGGTGTTGTAAGTTTGTGTTTGCATATATGTGGGTCTCACAGGACCGTGTTCGTGTCTTAACAACTTCCAAGTTGTTATGTGGGTCGGGTTGAACGTGTTTGACCATGTTTGACCGTGTTTGACCTAACGACCCGTTGGTGACGGTTTTGGATCAAATGTGTGTGTGACGTGTGGTTTAGTGTCGTGTGAAGTGTGCGGATACCAATAATCACTTTTGTGAGGAAACTTACTATTATTAGTAAGTTTCTATTTTAGGCAAGTCATGTAAGAAATTATAATCCGATTATTCTAATATGCATATTTATCCTAAGTGAGCATGTTATCACATTGCACATAGTTACACATAGTCGGTTTAACATGTTTTGCGCGTAAAAGTTACCATAATTAGAAAGTTACAAGATACGCATATATCACTAAGTCTAGATACAAATCTTATCATAATATCATTATATTAGTCTTAAATAAGTATTTAATCATAACCATTATGACTAGCATGCTCCTATTCTCTAAATTATAAAATAAAGGTACTCTATTTACTAACATTCCTAAATATTATTAGCAATTTTAATCATTCCAATGCTTCAAATAACCACGGTATTAACTTCTAAACATCATTTTAAACATAACTTATGGATCTAAACATACAAATGTGACCATTTCATCAAAAATACATAACTAGTAACATTAAAGTTACTAAAATTAGCAATATTCACCAAATGACCAAATATGGACAAATCAACCATTTCTAATCTTGCAACTCATCATCAATAACACTCATAGCATCATTTCAATATTCACAATCGTGTAAAACTACCTAGATCATACATTCATGTTACTACAACCATCATTTTAGCTATTATGACCATCCTATCATAACAACATCATCCTGGAATGTAAAGATACATCATCTAATCATCATAGATCATCAAATATCATGTAAACATCATTAAACCCAGAACTAAAATTCGTGCATGTGCATCAAGGGTGCTTGCATGTGTGTTTAAAGTCATGCATGTGAGTGTAAAGGTGAAAGAAGTGTGTTTTGGGTATACAACTACCTTCTAATGCTTCAAGAATGCCAAGATGACGACAAGAACCGCCTCTAAGCTCCCTGGACAGTAGGTTCTTGCAGGAATGAGATGGTTGTGATGGTGGTTTTGAGCTCCAATGGGTTTTCAAGCTCTCAACCTTCAAACCTTCAAGCTTGGAGCTTCAATGGAGGTCTCCCATGGCTTCCCAAGGGTCAAATCAAGGTGTTCCAGAGAGGAATAGTCGAGAGTTGGTGTGTAGTACTGGAGAAATGATAAAGAGTGGAGTTAATAGGTATGGTGGTCTTGATTTTATAAAGATTTGTCGTCAGGGCTCCGTCGCGTACCGCGGTGACAGGTTAAAAGAATCTTCGCGTACCGCGACGGATTTCGGGAGTCAAACCCCCGCGATGCCTGTCGCGTACCGCTATAATTCCTCTTGTTAGGCCATTGCGTACCTCGATAGGTCACTGAGAAGTCTAATAAACCTAATTTCATGGTTTTGAACCGATTTTCGCGTATTCTCGAATATGATCATTGTTTTCTCGATACGTGAGTATTGTTCTAACTAATTTAGGTTCACCCGAACCTAAATGAAATGATTTTGTGCTGTGGTTTAATCTGTTCACCAATCGTTCGTTATTCAAGACACGTGCAAGTGTTGTGCGATAATTACTCGAATTATCGGTGTATTTGGTCCGTTGTGCCACGTGTCACACTAAATACAATTATTCTAGTGCCACGTATGAGATAATAACACATATTATTATTTAAAATAAAGAAGTGCTGACCTGGAAATTCCGAGGTGTCACAATCTTGTTCTTCGAAGGATATCACAATATCCTTAGTTATTGTTGAAGTCTTTGTGGGTCTTTCTCCATTCTCCATCTTAGCTTCCTTAGCATGTCTTCTGGCTGCAGAATAAGAAGTACCACATATGTCAGATCCACCAGAGATAAAGTTTATTACCTTAGCATCCTTAGGTGGGAATGCAGCTCTCTTTGGAAATCCATCAGGATCCTGTCTCCTTTCCTTTTTTTTACCGAGAAGTTCTTTGAGATGGCCTTTGCTAAGTAGATAGCTTATTTCCTTTCTCAAAGCAATGCAATCTTCGGTAATATGTCCAAAATCCTCATGAAATGCACACCATTTGGATTTATCCTTTGCAGCAAACTTCTTATCTTTAGGAGGCCACCTAGCCTTTTCACCTAAATCCTGCATAGCACACATTAGTTCAGGGATATCTACAGAAAAACATTATTCAGATATCCTGGAATAATCTTCATCATCCTCATCATCGTCTATAGAGTTGACTTTGTGGTTGTCAGACTTGTAGTATGACTTGAATTTGAATGACTTGTTAGTGGGTGAATCGAACTTTCTTTTGATTGATCATTGGGAGGAGTAGTGGTAATCCTTTTCTGGATCTCTTTATCATCTTCCAACCTTATGAATCTCAGTGCTCGATTCCGGACTTCGTCCATATTCCTACAAGGATTCATAACCAAATCATCATAAAAAGGTGAGTTTTTCTGTAATCCCATTTTAAATGCTTGAACAGCCGTAGTGATGTCAAGATTAGGGATATCCAAGGATTCTCTGCCAAACTTGTTGACATAGCTCCTTAGAGTTTCATCCGATCCTTGAGTTATTCTGTAGAGATCACTGGTTAATCTTTCAAATGTCCTACTACATGAAAATTGATTGTTAAATAAATTAATCAAATGAGCAAAAGAAGTAATTGAATAAGGAGGAACGTTGAGTAGCCATTTTAAGGCTGCTCCTGTCAATGTCGAACCAAATCCCTTGCATAAGCAAGCTTCTTTCAAATGTGGGGGAATGGGGTTCGTTTCCATTATTTCTCTATACTGAGCTACATGTTCTTCTGGATCAGTAGTTCCATCGTATAGTTTCATAGTAGGAGTCTAAAATCTTTTCGGGATCTCAGCATCACATATAGGTGGAGCGAATCTAGATATCCTGTGAGTAATTGCCGGTACTTCCGGGATAGGTTTCACCACTCCTGGAACGCTCGATATCATATCCCGAAGTTTCTGGATCTCCTTGGCCACTTGAGGAGATATTGCTGATTCCTGCGAAGGTCCAGGGTTAGTAGTTTCAAATGGAGAATAATTATAAGTGTTACCGGTATATGGCGTAGGAAGTGATGTTCTAGGGATAAGGATATTATCCCGAGATATCCCCAGATCTTGGGATCCTGAAGAAGTTCCGATACTGGTCTGCATAGGGATAAAGTCTCCAGAATGGTTTCCGGATATCCCTGATGTTCCAAAATCGAGGATCCTTGGAACTATTGGAGTGGTAGTTTCCGGTTGTTTGTTCTTTTCAGCCTTCAAGTTCTCCATTTCCCTGAGAAGTCTTTGATTCATTCGTTGTTGATCCATCATTTGTTGCTGAACCTGTTGAAACATATTCAAAATATCGTCATTAGAGATAAGTATGGGAGTCGAAGTGGTCATCTTTGTCGATGGAGTACTAGCAGCAACAAATGTAGTCTTTTTTCCAGCATTATCTGGTTTTTTCGTGAAAACAGGGATCTGCGAAGAAACATTAGTAGTAGTAGCAGAAACAATAGGTAATGAAGAAGTTGATCTCGGTTGTGAAGCCATTTTTTGATATATTCTTCTAGAAAACGCCTTTAAAACAAGGTTTTAATTATAAAAAACACAAGTTTGCCCCACGGTGGGCGCCAAATTGTTTCGGGTAAAAATTAACAAGATTAACTTTTAGCAAAACCGAATTAGAAAAATGGGGTATTGTGTTTTACAAGCGAATATGTCAAGTATACTGAATATATGATCAGAATATCCCCGAATATCCTTGGGGATATTTGAGTATATCAAACAGAAAAATAGCAATACACACAAGATTTATACGAGGAAAAGCCCTTAATCCCTTAGGATTGCCGGCATAAAAACCTCGGGAGGTGAGAAATGTCACTCTGCCTAGTTTTATTAATAATCAAAATAAGTAAATACAAACAAAGAGCGCAATATGATCGATTCTATGATGCTAGATTAGCTTCAATGAGTGTTGTGTGTGTTCTCTAAATCAGCTGTGTCCTATATCGATCAATCACCTCGATATTTATACAAAGAATCTAAAAAAGGACGTTTGACAACGTTCACAAGGTAGTTCCGAATATCCCGGCACTTTCCAATCGTGGACGACTCTTTCAAATCACCCGCATAGATTACTCTTGGATTCCTCGTTTAAGTTGAAGTAGTTGATGCATGATTCCGTGATATTAGGACCAGCTATGAGACAACCTGTCAATTCCTGAAATCTCGCAATAAAGGTTAAGTAACAGAGATAATTGTTAGTAACATTCATATCCTTAAAATATCCCTGATCCCGAAATATCTCGGATCCTGAAATATCCATAGTGGAAATATTTTGCGCCTAACAGTTACCACTAAGGCACTGCCTCGTTGGTACACACATATATATAGGGATATTCAATTGATAAATCAACAATTTATAACCACAAGTTTGAAAAGCATAAAAGTAACTTCTTATATTTTCAAGAGAAATTAGTTTTATACATATATAATCTTGTGACTATTAATATGGTTCTTTTAGTTCTTTATAACTTATTGGTTTTTATGATAATGAATCCCTATATATATAACTAGCTTAGAAAGTCGTGTATTACACGTAGAGATGCACAAAAAACCGGTTAACCGAACCAGTACCGGTTCGTAATGGGTTAGAAACCGGTTTTTAAACAGGTTATTGCAATCAGTTATAGGTTTTTGGAAAAATCGGCGGTTTAGGACCGGTTTGAGGTTTCAAGAGATCAAACCAGTTAATAACCGGTTAACCGGTTCAACTCACTAAAAATTCGGTTATTTGAAGGTTAACCGGTTCAGTTAACAAGTTTCGGTTATTTTACGGTTTCGGTTTTTGAGCTTGAAAAACCGGTTATTAATCGAACCGATTATTAAAAAAAACCGGTTACTAGCCTTTGACTGGTTAACTGGTTCGGTTATTTCAAAACCGGTTTTCGACCGGTTAACCGATTTGAGCACCTCTAATTACACGAGTTAACTAATTAAAAATTATAATTCATTAATATCAAATAACAATAATTATTTAATAATTATAAAATCATATTTTTAGGACAGAGGTCCTGAATACCAAGCTTAATGGTTAGTGCTCTCATCTTTTATAATAAAGGTCAGGAGTTTGAATCCATTTGGGGTCAAAATTGAAGGACATCAGGTGAATAGTTAGTTTGATGTTTACTTCAGGTTTCATTCCGATAGAAGGCGAAAGTTTGCATATTTCACGAGGTTCTTGCATATCAAGTATCATCATGGATTATCACAAATATCGAGTAGTCGACCTTGTTTACAGGGTACAAAAGTGATACAAAAACATGAGAAATAAAATTATGGCGGAGGATAAAAAGATGAAGTGGGTGTTTTGCGCATGAGAATATGATCATGATTAATTGTGGTGGCGGTGACATGCACTTTTTTTGGTCTGGATGGCTAATGCTAATGTCAGAAAGGTGGCACAGCCACAATGTGTAGGCTAAGATGGAAGTTTTGACACAATCACATGCGGCCACGTGTCATTCCTTCACAAAAGTATCATATATTTAGTATGATTCGAAACCTGATGGTCCTGGCGGTATCTTGGTGTTTATTGACATTTTGGTGGTGAAATAAGACTCGTGAAACAGATGATATTGGGTTCGAATCTCACGAGTGAGTTTTCTTAAAGTATTAAGTTTTTTTTTAAAACTGGTAACTTGGTGATAAATATGATCGGACGGTATTGCTGGTGTTGGTAATTTTAGTGTTATTAATGATTTTAGTATATTGGATTAACTTGTTGATCAAGGAAATAACATTAGAAATTAAACGAGTTAGGTGACGCGGGAGTGCGGGCTCGATTTAATTCTAAATGTTATTTGTGCTTTCTAATTAATTGATTATTAATTGGTCTTTATAACTAAGTTTTATGCTTGGTTTAATACGTTTTATTAAGATTGGGCTAATTATGTATATATTGAAAGTTTGGTTCCAATTTTAGATATTAGCACATTCAATTATTTATTTCTTGATCAAAATATATATATATATATATACACACGCATATGAATAGAGATGCGATGATGGAAGTTTTATACGAACTTCCTAGGGTTACATGGCACCATCGATGAACACATACAGAATATTATCAAATCGAATTCAATCAACAGAAGATCTCTGTCTTATCCGATAAATCATTGTGAGTAACCCTCAAATAGGTTTATCTGAAAGCGATTACATGATTCAGAGATAATCCAAGCAATTGTGTTCGTGAAGATCCAAATCGAAGTCCCAGGTTTGATTTCTATTTGATTGCTAATTTCGTGATTCATAAGATAAGATATACAACAACTAGTAATATGATGATACTTCAGTGATTCCAAAATTAGCACGTTTAAAAAATGTGTATATATATTTAGTAGGATCCAGTGGAAATAAAAGAGGACATTTGCTCTCTTTTAGCGTTAAAAATGAACAAACCAGTAGCCACTTAGGAGTGGTATTGAATTTGAGAAGAATGTCATGGGTTCAATGATAGATTAGTTTAAAATATTTTAAGAGAAAAAAAATAAGATTTAAGTTAGAATGAAAATAAATTACCAGAAAACTCAATGCAAGGTAAGTTTGTTTTTTTTTTTTTTGTTTTTTTTTTTGTTTTTAATTAGGTTAACATAACTAAGGCCTATTCAAAAAAAATATATAAAAAAAATCAACAAACAATAACACCCAAAGAACTTGTGCAAAGCCTATTCAGGTCCGGGCAGTCATCCCTTCTGTTTATTCATTGGTAGTGTTAGTTTTTCGGTTAATAGGTTAAAAATACTTATATGTATTTTTTTTTGAACAGCTTCAGGCTGAACGACTGATTTAAGCCCAAACGTGCACACATCCAAGGGCAGGCCCAGTCGTCACCCCTTCACCCACCAGATAAGTGGGAACCGGATAAATCCGTAAACCCCCTCCCCTACTCAGGTTTGAACCCCTGACCTGAATGAGGTGCAGCTTCTTCCCTTCATTGCAATACCGTTATGCTAGAAGCCCTTTGGTACTTATATGTATTGATTTTACTATTAGTTTTGCCTATGCTTTAAAATTTACAACCCTCCTTTAAAACCAGTTAAAATCGCCATTGCTAAATAGAAAACCCTCACTGAATTCTATTAACAAAAACAGATTACTGGATGTCTTGATAGCTGACACCATTTGTCCAAACTAATTTGTTAAAGTGACTAAAAATTCATATTATCTTAAATTTAGTTATTTCAAGGATTACATGTTATTATTTAAGTCTTAATCACAAATACCAACAATGTTTATTAAAATCAAATTTCACACCGTTGGCTATAAATGTTAGAATTTTAATAATAAATAGAATTTATTATTAATTTTGGACCACAATATTTATTTGTATATGTTGCGAATTCGGTTTTTGTAGCTTACGTTTTAGTTCTATTATGTGTGATGATCATAATGAACTAAACGGGTCCTGAGTTAAAATAAATGAGATATAGATTCTTAAAGTTATGTGGTATTACATTAATTTTATAGTAAATGAGGGAACGGATTTTCACATTTAATTAAAGATACATAATTTGTTGGTTTATAAGTAAGAGTTGTTATATGATAGTTAATAGTATTTCAATATAACAAAGACACACCCGGTGACATTTAGGAGGGTGCAAAGCACCCGCCATGCCCGGGACCTAGTCCGTGGCCGATGGGCGTAATGTGGAGTTTTGATGACGCACTTTGCATGCTCGTATCACCACGAGCCGGTTTTACTATTTTTGACCTGATTCGGGTTGGTGGGTCGAGTTTGCCTGGTCTATGGGTGTTTTAACTCAACAGTCAATAATGTTCGATTTTTAATACTTTAAATTGGCTATTTCAAGCGATTTTATTTCCAGACGTTTAAGAATTCAAATCCACGACTGTGTTTGAGATGTAACCCACAGTATAAATACAAGACTTGAGTTGTCTTGTGAGTTACCACTGAAACTCCTTTCCCTCGAACGAACGATTGACTATACTCTTGTTTTCAGGTGATTTTCAGGTTGAGGTTAATTCCGGCAGTGCATCTACTTCGGCTGTTGTACCCTGGGAGACAGACAGATTTATCTGGGTAGCCCGAAATATGTTTTATGGGATCTCTGTTTAACAAAAATCCTCAGTCACAAAATTTATTGTTTTTCTTCCTACTTATCTTTCTGTATTTCAAATAATAGTTTCAATTTCTTTTTATTCGTGTAATACTCCTTTTTTTTCTGATCTTGTATAACAAATTATCAAAAAATGTAATTACAGATTTATGAATGGTTGTTCAACAATGAAACGCTAAATTTTTTATTCAAATGCATAATTTATATTCATAAATTTTAAAACAATGTTTTGAAATATATAAAGGATTTACACATCTATTTAAAACTTTCTCCCTTTAATATCACTTTATATTTTATATGCTTCCCTAATGTAAAGCTAAAGTTCGTGATTTTCTCACACTCACCCTACACCCTTCATACCCACGTGACGTATAAATGTTTAATCATTGTTTGTCAGAATTTCCCAGTATTAATGATTGGACTCTTGTACACGTCGTATAGGCGTATATGAGGCGTAGAGGTCTATATGAGGTGTATAGGTCCTATACGATATATATACAAAGCTACACATCTTGTATAGGTCGGTAAATTGTTAAAATAAAAAAATTGGATCTCTAAATAACCAAGTCCTTTAGGAATCTAGAGAAATAGTTTTTGATTATAAACTTCCTCTTAGAAACACTTAGTGTATCCTTTATAATAAATTATTTATTTATAAATAAAAGTTCATAAAGTAGTGTAAAGTGTTTTTAAAGACATTTAATTTTTTTAAAAATATATTTTAAATTAATAGCTTTTCTCTGATTTCATAATGTTTGTGACTAAAATTATTAATACATCTTCAAATGAGAATCACGAGGCCACACGCCTCACTTTCCTTCCTCTTTTGCAAACTTCTGCGAATATTCTCTTTTTTTTTTTTTCTGCTTCATTCTTTTCTTTTACTTTTTTTCTTTTTTACTTTATTTTAAAGGTTAATACTTTATTAAATATGTGAAATGAAATAATAACGAAATGTTTCTACCACAATAGTATCCAAATACATATAAATAGTGGTGTCCCTTCTTTACCTAAACGAAAGTTAAAAGTATTAAACAATGATATGCAGTGACGGAGCTTTACCATTTTGAAAGAAGGAGCGGAAAACTACGGAACCCGTAATACATGTTAAGTTTTTGAGCCCGAGAAGGGGGAGTGAAACCAATATTTAATATAAAAGATAACTTTTCAGTTAAAAAATTAATACTGGGAATAGAAAAAAATATATGATCACATATATACAAGAGTAAATTACACAAAAGGTTCTTTATGTATATACGAAATTTCAAATTTCATTCTTAAACTTTAATAATTACGCCAAACGTCCTTTATCTTAATGTTTTGTAACAATTAAGTCCTTTTCCACTAACCAAAGTTAAGTTTTCTGTTAATTTTTTTAAAATAACAATTTTGCCCTTATAACTAAAGGATGAAATATGAAATTATATATATAGTTAAAGGACGTTTTTTGTAATTTACCAAATTTTTAATTTTTGTTATTTTCTTTTATTTCTTTTCTTTTTTTTTTCTCTTAGATTTTTCTATCTAAAATTATATTTTATAAATTAGTAATTATTTTATTAGTTTATTTATATTATAATTAAAATTTATTTTTATGTTATTGTTTATAAATATTTTTTTGCTTGTTTAGTTTATTTATTATTTTTCTTCCATTTATCATTACATATCTCACAAAATAATTTTAATCAATTTATTATAAAAAATTTTGCCTATGAGTTATTATCTATAAGTATAAAAAACATAAAATTGTTTTGTCTCATTTCGGTTGCTAACTAGTTGGCTAAAGATTATGGGGTGGTCACGGTCCGGTATTTATATTTTTTAGTTGAAAACAAAAACCAAACCGTTAATAACGTTTTTTGAATAATTAAAACAAAAATCGGTCGGTTAAAAATAAAAACTAAACAAAATCGTTATCAACGGTTTGGTTCCAATTTTGTTTTATGGTTTGGGCTTAAGCTTTTGAGTCCGCTAAAAATAAAAACCAAATCAAACATTTTTATTTTTATTAATGGCTTGGTTTTTATTTTTTATGGTTCAGTTTAGATTTAAATATACGAAACATAAATAGAAGAAAGATAATAAGTAAATTAAACAAGCAAAAAAATATTTATGAACAAAAACATAAAAATAAATTTTAATTATAATTATAATATAAATAAACTGATAAAATAATTACTAATTTATAAAATATAATTTTAGATAGAAAAATCTAAGGGAAAAAAGAAAAGAAAAGAAATAAAAGAAAATAACAAAAATAAAAAATTTGGTAAATTACAAAAAACGTCCTTTAACTATATATAAATTTCATATTTCATTATTTAATTATAAGGGTAAAATTGTCATTTTAAAAAAATTAACAGAAAACTTAACTTTGGTTAGTGAAAAATGACTTAATTGTTACAAAACAATAAGATAAAGGACGTCTGACGGAATTATTAAAGTTTAAGGATGAAATTTGAAATTTGAAATTTCTTATATACGTAAAGGACCTTTTGTGTAATTTACTCTATATATACAATGTTAGATTGAAATGAGAACCATTCATTCTTGGTGATGGTGATAACAACGGATGTTAATGGATTTTTTTTTGTCTATTAATTGATTCGAGGGGTATTAGGGATCAGGACAAACATTCCCAGATCAAGGAGAAAAAAATTGTTTAAGATTACTTTTTTAACAGTTCAGGGGTTAGATTTAACTAAATAGCATGGTTATAAAAATACCCGACTAGACCGATTAATCGTTAGTCCCCTAAGGCCGACTAGGCCCGACTATCCAATTAGGCCGATTAATTGGCCGATTAATCCCGATTAATCCCAAATAATCCCTAGTCCCCACCCCACCGACCGACTAGCGATTTCTACAACATTGCTAAATAATCTATTTATCCCAAAAAGTATTATTGATCATTAGATCAAAGTTAAGAGGAAAATTTTAAAATTTTAGAGAGAAAAGTTGTTGTAGGGTTATTTAGTCATGACCATTTTCAATCCATATTTTTTAAACGTTCATAACTTTTGCGTATGATATTATTTTTTAAAAAAAATATATATCATAAAAACGAACAATTTTTTATTTTCAAAATAAGTATAGTGTTGCTATAAAAAATGAAAATTTTTAAGTTCATTTTGTCTAATTATTGTCATTATGTTTTTCTTAAACATTTGTGTATAAATATTTTTTTTTGTATTTTTTATACGTAACTGTGTTTTTTTATAGGTAAGTGTGTTAGTCATACTGGTCATTATGTCATCATTGCTTGACATTATGTATTCTGCAACATCATTGTGTCTTAAATTGTTTAAGATAACACAACATTGAGTTGGAAATACAAAAGACATAATAACTTATACAAAAGACACAATGACCTGTACAAAATTGCTCATACTCGTTATTGTTTTTTACAGGTAATTGTGTATTTTTTAAATATCATTGTGTTATTCATATTCGTCATTGCGTCATCGTTGCCTAACATTATGTAATATGTAACATTATTGTGTTTTAAATTATTCAAGAAAACATAACATTGAGCATGAAACATAAAAGACACAATGACCAGTACAAAATAAACAATGATACGTACAAAAGACATAATGAACTAAAAGAAAACAAAATTTTTTCTATAGCAACATTATACCAATTTTGAAGTAAAAAATAATCGTTTTTATGATATATTTACAAAAAAAAATCATATGGAGAAATTGTGAATGCTTAAAGAAGCTGGGGGCACTTGATAAAATGTCAACAAAAGTAGTCATTATTAAAATATACTCCAACAACTTAATTTAATTATAACCGTTGATTAATGATCTAATAGCTCAATATTTTTTTTAATACTTTATAGGATAACAAGTTTATTTAGTTTAACCTAACGTAAAAGTTCAATAGACCATGTTGAATGATGGTTTGAAGATGAGGGAAACTCTCGTACATTTAACAAACGTAGCTCGCTTAAAGCACTGATCGAAGAAGAGAAACATTCAAACCGTCAAATGATTCGTAATAGTAATAGTAAGACATAAGAATCTTAAAACAGATTTTCTCGAACATATATGAAGGCATCGTGATGATTGAAGGTTTTTCTTTGTTGTGCGTTGTTCTTTAGCCTAGTGGTTAAGGCTTGACCCTTTTTTTTCTTACAGACCAGGTTCAAGTCTTACTGGCGACACTTTAATAGATACCAGATGAGGGGAGGAATCTTGAACTTAATCTCGTGTTCTAAACCAATGGAGGGCGGTGTTTACCTATTTCACGGGGTTCCCACGCATTAGGGAGTACGATCTCACGGTCAACGATCGAGGAATCGATCTTGATTACCAACCACCAGGATAACTGAAGATTACATTATTAGACTCTATGTTCAGAAAAAAATAAACAATGGGTAGGTAATTATTACAAACCAACCATTATCACCCTGTTATTACATTCATGAATGAGAGTGAATGTGATGACACACTACCTACATGATAGTAACGTGACACTATTTTTTTATAAGCATTACCCAGGTGTAAAAGCATTGAAAATTTAAATAAAATTCATTACACTTTTATCTTGTAAGATCCATAAAACATAAAAATATATATCTACTGTTAGCATGCAAATCACTAGGCGTGCATTTGACTTCTTGGTAGGGGTGTTTATCGGATCAGATAACGAGTTATTCGGATTTGAACTTTTTTTGTCTATCCAAAACCTGACCCGAAAACCGAAATATATTATCTGACCCGAAAAACTGTACTTTTATTCGGGTATCCGACCTGAAAAACTAGTTTTTGAACATCCGAAACGTGACCCGAATCTAAAATCATATTATCCGACCCGAAAAAACCCGCATTTGATTTCGGATGAGATTTTTTCGGGTTTCGGATACGATACGGATTTCGGATTTTTTCGATTTTCGGATATTTTGAACACCCTTACTCCTCAGGGATGAAAATGGGTTACTTAAGTATAGTTTTAGTCGCATATCTTATTTTAAATCATGTTTAATACATGTATCATATGTGTCACACATCTATAAAAGGTCTATTGGCCATTCAAAAAGGGTTGTATTTTTCACATTTCCATCCCACACCCCTTATGCATCTCATATAGGTCTATACGAGACGTATAGGGTGACAATTATTGGATGTCAGAATTTGTCAGTGTCAATGATTGCGCTCCTATACGAGGCGTGTAGACATATTCGCGTCGTATATGTCCTACACGGCTCTATACGTGACCAATCATTGTATGTCAGTGCCAATGATTGGAATCCTATACAAATAGTATAGACCTATACGCGGGGTCATACGTCGCGTATAGACCTTTACAAGGCGTATAGGATCGATGAAAGTGTTGAATTAAAAAAGTGGGGTGTGAATAACCAGTTCCTTCAAACAACACGAGTCAGATATCTTTCAAGTATCCGATATACATGGAATTTTAGATACACATGTAGTTGGATGCAAATTAAAATTTTGAGACTTCCAATTACATTTGTTTCTTTTTTTTTAAATGACCAACTAATCAACTGCTAGGTACTTCGTACACGGCCCCAATGGCTAAAGGATGCCCAAGCTGGCCACTAGTCCAGACGGACGAAACGCTTAGCCCACCAACCACCAATTCTCGGGGAAAACCTGACCCAATAACCCGCTCAAAGGAACGATGGTGGAAAGTTGGTAAGACCAGGTGAGATCAAGAATCGAACCCAGGGCATGGTCTTCTATCATTTCCCCCATACCTTCATCTTACCACTATGATAAGGTATGATTGGTAATTACATTTGTTTCTATTTTACCTTTTACATATTCTTGTCATTCAAAGAAATTAAAAACCTAAAACCTAAAAACTATAAATTATTAGATTACTTTATTACCCAATAATAAAATTTAAAATTAACAATTCACGTAAACAAGTATGTAGGTACGTTCTCAGATAACTGGGACGAGTGTGACATAAAACAATTCACGTGTTGTATGGGGTGTTCATCGGGTCAACCCGATCGGGTTCCGGGTTAATCGAAAACTAATCTCATCCGTGAACTTGCCGATTGAATGTGACAAATAAACTACAATGAAATGGAAGGGAGACAAAGGGGAAGACAACACAAGGATTAAAAGTCAATATTGAATATATTTTTAGATTACATAAATATTTAATGACGTCACTTCTCAATTATTAAGATAATAACAATTATTGTAACAAAGGCATTACATCCTAGATATATCTTGGTGGTGAGATAAAGCTTAAAACCAAATGGTTTGAGTCCGAATCCCGCGAAGTGGTTTTCTAAAGTATTGAGTTTCCTCTAAAACTGGTGATTTGGTGGTCGATATGATCGGGTGATACTGCTGATAACACGATTATAGTTAAGTGATCCGTCAGTGATTCAAAAATTAGCCGTTCAAAAACAAAAATAAAGAACAATTATTGTAGGTTCTCCCAAAATGCTACGACAGGATCTATTTACTATTTAGCGTTATAACCCACCGCATTAACAAAGCTTCTGTCACAACCAATATATTAAAAATGAAGCTCAAGGGTGAGAGGAGCACGCCAACATAGATTTATATATTTTTGGTAGCATATTTTTAGTTTATTAATATTTTACCTATGCCCAGCAAAATGTGTGGGTTGAGTTGGGTTGGGTAACAGGTTAGCAATGAGTGCGGGTTATGATGAGTTTTAAACAAAATTAGTTTGTGTTTTTTAAAAATATCAACTTATTTCAAGTTAAAATGAGTTATCATGAAACAAATAGTTTATTTTAGTAATTTTCATTATTTTCACAACAAATATATTGTTAATCATTCTTACCCATTTGAATTAATTATACTCACATGTATTTAAAGTTACCCATCTTGATCCTCATTGTGTTAGGATGTTATCCATCTCAACCCATTTAATGTCATATTGCCCCCAATCCCCAATTTCCCCTGTCGACGCTTGACCTTCTTTCCAGATCCATCCGCTTCACATCTTCATTTGGGGTTTAACCGTCTTCTGCTTTCTCACGGAGTCACGGGATCCAACCTTTAATTGATCACGGATTCTTCCAAATGGGAGGTATTGGGTTCAAATCCCTCCCGCAGCGAAAAAGGGGTCTGTGGAGGGTCAGGGGGTTTTCCCAGTGGGGTTTCCTCCTGGGGTGGTTGTGGTGGCTCATGGGAGGTCCAGGTAACTAAACCTTGGTGACATGGCCTGGAAACAGTGGGTTCACATGATTGAGACCTTCGCCGTTCAAAAAAAAATAAAATAAAATAAAAAATTGATCACGGATCACCAAGAAGCACACCGGTTGGACCCTTCAGCCCATTTTAAAACAATGCAACAAATACTATTACTTAGGAACCAAGAAACAAGTATTACAAGTCAAAGAGGGCATTCCCTCTGTATTCAAAATACATTCCTAAACTAAACTTAGGAACCCAACAAATAGCCGGGATATATTTATCCCAATCACCCCACCTATACAAAAACGGGGGCACATAACTAAATTTACTACAATTTACAAAGCAATAATATAAACTAAACCTACAAAGGATCATACATATATCACTAAAACTATCTAAGAGCATAACTTGATGAGGAGTGTTTCTCGCAGCTTCAATAACGAAACATAAGCGGAAGCTAGGAACCCAGTTCATCAAAGTCCAAAAATTGATCCAAATGCAAGTATGGATGTTGATTTATCAGTGTTTTAACACTAGGGATCGTCTTTGCTTTTTGATAATCCAGATTGTTTAGCGTTGAGTCTGCATTTCATTTTAAAGATTGTCGATTTTACTACAGAATAGTCGGAAAAACACTCTAGGATTTTAAATCAAATCGACAGTGATGTGACATGTTTTTTGTATGCAAGTTTTAATGACTTTTGATACAACATGTGATTAGGTGAAATCGCTAGTTATATCAAAAATTAAAAAACCTAAAACAGCCTTGATCTATTTTTTACTTGATAATTGGTCATTTGAGCCTCTTCATTACTGTGTTTTTCTCTAAAAGTAAAAATATATTCTTTTATTCTTTAAGCGTGATCTTTAAAATATTTAATTATTTATAGAATTATATTTTTCGTATTTGAATTTCTAAGTATTATACTTCCAACTACTAGAATAAATAATAATTAAAGTATCTAATATTTATATATTTATAATGATACGATTATGTTCATTTACAATCACAACTAAGGCTATAAACGAAGCAAATGTTCAGCAAATAATTTGTGAACTGTTTGTGAATAAGTTAAAAGATAAACGAACGAGCACGAACAAAGGCTCGTTAGTGTTCGTTTGGTTCGTTTAGAGCCCTAATCACAACCGCTAAGCTAAATTCAAAACTCCTCTAAAACAAAAATTAAAAATTTGCCTTAAAAAAATCTTTCTCAAAAGTCAAAACTGCTGCAGTGCTGCTGATCGGCTGATCCAGTGACCCCCTTCTCTATTCATTCCTTTTTTTTTATTGGGCCACTGGGCCTGCTCTCACTGAATAGTTCCCAATCACCGGCCCCCAAGTATTAAACAAGCCCGAATGATATATCTGAAGCCCAAATCCACATCATCATTTGAATACACTCAATTAGAGGTGGCCAACGTACCGGAACCGAAAACCCGAACCGGAATCGGTCGTACCCGAACCGGTGGGTACGGACGGTTTCGGGTTTTCAAAGAAATTGGAACCGGAACCGGTTCTTGACTTTGTTGACCGGAACCAATTCCGGTTCCAAAAAAACCTCGGTTTGACCACCTCTACAGTCAATACAGTAAAGTGGCATATAATTTATAGGAGTGACATAAAAGTTTTGGCTCGTTGAACATTTCATCTATCCATCTCATGTTCTTTCGATTACAACATTTAAGCTCGGCTTTTCCGTAATTATTAAAACAAATAAAAGTTATATACTCTGTAGTGATATCGATACATTTAACAAGTAAATAGTAGGAAGAACATTGTACAAATGGAACGAACTTTCAGATTTGTTTCAATTAAGTCACTCGTTTTTTTTTTTTTTGATAAGGTAACTCTACCTTAACGAAGTGTTATAATACTATATATTTAGGTTATCATATCATTTGAAGTTATATTCTCTTTTCCTTTTCTTATAGGATTTCATGGATTAAAGTTGATTATTTAAAATAAAAATTGTTTATTTATTTAAAATTAGCAAAATAATAATTATTTGAAAAAAGATGTGATACCATCATCAACTTGGTAACAAAAGATTGTTTTTTCTATAATTATTAATATGTTAATTAATTTCTTAAATAAATTATTATTTTTTATTTTTTTAACCCACATAATCTACTTTAATAGTTTAATCCACGTCATCATTAAAAAAAGAATGAAATTTTAATAAGTATTAATATCATTTGAAGTTCTATTCTATTTTCCTTTTTATATGATGCCATGGATTAAAGTTGATTATTTAAACTAAAAATAATTAATTTAAATAAAATAATTATTTTTAAAAAAATTAACATATTAATAATTATTTAAAAAATGTGATACCATCATCAGCATGGTAACAAAAGATTTTTTTTCTAATAATTAATATTATGTTCATTAATTTCTTAAATAAATTATTATTTTTTATTTTTTTAACCCACATAATCAACCTTCCACGTCATCATTTAAAAAAGAAGAATGGAATTTTAAATGGCATGATAACATGCTATTATAGGTAAAATATATAAGATTAGAACACCTTCTTAAAGTGAAGTAACTTAATTAAAAACAAAAAAATATGAGTGACATCAGTGTTGTAAAAATCGGCCTAGGCGGCCAGAAACCTTGTTGATTTTGCCCTAAGCGGCCTATTTTTTATTTTATTTTTTGGTTTTTTTGGTTTTTTTGGCTTTTTTCGAGTAAAAAGGACACATAGAAATGATTATTCGAGATATTTCTCAACCGCAAATACTTAATATGTTTCTAAAACATCAAATCCAACATCTGATACATTGAAACCTGCAACTAAACATCGAAATCCATCTATAAACTTTGAATTTTGTGTTTAAGTTTGTAATTTTAAGTACTTGACTTATTATGTTTAAGTTTATTTTTTAATATATTTGAAATATTATATTAAATTATTGATATTAATGTGTGTATATAATAAATATTTGTAAAATTACATATAAAAATTTCAATCCGCCTAGCGCCGATTAATCCCGATAAATTCCTAGGCGTTACCTCGCCGCCTGACTAGCGCCTAGCGACTTTTACAACCATGAGTGACATAATTGAAAGAAATCTGAAAGTTGACTACATTTATATAAAGTTTTCCTAAATAGCAATGTTTTCAGAACCGGATCGGACCAGACGTCGAACTGAACGTTTTATTGGTTACTGGTCGGACCGGATTTAAAAACCAAATAACAAAGTAACTATATAATATATTCCAAAAAAATTATACAATTAATTTAAACAAACGTAATTAGTGTTTAAACAAGCATAAGCATGTTAAAAAATACAGGATTTGATTTTAATGTTTTACTATTTGGATTTTAATTTAAAAAAATGGAAAACCGGTCCGACCAAAGACTCGGTTCCCGGTCCAACCGGTGAACCGCCTCAACCAGCCGGTTAGTTTGAATCCAGTTCCCAGGCCTATCTTGGGCTGGCCGGCCTGTCCGTACAGTGCAGACAACACTGCTAAATAGTATATAATAATGTGTGTATATAATGTATATATACACGTGGGCAAATGCAATAGCACTAGGACATCACCAACCTACAAAATAAGATTGGTTTACCCTATTACCGAATAAGATGGTTCACCCTATGTCATAAAAAGAGATGCTATTGGATTTGCAACTTCTAATATGGACGCTGGAGGTTTAAATCCATCTGGAAGCAAGTTTGAAGGACACCAGATGAAGAGTCAGCTTGAGATTTATCTCAGGTTTGATTTCGATGGGGTGAAGGTTTACCCATTTTACGGGGTTCCTGCGCATCATAGGGGTATGGGTTCTCACGGCGGTTGGAAGAGTCCGACCTTGGACGATATGATCGCCCCCAAGGGGTAGGGAACACGTGAGAATACCGCCGTTCAAAAAAAATATATTGAGCCTTATAAGCCACATTGTCTCTTGTGTGTGACTTAGACGAATGTGCCACATTCCTGTTTGAAAGATTGATAACAATAGTTTTTTTTAACGTAATTTAAGTTTATTAGAATAGAATGTTACATTTGATTCAAAAAGAGCGACAACAAGTCAACAAGCCTCTATTCAACTTCAATATGTTCAGATTATGGCCATGCACCCACTTCAAGCCTTGATCAAGGTTTCTAAACATTATGTTTGACTAAATGGGTGGGTTGGGTTGAGTTGGGTAACGGGTCAGAATGGGTACCGGTCAACCCATTCTATATCATAATGATACACATCTTAACACATTTTATGTCATAATGTTACCTATTTAACCCAAAATACAATAATTATAACCCAAAATACTAACATTAAACATCCATCGTCCTAGTGGTGCATAAACCTGTTTTCTTTTTGCCGAACCGGTTCGGGTTAGGAACTGGTCCGATTTGGTCAAGCATGTCTCCAACCGGTTTGAGAGAAAGGGATGCCAAATCTATAGGAACTGGTTTGGTAGGGTTGAAACCGGTTTGGAGGGGTTCGAAACCGGTTCGGAAACCGGTTTTAAAGCCAAAATCTCAAACCTATGCCAAACCGGCAATTCGGGCCGGTTTGGAAAACCGGTTTGGCTGGAACCGGTTTGAGATCCACTGATGACCGGTTTGTAAACCCAAACCGGTTTTTTTGTTCACTTCTACACCATCCTCACTCCTTAGAGTTTTTTTTGGAAATAACATATGTTATTAGGGGTCTAAGAATTACATCAATTTTCTTTCAATAAATTTATCCCATTGCTTTCTCTTTTAATCAATCACATATAAATTTAATCAGTCTTTTTTTCATTTTAAAAGCGTTTTTTAAATTATTTTAAAGCAAAAAATGTTATATGTATGTAAGTATGTATTGGATGCATTTATATGAAAAACAAATTGATTTTTAATAATTAAAAAACCATTATACACCATATAGATTTCAAAGATATAAAGATAACTTATTTAACTTTAATTTCAATATAAAAAAATTGGTGTTTATAAAAAGTTCTTTCGCTTCTTTAAAATATTGATTTGACTTAAAATTTACTTTTATCTCAATATATTTTTATTGGACAAAAAGACTTTGCTCTGAAAAACAAATGTCATAAAAATTAGGGTAAGTATTTTTTTAAAGCTCTTTTATTTCCTTTTTAAAGCAACATTTATAAATGCTATCTTCTGAAAAATAGCGAGTAAATCTTCTACTAATAAATAAGTAGCTAAGACGATATGTGTCACTATATAGTTTAATCTCAGTCAATTTTTCCTGCGTCTTTCACCTACTAATTAGAAAACATGTGTCACATTCTGGTTCACCCTTTTATGACTATTTTTATATTTCTCTCACATAAAATAAAATTTTATTAAATGAATATACTTTTAAAAATTTAATATAAATTTAGATAATAATAATAATAAATGTTTAATGCAAAAAGAGCATATTTTAAATTTATATTTTTATTTATTATTATTTAACTTAATCAATCATATAATAATTATTAAATTTTCATTACTAAATATTTTTTATATAACCCCTGTGATATACGTGTTTTTAACCTAGTTAAATAATAAAAAGGTTAAATGACATGATTTGATTGAATTTTAAGTCGAAAGTAAATAAAAATATATATATTTCAGATTTCCAGGGTTTTAAAAATTAAAGTTGGCTTTAAGACCATGCGTAATACATGCCCCGCAGAAGCAACGGGGAGGAATATTTCGGCGGGAACAACGCCCCCTCCCTCGGTGGTGACCCACATGAATCCTTCATGGCCCCCGCTCCCTGCTGTAACAGCAAGTACCAGATCGTCCGGCAAGTCCGTACGGTACGTGTACTTTCTACAGTAACTATGTGTACTTATACGATTTTAAACAGTACTTGAATTAACCGGATCTTAAATACAAGAAATCGTTGTACGTATTTTCGTATAAACTTAAATACATTAAGTACAACGTACATTTGGAACATTTGTTACAGTTATTAAGTGAAAACTTAATTACAGTTAACACAACAAATCATGAGAAACAACGATGCTTAAACAATACTCAGAAACATATCGGTTGCGATCTGAGGTCCACAATTGACAGGAATCAGATGACCGACAAGTCAGTACAAAAACAATGTGAAAACAGGATGTTTAGTTGAGTCCGACAGTGAGGAAACACAATCTAAACACAATTATAGCGTTATTTCAGAATAACGAACTGACAGTGTGTTTGCGTGGGTGACGATTCACACAAACATATCTGTGAGTTTAGAGTTCTGAAATAATGACTAAAAAGTAGAAAACAAAAGTCAGAAAGCAAAACCATCGTCGTATTCGTTCGGCTGACGATTCAGACGAATTACGCGCGAAGGTGACGCGATCTGACGAAACGAAAACGAAAACACGACACGAACGAAAGTAATTTAATAAAATAAAATAAATAACATTTTACAATTTTGAAACTCATCAAAATAATTAATTTAAACTCTTTTTATTTAATCCATTTAAATTACGCGTAATTTTCCGGAAAACGTACGAAATTACGAACCGAGCAACGAAAACGAACCCGAACACCCTCGGGGTATAAAAACACTTAAATGAGTAAAAATTACTCATTTCCCACTTCATCTTCCTCACCAAAACTCTCAAACCCGGTTTTGAAAACCCTAGCCACTACCAACCTTCTCTCTTCCATAACTTCTTCATTTCTTAACCAAATCACTCCATTCTTGAACCTACTTGAAGCTCTCATCACCCTCTACACGAAAGTACAACAGATCGGAGCCATAAACCACTGAAAATCGAGGTACCTTGTGGTAAACATCACGAAAAACTAGGTTTTTTACCCACTTTGTTGAACCAGTTCTTTCGGCCGGCTATGGCTCTTTTTCCTTGAGCCTTGCACTCGTCCGAACCACTCTATTGTATACTCCCTTCGAAACCACAACAAGGGGATGGGTTTAGGTTGGTGGTGCTGTGGCCGAAGCACACTCAGTTGGGCGAATGGCTACAGCCGAAAGAGCCTTCATTCGACCAGTAGGACCTTCATTCGAACCCCACTTCATTCGCCAGTCTCCTTCGCCCAGCAGCTCATTCGACCCTTCTTCAGTGCTGGTCCCTCATTCGCCATTCCCTCCCCATTCGGCCATACTTCCTTCGGACCTAGCCTCATTCGCCAAGCCATTCGAACCACCTCCTCATTCGAGCCACACTCGGTCACCACTACACATGAGCCTAGATCCATCATGCGACCGAGACCCACTTTGTTTGGATGGCTAGCCACACGGCTGGAACCCTAGTCGGTCAAGAAGCATCAAACATAAACCCTAATGGGCCCAAGCCGTTTACAACAGGCCCAATGTGGTTGTTGATTGGCCCAAGCAGTTCGTAGGTGGGCCCATAGTTTTCTTTTGATAAATCCAGTCCTTATGACCTCTTTGATAGCCATTTCATTCTTTTTGTCCAAGCACCAAGGACACCAGATGGCCCCAAGGTCAAAACAGTTGGCCAACAGGCCCAACATCAGGCCCAAACGTGTTCTGGTTGGCCCAGGAGGGGCCCGACCTCATACTATATAGGCCAATGATATCTCGGCCCAACTCTACTGTTCCAGCCCAGAACCTATAGTAGGCCCAGTAAAGAACCTCAAAAACCTTGTTTGGCCCATGTTTATTGGACAAAATAGGCCCACCATCGATTTTAGCCCAAATGAACCAGGCCCAGGTTGGCCCATGCTCTATTTTACTACAGGCCTTGATAGGATTCAAGGGGCCCAGTAAAATCATCCCTTGGCCCACAGATTTTGGCCCAAGGCCATCATTTAAGGCCAACAGTTCAATCTTTAGGCCCATCATTGTTTCAGCCCCATTTAGCAAGGCCCAACTTGGCTTATGAGTTATATTAGTGAAGGCCTGAGACAAATCTCAATGGGCCCAACAAAATCAGCCCGAGGCCCACAGAAAACTAATTTAAGGCCTATTTTGAGGCCCATGTCCTCAATTTGAGGCCACCATGCTAATCCTTTGGCCAACAGCCCATTCTTGGCCCAATCTCAATTCCTACAGCCTTATATGACACTAGGCCCAATAAATATTACCAAGGCCCACCTTGGGCCCGATAAATTCCTTAGAGGCCCAAAACAAGGCCCACAAAGCTACTTGAACTCTAGCCTTTGTAACTTTTGGCAAGGCCTTTGTATTCCATTAGTCCAAATCATTGTCACACACTTTCAAATAAGCCTCACCATCCTCAAATGTTCAAGAACTATTCCAAGGCCCAACTTGTTACACAAATGGCCCAACAAGTAACTTGGTCACAATGTTCGGTCCATATGCCATGATTAGGCCCAAATGGGTTCACTACATTTCATAAGATCAAAATAAGATATGTCAAAAGAATGTTTGCTTAATTAATTCTTAATTATGCAATAAATGTTCAAAACGTACAAGATCAACAAAGACGAGATGGAAACTAAGCACCAAGTCCTTCATTAAAGCAAATGACTTATAACTAACGACAAGATAATAACTTATAAGGTCATTGACTTGAATCCAACATATGAGACCGAACAAGGATCATGACCAAGTCTTACACGTAGTAGCCAACTTTAGGGCTAACACCTACATCTACACACACGAAACCCTACTAACTTATACTTACAAATCTTAACAACGTGAAATCAATACAGGATCGTGAAAACAAACTCAATTACAATACAGAGCGCGTGCAATCTTTCGTTTAAGCTAAGTCAACCCAACAACTACAAGGTGAGTTCATTGCCCCTTTTCTAAACATTTTTGTTTTAAAACGCGGGGCTGAGATGTCACACCCCAACCGACGGCGGAATAACGTCGGGGCGCGACGGCGACTGTTCAAAAGCTCATGATCAACTATTAAAGTTATAATATTTATTACATCCCAAATTAAGAGTCATACAAGTAGTTCAAAAACATAACATAACTAAACAAGTTCATAGTTCATAGTTCCAAGTTTATTCTAAGTCCAAAAGCCCTACATGATCCTCATAGCTTCACTAGTTTGTACCTGAAACATGTTTAGATTCAAATGTCAACTATAAATAGTTGGTGAGAACATAGGTTTTGACACCAAAAGTTAACAGTTCAAAAAGATAAGATTTGCAATTCATATGTAACATAGTGATATAAGGCAATATGTGGAAACATACACATGTAACTATTGCAGATCAAACCTTAGTTAACCTAGTTAGGCATAGTACTCCATACTACCCTCAAAATAGTTAAGTACCGTGTGATCACCGGCTGGGTGGAGTGGTCAGTTCAATAGATCTATCATCACAACAGTTTGGCTATCACAAGTTAATGATCAATGCACAAGTTATGTATAGTTAAGATGGTAGTTTGGGACATAAAGCTCAAATCCACATAGATACAAGTTTGAATTGCTAGAAAATAGTTCAAAGATAAACATGTTCCAGCCCCGATAATTTTATAAGCAAAAACAAAAGAAAAGGGGGCTATGTAACTCACATTGTATGATTGATGATTGACTTCTTGATTGTCGTTTATGTGGAGACTTATAACTCGGTTCCTATAACATAATGAGTTTCCATTGAGTTTGTGGACCTACTATAGTTTATGTGATGGTGCTTGTGTTCTATTTGTCGAGATTTTATTAAACAATAATGTCCTAACTTATACTTGAAATATTATTTCATAATACATTGAAATCACTAAGTGTTGGCTTTTAAAAGTTTCGTCATTATAACGACGTATTTTGAGAAAATTACCATTTTGCTTAACAACTTCAAAACCCATAAATTAAATCAACTTATATAAATATATACAAGTATATATATATATATTTATATCACATCATTAAAGTTTATATATAAAATATATATATACATTTATATATGTGAAAATGATTAATATTTATGTAAAAATGTCTAAGTTCATAAAACTGCCTTTTGACAGATTCTGCCCGGCTTGTTCGGATGAACTTTAAAAATAGGAGTAGTTTGAATAAAATTATGAAAATTCACAGTAGACTATTTTAAGGTGTTTTGAACAACTTTCATTTAGAAAACTTTTCGTGGTTGTGCTTGTAAAAGGGTCAAAACAGTCACACAAGTATATGTCCTTAAAGTTTCTGTTTTGACAGATTTACTTCAGTGAGTTCGGGTTTATTTTTGACATAGTAAAACTTTGAGTTAGATTATGAAACTCTCCAGTCTACTATTTTAATATTTTATGAACAACTTTCATTTAGATAAGTTTTCGTGATTCGGACCTTAGATAGGTCAAAACAGCAGCACAAGTCAGGGGGTACAAATCCGCGCACTGATCTTGTGAAGGCTGTTTGAGGTACCATTTGGTCGAGTTAAAAGCTGAATAAGTAATGCATGGAAAGCTAACTCAATGAAATTAGTCACGGAATCTGAGTTTGTTCCATTTGGAGTTTTTATGACCATTTTGTGACTCTTTGAAGTCGGGACAACAATCTGCCAGAATCTTCATGAATGCATGTTTGTGTGTATAGTTATGAACGATCTTTTAAAACGAGTTTTTGAGGCTTTACACCATTGATAGAGTTGAGAATGATGAAGAATAATAATATTCATCAATGATTATCATTTTGCTCATACAAATACATGCATGCATGAATCAAGTCACCAAAACAAGTTTTTGGACTTGAAAAACTCATTTCTAGTACATGCAACTTTGTTGCATGTAGAGTTTTAGGTCATGGCTTCAATACCCACGACTTTAGAGTGTTAAATGGTGAATATTTCATGTTCAAAACCAGGTCTTGGCCATGGTTTAGAAAGTGTATGTGATAGAGTGCAAAAATGTGAAGAAAAGTGAGTTTTGGAAGTAAACCGTTCGTGTAGGCACCTTGAGCTTGTGTTGTTTGATCCTAGCTTTGCTCCTTGGCTTCTTGGATGCTTGAAATGACCAGGAATTAGAGGATTAGGGGCTGGAGTTGGCTGGAACAATGAGAGGAGTAGAGAGAAAAACTTGGAAATTTGAAAGTCTTGAAAGTCTTGGATGTGAATGTGATGTTTAAAGAAAGGAAATGAGATTTTAAGGAGGGGGAGGGGGGTGGACGGCAATAAGAGAGAGGAGAGAGGGGAGGGAGTGTCTTGGGTAGAGGGAGAGAGGAGAGTGGGGAAGAGGTGGAGTGTGTAAGTGAAAATGTTGACTTGTGAGGATGTTTTTGTTTTCTAGTATTTGGAGAGAATATTGTATGTATGTATGTATAAGATTATGAATGTGGTCATGATCTTATATATTATACATAAGTGTAGGTGAAAGATATATAAATATTGGGTATTATGGTGGTTAAATCTTGTATTGGGTAATAAATTTTGATATTATTTATACGCGATTATTTTACAATAATTAGTAAAATAATAAAACTTACTAAAATAATTAAATTTTAGTAACTAACAAGATTATTAAATAATATTTCGTGTATCATGACCGTCTTATCCGGCTAAACACAAATATCTTTCGTTTCGGATTGTTCCGCGTAATTACGAGAATTACTAATTGCAAGACTATACACTTTAAACGTTGCTAAACTTTAAATGAGAATAAACATTTAATTATAACATTTTCGAAAATTTCATCATAGTCAACGTTAAATACACTAACGGTGTTAATAAGTCAAATTCGAAAATTGACGGATGTCACATGAGAAGCATGCGTAAACTGTTTATTTAAATTGTTTACGTAAATGCTTTTAACTTATATGTTTTATATATATAAATGTTATCCTAGATTATGTCTAGGAAGATTTTATGCAGGTTTTACTAAGCTTATTTACTTATAAATTAAGTGAATAATCGAGTTAAACAAAACATTTCAACAAATCAAAACATTTCAAACGAATCAAACTAGACATTTTGACAAAACAAGTGTGTGAGTTCAAAGAATCAAACGAAACATTTTGACGAACCAAATGGGTGTTTTCAATGAATTAAACGGAACATTTTTGACAAATCAAGTGGGTGAGTTCAACGAATCAGACGAAACATTTTGACGAAACAAGTGTGGGATTTCAAACGAATCAGACGAACAAATCTTTGCAAAGACTATATTCAATGTTCTACAAACCAAGTGTTTGTTGAATAACGAATCAAGTGTACAATCGATCAATGAATCTAGTATTCTATGATCAACACATCAAGTACATCTTGTGACAGAAACAGACGAATCAATAAATCATTTTCAAGGGAAAACCTGGGAAATATCAGAGATAGCATACGCCAAAACAGACGAAACATGAAATCCTACATTTCAAGAAGTCCTAGCTAGACCGTTTGACTTGTAGGTCGTATGTTTGAGGATATTTACAGTTTTCCTAACTACTAAGTACCTAGATTGACAGACTAGTCTACTCGAGTATGACCAAAGGCCCCAATCATTAGGACTTAGATTTTATTAAATGTTTATTTATTTATTTAAGCATTTATAACTGTTATACAATTACTGTGGTTGATCATATTTTGTGATGAACATAAGAAATCAACATGGATTTCAAATGATTGTAATGACAGGGACATCAAACAGAAGAACTTATGGGTTGTGTCAAGGGTAAAAATGCTTAATTATCATTAACAACAATGTCCTATGCGGATTAGTATGTGGTGGGACGTCGTCTGGGCGGGGTTGTAGCCTTGACCCAGGGGTATGCCCTATATATAAGCATACCGATCTGGATGATACAGTTGATGTTAATGAGGTTAGGGTCTTTACCGAAAGAGGTTTTCAAATCATTTTCAAATCATAAAACTATATGAACTCACCAACCATGTGTTGACTTGATTTTTGCATGACTTCTCAGGTGACGAACAGGTCAATTAAGAAGTCATCTCTTTTGGACTAGGACTTCCTATAGAAGGCTTAGTATTTTGGACCTGCATATTTTGAAGACATCATTATACATACCATTTTGTATATCTTGTGTAAATACAAGATAGAAATTATGATGTTGATGGTAGATTTACATTGTTAAATTATAAACAATACTGATGTAATTTAACTTTGTAATTCTATTATATTTAGAAATTCTCATTTATATCATGTGCCATGTAAACAATCTGATCATCACGATTATCACTCATGATATCGCGCCCCGGGAACCTTCCGCCCGACGGGACAACCGATCCTATTCCGCCGGCTCGGGGTGTGACACCTGCTTTCCCCTCTCGTTTGATATTGGCCACTGTGAGTGTTTTAAGGTTTAGTAAGATGATGATGTAACACAGTGGAGAAAGTTTTTCAGTGGACTATGATGATTTTAGGTTTTCAGTAGAGTGATGACGTATTTTCTTGTGTCGAAAACTAGGAAGACGAATAACCCCTACCAGGAATCTTAGTTCCCCTCATTTATATTTATCCGTTCTATTTCGCGTTTACTTTTGGATAGGATCTAGCCAAAGTGAATTGTATTAGAATCAAATGCATTTTATGACATTTCAATCTCACAATAGCAATATAATAACATCACCCCAATTTTGATAAAAAAAAAAAGGAAAGTAAAGAAGGGGTAAAGTCAAATAGTCTTCTTCACAATCTACATACTATGGCTAGGAATATGATACGGTGAGATATGAGTGTTATAGGTACTAAACATGGTGTAAGAGCCTCCATCTTAGGGCCCATGTCATGTATTAGATATGATGATGATTATTTAAGCCCCCTGAAATTTCTCTCAGGTGATTGGTTCGGGGATTTGGGACCATGGTTTAATGATACTGCAAAAGTTCTACCCACCGGGCCCTAACCATCAAAGCGTTGACGCCATCGGCTACAACCGCATCTTCTATGTATGTTCTTTTTTTTAAAAAAAAAAAAACTAATAATTGAAACCCTGGAGTATTATTTTGCTACTAGTGGTACCACCTAATAATATACACCATCAAGTCACAAATTTAATAGGAAATTGAATATTTAAAAAAAATTTACTTGTAAGATTCGAATCCAAAACCTTATAATATTTAAGTATTATCTTATCATTAAAAACTACTAGACCGTAAATGTCTGTAAGACTGTAATGCCAAATAACAAACATAAATTTATCTATGTTTTTACATGAGTCTTCCAAATGGGAGGTCATGGGTTCAAATCTCTCTGCAGCTAAAAAGAGGTCTGAGGGGGGTCAGGGGGTTTTCTCAGCGGGGTTTCCTCCTGGGGTGGTTGTGGTGGCTCATGGGAGGTCCAGGTAACTAGACCTTGGTGACATGGCCTGAAAACAGTGGGTTAACACGATTGAGACCTTCGCAGTTCAAAAAAAAAAGTCTATGTTTTCACAACTTCTGCCTTGATGAACTTCAACGGTCATTTATGGTAGCTGTCATCCCACTCATGTGGCATGCCACACGGGAACATGGACTACGGCCGATTATTAATGTGTCGGGTTGTTATTTTTTATTTTATTTATTTATTTTTTGAATGGCTTAACGGCTTATTTAAGCCCAAACGTGCACACATCTAAGGGCATGTCCAGTCATCATCCCTTCACCCACCAGATAAGCGGGAACCGGATAAATCCGTAAACCATCTCCCTTGCTCAAGTTTGAACCACTGATCTGCAATACCGTTAGGCTAGAAGCCCTTTGGATTACTGACGGATTACTGGAGTATCATCGTACCACTAACAATACCAGCCGATCATATACACCAACAAGTCACCAGTTCTGAAGGAAACTCAATAATATGAGAAAACCCCCTTATGGGATTCGAACCTAAAACCATTTGATTCCTTAGCCATATCTCACCATCAAATACCGCTAGGTTGAACTTTAAATATACAATGAGTTAAACTTAAGCCTGTAACGGCTCGAGTCAAACTATATTTTTCTTAAACGACAAGTTTTACTACTAATTTCAATTAATTTTGTCTTTACAAAGGTTTGAATCCACATCATTTTTATCCTAAGTATGCAAATTTTCTTTGAGGCATAAATTAAAAAGAAAGTTTTTCTTTTTTCTGATTTTTTTTTAAAATAGTTGGTTGACTCGTTTTATCAAAAGTTTTAATTTTATTTATTAAACATATCACATAACACATTATACTATATGCAGTTATTATCCACTCTACACTCCACGTAAACGTACAAGTATTCTCATCGCTCATAAATCAGGCGTATATGTGTGACCATCACGCACCCATAACTTGAAGTAACCATTAATCCCCACTTATCACTCACTCTGTTACCTTTGTTCTTCTCATGACCGTCACTGATCACGCTGCACCCATCATGCCCGGCTAACGCTGGGTGTGTAATGGGGCATGACCGTGGCGTGACATCCCATCACTCGGGTGTTCATGCCACGTAACACGTAGTCTTAGATTTGCTTACACCGAATGCATGTTGAATAATTACTAGAAAATACTCCCTTTTCCTACAAAATTTTTCGACAATATACTAACAAACAATATTTCTTATAACAAAGCAACAACTTTTCTGCAAATATAAACAAAAAAACTGTAAAATTTCTTACAAAGTTTCAATAAAATAAGTATAAAACAACAGTTTGTCACTATTTTTTGGTGGAAAATTGTTGCCAAAAAAACATGAAAATCTTTCTTTTGTCTAAAATGTGTAGGCAACTAAAAAATAAAAAAAATTAACTTAAAATTCAAAAATAAAAAATAAATTAACTTTTGCAGCAAATTTGTTAGTGTTTATATAAACTAAAATAAATAAATATAAGTTCTTGTTAATAAAATGCTGGTAATTAAAAAAATAAAAAAAATAATAAGACTCAAAATTTGTAAAAAAATGAATAATTAATACTAATATAATAAAATAAAATAATAAAAAAAGGTTATTGCCGCAGGAATTTTGTCTCTATTTTGTAAAAAAATCAAAATTAATTTGTAAGAAATTAATCAGTAGTTATTGACAAATTTTGTTTGTTGCTTAATCGGGAGAATCTTTGTTGGTATGAGTTTCATGCAAATTTCCGACGAATATGTTCATTGTAAAAGTCATTGATGTAGTCAATATATATAAAAATATTATCTAAGAACAATAAATTCAAAATTAATAAATAAGAAAATTCTTTACATAGGACCCAAGGAATAACTTTCATAGCAAGAGAAAAAAAAGGCTTTGTAACAAGGCACATAATGTGACAATGAGAGACAAAAAATGGCCTAGTAGCACAAAGCAAAAGAAGTGACCATGAGATCACCATTCTCCAACAACATAAACCGATTAGGGTTTGAGTTTCATGAAATCAATTTGTTCATAATTTCAACAACTTTCCACCATGGCCTTACATGCCCAATCGGCGCCATCTTGAGACCCGATTTGTGCCTCTAGCATCCACTCGAGCTCACTGGGTCTACAAGGTATCATAAGCGCACCTTCATGGTCGAACCCATACTCTTCAGCTGCTCTCTCCAAGAGCCTTAGAAACGAAGGATGATGTAGATACGTGATAGGAATAACAAATCTCCTCTCGACATAATCATCGGATGCTATCACTGCAAAGTGACCTTCTTTCACATCTTTAGGGACCATTTCTTGGCCAGAATACGAATCTTGTTTTTTCTTCGCCAGGAAAAGACCTTTTTGCAGTCTCTCTAAGACTAACTTAAGCTTCAAAATACCATTGTTTTTCTTACCATTGCTACTATTTCTCACATTTGCCATTTTATCTTTATAACTAATTATTAATCAAATGGCTTAGACTTGATGTGCTATGCCCTTTCTCCATGAGGGATCCTTATATACACCACAAGAGAGAGGACATAGCCACATAGGGTTGTTAATCATGAGCATTTGCATGTGCATGAGAATTGAAGTCTTCACCACATAGGGACCCAATTAATGTAGAGTCACCTCTATGCCTAGCTAATTTATCAACACACGCCATCACATTCCATATGGATGTGTATGGGCTGGGAAAAAATCGGAACCGAAACTGGCAACTCGAACCAGTGGGTACATGCGGTTCCAGATCCTTAGAGAAATCGGAACCAGAACTGGTTCCACCTTTATCTGGCTAAACTCGAACCCGAACCGGCCAAAAACCGCAACCGAAACCGGTTATTGACTTTGTTGACCGGAACCGGTTCCAAAAAAACCCGATTTGCTCAACTCTATGCGTGTATATATTAGGATGTATGATAAAAAAAAGTTGTTGCATTTGTGGGATTATATATATAATGTTACACATAAAAACAAAATCATAAATATATAAAAAAAAATTATTACGTTGAATAAACATAGGAGTTAATACAAATATGGTTCAAGTGCCAAGTTCATATAACGATTAACCCCTCTGCCGTTCATGTACGAAGCTTTCATAGGGCCGTGGATGGCTCATTTGGGTAGCAGGGGGAGTGGGCGGTGTTCCCGCCGACCCTCGCCAAAATACGCCTCCCCATTGCTTTCACGGAGCACCCACTGCGGACGGTCTAAGGAATCAGATCTAAAATTCATGACTGCATTTGCAGCTGCTAAATTAACTCTTAACAACCCCGATTAGTTAGAGAAGGTTTGTGTTCGATAACTTTGGATTTTGACGGTATAAATATATGAAATAATAAATAGTAAAATGATCCGAAAATGTCTTCTAGATTTGATTGTATTGTGGAGACTAAATTGAAGGGTGGGGTACGAATATGTTCTTTTTTGAATTTAGCGACGACTTTCTAAACATTTTCTTCTTTTTAAAGTATTTCTTGGAAATAAAAACTTTTGATAACTTGCAAGTTTAGAATTAAAGCATAATTTTAACAAACAACAAATATTTATAGTGTCAGCAAGATTTGGTGCAGTGGCAAAAGGCTCACACTTCCTATTAAAGGTTGTGGGTTCAATTCTCATTGTTGTCAAAATTTGTGAGGCATGTCATTGCCTCACGACCCGAGCTCACCCAGCTTTGTTTCCGAGCCAAAAGGGTTTTACGCGGTAAAGTTAAAGCTTCCTGCCTGGTTTTTCCCTTGAACGGTTGGCTGACTAGAGTTCAACTCCAACCAACTTGGTCCGTTAGGAGGGTTGGGTGGAGCCTCTGTTGCAATCGCAGCATGGGGGAGCCTCTCTAATGCTATTGAAAAATGCACCACTGCAATTATAGCATGAGTGTAAGGCTGAGGTTTCGATACTCAGTCACTCCACTATGAGGCAACGGTCTTGCCGTTGTAAAACCAAATATTTATAGTGGTTCATTATTCTTAACAAGCACATCCTACCACTAGTACAAATCATATTTTTTTAGGACGGTTAAAATGTTTGTATGAAGGGGTTTATAAACTCCTTGTATGATATTTCTTCAAAAAATGTAGGATTTTTTAGGGGAAGTATAAGAACGAGAAGTGTCAATCCAAGAAAGAACGAAGCAAAGTGGACAGAAAATGAGCCGAATGTAGCATACGATGGGTTGGGTAATTTGGGACTTTTTGTTACTCTCCATATAGAGTTGCACAAACCGGTTCGGTTCCTAAACCGGTCCGGTTTGGGTAGTACAAGGGTGAAACCGGTTCGGTTTGGAAACATTTTATTTGGTTTTTATTTGGGACATTTTATTTGGTTTTATTTGGTTTGAGAGAAAGGGATGCCAAATGTATAGGAACCGGTTTGGGGGTTTGAAACTGGTTTGAATGGGTTGAAACCAGTTTGGAGGGTTATGAAACCAGTTCAGACCGGTTTGTAAACCGGTTTTAAAGGCAAAATTCTGAACCTATGCCAAACCGGTGGTTCCGGTTTGAAAACCGGTTTGAGATCCACTGATGACCGGTTTGTAAACCCAAATCGGTTTTTTTGTTCACCTCTATCTCCATATTTGAGTCAAGAATTTAAGGAGTCAAAATCATCTTCCTTTGGATAAATTTTGGTTTATTTGGTGGAGATTTTTTTTTGTGATACATTGGTAGTTATATAATAAAGGTTTAAATATCACTTGACGCCAAATGCAATATGTATTACCCGCGAATGAATTATGTCAATTGTAATTGCAATTTTTAAAATTATAAGATCAAAACAGTAATATGGCCTATTTAAAAACTCTAATTCTAGACTTCTAGTTAAATGAAACTAAACAGTAATATTATAAACAGATGGATAAAATACTTGATTTCATTCATCAATTGAGAATTACATTTATAGAAAAGAAATCTAACTATAAGATCCTATTAAGCTGGAAATTCAAAATACAAAACAAATATAAAGAGATAAAGATATAGATAAATAAACAAAAGAAAAGGATTTATTTATGTGGTTTAATAGTCCCCGTAAGATGGACGATCGGGAGAGAAGACCAATCTTAGAAAAGAGAAGATGATGGTGCGGCTTAAGAGAGGTTTTGTTAATGCATTAGCAAGTTGATCGTCTCCAGAAATGTGAGTAACCCGAATGGAGCCCTCTTGGACCTTTTCCCGAACAAAATGAAAATCCAAAGCCAAATGTTTCATACGTGAATGAAAAACAGGATTGGCCGAGTAATGGGTTGCACTGAGATTGTCACAAAAGATTGTAGGTGTAACAGAAGAGGTGTATCCAAGTTCAGACATCAGGGAAATGAACCATTGGAGTTCAGTAGTGGTTGAGGCAACGGCATGAAATTATGCTTCTGTTGATGAACGAGCTAATGTGGGCTGTCGCTTGGAGCTCCGTGATAGATCATTTGAGCCAAGGTAAATGATGTAACCGGTGGTGCTGCGGTAGGTAGATGTGTCTCCTGCCCCGTCTGCATCAGTGAAGGCGTGCAGTTGAAGGGTATATTCCGATTGATAAATAGCCCGTGGTGCATGGTGCCATGAAGATAACGGAGCAATCGTTTTAGAGCTAGCCAATGTGTCTCATTGGGTTGGTGCATGAATTGGGACAACCTGTTAACTGTAAAAGAAACATCTGGTCGGGTTAGAGCTAAATATTGTAGGGAACCAACCAAGGTTCTATAATCTGTAGGATTGGGAAGGGGGTTGAGGTTGTGTTGGTGAGGTTAACCGATGTTGACATGGGAGTGGGGGACGGTTTGCACTCATGCATGTTAGCTTTATGAAGGAGGTCATTGATATATTTAGTTTGGGAAAGAAAGAGACCGTGGGTGTGAGGAATGAGTTCCACACCCATAAAGTAAGAAAGTGAACCAAGGTCCTTAAGAGAGAAACGGTCTGCAAGATTGGTGATGAAGGATTGGACAAGATTAGGATTAGGGCCTGTGACGATTATGTCGTCAATATAAACAAGGAGATAGATGGGAGATTGAGAAGTGTTGTGGATAAAATGGGAAGAATCCGAGATGGCCGGATGGAATTTTGTGGATAGGAGATAGGATTTGAGTTCATTGTACCAAGCACGGGATGCTTGTCGAAGTCAGTATATGGCCTTGTTAAGTTTGCAGACGTGAGTAGGAAGAGAGGGGTTGACAAAGCCAGGAGGTTGCTGCATGTATACGTATTCAGAAAGATGTCCTTATAGGAATGCGTTGTTGATATCTAACTGGCGAAGGGACCAGTTGGAAGTGGTGGCGAGGGTGAGAAAGAGGCGTAGAGTACCAGGTTTAACTATAGGACTGAAGGTCTCAATGTAGTCGAGGCCCGGTCTTTGGTGAAATCCTTTGGCGACTAAGCGAGCTTTTAAGCGTTCAACCGTGCCATCCGTTTTGAACTTGGTGCGATATACCCATTTGCACCCAACAACATTGGGGGCTGATTCAGAGGGTACAAGGGACCAAGTTTGGTTGTGGGTAAGTGCATCAAATTCGGCCTGCATGGCAGCACGCCAAAGAGGCTGTTTTAAGGCTTGGGTGATGGTGGTGGGTTCAGGTAAGGAGTGAAGACAGGTGTGATAGAGAACAAAGTCTTGGTTATGGTATTTGGGGTCGGGCTTTTTGGTTTGGCGAGTGTGGTGAACTGGGGCCGGGGTTGAGCTGGAAGGCGGTGGGGAGGAAGAAGTAGTGGGGGTGGCAGTGGGTGAGAGAAGGGAGGTGGGGGATGTGGATGGGGTGGAAGGTGAGGAGGATGGGGTGGAGTAAACTGGTGGGTTTCGGTTGTGTGTGCCACGAGAGTAAGTGATTAAAGGTGGAGGACATGGGTGAGTAACAGTAGGTTTGGGTGTGGGAGGTGGTGAGGGTTGATTGGGAATGAAGGAGATGGAGATAGGGGACCATAGAGTCGGATCAGAGGGAGGTGTAGGAGGTGTGTCAGTGAGGGAAGGGTAAGGGAATACATGTTCAACGAAATGAACATGTCTAGAGGTATAGATGCGGTTAGTGAGTGGATCGAGAAGGTGATACTTGCTTTGGGAAGAAGAGTAACCAATGAAGATGCAAGGTTTTGATCTTTACTAGAGCTTATGATTGGTGTATGGTCTTAACCATGGGTAAGCAAGGCAACCGAAGGACCTGAGTTTACGGTAGTTGGGATGTTTTTGGAAGAGTTTGAGAAAAGGAGAATCATTTTGGAGGGTTGGTGTGGGTAAACGGTTTATGAGATATGCTGCAGTGGTTAGGGCACAAGGCCAGAAAGTTGTGGGCATTTTGGCATGAGATAAAAGGGTGAGGCCGGTTTCAACCAAGTGGCGATGTCGTCTTTCGGCGAAGCCATTGTGTTCAGGTGTGTGAGGGGGTGAGGTGAGGTGTGATATACCACAGGAGGATAGGTGGGGTGATAATTTGAGGTATTCACCTCCATTATCACTGTAAAGTTGAAGAATTTTGGAGTTGAAGAAGGTTTCCACAAGCTTTTGAAACCTGATGAATGTGGTGAGAGAGTCTGACTTGCGTTTTAAGGGGTATAGCCAAATGTATTTTGTAAAGTGGTCCACAAAAATTATATAGTATTTGAAGCCATCGTAAGAAGTAATTGGTGAGGTCCAAACATCAGAAAACAATAATTGAAGGGGTTTATGTGATACAACGGAAGAAACATTAAAAGGAAGCTTGTGACTCTTATTAAGGCAACAAGAATTACAATGTTTAGTACTACGAGAATTAAAAGGAACAATAGAAGCAATTTGCTTAAAAACATGAAGATGAGGATGGCCTAATCTATGGTGCCAAGGAGCTGCTGTAGAAGATGCAATGTGGAAAGCATGAAGAGACTTGTGGGAGTGAAGTTCATAGAGTCCACGGTTAACCGTTGCTTGAATGAGTAGACGGTTGGTGCGTAGATCCTTAATGAAGAACAAAGAAGAATAAAAAGAGATTAGTATAGGGTTATCAATGCATAATCAAGATATAGAAAGTATATTGCGTGAAATAGAAGGAACATAGAGGATATTAGAGAGAATAAGAGGAGTATGAGAGATGTAAATTGTCATAAAGCCAACGTGTGTGATGTTGAGTGACGAACCGTCTCCAATTATCAAGTCATCGGTGCCATCATATGGGTAATTAAGAGATAGTGCCTGGAGGTCATTAGTAACATGGTGTGAAGCTCAGCTGTCATAAAGCCATGAAGAACCGGGGGTGTGGTGGCCGTGAGAGGCTGTGTGCAGCTGGGGTTTGGGAGAGGCATTTGGGCGACTGTAGGTGGGGAGGGAGATGTTCGGGTGGGTCTTTTTGAAGATGGGGCATGAGGCAAGGGAATGGCCTTTGGTAAAACACCATTGGCATTTGCCAAGGTAAGGTTTTGGTGAGTTAAAGTGGGTGGATTGGGGTGTGGGTAAAAGGCCAGCACTGGAATTGGGTGGGTTGGGGCTTCGGGTGTTCCATGGTTTGTGGGGTTTTTGAGATTGGGCAGCAAAGGCAGTAAGGGGTTGGTGAATGTTGGGGGATGGTGTGGTGTGTTAGGCAAGGGTGAGCTCTTGGTTGATTAGCTTTTCATGAAGCTCATGAAAGGAAATAGGTTGATCACGGGCATGAATTGAGTCTATTATTGGTTTGTAGGTTTTGTGATCTAAGCCGGAGAGGATGATGTCGGTGACGTCTTCAGGGTCCATAGTTTTTCCAAGATTTGCGAGTTCATCAACAATAATCTTGATTTGTTGCATAAATTAAGAAACAGACTTGTCTGGGGTTTTGGAAGTAGTCTTGAGCCGGTGCTGCAGTTGTTTGATGTGTCCTCGGGTGGTGGATGCGTAAGTTTTAGCAAGAATTGTCCAGGCCTCAAAGGAGGAGGCGGCGTTGGAGACTAGCGAGACAATAGTTGGGGAGAGGCTACTGATGAGGGCGCCGAAGAGCAAGCGGTCTTGGCGGAACCATTGGTTGTAGGCGGCGTTGGTGGTGGATGTACCATCGGCGGCTACGGTAAGGGGTGGCGCCAAAGAAGAACCATCGATGAATTTGAAGAGATCTAGGCCTTGGAGGAAGGCTTCGATTTGGGTTTTCCTGCTTAGAGAATTCGTAGGGGTGAGTTTGAGGGAGGAGGGGAAGGTGACCATGGTTAGGGTTGGTGATTGTTGTGTGTTTGAGGGGATGGAGTTGACGACGATGGGGATATCATCAGCCATCGGAAGGTAGAAGAGGGTTAATTGCGGCTTGTTGCCGGTGAAAGGGGTTTAATATCAACGGGCCTGGCTGATACCATATAAACAGATGGATAAAATACTTGATTTCATTCATCAATTGAGAATTACATTTATAGAAAAGAAATCTAACTATAAGATCCTATTAAGCTGGAAATTCAAAATACAAAACAAATATAAAGAGATAAAGATTTAGATAAATAAACAAAAGAAAAGGATTTATTTATGTGGTTTAATAAATATGACCTATTTCAAAATTATAAGGCAAAACACTATTTACTTGAGAAATAGATGTAGCTTACGTCCAATTTCCTAAGAATTATTTAACAGATTGACGATTGTTAGCTATCGAGAACGAAATCTTAGAAACCATAAACTACGAAGAGATGATCAAAGAATTTGCTACCAAGACAGGTAAGCGAGCTTTACGAATCATAGATTAGCTATTCTAGTATGTTATTTCAATAATATGATTTTGCTATGTTTATTGCTATAACATTAATCCTTGTTTTTAAAAAAAGTTTATATAATTGATAATTTGTTTGAGTCTAGGGGCAATTTTTTCTTTTCGTCCCGAGAACTTAAATACTCAAGATCGGGCCTATATTACTGTATATATTACTAGTTTTTGGTGAAAATGGAATGAGAGAATCTAATTTGATTAGGTTAAAACTTTTAAGGATATGAGAGGATTGTGCCCGCCCTCCTAAGAGAGTGTGTAGTGGGTACCCTGCGCCCCCAGCGGGTCCTCTTGCTTCAGCAGGGCTAAGCGGGCACACCGTCTCCCCCCCTGCAGCGGGAACAAATCCTGGCCCTTCGCGCCTCCCGCTCTCCGCTTTCTCCTCTCTCACACCCCGTTTATTCTCCTCTCACAGTGGTTCAATCAGGTGGCTATTGTGTGGTTTTAAGGACTTCAGTGGGATGATGACGTGACAGAAAATTTCATTGGGCAATGATTTAAGTAGGATGACTACTGTGAATAGTCTAACACCCTTGATCAGTAAGTTTCTCAGGTGAATGGGACCATAGTCCATACGATGGCTAAAAAGATGAAGTCAGCAGGGCCTGACCAACACACCATGACAATCACAACACGAGCACCTTGGGTTTGTGAATTTATTTGCAAATAAATAGGGGGCATGGGTACTAGTAGTACAACAAGGCACCGATTGAATGGAAAAAAGTGCACCATAAGGTCCAGAAATGCCAGCCAGTCGAAACTGTGACTGATCAAGATTGTTTGAAGATATTTTTATTAACATTTTATGTTATTTTATATCTTGTCCCATTATTTAAAGACAAGTCTGCTACTTTGGTTTATTGCAAGCAATACCTGTCTATTTGTAAAATCATTTAAATCATATATTATATATTTCAATTAACCAAAGTTAGCCTATTGGTTAAGGCTTGGTACTTTCTCCTTGGATACCAGGGTTCAAGTCTCACTAGTGACACTTTAATGGATACCAGGTGAGGGAAGAAATCTTGAGCTTAATCTCGTGATCTGCACCAATGGGGGGGGGGGGGCAATGGTTTACCTATTCCATGTGGTTCCCGTGCATCAAGGGTACGGTTTCACGGTCGGCGATTGATGAATCAATCTTAGTTACCAACTGTCGAGATATTTGAAGGTAGCACCGAAGGGACCATATGTCGTTCAAAAAAATTTATATACTAGGTTATAGACTCGTGTATTACACGAGTTTGTGAATAAGAATTATGTGATTTTTAATTATGTCATCAAAAATTTATATAATTAAAATAATAATAGCAGTTATAGTTTTTTATATTAAAAAAATTAAAAAATAAAATTTTTATAAAATGTTCATAATATGTGTGTATGTATATGTGTGTGTATAACATATAACATAGAAGATAGTTCTTATCATATTATTGATTAATAATATTAATTAGTGTATTTATTTAAACAATGTATATTATTAAGAACATTAATTATGAGTTTTCATATTTAAATTTAAAAATAAATAATTGTATATAAAATAATAAGAGAATGAATATGACACTTTTTGGAATCAATTATTATTATTATAGAAAGATTTATCCTAGCTACTTTTTAGGTTCTTAAGTTTTGTTTAGAAACAATCTATGTATATAAAGGGTATGCCCTCTTAGGTTTGTAATTCTCTTTTGGTGCAATGCATTTTTTCAGGCTATATGCCATTTATCCCAAAAAAAAGTTACATTTTGTTAATCAAAAGTTCAAAACCCTAAATACCAATGATCCTCAGCTCAAGTGGTTGAGGAAAGGTACCTTGTGACTTCAATATTGTGGAGGTCACAGATTCAAGTCCTGGTATGGACAAAATATGGGTTCCATGCTGGGATAGGGGGTTTTCTCTCACCTATGCTGAGTTTCCTCCTATTGGGTGTGGATATGATTAGGTGGGTATATGACCCATCAGTGATCCAAATTGCTGTAAAAAAGAATCAAAACCCTAAACATCCTTACAAGATCACTATACCGCGAGCAACTTTTGTTTTCCCTTTATCGCTTAAATAGTTTGCAATGACATTCATTGAAATTTGTACATATATATGGATTTGTTAAATATAATGATTGCTATCATAATCAGGAGTCAGGACAGTGAGCACAATCGTCTCTCCCTCAACCTCTCATGCAGGAGAGATGCAACGGTTTTGAAGACTCTAAACGAACTAACAAATTACGGCCCAACCAAACGCAAAAGAGTTCAAACCCTCGATTCTCGAAGAGATTAGGTGTGCTCGTCCAGACCACCAAGAGCGATTGATTTGCTCGCTCAGAACAGAACATGTAGTAGTATCATCGGCCCATCCTAGAGGTGGGCGAAAAAAATGGACCCGGAACCGGAACCGACAACCCGAACCGGAAATGGTCATACCCGAACCGGTGAATACAAACGGGTCCGGTTTTTTAGACAAATTAGAACCGAAACTGGTACCGGAACTGGTTCCACCTGTACCCGACCAAAACCCGAATCGGAACCGGTCGAAACCCGAAACTGGGTCTTGACTTTGTTGACCTTGACCGGAACTGGAACCGGTTCAAAAAAACCCCGATTTGCGCACCTCTAGCACATCCAATGTAAAATATTTCCACAAAATTTGGGGCCGTAGGAATTTGGGCCCAAAGCCCTAGATTTACTCTAACCTTGTTTGGGCCGCCCCTGCTCTCATGTAACGCCTCGTATCCTCCCGCCCAGAATGGGCGTCTTCCTCCTCCCGCCACAAATCATGAGAAAGTTTTACGAGATTCTCATTAGTCTCCAAATCTAACGATCGTTTTTTCTCCCTCTTTCTATAATCTCGTTTTTATGATCGCAGGCAATCGCTGAAGAATATCGACGTTTCAAAAGAATCTGCATTCAGGTGATTATCTTCAATTTTCTTCGATTACAACTCCAATTTTTCTGTAACTCTTCGTGCTCAGGTAGTTTCGAGTTTCGAATGATCTACCTGCTTAACGTGTTAGAAAATAATTGCTTTGAATTTAATTTTGTTTTGATTCTAACGATTGAAACTCCAATTTTTCTGTAATTTTTCATGCTTAGCAAAATTTAGAATTTCAGATTATCTGTCTGCGTAATGTGTTCGAATGAGAGCTTCGATTTTGACATTCTCAGGATTTTTGATTGACTTTCGTGTAATGCAAACAGAGTATGAATGTTTGATGAATTTCAGATCGTTTTCTTAGGTAAATTTTAAAATCCTGATATACGTTTCCTCATGTGCAATCTGAACTTCATGTTTTCTCTTAATTTTGCGTCTTCTGCACAAATATGTAATTTGAGGTTATTAGTTTCTTTAGCTTCAATTGAAACTCTGTTTGTGTGATTCAGATCATTTGCTATAAAATTGTGAACACAGAGCATTCATATTGCTATCTTCATTCTGATTCTCTTTATCTATGTAATTGTGCATGTTAATCACAGGATACAAATTCAGATTACTACTTGCGTTATCTTCAACAGGAACTCTTTTTCTCTCCTTAGTTCATCATGCTCTTCACAAATACCTAATTTCAGGTATTCTGTCTTATTGTCTTCAATCAAATTTGTGTTTCGTTGTGTATCTAATCACTTACTTAATATTGAGAATGAGAATGCTGAGCAAATTTCTTGATATTTTGCATATGAGAATTAGGGAGTGACTGCTTTGTGTAAATCAAGCCTTGATTTTAGAGTGTCTAGATTCCAGCCTTCACTTGAAATCTTGATGATAGATTTGAGTGCTACAGTGTATCTAGATTAGATTGGAGCAGTTTTAAGTTTGTGAGGATGTTTCTTGTATTCTAGTTGTAATTTGCCTACATGTGTTTTCTTTTTCTTCTCTGGGATTACAATTATAATTTGATTTTCCTTTTGAAAATTTTAGATTTATTCTTGTATATACAGATTGCTGATACCGAATGAAATTCATGGTATTTCTGTAATGAAATTTGGATTGGTATAGGATGGGTTTGAGTTCAAGAGTACTTAGCAAACGATTAAAAAATTTGACCAGTTTTTGCAGAATCTATAACAAATCCTTGCAACAATAGAGTCCAATAACACTTTGTGTAGCTAGTTGGGTTAGTGCACAACAGGTTTTCGTGTTCTAAAGTGTAGTTCGTGTTCGTATTGAAACCGGTCGAATCATTCAAACCAAAGAGAGTTGACCTGTTTGGCCAGTCTGTGTTATACGGTTTGGTTGACAATTCTGTTTTGATGGCTTAGCCGATTTGAGAGTTATGCTCATCACTTATGATTTATGTCCTCAAGTTGTTCTCTTTATTATGTGAATGTAACCTTAAGACCACTGAATTGATTAATCTTTGTTGTTTGGATGTGTAACTTTAGGAGGAGAGTATGAAGAAGTAAAAAGAGCAGAAAGATGGAAGAAGGCAGCGTGGGAAAGAAAATAGGAAAGTCGACATCCACGTCTTCCCATGGTCCCGATAATTCGGAACTACAAAGGTTGACAAGAAGACCTTCCCGAAGCGCTGCCACAACCACCTTCTCCACGGAGGTTTTTGATAACGAGGTCGTTCCCTCATCCCTCCAACAAATTGCCCCCATTCTTCGTGTTGCAACCGAGATCCAGAATGACCGACCCCGTGTTGCTTATCTTTGTAATTTCTTCTCCCTTAGTACACTCTCTCATTTTCTAATAGTTTCATTTGATGCATGGATTAATTCCTTAACGTTGTGTTTCTGAGTTCATTTGAGGAGAGAAAAGAAAGAAAATGAAATGAAAGGAGAAACATGTTTGTGTTGAGTTTAATTTAACGAGGGAAGGGAAATGAAATTAACCCATATTGTGTTCCCAAGTTTCATTCGCTGTGTTCCCGAGTTCATTTAACGAGAGAAAAGAAAGGAAATGGAAGGAAAGGGGAAAATTTTTTGTGTTCCCGAGTTTCATTTAACGAGGGAAGGGAAAAGAAAATAACACATTTTGTGTTCCCGAGTTTCATTAAAGAAGAGAAAGGAAAGGAAGTGGAAGGAAACCTAGGCTAAATTTCCTTGCTTTTCTTTCCTTCCGATTTGAAAGGAAATGAAAGGAAAGAAATCCATTCTTTTCCTTTCCTTTCCTCTCATTTCTTTTCCTTTCTGTTCCCTCCTTTAATAAACTCGGGAACACAGCGTTAAGGAGGGAGAGGGAGGGAAGTGAAAGGAAATAGAATGAAAGAACTTCATTCAGTTCTTTTACCTTCCTCTTATTTCTTTTCCTTGATGTTTTCTCCTTTAATAAACTCGGGCGTAAGTCTCAACAATTAGTGAACTAATTAAACTCTTTTTATATTTATATTGTTGTTTATGAAAAAAGGTCGGTTCTATGCATTTGAGAAAGCGCACAGGTTGGATCAAAGCTCTAATGGTCGTGGTGTTCGACAGTTTAAGACATCTCTCTCTCAACGTCTAGAAAGGGTATGCAAATTCTCCGCTCTAGTTACTTTACCGTTTGTTATAAAATAAAATTGAAACGATATCCTTCAATTTTATTTTTAATATTGTATTTTATATAATTGAACATAAAATATTTCAAAATATAATATATTATAGCATTAAATTTATAGTTCAAATTTACCCTAAAATTTCTCATGAATTTTCTTCGCAATGAGGAGGATCCCTTTTTATTTGAATGCTAATTAATTGGGTGTGACCTCTAAATTTGCTTTGTAGAAGCATCATTACCATCACAATATGTGATGTCATTAATATTTATTAGAAAATATCAAGATCTACCAAAAAGATAATAAGACAAATATGTAAATTTGATTGAATAAAAATAAATTATAGATTAGTGCTCTCATTCTTGAATGTTGGTCAGCCTACTTAAAATGTATGTAAATACTATTAGTAACAAGCACATGTTACACTTAAAAATAAAAAAAAAACTTTAAAATATTCAATTCTATTATGTCGTTACTAAAAAATTTGAAACAAAAACTGGACATGACACGTTATTAAAGTATAATCATGCTCTCATTGTCAAAAGTTATACAATTAAAAATATACTTATCTTTTCTAAATACAACATATATTTGTCATAATATTAATAATAAAACAAGCAAGTAATCACACGATTGCTTTGTTTGCTGGTGAATTACTGGTGAATCCTTTTACTTGAACTCTTATTGAATATTTAAGTTAAATGTATGCTAAATATTTAACATATATGCATTAGAATATACCCAATTATATTTGTTTTGTTTCTTGGTTTAAAAGATGTATAAATCTTTCAAGGTTAGCGTTAGTAGATAATTCTTGTGCACTTAAGGTATATTGCATTCAATCCTTTTAAATTACTCTAAGGTTGCCTGCATTCAATATTCAGTTATCAAATTAGATTTAGGGGCCGTTTGGTTGGGTCTGAACCATTAAGTGCTGAATGGTTAAGATGTCTGAATGGTTAAGAGGGTCTGAATTGTTAAGAGGGTCTGAACCATTAGTGTTTGGTTTCACATCTGAATCTGAACGAAAATAACAAAAGAAATCTTTTTTTTATTGACAACCCTAATACCCAGCCCCCCACCCGTCGAAGCCACCTTCCACCGATCGTCAATGCTTTTTTGCTTCTCCCAAAACTGCAATTGCAAGTTTGCAGCCTCCAACTTCAACCTCAAATTAGCGTGTCCCACCTGATTACTAGCCTTCATCAAAGCATTCTCCATTTCCGATAACTTCCGATTACGAAGCCACCGAGATTCCACCGATCCTCCAATGTCTGTTTCTCTTTCTTTAAGCTCTCTACTTAAAAACCCTAGCCGTCGTGAACAATCGTGAACCAGTGGCCCTTCATCGTCTTCGACGATCGAGGTGTGGTATTGAACCGGCGGTGGTGGCTGAGCGGTGGTGGTGCGGCGGTGGTGGCTGAGAGTTGGTTGAGTGCAGTGCTTTCCCCATTCAGACGATCAAGTTTTCCATTCAGACTTGTTCTCAAGTCTGAATCATTCAGACCCCCATTCAGACCTACCACTCCATTCAGATGTGTTTTTTTTTGCACGAAACAAACGGTCTGAATCTGAACCATTCAGATTCAGACCCACTCAGACCTATTCAGACCTAACCAAACATCCCCTTAGACGTTGAAATACATAATAACTAATAATAAATACGGTTTCAACCTGAGTATGAAGTAGATTATTACTTTTTAGTTTGTAGCAGTCTAAAGACAACATGAGTATACTTTTTTGTTAAAAAAGTATCATTCAGAAAACTAAACAAATTTTTTTAAAAAAAGGGCTTCAAGGATTTGACAACATGGTGTAACTTGTAACGTTCCCTTTCAAGATTTTAAAATGTCTCATATATATGATAACAAATATCTTTAAATTTGGACTGTAAAGCAACTGAAACGGGATTGTGTTTCATCAGGACGATGCCCCCAGTGTTGCCGCTCGTGTTAAGAAGACGGATGCACGGGAAATCGAGAGTTTCTATAAACAATATTATGAAAACTATGTCAAGGCACTCGATCAGGGAGAAAAGGCCGATAGGTACTTATTTAGTCAACCATATAGAAACTAGAACATTGATTCATATCTTGTGCTTGTTGTCTTTATAACCAGAGCCCAGCTCGGAAAAGCTTATCAGGTGGCCGGAGTGCTTTTTGAAGTCCTTTGCGCCGTTAACAAGTCTGAAAAAGCCGAAGAAGTTCCTGCTGACGTCAGCTTCCGCCTTTTTAATAATTGATAATTTTATGGTTTATTCCTTGATGTAAATGTAAATGATCTTTGCGCACACAGATCATTGCATCAGCAAGAGATGTTGAGGCAAAACAGGTAATATATGCTCCTTACAACATTTTACCCCTAGATTCTGCCGGGGAATCACAATGCATCATGCAATTTGAAGAGGTACCCTAACTTTTATTTATATTGATTCATATGGGAAACTTTGCACTTTTTCATTATGTATATGTGTGAAACTGCAGATAAAGGCAGCAGTGTCAGCTCTCAGGAACACACGTGGCCTAAATTGGCCAGCCTCTGTTGATCAGCAACAGCAGAAATCAGGAGAACTGGATCTTCTTGATTGGTTAAAGGCAATGTTTGGGTTTCAGGCATGAACTGTTTCAAGAGTAATTATGTTACTAGAAGACTGGCTATATATCTTATTTCATATTTTACTTTATGTATTTGATATTTTTTTTCCAGAAAGACAATGTTAGGAACCAGAGGGAGCATTTGATCTTGCAACTTGCCCATCCTCATGCAAGGCTGGTGCCTAAGCCTGAGCCGAGTAACAAGGCATGCACCTCATGTAAAACCTACTTCTATCAATTTTGAGAGAATCTTTTTGACTCTTGCACTCATTTATGTATTTCTATGTATTACATTTTAAGTTTCCATCCAACACCGTATTCAGGGTCACTTTGTCACTTTTACATAGTTGGTGAGATCAGAGATGTGGTGTCCAGATGCATTAACTATGTTCATATTTCTTGTATACGAACTTCCATCGCATTTTAGTCGCCTTAAATTGATTCGTTATTTATCTGTTTAACACAAAGGTATATGTATTACAACGTAACTTCTAAAGTCACTGTGATGCAGCTTGATGATCGGGCTATTGATGTTGTTATGAACAAGCTCTTCAAAAATTATAAAACCTGGTGCAAGTTTTTGGAAAGAAAGCACAGCTTAAGGTGAGTTATATATCTATGCACTATCCTGATTCTAATTGTTCATGGTAGTTGATAGTTGTGTGCATGAAGTTTTTTTTATGTTCTGTAGGTTAACTAAATTTGATGCCTTGCAGGCTCCCTCAAGGACAAGAAGAAGGGATACAGAGGAAACTACTCTACATGGGCCTCTATCTTCTTATCTGGGGAGAGGCTGCCAATGTACGCTTTTTACCAGAATGTCTGTGCTACATCTTTCACAATGTAAGTTTTCTGTTTATATGTTACTAAAGAGATATGTGAGAACAACAATTACATATGAAATTGAAGATTGCTATGCATGCCATGACCCGTTCATTATGTCATCAGATGGCATATGAACTCCATGGTTTGTTGGCTGGAAATGTCAGCATTGTGACTGGAGAAAATATCAAGCCATCTTATGGTGGGGATGATGAAGCATTTCTTCGCAAAGTTATCACCCCAATATATCTAGTCATAGAAAAGGTACATTGCATCCCCAGCCACATATAGTCAAATTTGTTATCTTGCTATTTAGGAATTATTGTAAAGGGGCTTTATGTAATGATCAAGGAAACAATGAGAAGCAAAAATGGGAAGGCTCCCCACTCTGCTTGGTGCAATTATGATGATCTTAATGAATATTTCTGGTAAAATCAATCAGCAAGAAAAAAATTTGGCCAAACGGACATCTAACATATGTTTTGAACAATATTTTTTCTCCGTTATCATAGGTCAGCAGATTGTTTTGCTCTGGGTTGGCCTATGCGTGATGATGGTGATTTTTTTAGATCAACACGTGACATGACACAGGTTGTCTTCTGTACATCATTTTTGGCGGTAATAACTAATGGATATTGTTACTGAAGTCATATAAATGTGATGACAGGGAAAACTATCATCTCATAAGGCTGGGAGCCTTGGAAAATCATATTTTGTTGAAACTAGATCTTTCTGGCATACATTTCGAAGTTTTGACCGTTTGTGGACATTCCTTGTATTAGCTCTTCAGGTAAGAAGCAGATAAGCAGGCTGTTCTGCTCTCCTGCAATTGACATGGCTGATATTGTATCGTTAACATGCAGATTATGATTATCATTTCATGGAATGATGTTCCAATATCAGATGTTTTTGAAAAGGAGGTGTTGTACAAATTATCCAGTATTTTCATTACAGCAGCATTTCTCCGATTCTTCCAAGGTATGTTTCTTTTTTTTTTTTGTTCATATCTTTTGTGGATATTGGTTCTCTATATGATGGTAGTTGGTAATGCAGGATATTTACTTTTTTATAATTGTCTTTTTGGTTGATCTTAGGTTTATTGGACATTATACTGAACTTTCCTGGATATCATAGATGGAAGTTCACATGTATATTTAGGAGCATTTTGAAAATTATTAGTAGCCTTGCATGGTCCATCATTCTTCCACTATGTTATATACACCAAAATGACAACATCTCAATGCCCTTTGGGAAAGTAGAAGATATTCTTTCTTCCCTTAACCGATTTGAGAGAATTCCATCTTTATATCTCATGGTGGTGGCATTGTATTTGCTTCCAAATTTACTATCAGCAGCACTTTTCATTTTCCCTATGCTTCGACGTTGGATTGAAAACTCTGACTGGCTTATTGTAAGATTTCTTCTATGGTGGTCACAGGTACAATTTTTTTTATTCCCATTATTAAAGTTTCAGTTAATCAAATTCATTTTTTACTAGTATTGTATCGTATCTATGTTAAAAGACCAACATATACCTAGCATGCTGCCGCCATATGACCTCATCTTGATCTTCTAATACTATCCAACTAGTATTCTTCTACACATTTCAAACATTTCTATTATAAGAAATTCTAGAAAGATGAGATAATTTAAGATTATTAGTCCTGCTCATGTAGTACGTACAAAGATGCTTTCCACTTTTAAAGTTATACTTCCAGTCAGAAATGTCAAAGTGACAGTTTTTTTTTTCTTTTTTTTTTCTGTAAAACAATCTTGTTTACCTTTTCATGTAAGAAAAGCTATTCTCATCCTCTAATCTTCCTCATCATGATGTGCAGCTAACTTAATTGCTTGTTAGGATATTTAGAACTACTTCCTTCATATATTTGCTGCATATTTTTGCTATGTTCTAATCAATATGTGTATTTACCCAAGTAATTGCAAAGAATTTTCCCTTTGTTGCTGTGAGAGTTCAATTTCCTTGTTCAGCGGGTTAATAGAATCAAATTTCAACCATCTGGCAGTTGATAATCATAGATTTGTGGCACTATGATATCAGAAACATATCTAACATGCCTGAAGCTGTAAATTGGCTTTCCAGTGTCTTAACATGCTATTTGAAGTTTACCTTGCTCCTGTAGTGATTCTAGGTATTCTAATTGACTGTGGTTCAAGGAGCCTCTTTCCTATAGCATATCTTTTAAATGTAATGTGAATAAGCAATAATAATACATGAAGGTGAAAGTCTGATAGGTATGATATCTATAATAGGAACATTGCATTTGAATAGTGACAATTGGTTTATATAGGTTTTTGTTAGGATGCTACTCTGATGAATACATAAACATGTGTAGATTGGTAAAACAGAAATAGTGATTTATACTCTTCAAAATGTTGCCATGCGATTCTATTGCATTCAGTGCACTCCAAATCTTAAAGTGATCATAAAGACTTTATTTTTCTGTCCAAGCTGTTAAGAAAACTTACTTATTTCCTGATATATGTCACATGGATCCTTTACCTTCAGTTGATTTGATCTAAATCAGCGTAGTCTTCTAAACTGGAAGCAATCATAAAGACTTTATTTTTCTGTCCAAGCTGTTTTGGGTTTTCTGACTGGCTTCATTGCCAAGATATTGGTTTTATGTTCTTAAGATGGAAGACATTGTAGTCTATGTTATACATTGTTAATATACTTAGCAACTTTCATTAGCATCAACTCTATCTGGTTTAAAAAATCAACCCTTAACTCTTGTGACCCGTTTGCAAAATGGAACTGTCATAGACTTGGTCCACTTGGACACGCATGATATATACACATATATGTATATATGTGTATACATGCATATATATGTATCTGTGTGTGTAGATAGAGAGAGAGAGAGTGAGAAAGAGCTTACAACATATATGTATATAAAGAGGGAGTGTGGGATGATAATTTTTTCTAGTTATATATAGACACAAAATCTTTATTCTGTGTCACATGGTTCTCTGCAGCCCAGAATTTATGTAGGAAGAGGAATGCATGAAAGTCAATTTGCCCTTATAAAGTATGACCAGTCTTTGATTGCTTTTACTGCATTTCATTTTGTAGACAGTTATCTGAATTTACTGTTATAATTATCTGTCAATATCAGGTATACTCTATTTTGGGTGGTTCTTCTATATGCAAAGTTTGCTTTCAGCTTTTTTTTTCAGGTGTTTGCACTCTCTCTCTCTCTCATTTATTTTCTTTAAGTGGAAAATCAACGAATGAATGAATTCTGTTACATTAAATTTTCTGCTCAACAGATAAAACCTTTAATCGAGCCGACAAAAGATATTATGAAAATCAAACGTATACAGTATGCGTGGCATGAATTCTTCCCAGACGGTTTGTGTACAAGGATATTTCTTTTGTTTTATGTTATGAACTTAAATAATTCGTATTAAATATGCAGCTAAAAACAACTATGGAGCGGTTGCTGCGCTATGGCTACCTGTTATTTTGGTGCGTTTTACCTTATTATTTATTTGCTAAATTTCAACAATTCCTAGTCTTCTTTTTCCTGTTCCTGTTAATTCCTGTTCATTATCTTGTTCTTACTTGTCGTTGCTGTACCATTTTCATCTTTGATAAGCTCCTTACCTATCTCAGGTTTACTTTATGGACACACAAATATGGTATGCTATATTTTCAACTTTGTGTGGTGGTATTATTGGAGCCTTTGATCGTTTGGGAGAGGTACTTTGATATTTTCTTCCTAAATATCCAATCAAGTTTCTTTTTTATGAAGCCATGCATCTGCATTGCGTAATGTCCTATTTAATTAATTAATAATTTGTGAGTAAAATTTTCCTTGTGTTTATATGAAATTTGCTTGTTTATCCTTAAGTAATTTTTATTGCCTATTTGGTCCCCTAATTTGTAAAAAATTGCCAATCAAGTCCCTCCCATCTATTTTGTTGACGGTTTTAGCAATAAATTAAGGGACTTTTTTGGCAATTTTTTACAAATTAAGGGACCAAATTGGAAATATTTTACAAACTAAGGGACCAAATTGGAAATATTTTATAAATTAAGGGACCAAAATGACAACAAAAACTACTTAAGGGCTAAACAAGCAAATTTTACATAAATACATGACCATTTTGGCATTTTACTCTTTATTTTTTATCTTAAATAGCTGAAGAAGTCGGTAATAACGCATAATGTAGCACTTTTTATTTTTTCTGGTTTAAATGATCGTGAACCCTGAAAGACCGTTGCTTGTTCTGATTGTTAACATTGCTGCCTATTGTGACAGATACGAACATTGGGTATGCTAAGGTCCCGCTTCCAGTCTATACCTGGTGCATTCAGTGTATGTTTGTTGCCATCTGAGAAGACTGAAAAAACGAGATTTTCTTTGTCTAAGCGATTCTCAGAGGTACTTCAAGTTATCTCAAGTGTAGCATTAACTCTTAAGGAGTGATTCATGAATCATGAAGATGTTTTCATATCATACAAATAGGTAACACCGAACAGGAGAACTGAAGCAGCGAAATTTGCTCAGTTGTGGAATGAAGTTGTATGTAGTTTCCGTGAAGAGGATTTCATAAGTGACAGGAAAGACTGATCAACAAGCTTTTATTTTTTTTTACCATCTCTTGGCTTTTGTCGAAAAAAATATAGAATAAGCAAAGAATTTACGTATTGCAGGGAGATGGATTTGATGTTAGTTCCATACTCTTCAGATCCTAGCCTTAAGCTGATTCAGTGGCCACCATTTTTGCTTGCTAGCAAGGTTGGTTTCGGGTCCTATGTACTCTTACTATATCCAGGTGATGCATCATTTTCTGAATATTGCTGTTCTATTTCAGGTTCCCATTGCACTTGACATGGCAGTTCAATTTCGGTCCAAAGACACTGATCTTTGGAAACGCATATGTGCTGATGAATATATGAAATGTGCTGTCATTGAATGCTATGAGTCCTTCAAACTTGTCCTGAATGCTTTAGTTGTTGGACACACAGAGAAAAGGTTGTGTAAGCTACTTTTCTGAAATCTTTAGAAATTTCCTCACCTTTCCTATTTTACCCCAAATAGTTGAGTAAGCTAGTAATGAACCCCATTTATCTTTAGCTTAAACTCAATACAAGTTTATTCTATTGAAATTGCAACATCTTAGGCTACCCACAGCGCCTTCACCGCCGGCCCAGCGGCCTCTACCCCTTCGGCGGGGTGTAGCGGGAATACCGCCACCATGCCGCACGGCTCCCGCCCGGGAGGGTTCCACGGCTCCCGCTCCCCGTTGCATCCAGTCACTCCTATTGGTCCCCCTCTTGAACTTGATGATAAAGTGGAATAGTGGGGAAGGGTTTTCAGTGGGGTGACCACTGTGGGGTTTTGTGGTTTTCAGTGGGATGATGACGTGGCAGGAAATTTCAGTTAGGATGGATTTTCAGTGGGGTGACCGCTGTGGATGGTCTTATAATGTGGCAAATCTCTTTGTTATAATGTACTTGCTTGCCTAATTAATGTCATCATTATAACTTTAATTGATGGAATTTATTTCACAACATTCTCTTTTTTTAATATTTGACAAATAATTAAGCACTTATATAAAATTACTTGTCGGGTCAAAGAATGTTTGGGAGAAGGGAATATAAAGAAGTCAACCCTCTTAGGGCTCCATGACATAGAAGTAAGTACATAGTTTTTAACTTAATCTTTGAGTGCTATATTGACCACTAAAGTTCTTTTGACTATATAATTCCTGAAAAAAAAAATTATCTGCCACTGCATCTTTGATTTTTGTTATAATAACAGGATAATTGGTATTATCATTAAGGAAGTTGAAAGCAATATTTCAAAAAACACTTTCCTTACGAGTTTCAGAATGAGCTCACTACCTATTCTATGCAAGCAATTTGTGAAATTGGTGGAGAATCTGGTTAGTGCTTTAGAAGGAGAAGTTGGTGCTCATTATTAACTTAGAACTACTAATTTTAACAAGTTAAAACTCTCAATATTGCAGAAAGAGGGTGACGAATCTAAGCACAACACTGTGGTTTTGTTGCTTCAGGACATGTTAGAAGTAGTTACCCGCGATATGATGATCAATGAAATTCGGTTTGTGATTTCACCATTCCATCACTTATTATAACTGATGATGAATATTAAATACATCACCATCATCTATGAAATATTTTCCATAATTTTTTTCTGATACATTCTACAAACAGAATAATGATATTGTACATGTTTGTTTCAGTGAATTGGTAGAACTAGGACATAGTAGCAAGGATTCAGGAACACAACTTTTTGAAAAAGCTACCGACTCAAGACCTTCTATTGCATTTCCTCCTCCTGTTACTGCTCAATGGGAAGAGCAGGTAATGTATAAAGTTCTATTGCATGTCTTGTATACAAAATGTGCATGGAGCCAGTGAGCAACACACGTGACATGATTACATCATGAGTTTAAATACCTTGTTTTTTACTAATGGTCATAACTGAGTTGTTATCATTGTAGATAAAGCGTTTGTATCTTCTTCTCACTGTAAATGAATCTGCCATGGATGTTCCTAAAAATCTTGAAGCACGAAGGAGGATCACATTCTTCACAAATTCATTGTTCATGAACATGCCACGTGCACCTCAAGTCCGTAAAATGTTATCATTCAGGTATAATGAATAGCTAAATATTGTTTGTTTAGGCCCAAAATCATGCACAAACATACACTCAAAAATGAAGTACAAGAAGTTTTTCCGTTTAAACTCACTCTTAATTAATCTCACTCGATCAATTGGAAAAGACTTACATTAAATACAAAATAAACACTTGCACCTAAAGAAAAGGAAACCATTTAAGCCACCATCCCACCACTTTACTCTCTAACTAAACTAACCATGACCTATTAAAACATTAAAAACATGTGACTACAGTAAACCCTACCGACTGGTAACCCAACTTTATGTCTTATCAATATTAATCCAATAAATATATCTGAAAGTCCATGTACATGGAGGGTACTTGGACCATGGTGCCACCGACAAACCAAACCATATGAAAATTATCTTACTTCTGCAGTTTTTAGGGACTAATCATTAACTTACATACAATAGTCTGATAGTTTTTTAATACGTCAGCTTAAAATAATCATAATCAATTGGAATTGCAGTGTCATGACCCCCTACTATAGTGAAGAGACTGTATATTCAAAAAGTGACCTTGATATGGAAAATGAAGATGGTATATCTATCAAATACTACCTGCGAAAGATTTTCCCAGGTTCCGATAATCTGAATATCACCTCTTTAGAATATGCAACTTCTTCCTTAGCATATATGTATTTATGTGATTTTCCGGGAATGGAAATATGCTTTATCAGATGAATGGGAAAACTTCATGGAACGCATCAACTGTAAGGAAGATGTGGATATTTTTGAAAATGATGAAAACATTTTACAGCTTCGTCATTGGGTCTCCTTAAGAGGACAGACACTCTGCAGAACAAGTGATTCCATACTAACTTATTGTCCAACAATTCACCTACTTTATTTCGTTACTAAATGGATTTTATCTTCCCAGTTAGAGGGATGATGTACTATAGAAGGGCATTGAAGCTTCAGGCATTTCTTGACATGGCCAATGAAAAAGGTAAAGGCAAATTCTTCAGTATTAGATGCATGCATGCAGTTCCTGTAAACTCTAATTTTAGCGACATGTGGATTAATAATAAAAATAATAATAATAATAATAATAATAATAATAATAATATTAATAATAATAATAATAAGAATAATACTAATAATAATAATATTATTAATTGAAATCATTAAAAAACAGCCTTGTGAGTTTAATTCATCTGAAATTGTGTCCTTGCCAACACTTTTTGGTTTTCCAAAAACTCAAATTGGGGTAATGTAGTTCCTGTTTGTTTGGTTATAAGGATAGTAAGTGCTTCTGTCACATTTGAATGTACTCAAGGACCTATGAACTAACTGAGAAAGGCTGGAAACATGTTTTGGCGAAAATCTTGAAATTTTGTCAGCCACAGCCAAGCTTAGTATCAGCAATATCCAATGTAGGTTCTAAGGTTAAGGAAGCATATTAAACTTTAGTTTACTATTGGAGTGAGTTAATTGTATGCAACAAACTTTTTCAATGGTAATTTTATGTCCTAATTCTTTATGTGCAAACCATGCAGAAATATTGGAAGGCTATAAAGCTGTTACCATTCCATCGGAGGAGGAAAAGAAAAATCAGAAGTCCCTGTATGCTCGACTAGAGGCCGTGGCTGATATGAAATTTACTTATGTTGCCACATGCCAAAATTATGGAAACCAAAAGCGTAGTGGCGATCGTCGTGCTACGGATATTTTAAATTTGATGGTTAAGTAAGTATGTTATGGGAGAAAGAGATACTCTCGCATATTTTTGTGATTTAATAATATAACTGCCTCCTCCTCAATTGTTTGTGTACAGCAATCCAGCTCTTCGTGTGGCATACATTGATGAGGTTGAAGAAAGAGGAGCAAAATCACACAAGGCCTACTATTCTGTCTTGATTAAAGCTGCAGATAATCTTGATCAGGTAGCTAATCTTACATTTTTACCTCAAAAAGTTCATGCTTTCTGTTTGATCTCTCTCTTCAAGACCATGATACTGGTCAACTGTTAACTGCATATTGTTCTTGTTAAAAGGAAATTTACAGGATAAAATTACCTGGCTCAGCAAAATTAGGAGAAGGGAAACCTGAGAATCAAAACCATGCTATAGTATTTACAAGAGGGGAAGCTCTTCAGACTATTGACATGAACCAGGTATATTACTATTAGTTATCGTTAGACTCTTCCATTCAACATTTATAGTTTTTGGTTTCATGTTGCAGGACAACTATTTGGAGGAAGCATTTAAAATGCGAAACCTTCTTGAAGAATTTAATGAAGATCATGGAGTGAGGCCCCCAACTATTCTGGGTGTACGTGAACACATCTTTACAGGAAGGTTCGATAGCTGACTTGGCTTTACTTGTCTATTGGGTCTTGAATTTAGACTTGTATCTGATGTCATATTTTCGCTGCAGTGTTTCTTCTTTGGCATGGTTCATGTCAAATCAGGAAACAAGCTTTGTTACCATTGGTCAACGTGTACTTGCAAGGCCATTAAAGTATGTCACTTCTTTACAACCTCATTAAAATGAGCCTACCACTTTTGAAGATGCATTTCCTTGCTCATACTTTGGTGTGTGTTGTTTTGAAAAAGTTGCACAATTTATGCCCCATTAGATGAAGAAGCATGGGAAACATATAACCAGGACATCTAGGATTGTAATTGGTCTAGAGTAATATTTTGAAGTAACGTTTGCTAGTACATAAAATCTGTCATCTTTAGATGCCAATTGTTTTTACATGATATATCATGAATAGAGAAGTATGCTTTTGTTGATCAGACTCAATTATGGCTGGGATAAGACTTGAGAAGCTGCTATATTTGAACCACTTATGCATTCTTTCAGGGTTCGGTTCCACTATGGACACCCAGATGTCTTTGATAGAATTTTTCACATCACACGAGGAGGCATTAGCAAAGCTTCAAAAGGCATTAACCTAAGCGAGGACATCTTTGCAGGTATATCTATTCTCTTTGATGAAGTCTGAACTTGCCATGATTTCTTACTATATATTTGACAACCCTTTTGAAACTCATTTTGATATAGGGTTTAACTCAACATTGAGACGTGGGAATATAACTCACCATGAATACGTACAAGTTGGTAAGGGAAGAGATGTTGGTCTCAACCAAATTTCACTTTTTGAAGCTAAAGTGGCATGTGGTAATGGGGAGCAAACTCTAAGTCGGGATATCTACAGATTAGGCCACCGCTTTGATTTTTTCCGGATGTTATCATGCTACTACACGACTACTGGCTTCTATGTCAGTTCTATGGTAAGCTGTTTAGGTTGATATGTTATGTAGATCTAAAATAATCTACCACCCATTATAATTAATCTGCATGTTTAACCAAATACAATATTTCATTCTTCCTTCCTAACTTGTTCTATATCCGGCATGCTATACCAATATATATTTACCATTTTAAACTAATTTGGTTTCTAGCTTAAAGCATGCTTGTCATCAGAAAGAGGCTATGGTATAGTATATTAACATCATTTAAGAAATATTGACCAGCTTTAACTTGATTATCATATCAGTTGCCAAGATAGTATAAAGACCATTCAGATATATGTATATAAGATTAGGCTGATTATAAAAAGAATAAACTCTCAACAAATACCATTATGGCATATGTGACTTAGATATTAACAAGGAAAGTTCTACAATCACCTTGATTACATTGTTTAGCGCATGTTCTGGTTATACATTCCTTTCTTTTTAATTTAAAATTGAAATTCAATGCTAATATAGTTATTTTAGAAATTAAAAGAGCCAACTAGAATTATGTTAACAGATTTTTAGATGTTGGGTTGGGGCTGACATGGGTTTTGTGTTAATAATACCATCCAGCTGGTGGTCCTTACAGTGTATGCATACTTGTATGGAAGACTATACCTGTCTCTGAGTGGATTAGAGAGAGCAATAATGAAATCAGCTAGAATAAGGGGAGATACTGCTCTGAAATCAGTGATGGCTTCTCAGTCTGTAGTTCAACTGGGTCTTTTAATGGCTTTGCCCATGGTCATGGAGATTGGACTAGAACGTGGTTTCAGAACAGCTGTAGGCGACTTGATCATCATGCAGCTCCAGTTAGCAGCCGTCTTCTTTACATTCTCTCTTGGTACAAAACTACACTATTTTGGACGCACAATTTTGCACGGTGGAGCCAAGTACAGAGCCACGGGGCGTGGTTTTGTTGTGAGACATGAAAAGTTTGCCGAAAACTACAGAATGTATTCAAGGAGTCATTTTACCAAAGCCATGGAGTTATTGATTTTGCTAGTGGTTTATCAAGCATATGGGTCAGCGGCAAGCAATACAGCCTACTTTTTTCTCACGGCTTCCATGTGGTTTTTAGTAGTTTCTTGGTTGTTTGCTCCCTTCCTTTTCAACCCTTCTGGATTTGAGTGGCAGAAGATAGTGGAAGACTGGGAAGATTGGTCAACATGGATCAGCAACCACGGTGGTATTGGTGTTCCGGCTAACAAGAGCTGGGAGTCCTGGTGGGAGGAGGAACACGAGCACCTCCAGTTCACCGGTCCTCTTGGACGTTTGATGGAACTACTTCTTTCTCTCAGATTCTTCTTCTACCAGTACGGGATTGTTTATCAGCTTAGAGTCAGCCAAAGAGATAAAAGCATAATGGTAAGTATTTGAACCCTTGTAAACGGGTTGATTCAGGTTGTTTTTTATCTCAAACAACTCAAATAAAGAAATGATAAAAAAAGGATCTTGTCAAACATCTCTTTTTAATGCATTTCTAATATATTGATTATTATAATGTTTCTTGTTATCATAATTAACTCATTCGCCTTTCATGCCATGTGTACTCAAAAACATTTTTGTTTCAAAATCTAATAAGAATACTTTCTCTTGCAATGATTAACAGATCTATGGTCTATCTTGGCTTGTAATTCTTGCTGTTATAGTCATTTTGAAGGTCTGCTCTAAAACTAAAATCCTTATTGTTTTTATCCTCCTCCTATCACATTGTACCAAGTGGTTTTATGTACTTGCAGATCGTATCAATGGGTCGGAAGAAGTTTAGTGCTGATTTTCAGCTGATGTTCCGACTCCTGAAGCTGTTCCTCTTTGTGGGATTCATTATTACACTTGTAATCCTCTTCCAATTTCTTGGACTTACTGTGAGTGACATTTTTGCGAGCTTACTTGCATTCATGCCGACTGGATGGGCTATCTTGCAGGTACACATGCTGAGTTCCATTTTCCCTTATAACCAAATTCTTCCCAAAATATAAGCACCCATATTTTTCGATATTTTTCGATGTTTTTCGATGCATGATCATTGCTTGATAATAATAATAATAATAATAATAATAATCATATTTAATTTATTGCTATTAACACATAAGAATAAACAAACAAACAAACTTACCCAGTATATTCCCACTTTTCAGTAGAGTCTGGGGGGGAATGATAGACACAAACCTTACCCCTATCCCAGTTGGGATAGAGAGGCTGCTCCAAAGGAGTCCCCAGCTCAAAGTTATCGTTTGAAGTTGATCATCCCAGCATTTTTAACGTTATTTTCACAAAATAAGTAAAATAACGTTAATAAGAATGAATGATCAATATGCAGATAGCACAAGCATTCAAGCCATTAGTTAAGGCATTGGGAATGTGGGCGTCGGTGAAAGCACTGGGGAGAGGATACGAGTATATAATGGGCGTAATGATTTTCACTCCAGTTGCCATACTTGCATGGTTCCCGATGGTATACGACTTCCAAACTAGACTTCTTTTCAACCAGGCTTTTAGCAGAGGGCTACAGATCCAACGTATTTTAGCCGGTGGTAAGAAAAACAAATAGCCATCACTAGTAAGGTAAACATAGTATTCAAAAATAGATCATTCATTTGTTGTTGTTTAAACTGTAGCTTGCAAATATCCATAGTATAAACACCTTTAGTTAACTGGTCTTTCAACCCTCAACTGTCCATAAAAGTTAGTTAATCCAAAAGAGTTTTCAAATACCAAATCCACAACCGTTGTTGATGGAAATTGTCTTACTGAATATCGAGTCGATGTTAGCCTCAAATCCATGATCATCAAACAAATCCAACTCGTTTCTTGGAAAGACATGAGTGGTGTAACCTAACTCCATGCTTAAGCTCCAAGGATGATCTTGTTCAAACTTGAGATCATTGTTTTAAAAACTGAACCAGACCAGTCGGACAGAGAACCGGGGGGTCGGCCGGCCCAAAAACAACATACGAACCGCCCTCAAGCGAACCGGCCGGTTGAGCCGGTTCACTGGTTGGCCCGGGAACCGGTTCACGGATCGAACCGGATTTCAATTTTTTTAACTTTGTTTAAATGTATTTATAACTCTAGATTTTTTTAGGATTTTTTATATATTTATTATGTCATTCGGTTCTTTAATCCGGTTCGACCAGTTACCAGCAAGATGTCCGGTTCGACGTCCGGTCCGGTTTTGAAAATATTGCTTGAGATTTTGCATCTCGAGTATCAACATTTGATCGTCTAGTTTCATTAGCCATTCTGCTCATCTGTTGATGGTGGGGGATCATGTTTTTCATTAGTTGGAGGAGCATTTATGTGTCTATAGTAATTGCTGATATGAAAGTTGGTTATAGCAGATGCTCCTCCATACACTATGGCTGCTAAGTCGTATGCTTTAGCTGCTTCCTCTTGTGTGGCTGAAAAGATAACTATAATTCAAGATCAATCTTATGCTACACTTGGAAATTATTTTATAAATTTGTTTATATATATATATATATATAGGGTGAGGTTATAGTAAAAATGCTTAGATTGGTGAGAAGTGTGAGAAGGATTGCGGTCCATTAGATATATAATTTAATGGTTGAGATCAAAGTTGTATTAAAAAAGTTAGTGGAAGGGTATTTTAGTCATAGACACTTTTGTTGACTTTTTATAATTTTCCCCCCATTTTTTTAAACGGCCATAACTTTTACATACAATATTATTTTTTCAAAAAAATTACACCAAAAAAACGAGCATTTTTTTATCTTTAAAACGAGTATAGTATTGTTATATAAAAAAATTAAAAAAAAATGTTTTTCTCTACCTTTTATATTTGTAATGCGTCATTGTGTCTAATTGTCTATTATTGTGTCTTTTTGTTTGTGAGTGTTTCTTTTTGTCTTCGTAGTGTCTAACTATTTTTTTATAAATTCATGAGCTTTAAAAATAATATTGGTGAAACAACAAAATCACGTACTTTTTATATGTAAATTTTAATGATAAAACAAAACAAATTCATTTAATACAATGACCTGAACGTAAAACACAATGACGCGTAGATTACACAATGACCTTAACATAAAAAAAATAATGACTATTACACAATGGCATTAACGTAAGACACAATGATGCTATATTGCACAATCATCTGAAGATAAAAAACAATGATGAATATATTACACAATGACCTGAACATAACACACAATGTAACGTAAAACATAATGACGCGCAGATTACACAATGACCTTAACGTAAAACAAAATAATGACTATTACACAATGGTCTGAACGTAAGACACAATGATGCTATATTACACAATCATTTAAAGATAAAAAACAATGATGAATATATTACACAATGACCTGAACATAACACACAATGATGATTATATTACACAATGTTCTGATGATAAAACATAATGATGAATATATTACACAATGACATAAACATATTACAATGACGAAAATGTATTTTTCAAAAAATAAAAGCAATTTATGTTTTTTAAAATTATAAGTTTTATAAACATAATGGTAAAATAACACAATTATGTACTTTTAATACATAAAAAATAAATAAGAACAATTTATTTAATAACAAAATAATACAATATGATATAAAAAATAAAACAAAATAATAAAAATATTAAACACAATGACATAAAACATTAAACATAATAACTTGAAGCATTAAACACAATGACCAAAATACCCTTTTTATTAAATTAAAGTAATGCCACTTGTCAAATCCACAATCCTTCTCACCCTTCTCACCAATCTCACCCTTTTTACTTGAACCTAATCCTATATATATATATATATTGGGTAAAGGCGTAAGCTAATATTTTTTATAACAAAAATCCAACAATCATACCCAGAAAAAAATCCAACTTAGAGTAGGGTCTGAGGAGGATGATAGAGACAAACCTTACCTCTATCCTAGTTGGGATAGAGAGGCTGCTCCAAAGGAGTCCCCGGCTTAAAGTAATCGTTTGAGGTTAATCATCCCAACGCTTTTACCGATTATTTTCACAAAATAAGTAAAATAACATTAAAATTAGTGCAATTTTACTCTTGCCCCTTTAGGGCCACACACAAATACATTATATGCGTGCATCGCAAATGGGGTGTTAGCTAAAATTTGTTATGTACAAATTTTTCCACTTTTTAATAAAGAGTTCGAAGTTAATTACTTTCATATGCTTTTAAAACGTGTGAATTGCACATTTAAATAAATAAATTATAAAATTATTTATTTTAAATAGTATTAAAGTTGTTTTATAAAAATATAAAAAATATGACTTATAATGTAATTATATTATTTACCAAATTAAATTAAATTATTGATATTTAATAAAATAAATATGGGAAAAATTAAAATAAAAAAAAAACGAGTCATATAGATATTTAATAGGAGAGAGACTTGGGAAATCAATTTTGAACTTTTGAAGTATTTTAAAAACATAATGTGTTTTTAAAAACTTTTATTTAGAGTTAAATGCGATTTGCAAATATGTAGTTTATTCCCGACAGAAGGTTGTAACACTTCTTTTTTATTTTTGTAATTTGCAACCATATGGTTTTAAAAAACCTGCAAAATGTATTCATTTAGTTAAAATTAACATAACTCTGTTAGTTTATGTTTACGCGGTGTAAATTGTAATTTATTATTTATTATTAAATAAAGTCTTATTTCATTAATCTTTTATAAAATTAACACTTCTTTTTTATTTTTGTAATTTGAACATGGTTTACTATGTATATCGAATGCTTTTACATGTATTTTATTTTTTTCAAATAAGAATGATAAAATGTACGTACCATAAGTTTGCAAGTATATGTATTTGTTGCCCTTAACGCGCCCCTAATCGAGCTTCCCACCTTCTATTGTGATGATGCCTACAAAACCAAAGACCGTAATTTTCTAAATTCTCAAGCTTTACATAAACCATATATTTAAATTACCAAATTTGATCAATGCATATCTCGATCACGTACACCACACATGATATGATATGATGATTTGAATATCATGAGTACAAAAACAAACCTTTAGATACATTTTTTTAACATTATATTATTAAATTAAAAAATGTGTATATATAATATCAATGTTATTAAATAACTATTTATAAGTTTTAGAAAGGATTAAATTTAGTATCTAACTATTAAACTTTAAACTTTATAAAGTAATAACATATAAATTCATAATAAGATACATGATTATTTTTAAAATTTATTTTCAAGCTAATAAACATTATAACACAACATATAGACAATTGTGATATATAATTGTTTAATTAAGATTTAAAGGATATAAACCTTCTTTCAACCATGAAACAAAAAATTATGAAATTATGATCAAAATTTCTTTTAAATTTTATTATTACCATTAAAAAACTAAATACTATCTTAATATGGGTTTGAATAAAATATTTATATTTAAACCCTAAACCATATAATTTTATATTTTAAGCCAATAAATATTTAATTAGGATTTAAGATTTTAAATTCCTATTTAGATAAATCATAACACATTTAAACTTAATAATTTATGTTAAACTTTAAACAAATTAAACATTTTGAAATACGAACATTATTTTTTGACCACGATCAAGGTTGAAAAAGTCGTTAGACGCTCTCTCAGGTCGGGATAGCTCATTTGAGCGAGTAATCGGGCATTATTCGGCCCTAGGCGGGAGTACTCATGTAATACTTATGAACTACTCGGTTTCGGAACAACTCCTTGGAGCGAGTACTCGGCCTTGGAGACCGACTTTTGCAACAGTGACCACAATCATGATTATTATGATCAACCATTATTTATTTAGGCTTTAAATATCTATTTAATTAAATGCTAACTTTTATAAACACAACTACAATTTTATGATTAACGATTGACATGTAATTAACTTTATATTGGCAAAAACTCATTTCGAACAAAATAAATGAAGATGGTTTATAAACATCCAAATATTCAATCCAAACTCAAACTCTACGATCTTGTAGTTAAACTAAGAACTCATTTGAACAATAGCAAACTCCCTTAGAATACAAACATTGAATTATAAATCTTGATTGCAATTGTGTTTGGATACCAGTAGAATTACAACTTATGAGCTATTATGCAAAGCTATCTCACTCATAAATTGTGAGTTCTCAATATCCTCTCTTTCATTTATTTTAAACTTTAGGGTGAAACATGTTTGCATATGAACTTTATCTTCAACTATTATCCATGTGTACTTAGCTTAACGGTCTTAAAAGTAGCAAACCTTGGCTATGAACTTGCATTAATAACAACTTAACTATTTAGTAGCAATGATAGATCTATTGGTCTAACTTATCCCACCATTGTTTGATTTACTCTGTGATGGAGGCCCGTGATGATTGTTTACTACTCTGACATTGTTAGAAATACTAGCTTAGTCAAACTTAACCTTTGAGCTTAATAATCTACTTGTACATGCTTGTTCATTATGTTTTGATCATTATCCTTAGTTATCACATGTGACAACTTATCTATTATCAAACTATTTTTGGGTGTGTGCTTAATCTATGAAAGGTCACCAACTTTTTAGTTGACCTTAATTTTTAACATGTTTTAGGTGGAAACACTAACTAGGCTTGGCTGACAATTCATATAAGAGTTTGGACCTAGTTATTAAAGTTTAGTTAGCTAATTTACTGTATTTTGAATTTATGATTTAATGAATGGGAATTCTATTATGGTGGAATGTAATTAATGTAATGTTGTAATATTTACAATATAGTATCTTATGCTTTTAAACAATCTACACTTGATAACGCCCCGATGATTCGACCATTGGTAGGGGTGTTATAATATCTTCTCTACGACACTTCTCTTAAGCTCGTTGTAGCAGAAAACCCCTTTGCAAACATCCAAGAAATTCAAAACATACTCGCGACCATTCAAGGAACTATGCACCATTCAAACGACTCAATTCGAAATGATTAAAGGTAGCAATCAACTTCAATACATTTGGTTTAACAGGAGAAACAAAAGCCCTATAATTTTGGGCGTTTATGATTTGTAATTCGATCAAATCCGATCATGTTATTCGTTAGGGTACGTTGTTAGGGTTTTTGGGCAAGTTCAAGATATAAGATAAATCAATTTCGTTTTCATGATTCTCAGCTAACCACACTCTCATCAAAATGGTAAGACGCCAGGTGAGGGTTGTGGCCTGGGTTCGAAACCCGGCTAGGCCGGTTTCGAGGCCCCTTTTGTTATTTTTCTATTTTCATTATTTAACACTTTATTTTAAATCCAAAAATTCTAATAAAATTCTCTAAATTCTAAAATATTTTTTATAATATTATGTAAAAAGTTTATATTTTTTCAGAATATAATTTATTTATTTTGCTATTTAATTGTATTTAAATAGTTTTAGATAGATTGAAAATACGTAACCTTTTTCTAAAAATTCTATAAAAATTCCAGAAATCTTAAAATATATTTAAAAAACATTGTATTTTTTTTAAATTTCAGAATATAAATTTTATAAAATTAAATATTTCGTTGTTTAAATCATTTTCAAATGCAAAGAAAATTTATATAAATCTTATTAAAAAATTCAGAATATTATTTTGGATCAGTTTATTAAAAGCAGAAACAATCTCATTTAAATAAAAGATGTATAACCTTAATTTTGTTAAACTTTAATATTAAACTTTATATAAGTAATGTTAAGAATAATTTCAAATAAAATTATTAATTATGATTTTCAACATTTTTATTAACATTATTTAAGAAAAACATTAAGCTCTATGATTTTTAGTTTTTTACATTTATAAATTATAACTTATTATTTGAGTTTTAAAACATTAAGGACAATCAAATTTAAATAAATTTTTAGATGTTGGAGGAAAAAAACATTTTTGAAAACTTAGAAAGTTGTTTATAGGTTATCAACACCGTGTTGATATGGTGGAAAATGAAACCTAAAACAATCTAGATGACGTCTCAAATGGAAGAATGATGACTACATATGAAGGAGACGCATCTTGAATGGAATGTCAGATGTTATTTTTGATGTGTATCAAATAGTGGATTCTGCTAAGTAACCGTCAGATTCTTTAGAATCTAAATACATGACAGAAGATGCTTCAAGTAAAAAATTCTTGTCAACAACTTCATTAATTACAAGATGTAAGATTTTAGGCTGGTAATGAAACGATACAATGAATTGCTACATATATTAAGTCAATTCTCAAAAGATGAGTGAGGATGGATGATTATATATCTATTTCTAGTGTCATTGACAAAGTTCCCATCATCTTTGAAGATTTTTAAGCATACTCTTAAGGATCAAAAGAATTTGTCTATTTTTAATAAAAGCTACAAGCTTTCTATTCTACGTTTTGTCATACAATGAACCCAAATAGGCAAACATATAACTACTTATCAACCAAGCTAAAAGATGACTTATAATATATATTTCAACAATAACACAATTTCATAATCAATAAAATGCTTACCAGAACAAGCTTAAAAGCAGATATTCGATACCCAAATCCGGATGAAGCTGCTGCTTTAATGCTCTCAAAACCATTGCTCGTGTTAAAAAATTTCGAAGATACGAATGAATGCTAGATTTTTTATTTTATTTTATTTTTTTTTTAAATTTGGTTTCCAGACACAAGTTGACTCATCAAGTCCACAGCTTCTTGCACCTTTTGTTTTCCTGAAACTCTACATACCAGATCACTCCATGTATCTTCACCTGGAACACATCCATCAACAACCATCTCATCAAGAACAAGATTTACCTTGTAAAGATCACGCTTTTTACAAAAAACCGGAAGAAGAGACTCAAAAGTCTCATAATCAACACAAAGTCCCTTATCCCTCATGCTTCTGTACAACTGGAATGCTCGGTTTGCATCATTAGCACGACAAAGACCTCTAATTACAGTATTATGAATCTTAACATGAAGACTCCAAGTTACTCGCGTTATATGAGTTCTCTCAAAAACCATTTCATCAAGAAAGTTTGCAGCTTCATGAAACCTCTGACTGTCACAAAACAAGTCAATGATTTTCCAATACAACCCTGCATCTGGTTTCAATCCTTGAAGCTTCATCCTGTCAAAGATTGTTAAAGCTTCTAGAAGCTTCTTTTCTTTGCATAATCCATGAAGTAAGGCGCTGTATGTTACCATATTCGGCTTATGGTGTTTACCAACCATTGTCTCCAAAAGTTGAATAGCCTCAGAACTACGCGTGCATTTGCATAGACCGTGTATAAGCGAGCTGTAAGTATACACATTAGGAGTAATCTTTTTATCCTCCATTTCTTGAAGCAATTTCATAGCATCATCAAGATTATTTGATTCACATAACCCGTGAATCAAACTCGTGTAGGTAACAACACTCGCTGCACAACCTTGTATCTCCATTTCTTTCAGAAGCTCTTTGGCTTCTTTAATCTTCCCTAATCTACACAAACCGTTGATTAGAGTTCCATATGTGTATGCATCTGGTGTACAGCCATGGTTAGACATGTCACGAAAGATTCGGATTGCCGAATCCATGGTTTTACTATTCTTACAAAGGGCTTTGATCAAGACATTAAGTGAAGGCACATTGGGTTGGAAACCTGTCTGTCTCATATACCTGTAAAACTTAAAAGCTACCTTTAGTTGGTTTTCATCAACAAGAATGGAGAAAACTGTAACATAGGATCTTAATGTCGGTTCACAATCATATTCCTTCATCTTTTGGAAGATCCTCATCATGTCGCGAGGCTTATGCACCCGTCCATATGCTCTGCATAGAGATAAAAGTATATCTTCGGTTACTTCACAGTCATCTTTTCTCATTCTTTCAATGAGATCCTCTGCTCTTTTAAACTGATTTGCTGATAACAACTTTGAAATGATGAGCCCGTAAGTCTTGTGGTCATGCCGGAAGCCATTAGCATACTCTGCTGAAGCAGAATCAAATACAATAACAGCTTTCTCCACATTACTTTCGGCTTTGATCAACTGTTCAACTAGAGCTGTAGTTACCTGCTTTGGCCAATTGATGATCGATTTGCGCTTCATCAACATACCACAAACCTGTTTACAGATTAGTTAAGCACTTCAGACTACATATTTCATTTATTTAAATCTTTAAAATTACACATTCATACCAAAACACAAGTTATTTCCATATAATGTCCGATCAATGTTCAGGTAAGACGAGCGCTTCTAAAAACATTAATTTTCCCATAATTTAGGCGGACCCAGATCAAAATTCAAACAATTTGGCGCAAAATGGACTATATGGGACGGTATAATTTCTTTCAGGCATTTTATCAAACAGGTTGTGAGCATATTATCAATTTATCAAACAATCATCCTGAGAAGGGACACCATTGACGAGCTATTACCTTGGTGATATCAGCAGAATTATCAATCTGAAAAGGAGTTACTATTGCTGATGATTGTTGTTACCGGCGATGATTGGTACCTTGTAGAAAAGATTAAAGAAAACATAACATTCATTCAGCGACTGCGTACATACCCAAATCAACGAGTGCCCTTCAACACCAGCAGTTTCAATCCCCAGACGAGAATAAGAAAAGCCAGATATGAGATTCGACGGTAATGGTGGTTCAATGTGGGTGGCGTGGGCAGAGGCGGAGTTTCGTAATTTGAGATTAGAGTAAATTACCAATACCTTCTTTACGGTTTCTTGGTCCTAGGTTTCATAAATTAATTATAGAGTAAATTACTGATTATGTCCTTGAAAAATATAGCAATTTGCTGGTTTCGTCCTTTGACTTCGAAAATTAAGGTGTCCTTATTTTGAAAATTTTGCACTAGTTATGTCCTTTGTCACTAACCCCGTTAACTTATTCCGTTAAAACCCCCATGTGCCAGTCACTTGAGGGGTAAAATGGTCAAATCACACCCTTCTTCCATCCACCACCGTCACCACCACCGTGATTACGAATCTTTAACCCTCGACCACCTTGCACATGACTTCAAATTGTATACTTGGTTCCTGTGAATCTTTAACCCTCGACCGACTGGCACGTGAATCAGCAAAACTTGAAAAAAGGTACCGATTCAATGTATTCTGATGTTGTTTCACATGTATTTAACCATGATTATAGTCTCAAAGTTCAAAATTGCTAAAAGGGTTTCAATTTCTTTGCTTTACCGAATCAAGAAATTTTGAAGAAATGAGTTGTCTTGCTACCTTTTCTTTCAGAAATTGAACTGGGTATCGTTTATTTTGAGCTTTAGGGTTCGTATTTAGTGTGAAAATGGCGGTTGTGACAGATTCAACCCAGTAACCGGTTGGTTCCACTGCGGCGTTTGCTCCCGGAGATCGGGGTAAGAACTGGTACTCCTATGCCTTCTCAACCCAGTAGCCAGTTGTTCAGGGAAATCATACCACTGATTTGGGGTTGATACCACCGGACTTGATACCACAACGACTGTGAACGGAGACGGTGGTGGTAGTGGTGGTGGAGTGACGGAGACAGCAGAGAGCGAACCATAAAAACCTTGGCTTTGTTTATTCGGTCTGGTCACGCTGGTGGTGACGGTGGTGGATGGAGGATCGAGGGTGTATGTGGAAACCCTAAGGTAAGGAAGAAGAAGGGTGTGATTTGACCATTTTACCCCTCATGTGACTGGCATATGGGGGTTTTAATGGAATAAGTTAACGGGGTTAGTGACAAAGGACAAAACCAGTGCAAAATTTTCAAAATAAGGACACCCCTAGTAATTTTCAAAGTCAAAGAACGAAACCAGCAAATTGCTATATTTTTCAAGGACATAATCAGTAATTTACTCTTAACTATATAGTCCCAAACTTTAAAAATTTGTAACACATATAGTCCATAGGTTACCAGATTGTCCTCTCATAATTGACCAAATTGCCCTCACATAATCACTATATGTGTTATAAATGTTTAAAATTGGGACAATATTGGTAATTTATAAATTTAGAGACCAAAAGTGAAATAATAGAAAATCACAATAATATACTCTTTGAGATTATGATGATTTTAATTTTATAATTTATTTATACGAATACTACATAAACTATAACCAGATGCTAGTCTGCTACATCTTCACGCATTGCTGCATACATCTAATACCTTTATAATGTATTTGTAAAACGGACCGGACGTCTTACTGGTTACTGGTCAGACCGATCGAATTAGTTGGACCAGATTCAAGAACTGAAAGACATAATAAATATATAAAAATTCCAAAAAAATTATAAAATTATGAACATACTTAAATAAACATAATTAATGTTCAAACAAAGATAATCATGATAGAAAAAATACAATGTTTGATTTTAATGTTTCATTCCTTGGATTTTTAGTTTAAAAAAACTTGAAATCTGGTCCGACCGGTAAAACTACTCAATCGTCCAGTTCCTTTAATTAGATTTAGGATTCATCATTATTTTTTATTTATATTTCATTAGCTTGATTAACACATCTATAAATGTATGAGTCAATTTTACTACTTGAACTAATTGTAGCAATATTAAACCCTAAAATATTTTTAGAGAGTAAAACGGTAGTTAAAAATTTATAATATCATATCAAATAAATAACTTTAATTGTATTTTACCATTAGAGTTAAAAGAAGAATAAAAAACTACGAAAGAACCCAAACTTATAAACTCGCTTCAAACCTCTAAAAAGCTTGATTCGCTCATGCCATTAGCCCCGTTTTTATTCATCATGTATCTGGAGAGGATCAATCAAAGTTGTTTACAGCATGGTTTAAAACCGTGAAACTGATCTTTCGTTTGGTTTTGCGATAAATCTTTACTTTAAATGTTCAGTCAATCGGTTTTAAATCTTTCAAACCACAACAAACGGTTTTCATTTATGATTTATCCAAAAAATAAGTGAACTAATTACGAGGTAAGAGATAGAGAACGAACCACTTTTTTCTGCGCATGTATGATAAAATTCAAATGTGTGCTCTGAAGACGTATTAACCAGAACCCTGCTTCAGTAGAACATGGTTAACTGGTCTTTATGTATCCTCCTGAAAAAAGCTTAGCAATATTAAAGTACTATCTCTCAAATGAGGATGATGATTATGTGTGCTTTTAGGTGATGGAGCTTGAGCTTTACCTCTTCATGCTCGAAATTCGAAAATAATTCGTCTTAAAGAATAATCACAATGTAATCACATTTGAACATGCTTCGAGTTTTTTTTAATAACATGCTTGGCGCTTTAATACAATAATAATTAAAAAAAATGGTTTATTGTATAATGATACAACTTAATTTAATTTAATCAGGAAAAAAAACTCATGCTGACCGGCAGTAACCGTCAAAGATTGGCGCCAAAGTAAATTCATCAACTTATTATTTATATTTCGATCAAATTAAAAAAAAAAACAAAAGAAAAAAAAATCGTTAACATTTTGGCGCCATTTCAAGATACCGTTAAAGATTCATCATCACATGACCCTTTTCAAATAACTGCCAATAACCGTCAACTGTCACCATACCATACCTATAAATACAATATTCATACTCTTCATCTTTTCTTTACGCCCAATTTCCAATTTTCAACCGGAAGAAATGGTGACCAAAGGCAGTAACAATATTGCAGATGGTCCCAACCCTAACCCACCACCACCACCGTCTCCGCCACCAGGTTCCGCAGGCACGAAACGACCCATGATGCCGAAGGAGAAGTCCGTCATATGCCCGGTTTGCAACCGAAACATGTACCACGAAAAGGCTCTAAACGGGCACATTCGTTGGCATACTGCTCAAGAAAGAGAGGCTGCCGGTTTAGGAACAGCGCGATCACTTGCGTCGACGGTTGTTGTGGAAGAACAAGACGCGCCCAAACGGGCTAAGGTCCCGGATCTTAACCGGTCGCCGCCACCGGAGGATGAAGAACCATGATGTTTTCTTGCCGGAGAAGGTGTGTGCATGCATGGTATATGTTGGGAGTCGATTAATAATACATATTGCTAATGGCAAACTAGTAATAATAAAGAATACATTTGTGCCATGTAATATGTAATATTTATATATTTTTATCTCAGCATGGATATTAATTATTGCATGAATTTGTTTTTCAAATGGTTTGTAGAATGTGATGGCCTTGAAAATAAAAATGAAATTGGTTTTAATTTTAATTTTAATTTTAATTATATCTACATGTCGTTATATTTTGTTCTTGCATGCAACATAAATAATATGTACACATTTAAAAGATGACATTGAATGTCGCATATTAGATTTATTTTTTTTAGAATGATGATACGGTAACTTTTTTGTTAAACTTTGATGGTTCACAACTTGAAACTTAAAAAAAATAATTAAATAAAAAATTATATGTTAATTATATAATTAAGTGTTTCTTGATTGCCTTAAGATGATTTTTTTTGTTCAAAGCGGCCCAGGTGATTCCCCTTTGCTCGCATTTCTGCTGTAAATTATTATAATTTGTGTAATTTATGAAAAAAAAAATATTATGTTGTTTATTTTTAATGACTCAAAATGCTTCTATATATTTTAATGTTTTTCATCTTGTAAACTACATATTTTTAAAATGGATATTGCACGGATCACCCACGTTTTTTTAATTTATTTATTTATTATAATAATAATAATAATAATAATAATAATTATTATTATTATTATTATTATTATTATTATTATTATTATTTATTTATTATTATTATGTTTCTGGGTTTTATAAATTATCGTACCTATCCTGTTTTTTTTATTATTAGCGATTGCCATATATTAAGTTATTATTATTATTTTCCCGGCAAATATATTAAGTTAATATTTTTAAAAAGAAATATATTAAGTTATTAAAAACATTATTTTACGTAAAAGTTCTGTCCGTATCAATACCCCTGGTCCACTACTAGGATTTTAGGGCTGATGATGGGCTGGGCCCATTTTCTAGTACAAATAAATAAGACTTCAAATCTTCAACTTTTCGAGCCCGTGTGGCCGTGTCAAGTCAAACACGGCGAGCAAATGAGAAATGGCAAAATTTACGGGATGTCTTTTTATTTTTTTATTTAATGTGGTCGAATAAGAAATAAACTTTTATTTTTTATTTAATGTGCTAAGAAATAAATAATTATAAAACTTCTGATTCAAAAGTCAGCACATCAGAATCTCTCTTCTCTGCTTGCTTATTTTCAAATTTCAGGTAATATATAATAGTTTCATTTTATCTTTTGTTTTTGTTTATTATCTTAATTATTAAATATAACATTTTACAGCAATTATAAATTTGAAAAGATAATTTAGATGTTTTTAGCAAATATGCAATTTTTTTGTGGAAAAGAGTTTAAATAATTTGGCATGAAAATTAAGTTATGCATACACTAAGTTAGAAACCTAAGTACAATACGAAATAAAAGATTGAAATTAAATGTTTTATAAATTTGTATATATGAAAAGACATTTGTTTCAATGGTACCAATGTGTGTTAAAGATGTCCTAGCTAAAATAGGATGAGGGCTCTTTTCTCATATTGAACAAAGGTGGAAAAAATTTGCAGTTCAAAAAAAATTGTATATATTTCCTATGATTGCTTGCAACACACAAATAAAGCAATTAATCTTTACTTAATTGTGTAGTGATGGGTAAGGAATAATTACTACCATCTTTCTGATGCCCATTACTCCATTAGTATAAATGTGTAATAATCATTGTATTTTATTCTTAAAATTAAACTTCATATGCTTCTCAAGAAATGAAAAAAAAAAGGAGAACCAATAAAATTAAACATGTGTTTTATGCCAAAAAAATATATAGAAAAATCGTTTCCTTGTGCGAAAACAAATTATTTTTACATAATTTCGTAACTTTTTTTAGCATATAAACAAATGTAGAAGCCATATTAACATAAGTATACAATATAAAAAAAATAAATAAATGCTAAAGTGCATTTATTTTTATTACATCATAAATGAATATTTTTTATTAGAGCGACCAATCGACCATTACATGTGTTTAGACTCAAAAGTTGAAAAAAACTTGTTAAAATGAATTTTTTATATGAAAACTTATGGATACCTCTTTGTCAGTTTTTAAAGTTTCCTTTTGAACAATACACATGCACACACGACATATGTATGCATATATTAAAATAACAATTTATAACCACAAGTTTAAATAACATAATAGTAACTTCCTCTAAATAAATCACTAGGTGTATATATATATATATTATATAAGTAATTGTATGTATAATTGAATTTCTTTTCATTAATTTTTTAATAGAAAGCTTCTCTTTTGGTCACGTATATAGCCGCGTATAAAACCTATACGACACGTATTTGACCTACGTCTCGTATAGGTTCCCAATCATTGTCAATGACAAATTCTGACACCTAATAATTGCCTTCTATACATCTCGTATAGACCTAATACGAGGCGTCTAGAGAATGTGAGGTGGGTGTGTGAATAACACAACCCTTTTTTATCTATGTTTCTGCACAATTTTGATGTAAATTTAAACCAATTTCTCTTGATAGTGATAATATAATTTCTTTTTTTTTTATAAGTTCTTTAAGTATTAGGTTTACAAATAAATGGTTAAATTAAACTAAATAAATTCCTTATCATAAAAAGGCTAAAAAAGATCATGAGTCATTAGATCGTTAATTAATGGCTATGATTAAACCAAGTTGTTGAAGATTATTTTAGTAATGACCAATTTTATTGAAATTTTATTAAGCTTCACCACTTTCTTTAAACGTTCATAACTTTACATACGGCGCTATTTTTTATTGTTATTTGACATAAAAATTATTTCGTGAAAATGAACATTTTTTTTATCTTCAAATGAGTATAGTGTTTTTGTAGAAAAAATTTTGGTTTTTCAATTGATTGCGTCTTTTATACAGGTTATTTGTGACTTTGTACATGTCACTGTGTCTTTTGTGTTTTTTCCCCATGTTGTGTTTTCCTAAGCAATTCAAGACACGATGATGTTGCAGAATACATAACATCAAGCAAGGATGACACAATAACGAATATGAATAATACAATGAATTTTAAAAAAGACTCAGTAACCAGTAAAAAAGACACAATTACTTGGAGTTTTTTTCCAAATAGGTGTAGTTGAAAAAAGTATTTACCAAAAAGATGTTGAAAACTTATATACCAAAATATGTGTATTTCTTTATTTCATTACTTTTAATTAATCTAAAAAGAAAAACAATTATAAAGAAAAACACCCATTTTGATAAATAAGTTTTCAAATACACCTATTTGGTAAATATTTTTTTCAACCACACTAGTTTGGAAAAAAAAACTCCAATTACTTGTAAGAAAACACAAAAAAATGATTATACACAAACGTTTAAGAAAGATATAATGACGAAAATTAGACACAATAAACTGAAAAAAATTCATTTTTTGTAATAACATTATACTCATATTAAAGATAAAAAATGTTCATTTTTAATATATATATATATATATATATATTAAAATAATAATATATGTAAAAGTTACGAAAGTTTATAAAATATGAGGAGAAAGTGGTCATGACTAAATTACTATTCAACAACTTTTCTTTCTAAAATATGGAATTTATCTATCAAATTTGATCTCATGATCCAATGAGCAATAATTCTTTTTAGACTTTTTTGGATAATGAAACTATTTAGTTGAATCAATCCTACAAATAAATATGTTTAAATTATTTTTCTTTCTCTTTAAAAGCTCTTCGACCTTGGAAACTAAATTTTCTATTTATGATTTTGTTGCCTGTATTTTTTAAAACCGAGTTAAAAAAAGGAACTTGTTTATCGCATAGGAACAAAAGGTTATTCTATTTCCATTACTACATGTGCTTAAAAACAAGAATCAAAATCTATCTTTTTGCTTTAATCTCTATCTATTGTAGTATTTTTTTTCAGTGACGAAACTTAAATGTTTTGAACAGAAACAAGAATATACGGGACAAAAAATACATGTTAATTTTTAAAATAATGGACGAAACCAATATTTTTAATAAAAAATAGTCTTTCAGCCAAACAATTAACACCATAGACGAAAAACATGGGAGCGGTCACCCCTGGCCTTATAAAAGCTCGTCCATGGTTTGTTTTAGAGGTTTCTGACGAAAAGTGCTTAAATACAAGAATCAAAATCATCGTTTTGCTTTAATCTCTATCTCATATAATATTTGTGTCAATGGCGTAGCTTACATGTTTTGAAGAGGGGCAAAACTACTATAGTAGACCAACAATACATGATAATTTTTTAAAACAAGGAAGAGTGAAACCAATATTTTTAACAAAATTTAGCCAAAAAATTAATACTACGAACAGAAAAACAGGAGAAGAGTCACCCCGGGTCCTATAAAAGCTTCGTCCATTATTTGTGTTAAGTTCCAAACTAAAAAGATGTATATACATCATTTTAGGATAGGACTGCCACTAGTCTATGCTGTTCTTAATAAACCATGATTGTCAATTTTTTTAAAAGATAATAATATTTCTTAATTTATTTATGAGCAGTTGAATATATCACTTTAACTAAAGAACTAATATATTCTTCAAAAGTTACATCTTTCTGAAAAAACTAATGGATATCTTTATTGGACACAAAATTCGCAGATACAAAAACGAATGGATTATCCAGCAAACTTAGCTTAGTGGTTAAAACAAGTCCCTTTCTTCTTAAAAATCAGGGTTCAAGTCATACTGGTGACACTTTAATGAATATCAGGTAAGATGATGAACCTTGAGCTTAATCTCGGGTTCTGAACCAATTAGAGGTGAGGGTTTACCTATTCAACAGGGTTTCCGCGCATTAGGGGGATTTGGTCTCTTGGTCGGCGATCGAGAAATCAATCTTAATTAACAACCGTCAGGATAACTAAAGGTATCACGACGGGACTTTCTGCTGTTCAGAAAAAGCAAAATGTTTCTCTTTCTTGTAGACATTAAAACAATTAAAGTATATTATAATTAAAAAAGTTAGATGGTGGACGCCGCGTTAATATGCTTAATTACGTATCGAAAAGTCAACTATCATAAATCTTAATCAAGTCAGTCAACTATCATAACCCTTAATTATTAATTAAGCAGAGAAGCACATCTACGACTTCTAAATCTTTGTTAATAATAACTCGTGAGATGCCCTCACGATGCGACGAAAAACGAAAGATTTAAGTCATTGATTTTTTATTGTAAAAAGTTTAAACCAAGTCATGTTTTATTAAATCAACTATTTTAATTTAATTTAAATAAATATTTTGATTAAAGTTATAATTTAAAAGTCCAAATATTACATACCATATGTAATAAAAATGTTAAAAAAGTAATTCATTTGATTTGATAAGGTTTTCTTTTATAATTATTTTATGACACTTTATTTATTAATTTATAGATCAATATAAAACAAACTAAGAAGTTAAAAAAACCTTTCATTTATAATCTTAAAGTTTTTAAAAATGTACTTCATGTTATAAAAGTTGCATAACTTTTAATTTTAATATATTTTGACAAATGGTTATTCTATGCTTATTAAGTACTAGGTTATAGGTCCATGTAATACACGATTTACGAAAAAAATGTGATTTTATAATTATGTCTTTATAAATTTTCATAATTAAAATAATTTTATTATATCTTTTTAAATTTACATGATTATATTAATACTAATAATATTAGTTATACCTTTTTTATATAGAAAAACTTTAAAAATAAAAATTTATAAAAAAAGTTCTTATAACAAATATATATATATATATATATATATATATAACATTAAACATAGATGTACATTTACACATGTTAAATATTTGTATTTTAAAATTATTTGTTTAAAATAACATAATACATATTTTTTAAATACATTTTTAAAAAATTAAAGAATTGATTCTTACTGACTGGGTTTTATCATTACAAAGATCAAAACTCACACCGAGTTGATAGAGATGTGTATTTTCTTAAAGGAACATTTGAACATAGTGGAGCAAATTTATGATGTTACATGTCTCGAAGATGAAATTTAACTTGCAATAAAAGTACACTTGTAGTTTTTTATAAAGAGCATTTTGTATGGGATAATATTAAAAAAATGCATTTGTGTTTATTTTTGTAAATTTTTTAAATTGGTAACTGGAAATAAAATTAACTCAGAACCGGTTTGAAATTGGCTAGACCCGATTCTACCAGGTCTAGTATTTCAAATTTGAATCCGGTCTCGGCTCCTACATGTATTACCCTCTTAACTGTGTTAGCCCTATAAACCGGTTCTGGTTCCCTAAAAATAACCAATTTGTACATTTTAAATTCTATCCATACAAACAAATACAACTAATATAATATAATTAAGAATTTTTGTAGGTGTTAAAATCAACGACAATAATTATTCACTTGAAAAATGCTTGATGATTTCAATTTAATTTGAAAACAATGGGACTTTTAAATACATATGTAGTTCTCACAAACTTGGAGATAGGCATAATGACTAGGATCAATTAGATGCATATCAGCATATATGCTAATTGAATTTAAATGATATAAAACAAATGATAATTGTAAACATAATAATCATTTAAGAATCAATATTGGTTAAAAAAATATTTTTATAAGTTTAAAAGATATAAAATAATTTCTCATAATTATAAAGAAAATTACTTTTATACACTTTAAATTTTAACAAGTAAAGTACCGAGATAGTTCATGTGGTTTGCTAGTATTTCACTCTTGGTTTTAAACATTTGTAATACATATAGTCCTTATGTGGGAGTAATTTGGTCAATTATGTGAGATTTTTTTGGTGACATAAGGATTATATATGTTACAAATGTCTAAAGTTTAAGATCATATGTTTAATTTATAAAACCTAAGAAACAATAATAAAATATTAACAAACCACATAAATCAAAATAATTTATTCTTATATAACTATAAATAGTTTTTTTTTTTAGTTTTGTAAAACTTAACGAGCAAGAGCGACCAACTCTCTCGATTGACCTGCATGATATTGGCCGTCGTTAATCCCGTCAAAGACGGCGTTAAATCGGTAACTACCACATTTATGGGATCAAAAAGAGAAAAAAATATATATATTAAAATTAAAAAATGAATAAAGCAACAAGAAAAGTCGAGTTATTTAGTAAGTGACAACTTGTCACGCATGTGGTGGCGTGGTGCTATAAGCAGCCGTACATATTGTGACGTCTTCTTTTTGTTTACGTGAAATTAAATATTTTAAAATATGCATGTATGTAAAGGGTGACTACACATGGGTGCTTACGGTACGGTTTCAAACCGTTCAAATCATTAATCGTTTCGGTGTCACGGTTGTTTTTTTTCAAACATTCAGTCAGTCTTTTCAAAAGTTTAAAACCGTAATAAACGGTTTGGTTTGCGGTTTTTATAACAAAAGCCGGTCGTAAAAAACCGGATTACCGGACCAGACCGTATATGTGTGTGCAGGCGTATATATAAATATAGATATACGTATATACACATAGATATATCGATATATATGTATAGATGTTTATATATGTGTGTGCACATATTTAGTTCTTGATTTATTTGAGATTTAAAAAAAAATACATATGGACTTAGTGTAAATAGTCTGTGTTGAGCAATAAAAGTTTGATTTGATTCGATTTTATTTTTAACGGGATCAGAATCTCAAACCGTAAACCAAACCGGAACCAAACCGTTAATAACGGTTCGGTTTGGTTCGGTTTTATTTTGAATTGTTCGATTTTTGTTTTCATTGTTCAAAAACCGTTGTTAACGGTTCGGTTAGGGTTCCACTTAAAATCGTAAAATCTGGACCGCGAACTGCATACAAAATGTCACACAAGTTATAGGGACGACAAAACATGTATATTCTTGTAATACACTTACACTTTAATCAATAAACATGTTGTTTTGGATATATTTTAAAATAAAACTCAATAGGAACAACTATGCCTAACAATATTAACTCATAACAAGATAAATGCAAAAATTGTGTAAATAATTATTGTATTTTGGGTTGAAATGAGTAACCATATAATATAAAATCATAACTTCAAATGGGTTGAGATGACTAACACCTTAACACAACGCATGTTAAGATGGATAACTTAAAAATTATGTGAATATAATAGATTTAAACGGATAAGAATAATCTGTATTAAATTTGATTAGAAAATCACTAAAAATTATCCAATTAAACAATTTGTTTAGTTACAATTCACTTATAACTTGAACAAAATTGAAGTTTTTTAAATGATCCTTTTAAACCCAAACTGATTTTCCTTAAAACTCATCCTAACCTGCACCCATCCTGGCCCGCATCAGTTCTGAGCCGCTACCTAACACAACCAAACCTTCCTATTTTATCAGGCATAAGAACAACTTTAGATATATTGTATTTTTATTATGTTTTTATATATGAACTTAAGTTTGTTTGCTTTTTTTAACATGGTCCGACCCGATTCAACCTAACCCGATCTGAATAAAGAGAAACAAAATTATTATATAGCGATCCTCAAATTACCATAAAAAATTTTCGCCCCCCATGAAAAAAATTTCTGGGTCCGCCACTGGTTAGACGTTTGTAAATTTCGATCGAATAGGCATAGTTGGACGATCGTAAACGATTTACCATTAGACGTATGTAAAGTATGGTCGGACTCTCGAGCAAATATAGTCGAACGCTTGTAAAGTTCGGTCTGATGCCTGTAAAGTATGATTAAACGTTCGTGTAAGTGCAATCGACACACGTAGATAATGATCAGTAAGTTGTGTAAGTATAGACACCAAAACCTACGTATACGTGAACAATTTGTAGAAAAATAGTTTAATAAATAATTTTGCTTTATTTGATTAATCATGTAATTGTTGAATTTTTACTTTGATTAATTAATATGTTGTGTTCCTATCCTCAATTATAATCAACTCATGATGTAACAAATTATATCATGTTTGAATTTGCCTACCAATAGAGCTTAATCGAATCCGTTTCACGAACATTCATGAACCGCTCGGCGAGAAGTTCGATTATGTTCATTTGTTCAATAAACAAAGGAAGATGAACAAGAAATTTCGTTCCTTTAGATAAATGAACAAACATGAACAGAGTTCGTGTTCGTTCATTAGCGTTCGTGAACGTTCAATAATGTGTTCATTTACGTTTGTTTATGTTCATTTATTATATTTATTCATTAATTGTATTGTGTATTCTTAAATTAATTATTTTTGGTTTAATATCATAATATTGAAGTTATTTTTAGTTTGATACTATAATATTTAACTTAAAATTTATACAAACAATTATCTCTAATGCTTTAAGAAAATTGATTTTTATAATTTAAATAATATGTTTTCGTTTGCGTTTGTGAACAAAATCAATTCCTTAACGAACGAACACGAACAAAAATTTTCGTTCGGTTAGTGTTTATAAACTATTCGTGAACAAGTTAAAAATTAAATAAGCGTTCGTTTCATTTACAACCCTGCCTATTATAGCAAAAATACAATCACTAGTTCAAATTAGTTGTTAAAAGCAAATAAATTCATATCTTTTTTTACTAGCAAATGACACGAGTCATCTTAAGTGACTTCCAAATAACCAGAAATATGTAAAAACATGTGAGAGTCTTGATCAATTTGAAAGATCATTTAATAAACAATTAACTCCACATCGATTATATTGATAAATTACTATTTATTTTTTTGAAATCAAATTAAATTAAAATTAAATTGTCGTATGACCTCACCATCAAATATAGTGGCTGGCTTTCAAATATAGTGGTTGGCTGGTCGGAGCTTTCACCATCAAATTAAATTGTCGTATGACTTCACCATCAAATAAGTATAACTAGTATAGATGCTCGGTGCGTTACAGTCAAAAAAACTTTTATATATCATGCGACAAAAATACAGTTGTTATGGTAAATTAAATTGTGTATGGTTTTTTATACCAAAACAACAATTATAATGCATGTGAGGAAGGACTTGCAAAAAAAAATACACTTCACACTCCACATCACTTTATTTTTAATAATAAACTAACCTTTATGATCCCTATAACACGCCAAACATTGTGTTGCGAAACAACAATTTGTATCATCAAGGTGCGATGAATAAAGATCATCTATTACTTGCATTAGCAACAAATACTAACCCATTGCAAATAATACTCACCAAACATCACGTCTCTTCAAATGATATTTGTGGACACACACATCATAATTATCTTATAACCAAAAGAAATGCATATTTAGTTGCTTAAAATACCTTTTAACTTTTTAACATTTGCAACTTCATATGCAAATTCTAAATCATAGTATATAATATGAACAAACTATAAAATTTTTAAAATTTCATAATTGTATTTGATTCTTATTATTGATATCATTAACAAAACTTAATCTATCTATAAGGAAACAAAGGGTCGTTCACAATCTTGAAGTTTCTGGTTCATCATGACCCTCATAGACACAAATAAAAGTTTCATACAGCCCCAGACATGAAAACTTGATCCTAATTCGACTGAAATTTAATCTTCTAACAAATTGTTTGCTTTAATAGCAGCAAAATTAGCCATTTATTCAAAATCCTAAATCTTCATACCATTAAAGCCAATCTGATCTTCTGATTTTATTGGTGGGTTTTTTTACACAATCTTCATCATATTCCATTGATGGCTTTTAACATGTTTTAAACATATTCAAGCAATTATGCCAAAAAAAAATAATCCAAAACGCCATTAAGATCAAATGAGTATGGGTTAATATTACTCAAAACTAATTATTATTCCCTATAGAATGAAAAATATTTTTAATTAATGAAATTGAGAGAATATAAAGTTGTATACCCTGAACCGTCCTTCTTTATTCATGTGGAACTCCTCATGTGTTAACTTTTAAAAACAATCTTAGTTGTAAAGGTCTATGTAGTTTCGATTGGGAAGAGTTTGTTGATAGATTAAAAGAAGATGACGGAAATTGTTAGAATATTTGGTGGTGTTCCTAACAGCGACGGAGCTTGAAGGCTCGGATAGGGGGGCGAAAAATTACCGAAGCCAGAATACATGTTAATTTTTTTACGCGAGGGGGGGTGAAACCTCTATTTTTAACTAAAAATTAACCTTTCGGCCAAAAAATTAACGCTACGGACGAAAAAACAGAGCGCCCCCTGGACCTATATAAGCTTCGTCATTGGTTCCTAATAATCAGTTTCGATTATGGTGACGGAAATCGGACACATATGCCTTAAAATATAGAATATGCAATTAAACGGAAGAACCAGGAAGAAAGAAATTGTTGATTTGTGGTGGATATGGTTCTTGCAAACAATAGATATAATTAAATAGATCGAAAACCAGTAAAGACGTTGAGAGAAGGTGACGAAAGAAACGGTTTTGGTTTCGATAGTACATCAAAAGCAAAGGTATTTGACGGAAGATGGAAGCAAACAGTTGATGGAAACGATTGAGAAATGATGGCAAGAAACATAAGTTATTTAACAGAAACGAATATGGACATAAATAGCACGCTAAATAATATAAAGATAATGTTGGAATAAATGAATTGTTGTTAACTCGTCTTTATTATAAAAAAACAAATAATTTCGATAAAATTAAACCAAATCTTTGTTTTTTATAACATTTACTAGTCTACTACTCGTGTGAACACACGAATTAAATATAAAATATTAAACAATTAATAATAAAAATTTAAAAATAATAAATGATGATATTTTTATATAAAATGATTAAATTATGTATTAATAATTACTTTAGATGATAAAACAATAATCAAAATTTTTAATAAAATTAGTAATATCTTTAACATTCTTGATTTGTGAGATATTTGAACTACCTAAAGTTAAAAATCTAATTAGTTAATTTTCTATCAAAAATTAACTATTTTAAACTAAGATGAGAAGGTAATATTTTTGTATGCAATCAAGGACTTAGAATATTTTGAAAGCATCAGTCTTTGTGATCTTACAAATATTAATAAAATTGAGTGTTTTATGATGTTTTTTCACTTTAAATGAAGTTGATAATTAACTACGTTATTATGTTAGTTGTGACATCGAAAAAAATTTGTCAACTATAAACATTTTTAAGTGCTTGTACATAATGTTTTAATATTTTAATCATGATGATTTAAACTTGATTTGTGAGATATTTGAACTACCTAAAGTTAAAAATCTAATTAGTTAATTTTCTATCAAAATTTAACTATTTTAAAGTAAGATGAGAAGGTAATATTTTTGTAATTATTAAAGTTAAAGAACATAATTTGAAATTACCGTTGAACATACAAGACAAAAAAAAACTGTAACTTTTATCATCATTTTTTACGCATGATGATTTAAACTTGATTTGTGAGATATTTGAACTACCTAAAGTTAAAAATCTAATTAGTTAATTTTCTATCAAAAATTAACTATTTTAAAGTAAGATGAGAAGGTATTATTTTTGTAATTATTAAAGTTAAAGAACATAATTTGAAATTAATGTTAAACATACAAGACAAAAAAAACTGTAACTTTTATCATCGTTTACATATTTTTCTGCTTATATTTTATTTTTTAGTAATATTTTGTTTAAGATTTTTTTGTAAAACTATTATTTTGTGAAAATAACAAATTGAAATATTTCTTATTTTTTAAAAAATTTGATATTTATGAAAAAATATATTTTATAAACTTTTTAAAATATATTTTATAATAAAATGATTCGATTTAAATATATAAAAACTATTTTTAAATTTGCAAAATATAAATAATATCATTAGTTATTATTATTATTATAATTATTTAATAAGATAGAAAATATAATTTATTTAATAGGAGAGATAATATAATGTATTTAATAAGAGATAATTAAATAAGTGTATAAAAGTTTGACAAGTGGCATTATGACTTTAAAATGTGACAAGTGGCAAATAAACATTTTTGTTTATTAGAATACATAGATTATATGTGTATAAAAATATATTCTTTTATATACGTGTATGTGTTAATTTACAATCATTTAAGATTCTTAATTATAAGTTTATGTTACACTGTCAACATTCATTTAATATAAAGACAAAATACATTGGTGTCAAAACTTAAATGAAAAAGAATTTGGACAAACACATAAAAAAATAGCTTTATATATGTATGATAAAGATCATTAAAAAAACAAAGATTTAGGTTGATTTTAGTTGAGTTATTTGGGTTTACACAATTAAAATGAGTAATTATAATATGCAAATCCTAGTATTTAATTACGTAAATTAAAGCTTGTTAGTGTTAATTTCTTGTAATTGGAATTTGTTGATACCTTAATATATGAATATAACTAGTGGCGAAGCTTGAGCATACTGAGAGGGGGCCGGAAGTTTACGGGGCCGAGAATACATGATAAAATTTTAAAGCGAGAGGGTTGAAACCACTATTTCTAGCTAAAAATAACATTTCGGTCGAAATATTAACATTACGAACGGAAAAAGACGAGGGAGCAACCTTTGAAAAGTTTCGCCATTGAATATAACTCTAAAAATAATTTGTCCAAATAAGTTTGCCTATGAATAATAATAATTCTGCAAATTAAATGATTCTTGGACAATGTTTGTATAACTCCAATTTGAGAGTGAGACAGTGATAACTGAACATCGTGCTCTCATCAGAGTGTCAAGAATGTTAGAAGTTGGTTTTTAAAATACTAACAAATCTATTTTATTTTAAACTACATTCAAATAGAAAATTTATTGTCTGAATTTGAACACATGATCTATGATCTATCTAAGAAGCAGTATCTCTGACAAATAAGTTGCTCCCACACTAACAAATGTTGAAAGCGATTTGACTATTTAGCACCAATTTCAAGCTGAATGAAAAATAAGAGGGTTTTTGTTTTTATTCAGACGTTTAACCAAACGTTATTAACTGTTTCAGCACTAAATCATTCAGACCCTCTTAATCATTCAGACCCTCTTAATTATTCAGACATCTTAATCATTCAGCATTTAATGGTTCAAAAACTACCAAACGAGTGAACGACCCCTAAGTACTTGTGTATCTCACATATCACAATTTAATAAGCATCGATTTTTTACTTTTTTTTTGTTATTTTATTAATGCATGTTCAATTTTTCTTCTTATATAAAACTTAGTTTTTATTTTTATTTTTATTTTTATACGTTTATTTTTTAATGTTTTCTTATTTGAACCATAAAACAGCTTGATTCTAACCTACTAACGTTATTCTAAAAAAAAATTATTCACGGTAAAAAATTGCATGCCAACACGAATAGTTGATCATTTATTTAACTAAATACTTCTAACCTAATGGTTACTCTAACTTTTATATATATGAAAGGTATCATGTTTGAATTCAGGTTGAAACATATTTGCTGAGTCGAGATCAATAGATTTACCCAGTTACGGTAGACTCGGGTATGCGTCACAAAACGCAAAATTCGATAAAATGTTGAAATCACATCATAGGTGTCGTTCTAGGTCGTTAAAAAAATTGATTATATATTTTATTAATTGCCAAAAGACATTACAGTATAACGCCATCCTGGTGAGACTCTGGAACTATAAGGTCCTAGTTCAAATCACATAAATAGTTTTTCTCAAATTATTAAGTTTTCTTTTAAAACTGGTGTTTTGATAGTAGATATTATCGGCTAGTAACACCGGTGACACGATTATACTTTATTAATTCGTCTCGAATCCAAGTTAATCGTTTAAAAAATATTTTATTAAGTCAACGACGAATTCAATGCAAACATTCAACGTCACTATGACACCCGTTTTCATCTTAATACTTTGTACGGTCTAAATCTGACACAATGATAGATTAAAATATTAAATTAAACCAAATATTAAAATTAAACCAAATATTAAATTAAACCAAAATATTAAATATTAAAATATTAAATTAAATTAAATCAAAATTTTAAAATATTAAATTAATTAAACCAAATGGGAGCTAACTAATCTTCATGGACTTGGTTAGGGGTGATCACGGTTCAGCTTCAAACCGCGAAACCGTTCAGACCGGTCATCGGTTTGGTTTCACGGTCGGTTTCTTCTTAAAACATTTGATCGGTCGGTTTTCAAAACTTGAAACCGTAGTGAACGATTTGGTTTACGGATTTTACTGAAAACTAGTCGTTAAAAACCGAACCGGACCGTGATATATAGGTTTGTGTGTATGTAATGTATACACAAACATTAGTTAGATAGTTAGATAGATAGATAGATATATAGATAGATAGATAGATAAGTTTGATGATTTAGACGTTATTTAACAAAAAGTAAATCAATTTGGGATCACAATGTAAGTATTTCGTCTCAAATTATAGAATAGTTTGATTTTTATTTATAACGAGTCAAAAGCCTAAACCTAAAATACCCAAATCGTTAACCAAACCTAAACCAAACTGTTATTAGCGGTTCAGTTTGGTTTGGTTTGGTTTTTATTTTAAACGGTTTGGTATTAGTTTTCGTTATTCAAAAACATGTATTAACGGTTTCGTTTATGGATCCGCTCAAAATCCGTAACAACCGGACCATGAACACCCCTAGACTTGGTTATGTCTAAATAAAGTGTATAGCCACCTCTTTCTCGACTTCCTCACATAAATATTTGTATATCTTATCTTATTTTAATTAAATTTTTATTTTTATTTTTTTATCCTATCTCTTATTAAATATTAATAATTTTCTAAAACTTGAAAAATAATATGATTACGTTATAAATCAATTCATTATTTTTTATAAAACATCTTTAGAAATATATAGTATGTTATTTTAAACAAATCATTTTAAAATTCAAATATTTCATAGGTTTTATTGTTTTAACCTTATATATATATATATATATATCTATAGTACTATATAATACATATTAGAAGGACACAATGGTCTTTTACCAAAAACTCTTAAAATTAAGAGTTTTACAACTCTTATAACATGAAGTACAACTTACAAAACTTTAAAACCATAAACAAAGTTTTTTTTACTTTAAGTTTTTTTTAAAACCATAAACAAACTTTAAAGAGTCATAGAATAACTATAAAAAAACCATATCAAATCGAATGAATCACTTCTTAACATTTTTGTCACATTTGTCATACCATATTTGACATTTTAAATTGTGACTTTTATCATAATAGTTTTTTTATAATTAAATATTAAATTAAATTAAATTAAAAGAGTTGATTTTATGAAAATGTGATGGTTTATGCTTTTTATGAGCCAAAATCAACAACTTAAATATTTTGTTTTCCATCGCATCACGCGTGCATCTTACTATTATATATATATATATATATATAGTATACATAATATATATTTTTTAGATATTTAATACTATAATATAGGTGTTAGATGATATATATATATAAAGAGAGATGATCGAATGTTAACCCACTCTTATTGCGCTAACCCGTATAACTCTGCCAAGATCAATCTAAATCTTTGTTTTCTTTTTTTAAATATCATTATTATGCATAAACAATACTTTCTTCTTTTATGTGTATGTGTAAATTTATCACCATTTAAGATTTAAAAACATTGTAAGTTTTGGTTATATTAACAAGTAATGTAACCAAAACTTACAATGCTTTTAAATTTTAAACCGATGACAAATTTACACATACACATAAAAAAGTAAAGTATTGTTTATATATAATAATGATATTTAAAAAAAGAAAACAAAGATTTGGATCGATGTTAGCGGAGTTATACGAGTTACCGCAATAAGAGTGGGTTAACAAAAGAACTATCCCACATATATATATACCACAAGCTTTTTGAATAGCCCTAGAGGCGGTTACAAATTGTTTTGAATAACTCTTAAACCCTATCTGAATCATTGATTTGAAATCTTGAAAATAAATATAATTCATATTAAGTCACATCAAATTTGATTTATTTATCCAAAACCAATTTTTTGTTTAAATTTAATTTAATGTGAGCGCAAAGTAATAAGACGTAGTTATTCGGTTATTAAAATAAGAAATAGTTAACAATTGAACAATTCCCTACATATATATATATATATATATATATGTAGGGAATTGTTCTATATATATATATATATATATATATATATATATATATATAGAAGGATTATTGTATTCTTTGAAAACCCTATGTCAAAGAAAAAACATTAAACTCTATATTGGTCATTGATTTGAATTTTGAAAATAAATATATGATTCATATTAATTAATGTAAATGTGGCTCATATTAATTACATTAATTTAAAAAGAAGAAAAAACTTACACCTTTAGATTTAGTTTAATATGGGCCCATGGTAGCAAGATGTAGTTATTCGATTATTACAATAAGTAAGAGTTAACAATTAATCATATTATATATATATATATATATATATATATATATATATATATATATAAAGTTATTTCATATTTCCTACAATATTAATTGATAATTAACATTGATTTTAATTATGTTCCAATTAAGATGGTGTTACGAGTAGGACCAATGCAACACACACCTAAGTCTGTTCACAAACTGTTCGGTTCGTTTACAAGCCTACTTTCAAACATCTTATTTTTTTGTTAAAAATTAAACCTTAGATCTCACCGGGCATGTGTTCGTTGAATGTTTGGTTTGTTTACAGCCCTACATTCGATTGTACACCAATTGCAATGTCACTTACTTTATCGATTTGTAGAACCTACTTAATTTTGTTTATTTCTATCAAAAAAATGGACATTAGGGCAGATCTAAGAATGAATTTAATTATTAATCTTAGATGGAAATTTATTTTAATTTTTTTTACGACAAACGTACACAAACCTACTAATTTGATTCCTAAGCTACATGAATAAACATGTGTGATGTGTTACCATGTTGACTTTGTACGAGTATTCACCTATATTGAATTATTATTGGACTAAAATCGATTAAAGATAAATTATAAGAATTAAAAATTCATTAACATGAAGTTTAGGGGTTAAACTGAAGTATTTGCCCGTACGGTAGTTGTAGACCTTAAGTACAACTATTGACTTTGAAACCATCAATTACGTAAGATCAATTTGGTTATTCGATCAACCTTTTGTCCTTTTTTTTATCAAGAGACTGGTTATTTACGCCATTCTTTTATAATTCTAACACCTCCACCGATTATATACGTCTCGTATAGATATATACGTGGCGTATAGTCTCATGTATAGGTCTATACTATTAGTATAGGTCCCAAATCATTGACACTGACACCAAATGATTGGTCGCGTATAGAGCCGTGACCTACACGACGCGTATGGGTTTATACGTTTTGTATAAGCCCCTAATCATTGACACTGACAAATTCTGACACATAATGATTGCCCTTATATACGCCTCGTTATACTAGGCGTATAGGGCGTGTGGTGTGTGAGGGTGAGTGTGTGAATAACACAACCCTTTAATAAACATCTTTTCATTTACCTGCTTGATGCCTCCTTTTTAAGGTTTTTACCTTAGGTTTTAGGTTTTTACTGGACAGATGTAAAACATACGCCCCCTAGATTCGTGAGAATCACATGAAATAGGTAAACTCTCGCCTCCTTATTATGGATGAAACTGGGATAAACCATAAGCTAACTATTCACCTAGTGACTAGTGTCCTTCAAACTTGTTCACATATGGATTCGAACTCATGACATCTACCATGAAAGGTGAGAGCCCCGACTATTGGGCTAAGTTTTCAGAACGAGAAGAAGTTTTTTCTAATTGTAGGTTTTTTCATTGACAGGATATTATTTGCCAAAATGATCACGGGTGACCGTCTTTTTTTGTTTAAAAAAGCATCTATTCATTTATTGGTACATTTTTTAAATAGTTTCATGGGTGTAGTTGTTGGACCTAAAAACTATTTTTCTACCGACAAATCCCCGTTTTCCGATCTAAAAGAAAATCAAAACTCAAGTTCATTTTCCGTTTAACCGGAACAATCTCTCCGGCCATGTGTTTGGTCAGTGATGCCCGGAATATTCCTTTGCAAAAAGTCAACTCTCAAAACCCTCCATTTTGCCTATAAATAACCACAAATGCAACCATTATAAGCACACCTACTTCTTAATCACCTTTTTCTTTCTTATCTTATCATATTTTCATCACTTCTCATTATTCAATACTTTTGTAGATCAAGAAGCTAGCAACAATGGCTTCCTCCACCACCACCACCGTCACCGTCACCGCCACCACCACCGCCACCTTCTCTCTGCCCGTGGATTCAGAGAACAAAGCCACAAAGATGAAAATCTTCTCCTTCCAAAAACCACACATGCGAGCTTTCCATCTTTCATGGCTCTCATTCTGCACTTGTGTCATCTCCACCTTCGCGGCTGCACCACTCGTCCCCATCATCCGGGACAACCTCAACCTCACCCGCTCCGACATCTCAAACGCCGGAATCGCCTCCGTCTCCGGCAGCATCCTCTCACGCCTCGTCATGGGCGTGCTGTGTGACCTCATCGGTCCAAGATACGGTTGCTCCATCATCAATATGCTGGCTGCACCCGTTGTTTTCAGTTTCTCATTTGTGGCTGACGCCGGTGGCTACGTGGCGGTCCGGTTCATGATCGGGTTCTCATTGGCTACGTTTGTGTCGTGCCAGTACTGGACCAGTGTGATGTTTAATGGGAAGATTATAGGGATGGTTAATGGGGTGTCGGCCGGGTGGGGTGACGCCGGAGGTGGTCTGACCCAGCTGCTGATGCCGGTGCTGTTTCATTTCATGAGTCAGGTGCTTAAAACGACGCCGTTTACGGCTTGGAGGATTGCTTTCTTTGTTCCTGGTTGGTTTCATTTGATCGTTGGTGTTGTTGTGTTAATCTATGGCCAAGATTTGCCCGATGGAAACTTTGCTCAACTTCGAAAAGATGGGCAGGCTTCAAAGGATAAATTCTCTAAGGTCTTCATTACTCTATTAATTAGTTTAACTTCAGTTATTTGATTATATACTCGAACAAATATACTGATGGAACTTGAACGCTTTAAAAGGGTCAGAAATTTACGTAAATCATAAGACATGTAAATTTTTTAAAACAATGGGACGAAACCAATACTTAAAATAAAAAATTACTTTTTGGTCAAAAAATTAAAACTATAGACGGAAAAAAGAAAAGGGAGGTCATCCCGGCCTATATTAATTAAGCTTCGGCCATGTATATATGTACACATTTTTGCCTAAAAATAGAAAAACATATATTTTTGTAATGTATTTTTTTATTGGATTTTGTTACTGTATATTTGTTTTTTACTAGATCTTGTTTTTTTTACTGTTTTTTATGTTTTTGATTGAACAAGATTGTGTTTTTGTTGGATCATCCCTATGCTTATAATCTTAAAACATGCAACTAATATTTTTAAATAGATCTTATTACTGAAGGATTATATAATCTACTGCAGGTGTTCCGAAATGTGGTCAGAAATTATAGGACATGGGTGTTTTTCTTGATTTATGGATATTCAATGGGTGTGCAGCTTTGCTTAAATAATGTCATCTCTGAGTATTTCTATGATAGGTAGCTAAACAAACTTTCTTTTAATTGAATCCATATATCTATGTTAATAAAATCCGTATCTGAATCCGAAATCAAAATATCCAAAAATACGACAAAAGCTACAATATCTGAAATTTTGGATATCCGAAAATTCGAATATGGATACCCGTTTAGAAAAATTTTGAATAATTCAGATATCCGAAATATATTTATTTTCTGCATAATTTTTCGAATACTCGGATAATTTTTTTTGGATGTTTCGATATTTTTCGGATATGATATCCGTTTTGAAAAATTTTTGAATAATTCAAATCACCGAATATCCGAAAATGAGACCTCTACATATATCATCCCTAATTCATAGTTTGTTTATTTATTTAATTATTTATTTTTCTGGGAATACCTAGTTAACAATTGGTTTCATTTCGGTGATGATCAATAGGTTTAGCTTAAAGCTACACACAGCCGGAGTGGTTGCAGCCAGTTTTGGAGTGGCTAACTTCATGACCCGACCATTTGGTGGGTTCCTATCCGATCTATCGGCTCGTAAGTTCGGTATGAGGGGCAGATTATGGACATTATGGATCACACAAACCCTAGGAGGAGTTTTTTGCATATGTTTAGGCCAAGCCGATTCATTACCACTCGCAATATTATCAATGATGTTAATGGCCACCGGAGCGCAAGCCGCTTGCGGCGCGACGTACGGAATTATTCCGTTCGTGTCGCGCCGCTCTCTTGGCATTCTTTCCGGTTTAACCGGTGCCGGTGGCAATGTTGGCGGTGGGTTGACCCAGCTTCTGTTTTTCTCCGGTGCAAGGTTCTCGACGGCGATGGGGTTAACGTGGATGGGCGTTATGACGGTGGTTTTAACGGTTCCGGTGGTGGTTATCCACTTCCCGCAGTGGGGAAGTATGTTTTTTCCGGCGTCAAAAAACCAGAAATACAATGAAGAGTATTACTATATGTCAGAGTATATTGAGGAGGAAAGAGAGATGGGGATGCACATTGGGAGCATGAAGTTCGCGGAGAATAGCCGGGCGGAGCGCGGGAAGAGAACGGTGGTTGCGGTGACGGAATCTTCGCCGGAATCCATGGTAAACCACCATGTTTGAGCGATCGGAAGATGAATAAAGAAAGAAGTTAAAGAAATAATAATATAAAAAAACAAGTGGTAGTATAGGCTGTTGTACATATTGTGCCGTACATCCTGGAGTTTTTGCTTTTCAAGAGGGATTCATGATTCATGATGTTTTGTACAAGTAATTATTATATAGGAAATCGAATTTAAACAACTCAAACTTTTATGAGTTGGTTGTTACTACTTTTAACTATGAAAATTTTTAATAATGGTTCTTACTTTTGTACTATTTACATCTTGTGTACCTCCGATAAAAATACTTCACGTCGTTAAATATTTGTATAATTTACCTTGAAACGTTGCTACAAATGTCGAAACGGTTCTCCAATCGAGTGTATAAACTTTCAATTGATCAAGGAAACTATCAATAGGGAAATTTGTAGTAACATTTCAAGATAAGTTATACATAGTTCGACTTATATTCTCATTCTAATTAAAAGCTCTAAAACATCCATTTAAAATTCGAAAAAAGTTAACAACGTTAAGTTTCTTTTTAACAAAGGTCTACCAGAGGAAAATCGTATGAAAGTAGAGATCGTTATTAGACTGTGGGGTGTGCCCGATGGGTGGGGGCGTGAACGGGCGTGTGATGGCGTGGAACACCGGCCCCCATGGGCTTGGCCCCCTTGGGCGTGGCCACATCCACGCCTCTTTTCCTCCTTGTCGACCGTTGCAGCATACTCATTTCAATCGTTGTGTTATTTGATCGTTGCTAACATAAAAAAATTACCTATATAAACCACATTCAACAACAAAAAAACTCTCACTCTAAATTTCAAAGTACTACTTTTTTATCAAAAAAATACTTTCCATAGGTCCCAACCAAACACCAAACCAATACTACAACCTAAGCACCCCACCTAACCGAAACCCGAACACCCCACATCCGAATTGGTTCTTCAACCATTCTCCAAATGAATCTTTTTTTTTATTCAAATTGTTGTTGCCCGCATTTTGAATCGAGTCCACAACAAGGGTTTTACATTTCACTGAATATGGTTCTAGTCAACTATCACACGGGTTTGCTCAACTATCTCACGATGAAGTTGTACTCGAGATTCAACCCTCTACCGATGCCGGTCCAATCACACAACCAACACAAAGGCGTAAACACAAAAAAAAAAACAAGTTGAGATACCAAACCCGTTGTGGTAGCTCCAACCCGTCCCGAAAAATGGACATAGGAGGAGGAGTTTGCACTTTCAAAAGTTTGGGTCGATGTGTCGGAAAACCCAATTGTTGGTAATTACTTTCTTTTTATAATTTAAATATTGTTAATTTATTTGTTTAAAATTGTTAATATTTTTTTATATATTGTTTATAGGTAAAAAATTAAAAAGAACCGAACTTCTGGAGTAAAGTCCGAAGTCATTTTCTCCAAGCCATGGGTAGTGGGGAGTATCGTACAACCGATATAATCTCTAGAAAATGGCGGGACATTAACCGAAAGGTTAAAAGGTTAAATATGATTTATTCCCAAAAATCACTGCAAGAAAAATTAGCAATAGCGGCGACAAAAATCGCCGCTAAAGGTCCAGAAAATCGCCGCTAAAGGTATTTGCGGCGACAAATCGCCGCTAAAGGGTCGCCGCTATTAAATTGTCGGTAATGGTCGATAATCGCCGTTGTTGACCGTGTCGCCGCTGTTGACCTGGTCGCCGCTAATGCTCAAAATCGCCGCTAAAGGTGTCTTTTAAATCGCCACTAATGCTCAATGTTTAACCTATCTGATGCACTTTTAGTGGCGACAAAAATCGCCACTAAAGGTGGCTATCGCCGCTATTGCTACTGAAACCTTTCAAAAGGTGCTGTTTCAATATTTGCGTTTCCTGGTTTTGCACCACCTAAATATACAGAAACTAGAAGTAGCATTCAAACCATTCAAATAAGTACTTAAAAATTCAAATTATGATTACAATACGCATAAAACAAATAATCCATAGTTTTCTTTCTAGTTTATAACACGGAGAATTAAGTACATCCACTAAGATCATTTGTCGGCTTTATCCGAATCATCTTCATCATCTGTGTTCTCTTTCTTGTTTTTTAAATCAATGAAGTGGTTGAGTTGTTCCATAAAGCCTGGATCTTTAAACAAACATGCAATTTGATCCTATAAAAGAAATTATAGCTTAAGTTAAACCAAAGTCGATTTAAATGAGTCAACATGAAACTTTAGAACAAAAAAAGAAAAAAAATACCTTTAGAGATCAGGTATTGTGCAAACCAGTAAATTCTATATTTATTTTGCACCTAGAACATAAGATGACAAAAGTGGTTGAAACGGAACTTGACCAAAACAATGGTCAAACAAGCTTAGTTTTCTAATGTTAGCCTGCACTCATTTAATTTGGCATAAAAGAGAAGTAGGCAACTCACTATAGAAACATGGGGCATTGATCCTGATGTTGCAGTTCCATTAGGCCTCACAGGAACAGGAAGTTTTCCATTGCTCGTCTGCAACAAATTTTTATAAAATATGAAAAAGATAAAATCCCAATAAATGCAAAGGAATTTGGGTATGACTTTAGTAGCAATATATAATTCATTTAGAAGCAGAAGTTTGTTACACTCCCATTTGATGCTTTGTGTGTGCATGTGAATCTTGTAGCTAAAGTTTTGAAATTTTACAATAAGAAGACGGATTGCTTGTTGAACTCACATTAACATTTGTAATGTACTGACAAACTGCACATTTAACTGATGGGGCACCATATGGATACATCAGCATTGTTCTGCAATGTCCACAATTTACTTGAGCAAGCTGATTGGAAACTGTCAAACCAAAATAACAAGAAATGATCTTACTTATCATATAATTATTAATATTAAAGCATTCTCCTTAGCATTGATATAACAGACATTATAAAATGCAATAAACAAAACCACATTAATAATATTAATAATATATAAATGAATATACCTCATACCTCAACTCCACGTTTTAAGTCACCTGAGTTACAAGAAAACATTTAGCGCTATACCCATGTTAGAAATTAACAAACAAACAGAGTTAAGATTTTGTTCTTACACAAGAAGTTAGAACAAACTCCTTTAACTTCTTCCCCTTAGTCATTCGTGTAGACAAGTCTTTTCACACATAGAGATGTTACACATCTTCCTGTAAATCAATGTCAACACTTCTGTTTAGTTGAAAATGCGACAAAGCAAAGCATAAAGTCAATGACAATGCTAACCATGAAAAATAGAAAATTGTATTTCGGGTTCATTCATGTTAACCCGAATTGCAAATATATTATAAACACATACAAGCATACCTAGAGCTCAAAACAATAACTCAATGACAATGCTAACCATGAAAAATAGAAAATAAACAAAATTTAGAGATAAAAATGACCTGGAGAGATAGTCCATAGCCTCTGCCAATTAAACCGATGCAACAAAATCTTTGAATCCTTTGTGACCATAGCCAGCAAATCTTTCTCTGGGTTCCATTCAGCTATTTTAATCTTCGCATTTTGAATATAATTTCTTCAGATTATGGAGGAGGGAAATAAAATAGTATAATCTAGATTCCTTTGACTAAAATTATCAATGTTAAACTTAAAAGTATTTCAATTTGGGAAAAAAAATTAAAAAAGAAATCCACAACTACCAACATCCACCTCTCACACACATAAACACACAAATTTTAGGTTTTCATCATCTGCAAATCCTTCTAGTTTCTACACTCGAACTCAATTAATCTTCTAATATTCAAAATCATGATGAAACAACTTTCTTTGGTAAATGTATACAAATTTGAACTTCCTGATTGATTATGGCGAATAACAGGACAATTTCACATTTAAAAAATTTTTAAAAATGTTAAAATGATTAAAAATAGAAAATTTGTGACCTGTGAGGCTACTGCTTGTCGAATTGAAGCTGAAATGGAACAATTCTTGAAACGTCTTCTTCATCTACCCACAAGCAAGAAGAAACGAGTTTGATCTTAAACATAAAAAGTAGATTTTCCCATGACTCTATGAGCATTGAGCTATTATAAAATTAGGTTCAAGAAAATGAATATAAATTGTCTCAAACATCTTAATCGAAAACACACCAACAGACAAGAGAAATAAGTACATTTGTCAAAGACCAAAAGAAATAACATATAGCACCATACTTTATCGATCTCCCCGGGGTACGCAGACGGCAAGGGAAGGCTAAGAGAGGCTGATGCAACAGGTCAGAGCAGTGGAGATCCAGATCTTGTGCGACGGCGTTCAGAGCTATGTCGTTCGCAGACGGAGGGAGTAGCAGGGGCGGCAGCGGCGGCGTTGAGAGGGCCGGCAGGGACGGCCGGATCTTGTGAGACGATAGGGGGCGGCGGCAGCTGAGTGAGAGAGAGAGAGAGAGTTGTGGTGAGGTTTCAAGATCGGGAAGGACGAAGGAGGGTGAGAATGGGGGTGTAGGCCGATCGGGAGGGAAATGTGGTAAAGGAGGGAAAGAAGCCGCCCTTTTTTTCACCTTTAGTGGCGACGGTCGCCGCTATTTCCGTCGCCGCTATTGCTAACTTGCCCGGGGGAGCCAGTTGTCGCCGCTATTGGCGTTGTCGCCGCTAAAGGTGTCGCCGCTATTGCACCTTTTTCTTGTAGTGAATGGCAAACTCGCCGGAGCGGCCAAAGCGACGCAATGATCGAGAGTGAAGCGGTCGATCAATTCTGGCAAGAGTTTAACACCGCTTTCACGCTTAAATGGAGTTGGGAGATTATGAGGAAATGTCCTAACTGGGTTAGAATCCCAACTGTTCAACCCTCAGCCTTAAAACGATCAAAAGCATCGTCTACCGATAGCCTCTGCTCGTCGGATGCTCGAGTTCAAATAAATCTAAACGAGCTCGATGAAGAAGAAGAAGACGAGATAGAGGATTTGACCCGTCCGATTGGGAGAGATAGTGCAAAGGCCGACCAAGCAAGGGCGAGACGTGACTCTTCATCTCAAACGACCCCTGATTATAAAAGGAATGTAAAACTTATCTCAACGAATCGGTGACTTTAATGAATTAAAACGGGAACGTCAACGGTTGGTAGAGTTACAGCTTTCATTCACCAACACTGATCACTTAACCGGGATCGACCGTGAAATTGCCGAGCGAGAGAAGGAAAAAAAGCGAAATAAATATTGAGATAATTAGTTTTTTTTATTAATTCGTAATGTTTATTTATAATTTTATTTATTTTTTTAATTTATGATTAATTATATTTACTTATTTAATTTTAAAAAATGATGACGTGGAGTGGTTGGACCAATGGACATTTTCATCACTTTTGGTAAAGTGTGTGGTTGTAGTGGGTGCCTACGTGACACATATATGAAGTGTTGGACCAGAAGTCATACCTCATGGTCTTAAGGATTTTCGTAGTTGGTGCTTAAAAAATTACAATAGTTGAAGCAAACACTAAGCAAATGAAGAAGCACTTTTTTTATGATTTCTCTCTAACAAATTATCTATATAAATTACAATGTTTCATATTCTAGATTTCTCCTCCTTTATTTGTTTTTTTAACCTATTAAACCTACAACCTAAACTCAATTGAAAAAAATAATAAAAGAAACTTAAAATAAGCGCTTAAAGAAATTTGAGGCTTAAAGCAATTATTTAAGGTGGCATATATGAGGACACCCTGCATTTTAATTTGTAGACAACTTGACATCCGCTATTTGACATAGGGGAAACAAACAATGGTATCTCATCTTATTGTTGGTGTAATCCCTGAGGTATCTCGAGCACATGAGTACCGATCTAAATGTCCAAGAGAAGATTAAGTCTTCTATGAGGATAATGATAGAATTAGCCTAAAAGATAATTATTATGTTTATGTATTTTGATTTGTAATTCAAAATTGCGAAACATAAGGAAGTTAGATAGGATAATTCTAGTATAAAACAAACCCTCTGTATGGGTTTGTTGATGTCCTTGTTTTTGGAGTTTTTGAGTTATATTTCTCCAAGTATTAATCAAGAGCTTATTTGATTAAAGTGTTCTCTGTGTTTTGATATACAATTCGATTTAGAATTGGTATCAGAGCTTCCAGGTTCGAAAGGTGCAGAAGAATCGTGTGGATTAAAGGCAGTAAGTTGAGAAGAAGGGTTAAATCTTCCGATCGACTTGCTGTTAAAGAACATCAAGGAACGAGAATAACAGAAGGTTGGCAGCGTCGTTTGGCGCTAATTGTCCTTCTGTCTCGATCAAGGAAGTTCTTTTAATCCAAAGGGAGACTCGCGCGAAAGTCTCGGCTCAAATCAAAACTGCTTAACACTAGAAATCGATCCCTACGATTAAACCTTCTACGAAGGCTGTGTGGAAGGATACAATGGGGGATACTATTGGAACAAGTCAGGATCCAAAGGAAGGAAGTAATGCGTATCTCAAGTGCCTGATGCTCACTGACACAAACTATACAGTTTGGGCAATGCGCATGCGGGTGATATTCAACGTGCATGGAGTATGGGAGGTGATCGACCCAGGGACAATTACCGATGCGAAGAAAAACCATATGGCGATAGCCCTGCTGTTTCAATCTCTGCTCGAAGATCAAATACTACAGGTAGGAAACAATACCACTGCCAAGCTGATGTGGGAAGCCATTAGAGTTAGACACCTTGGTGTGGCTCGCGTTATTGAAGCAAGGATGAAAACACTAATGTCTGAGTTCGAATCTCTAAAGATGAAAGAAAGCAATTCGATCAACGAGTTTTGTAACACCAGTGCCGGAAACATCACCGGAACAGTGATCTTTACAGTACATGAACAGTAAATCAGGTACGTATTTCAGTTATCATTCGTACATCATTGTCAATTCATGCATCATAGCACAGTTTAGATTCAGTTCAGAAAATCAAAGCTCAGAATGACGGTTCATCAGTCAGATACTTATCTGACGATACAGAACCATCATGTGATTATGTGTTAGGATTCTATTATGTATAAACGTATGTGAGGCCTTACAGAACAAAATAACACGGATGTCGTTACGTGAATGCTAAACCGACAGATTATTCGTATAGGTGACGATCTGTACGAATAAATCTGAAATTTTAACGTTCTGAATGATATCTGATAATTAGAAAACCATATTGAAAAGTGTAGTTATCGTCGTATTTGATCGGGTGACGATTCGAACAAATACGCGCGATGACCGCGCGATTCGATTTAAATGTTAATTAAATATTTTCGAAAATTTAAAATAAATAAAAGATATTTAGTTAATTTATTAGGAATCACAGCCTAAAATAAATTTTTAATCGTTACTTTAAAACCGAGACGTTTCATTACGGGAACGAAACGAAACCAACGTCTTTCGCGAAACCGAGCAACCGAAACGAACCCGAACTCACCCGGGGTATAAACACCCCAAATGAGTCATCTTCTTCATTTACACCCTCTTCACTCTCTCTCTAAAACACTTCTCCCGTCACTTTCTCTCTCTAGATTTTCCCACTCTCTCTCTACGATTTCTCCCCCATTTCTTGATGAAATCGTGGGATTTTGGTGTCTAAACAACCACTATCACTTGTAGATTGTAGAAGTACAACAGATCGGAACTTCCATCCATTGGATTCGAGGTAAAAATCCGATTTTTGTCACGGTTCTAGGGTTTTGAAAACCCTATCTCGAACCCACCTTATAAATCGGTTAAACCCTCCTAAGACCCTTAGGAAATCACACCCACACTACCTGAAATGATGTAGGAACTATCCCCCTTGTTTTATGGTCGAGTAACTTCGAAAATCATGGCAGCCACCACCAGGCCACGATGGCCGAATGAAGCCCATCAGCTCGGGGAATGTCCAGAGGCGACACAACCCCTTCACTCGGCGAATGAGCCACTTGCTCACATTTGGTCGAATGTCTCGAACCAGCTGACCTAGTCTTTCATTCGTCGAAGACGAACCGCCGAGGGACCACCTTCATTCGCCGAATGGCATTAACGAACCACTAATTTCATTCGCCGAATAGGCCTACTGAAGCAAAGTGCATACGCCGTGATAGAAACTCATTCATTCGGCATTTGCCCATTCGGCCAAGGGTTTAAGGACAGCCACCATTCGGGCTCCCTCATTCGACTAATCCCATTCGACAGACCCTTTCGGGTCAAACCACTTTCGCCACTTCCTTTCGCTCGAGATACATTCGGCTAAGCTTGGAACCCGGCCACCTTTGCATGCATATGGAATGTACGTGCATGCATGGGTTTGTAATGAGAGTGGGTGAATGGGGATGGGAACCATATTAGGGTTTACATTATATGTCATTAACCTTGGGTAATTCGTGAACCAAGCGTAGAGTTAACAAAGTAGAAGTTACTATGGTTTCATTCAGAGACAATATGCTAAGGGTTTTCTTAATGACAATGGGACTTAAATATATATGGGAAGGTGTAAGACATAAGGGTTTCCATTAACAAGAGAATCATAAATTAGGGTTTTCTAAAAGAAAATGGGTGTCTTAACCATACAAACAATTAAATAAGTGTGGTTGCCACCTATTAATCTAGTCAAGACTTGGGAATTTTAATGGGGAAATCATGAGAGGCAAATGATAAACTAACAAGGAAATCATTTGAAGATCCAAGTCGAACAATGTGGCCGAGGGTGGCCCAATTGTTCGACTTAACCTAGGCCCATCACTTTTAATTGTTACGCTTTTATTAACTAAATGTTGTTTTTTAATAAAAGAAATAATTATAAACTTATTTAATTACAATAAGTGATGTTTTCTAAACCTGTAATCTAAAATGGATTAAATTAATAACACTTTAATTAAAGACTTGCGACGATCAATCTTGGGGTAAGGGTCTATTACGGGTAATACAATTAGACTAGTTAGGTGAAATCTTAGAAACACTTTAGTAACGTAGGACACTTAGTTGCACACCAAGACCAAAGCCTTAGGTACAACATCTATTATAAATACTTATCATATTCGGATTCTCTTAAAACAACTCAGGTGCTAAAGATACTTAGGCAACAATCAAAGAGCGCGCATATCTTTTGTGGTTCAATAGCACGGCAACACAGGTGAGTTCATTACCCCTTTTCTAACATTTTGTTTTAAAACGCGGGGCTGAGAAGCATGCGTAAACTGTGTTATTTAAACTGTTTATTTAAATGCTTGTATTATTATATGTTTTTACATATATATGTTTGTTGATACTCCTAGACTCCTGTCTAGGAAATTATTAAACAGATCAAATTATCAAATTAATTAAAGTACTCTTATGAGTAATACTTTAATTCTAAACTCTAAACAAACCCCTAGTCCATTCAGTTCAAATTCAATAATCTAAATTCAAAGTGAAATCATATGAACTAAAGCAAAAGATCATGTTCAAGAAACGTAACTCAGTGTGTGATCTGAGAACCAAGAATCATAATCAAATCAATTATCATTGTGAATCATGGGAATTCTAAAGATCAAGATCAAGAGACTCACGGAATCAGAACTCATAAATGTGTGTGAATCATGATAATAATGAAATCATTATGATCTAATGGAATCATTAATATTCAAGTTAAGGTGGATGTCAGTTGTATAGGGAATCAAGACCACGTGTAACACACATATAAAGTCCCTTTCAGGTATAGAAGACTCTTGTAGTCAGGCTATACGGGCAATAACTTGAACGATCAAATGGAATCAATATCAAAGTCAAATCAAGAGAATCAAGGACGATCAAGAACGAAAGGATATCCTTAAAGTCCCAGTCAGATGCAGAAGACCATTGGGTCAGGCTGTAACGGGCAAAACATTAAAATCCCGCTCAGTTCAGGTGTACTCCTTGTGAGTTATGCCTGACATGGGTCACGTGTGAGAGGTTACAACTTGGACAACCACCAACAACTAAGTCTAAGTGATTGAGTCAAATAAGGCCCAATCATCATGTCTTAGTTGTAATTAAATGTTTTATTTATTTAATTAAATATTTAACATTTATTTCTATTACTGACTTTTGGGAAATCATATATCTATGATGAACTCAAGAGAATCAAAGGTAAATCAAGTTTTGGGAAAACAAAATCTAAATCAGAGGTGTGTAGGGTAAAAATGCTTAATTATCATTAACAACAGTGTCATATGCATATTAGTATGTGGTGGGATGGCGTCTGGGCGAGTTTGTTGGCTTGACCCAGGGGTATGCCCTATATATAAGCATACCGATATGGATATTACATGTGAAGTTAATGAGGTTAGGGTCTTTACCGAAGGAGGTTTTCAAATCATTATCAAATCATTTTCAAATACTAAACTACATGAACTCACCAACCATGTGTTGACTTGATCTTTTTGCATGACTTCTCAGGTGACGAACAGGTCAACTGAAGAGTTATTTCTTTTGGATTAGGTTACAGATAGAGGACCTAGCTTTTTGGACTGCATACTCTTGGACATCATACCAAGTTATTTTGTATATCTTGTGCACACACAAGATTGAAGACTTATGATGTGATTGTAGATTTACATTGTTAAATTATAAACTTATCTGATGTAATTTAACCTTGTAATTCTATTTTGCTTAGCAAGTTTCTCATTTATATATATCATGTGCAACGTAAACAATCTGATCATTTCGATTATCACTTACGATATCGCGCCCCGGGAACCTTCCGCCCGTCGGGGAAACCCGATCCTACCCCACCGGCTCGGGGTGTGACAAGTTTGCAAGCAAGTTAATGGGAATAACATCAAGGTCAGCAACATATGGAACCAAGATCGATGAACCAAAGTTGGTCAAGAAATTCCTCAATGGGCTTCCAAAGAAGTTCATACACATGGTGGCCTCTATTGAACAACTAGTAGACTTAAAAACAGTGAGGTTTGATGATGTTGTGGGATGGTTAAAAGCGTATGAAGAACGGATAAGAGACGAGGAAAGCCACCCGAGCAACCAAAGCAAACTTCTGTACGTTAAAGGAGAGTTATCAAAATCCACGTCATCCTACGAAGCAAAGGGAAAAGGTGTGGGTAGAGGTACCGGTCAGAACCAAAGGGGGCGAGGAAAAGGAAAGTACATTCCTCAAGACCGATGAATGAAAGGCACCAACCATGGTTCTGAATGACATGAAGACCAGGCCAAAGAGAAAAAGGATAGATCGGGGATTCAATGTTATAGATGTGATTCCTACGGGCATTTCGCATCAGTATGTCCAGATAGAAAACAAGCTCTACGAAAGGAGGCAAACTTTGCAGCAACCAAAGAGGATGAATCAGAGCTCTATCTCATGCGAATGCCAAGTGAAGCCATCTACCTCCATGAAAAGAAGCTCTTACCGAAAGTGTTTCAGGAAGACTCACAAGAAGAAGATATGTGGTACCTCGACAATGGAACAAGTAATCATATGTCAGGAAACCAAAGCTTCTTCACAGAACTTGATAAGAGCATAACTAGAACGGTCAGATTCGGAGACAACTCGAGCGTAAAGATAATGGGAAAGGGTTCAGTCGCCTTTCAAAAGGAAAGCGGAATCAGCCGTATCCTCAAGGATGTCTATTTTATACCAAATCTGAAAACAAATATCATCAGCCTAGGGCAAACTACGGAGTCAGGATGCAAGATTGTAATGGAAGATGACTACTTGCTCATATATGATAAAGAACGTGATCTCATGATGAAGGTGAATCGATCAGCAAACCGACTCTACAAGATAAAGATGAAGGTTGGATCATCCTCATGCTTGCTCGCTGACATAAAACAAACACATCGCCATTGGCACGATCGACTGGGTCACATCAACTATGATGCGTTACGGCATCTCACTGCAAGTAATATGGTATGGGGAGTTCCTCTAATAAAACCTGTGAAGGAACACTGCAATGCATGCCTGGTTGGCAAGCAGGTTCGATCATCCTTCCCTGACGAAGCCAAGTTCAGAGCCACAAGACCACTGGAGCTGATTCACGGTGATCTATGTGGCCCCATAACGCCATCTACCCCAGCAGAAAACATGTACATATTCTTGCTAGTTGATGATTATTCCAGGTACTGATATGTGATTGATTTTCATGTTCTTTAACGGTTTAAAAGTGCATTTTTATGGGCATTTTATGTGGAATGATGATACTTTGATATACAATTGTGAATTGCAGGTAAAAACACATTAGAGGGATGCCCGGAGGTGATAACGAGAAGAAAAGATGCACAGATGGGTCAGAATCGGTCGAGAAAAGCTCAAAACTTCGGAAGCGCATATCTTGAGCTAGAAGAAGAGTTACGAAAGCCATAATATATGAAAACTGAGTTTCTCGACGAGACGAAGCCAATAGTGAAGTCAGACTGGGCGTAGGCTACTCCCAAGTCAGTGTAGGCTACGCCCAAAAACTCAGCGTTGACAGAAATTTGGCACCGTTCAGCTTGGCCCAGCGTAGGCTACGCCCAAAACGCGGAAAACGGGATTTTAACCCTATTTTGCCTATTTTCAAGCCAAATTCCATCCAAGTCGAAAGTTAAAGTTTTTGGGGCGATTTTGGGCAGTTTTTGAGTGAATCCAACCCTCCAAATCAAGATTCAATCCAAGAATTCATCAATGGAATCAACAATCGAAGATCAAATCGCGATGAGGCAAGGCTAGTTTCTTCGTAATCGCTTCCGGTTGCTTAGGGTTGTAAGTGAAACAATGTTTGAATGTTTAATCTAGGTTTTTGATTGTAAACTTGATACGATTTCTTTTTGGTTGATTTAAACAATAGGTTTATGTTTTTGTATTGTTGCGTTACCATCAGTGATTCGGTTTTATTGCATCGTTTACTCATTGGTAGTCGTGTGATGTGTTGCATATGTCTATTGGTAATTTTGTGAATGAGCAAATCTTAAACGTTCATTCCATCTTTATCACTTTAATCGAATTGATTGACATCAATTTTATATGATTTCAACCTAGGTTTAACTTACATTCATTGTGGATCTTGCAACCTAAAAACTGGAAGTGATTACCTTTTTCATCAATTGTTTTCAAATCAAAATTTAAAGTTTGTTTCTTTTAAACAATTTTCCTAATTCAATTCAATCAAGTTTTCATTTTTCTTAGATTAATTAGTTTATAGTCAAGATTAGCACTTTCCACTGATTCCCTGTAGAGACGACCTTACTTGCCCTTGCTATAGTCAAAGGTAGCTAAGTCCCTAATTATAAATTGTTTTTGATTAACCTACGACACATCGATCAAAATGGCGCCGTTGCCGGGGAATCAACGCGTAAAGTGCTAGTTTTTAGTTTAGTTTTAGTTTAAGTTTAATTTTATTTGCATTTGCTTTTCAAAAACATAAAAATACAAAAAGATTTTATTTTTCTTTCTTTTTTACTTTGTTTTGTTTGTTGTTCAGAATTGCACGAGGTATTCTTTGTTTGTGGTATGCAGGTAATTTTTGCAAGCATTGTAGGATTTCCAGAATTTTAATATCATCATGAATTGGGATGTTGATGATGATCCATGTATGTGTTGCGGGAGTAAATTCCATTGGATAGAAGATTGTCATGTGTTCTTAAGAAGATATGAAGCATATCAGGATTGTGAAAGTGATAGCATTAGAAGGCAAGGATACATGATGGAAAATTATGAGGATGATGTTGATTCATTCTCATCTTATCTGAACTTTGAACCATATTCCCCTTCACCTCAATCATACTACCAGTCAAATGATGGTTACCAAGTATTTTCTTATCAACATAAGTATCAATCCGAGTTGGAAATACCAAGAGTTGCAACTTAGGGCAAGATTGGGAATACAAAAATTATGAACTGGAGATTGAACCAAGCTTAAGTTATTTTGAGGAATATGATTATGACTACCCTAATTTGGCATACAAGGGTACTCAAGATTACAACCATTTTAGTTATCATAGAGGTTGTTACAATCAAGATGGTTACCAACAAAGACAACAACAAGGGTGTTCAAGAAACTACTAGCAACAAAGTCAAAATCAGCATCCTAGTAATCAAGAAAGTGGGTCCTCGGATGGTAAATTGGGAAATCTCCAACACAATTCTATCATGGATGCATTAAAAGACATGAAAAAGGAGAATGAGGTCAAAGACAAAACAATAGGTGCATTGTTAAAAAAGGTTGGTCATCTAGTTGAGGAATTGGCACAAATAAAAGCATTAGAAGTTATTGTTGATAATAATAATACCACCAATATTCCCCCAGTTTTTGAAGAGGTTCCATAGACATTGCTCACCGTTGATGATAAAGTAGAAAATATTGCTGACATTTTGGTGCATGAGACCCGATGTATACATCAAACAAAAAACATTACACCTCGTGAGAAACCATTGAATAAGACACTCCCAGTTTATTCAAACCGACCTCCTATAGCTACTATTTCAATCAACATAGTTAGGGAGGGTGGTTTAGATTCAAATAAGAGAGAGGTAAGAAGGGAGGTCATGGGTCACGTTACTCACAAGCAGATCCATATTGATTCAACAGTCGTGCCGATTAGGAGGATAGAAATATGGACATGGAATGTCAATTACCGAGCATACAATGGAAACTCGGAAGGAAAAATGTATTGATACCATATTATGGTTATTTAGCATACACATCATTCATTAGAGCAGAAATATGGATACGAGGCATTGATCATCGAGCCTACGTTGGTAACTCGGGAGGAAAGTGTTCAATTCGACCACCATAAGTAATAAATGAGGTACGGTCTGGCTGAAGACCTAAAACTTAGCGCTTTCTGGGAGGCAACCCAATGAACTTTGTGGGTGTGTTCACTAGAAACCCTCACGAGACTTAACTCGTCCACTCGGGTCTATCGACGGGTTTAAAAGGCTTGTTGCATATGCTAAATGCAACCGTGATTCCTACAAAAGTGAGTTAGATTTTTCTTGTTTTATCTTGTTTTCTTTTTTTTTTTTTTGTGTTTTTTGTGTTTTTATAGGTTACTATCTCATTCAATCATTTAAGTGCGGGGAAAAGCAATGGACTTTTAGGTTGACATATTCATCATGTGCCTCGGGGTGAAGCACTAAAATACAAGGGTTTCCAATCATGTTTGCCTAACTTATCAGGTCCACGTGCTCTTTCCATGCTTCCGTAACTGTTTGTTTAAACTATGTTTGACACTTTGTGCTTGAGTGGTTTGCTAATGTTTGTTTGAAGTTGATGTTTGGTTAAAATGGAGTGTAAAGGGAATTTGAAGGGGGCGTTTGGGTAAATCATCACATCATACTCATTTCACACTCATAATTAGTGAAAAATTTACATTGGGGACAATGTAAGGTTTAAGTGTGGGGATGAGGGAAACTTTGAAAAATTTGCAAACTTGTTCCAAAATAGGTCATTTTGTGCACGAAAAACAAATTTTTTGTTAAGGAAAATTGTGAATGCATCTTTAACCGGTGTATATGTGTAACTTCCTAATTATGCCTAGTTTTTTAAGTTGCGGAATAAAGTTTTCTTAGCAAGCTATATGAAAATTTGGTAGGTAAGTCTCAATTAAGGATACAAGGCTAGATAGTGAATAAACATGCATTCTTTACATCCGAAACCCGTTACCACCGTTTTTGTGAGAATTTGAGCCTATGTGGAGCATGAAATAGATATAGAAATGAATGCTCATTTTCTTTTGATGTGTGATTACCATAATGTTGTTGTCATTTCAGAACTTGCATAGTTAATACATGTTAAGACCATGAGCCAAAGTGTGCACAAAAGTGATAGAGGCATTAGGATAAACCCTTGTTTTAGCCTCATGTCTTTGTTTCACCAACCCTTGACAAAATCCCCTAGTCGCCCTTTTTGAGCCAATTACCCATTCCTTTGTTAAACCAAACCCAGTCCATTAGCCAAAATCAGCCTTCATAGCCATTTTAGTTTAGACCCATGTGGTGAATCCAAGTAAAGTAGTGTTATGTAAAAAAAAAAAGAAAAAAGGAAGAAGAATTTGTTCTTAGTGATGATATTAATGTTTAGAAATAAAAAGTAATCCAATAAGGGTACAACTTACCCTAGTGATTATGTGTAGTAGTTGTTTGTGTGAACTTAACTTGGATTTCGCATGTTCTAGCCACTTACATTCCTTTTCCATACCTTAGCCTAAGCCAATGCTACAACCTTGAAAGACCTCTTAATTTGTGTATACTTTGTGCATAATGGTGGTGATTTGATTACTTTGAAAGCTTATGATAATGATGCATCATTATTGGATTGAGAGTTTAGAAATACTAGTGCATCATTGCTAGTTTATATACAAAGCCGAGTGGAGTGTTCATTGTGAGAGGTGTAAATATGTGCATGTGAACCATTTGAAGCTAAGTGTCCTTGATTAGAGATTTTCTTGTCAAATTTGTAATATTGCTTGTTGGGATGTAAATCTATTACACGTTGTTAGTCTTGGGAATTAGGTGTGGTTTTGAAGTTTTGCTATTAACCGGTAATGAGATGTGTAAGAGATTGTTTTTGTTGAATTATTTGTTATCGTGTGTAAAGGACTTTGCTTGGGACAAGCAAAACATGAGTGTGGGGATGTGATGTGTGTTTGATTTTCATGTTCTTTAACAGTTTAAAAGTGCATTTTTATGGGCATTTTATGTGGAATGATGATACTTTGATATACAATTGTGAATTGCAGGTAAAAGCACATTAGAGGGATGCCCGGAGGTAGGGGTGAGCACAAAATCGGGTATATAATTAAAACCCGAATAACCGAACCGGCATTACCCGGTGACCGGACCAGTAATATATTATGTAATTGGGTTTCGGTCTTGGAATTTAAGGAAACTCGGTCTCGGTCCGGGTATCGGGTTTGCAAGAGGAAACACCGAAAAACAAAAAAAGACCGAACACAAATGTTGTTTTTAAATTAAATGGGTGATCCAATTAAATAATAAATACACAGGGGCAGGCCCACAACCTCTTAATGAAGTGTCTTATTAAAAAAACCTAATAATTTACATGCAAACTCCAAAAAAACCTAATAATTTACGTCAAAACTCCAAATCCATGCTGCTGTGATTCACGGTTCACGAACCATCATCAAACCTGCATTAGCTTGACAACTTCAAGTAAAATCAAAAAGGTAATATTCAAATATACATTCGAATATTCATGTGAAGTTATAATAAACTGGAAATTAACAAGGATGTGTTATTGTATACCATTATCAATTTATAATACATGTTAATTGCTAGTAGGGTTAATTGATATCAAACTGTTTAATTCCATGCATCAATCATTAACATTCCTCTTCCTATGTTATAATTTTCCATAAACACAAATTAAATTTATTCAAGATCATTGCATGGTTTTAACAGCTACAAATCAGGATATATATTTTGGTGATGTGTGACCTGTGGATATATTGGTATATATGTAATAGTGTTATAGAAATAATTTCATGATCCAATGATTTATTCAATGATTTAGTCGATTAAACTAACTGATTTGTTTTATAATTTCACTTTTTTGATTTATTTAAATTATGTCATTGATAATATTGTTTTGTTATTGTAGATGGATTCAACTAACATTGAGAATTTATCAAGTGATGATTCTCAACTACCAGAGAAAAGAAAAACACAACCTCGCAAAAAAGAAAACCAAAAAAAGAAGGCAAAAACCGTAGATTCAAGCAAGAAGGGGCGTTCTCACGTATGGGATGATTTTGAAAAATTCACTGATGATGAAGGGGAAAAAAAAGCTAGATGTAAGCACTGCTTAAAGATACTTGCTGCTGACCCGTCTAGAAACGGGACGTCTGCTTTGAATCGACACTTAATTTCATGTGAGAAGCATCCCAACAAGGTGAAAGGTCAAACCAACATCTTTTTAAAGAAAAACGATGATATGGGGGGGGGGGGCTAGTGGAGAAGTGAAAGCTTGGAAATTCTGTGCCAAAACAAGTAGAAAAGCCGTTGCGGAGATGATAGTGTTAGACGAGCTCCCATTCACAACCGTCGAGCATGAAGGCTTTAGAAAGCTTATGGAAACAATATGTCTCAATTTTAAGCTACCTAGTAGGTTTACGGTTTCTAGAGATGTCGGAGAAATCTTTCTTGAAGAAAAGGGCAAGTTGAAATCGTTTTTTGCAAATAATAAATCAAGGGTTTGTTTGACTACTGATACGTGGACGTCTGTTCAGAGAATAAACTACATGTGCATGACAGCCCATTTTATTGATGACAAATGGGTTTTACATAAAAGGATTATTAATTTTAAACCTATCTTTAGCCATAAGGGAGAAGAGATTGGTAGGGTTTTGGTTCAATGTTTAAAAGAGTGGGATATTGATAATGTTCTAACTGTTACTACAGACAATGCTTCTTCCAATGATACTGCTATATCCTTTTTGAAGAGTAGACTAAAAAATAGTTGTCATCTGGGAGATTTTTACATATTCGGTGTATGGCACATATAATTAATTTGATTGTTCAAGATGGACTTAGTGGTAAGACCTACCCGATTGATCGTATCAGAAATTCCATTCAGTATATTAGAGTATCCCCAAAAAGGCTAGAGTTGTTTAAAAAGTGTGTTAAGTCTTCCAACATTGAAAGTAAAGCATTGCTGTGTTTAGATTGCCCAACCCGATGGAACTCTACCTATGAGATGATTGTTAGGGCTGAAAAGTTTGAGAAAGCGTTTGAAGAGTATGATTTGGAAGAATCAAATTACAGGAATGACTTGGGTAGTGAGAATGTTCCCACTACAACTGATTGGCATTATGCAAGACGGTTATCTAAGGCTTAAGAAAAGTTTAAACAAAAGACAATAAAAGCTTCATCATCTACAAATGTAGTTGTTAATCTTTTCTACAAGGATATTATAGAAATTGATAACCATTTAAGGGAGATGAAGGGTTCTACTGATTTAGTAACCAAAGTTATGGGTAGTAAAATGCAACTTAAGTTTGAGAAGTATTGGCGACATGATTCTGATATAAATAAGTTGCTTTATTTTGCAGCTATTTTAGATCCAAGACAGAAGTTGCGTGTTATTAAGTTTGGTTATACAATGATATGCAATTTGGAGAAAACAGAGAAGGACAAACAAGAGGAAGTGGACAAAAAGGTTGATTCAATTATTCAACCCATAAGTGACACATTTCAGTTATTGTTTGAGGAGTATAAATTGGTATATGATACAGAGAGTTCAAACGCAGTTCCTGAAAGTGAAGAAAATGTTCAAATTTTTTCAGAGGGAGATTGTGATTTTTTTGCAAAATTCCAATCAAGTGGTGGTTTTAGTTCATACAATACTAAATCAGAACTACAAAAGTACCTTGAAGATAAAGAGGAAGGATGGTACCCAAATTTTGATCTATTGCAATGGTGGAAAGCTTCTTCCTCGAGATATCCAATTTTATCAAAAATGGCAAAAGGTTGTATTTTTTTTAAGTTCCTTACTTTATTACATGTTAGTTGCTAATAGTTAATTTACTATTGTGGAGTTGTTGTAGATATATTTGCCATTCCAGTTTCAAGTGTTGCATCAGAATCTGCATTCAGTACGGGTGGAAGAGTTCTTGACCAATATAGAAGTTCATTGTCTGCTCCAGTCGTAGAAGCACTAATATGCACTCAGGATTGGATTAGAAAATCAAGAAAAGATTTACTATCATGGAAGATATGGTTGACTTTGATGACATTGGGAAAGGTAAAATGTTGACATACTTGTATTTATTTAGTTTACTTCTGAAATTAATATAAACAATCTTTTAATTGTTTTTGTAGAAATTTCGGAGAAACTCGAGCCAAGTTATGCAAATAATGATGGGGAATAACATCAAAACAAACAATTTCAATATGGTTTTATTATTTTATTACTTGTCTATTTTCCATTTTGGATTTCTTTAATTAGTATGTTTCGTGACGTTATACTATTTTAAGCTATATTAATATATAGAGAGACTGAAAATGGTAAAGAAGTAGTACCATAAGTGTTTTCAGATCCATTATTTGTGACTTCGGCCATCGGTTTGAGTGTCCATCCACAAAACTCCAAAACAAGTAAAGCCCTGTAAGTTGACTTTATGAATGTTGTTAGGTCCTCTGTGGTTGATAAATATTATTCATCTATGTCTGAGTCTGATTGAATATATTCACACCCTGCAATCTTTATACTATCAAGTTAAACCTACCCAATCTCAGTTTATTCTGCATCCTCATTATATGCCATCCCACAGTTCATATAATGTAACGCAGGTTGCATCATGTAACTATTCATTTGACAGTTTAATCATTTTAACATAGCAAGACTAAGATTCCATATTGCAACATAAACTCCTCGGCAAAACAACTTTATAAACCACTAATCCCTCTTCACAAAAGACTCAAAAGTAGATTTATATTTAATTTCACAATGTATTTTCGAATTTGATAACTAGTATACCTTAAAGCTCAAATTTATTTTGATAAAACTAGTTATACGAATTAACGACATAGACTTGTTAATGTGTTATTTTTTTCATTTAGAGCTGGTTATAAATAACACCAATAGATACTTTACACCGGTGGGGTACAAAAACAATTACGATACCAATTCGAGTATGAAATCCAGGTGTTAACTCCAACAAAATGACAAACGCACAATTTTAGTCGAGATTTAAGAGAAGTAATTACATGGCACGGTGATGATGAGGATCAGATGAGGATTTAGGCGAATTTGAGACGACAAATTGTGTTTTTTGAGGATCTGCCATTGATCTCTGCTGCATGTTCCTAAATCCTAAGATCAAACAAAACTCAGAAAGATTGAAGACTCAAAATACCAATCCAAGATTGAAACACAGTAACAATCAATTCATATGAACACACAAGTTACAAGAAATCAAAGTTACCATACCCTAAACATAAAAGAGTCTGTGAAAATGAAAATTGTAATAAGGAGGAACTTACATGGGAATGGATCAGATCTTCAAAACGAAGGAGATGATTATGAAATTCAGCTTCGGGTTCGGGCTTCACCGTGAGACCGATGAACCCGACATCTCCTGTAACTGAAACCCTAAAATGAAATGAATGTACGGTCTCGGTCCTTTATTTTCCAAATTCTCGGTCTTCGGGTCGGTCCGGGTATCCAACTTTCTTACCGGGTACCCGACTTTGCTCACCTCTACCCGGAGGTGATAACGAGAAGAAAAGATGCACAGATGGGTCAGAATCGGTCGAGAAAAGCTCAAAACTTCGGAAGCGCATATCTTGAGCTAGAAGAAGAGTTACGAAAGCCATAATATATGAAAACTGAGTTTCTCGACGAGACGAAGCCATTGGTGAAGTCAGACTGGGCGTAGGCTACGCCCAAAAACTCAGCGTTGACAGAAATTTGGCACCGTTCAGCTTGGGCCAGCGTAGGCTACGCTCAAATTGGGCGTAGGCTACGCCCAAAACGCGGAAAACGGGATTTTAACCCTATTTTGCCTATTTTCAAGCCACATTCCATCCAAGTCGAAAGTTAAAGTTTTTGGGGCCAATTTGGGGCGATTTTGGGCAGTTTTTGAGTGGATCCAACCCTCTAAATCAAGATTCAATCCAAGAATTCATCAATGGAATCAACAATCGAAGATCAAATCGCGATGAGGCAAGGCTAGTTTCTTCGTAATCGCTTCCGGTTGCTTAGGGTTGTAAGTGAAACAATGTTTGAATGTTTAATCTAGGTTTTTGATTGTAAACTTGATACGATTTCTTTTTGGTTGATTTAAACAATAGGTTTATGTTTTCGTATTGTTGCGTTACCATCAGTGATTCGGTTTTATTGCATCGTTTACTCATTGGTAGTCGTGTGATGTGTTGCATATGTCTATTGGTAATTTTGTGAATGAGCAAATCTTAAACGTTCGTTCCATCTTTAATCGAATTGATTGACAACATCAATTTTATATGATTTCAACCTAGGTTTAACTTACATTCATTATGGATCTTGCAACCTAAAAACCGGAAGTGATTACCTTTTTCATTAATTGTTTTCAAATCAAAATTTAAAGTTTGTTTCTTTTAAACAATTTTCCTAATTCAATTCAATCAAGTTTTCATTTTTCTTAGATTAATTAGTTTATAGTCAAGATTATCACTTTCCACTGATTCCCTGTAGAGACGACCTTACTTGCCCTTGCTATAGTCAAAGGTAGCTAAGTCCCTAATTATAAATTGTTTTTGATTGACCTACGACACACCGATCAGGTACATGTGGTGCTATCTACTCAAATCGAAGGACCAAGATTTCGAGTCCTTCAAAACCTTCAAAGGCATAACTGTAACATCAGTGCCGGACGCGTGCCGGAACAGTGATCGCAACAGTAAACACGAACAGTAATTCAGGTACACATTACGAGAAACTATGTTTATACTATTAATGCAAATGGATTAGCATGAAACTATTAAACGATTGTCTGAACCTGACTAAAATCTTAGGATTTAACAGTCAGAAAACATGTCAGACAACATAGCGTTGCAACATAAATACTTGATGTGATATGCTTTGGTGTAAACGTATGTGAGGTTAAACAAAACAAAACTATAACAGTTGTTGTTGCGGAATGCTAAACCGATGAATTATTCGTATAGGTGACGATCTGTACGAATGATTCTGATAGTTTAACATTCTGAAATAATAACTTAACAGTAGAAAACAAGAATCAGAAAGCAAAACCATCGTCGTGTTCATTTGAATGACGATTCGAATGAATACGCGCGATGGTGATGCGATCTGATGAAACGAATAATGATACGAACGACCATAAATTCAAGGAAATAAAATATTTCCTATTTTACAATTTTGAAACTCATCATTTAATAAATTAAATAAAACTGTTTTAAGAAATCGCGAACAGGTTCAATAAACGCGTAAAAATACTAAATTCGTTAAATAAATTATTTAAACGATACTTAAATTAATATTTTGGTAAATAAATAAATACAATGATATTTAAGAATATAAATGTAATTTAAAAGTCATAAAATAATTCTTTTATTTATTGCCTACGAAAAACGCGCGTTACGTTCCGGAAACGTAACGAAAACGCGAACCGAGCAACGAAAACGAACTCGAACTTACCCGAGGTATAAATACCTTGAAAGAGTTCGTCTCTTTCATTTTTCTCATTTCTACTCTCTCTCTAAACCCAAATCCCGGTTCTCTCTCTCTCTAAAAACCCTAACCTTCAATCACTCATAACTCACTCATTTCTTGATGAAATTGAGTGATTCTTGAACCTAAACGAAGGTATTGATCTCCTCTACCTGAAAGTACAACCGATCTAAGCTAAACTCCGCTAAATTTCGAGGTATGATGCTGTGAAGATTCCGAAAAATAGGGTTTTCAAACCCCTTTTGTTGAACCACCATTAAAACCGGTTCTACATCTTTACTTTTCGAGTCCTACACCCTCTAAAACCCAGTTCCTACACTCCACTACCAACACATATTAACCCGAACACCCTATGGTACGAACCCTTAGACCGCCGGTGTGTTAGTGCCGAATGAAAAACCCAGATCGGCCGAAGATGGCCCATTCGCCGAAGGAGAACAAGTGGCCGAAGGGAGCCATTCGCTGGTAGTCACTCGCCGGCCATCCTCTTTCGCTGGTTCATTTTCACATTCGGCCACCCCACGCAGAATGAACCTCATTCGCGATCTGAGCCCCCTTCGGTGCTGCTCATTCGACAAATCAGCCATGCACACAAGCAGGTTTCATTCGGCCAAGGGGGTGACCAACTTATTCGGACAACCTCATACTCTCAGACCCCATTCGACCCTTACATTCGCCCGAACCATCTTGCTTACACTCGACTTACAGTTTTCATTCTACTAGGGTTTAAGTGTTCTTTTGGCCAAAGCCCAAAGCCCAGGCCCAACAAATATTCCTTTGACCCAACAACCATAATCAGGCCCAACCGCATGTAATCTTGTCCAGTTCTATAGCCTAGCCCAACAGAGGAGCCCAGAACACAAACGATTAAATGGAGCCAGCATAGGCCCGCTATGACAGGAATGGCCCAACAGGCCAGTTCGGCCCATGGCCACTGGTCTGACCCAGACATTACTTCGGCCCAATAGTGTTCAGCGGGTCCACACACCATATTAGGCCCAGACTTATTCCCTTAGCCCATCTGTTAGGCCCATAGGGGGTGGATCAACCCATGGTGTTTCAACTAGCCCAATTATCCCTGGCCCATGATGTGAATTTGACCCATATGATCACCATTCGGCCCAATGGATATCGAGATACACTAATCACCATTCATTTTAATCACATGAGAACAATAAGCATGAGTGGTATAACAAATATCATAAAAGTAGTGAGTTTTGAATGAGCTTTATAGATCATGAAAGCCTTACCTTTCATAAGTATTATCAAATGATTTCAAGACTTATAAAGTGAATTTAACATATCCATTTTAAGTAGGTTACAAAGTACTATGGAAATAAGGATCTTAACAAGAGCCTAAGTCTTTATACTTAGGACCCCATTGTTAGAACACTAAATCAAGTTAAACACTAATTCAGTAACGAAGGGTGCTAATCTTAACCTAACTGGGTTAAGTGTTATTAAATTCAAAAATAAGTAAACTGGGCCGAATGGTGACCGAGACTCACTAGTATTAGCCAAAGTTATGGCAAATACATACACACACAAATCTCTACAAAAGTATAATTATAAGCTAAGAACATCGTGAAATCAATACAGGATTGTGAACACAACAACGAGTACAATCAAGAGAGCGCTCATTTCTGGTTTAAAACTTAGTCAACTACATCAACACCAAGGTGAGTTCATTGTCCCTTTTCAAACTATTTTGGTTTTTAACTCGGGACTGAGAAGCATGTTATACTTTTTAAAACAAACGTTTTAAATTTAACAAAATGCTTTTATACTATTGATTATGCCAAGTGCTAAAGGCATAAGACACTATTCAAACTAAATGCTATTTGATTATGCCAAGTGCTAAAGGCATAAGACACTATTCAAACTAAATGCTATTTGATTATGCCAAGTGCTAAAGGCATAAGACACTATTCAAACTAAATACTATTTGATTATGCCAAGTGCTAAAGGCATAAGCTACTTGCAAATACTAAAGCTATGTGTTAATACCAAGTGCTAAGGGTATATACTATCTGATGATGCTATTGTGGATGCTAATATTATGAGGTTATGCTACAAGCTAATACTATGAGTCATGCTAAATACTTACACTACGGGTTAAACTAAATGCTAATACTACGGGTTTATGCTACAAACTAACACTACGGGTTATGCTTAATACTAATGCTATGAGACCATGCTACTTGTTAATGCTATGGGTTTTATGCTAGAGATTAATGTAAACACTAAAGGCTAATGATGCTATAATGCTATAGGGATACTAAATACAAACATACATACATACACATTGAATACTTGAAGCTATGGATACTATAAACTCTTGAATGCTATGTGATTGCCATGCTCAAACAACGGTTTGGCCTCTCAGTGATTGCCTTACCGGTTGTAAAGCTAGTTCTTGTGCACAAGTTACGTAAATGCTGGAAACTTTGAATGCTATAAACTATTGGCTATGGAAGAACAATAGTTGGTCTCTCAGTGCTTGCCTTCATGTGTTCTTCCTAGTCGGGACTGTAAGAACAATAGTTGGTCTCTCAGTGCTTGCCTTCATGTGTTCGTTACAGTCGGGACTAGAAGGCATCGACTATGGTCTCTCAGTGCTTGCCATAGGGTGTCCTTCATGGTCTAAATCGAGGAAATTGACTGATGGCCTCTCAGTGCTTGCCATGCAGTGTTTCCCCCAACTATTTACCTGGGTGATCAGTAACTAGGACGATATTGGTGATCCTTAGTTGACTTTGTGTCGACCTGGAAATCCTCTATCTCCCCCTGAGTTGCGAATTATACCTGGGGCTGGTCTGGATTGATACTGGATTCCTTCGGGCATTCGGTTATTCATACCGGTAACTATTGGGCTAAACTCACGGATGCTATGGGTAAACTTACAAACAAAATGCTTAAACTATGATGGGGAAACGAGATTGAAGGGTAGCTAAAAGGCTTAATTATTATTAACAACAGTGTCATATCCGGATTAGTATGTGGTGGGATGGCGTCTGGGCGGGTCGTAGGCTCGACCCAGGGGTATGCCCTATATATAAGCATACCGATTTGGATATTACATGTGGAGTTAATAAGGTTAAGGTTTTACCGAAAGGAGTTTTGTTAAAGCTATTTAAACTTATAAACTACATGAACTCACCAACCATTGTGTTGACCTTGTTTCTTTTACATGCTTTCTCAGGTGATGCACAGGTAAAATCTAATGCTCAGGATTGCATGCTAGGCAGCCCAACTAGAGGACCTAGCAGACTTTTGAAAGCACATCTTTTGTAGTTAACACGAATCTCTTTTGGATATCTTGTACAGATACAAGATAGAAACATTTGATTCTTTTGGATAGGTTTACTTAGTTAAATTATCAAACACTGATGCTGTAATTTAACTTTGAAATTCTAGTTTAATGCTAATTGTGCTTTAGATATTCTTAACATTGATGCTATGTAAACAATCTGATCAACCCGATTATCATCCACGATATCGCGCCCCGGGACCCTTCGAGGACATCCGATCCTACCCCGCCGGCCCGGGGTGTGACAATAACAGAAGCTGAAGTGGGCCTCAAGGTTGGAACATTCAGAACAAATTGGGGAGGGGAATTCACCTCAACAGAATTCAACAATTGGTGCAACCGGGAAGCAATCAAACGACATCTCACCGCTCCATAATTGCCACAGCAAAATGGAGTGGTGGAGAGACGGAACCGCACCATGATTGGTACTGTGAGGAGCATGTTGAAAGCGAAGAATGTCCCTCAAGAATTCTGGGGAGAAGCAGTTAAACACACACTCTATATCCTAAATAGAGCTCCTACAAAAACAGTACACTTAAAAACACCATACGAAGCCTTAAAAGGGAAGAAGCCAAACTTGGAACACCTACGAATCTTCGGATGTGTTGGTAATGTAAAAACAATGCATGTAGGCCAGAAGAAGCTGGACGACAGAAGCTCCCGGATGATCTACTTTGGGCCAGAACCAGGAACAAAAGCTAGCACACAGGATGTACGACCCAGAAAAGAAGAAAATTTGTGCTAGCCGTGATGTGAAGTTCAATGAACAGGAGACTTGGAACTGGGATAAAAGCGATAGCCTATCTGACTATGCAGAATTTACCATTGTTGGAACCCCAAGTACCGAAGAAACAGGCGAAGAGAACAACACGAAGAACACGGGGAGTAATTCTGAAGAAACAGTCAGCAACTCTCAATCACATCAAGACAATGATGCTGAGTTAGCGACTCAAGGAATCCCAGAGGAAGCCCAAAACCAAAACGAACCAGCTGAAAACGAACTTCAGGACGAAACACAACTGAGGAGGTCAACTAGAACTCACACCATTCCAAGAAGGTTGAAGGAATACGTAATAGAAGGTGGAGTCAACAGAAATCATGCCAATGAACTGCTCCTATCAGAAGAAGGGGAACCAACTTGCTTCAATGATGCATAATTTGATGAAGACTGGGTCGAAGCAATGAGAACCAAGATGAAGTCAATTGTAAAGAATGGAACATGGTACCTAACCGATTTGCCAAAAGGAAGGAGAGTCATTGGGTTGAAATGGGTATTCAAACTAAAAAGAAATCAAGATGGGTCTATCAACAAACATAAGGCAAGACTTGTGGCAAAAGGATACGTACAAAAACACGGGATATACTTCGAAGAAGTGTTCGCGCCTGTCGCCAGAATTGAAACGGTAAGACTTATCATAGCTCTGGCTGCAATAGAAGGCTGACAGATACATCACCTTGATGTAAAAACAACCTTCTTGCATGGTGAACTCAAGGAAGAAGTATACGTGAGTCAACCCGATGGATTTGTGAAAAAGGGTGCCGAAAACAAAGTGTATAGACTGACAAAGGCGTTGTACGGATTAAGACAAGCGCCTCGAGCATGGAACGTGAAGTTGGATACCACGCTAAGAGGACTTGGGTTCATCAAGTGTTCCTACAAACAAGAAATATACAAGAAACATGTTGGAGGTGATATTCAAATTGTGGGAGTTTATGTCGACGACCTACTCGTGACTGGATCGAATTCAAATTTAATCACTGAATTCAAGAAGCAGATGGAGACCGAGTATGAGATGAGTGATCTGGGAATGCTATCATACTACCTCGGTATTCAAGTCACCCAAGATAAGGAAGGAGTCTCGTTATCGCAGAAAAGCTATGCTACAAAGATACTCAAAGAAGCAAGAATGGAGGATTGCAACCCAGCAAAATGTCCCATGGAACCTGGTCAAGTTGTAACAAGAGATGAAAAGGGAAACTCAGTAAATGCAACAGAATATAGGAGAACCATCGGGTGTCTACGGTATCTACTCCATACAAGGCCGGATTTATCATATGCAGTAAGCATTGCGAGTATGTATATGCAGGAACCGAAGGAATCTCATGCTCTAATAACAAAGAACATTTTGAGGTACATAAAAGGAACGTTGAACGCAGGCATAAGGTACAAGAAGGGAGGCAATCGATACATAATAGGATACTGTGATAGTAGTCATGCTACTAGTAAAGATGATGGAAGAAGCACAAGTGGAGTTGTTTTTTATTTCAATGAATGCCCCATAACGTGGAACACTTAGAAACAAACGACAGTAGCACTATAATTATGCGAGGCAGAGTTTATGGCAGCAACGTCAGCCGCATGCCAAGCCATTTGGTTAAGAGGCTTCTTGAGCGAGTTAACTGGCTGGAAGGAACAAACTGTACTGCTTCGAGTTGATAATGTTTCGGCTATAGCTCTTATGAAAAACCCAGTGTTCCATGGGAGAAGCAAACGCATCCACACTCGGTACCATTTTATCCGAGAATGTGTTGAAGAAGAAAATGTTAGAGTTGAGCATGTAGCAGGAGAAGAACAAAAAGCGGATATACTTACTAAACCACTAGCACGAATCAAGTTTAAAGAAATGAAAGAAAAGCTTGGAGTCAAAGATTTCCTAGTTCCAACTCATGAATTAGGGAGGTGATTGTTGGTGTAATCCCTGAGGTATCTCGAGCACATGAGTACCGATCTAAATGTCCAAGAGAAGATTAAGTCTTCTAAGAGGATAAGGATAGAATTAGCCTAAAAGATAATTATTATGTTTATGTATTTTGATTTGTAATTCAAAATTGTGAAACATAAGGAAGTTAGTTAAGATAATTCTAGTATAAAACAAACCCTCCGTATGGGTTTGTTGATGTCCTTGTTTTTGGAGTTTTTGAGTTATATTTCTCCAAGTATTAATCAAGAGCTTATTTGATTAAAGTGTTCTCTGTGTTTTGATATAAAATTCGATTTAGACTTATAACGTGTAGCATCACTTCCCCCTTGATTTCATGTCATTATTCACGCATATAATGTATATATGTGTGGGTGATTAAGAGAACAAAGTAAAATTGTACTAATTTTAACATTATTTTACTTATAATGTGAAAACAACGTCAAAAGTGTTGATTAACTTCAAAACGACACTTATGAGCCGAAGACTCCTTCGGAGCAGCCTTTATATTTCAACTGAGATAGGGGTAAGGTCTGTTTCCATCATTCTCTCTAAACCCTACTAAAAAATAGGAATATACTACGGGGTAAGTTTGTTTGTTTACTCACTATAACACAAATATTCACTCCACGCTATAAGTGCCAATTCTGTCATCATTTTAAACAAAAATTACCTCATAACAATTTTTCTAAGCGATCATAACAATTACCTCTCCACGGCCATGAACAAAAATAAAGTGAAAATTTCTAGTATATATAATAACTTGTAACGGTGACAAATTTTGTTGATTTAGATTCAAATAAACTTTTTTAATTTGTTTTTTAAACCAATTTTTCATGAAAAAAAACTTAACTCATGATTTTTACCGACGACGCATTATTGTTATAATATAAAATATATATGTTTTTGTTTTTGTTTTTCTATTTTAAATCAAATAAAAAACAATGACGACATATTATTGATATATATTCAAATAATTTTATAATTTTAACATGGCCCATCAAACAGAGTTAAGACGCGACCACACTAGATATGAGGGAACCCACAGGAATGGGTAAATCATCGCCCCCATTGGTACAGAACTCGAGATTAAGGTCAAGATTCCTTCACTTACCTTGATGTCTTTTAAACTGCCTCAAGCAAGGGCTCGAATCTATGGGCCATGACATCTTGGTCACAAGGTGAAACTTTAACATTCACATGACTTTAGCCTATAAATAACCACAAACGCAACAACTATAAGCACACCTACTTCTTAATCACCTTATATTTCTTTCTTATCTTATCATATTATCATCTTTTCTCATTCAACAACACTTTTGTAGATCAAGAAGCTAGCAACATGCATGCTGGCTGCACCCGTTGTTTTCAGTTTCTCGTTTGTGGCTGACGCTGGTGGCTACGTGGCGGTCTGGTTTATGATCGGCTTCTCATTGGCTACGTTTGTGTCGTGCCAGTACTGGACCAGTGTGATGTTAAATGGGAAGATTATAGGGATGGTTAATGGGGTGTCGGCCGGGTGGGGTGACGCCGGAGGTGGTCTGACCCAGCTGCTGATGCCGGTGCTGTTTCATTTCATGAGTCAGGTGCTTAAAACGACGCCGTTTACGGCTTGGAGGATTGCTTTCTTTGTTCCTGGTTGGTTTCATTTGATCGTTGGTGTTGTTGTGTTAATCTATGGCCAAGATTTGCCCGATGGAAACTTTGCTCAACTTCGAAAAGATGGGCAGGCTTCAAAGGATAAATTCTCTAAGGTCTTCATTACTCTATTAATTAGTTTAACTTCTGTTATATGATTATATAGTCTCCTTCATCATCGATCATCGTCTTCAGCAGCAAAATCGAAGCTTCAAAATCATCACCAATGGACTCAACAACGCGATAAATCCACCACCGTGGTGGCTGTGTTAATTGTTGTTTTGATATGGATTTTTATGCGGATTTTTGAACTCATTTGATATGGATCTTTATGCGGATTTGTTAGTTTGATAGAAGTTATTTAATTGATGTTTCAAAATCGAAGTAAAAAATGGGAATAAATATGTAATATATATGGTTTAATAAGAAGAAATATGTAATATATATGGTTTGATAAGAAGAAATATGTAAATTGTTTTTAATTATTTTATTAAGGGTAAAATAGGGATTCCATTAATTTTTTTTAATTAAATGGGTAAATATGTAATATGTATGACTTAGTAAGGGGAAATATGTATTTTTTTTTATGGTTGGGTATATATGTGGTAAAATGTTTTAGTAGGAGGAAATATGTAATTGTCCCTATTAATTATTAATTAATATTGTAAGAAAATGAAATAAGGAGTGAAACATCTTTCAAATTGTTAACCATTTCTTATTGTGATAAACGAATAACTACATTTTATTATTTTAAGACACACATCAAAATAAATATAAATGTGTTAGCTTTTTACTGTTTTTTAATTAATGTAAATGATACCTATATTATTAATTATATTAATTAAAAAAGAAGAAAAAAAATTACAATTTTTATAGTTACTTTAATGTGACCCTAAAGTAATAAGATCTAATTAATCGGTTATCAAAATATAAAATATTTAACAATTGATCATTTCCTTATTCATATGCACACACATACATACCTACCCCTTTATGTAAATAGTATACAAGACCTAAGGTTTATGAGATGTTAAAATAAAAAGCTAGAGTTATATATAATAACCAAGACCATGCATGAACATTACTTGGTTCCCATTTGGTTTAATTTAATATTTTAAATTATAATTATGTCAGATTTTGACCGTACAAAGTGGTTAATTAAGAGGAAAAAGGAGTGCCATATATAGTGACGTTAAATGTATGCATGAATTGGTCGTTGACATAATAAAATACTTTTTAAACAATTATTTTGGATTAGTGATGAATTATTAAATTATCATCGTGTGATTAGTGATGTTATTTGGTTATATCCATCACCAAGATACCATTTCCTAATAAAACTCAATACTTTAAGAAAAATCATTAGGACCTAATAGTTCAAGAGTCTCACCACCAAGATGGCGTTAGACTATAATGTTTTTTGGCAATTAATAAAATATATAATCAATATTTTTAATGACCAGGATTGATGACACCTATGATGTGATTTCAACAGTTTATCGAATTTGACGTTTTGTGACGTATGCTTGAGTTTAACATAGCCGGGTAAACCTATTGACTTAGACTCAACAAATATGTTTTAACTTGAATTCGAACCTAATACCTTTCATATAGAATTTAAGAACATAACCATTATGCTACAAGCAATAGTTAAATAAATGATCAACTAATTTTGTTGGCATGCATTTTTTTGCCGTAAGTAAATTTTTATTAAAAATAACGTTAGTGGTTTAGAATCAATCTGTTTTATGGTTTAAATAAGAAAATTTTAAAAAATAAAAAACTACGTATTATATAAGAATAAAAATTGAATATGCATTAAAAAAAATAACAAAAAATTGGGGGGGGGGGGGGGGAGGCGGGGGAATACGATGCTCATAAAATTGTGATATGTGAGATATACAAGTCTTTTTATGTACTTTTTGTAAGCATATGAGCCAACATGTCGGCGGCTTTGTCGGTTTTGAAATGGGTGTCTTAAGACCATTTTTCTACCGATGTCTTAGACGCCACTTTAGGCGTCCTTTTTCTGTCAAATCTGGTAAAGTGGCTTTTAAAGCGGCGTCTAAAAAATCGTTTAAGACGCCGGTAGAAAAAAAAGGCTCTTAAGACACCCATTTAATTAGCCGCCGACATGTGGGCCCGTATGTTACAAAAAGTACAGAATAGCCGGGCGGAGCGCGGGAAGAGAACGGTGGTTGCGATGACGGATTCTTCGGCGGAATCCATGGGAAACCATCATGTTTGAGGGATCGGAAGATGAATAAAGAAAGTAGTTTATAGGGTTAAGTAAAGAAATAATAATATAAATAAAAAAAAAGTGATGGCATCATGATTCATGAAGATCTGTTGTGCTTTAAATACTAAACTTGGGTTTAAATCATTATTAAAATTGCTTATGTTTTGTACATGTGATTAATATATGGCAAATTGGATTTAAGTAATTCCAAATTTTATTAGTTGGTTGTTGCCGGTATTTTTTTTAACGGCCAACTAATCAACTACAGAATATCCCGCTAGTTCAGACGGAAGGAGACACTAGTCCAAACGGACTGAGCTCCTAAGCCCACCAGCCACCAATTCTTAGGGAAAATCCAACCCAAGCACATACTACATGTCTTAACTGTGAAAATCTAAAATAATGGTTTCTACTTCGACCTATTTACTATGAAAATCTCAAATAATGTTTTCTCGAAACGTTGCTCCAAATAATGAAACAATTCTTCAATCGGGTGTTTAAACTTTAATTGATCAAGGAAATCATCCATCGGGAAATATTGTCACACCCCCAAATTCCCACTCGTGGTGTCAGTCCACGTGGGTGTGACGTGGCCAGGATCTCAGCTCATGGTCATATAGAACGACTCTATATGAGTTACACAATCACACAAGTATGTAAAATAACATAGTTTCGTTAATATGCAGCGGAAAATGAGTTCAACATCATAAATAATTAAGTTGCAGCAGAAAGTAAATTGTTTGAATCAGACACTACAAAATTTAAGGTATTTCAAAATCATTCCAATGCATACAAGCCTAGGACATGAGTCTATATGTATGCCCGACTCCTTAGTGTGTCCTGGTGAGCGTCCTAGCGTGTGCTCCATCAGTTACCTGAGAATACATGCGAAAAGTGTCATCTAAAAAGTTGGTGAGTTCACAGGTTTAGACAGACTGAAAAGTAAACAGACATATACTAGGTATGTTAAGTTTAGTTGTTTGGATTCTACGATCGAAATTACACTCGTTATGACCTCCAGTCAACATTGGTGCCGAGTGGGGTTAGTCAAACCCAGTAGTACTACGTAATTACGACTCGTTTGATACACAACTAACGGTAAGGATACGTGAGGACTTTAAGCGATAATAGTTACACTCGAAAATGGTTTTCACAACATACCAGTCATATATCTAAAATAGTTGCATTGTATTCTCACCCCAATAGTTTAGCAAAAGCAGTTAGAGAGTAAAAGTGGGGCCGTAAACTCACCTGAGTTAAGTAATGCGTTTGCTCAAAGAGATAGTGTAGCTCGCCGGCTAGTAGTCACCTATATCATATAGGTACTATGAGTTTGTGTTCACATGTGTCGGTCTCACCGGACCGTGCTAGTGTTCAACAACACTAAGTGGTTATGTGGGTCGAGTTGACCGTGTTTGACTGTGTCGATCGTGTTTGACCTAACGACCCGTTGGTGACGGTTTTGGATCAAGTGCTCGTGTAACGTGCGGTTTGGTGTCGTGTGAAGTGTACGGATACCAAAAATCATTCCCATGAGGAAACTTACTATTTATAGTAAGTTCCTATTTTAGGAAAGTTTCCACATTAGGCAAGTCATGCATTAAATCACATTCCGTTTATTCTGACATGCATATTTATCCTAAATGAGCATGTTATCACATAGCACATAGTTACACATAGCCGGTTTAGCATAGTTTGCGCGTAAAAGTTTCTATATTTAGAAAGTTTCATAAACAAGCATATTTCACCAAGTTTAACAACTAATATCATCTAATCATCACTATCCTAGTCCTAATTAGCCATTTAATCATAACCGTTATGTCTAGCATGCTCCTACTTACAATTTCGCAAAATAAAGTTACTATTTTTAGTAACTTGTGAGATACGCGCTAAATCCAATCTTTCAACAACACAAATCTATCAATATCATCATATTATCATCCGATAATCATGTTTGACTCAAGACATTATCATTTTCATCAACCATTCGCAAACTTATGTCAAAAAGTTACTATTTATAGTAACATTTATAAAGATCATGCTTTTAACAATTTTAACCATTACAATGAATCAAGTAACATCATCAAATATACTTTTAAGCATAAATCCAAGATTTATTCTCATGCATTTGACCATTTCATCAAGAATGCACATTTTGTAACATTAAAGTTACCATATTTAGTAATAATACCCAAATGACTATATTTGACATAATCAAACATTCTAAATCATGTAGAACATCATCAATAACATATCTAGTAAATTTCAATATCAAATATCATGTGAATCATGCTAGATCATACATGCATGTTGATAAAAGTGCCTATTTCATAGTCACATCAACAAATCCATTACCATATTCAATCACAATCATCATAGATCACTACCAATGCTTCAAACCCGTGCATTGACGGCACTGGTTGTTTGCAGCATGATGATACTGGCATTTAGTACACAAAGGATGTGGGCCAGTATACTGCCTCTTGGGCACATTTTGTTGTGCCGTTGCTACTTGATTCAGGGGAGTAGCCATAGTGTAGTTCTTGATTAATTTCTGCTTCTTCTTTGGGTGTTGCTGATGTTGTGGCTTCTTTGAAGACTCTTCCTTTCTCTTGCCAGTGTCTGCCTCTTTCTTCAGAACTCCAGAGGCAACCATCAAATCAGTAAGTTTTCCAGACAGTCTCACTGCAGATTCAACAGTGGTAGGGTTGGCTGAAACAACCATGCCCTGGATGCAGGCGGGAAGTCCACCTACATATCTGTCGATTCTCTTCTCTAAAGTCGGTACCATGTCTGGCACCAAAGCAACCAACTCGTGATAACGAGTAGTGTAACCGATGTGATCAGCACCTTTCATCACATGGTTGGACAGTTCCACTTCCAACTTCTGCAGCTCATTCTTAGGGCAGAATTCTGTTCGCAGCAGTGCTTTGAAGTCTTCCCATGGCATTGCCATAGCTTCATCTCTTCCTCGGGCGTTGATCTGACCATTCCACCAGGTCAAAGCCCGCTTGTTGAATGTTCCAGCAGAGTAGCGGACTTTATGGTGCTCTGGACAGCTGCAGAGGTCTAGAGTAGCCTCTATCTTTTCAATCCATTGGATTAATCCAACGGCTCCTTCAGATCCGCTAAAACTAGGCGGTTTACATCCTACAAATGACTTGTAGGAGTAGTGTGAGGTACTACCAGTATTCCCACTGGCTTCTCCTGATGAATTGCCAGTGTTGTTGATCTCATTACGGAGAAGGTTAAACATCTCCGGTATCGCCTCTTTCATCTGATTGGTCATCTGGCTGCTCAGTAGAGTCACCAAAGCGATGGTGGTAGGATCCAGTATAGGAGTTGTTCCTGAACCTGATGCCTCGGTGATCAGTGGAGGAGGAGGTGGAGGCGGTGGAGGAGGTGGCGGTGGTGAATCGGCTGGAGATGGTGTCGAAGAATGTGGAGCCAAGTCTAGAGGTGGTAACGAGGGAGTCTGTCTTCGCGGCGGCATTCTGATCATAACCAAAATAATATTGGTTAGTGCAATGATCGAATGCAGAAGACATAATGCAACAAAGTCTTAAATCTTAGATTCTCTACATGCAGGGTCCCTAGGTTATAGTCTAGGCCAAACCGTTTAAACAAATGACCTATATTTCTCTATAACCATGGCTCTGATACCAATCTGTCACACCCCGAGCCGGCGGGATAGGATCGGTTGTCCCGTCGGGCGGAAGGTTCCCGGGGCGCGATATCGTGGGTGATAATCGTGATGATCAGATTGTTTACATTGCACATGATATAAATGAGAAATGCTAGATATAATAGAATTACAAAGTTAAATTACATCAGTATTGTTTATAATTTAACAATGTAAATCTACCATCAACATCATAGATTTCTATCTTGTATTTACACAAGATATACAAAATAAATTTGTATAATGATGTCTTCAAAAGTATGCAGGTCCAAAATGCTAAGCCTTCTATCTGAAGTCCTAGTCCAAAAGGAATAACTCCTTAGTTGACCTGTTCGTCACCTGAGAAGTCATGCAAAAATCAAGTCAACACATGGTTGGTGAGTTCATATAGTTTTGTAAATGAAAATGATTTGAAAACCTCTTCCGGTAAAGACCCTAACCTCATTAACATCACCTGTATCATCCAGATCGGTATGCTTATATATAGGGCATACCCCTGGGTCAAGGCTACAACCCCGCCCAGACGCCATCCCACCACATACTAATCCGCATAGGACATTGATATTAATGATAATTAAGCATTTTTACCTAACACACCTCTGATTTAGATTATGATTTCCAAAACTTGATTTACCTTTGATTCTCTTGATTTTGAACATAGATACATGATTTTCCCAAAAATCAGTGATAGTGAATAAAATGTAATTATTTAATGAAATAAATAAATAAACATTTAAATACAACTCAGACATGATGATTGGGTAAACTTTTACTCAATCAATTAGACTTAGTTGTTGGTGGTTGTCCAAGTTGTAACCTCTCACACGTGACCCATACCAGGCATAACTCACAAGGAGTATACCTGGGCGTGACGGGATTTTAATGATGCCCATACAGCCTGACCCGAAGGTCTTCTGTACATGCGGGGACTTTAATGTTTTGCCCTTACAGCTTGACCAAAGGTCTTCTGTACATGCGGGGACTTTAAGGATATCCTTTGATTCTTGATCTCTTGATTCTCTTAGACTTTGATATTGATTTCAATGATTGTTCACGTTGTTGCCCGTATAGCCTGACTACAAGAGTCTTCTATACCTGAAGGGACTTTATATGTGTGTTACACGTGGTCTTGATTCCATATACAACTGACATCCACCTTGACTTGAGTATTAATGATTTCATTAGATTATAATGATTTCATTATTTCAATGATTCACACACATTTATGATTTCTGATTCCTTGAGTCTCTTGATCTTGATCTTTGGAATTTCCCTGATTTACAATGGTAATTGATTTGTTTATGATTCTTGAATCTCAGATCACACACTGAGTTATGATTCCTTGGAATATGATCTATTGATTTTGTTCATTTGATTTCACTTTGAATTTAGATTCTTGAATTTTGAGCTTGATGGACTAAGGGTTGATTTAGAGTTTAAATTGAAGGTATTACTCATAAGAGTACTTAAATTTATTTGATAACTTGATCTGTTTAATAATTTCCTAGACAGGAATCTAGGAGTATCAACAAACATATATATGTAAAACATATAATAAATAAAAGCATTTAAATAAACAGTTTAAATAAAACAGTTTACGCATGTTTCTCAGCCCCGCGTTTTAAAACAAAAATGTTTAGAAAAGGGGCAATGAACTCACCTGTGTTGCTCTGTACTGAATTACCACAAAATGCGCGCTCGTTGTTGTAGCCTAAGTATCTTCGGCTCCTGATTTGTTTTAAAAGAATTCGCATACAATGAGTATCTATAATAAACATTGGGTCTAGGATTTGGTCTCGGTGGTGCAACTAAGTGTCCTACGTTACTAATGTGTTTCTAAGATTCCATCTAACTAGTCTAAACTAATTACCCATTAGTAACCCTTTATCCCACAATTCATTATTACATGATCTTAATTAAACCGTATTTTGAATCTTTTCATTCTAGGTTAACTATTTAGAAAACATTATTTAATATGATTTAATAAAGTTTATATATTATTTTCTTTTATTAACACGTATGTGATTTAAAGAGTTTGAACTTTTACATGTTGGGCCTTGATTTAGCCCAATGGGCCAACTTCGGGCCCAGCAATAGACTTTGTGGTTTCAAATTGATTTTTCCCAGGGTTCCTGTGTTAATGAATAAATTAACATTCTCACCCTAGATTTAGATAACATCATGACTTTTCAAAGGTTTTAACTTCCAAAGTATTGCTAACCTTCATTATTTGATCGCATGATTTAAGAAAAACATTCATTAACGACAATGAGTTTAGATCTCAACTTTAACTCTTACGATTAGTTGAATGAACTTTAGTTTAACCCTCGTTGTTACTATGATCATTACTTGGTTTACTAACCCATGATGAGACCATTTCAACTAAATTTATATTACATGAAAATGGGAAAACCCTAGTATTCTCCCATGCATACACATTATACATGCATGCAAAGGTGGCACTTTGATTGTGCATGGATGGTTGGGGTGTGGTTCAGCCCAAGGAGTAAAGTGACTCGACCATATCCCAGCCGAATAGGTTGAGTCGAATGACTCTGGCCGAAAGAAGCATGGCCGATCGAATGGAGTCTGCCGAATGAGGTTCAGTCGAACGAAGCTTGATTCGGCGAATGGGTGGTGTGGTTTGTCTAAAGACATTCGGCGAATGAGGATGTGGCCGAATGAGATGTTGCCGATTGAGCTGGTTCCGAATGGCGATAGTGGCGACTGAACTTGGTCGAATGGGGTCCTTCGGCATAGCCATTCGGCGAATAGGTTGTGGGCATGATGGGGAGTCATTCGGCGCATAGGGTGGCGAAAGAGGCCTGGCCATTCGGCCTACACACACCCATTCGACCACCTGCTGTGGTCATTCGGCCGTTCGAAGGCCTCCAGGGCAGTCCTTCGATTTCGATCAACCAGCTAATCTAACCCAATCCCACTTGGTCCTACTCCCTTCTAGTGTGTTTGTGAGTGATTTCCCTAAGGTTGGAAGTGGTTTAAACCGGTTTCAAGGGGTTCGAACCTAGGGTTTTTGAAAACCCTAAAACCGAACCAAGATGGTGATTTCACCTCGATTCAGATGGATGATAGCTTAGATCCACTGTACTTCTGTGTTCTATGTGTTGAGAGGATCGTTTAGACACCAAAAACACTAAAAATGGTTGAGATTTGAGTGAGTTCTTGAAGAGAGAAGGTAGAGATAGGTTTTAGAGAGAGAAAGTAGAGAGAGAGTGAACGATGGGTATGAATGGCTGGTTATTGGGAGGTGGTTGTGGCTGTAAATGCCACAATAAATGTTTCAAATTAAACCGGGTTCGTTCTGGTTCGTTCGGTTTCGCGTGGTTTCGCGTAGAAACGCGGTTTCTCGCTGTTTTCATTACGAAACGACTCGGTTTTAAAATAGAAATCATAAAATTATTTTAGGTTGTGATTCCTAATAAATTAACTAAATATCTTTTAAATTTTTCATTTACAAAATATTTATTTAACGTTTAAATCGAATCGCGCGGTCATCGCGCGTATTTGTTCGAATCGTCACCCGATCAAACACGACGATAACTACACTTTTCAATATTGTTTTCTAATTATTGAATATCATTCAGAACGTTAAACTTTCAGATTTATTCGTACAGATCGTCACCTATACGAAAAATCCGTCGGTTTAGCATTCACGTAACGATATTCATGCTGTTTTGTTCTGTAAAGCCTCACATACGTTTATACATAATAAAATCCTAACAAGTAAATCACATGATGGTTCTATGTTGCCAGATAATTATCTGACTCAAGAACCATTGTTCTGGACTGAATTTTCTGAATTGATTATGAATTCTCTGTTTTGATAGCATAAAATGATACTGAAATTTGATATGAATATGAAATACACTGAATTACATAAGACTTGTACCTGATTACTGTTCATGTACTGTTTACGATCACTGTTCCGGTGACGGTTCCGGCACTGATGTTACATCAATGCTCCTCATGAATGTCTTCGAAATGGCTTCTCAATGGTCTTAGGTGGCTCCAATGGTGTTTACAGAGTGATAGGGGTCGGAGAAGACGAGTTTCAGTCGAGAGAAATGAAGTAGGGCGGCAGAAATGATTAACATTGGGTTTATAAACATTATTTGCGTGTTGGAGTTGTCGCGTACCGCGGAGACTGCCCAAAAAGCAACCCCGCGTATCGCGGCGATTAAAATAATCATTCTGTTCCCGAAACACGCCGCGTACCGCGGTGGTGGAAGATGATCGGTCGTCGCGTACCGCGATGGTTTTCGGAGAATTCAAATTCTCCCGCTCAAGCTTCGCGTACCGCGAAGGCCCAATTGGGTGCCCATCACGTACAGCGATGGGTCTCGGTTGAGCCCAATAAGCCCAATTTCATTGTTTTGAACCGGATCTTTCGTATTTCTCGAATACGATCATCGTTTCTCGACACATAGGCTTCGTTCTAGTTAAATTAGGTTCACTCGAACCTAAGTGCAGTGTTTTCGCGCTACAGTTTGATCCGTTCACCAACGTTCGTTATTCAAGACACCTGCGAGTTTCGTACGATAAATCCCTGAATTATCGGTGTGTTCAGACTGTTGTGCCACGTGTCACACTAAATACAATTATTATAGTGCGACGTATGAAATAATAATACACATTATTATTAAAATAAAACAAATGCTGACCTGGAAATTGCAAGGTGTCACAAATATGGAGTACATTTCGAGGTAAGTTATACATAGTTTGACTTATATTCTCATTATGATCAAAAGCCATAAAACATCCGTTTGAAATTCGAAAAAAAAAAGTTAACATCGTTAAGTTTTTTTAACAAAGTTCTAACAGAGAAAAACAATGTGAAAGTAGGGACCGTTATTTAGTATTTTCTTCATAGTTGGTGTTTAAAAAATTACAATGGTTGAAGCAAACACTAAAGAGAATAAAGAAGCACTTTTTATGATTTCTCTTTTAACTGATTATCTATATAAATTACAATGTTTCTTTTTCTAGATTTGTCCTTTATTTTTTTTAACCCATTAAACGTACAACCTAAACTCAACAGAATAAAATAATGAAGAAAATGAATAAAATAAGCTTAAGAAATTAAACACTAAAAACAGTTATTTTAGGTGTCTTATATATCAGTTAACCCCTCACATATGAAAGCGGTATGCAATGTTTTCAGAACCGGACCGGACATCGAACCTGTATTTTTACCGGTCAGAAGTCCAACCGTTTGGACCGGTCGAACCGGATGATTTTATAAACATTTTATAAATACATATATATAAAATAAAAAATTATATATAAAAAATTAAAAAAACCGGTTCCACCACCGGTCCGGCCAAAAACGGCCCAGAACCCCCCAAATCGGACCGGTTCACCCACCGGTGGTTCGACCGTTCCGACCGGCCGGTCCGGTTTTCAAAACATTGGCGGTATGCATGGCTTCGTTTTAATTTGCAGACAACTCAACTTTCCCTATTTGATATAAAAAAATTTTAAACGCCACCGTTAGACGCCCTATTTAATATAGGGAAGCGAACAATGGCATCTCATTTTATAACGTGTAGCATCACTTCCGCCTGATTTGATGCCATTATTCACCACAACACAAATATTCACTTCACGCTGTAAGTGCCAATTCTGTCTGATGGGTTTAGTTTGCATGAGTCAAGTGGAATAATGAGCTTAGGCTCACGTGTTTGTCATCTGCATGGGTGCATGCAGTTTTATTTTGTTTACTTATTTCCGTATTTGTCTAAGTATTTAGTTGGTGGTTGACCTAGTTTGTAGGCAAGTCATGGCCTGCGTGCCAGTTTTCAGTTTCTTTATTTTACGTGTGTTTTGAACCTGCTATATGTTTTGTTTTTGGTTATTGAATGAATCATCAGAAATTGTGAGAATAAGCTCTGTATATCATTGTTTACAAGTGGTATCAGAGCGCAATTCCTGAGAGATTGAGAGTGATAAAGGTGCTGAAATGGGAGATGAAACACAGCAGTACCATGGACCGAGTATCCCCAAGTTTGATGGAGGTTACGAGCATTGGAGCATGGTGATGGAGAACCTTCTCAGATCGAAGGAATATTGGAGGGTAGTAGACGAAGGCTATCCAGAGATCAGGCCCGGAGAACAAGCTACGGCTGCGCAGCAGAAGAACTTTGAGGAAAATAAGTTGAAAGATTTGAAAGCAAGGAATTACTTGTTTCAATCTATCGACAAAAACATCCTCAAAACCATAACCCAGAAAGAGACATCAAAGAGGATATGGGATGCAATGAAGAGTAAGTACCAAGGAAATGCTAGAGTAAAACGAGCCCAACTTCAACGGTTAAGAAGAGAATTCGAAATTCTCGAGATGAAAGAAGGTGAAGGAGTTACAGATTACCTGGGTCGCGTGATGACAGTGGCCAACAATATGCGGAGCTTTGGAGAAGACATGCCTGAGGTAAAGGTATTAGAAAAAATATTGAGATCCTTGTCAAGTAATTTCAATTATATTGTGTGTTCAATTGAAGAATCCAATGATACGGATGAGTTGTATGTTGATGAGTTACAAAGCTCATTGTTAGTTCATGAGCAGAAACTCTCCCGAAAGCCAAATGAGGATCAAGTCCCCAAGGCTGAGTCGGAGTTTAACAACCGAGGAAGAGGAAGAGGTAGAGGCTTCCAAGGTAGAGGAAGAGGACGAGGCCGCGGTAGAGGAAGATCTGACTTTAACAAATCCAATATTGAGTGTTTTACCTGTCATCAATGTGGACACTTCTCATATGAGTGTCCTAATGGTGAGAAACCAGTAAATTTTACTGAGTTTGATGAAGGAGAGGATTTGTTACTTATGACACACAATGAAAAAAACAATGATGAGGCATTGAAGGGCTTATGGTTTTTAGACTCAGCATGTTCGAACCACATGACTGGGAAGAAGAAGTGGTTTTTGAATCTGGATGAGAGCTTTAACAACATTGTAAAGCTTGGAAATGATTTGAAATTAAATGTGAAAGGCATTGGTGATGTGAGACTTGAGATAGGTGGAATTTCTCAAGTAATAACAAGGGTCTATTACGTACCAGAGTTAACTTCCAATCTGCTTAGCATCGGGCAGCTACAAGAAAAAGATCTGACATTTGTGATTAAACAAGGAACCTGCAAGGTTTACCATCCTAGTCGTGGCCTTATCTTAATGTCAAAAATGACAAAGAACAGGATGTTCTTAGTGAATGCAGTGGTCAAAGGAGTGGAACAAATGTGTCAAATCATTGAAGAAGAAACAAATGACCAACTTTGGCACAAGAGGTTAGGTCATTTAAATTACAAGGCATTGAGGACCATGCAGTATAAAAACCTTGTTTATGGATTACCACAGATAATTGAACCAACAAAATCATGTGAGGTGTGTAATCTAGGGAAGCAACAAAGAGAAAGTGCACCAAAAAGGAGTCTTTGAAGGGCAACAAGTAGACTGCAACTCATTCACACTGATTTGTGTGGCCCTATTGATCCTGAATCACCCAGAGGTAAGAAGTATGTAATGGTTCTCATTGATGATTACTCTAGAAAAGGGTGGGTTTATTTTCTGTCTAAGAAAAGTGAGGCTTTTGAAATGTTTAAGAAATTCAAAACTAGAGTAGAGAATGAGACGGGATTATCCATAAAATGTCTAAGAAGTGATAGGGGAGGAGAATTCACATCCTCAGAATTTAATGAATTCTGTGAGGCTTTTGGCATCAAAAGGCAGCTAACCACTGCCTATACTCCTCACCAAAACGGGGTTGCAGAGTGAAGAAACAAGACATTGATGAATATGGTTAGATGTCTTCTTATAGAAAAAGAATTGCCAAAATGGTGTTGGTCAGAAGCTGTAAATTGGGCCTGCTATGTGATTAATCGATGTGCTACTGCTTCACTAGAAGATAAAGTGCCTGAGGAGAAGTGGTCTGGTCAGAAACCAAATGTTGAAGAGTTAAAGATTTTTGGTTGCATTGGATACACTCTTGTTCCCCATCAGGTAAGAACTAAGCTTGAAAACAAGAGTACCAAATGCATTTTTTTGGCGTGAGTTCTGAATCAAAAGGGTTTAGAATGTATGATCCTGAGAATAAGAAAATTATTATAAGTAAGGATGTTAAATTTGAAGAAAGAGAAAAGTGGGAATGGAACAAAAAGGATTTTGGAGCCACAAAATTGACTGTGCCAGATAGTGATGTATCTGAGAATCAGGCTGGAAAAGAAAAAAGGTATGGCAGATAATGGGGTAGTCATTCACGAGCAGGTGGGAGAGGCTCAAAGTGGTAGTACTTTGCCACTTTTAATTAATGCTGAAGGACAAAATGAAGACCATTCTACCCCTCATAGTGGACCTACTATTTCCCAACAGTTTCATGTAGGCTCTACTTCACATGTACAAAATGAGGGACCATCAGCTAAAGAAAAAAGAATCAGATCGGCTCCTGTTTGGTTAAATGAATGCGAAAGTGGTGAGGGATTGTCAGACAATGAAGCTGCTTTTGCCATGTATACCACAGCAAGTGATCCAACATGTTTCGAAGATGCAGTCAAAGACCCAAAGTGGGTGCAGGCGATGGAAGCTGAAATGATGTCCATTAAAAAAAATCGGACATGGGACTTGGTTGAGAAGCCGAAAGGGGTGAAACCCATAGGTGTGAAATGGTTATGCAAAACCAAGTTGAATGAGAAAGGTGAAGTTGACAAGTTCAAGGCTCGATTAGTAGTTAAAGGATATGCTCAAAAATATGGGGTAGATTATGAGGAGATTTTTGCCCCTGTAGCAAGATGGGACACAATTCGAAGTGTGGTAGCAACTGCAGCTCAAAGAAGGTGGAAAATATGGCAACTTGATGTGAAGTGTGCTTTCTTAAATAGGGACTTGGAAGAAACTGTGTATGTTGAGCAGCCTCAAGGATTTGTAAACAAAGGGGAAGAAAATAAAGTATGCAGATTGAAGAAAGCTTTGTATGGTTTGAAGCAGGCACCTCGAGCGTGGTTCAAGAGAATTGAAAGCTATTTCTTACGGGAAGGATTTCAAAGAAGTAAATATGATCACACTTTGTTTATACGAAGAGAAGCAAGAGGAATTATAATTGTGAGCCTTTATGTAGATGATTTAATCTACACTGGAAACAATGAACGGATGTGTGTTGAGTTCAGGAATTCCATGATGCAAGAATTTGAAATGACAAATCTTGGAAAGATGAAGTATTTCTTAGGAGTAGAAGTTCATCAAAATGAATCTGGTATAAAGATGGTTCAAGCGAGATATGCTAGAGAAATAATTGAAAGATTTGTCATGGGGAAAGTAATGGAGTGAAGAATCCTATTGTTCCTGGAGTCTCAGTAACGAAGACATGAGATGAAACCAAAGTGGATGAAACCTTGTACAAGAGTCTGGTTGGTAGTCTGATGTACTTGACTGTGACTAGACCAGATCTTATGTATGCTGTTTGTTATGTCTCAAGATTCATGTCAGACCCTCGTGAAGAACACATGCAACTAATGAAAAGAATCTTGAGGTATGTAAAATCTACTTATGGCTTTGGTCTGTTTTATGAGCAGGATGCTTGTGAGAAATTACAAGTATACACAGATAGTGACTATGCAAGAAGTGTGGAAGATCGGAAGAGCACTTCAGGATATGTGTCTGTTAAGCAAGGCTGCAATTAGTTGGAGTTCTAGAAAGCAAGAGATTGTCACACTTTCGTCAACTGAAGCTCAGTATGTTGTAGCCACAAATTGTGCATGTCATGTGGTATGGTTAAAAGGTCTACCGGAAGAAATAAATGGCTGTTCAATTGGTGTTGTGAACATCTATTGTGATAATGACTCCACAATAAAGTTATCAAAAAATCCAGTCTTGCATCGACGAACCAAACACATTGATGTTCGTTATCACTATCTAAGGGAGCTGGTAAATGAAGGAAAAGTGAAGTTAGTGTTTTGCTCAACTAAAGATCAAGTGGCAGATGTGATGACAAAACCGGTTAAGCTTGAAGTATTTGAAAGAATGAGGAAGCTGCTTGGCGTGTGTGAAGAAATGAATGATTAAACTGAAGGGTGAACCCTACTTTAGTTTAAGGGAAGGTTTGATGGGTTTAGTTTGCATGAGTCAAGTGGAATAATGAGCGTAGGCTCACGTGTTTGTCATCTGCATGGGTGCATGCAGTTTTATTTTGTTTACTTATTTCCGTATTTGTCTAAGTATTTAGTTGGTGGTTGACCTAGTTTGTAGGCAAGTCATGCCCTGCGTGCCAGTTTTCAGTTTCTTTATTTTACGTGTGTTTTGAACCTGCTATATGTTTTGTTTTTGGTTATTGAATGAATCATCAGAAATTGTGAGAATAAGCTCTGTATATCATTGTTTACACTGTCATCATTTTAAACTATATATATTTATTTTTTCTAAGCTATCATGACAATTACATCTCCACGGCATAAACAAAAATGAAGTGAATTTATATTATATATAAAAACGTGTAGCGATGACAAATTGTGTTGATATAGATTCAAATAAACTTTTTTAATTTGTTTTTTAAACCAATTTTTCATGAAAAAAACTTAACTCGTGATTTTTAGCGATGACGCATTATTGTTATAATATAAAATATATATGTTTTTATTTTTTCCCCTATTTTAATCACGACATATTATCGATATAGATTTAAATAATTTTATAATTTGTTTTTTCGAATCATTTGTTTGTGTAAGAGAGATTAAATCACAATTAATAACATGGGAAAGTCGTGGCAATAAGTATAGTATATATTTTTATTCTCCTTTCATTTAAAACGTAAAATAAATGAAAATAAAAAATAATTATTACCCACCTGCTGCATACTTAAATATGTATCTACATAAGCTAAAGATACTTTTTTGCTTAGTAAAATATATATTTTTAAAATTTCCTTTTACATAAATTTTTCTATTTTTTTCGTGTTTATTTTCTTGTGGGTCGTGTATTGTGTATTTGTATGTATATGTATATGTATACATATATGAATGGGTTTTTGTAACGTGTGTATGGATGTGTGTGTATTTGTATGTGCATTAATGTATATGTAAGCATATGGATAGGTGTTTGTGGCTATTGTATTTTGAATTTATATATATATGTGTGTGCATGTATGTATTTATGTATACACTACTACAAAATCAAACTAATGCAACATTTATAGTAAAGAAAAGGATGCTGATGACGGAAGTAGGTACATCCCTTTAGCCAAACTAAAAGTATACCACGACTAACATTTAGCTTGGATAACAAACAGCCCTGCCAGCCTTAGCAAGGCTTGCCCAGTGAAACACTCTTTTTCTTTCTCTCTCTATCTAGATAATAAGCTTCTTTATGATCTTCCAATCTTGGCTCATCTCCAGCAAGACTTGAAGATCATTGTATGTTTAATTGTTTGTTCCTTTTCCTGCTGGAATATATTTCTTACCCTACTCTCTTACTATTAACTCTGGTAAGCATCAAACACATATTTTCTCAATAGACTCTCATGGATCTTATTGTTCATCTTCATATGCTTTCTTTACATATTCATACGCTATAATATCATTATGTTGTATCGATTACTGACTTGAGCGTCGGAGTGTCCTCGGGGATAACCCCCTTGGGCCCTCTAACGTAGGTTTTCTATGTTGTTGCAGCAATGATCCATGCTCGGGATAGCAAGGCATGACTTAGCCCGACACAAACCCGACCCGGATTCAGATACGTCAACATATGCATTAGCTTCGGTTGAATTAGATCTAACGCAACTTTTTGGTTACATAATGCATCTTTTTCCCTAATACAACATTTTTAAATGCATTTTTTTAAAAAAAAGTGACATTATGCAATAAAAAGGTTGCATTAAGCTAATACAACCTATTTGCAACCTTTGGTAACAAAAAATATTGCATTTCACTGATTTTGTAGCATGCTTGTGTTTCCTTGATAATCCTATTTTTTTCCCAAAGGTTGCTATCATGTCTTCATCAAACGATAATACATGTAGTAGTGCTAAGCCTCCAAGGTTTGATGTTAAAACATTTTCTCGTTGAAAGATACGCATGTGAGGTTTCATCTATACATTGACATTGCTATCTAAAAATTACTTCTTTTCTAAATACACTAGTCAATGTCAATAGTAGTATATGTAAAGGCTAGAGGTGCTTATAAAGTTCCCAAAGAGATCTTTAAGTACTCTTTTGTAGATAAAAATATAATGGAAATGGTTCTTCGAGCGGCTTCGGAGTCAAAACCGAAAACCCGAACCTATCCTACCCCAACTGGTGGGTACGGGCAATTTTGGTTTCTCAAAAAAATCATAACCAGAACTGGAATTACTTGAACCGGTTCCACCTTTACTTGTCTAAAATTGGAATTGGAACCGACCAAAACCCACTAAAAACTGGTCAACAATAGTCAAAAATACGAACTTAACCTGAACTGGTTATTGACTTCGTTGACCAAAACCGGAACCGGAACCGGTTTTAGGGAAAAAAATGCTTTGTGCGCCACTAGTCTGGTCCTTGGGAAAATCAACGAAATGGTACTAATTGTTCTAACTTTTGACAATGATGATACTTTAAAATTTAAATAAGGGTTGTTTTAATTAGACACCCTACTTTTATATTCAAATAACCCCAGCGGTCTAACACGAGCCGTACTGGTCAGTTGACCCGTATAGAGTACAGACAAACATTACAGGAAATTTCTTGGATTCAATAATACATTCTGTAGGACGGGTCGTACTGACCAGTACGGCCCGTCTTGGCCTTGACTTGTTTTTTCAAGCCATTTTTGTGTGTCAAGCAGTTTGAGTCACCTGATGCGGCCCATACAGGGCAGTACGGGCGTTATTTATTTTATTTAAACATGATTTACGTATTTAAATAATTCTTAAAGATATACGTTTAGTACGTGAACTAAACGTATATTATGTTAATTAAACATCATAATTTTGTAACGTTATCATTTTAAACGATATTGATTATTTACGAAATCGTTTTAACTAAATATTTCATTTTATTATTAGTTTGTTTACGTTAATTTAAATAATTTAAACGATATAAGTTTGTCGCGTAATTATTAAACTACACAAACATAAACAAAACAATACAACCAGAAACAATACAAATGAAGAAAGAAACATACATCACACAACATAAGTTTTACATACAAGGAAACAAAATACAAATATATAAAAATAACTACGAACCTCCGGATGGTCCCGCGGACGATCCGTCGTCTGGATAGAAGCGTGGCTCCGGAAACGGTGGAAGCGGTGAACCGTCCCGTTGCGCATGCACTGACACGATCGTCCACTGGGCCAAATCCTTGATTCGATCGGCTTACGAGGCTCGATCGGCGGCAGATCCTGAAGCATGTCGACCATGCCTCTGGTGCGTGCGATGTGGGTGACAAAGGCGCCACCCCACAGTGTCCCGCGCTCTTGTCGGTGGTAGAAGGAGGTGTAGCATAATGCAAAAGACCATGCAAGGTTGCACGACCTGCCAGTCATGAGTGAGTGAAGATAGAAAAAATCCGTCGTCGTCACCCACTCCTAGCTCTATCCGCGACCTGAGAACCTGAGATGGTCGTCACGATGCAGCAGTGGATGTATCGAATAAGAGGATTTCTAATGGCCGTCGCCCGTAATCGATGGCCGGTGAACGGCGTGTCAGATATCTGCCCCCACCAAGCACTCATAACCCCGTCCTCATCCTGTGTCAAGCCCTGGGTGAATGCGTCATGTACGGTCTCCGGCTCATAATATATACCTAAGTGCACGGCGAACCGCTCGATCGAAATCTCCACGTGCTGTCCGCATAACGAGGACTCAATATCAGGAGAAAGCTCCTCGTCCTCCCGCTCACGAACTGCGGCCTGGTGAGCTCTGTATCGAAAGGTCGATGGAATCTCCACAGTGATCAACCTGTAGGTGGGCAGCTCAGCGATATTGAATAAACGAGTCCACGGTGTGTCTTTGCCAAGGATAGCTCGAGCACGCTCTGCCTGACCTGCATATGCTAAAACTCCCTAGTCTATGCAACGTGGCGTTGCCACGCTCATCCGTATAATGAGACGGCACCTAATCGCTGCTGCCGACTCAGGATCGAACTGCAGCCACTCGTGCTGCGATAGCACTAATGTCTCGGCATCAAGGGGCACAACGACGTCGTCGTGGTGTGGAATATCGGCCTCCATCTCTAGAAGTAAGTAAAACCTGAAAAACAAAAACCGAGCTAACGTTAAAAAAAAGTTTGACTTGCAATGTTTAGTAATATTTTCGTCTATGTGCCATATGCAGAGATATTTTTCAGCTTCTGGAAATACCTAACGGCACGCACTCATAACAGCAAGGTCTCGATCTGTTATGATCATACGTGGCTCCATACATTTATTCAACACACTCTTAACCATTTCCAACACCTAAACGTAGTTTTCCTCACGCTCTCTGCTTACGAACGCGTGAGCAATGCTAAACGTCTGGTGTGTGGAAGTAACGCCAACAATGTGAATAAATGGAAGCCTGTACTGGTTCGTTTTATAAGTTGCGTCGATCATCAGTACATGCGGAAATGCACGCCACTAGCAATACGATTTTGGATTACAGAAGAAAATTTCTTCCACGACATTCGTTTCTGGATCCTCTCGGGTATAGTAAATGGAACACTGACTATGAAGCAGGTTTTGGAAAACCTGCATCGGAGTATCACCGAATTTCTTCTTGTTTTCCATTTTCTGCTGTAAGTCGTATACATCTCTAGAAATGGACACGTTTGCAGGGTTATGTTTCTTTATGCTCAAAAGAATGTTACGAGGATCCATGTGTCGCTCGGTCAGATTCTCAACCACATCTTGTTCCTCCTGAGTGAATCTTCTGACATATGGATGACACTATAGATTCTGAGCAGGTTCGTGATTGTGATTGTCTTTTTTCACATGTAAATTCCAAGATTCACGAACTTCGTTGTATAACCCTATCAGCTGAAACGGACAACCGATTTTCTTGCTGCCTGACCGTCTAAGGATTGCGATGCTATTATGCTCACCACCACTGTCACACATGAGCCAGACTTTGATTACACTGCCTGTTGTCTTTGATTTCTTTGTTCTTCTTTTGACTACAATGTAACCATTTTTTAGTGCTATACTTTTCACCCACTCTACTAGCACATCTTCGGACATAAACTCTAGACATATAAAAATAATAATAAATAACACAAATAATAATCATTACATACAATCATCAACATTTATGTTTCATTTAAATTACCTCTTTTGTTTATTAGTTAATGTTTGAATCCGCCGGCTTTTCTTCATAAGCCTCCTCCGGGTAACTTTGTTTACTGTCATCATACACGAACCCATAATCGTATACGATGCTTTACTATTAAAACCGACATCAGTGTTAAGTTCAACATTCAGATCTATCGTGCCGTATGAATACTCAACAGGAGGCTCTTCATTCAAATCTGGCACGTAATCGTTGAAAAAACTTTCATCCCAGAACGACATCGTTACAAATCTTAATTATCGTAAGAAATCTTCGAAAACGTATGCGTTCGTTTGAAACGATTCAAGCTTATATAAAAATTTCAATTTGGTTCAATATACGGCTCGTACTAGTCTGTACGGCTCGTACTGGGTCAAATCAATGTCCTTCCATGTCAGCAGTGTTTGAATTGAAATAGCAAGACGGGTCGTACTGCTCAGTACGGGCCGTCTTGCTTTCAAATCATTGTCCTATGTTTCAGGGAATGTCTGTACGATAAATGAGACGGGCCGTACTGACCAGTACGGCCCGTTTTGCCCCCAATCATTGTCATAGGTTAATGTTTGACCAAGTACTGAGACGAGCCGTATCAAGGGTATATTTTTAAAGAATTGGGTGTTAATTTAACACAACCCTTTAAATAACCATGCGGTAATTTTTTTAGTCAAACTTTCATGGCTCACAACTTGAAACTTAAAAAAAATGATTAAATAAAAAATTATATGTTGTTATATTTTCTTGCATGCAACATAAATAATATATATACTTTTAAAAAATGACATTGAATATAGCAAATTAGAATTTTTTTTTAAAAAAAAAATAATGATACGGTAACTTTTTTGTTAAACTTTGATGCACAACTTGAAAACTTGAAAAAAATAATTAAATAAAAAATTATATGTTGTCATTATATTTTCTTGCATGCAACATAAATAATATATATACTTTTAAAAAAATGACATTGAATATAGCATATTAGAAAAAAATTAAAAAAAAAAATAATGATACGGTAACTTTTTTATTAAACTTTGATGGTTCACAACTTGAAACTTAAAAAAAATAATTAAATAAAAAATTATATGTTGTAGTTATATTTTGTTCTAGCATGCAACCTAATAATATTTATACTTTTAAAAAATGACATTGAATATAGCATGTTAGATTTTTTTTTAAATAATGATACAGTAACTTTTTTGTTAAACTTTGATAATTCACAACTTGAAACTTAAAAAAAAATTAAATAAAAAAATTATATGTTAATTATATAACTAAATGTTTCTTGATCACCTTAAGATGATTTTTTTTGTTCAAACCGGCCGAGATGATGCACCTTTGCTTGCATTTCTGCTGTAAATTATTATAATTTGTGTAATTTATGAAAAATCTTATGTTGTTTATTTTTAATAATTCAAAATGCTTCAATTTTAATATTTTTCATCTTCAGCGTAAACTACATCTTTTTAAAATGGATATTATCACCCATGTTTTTTTAGTTAATTAATTTATTATCATTATTATTATTTTTACATGGTGTCTTGCATTATCAGCGATTATTATAAATTAAGTTATTATTATTATTTTTCCGGAAAATATATTAAGTTATCATTACTAAAAAGAAATATATTAAGTTATTAACACTTTAACAGCATTATTTTACGTAAAATTTCTGTCCGTATCAATACCAGTATGCCACTATTGGGATTTTAGGGCTAGTGATGGGCTGGGCCCATTTATTTAATGGGCTCGAATAAGAAATAAATAATTACGAAACTTCTGATTCAAAAGCCAGCTGCCAGCGCATCAAATTTCTCTTCTCTGCTTGATTATTTTCAAATTTTCAGGTAATAAATAATAGTGTCATTTTATCTTTTGTTTTGTATCATAACTAGGGTTTCCCCGCACTTTGCAGCAAGAATTTCGTCACAATTTCTAATATTAGAATGCATATAGATCTCGTATATCAAAATACAGATATAAAACACGTTACAACATTTGTCACTTTAACGTAAAACCCTAAAGTGTACCGTCATAAACATGTCAGTCACAACATAACAAAAAAATATCGTTCTTAGTTGTAAAATCTAACATGAATAAACATGAACATTAGACGACCTAAAACGGGAAAAATTTAATTATTGTTATTAATTATTATTTAGTGAGTACTACTATTAACTAACTTTTAAGCCTATTGTCTTGTTGCGGTGACAACATTACAAATATGAAAATGTAAACCAAAAACCGACTATCAATCTATCTTAAAACAATAAATCAAACCGTCTGTTAATTATTATTAGTTATTATTATTCTTATTATCATTATTTAGTTATTACTAATAATATTATATTATAAGTATTATTAATTATTTATTATAACTAGGTTTTTTCCCGCCGCGCGTTGCGGCGGGTTATCACAGTATATTGTCGAGAACTGGTAGCATAAGATTATATATTATTTGCATAAGTATAAGTTACATAATAAAGCCAAATCTCTAATCATGAACTCCATATGAATTTTTCAAAAAAGCAGAAAATTAGACAAATTTCATTCAAGTTTGTTATGAAAATAAGACGAAAAAACTCATGAATTTTTATCATCGGCAACTGATCGGTTGAATCAAAACAAAAACCCAAGTCTCCAAATAAACATCGATTTTCTATGATAAAAATTCACCGTTACATTCTCTAAACATCACCAAAACCTTAGAAACCGATCGCAAGCAATCCATGTAGATTGTAGTATATATTCTTGTCTTCAGTAATTGTAATAATATATATAATAATATAAAAATTTTAGTGGCCAAAATTAAAAAAACAAAACTTTTTATTCTATTTAGGTAATTGTAATAATATATATAATAATATAAAAATTTTAGTGGCCAAAATTAAAAAAACAAAACTTTTTTATTCTATTTAATTGCTACTAATATAATTTAATTATATATATAACCGCTTTTTTTGACTTTAATATTAATTAATATTATTATTTAATTATTAGTAACATCATATTATAATATAAAAGTTTTAGTAGGCAATATTAAAAAAACGAAACCTTACTATTCCTTTCAAGTTACCTTTTAATATATATAATAATTATTGCTGTCGCTTTTTTGACTTTCAACACATATACTATATTTATGTATAATTCTTATTTAATTAATATTAATATTATATAATAATCATTATTTTATTATTATTATTATTATTTAATTATTATTATTTAATTATTATTACTATTCAATCGTGAATCGTAATGAGACATTTCATAAATGCATATATGTAAATGAAACATTTTATAGCAATTATATGTTGTTAAAAGATAATTTACATGTTTTTAACAAATATACCAATTTTTTTGTGAAAAAGAGTTTAAATAATTTGGCATGAAAATTAAATTGTACACAAACTAAGTTAGAAACTCATTTACAATACAAAATAAATAATGAAAGCAAAATGATTTATAAATTTGTATATATTTCTTATGATTGCTTGCAACACACAATTAAAGCAATTATATTTACTTGCTTAATTGTGTAGTGATTGGGTAAAGATTAATTAGTAACATCTTTCTTATGGCCATTATTCGTAAAAATGTGTAATGATAATTTATATTTGCAACATATTGACAAATGCATTATATAAATATTCTTACAACTTCCGTTAATCGAATGGAATTCTTTCTCAAAATCAACCTTCATATATGCTTCTCAAGAAATGCAAAAAAAATGGAGAACCAATAAAATTAAACGTGTTTTTTATACAAAAAAAATGTATAGAATATTCATTTCCTGACGTGAAAACAAATTATTTTTACATAATTTTTAAAAAAATTTTAGCATATAAACAAACGTAGAAGCCATATTAACTAAAGTATAAAATAAAAAAAAATATAATTGCTAAATGTACATTTATTTTTATTGCAGTATAAATGAATATTTTTTATTGTAACGACCTTTACATGTGTTTAGATGCAAAAGTTCTGAAATCTTCATGTTAAAATTAATTTTTCATGTGAAAACTTATGGATACATCTTTGTTTCTTGCCTCTTTGTCATTTTTTTACAGTTTCCTATTGAACAATACACATGCACATATATAGTATGTATGTATGCATGCATGTATTGAAATAACTATTTCTAATCACAAGTTGTTATGAAGAATATGAAACATTTGGGCTCGTTATAGCAAAGTAGCAGACTACACAAATAGGTCAGGAGATAACAAGAAGAAGTACAAGGATTAAAAAGAAACCAGGTCATCTAGAAGAGTACAAGCTTGATTGCCTCAACAAATCAGTGTAAAAGAATATTAGTGTCTTTAAAAGCAATGTTTTGAAAACCGGACCGACTGGTTGGATCGGTCGAACCGGGAACCGGTGGTCGGATCGGTCCGGTTAGGGGTTCTAGGCCGTTTTTGGGTGAATCGGCGAATCGGTGATTGAACCGTTTTTTTTTATATTTTTTAATTTTTTTTAAATTATTTTTGATTATATATATATCTATATATCTATATATATTTGTAAAATGTATATAAAATCATCCGGTTCTTAAATCCGGTTCGACCGGTCAGACCTCCGGTTATGAAGACATTGTTTAAAAGGAAGAATGTAGGGTGTGTGTGATTTTCCGTTGCAGTAGAATGTACACCAGATATCCAACGTTATTAACACGGTTCTCCAAAGTCTTTGATCCACCTACCGGGATACTGCACCTCCGGTGCCGGCACAGGATCACACCATCGATTTATTACCCAACTAGATTAGTACCCCGTGTATTACACGGATTAAATAAAAAATACAATAAATAGTCAATAATAAAAATATAGACAATATAAGATGATTTTTAATTGTAAATATAATTAAATTTAGTACAATTTGATATTTTTATTAATAAAATAATTTTATTATTTCTTAAAACACTAATTTTTTCAAAGTTTGTTTCTTTAAATATTTTGTTTTAATTTTTTTAATTATATGGTTTATAAATTTTTTTTAAAGTGTGTTTTTAACATTAATATATTTTTACTGTATTAATTTTTTTAATTTAAAAATGTATAAAAGTATATTTAATATTTAATATTATTATTTAATATGTGATGTATTTAAGAGTAGAGAGAAGCGGGAAAATAAAGTTGAGATGCTCTAAAAGAATGCCATGTGTCCTTAGAAAGTTTTATTTATTAGAATAGGTAGATTCAGCTCCAGTTTCAGTTCGACCTTATCGTTATCCTCATCTTCAGAACACCGAAATTGAACGATTAGTCAAAGATATGTTGTAGCAAGGTATTATTCAGCCCAGTACCAGCCCCTTCTCATCCCCGGTTTTGTTGGTCCGAAAAAAAGATGGTACGTGGCGTTTTTGTGTTGATTATAGGGCCCTTAATGCTTTAACAGTGTGACACCCCGTAATTTCCAGTTTAGCTTATTGTTTATTTAAATGTTTATTTAAATGATTTTGTACACGTGGCACTAGAATTAGTTTAACTTAGTGTGACACGTGGCACGACAGTACGAACACCGACACATGACTAGGTAATTCAAGGAATTATCGACAAACAACACACACGTGTCAAAACTCACGAACGTTGGTGAACGCCTAGCACATTGTGTAACACAACACTCGAAACCTCTCGAAACACTCACACATTGAACTTGGAAGTTCAAACGAGGCCAAACGATAGTTCGTAAACGTGAAAACGGTGACGAACGGATCAAACCCATTAAAATAGGCTTATTGGGCTCTTCAGGGGCCAATCGCGGTACGCGATGGCCCACTAATAGACCCCATCGCGATACGCGATGAGATTCGGGAGGATTTGAATCCCAAAATCCGTCGCGCTACGCGAAGCATATTTTTCCCTTTGACCGCAGTACGCGAAGCCGCCCAGTCGACAAAATCTTTATTTAACCAAGACAAATCTCATCCTATCCTACTCTTAATCATTTTACACTACCTTGCACGCCAACTCTCGGTCATAAACACTCTAGAGCTCCTGGAAACCACCATTGGCAGCCATTGAAGAGCATTTGAAGCTCAAGTTTGGTGAGATTAAAGCTTGGTGACCATTTTCAGACTTGAGCACCCTCACTTCCTTCTTGTTATTGACGAATCCAACAAACCAGGGGTGAAGAGGCTGACTAGAGACCATCTCAGTGATTCAAGGAAGCTCTAGAAGGTAGTCATACACTCTTTGTAGCTTTATATCACCAATACACACACATGCAAGTGTTAAATCACACATGCAAGCTCACCAGACCCACATGCACGAATTTCTTTATGTTTGAATCTGGGTTTGCTAGTTTTAATGTATTTCTTGATGATCTATGACGCCTAGATTGAGAATCTTGACGATCCATGATGATGTTCATATGTAAAATGCTTGATTTGGTCATAACTTGGTGAAATAGTCACATGCATGTGCAATCTAATGCGTTTTTGATGATCTTGAAGAATGATATGTGATTATAAATGTTATTGATGATGATCTACATGGTTGAATGTCATTGGAATGGTTAAAACCATGATTTTAATGAACCTTTCTATTTTTAGAAACTTTTTATTTGTAGAATGGTGAAATAGATGATATTGATAACATGCATGCATATGGATTGGTTGTTGGGGTGATAATAGGATGTTATGTGCTATAAAAATGATCTAGGATTGATTGGGATGGTCATATGTATGATAATAGACATAGTTACTATATCTAGTAACTTTTAAAATTGAAATATTGTTAGATGGTGATTTGGACCATGTTGGTGTGGTTAAATGATGTTAGATGATTTATTATGATGAATTGTGACATAAAAATGGATTAGAAATGTTTAGATGGTCATTTATATGCAAAAACTACAAAGTTACTATTTATAGTAACTTTATTTTTACAAAAACCAACTTATGAATATTTTGTATGATTTGAGCATGCTAAATGGCTTAATATGTTAGAATATGATGATTGCATGCTAAGTTAGATGGTTTCCGATAACACGAATGCTAGAAATAGAAGCTTTCCATTTTAGGAAACTTTTATGTGCAAACATGTTATAAACGACTTATGTGAATCCGCATGATGATGTGCTATGTGTTAACATGATCACGTAGGACTAACGAGCATGCTAGAACTATAAAATCGACATGCTTTGTGAAACTTTCCATAAATGGAAACTTACTATAAATAGTAAGTTTTCCATATACGCGAGTTGCGCGTTTTGCACACGACGAGCACTTACACAATTGCTACACGATTCACAACCGTCACATGGTTCACCAACGGGTCGTTGACTTGACACGGTCAACTTTGGACAAACACGGTTAAACACGGTCATTATGGACCAGCACTAGCAAACACGGGTCATTGTGGACCGACACAGACAAACAAGAACAACCGAGGGTTGTTGGGCACAAACACGAGCACTAACACAAACACTAGCACGGTCACATCCACGAACTCACGTACGGTGTACGATATAGGTTGCCGGTGACCGACGCGCTACTTTCTCGAGGAGCTTACGCATACTCTACTTGATCACTACTAAGGTGAGTTTACGGCCCCTCTTTACTCTTTTTTTAAACGCTTTCAAATGGGGGAGAATACTAGTTGAATTGAGTCAAACATTATTGCTATTGCAAATATTTTTGTGTATGCAGACAAACATTAAGTGTTGAACTCGTAACAAGTCCTCACAATGTCTTACCGTTAATGTACGAACAACGTGGTAGGTTTGAATGGATCCGTTTGGGTGTGACTAACCCTGTGTGGCACTATATTGACTGGATGTCATAACACGTGAAACTTTGACCTAACTTGCTATGTATACGAGACATAGCAGAGGCAAGGACAAACAAGTCTAGTTCGGTAGTGACACACTGACACTTGGGGCCTAGGGCTCGGTACTAACATATGATAAACATCATGACACACGATTTCTTACTATTTATGTATATCAAAACCTGTGAACTCACCAACCATTGTGTTGACATTTTTTCTTAAACTTGTATTCTCAGGTAACTAGCATGACCTGCAAATGGAACAGGGATGCACATAGGGGATATGAGCATAGGATCCCGCATGCATTTAATTTCCTGTCTTTTGAAAACAATTTAACACTTATTCTGTTCGAACCATTGTTGTATTAAACTATTTACTTTTCCGCTGCATATATTAAACTCTTGATTTCCACTGCAATATGATTTATTATTCCGCTGCAAACTATTTTGTTAAGCGTGTGTGTCAAACATTGTATTTGTAAACGCATATAAAGGTGATCTATATGACCTTGAGCTGTGATTTTGGCCACGTCACGCCCACGTGGACTGACACCACGAGTGGGAATTTGGGGGTGTGACAGACTGGTATCAGAGCCTTGGTTATAGGGAACTAGGTTTGCATGCAGTAAACTTAGACTATAGCCATTGCTCAACTTTAGACACTACACTTAGAACTTGCACATTGATGATGTTTTTACTTATGTTAAACTGGTGCTTACTAACTTGAGACTTACAGAATGGCGAACAATGATGACACCAGCAGGAACCGGGGTAGACGCCCGGTAATTGACGACTTGACTGCAGAGAGTCGACGACGAGTCGACGATATTGTAGCACAGGTGGACGCCCGGTATCCTGGCGTGGATCATAGGAGAGAGGGTACCTTCGCCATGGTATCCTGGCGACACATCGGCAGGCCATCGACTGCCATCGCTGGGAGTGCCGATGGAGCAGGCCTTCGCGGCTCACGTGGCCTTCACCCGACGTGAGGCTATGAGGAGCGGCGTGCTGTCCGACGAGGTCCGAGTTCTTCGAGAGAAGAACGATCGCCTAGAAAGGAGAAATGATAGCTTACAGGAGCAGGTAGAGACTCTACGTCTCCAGGTGGCCTGGCTGATGAGTCAGCACGGGCAAATGGTCGATGTCATGCAGGAGCACGACAGGCATATTACTGAGAACAGGGTCGCCAATGAGGAAACTCATGCGATGGTTCTGGCTAGCGAAGTCATGCTTAACGCGTGGGCCGAGCAATTTATCGTAGAGCCGCCACAGGATGACGGTCCCCAGTTCGAGGTAAATGACCTCTATAAGGGAGACTTTGACGAGGATCCCAACGAGGATCCTGAGGAGGCAGAGGACGATGACGGAGCGGAGAGTGACATTTCACATGTCACCATGGACTCCGATTAGTCGAGTTACTTTCATTTATGTTTCTTTTTATATTTGCCTAAACGAGCGGGATGTGCTCGTACAAACTTATGTTGTTATCTTCTTTTGGAAATCATTGTACTTCAAGTTTATTATTAATGAGAATGGTGTTTTACTTTATTTAATGTATTCTGACTATGGTTGTTTGCTAACTTAACATCTAACACGACAACTAACATGACATCCAACTTGACTTCTAACATGACATTTGACTAACACTCTAACTCACGCTAACTAACATTCTATCCTTCCCATACATAACCATGTCTGGAAAAGGACCTTATGTTCATAACCCCAAGCGTAGAGCTGAAGCAGCAAGGATCAAAATGCTGGTTGACCAACGAGTCAACAAAGTACTCGTTGAGTATGAAGCAAACCGTATTCATAGCGAAACTAGTGGAAACAACAACGGTACTAACATCCGCCTAACACTGCTAACATGGTGTAGCTAACACAATACTAACACGCGACATTGGTTTCTGACAAACAGGATCGCACGACAATAACAACAAAGGATGCTTGTTTAAATCCTTTCTGAACTGCCACCCACACAAGTTCAAAGGAACAGAGGGAGCGGTTGGGATGCTCCGTTGGGTGGAAAAGGTGGAATCGGTGTTCGCCATGAGCGAATGTGCTGAAGAAAACGGGGTCAAGTACGCAACCGGTACACTCGAGGGAGCAGCCCTCACATGGTGGAACACCCACGTACAAACCCTGGGGTTGGACGGTGCCAACTCCATGTCATGGACTGACTTCACCCGACTGCTACAAGAGGAATATTGTCCTCGTGATGAAATCAGGAAACTGGAAGCCAAATTTTGGGTGCTGAAGATGGTGGACTCTGAGATCGAGCAATACTATACTCGATTTCATGAATTTTGCAAACTATGCCAGGCAATGGTGACGCCGGAATACAAGAAGATCGAGCAGTTCATCAGTGGACTGCCCGAACAAATCCAAAGCATGGTAACTGCTTCTGACCTCACCACCATCCAACCACTAATCTGACTGGCACATAAACTGACTGATCAAGCGGTAGCACAAGGCAAGCTACCCAAGCGAGGCGAACACCTGAAGCCTCAGGAGGGCCAGAAAAGGAAGTGGGAACCCAGTCAGCACCAACCTCATCAACAACAACAACCACAACGATCTGCACCATCAAGAGCTTTCACTGCCACCCAACCCGATGACAAGGGAAATGGTGTGTATCAAGGAAAATATCCTCTGTGTAACAAATGTTCCTATCTCCACTTCGGGCAATGTGAACGGTATCGTTGCCTGAAGTGTGGACGACATGGCCACATGGCCAAGGATTGTAGATCAAAGCTTTCCAACAACAACAACCCCAACCACAACCAGAACACTCTCCGAGGGTGTTATGAATGTGGCAAGCCAGGGCACATGAGGAGGATTGCCCTTAACTGAAAAAGACTGGAGGAGGTGCAGCCAAGGGCCGAGCATTTGTGATAGGCTCGGGGGAAGCTAAGGATGACCCAAACATCGTAACCGGTACGTTTCGGGGGAAGCGCAGGAACTGTTAGACAAGGGATTTATCAGACTAAGCTTCTCACCTTGGGGAGCACCGGTCTTGTTTGTGAAGAAGAAAGACGGATCATTCCGTATGTGTATCGATTATAGAGAGCTGAACAAGGTGACGATCAAAAATCGATACCCATTGCCACGAATAGACGACCTGTTTGACTAGTTGCAAGGGTCAAGCTACTATTCGAAGATCGATTTAAGATCAGGTTACTATCAACTAAGGATACAGGAGAATGATATTCCTAAGACTGCCTTCAGAACCCGATACAGACACTACGAATTCCTGGTTATGCCCTTCGGACTGACCAACGCACCAGATGTATTCATGGATCTCATGAATAGAGTGTGCAAACCTTACCTTGACAAATTCGTAATAGTGTTCATTGACGACATTCTGATTTACTCAAAGAATTGGGAAGAACATGCTGAACACCTGAGGCTAGTCTTGGAATTGTTGAAGAAAGAGCAGTTGTACGCAAAGTTTTCAAAATGCGATTTTTGGATCCGCGAAGTCCAATTCCTTAGACACGTGGTTAATGAGAAGGGGATACACGTAGACCTAGCTAAGATCGAAGCCATTAAGAACTGGGAAGCACCCAAGACTCCAACTGAGGTGCGACAATTCCTAGGTCTGGCCGGGTACTACAGGAGATTCATTGAAGGATTCTCAAAGATTGCTCAATCACCGACATCCCTGACTCATAAGGACAAGAAGTTCAATTGGGGAGAGAAACAAGAGGCTGCTTTCAACCTGTTAAAACATAGGCTATGCACTGCACCCATCCTATCCCTACCGGAAGGGTGTGACGACTTCGTGGTGTATTGCGATGCCTCGAAGCAAGGACCCGGTTGCGTGCTGATGCAACGCGAGAAAGTGATAGCATACGCTTCACGACAACTGAAGGTGCGTGAGAAAAATTACACGACTCATAACCTTGAGTTGGGAGCCGTGGTATTCGCTTTAAAGATCTGGCGACACTAATTGTATGGCACGAAATGCACTATTTTCACCGATCATAAGAGCCTACAACACATCTTCGATCAGAAAGAGTTGAACATGAGACAGCGAAGATGGGTTGAGCTCATCGGCGATTATGATTGCGCTATCAAATACCATCCCGGTAAAGCAAACGTAGTGGCTGACGCGTTGAGTCGAAAGGAAACAACAAAACGTGTGTGCCCTACAGCTCACTATTCATTCTGAATTGCCAAATCAGATCCGAATCGCACAACAAGAAGCGCTGAAAACTGAAAACCTCACCCTTGAAGCCATGCGTGGCATAGATAAGCAAATGAAAGAAAAGGACGACGGAGCTTATTATCTAATGGATCGGATTTGGATTCCACGCTACGGGGGATTGAGAGAAGTAGTGATGGACGAAGCTCACAAGAGCCGGTATTCCGTACATCCGGGCTCTGACAAGATGTATCACGATCTGAAGACAACTTACTGGTGGCCGAACATGAATGCTGAGATAGCAACTTACGTGAGTAAGTATCTAACGTGCTCAAAAGTCAAGGTTGAGTACCAGAAGCCATCAGGGTTACTTCAACAACCCGAGATACCGATGTGGAAATGGGAACAGATTTCCATGGACTTCATAACTAAACTGCCTAAGACGACAAGTGGTTGCGATACCATCTGGGTTATCGTAGACCGACTGACAAAGTCTGCACATTTCCTACCCATCAAAGAGACCGACAAATTAGATAAATTGACTCGGATTTATCTGAAGGAAGTGGTCACCCGACATGGAGTGCCAATATCGATCATATCTGACCACGACAGTCGGTTTACGTCGCATTTCTGGAAGTCTTTACACAAGGCGTTGGGTACGAGATTGGATATGAGTACCGCTTACCACCCACAGATGGATGGACAGAGTGAACACACCATACAGACACTGGAGGACATGCTTCGGGCATGTGTTATTGACTTTGGCAATAACTGGGAGACTCACCTACCGCTAGTTGAGTTCTCGTACAACAATAGCTACCACACTAGTATACAAGCTGCACCATTCGAGGAACTTTACGGACGTAAGTGTCGATCACTTATCTGCTGGGCGAAAGTTGGGGATAGCCAATTGACCGGTCCAGAGCTTGTGCACGAAACAACTGAGGAGATCGTGCAGATACGCAAACGAATGGCAGCAGCTCGAGACAGATAGAAAAGCTATGCTGATAAACGACGAAAGCCGTTGGAATTCCAGGTGGGAGACATAGTGTTACTCAAGGTCTCACCCTGGAAGGGAGTCATTCGGTTTGGCAAGAGAGGAAAGTTGAACCCTCGTTACATTGGACCTTTCGAGATCACAAAACGCATAGGCTCGGTGGCCTACGAGCTAAAACTGCCAGAAGAGCTGAGCAGTGAACACAATGTATTTCATATCTTAAACCTCAAAAAGTGTTTATCCGATGAAACACATGTTATACCTCTTGAGGAGATACAGATCGACGAACAATTGAACTTCGTTGAGGAACCGGTGGAGATTATGGACCGGGAAACCAAAAAGCTCAAACTCAGCAAGATACCGATAGTGAAAGTGTGATGGAATTCGCGCCGTGGACAGGAATTCACATGGGAATGTGAAGACCAGATGAAACAAAAATACCCACACCTGTTCGTGGAACAGACAAACACTAACAACGCAAGTTGAATTTCGGGATGAAATCCTTTCTAACAAGGGGAGGATGTGACACCCCGTAATTTCCAAGTCAGCTTATTGTTTATTTAAATGAATTTGTACACGTGGAACTATAATTAGTTTAAATAAGTGTGACACGTGGCACGACAGTACGAAAACCGACACATGACTAGGTAATTCAAAGAATTATCGACAAACAGCACACACGTGTCAAAACTCACGAACGTTGGTGAACGCCTAGCACATTGTGTAACACAACACTCGAAACCTCATGAAACACTCACACATTGAACTTGGAAGTTCAAACGAGGCCAAACGATAGTTCGTAAACGTGAAAACGGCGACGAACGGATCAAACCCATTAAAATAGGCTTATTGGGCTCTTCAGGGGCCCATCGCGATACGCGACGAGATTCGGGAGGATTTGAATCCTGAAATTCGTCGCGCTACGTGAAGCATATTTTTCCCTTTGACCGCGGTACGCGAAGCCGCCCAGTCGACAAAATCTTTATTTAACCAAGACAAATCTCATCCTATCCTACTCTTAATCATTTTACACTACCTTGCACGCCAACTCTCGGTCATAAACACTCTAGAGCTCCTGGAAACCACCATTGGGAGCCATTGAAGAGCATTTGAAGCTCAAGTTTGGTGAGATTGAAGCTTGGTGACCATTTAGAGACTTGAGCACCCTCACTTCCTTCTTGTTATTGACGAATCCAACAAACCAGGGGTGAAGAGGCTGACTAGAGACCATCTCAGTGATTCAAGGAAGCTCTAGAAGGTAGTCATACACTCTTTGTAGCTTTATATCACCAATACCCACACATGCAAGCTCACTAGACCCACATGCACAAATTTCTTTATGTTTGAATCTGGGTTTGCTAGTTTTAATGTATTTCTTGATGATCTATGATGCATAGATTGAGAATCTTGACGATCTATGATGATGTTCATATGTAAAATGCTTGATTTGGTCATAACTTGGTGAAATAGTCACATGCATGTGCAATCTAATGCATTTTTGATGATCTTGAAGAATGATATGTAATTATAAATGTTATTGATGATGATCTACATGGTTGAATTTCATTGGAATGGTTAAAACCATGATTTTAATGAACCTTTCTATTTTTAGAAACTTTTTATTTGTAGAATGGTGAAATAGCTGATATTGATAACATGTATGCATATGGATTGGTTGTTTGGGTGATAATAGGATGTTATGTGCTATAAAAATGATCTAGGATTGATTGGGATGTTCATATGTATGATAATAGACATAGTTACTATATTTAGTAACTTTTAAAATTGAAATATTGTTAGATGGTGATTTGGACCATGTTGGTGTGGTTAAATGATGTTAGATGATTTATTATGATGAATTGTCACATAAAAATGGATTAGAAATGTTTAGATGTTCATTTATATGCAAAAACTACAAAGTTACTATTTATAGTAACTTTATTTTTACAAAAACCAACTTATGAATATTTTGTATGATTTGAGCATGCTAAATGGCTTAATATGTTAGAATATGATGATTGCATGCTAAGTTAGATGGTTTCCGATAACACGAATGCTAGAAATGGAAGCTTTCCATTTTAGGAAACTTTTATGTGCAAACATGTTATAAACGACTTATGTGAATCCGCATGATGATGTGCTATGTGTTAACATGATCACGTAGGACTAACGAGCATGCTAGAACTATAAAATCGACATGCTTTGTGAAACTTTCCATAAATGGAAACTTACTATAAATAGTAAGTTTTCCATATACGCGAGTTGCGCGTTTTGCACACGACCAGCAAATGGAACAGGGATGCACATAGGGGATATGAGCATAGGATCCCGCATGCATTTAATTTCCTGTCTTTTGAAAACAATTTAACACTTATTCTGTTCGAACCATTGTTGTATTAAACTATTTACCTTTCCACTGCATATGTTAAACACTTGATTTCCACTGCAATATGATTTATTATTCCGCTGCAAACTATTTTGTTAAGTGTGTGTGTCAAACATTGTATTTGTAAACGCATATAGAGGTGTTCTATATAACCTACTAATGACCACTTACAACATCTACAAACTGTGTTTCAGACACTACTTGATAACCAGTTGGTGGCTAAGTTGACTAAATGCACTTTTAGGCAACAATTAGTAGGTTATCTTGGTCATTATATTTCTGTGAATGGGTGGCAGTCAATCCTTCCAAGATTTCTATTATACAGCACCGGCCTCAACCCAAGATGGTTCGTGATGTACGGGGTTTCCTTGGTCTTACGGGCTACTATTGTCGTTTTAATCGCAATCACGCCATAATGGCAGGTCCTTTAATTGACCTATTAAGAAAGGATGCCTTTACTTGGTTAGCCACCTCTCAAGAGGCATTTTTGAAACTTAAAGAGGTTCTTAGCACCACTTTGGTGTTAAAATTACCAAGATTTTTCTAAACCTTTTACACTCGAACGGATGCTTCTGGTTCAGGTAAAGGGGTTGTTCTGTCCCGGGAACGACATCCAATCGCTTATTTTAGTCAAAAGCTTAGTTCGCGTATGCAACAAGCCTCCACTAACCAGCGTGAAATGTTCGTCATTACCCAAGCTGTTGCAAAATGGCGTCAATACCTGCTGGGAAGGAAGTTTCAGATTGTTACGAATCAACAATCACTTCGCGATCTCCAACGTATTTTATTGGCCTCCCAACGTATTTCAATAGTACCAGTATTGCTGTCGTGTTCATTTCAAAAATTGTTCGTTTACATGGAATTCCTATTGACATCGTATGGGACCGTGATCCCAGGTTCATGTTTGATTTTTGGAAAGAACTCCACCACCTGCAAGGTACTCACGTATCTTTCAATAGTGCTAGTATTGTTGCTGTGTTCATTTCAGAGATTGTTCATTAACATGGAATTCCCATTGACATCGTACCGGACCGTGATCCCAGGTTCATGTCTGATTATTGGATAAAACTCCACCACTTGCAAGGTACTCACGTATCGTTCAGCACCGCCTACCACCTACAATCAGATGGCCAAACCGAAGCTTTAAACAAGTGTTTGCAAATGTATCTTCGTTGTTATGTAATTGATTTCCCAAAAGAATGGTTTCGTTTTTTGCCTTGGGCAAATGTATGACTCCCTTTGAGGTTCTTTACTGTCGAAAGCCTCCAACAGTTTCTCGTTACATTCGGGGTACCGCGGGTCATCTAATTATTGAGACTCAAATGCTGGAACGTGATCAGGTGCTTGGTTTACTCAAACGCAATTTGGCTATCGCTCAAAATGGATGAAAAACGAAGCACACAAGCATCGCAGGGATTTGTCCTTCAAAATTGGTGATTGGGTGTTTGTGAAGTTGCAACCATATAGTCAAGATTCAATTCATCTCAAACGTCATCAAAAGTTGGGTTGTCGCTATTTTGGGCCATATAAAGTGATTGCTAAAAGTAGCGGAATAGTTCATATTAAAAGCAGCGGAAATGTAATTGTTACACATCGGAAGTAAATAGTTTTAAACACTACATAGTTTGATTGTTTCAGAAAAACCAATGCACACAAGCCTAAGACACGAGTCTATATGCCAGTCAGACTCCTTAGTGCTTCCAAGTGCGCATCCTAGCGTATGCTCCATTTAGTTACCTGAGAATACATGCGAAAAGTGTCAACTAAAAAGTTGGTGAGTTCACAGGTTTAGACAGACCATAAATAGTAACAGACATATACTGGGTATGTTAAGTTTAGTTGTTGGATACTACGATCCGTGGAGTGTGTCAGTTCATCTTACCGAAACTAGACTGTTTCCGTTTGCCTCCGCGGGTCATTGCTGAACCCGCCGTTACATCGAAATTACACTCGTTATGACCTCCAGTCAACATTGGTGCCGAGTGGGGTTAGTCAAACCCAGTAGTACTACGTAATTACGACTCGTTTGTTACACAACTAACGGTAAGGATAAGTGAGGACTTTAAGCGATAACGGTTACACTCGAAAATAGTTTTACAACATACCAGTCATACATCTAAAACAGTTGCATAATATTCTCACCCCAAAGTTAAGTAAAACAGTGTAAGAGTAAAAGTGGGGCCGTAAACTCACCTGAGTTAAGTAGTGCGTGTTCTTCGCGAGAACAACGTAGCTCGCCGGCTAGTGGTTACCTATATCACATAGGTACCATAAGTTTGTGTTTGCATACATGTGGGTCTCACAGGACTGTGTTCGTGTTTAACAACATCCAATTTGTTATGTGGGTCGAGTTGACCGTGTTTGACCTAACGACCCGTTGGTGACGGTTTTGGATCAAGTGTTTGTGCAACGTGCGGTTTAGTGTCGTGTGATGTGTACGGATACCAAAGTCACTTCGTGAGGAAACTTACTATTTATAGTAAGTTCCGATTTTAGGAAAGATTCCACATTTGGCAAGTCATGCATTAAATCATATTCCGATGATTCTAACATGCATAATTATCCTAAATGAGCATGTTATCACATAGCACTTAGTTACACATTGTAACATCAGTGCCAGAAACGTCACCGGAACAGTGATCTCTACAGTACATGAACAGTAAAACAGGTACGAACCATATACACTTAAGTACGTTTCATATTCATATCATTTGTCATTCTCATTTTGTGTTATCATAGAACCAATTTCAGAAACATTTAACAGAAACACAGTTCAGAAATAGGGTTCTTGAATCATATAATTATCTGGCAATACAGAACCATCACATGATTATTTGTTAGGATGTTATTATGTATAAACGTATGTGAGGCTTTACTGAACAAAACAATATGGATGTTGTTACGTGAATGCTAAACCGACGGATTATTTGTATAGGTGACGATCTGTACGAATAAATCTGGAAGTTTAACGTTCTGAATGATATCCAATAATTAGAAAACAATATTGAAAAGTATAGTTATCTCCCTGTTCGTACGGATGACGATCCGAACGAATACGCGCGATAATCGTACGATTCGATTTCGAACAGTAAATTAAATATTTTCGAAAATTTAATAAATAAAAGATATTTAGTTAATTTATTAGGAATTACAACCTAAAATAATTTTCACCATCCTTCAACGGACGGTCGAAGCTAAAGTACGACACAGACCCTAGAGGATATGTTGAGAACCGGTGTGTTAAACTTCGGTGGAAATTGGGACTCTTAATTGCCACTGATCAAATTTTCCTGCAACAACAGCCATAATAGTAGCATTGAATGCACATCATTCAAGGTTCATTAAGACCGGAATATGTCGACTACCGAGCTGTTCAACTGAGACAGGAGGTAATCGAACAGCTAAACCAGAGCTTAGTAGATCAACTATCGACAAGATAGCTTAGATTTAACAAAGGTTACGGGTAGTCAGGAGGAGACATAATAGTTAAGCCAATGAATAATGCAATCCGTTGACATATTGAGTGGGAAATCATATCAAGCTAAAGGTATTCCCAAGGAAAGGTGTAGTCCATTTTAGGATAAAGGGATAAATAAGCACCATGAAACGCAGGACAGTTCGAGATCATCAAACGTATTCGTCCTGCAGCATATAGACTGAGATCCCCAGATGACCTCAGTGGTGTGTACGACGTGTTTCACGTCTCGAACTTGAAGAGATGCCGTACTGACGAATCGCTCGTCATACAAATTGAAGGAATTCAATTGGACGGACATTTATACTTTGTGTAAGAATCTTAGAAGAGTATGCCTCGCTAAGTTAAACAACTAAGGCGAAGCCGTACTCCGATTGTTAGGTCTCATTGGAATTCAAAGCGCAAACTCAAGTTTACTTGGGAAATGCGAAGATCACACGATGTTCAGGTAACCCCCAATTTCTTACAGAGAAAGCCGTACCCGATAAATATTCTTAAATTTCGGGACGAAATTTCTCTAACAAGGGGAGACTGTAACATCAGTGCCAGAAACGTCACCGGAACAGTGATCTCTACAGTACATGAACAGTAAAACAGGTACGAACCATATACACTTAAGTACGTTTCATATTCATATCATTTGTCATTCTCATTTTGTGTTATCATAGAACCAATTTCAGAAACATTTAACAGAAACACAGTTCAGAAATAGGGTTCTTGAGTCAGATAATTATCTGGCAATACAGAACCATCACATGATTATTTGTTAGGATGTTATTATGTATAAACGTATGTGAGGCTTTACTGAACAAAACAATATGGATGTTGTTACGTGAATGCTAAACCGACGGATTATTCGTATAGGTGACGATCTGTACGAATAAATCTGGAAGTTTAACGTTTTGAATGATATCCAATAATTAGAAAACAATATTGAAAAGTATAGTTATCGCCCTCTTCGTACGGATGACGATCCGAACGAATACGCGCGATAATCGTACGATTCGATTTCGAACAGTAAATTAAATATTTTCGAAAATTTAATAAATAAAAGATATTTAGTTAATTTATTAGGAATTACAACCTAAAATAATTTTCACCATCCTTCAACGGACGGTCGAAACTAAAGTACGACACAGACCCTAGAGGATATGTTGAGAACCGGTGTGTTAAACTTCGGTGGAAATTAGGACTCTTAATTGCCACTGATCAAATTCTCCTGCAACAACAGCCATAATAGTAGCATTGAATGCACATCATTCAAGGTTCATTAAGACCGGAATATGTCGACTACCGAGCTGTTCAACTGAGACAGGAGGTAATCGAACAGCTAAACCAGAGCTTAGTAGATCAACTATCGACAAGATAGCTTAGATTTAACAAAGGTTACGGGTAGTCAGGAGGAGACATAATAGTTAAGCCAATGAATAATGCAATCCGTTGACATATTGAGTGGGAAATCATATCAAGCTAAAGGTATTCCCAAGGAAAGGTGTAGTCCATTTTAGGATAAAGGGATAAATAAGCACCATGAAACGCAGGACAGTTCGAGATCATCAAACGTATTCGTCCTGCAGCATATAGACTGAGATATCCAGATGACCTAAGTGGTGTGTACGACGTGTTTCACGTCTCGAACTTGAAGAGATGCCGTACTGACGAATCGCTCGTCATACAAATTGAAGGAATTCAATTGGACGGACATTTATACTTTGTCTAAGAATCTTAGAAGAGTATGCCTCGCTAAGTTAAACAACTAAGGCGAAGCCGTACTCCGATTGTTAGGTCTCATTGGAATTCAAAGCGCAAACTCAAGTTTACTTGGGAAATGCGAAAATCACACGATGTTCAGGTAACCCCCAATTGCTTATAGAGAAAGCCGTACCCGATAAATATTCTTAAATTTCGGGACGAAATTTCTCTAACAAGGGGAGACTGTAACATCAGTGCCGGAAACGTCACCGAAACATTGATCTCTACAGTACATGAACAGTAAAACAGGTACGAACCATATACACTTAAGTACGTTTCATATTCATATCATTTGTCATTCTCATTTTGTGTTATCATAGAACCAATTTCAGAAACATTTAACAGAAACACAGTTCAGAAATAGGGTTCTTGAGTCAGATAATTATCTGGCAATACAGAACCATCACATGATTATTTGTTAGGATGTTATTATGTATAAACGTATGTGAGGCTTTACTGAACAAAACAATATGGATGTTGTTACGTGAATGCTAAACCGACGGATTATTCGTATAGGTGACGATCTGTACGAATAAATCTGGAAGTTTAACGTTTTGAATGATATCCAATAATTAGAAAACAATATTGAAAAGTATAGTTATCGCCCTGTTCGTACGGATGACGATCCGAACGAATACGCGCGATAATCGTACGATTCGATTTCGAACATTAAATTAAATATTTTCGAAAATTTAATAAATAAAAGATATTTAGTTAATTTATTAGGAATTACAACCTAAAATAATTTTCACCATCCTTCAACGGACGGTCGAAGCTAAAGTACGACACAGACCCTAGAGGATATGTTGAGAACCGGTGTGTTAAACTTCGGTGGAAATTGGGACTCTTAATTGCCACTGATCAAATTCTCCTGCAACAACAGCCATAATAGTAGCATTGAATGCACATCATTCAAGGTTCATTAAGACCGGAATATGTCGACTACCGAGCTGTTCAACTGAGACAGGAGGTAATCGAACAGCTAAACCAGAGCTTAGTAGATCAACTATCGACAAGATATCTTAGATTTAACAAAGGTTACGGGTAGTCAGGAGGAGACATAATAGTTAAGCCAATGAATAATGCAATCCGTTGACATATTGAGTGGGAAATCATATCAAGCTAAAGGTATTCCCAAGGAAAGGTGTAGTCCATTTTAGGATAAAGGGATAAATAAGCACCATGAAACGCAGGACAGTTCGAGATCATCAAACGTATTCGTCCTGCAGCATATAGACTGAGATCCCCAGATGACCTCAGTGGTGTGTACGACGTGTTTCACGTCTCGAACTTGAAGAGATGCCGTACTGACGAATCGCTCGTCATACAAATTGAAGGAATTCAATTGGACGGACATTTATACTTTGTCTAAGAATCTTAGAAGAGTATGCCTCGCTAAGTTAAACAACTAAGGCGAAGCCGTACTCCGATTGTTAGGTCTCATTGGAATTCAAAGCGCAAACTCAAGTTTACTTGGGAAATGCGAAGATCACACGATGTTCAGGTAACCCCCAATTGCTTACAGAGAAAGCCGTACCCGGTAAATATTCTTAAATTTCGGGACGAAATTTCTCTAACAAGGGGAGACTGTAACATCAGTGCCGGAAACGTCACCGGAACAGTAATCTCTACAGTACATGAACAGTAAAACAGGTACGAACCATATACACTTAAGTACGTTTCATATTCATATCATTTGTCATTCTCATTTTGTGTTATCATAGAACCAATTTCAGAAACATTTAACAGAAACACAGTTCAGAAATAGGGTTCTTGAGTCAGATAATTATCTGGCAATACAGAACCATCACATGATTATTTGTTAGGATGTTATTATGTATAAACGTATGTGAGGCTTTACTGAACAAAACAATATGGATGTTGTTACGTGAATGCTAAACCGACGGATTATTCGTATAGGTGACGATCTGTACGAATAAATCTGGAAGTTTAATGTTCTGAATGATATCCAATAATTAGAAAACAATATTGAAAAGTATAGTTATCGCCCTGTTCGTACGGATGACGATCCGAACGAATACGCGCGATAATCGTACGATTCGATTTCGAACAGTAAATTAAATATTTTCGAAAATTTAATAAATAAAAGATATTTAGTTAATTTATTAGGAATTACAACCTAAAATAATTTTCTAACTTCTATTTTTAAACCGAGATGTTTCGTTACGAGAACGAAACGAAACCGACACTTTTACGCAAAACCGAGCGAAACCGAACACCCGGGTATGTTGAAAGCCTTTAATGAGGCTTTTGAACCCTCATTTCCCTCATAACTCTCCCATCTTCAACCTCACCACCGTCACTTTCTCTCTCTAGTTTCTCTCTCTAGAAGAAATCACCATATCTCCTCCATTTCTCCATGAAATCGAGCCATCTTGGTGTCAAAACAACCATCACCACTCGTAGATCATAGAAGTACAACCGATCTAAGCTTTACACCACCAGATTCAAGGTAAAAACCCTGTTTTTGTTGCGATTTTAGGGTTTTGAAAACCCTACTTCGAACCCATTCTTTGGCCGGTTAAAGGTCAGTTTCAACCTTAGGAAATCACTCACTAACCCTATAGATGGTATTAGGAACAAGTAGCAGACCAAACCATGCTCGATCGGCTCAAACACCATGGGTGTACTTGGTGGCTCACGACTGGCCGAATGGCCAAGTAACCAGCTCAACGAATGAGCCATGAAACACATTCGCCGAATGGCTCTCAGCCGAAGCTACCTTCATTCGCCGAATGGATTGGAGCCGAACCAGCCTCATTCGATTGGGGTTGAGCCATCTTCATTCGATCGGCAGCCTCCCATTCGCCCAAATGCCATTCGGCCATACATATTCGCCACTTTGGTTCAGCATGACTCCATTCGACAAGACCCATTCGACTGGCTCTATTCGCTGGAACTCATTCGGCCAAGGCTGATTTGAGTTGGGTGATGTATGGACTGCATGAACTCTAATCGAAGGAGTGTGTGTATACATGCATGAGAATCGGACGTGTAGCATGCATGGGAATAGTGTGTGTACATGAAAATGTGTGTGTGTGCATGGAACTAATTAGGGTTCCTAATAGGAGACTAAACTAGTTAAACAAAAGGGTGATAATTACTAATCTTTTCACAATGAAGGTTAAATCACCAACACCTTACTAAACATAGGTTGTGAGGTTATTGGGTTCAAAACGTTTGAGAAGTCATAGGAAATCAAAACAATGACCTAAGGCTTGGAGTGTTAATTTAGTTATTAACACCTAACCTTATAGAATTTCATAATGAGCACGCAATCGTTCTAGATGACTCATCGAATTATCTAGTACAAATTATTGAAAGAATCACGGGACGATCAAAGCTTAATAATGGGCCTAAGGGTGGCCCAATGGGTTTAATACAAGCCCATCATGTTTAATTACACTTTTCTTAAATTAATTAAGTTTTTCCTAAAAGAAATTAAATTATAAATCTTATTAAATTAATTTAATGATTTCTAAATAAAAGTAACTTAAAAATATTTTAAATAAAGACTTGTAGAGTAATTAAAATAAACCCTAATTATCTAGGGTTTAGTAGTTAATAATATGGGGACATGGGTTTATTACGGGGTAATAAGTTAGACTAAGTTAGATAAAGTCATAGAAACACAGTAGTACTCTAGGGCACTTAGTTGCACACCGAGACCAAACCCTAGTTACGACAACTACCGTATGTACTTATCGTATTCGAATTATTTTAAAACAACTCAGGAACTGAAGATACCTAGGCAACAATCAAAGAGAGCGCATATCTTTTGTGGTAATTCATTTCAGAGCAACACAGGTGAGTTCACTGCCCCTTTTCTAACATTTTTGTTTTAAAACGCGGGGCTGAGAAGCATGAGTAAACTGTTTTATATAAATTGTTTACTTAAATGCTTTTAATTATTATATGTTTCACATATATATGTTTGTTGATACTCCTAGACTCCTGTCTAGGAGATTATTGAACTGAGCAAATTATCAAACTAATTAAAGTACTCTTATGAGTAATACCTTAAATTTAAACTCTAAATAAACCCTTAGTCCATCAAGCTCAAATTCCAGAATCTAAATTCAAAGTGAAATCAAAGGAACAAAATCAAAAGATCATATTCAAAGGGAATCTAATTCAGTGTGGAATCTAAGAACAAAGAATCAATTATCATTGTGAATCATGAAAATTCTAAAGATCAAGATCAAGAGACTCAAGGAGGAAATCAGAAATCATAAATGTGTGTGAATCATGTTAATAATGAAATCATTATGATCTAATGAAATCATTAATATTCAAGTTAATGTGGATGTCAGTTGTATAGGGAATCAAGACCACGTGTAACACACATATAAAGTCCCTCTCAGATACTAAAGACCTTCGGGTCAGGCTGTAACGGGCAATAACATGAACGATCAAATGAGAACAATATCAAAGTCAAATCAAGAGAATCAAGAGATCAAGAATCAAAGGATATCCTTAAAGTCCCACTCAGATGCAGAAGACCATTGGGTCAGGCTGTAACGGGCAAAACATTAAAATCCCGCTCAGTTCAGGTGTACTCCTTGTGAGTTATGCCTGACATGGGTCACGTGTGAGAGGTTACAACATGGACAACCACCAACAACTAAGTCTAATTGATTGAGTCCAATAAGGTCCAATCATCATGTCTTAGTTGTATTTAAATGTTTTATTTAATTATTTAATTAAATATTTAACCTTTTATTTCTATCATTGACTTTTGGGAAAATCATGTATCTATGATGAACTCAAGAGAATCAAAGGTAAATCAAGCTTTGGAAAAACATAATCAAAATCAGAGGTGTGTAGGGTAAAAATGCTTAATTATCATTAACAACAGTGTCATTTGCATACTAGTATGTGGTGGGATGGCGTCTGGGCGAGTTTGTTGGCTCGACCCAGGGGTATGCCCTATATATAAGCATACCGATATGGATATTACATTGAAGTTAATGAGGTTAGGGTCTTTACCGAAAGGGATTTTCAAATCATTATCAAATCATTTTCAAATCGTTATCAAATCATTTCCAAATCATTTTCAAATACTAAACTACATGAACTCACCAACCATGTGTTGACTTTATTTTTGCATGACTTCTCAGGTGACGAACAGGTCAACTGAAGAGTTGTTTCTTTTGGACTAGGTTACAGATAGAGTACCTAGCTTTTGGACCTGCATATTTTGGACATCATACACCATTATTTTGCATATCTTGTGCAGATACAAGATTGAAGATTTATGATGTTATAGTAGATTTACATTGTTAAATTATAAACTTAACTGATGTAATTTAACTTTGTAATTCTATTTTATTTTAGCAAGTTTCTCATTTATATATATCATGTGCAATGTAAACAATCTGATCATTTCGATTATCACTCACGATATCGCGCCCTGGGAACATTCCGCCCGTCGGGGAAACCCGATCCTACCCCGCCGGCTCGGGGTGTGACAGATTGGTATCAGAGCCATGGTTATAGAGAAATATAGGTCACTTAATTAAACGGTTTGGCCTAGACTATAACCTAGGGACCCTGCATGTAGAGAACACAGGATTTAAGACTTATTCCATTTTGTCTTCTACATTCGATCATTGCACTAACCAATATTCATTTGGTTACGATTAGAATGTCACCAAGAAGACAACCTTCCCCGCCTCGTCCTTCACAAGAGACGGAATCAGCAGTCGAGGCTCTTGCAACTCTAATCACTGAACAGTTGGTGGCGGTTCTCCCTGGAATCATCAATCGGATCAGGAATAGTGAGGAGTTTGCTAGGAACTTCCCACTACTTGCTACAGAGAAGAAGGAACCGGAAGGAGGAGAAACAAGCAGGAAGCGAAAGCGGTGTTGTTCTAAGAAATCAAGGGAACTTGTAATCTACAATGAGGCCATTCCCCTACGCCAGATGGCCATTGCTCCAGAGTCGGAGAGTCGTAAGTGTTATGCTGGCAAATTTCCTTTATGTGCCACATGCGGTCTTCACCATTCTAAGGATAAACTGTGCAAACATTGTCTGAACTGCGGGGGAAAGGGACACTGGAGTCGTGATTGTAATAATCCCCCGACTCATAACCAAAATCCTTGAAACACTACATATCCTCTTCCTCGATACAGAAAGGATTGTTATGTGTGCGGACTGTCCGAACACATTTCACGAGACTGCCCCGTGAGGATATCTTCCCCCAGTCCTGCACAATTTAAGGGAAAACCTCCCCTCTGTTCGAATTGTCACTACCATCATCAAACTGAACTCTCATGTGTACAATGCACGCGCTGTGGAAAGACGGGACACTGGATGCAGCAGTGTAGGTCACGAATGACCTCTACTCTCCGTCAATACGTTGGTACAGATCCTAAATGTGCCAAATGTGATTTTCACCACGACAAGGAGAAACCCTGCAGACACTGTCTTAATTGTGGGAAAATAGGACACTGGATTCAACAGTGTCGGCTTATTCCAACTAGGAAACAGAGACAAAAAGAGAACACCTCTACTTCCTCTAATAATAACAACTGCTACATATGTGGAATGCTTGGACATTTCAAAAGGGACTGCCCTAGGCGAAGACCTTCCGCAGGCCCAGCAGTCACTGAGGAACTACTTGCCTTACCAGCTCCTGGGGAACATTTGGAGTCCGATGACCCCACAGGTATGCATATTTTATGCTGTTATGTTAAATTGCTTATTGGAGTGCTAATTTTAAAAGCGTACTCCGTTGTGACTTTAGAAACAATGAATTCAAGGAAACTGTAAAAAGTTAGTTGCAAATAAGATAATAGGAATAGTAACCTGAGGAAGTCTTAGGTCAAATGAACGTTAAGTAAATAAATAAAGGTAGGGTAAGTCTTAATTACAGTCTAGTTACTACAGTTAGGAAAATAACCGTATCTGGTTAGAAAATTTGAAGGCCATAGATATATAGATGCTAAAGCTAGTATATAAACTGTCATTTCCCCACCTAGATCCATAGAACTTGAATCATTTAATTTAGAGAACCTCGGTTCTAGGATATCAGGAAAGGATGACTTTTAGAACTGTGCTAGATTCATAGCTAAATTAGGATAAGTAGACCAAGAGAAATCAGTTAGGAATGCAAGACGAAGATATACCAGAGATAAATATTCCGAATGAAATATGGGCATTCCAAGTTATGGTAATGCTATTCGGATAGAAGAATGCACCGTGGTTTTCATGAACTTCATGAACCGAGTGTGCAAACTGTATTTAGACCAGTTTGTCATTTTCGTTAGGAATGACATACTGAATTATTCTAAAAGCAAGACGGAACACGAGCGACCTTTCAGGAAGATTTTGGAGCTATTAAAGAAATAGAAATCCTGTGATAAAATCTCCAATTGAAAGGTAGGCTGAGGATAGAAACGATTGTAACAACAGTTACAGTAAGCCTCATAAGTTACATGGTTTTTGGGTAGGAGTACGGTAAATATGCATCACTTCGGAGATGTGTATAGGATTACTGAAAAAGATAAATTATTTCCTTTATCTTAACGGATCTGCCATATTTTATGGTAGACCTCCCCGACTTATAGAGTACCCTTTTAAAGAGGAGAATAGATTAAACAGATGGTGAAGTAGGTATACGATTATATCAAATAACCTAAGGGTTCACTATGTGCAACTCAAGGGTCTCGATCTGACGGTCAAGACCTAGAGTTGTGAGAGCCACCTATGAACACTTTAAGAGCGATAGATAAATCAAGAAGACTTATTCTTGGAAAGGCACACGATTCAGATAATCAGTACATCCGGGTATCGATAAAATGTACCGAGTTTTACGGAGATTTTATTGATGACCGGGAATGAAGAAAGACATCGTTGAGTATGTCGGTCGATGCCTTAAGTGTGCGAAAGTAAAGGCCGAACACCAGAAGCCGTCAGGGTTACTGGGACAGCCTGAAATTCTGTTCTGAAAGTGGGAACAAACAGCTATGGATATCGAAACCAAGCTACCTCGTGCTTCCATGGGTCATAGTGCTCTCTGAGTCATCAATGACCGATTGACAGAAATCAATCCATTTCTTGCTAACGCAGGAAAACTTCGCGATAGGTAAACTGACGTATTATACAACAACGAGATAGTGGGACGTCATGGGGCATCATTGTTTAACATTTTAGATAGAGACAGCTAATTCACATGAAGGTTTTAACCAACATCGCAGGAACCTCTAGGGATGTACTTAAATTCGAGTATAGTTCACCATCCTTCAACGGACGGTCGAAGCTAAAGTACGACAAAGACCCTAGAGGATATGTTGAGAACCGGTGTGTTAAACTTCGGTGGAAATTGGGACTCTTAATTGCCACTGATCAAATTCTCCTGCAACAACAGCCATAATAGTAGCATTGAATGCACATCATTCAAGGTTCATTAAGACCGGAATATGTCGACTACCGAGCTGTTCAACTGAGACAGGAGGTAATCGAACAGCTAAACCAGAGCTTAGTAGATCAACTATCGACAAGATAACTTAGATTTAACAAAGGTTACGGGTAGTCAGGAGGAGACAGAATAGTTAAGCCAATGAATAATGCAATCCGTTGACATATTGAGTGGGAAATCATATCAAGCTAAAGGTATTCCCAAGGAAAGGTGTAGTCCATTTTAGGATAAAGGGATAAATAAGCACCATGAAACGCAGGACAGTTCGAGATCATCAAACGTATTCGTCCTGCAGCATATAGACTGAGATCCCCAGATGACCTCAGTGGTGTGTACGACGTGTTTCACGTCTCGAACTTGAAGAGATGCCGTACTGACGAATCGCTCGTCATACAAATTGAAGGAATTCAATTGGACGGACATTTATACTTTGTCTAAGAATCTTAGAAGAGTATGCCTCGCTAAGTTAAACAACTAAGGCGAAGCCGTACTCCGATTGTTAGGTCTCATTGGAATTCAAAGCGCAAACTCAAGTTTACTTGGTAAATGCGAAGATCACACGATGTTCAGGTAACCCCCAATTGCTTACAGAGAAAGCCGTACCCGATAAATATTCTTAAATTTCGGGACGAAATTTCTCTAACAAGGGGAGACTGTAACATCAGTGCCGGAAACGTCACCGGAACAGTGATCTCTACAGTACATGAACAGTAAAACAAGTACGAACCATATACACTTAAGTACGTTTCATATTCATATCATTTGTCATTCTCATTTTGTGTTATCATAGAACCAATTTCAGAAACATTTAACAGAAACACAGTTCAGAAATAGGGTTCTTGAGTCAGATAATTATCTGGCAATACAGAACCATCACATGATTATTTGTTAGGATGTTATTATGTATAAACGTATGTGAGGCTTTACTGAACAAAACAATATGGATGTTGTTACGTGAATGCTAAACCGACGGATTATTCGTATAGGTGACGATCTGTACGAATAAATCTGGAAGTTTAACGTTCTGAATGATATCCAATAATTATAAAACAATATTGAAAAGTATAGTTATCGCCCTGTTCGTACGGATGACGATCCGAACGAATACGCGCGATAATCGTACGATTCGATTTCGAACAGTAAATTAAATATTTTCGTAAATTTAATAAATAAAAGATATTTAGTTAATTTATTAGGAATTACAACCTAAAATAATTTTCTAACTTCTATTTTAAAACCGAGATGTTTCGTTACGAGAACGAAACGAAACCGACACTTTTACGCAAAACCGAGCGAAACCGAACACCCGGGTATGTTGAAAGCCTTTAATGAGGCTTTTGAACCCTCATTTCCCTCATAACTCTCCCATCTTCAACCTCACCACCGTCACTTTCTCTCTCTAGTTTCTCTCTCTAGAAGAAATCACCATATCTCCTCCATTTCTCCATGAAATCGAGCCATCTTGGTGTCAAAACAACCATCACCACTCGTAGATCATAGAAGTACAACCGATCTAAGCTTTACACCACCAGATTCAAGGTAAAAACCCTGTTTTTGTTGCGATTTTAGGTTTTGAAAACCCTACTTCGAACCCATTCTTTGGCCGGTTAAAGGTCAGTTTCAACCTTAGGAAATCACTCACTAACCCTATAGATGGTATTAGGAACAAGTAGCAGACCAAACCATGCTCGATCGGCTCAAACACCATGGGTGTACTTGGTGGCTCACGACTGGCCGAATGGCCAAGTAACCAGCTCAACGAATGAGCCATGAAACACATTCGCCGAATGGCTCTCAGCCGAAGCTACCTTCATTCGCCGAATGGATTGGAGCCGAACCAGCCTCATTCGATTGGGGTTGAGCCATCTTCATTCGATCGGCAGCCTCCCATTCGCCCAAATGCCATTCGGCCATACATATTCGCCACTTTGGTTCAGCATGACTCCATTCGACAAGACCCATTCGACTGGCTCTATTCGCTGGAACTCATTCGGCCAAGGCTGATTTGAGTTGGGTGATGTATGGACTGCATGAACTCTAATCGAAGGAGTGTGTGTATACATGCATGAGAATCGGACGTGTAGCATGCATGGGAATAGTGTGTGTACATGAAAATGTGTGTGTGTGCATGGAACTAATTAGGGTTCCTAATAGGAGACTAAACTAGTTAAACAAAAGGGTGATAATTACTAATCTTTTCACAATGAAGGTTAAATCACCAACACCTTACTAAACATAGGTTGTGAGGTTATTGGGTTCAAAACGTTTGAGAAGTCATAGGAAATCAAAACAATGACCTAAGGCTTGGAGTGTTAATTTAGTTATTAACACCTAACCTTATAGAATTTCATAATGAGCACGCAATCGTTCTAGATGACTCATCGAATTATCTAGTACAAATTATTGAAAGAATCACGGGACGATCAAAGCTTAATAATGGGCCTAAGGGTGGCCCAATGGGTTTAATACAAGCCCATCATGTTTAATTACACTTTTCTTAAATTAATTATGTTTTTCCTAAAAGAAATTAAATTATAAATCTTATTAAATTAATTTAATGATTTCTAAATAAAAGTAACTTAAAAATATTTTAAATAAAGACTTGTAGAGTAATTAAAATAAACCCTAATTATCTAGGGTTTAGTAGTTAATAATATGGGGACATGGGTTTATTACGGGGTAATAAGTTAGACTAAGTTAGATAAAGTCATAGAAACACAGTAGTACTCTAGGGCACTTAGTTGCACACCGAGACCAAACCCTAGTTACGACAACTACCGTATGTACTTATCGTATTCGAATTCTTTTAAAACAACTCAGGAATTGAAGATACCTAGGCAACAATCAAAGAGAGCGCATATCTTTTGTGGTAATTCATTTCAGAGCAACACAGGTGAGTTCACTGCCCCTTTTCTAACATTTTTGTTTTAAAACGCAGGGCTGAGAAGCATGAGTAAATTGTTTTATATAAATTGTTTACTTAAATGCTTTTAATTATTATATGTTTTACATATATATGTTTCTTGATACTCCTAGACTCCTGTCTAGGAAATTATTGAACTGAGCAAATTATCAAACTAATTAAAGTACTCTTATGAGTAATACCTTAAATTTAAACTCTAAATAAACCCTTAGTCCATCAAGCTCAAATTCCAGAATCTAAATTCAAAGTGAAATCAAAGGAACAAAATCAAAAGATCATATTCAAAGGGAATCTAATTCAGTGTGGAATCTAAGAACAAAGAATCAATTATCATTGTGAATCATGGAAATTCTAAAGATCAAGATCAAGAGACTCAAGGAAATCAGAAATCATAAATGTGTGTGAATTATGTTAATAATGAAATCATTATGATCTAATGAAATCATTAATATTCAAGTTAATGTGGATGTCAGTTGTATAGGGAATCAAGACCACGTGTAACACACATATAAAGTCCCTCTCAGATACAAAAGACCTTCGGGTCAGGCTGTAACGGGCAATAACATGAACGATCAAATGAGAACAATATCAAAGTCAAATCAAGAGAATCAAGAGATCAAGAATCAAAGGATATCCTTAAAGTCCCACTCAGATGCAGAAGACCATTGGGTCAGGCTGTAACGGGCAAAACATTAAAATCCCGCTCAGTTCAGGTGTACTCCTTGTGAGTTATGCCTGACATGGGTCACGTGTGAGAGGTTACAACATGGACAACCACCAACAACTAAGTCTAATTGATTGAGTCCAATAAGGTCCAATCATCATGTCTTAGTTGTATTTAAATGTTTTATTTAATTATTTAATTAAATATTTAACCTTTTATTTCTATCATTGACTTTTGGGAAAATCATGTATCTATGATGAACTCAAGAGAATCAAAGGTAAATCAAGCTTTGGAAAAACATAATCAAAATCAGAGGTGTGTAGGGTAAAAATGCTTAATTATCATTAACAACAGTGTCATTTGCATACTAGTATGTGGTGGGATGGCGTCTGGGCGAGTTTGTTGGCTCGACCCAGGGGTATGCCCTATATATAAGCATACCGATATGGATATTACATTGAAGTTAATGAGGTTAGGGTCTTTACCGAAAGGGATTTCAAATCATTATCAAATCATTTTCAAATCGTTATCAAATCATTTCCAAATCATTTTCAAATACTAAACTACATGAACTCACCAACCATGTGTTGACTTTATTTTTGCATGACTTCTCAGGTGACGAACAGGTCAACTGAAGAGTTGTTTCTTTTGGACTAGGTTACAGATAGAGTACCTAGCTTTTGGACCTGCATATTTTGGACATCATACACCATTATTTTGCATATCTTGTGCAGATACAAGATTGAAGATTTATGATGTTATAGTAGATTTACATTGTTAAATTAAAAACTTAACTGATGTAATTTAACTTTGTAATTCTATTTTATTTTAGCAAGTTTCTCATTTATATATATCATGTGCAATGTAAACAATCTGATCATTTCGATTATCACTCACGATATCGCGCCCCGGGAACATTCCGCCCGTCGGGGAAACCCGATCCTACCCCGCCGGCTCGGGGTGTGACACACATAGCCGGTTTAGCATAGTTTACGCGTAAAAGTTTCTATAATTAGAAAGTTACTAAAATGACATATTTCGTCAAGTTTAGCAACCCATATCATCAAATATCATTATCTTAGTCCTAATTAAACCTTTAATCATAACCGTTACGACTAGCATGTGACAAATCATCGATTTTGCAAAATAAAGTTACTATATTTAGTAACTTATGATAACACACAAAATACATACATTCAACAACATCAATCCTTCAATATCCTCATAGTGACATCCAATAAGCATGCTAGATACTTAACATTATCAAACTCATCCACTTTTAGCAAACTCATGATAAAAAGTTACTATATTTAATAACATTCATAAAAATCAAGCTTTTAACAATTCTAATCATTCTAATACATCCATAACCATCTCATTAGCTCTTAAGACATCATTTTAAACATAACTTATGGGTCTAAACACACAAATGTGGTCATTTCATCTAAAATGCCTATTTTGTAACATTAAAGTTACCATATTTAGAAATAATCACCAAATGACCATCCCTTGACAAAATCAATCATTCTAATCCATGTAGAACTTCTCAAATATCATTTCTAATAACATTTAAATATTAAAAATTACATAGAACATTATGGATCTTACATGCATGTTACTAGAAACACCCATTTGTGAACAAATCATCAACATTCATGTTAACATCGTCATGGATCGTCATAGAAACTCATTTAATCAATCTAGATCATCAAATAACACAAAATCATCAACAAACCCAGATCCAAACAAAGAACAATTCGTGCATGTGAAGTGTTAGGGATTGCATGTGAGTGATTCACAATGCATGTGTGTTTAAAAGCGATTTCAAGCTACATGGATCATAGATATACCTTCTTGGAGCTCTAAATCAAAGAGATATGGCCTGTAGCAGGTTGTAGATCCCCTGAAGGTGGTTGATGAACAGCTTGAAGGTGTTGATGAAGATGATATGCTCCCCCAATGGCTTCTTTGAGCTTCTAGATCTCAACTTCTTCAAATGTAAGCTCTCTAATGGTGTCAATGGCTTCCAACAGTGTTTAAGAGGAGAATGGCAGGTTATAATGACAAGTTTTAGGGTCTGGGATAGTTAGGATAAGAGTAGGATGGTTAAAGTGATGATTAGTCTTGGATTACTCAAGATTTTGCGTGTTAGACTCTTCGCGTACCGCGATAGGGGTCTCCGAAAAGCTTTCGCGTACTGCGATGGATTTCGGGATTCAAATTGCCCGCCCATCCATCGCGTACCGCGATACTCCTTCTTGTGGTCTGTCGCGTACCGCGACGGGTCCCTGAGGAGCCCAATAGGCCCAATTTTGTTATTTCGAACCGATATTCGCGTATTTCACGATTACGATCATCATTTCTCGTCATATGGACATTGTTTTACTAACTTAGGTTCCCCGGAACCTAATGTGCAGTGAATGTGTACTGTGGTTTGATCCGTTCACCAACGTTCGTCATTCAAGACACGTGCGAGTGTTGTGCGATAATTCCTTGAATTATCGGTGTGTTTGGACTGTCGTGCCACTGTCTCACTAAATACAATTATTCTAGTGCCACGTATGAAATAATAATACACATTATTATTAAAATAATATAAATGCTGACCTGGAATTTGCGAGGTGTCACATCATCCCCCAATTAATAGGAATTTCGTCCCGAAATTCAGTTCGCGTTGCTGGTGTTAGTCTGGTCGGAGAATAAGAGAGGGTATTTCTTTTTCATCTGGTCCTCTCGTTCCCAGGTGTATTCCGGTCCACGACGTGAGTTCCATCGCACCTTAACTATCGGTATGCGACTAAGTTTCAACTTCTTGATTCCCCAGTCCATGATTTCCACCGGTTCTTCAACGAAGTGAAGTTTTTCATCAATCTGAATTTCCTCCAAAGGAATTGCGAGTGTTTCGTCTGATAAGCATTTCTTGAGATTTGACACGTGAAACACATTGTGTACGCTACTCAATTCCTGTGGTAGCTTTAGCTCGTAGGCCACGGGGCCTATTCGTTTGGTTATTTTGAATGGTCCGATGTAACGAGGGTTTAACTTTCCCCGCTTCCCGAATCAGATCACTTCCTTCCAAGCCGAGACTTTAAGAAGTATTCGATCTCCCACTTGGAATTTCAAAGGCTTGCGCCTTTTGTCGGCATAGCTTTTCTGTCGGTCTCGAGCTGCTGCCATTCTGTTACGTATTTGCACGATATTTTCTGTTGTCTCGTGCACAAGTTCGGGTCCGGTCAGTTGGCTTTCACCAACTTCCGCCCAACAAAGTGGTGATCTGCACTTACGTCCATAAAGTGTTTCAAATGGTGCAGTTCCTATGCTGGTGTTGTAACTGTTATTATATGAGAACTCCACCAAAGGTAGGTGGGTCTCCCAACTGTTACCGAAGTCAATCACACATGCTCAAAGCATGTCTTCCAAGGTTTGGATGGTTCGTTCACTCTGACCATCCGTTTGCGGATGATAAGCAGTGCTCATATCCAATCTCGTCCCAAGTGCCTTATGTAAGGACTTCCAAAAGTGCGCCGTGAAACGACTGTCTCAGTCAGATATTATAGAGATCGAGACTCCGTGTCTTGATACGATTTCCTTTAAGTATATTCCGGTTAACTTCTCCAACTCGTCGGTTTCCTGAATCGGTAAGAAGTGTGTCGATTTTGTGAGTCGGTCTACGATAACCCAGATGGTATCGCAACCACTTGTTTTCTTGGGCAGCTTGGTGATAAAATCCATGGAAATCTGCTCCCATTTCCATACTGGAATTTTTGGTTGTTGGAGTAACCCTGACGGTTTCTGATATTCGACCTTAACTTTCGAGCAAGTCAGACACTTACTCACATAAGTCGCGATTTTTGACTTCATGTTAGGCCACCAATAAGTTGCCTTTAGGTCGTGGTACATCTTGTCAGAACCTAGATGTACTGAGTATCGACTCTTGTGAGCTTCATCCATCACTACATCTCTCAATCCCCCGTAGCGTGGAATCCAAATACGATCCATTAGAAAGCAAGCTCCGTCGTCTTTCTGTTTCATCTGTTTATCCATCCCTCGCATAGCTTCGAGGGTAAGGTTTTCCTTTTTCAGAGCTTCTTGTTGTGCGATATGAATCTGATTGGGTAGTTCAGAATGGATGGTAAGCTGTAGTGCAAGTACGCGTTTGGTTGTTTCTTTCCGGCTCAGTGCGTCGGCTACTACATTAGCTTTCCCGGGATGATACTTGATTGCGCAGTCATAATCACCTATAAGCTCGACCCATCTGCGTTGTCTCATGTTTAGCTCCTTTTGGTCGAAGATGTGTTGCAGGCTCTTATGATCAGTGAATATTGTGCACTTGGTGCCGTACAGAAAGTGTCGCCAGATTTTCAATGCGAACACTACGGCTCCTAACTTCAGATCATGGGTTGTGTAGTTCTTCTCATGCACTTTCAGTTGTCGTGACGCATACGCTATGACCTTCTCGCGTTGCATCAGCACACAACCGAGCCCTTGCTTCGATGCATCGCAGTAGACTACAAAATCTTCGCACCCGTCCGGTAGTGATAGGATCGGTGCGCTGCACAGCTTCTGTTTCAATAATTCGAAAGCAGCTTCCTGCTTTTCTCCCCATTCGAACTTTTTGTCTTTATGCGTAAGGGAAGTCAATGATTGTGCGATCTTCGAGAATCCTTCGATAAATCGCCTGTAGTACCCGGCCAATCCCAGGAACTGTCGCACCTCAGTCGGAGTCTTAGGTGCAGTCCAGTTCTTGATTGCCTCAATCTTGGCTGGGTCTACATGTATCCCTTTCTCGTTCACTACGTCCCCAAGGAACTGGACTTCGCGAATCCAAAAATCGCATTTGGAAAATTTCGTGTGTAACATCAGTGCCGGACGCGTGCCGGAACAGTGATCGCAACAGTAGACATGTACAGTGATTCAGGTACACATTTCGTTAAACTATGTTTAGACTATTTATACATTTAATTAGCATGAAACTATTAAACGATTGTCTGAATCTGATTTAAACTTTCGGGTTTAACAGTCAGAAAATATGTCAGACAACACGATGTTGAAACATAAATGCTTGAGGTGATACTAGTTTGAATAAACGTATGTGAGGTTAAACCAAACAAAATCTTTACGGTTATTGTTGCGGAATGCTACACCGACGAGTTATTCGTATAGGTGACGATCTGTACGAATGATTCTGATAGTTTAACGTTATGAAATAATGACTTAACAGTAGAAAACAAGAATCAGAAAGCCAAACCATCGACGTGTTCGTTCGAATGACGATTCGAACGAATACGCGAGATGGTGACGCGATCTGATAAAACGATAACGAAAAATAATAATGATACGAACGATCACAAATTTTAAAGAAATGTAATATTTCTTATTTTACAATTTTGAAACTCATCATAAAACAATATAACTTTAACTATTTTATTTAAATCGCGATATAATTAAACAAGACGCGTAAACTATTACAATTCGAAAAATAATTGAATGAAACGACATTTAAAATGTTTTCTAATAATATTCGTGTTCTAAAAATCCTAAAAATATTCTTTTTATTTAAATTACGAAATACACGCGTAAGAAGCCGGATACGCGACGAAAATACGAACTGGGCAACCGAAACGGACCCGAATACCCTCGGGATATAAAAACATTATATGAGAGTGTTTTCTCTCATTTTAATCAACCCTTTCTCTCTCTACTAGCTTTTCCCGTTCGTTTCCTCTCTACAACACAACCACCATTTTGTAACTTTGAAGCTTCATATCTTGCTTAAAACTCCACCAATTTGCGTGATTCTTGAACCCACACGAAGCCATTGACGAGATCTACATGAAAGTACAACTCATCTGAAGATCCAGCCACGAAAACTCGAGGTATGAGTCAAAGAACATCACGAAAAAGAGGGTTTTCTATGTATTTGTTCGACCCCCACCTCAACATCAGCCACAACTACAAGCCATCGACTCTTGACCACTGTTATGTTTGAATCGAGCTATGGTTAAGTAGAAAGGCCATGGTCGGGTTTCCAGATTTCAGGAGGATGATGGTGATGATGTTTCAGCAAGGTTCGCACGTGGGTATCCCGGCCGAACCATTTGGCTGCCATCACAAGCGAACCCTGGTGCCCGAACCCACATCACCAGCGAATCTTCTGACCCACGAGCCTAGCTAGGAACCTTCCATGCAGCGAGCCAATGGCGAACCCTGCTGACAAACACAAACACCGAACCCTCGGCGAAACCAGTCCCTAACCGAACCTACTACATCTCAGGCGAACCCTAGTAGTTCTCACGAACCTTGGACACTCCCGAACCTTGGCTGAAACGAACCCAAGGGTTCGCTGGGTCTAGGAAGTGATACCTCAGCCGGTTACCTTTCCTTCATTTAGCCAAACATTTCAGCTAGGAGCTTAAACCCTACCGTCCTCATACATGGGCCGTAAATAATCACTGGAAACGAATTCCTTTTGGGCCCACAAATGGTGTAATCTTGTGCAATTAACCCACGAGAGTTGCAATGGAAAAAACCTTTTCTTTTTGATTTGTTGAACATGCCGAACAACAGGCCCAATAGCCTTCTCTATGGCCCAGCAACATTTTCAGTCCACATGCACCCTTCGGCCCAACCTAGTTCAATCAACCCAAGGCCATGTGGAATACGGCCCAGTATAGAACACCCAGGCCCAATAGTCTATTCTTCTGGCCCAAATGAGTTGAGATAGCCCAATGGATACCTATCGGCCCATGATTATTATTTCAGTCCACCCTTTGATCGGCCCAACAGAAATCACATGTCTTGGCCCACTAACAGTTGTCTTGGCCCAACATTAATGGTTTAGCTTTATTATCTTTAATCGGCCCATTGGGGCAGCCCATAGCCTAAACCCAAGGCCAGACCCTATTTCGGCCCAATATTTGGTTAACCGGCCCACATTAATCTCTTGACCCAACAAAAGACCCACAAGGTTTAACTAACAACGGATATGAAATAAGTGATAACATATTAAATTGGTTTATCATTAAAACAAAAAACCTAAGCTTTCATATTTAGAGAACTCATTTATCAATATGAAAGATTTTATTTGCAAAGTAAAGTTAACTTAAATCTTGTGGGAAATTGATGTCACAACAAAGACAATTAACTAATGGTCAAGTGAAGATCGAGACACCAAGTGTTAGCCAACTTTAGGGCTAACACTAATGCTTATACATGCACAAATCAATCCAACACAAACTCATAAGTTACAACATTATGAAATCAATACAGGAGCGTGAACATTAAATCAACTGTAAACAAAGAGCGCGTGCATTCTTATTCTACTTGATCAAACACTTCGGACATAAGGTGAGTTCATTGTCCCCTTTCAAACTTATTTGTTTTACTTCGGGACTGAGAAGCATGTTAAACATTTTTATTGAAATGTTATTTAATGCTTTAAAACATAATCATGATTACTTATGATTGAAACCTTTACTTTAAGCTAGATGCTTAAAATCAATTGTTGGTTACTTGATATCATTACATGATGCTTGATGCAAATACATGAAATTTGATACAATTACATGTGACATGATACAAATACATGATACTTGATTCAATTACATGAGATGTGATTCAATTACATGAGACATGATACAAATACATGATACTTGATTCAATTACATGAGACTTGATACTATTACATGAGACTTGATACTATTACATGAGATATGATGTTCGGAAACTATTACATGCTACTAGGCCATCATACATGTATCTAACCATAGTCTACGTAATTGCTAAACGTCTGGTATTCCAGAGCTTGTACCTATGGGGTGAGATACATGTAATAACATAAACATAATGATACTCAGCTATTACCTGGTTATAAGGGACATGTAATTGCTAGACTTCTGGATATTCCAGAGCTTTTGTCGGCTTATATGAGGTATGTAAAGGCTAAACATGAAAGTATGGATTCTAAGCTATTACCTGGTTATAAGGGACACGTAATTGCTAGACTTCTGGATATTCCAGAGCTTGTGTCGGCTTATATGAGGTATGTAAAGGCTAAACATAAACGTAACGTTACGGAGCTATTACCTGGTTATAAGGGACATGTAATTGCTAAACTTCTAGTATTCCAGAGCTTTTGTCGGCTTATATGAGGTATGTAAAGGCTAAACATGAAAGTATCGATTCTAAGCTATTACCTGGTTATAAGGGACACGTAATTGCTAGACTTCTGGATATTCCAGAGCTTGTGTCTGCTTATATGAGGTATGTAAAGGCTAAACATAAACGTAACGTTACGGAGCTATTACCTGGTTATAAGGGACATGTAATTGCTAAACTTCTGGTATTCCAGAGCTTTTGTCGGCTTATATGAGGTATGTAAAGGCTAAACATGAAAGTATCGATTCTAAGCTATTACCTGGTTATAAGGACACGTAATTGCTAGACTTCTGGATATTCCAGAGCTTGTGTCGGCTTATATGAGGTATGTAAAGGCTAAACATAAACGTAACGTTACGGAGCTATTACCTGGTTATAAGGGACATGTAATTGCTAAACTTCTGGTATTCCAGAGCTTTTGTCGGCTTATAAGAGGTATGTAAAGGCTAAACATGAACTTGTTGAATGCTAAGCTGTTATCTATATAAGAGACATGTAATTGCTAAACTTCTGGTATTCCAGAGCTTTTGTCTGCTTATAGGAGATATGTAATTGCTAAACTATGTGTGTAGGAACTATGATGCTTGATAAACATGATGAGAAACTAACACTTACGAATACAATAGACATGAAAACTTTGAAACAGATAACAAAGGCTTTGATGAGGATTGAATCGATTGGTAGGTAAAATGCTTAATTATTATTAACAACAGTGTCATATCCGGATTAGTATGTGGTGGGATGGCGTCTGGGCGGGTCGTAGGCTCGACTCAGGGGTATGCCCTATATATAAGCATACCGATTTGGATATTACATGTGGAGTTAATAAGGTTAAGGTTTTACCGAAAGAGGTTTGTGTGAAACTATTTTAAACTTATAAACTTTATGAACTCACCAACCGTTGTGTTGACTTGATCTTTTTACATGCTTTCTCAGGTGAAGAACAGGTTTAAGCATAAGCTCTTGGATTTACATACTAGGATGCCCAGATAGAGGACCTAGTAGACTTTTGGAAGCACAACTTTTGTTGATGACACATATTACTTTTGATATCTTGTACATATACAAGATATATACATTATTCTTTTGGTTAGGTTTACTTAGTTAAATTGCAGAACATTGCTATTGTAATTTAACTTTGTAATCCTATATATCATTTGATTGTGCTTTAGATATTCTTAAACGTTGATGCTATGTAAACAATCTGATCTTCATGATTATCATCCACGATATCACGCCCCGGGAACCTTCCGCCCGGCGGGGACTCCGATCCAACCCCGCCGGCTCGGGGTGTGACAGATTGGTATCAGAGCACAAGGTTATAGAGAATATTAGGTCATTTACATAAACGGTTTGACCTAGACTATAACTTAGGGACCCACATGTAGAGAATTTATGACTTAAGTTTACATTATGTTTTCTGCATTCGATCATTGCACTAACCAAATTCTTTTGGTTATGATCAGAATGCCGCCAAGAAAACAACCTACTCCGCAAGTCTCTGCTCCTCACTCATATACCCCATCACCTGCGGATTCACCACCGCCACCTCCTCCTCCTCCGCCTCCTCCACACTCTCCGCCGCCAGGTTCAAGCAATGTTCCGCTGATAGATCCTGCTACTATCGCCTTGGCGACACTACTGAGTACCCAGCTGACGAGTCAACTAAAGGATGTCATCCCAAAGATGATAAACAGGATTCTAGGACAAGGCAACACTTCTGGCCATACTACCGGAGAGGCTAGTGGAAACACTGGTCACACTTCAGATTGCTCCTACAAATCCTTTGTAGGATGCAAACCCCCAAGCTTCACCGGAGCTGAAGGAGCTGTTGGACTGATCCAATGGCTTGAGAAAATGGAAAATACCTTGGACATCAGCGGTTGTCCAGAACATCACAAAGTTCGCTATGCAGCTGGTTCTTTCAGCAAGCGAGCTTTGACTTGGTGGAACGCACAGATAAGAGCCAAGGGAAGAGATGAGGCAATGGCGATGCCTTGGGCAGAATTTAAGCTTCTCTTGAGGAATGAGTTTTGCCCGAAACATGAGCTGCAGCAACTGGAGATTGAGCTCTCAAACCATGTTATGAAGGGAGCGGACCATATGACCTTCACCACTCGCTATCATGAACTGGTAGCTTTGGTGCCAGAGATGGTACCAACATTGGAAAAGCTGATTGACCGTTATGTGGCGGGACTACCTTCTTGCATCCAAAGCATTGTGTTGGCTGCATATCCTGCTACCTTGGAGTCTGCTATCTCCTTATCAGCTAAACTCACCAATGTGATGGTGAAGTCTGGAGTTCTTAAAGATGAAACAGGAAAGTCTAAGGAAACAACAGCAACAAAGAAACCTGAGTATCACCCGAAGAAGAAACAGAAGGTCGTTAAGAACTGTGCGGCCGTCACCCCACTGAGACAGGCACCTGCAGCACCTGTCAACCCTGCTACTAGGGGTTATGGAGGGGAATATCCCCAGTGCACAAACTGCAAGTATCATCACCCTGCTGGTGCTCAATGCAGGAAGTGCACGAATTGTGGCCGGTTTGGCCACTGGATTAACAAGTGCCGAGTTGCTGTAAACCAGGCTACTAACACTGCAACAAGAGCACTACCTCCACCACCACCACAGGACCCAGTCAACAACAACAGAGGATGCTACAACTGCGGGGAAATGGGTCATTTCTCTCGCAACTGTCCTAAGAAGGTGCAACCAGGAGCACAAGCACCTAGAGGACGAGCTTTTGTTATCGGAGCTAATGCTGCACGTCAGGACCCTAATGTGGTCACTGATACATTTCTTTTACATGACTCTTATGCATCCATACTATTTGATACTGGTGCAGACCAGAGTTTTATTTCATCTGATTTTGCACGACAACTTAGTCTTACTGAGGATACTTTAGACTCCCCTTACATTATTGAAGTAGCTAATGGGAAACAAGTTACAGTTAGCACTATACTTAGGAACTGCCCACTTACACTTATAGATCATATATTTTCCATCGACTTGTTACCGATGGAGTTGGGCAGTTTCGATATCATCGTGGGGATGGATTGGCTCTCACTCAATCGAGTGGAAGTTGTCTGTTCAGAGAAGCTACTTCGGATTCCCGTAACGGACGATCGTGTATTGGAAGTTCGTGGGGATCAAGCAAAGAGAAACGTAAAGATCATTTCATGCATAAAAGCGCGTAAGTGTCTGCAAAAGAAGTGCATAGCATTCTTGGCTCATGTGGTGGAGAAAGACAAAGACAAGAAAACATTACAAGACGTACCGATAGTGAAAGAATATCCTGAGGTGTTTCCTGAAGATCTACCTGGTTTGCCTCCTGTGCGACCGGTAGAGTTTCGTATTGATCTGATTCCTGGAGCAACGCCTGTTGCTAAATCCCCTTATAGGTTAGCACCTTCGGAGATGCAGGAATTATCTAACCAACTACAGGAGCTAGTTGACAAAGGTTTCATCGACCGAGCTACTCACCTTGGGGAGCTCCGGTTCTGTTCGTGAAAAAGAAGGATGGATCTTTTCGTATGTGCATAGACTACAGGGAGCTAAACAAACTAACCATCAAGAATCGGTATCCATTACCGAGGATTGATGATTTGTTTGATCAGTTGCAAGGAGCTCAGTTCTTTTCGAAGATCGATCTGCGTTCAGGATACCATCAGCTGAGAGTGCAAGACGAAGACATACCGAAGACGGCGTTTCGTACCAGATACGGGCATTACGAGTTCATGGTGATGCCTTTTGGTTTGACGAATGCACCCGCGGTTTTCATGGATCTCATGAACCGTGTGTGTAAGCCGTACTTAGATCAATTTGTTATTGTTTTCATTGATGACATATTGATCTATTCTAAAAACAAAGCAGAACATGAGCAACATCTTAGAACGATCTTGGAACTGTTAAAGGAAGAGAAACTCTATGCCAAATTCTCTAAGTGTGAGTTTTGGTTAAAAGAGGTTCAATTCCTAGGCCATGTTGTAAACAGTGAGGGAATACATGTTGATCCTGCCAAGATCGAGGCAATAAAAGATTGGGACACTCCGAAGACACCGACGGAGATACGTTCTTTTCTAGGCTTAGCAGGCTATTACAGAAGGTTCATCTCGAACTTTTCTAAGATAGCACTGCCACTCACGAAGCTAACACAGAAAAGCGAGCCGTTCATTTGGGAACAACAACAAGAAGAAGCCTTTCAGACATTGAAACAAAAGCTATGTGATGCTCCGATCTTATCTCTCCCAGATGGTTGTGATGACTTTGTGGTTTATTGTGATGCATCTCATCAGGGACTTGGCTGTGTACTTATGCAGCGGGACAAAGTCATTGCCTACGCTTCGAGACAATTAAAGATTCATGAGAAGAACTACACAACTCATGACCTGGAATTGGGAGCAGTGGTGTTTGCACTGAAGATCTGGAGGCATTACTTATATGGAACCAAGTGTACCATATTTACAGACCACAAAAGTCTGCAACACATATTCGATCAGAAGGAACTCAACATGCGACAGCGACGTTGGGTTGAGCTTCTGAATGACTATGACTGTGTGATCAAGTACCATCCGGGCAAGGCAAACATTGTTGCTGATGCCTTGAGCCGGAAGGAATGAGTCAAACCCTTGCGCGTCAGAGCAATGGGAATGACTGTGCTGACAAGCTTACACGACAATATCATGCAAGCACAACAAGAGGTGATTGAACGAGAAAACTTAAAGAAAGAACTTGATTGCGGTATGGAGAAACATTTGGAAACAAAACCTGATGGACTCGTTTACTTCAAGGATCGTATCTGGATTCCTGCAGTAGATGAGTTAAGGAAACTTATTTTTGATGAAGCACACAAAACCAAGTACTCTGTACATCCCGGTGCTGATAAAATGTACCAAGACTTACGTGCCTATTATTGGTGGTCGGGTATGAAGAAAGACATAGCTGAGTATGTTGGTAGATGCCTTACGTGTGCTAAAGTAAAGGCAGAACACCAGAAACCGTCAGGTTTACTGGAACAGCCTGAAATTCCACTTTGGAAGTGGGAACAAATAGCTATGGACTTTGTTACCAAGCTACCCCGCACTTCCAGTGGACATGACACCATTTGGGTTATCGTTGATCGATTAACCAAATCTGCTCACTTCTTGCCGATGCGAGAAACGTACACGATGGATAAACTAGCAAAGCTTTACATCAACGAGATAGTGGTACGCCATGGTGTGCCATTGTCTATCATTTCAGATCGTGATAGCAGATTTACATCAAGGTTCTGGCAATCATTGCAGAGATCTCTAGGGACGCAATTAAACTTGAGTACAGCTTATCATCCACAAACGGATGGTCAAAGCGAACGTACTATTCAGACCCTGGAGGATATGTTAAGAACTTGTGTTCTAGACTTCGGTGGTAATTGGGATTCTCACTTGCCACTAATCGAGTTCTCCTACAACAACAGTTATCACAGCAGCATCGGTTGTGCCCCATTCGAGGCTCTTTATGGTCGCAAATGTCGGTCACCGATCTGTTGGTCGGAAGTGGGAGACAATCGTATCACGGGGCCAGAACTTATTCAAGAAACTACAGACAAGATTGCTCAGATACAACAAAGACTACGAGCAACACGAAGCAGACAAAAGAGCTATGCCGATAAACGGCGCAAGCCGTTGGAATTTCAAGTGGGAGACCGTGTCATGTTGAAGGTTTCCCCATGGAAAGGCGTAGTTCGATTTGCAAAGAAAGGCAAACTAACACCACGATACGTGGGACCATTCGAGATCATTGAACGTATTGGTCCTGTAGCATACAGATTGAGCTTACCAGATGAACTCCGTGGTGTACATGACGTGTTTCATGTCTCGAACTTGAAGAAATGCCTTGCTGATGAAACACTTATCATACCAATCGAAGAGATTCAATTGGATGAACACTTACGTTTTGTTGAAGAACCATTGGAGATTTTGGATCGTAAGGTCAAGCAACTGAGACGAAGCCGTATTCCTATCGTTAAAGTTCGTTGGAACTCAAAGCGCGGACCTGAGTTTACTTGGGAACGTGAAGATCACATGAGAAACAAGTATCCCCAACTCTTTGCTGAGGAAGTCGTACCGAATAACGAGTTTTAAAATTTCGGGACGAAATTTCTCTAACAAGGGGAGACTGTAACATCAGTGCCGGACGCGTGCCGGAACAGTGATCGCAACAGTAGACATGTACAGTGATTCAGGTACACATTTCGTTAAACTATGTTTAGACTATTTATACATTTAATTAGCATGAAACTATTAAACGATTGTCTGAATTTGATTTAAACTTTCAGGTTTAACAGTCAGAAAACATGTCAGACAACACGATGTTGAAACATAAATGCTTGAGGTGATAGTAGTTTGAATAAACGTATGTGAGGTTAAACCAAACAAAATCTTTACGGTTATTGTTGCGGAATGCTACACCGACGAGTTATTCGTATAGGTGACGATCTGTACGAATGATTCTGATATTTTAACGTTCTGAAATAATGACTTAACAGTAGAAAACAAGAATCAGAAAGCCAAACCATCGACGTGTTCGTTCGAATGACGATTCGAACGAATACGCGAGATGGTGACGCGATCTGATAAAACGATAACGAAAAATAATAATGATACGAACGATCACAAATTTTAAAGAAATGTAATATTTCTTATTTTACAATTTTGAAACTCATCATAAAACAATATAGCTTTAACTATTTTATTTAAATCGCGATATAATTAAACAAGACACGTAAACTATTACAATTCGAAAAATAATTGAATGAAACGACATTTAAAATGTTTTCTAATAATATTCGTGTTCTAAAAATCCTAAAAATATTCTTTTTATTTAAATTACGAAATACACGCGTAAGAAGCCGGATACGCGACGAAAATACGAACCGGGCAACCGAAACGGACCCGAATACCCTCGGGATATAAAAACATTATATGAGAGTGTTTTCTCTCATTTTAATCAACCCTTTCTCTCTCTACTAGCTTTTCCCGTTCGTTTCCTCTCTACAACACAACCACCATTTTGTAACTTTGAAGCTTCATATCTTGCTTAAAACTCCACCAATTTGCGTGATTCTTGAACCCACACGAAGCCATTGACGAGATCTACACGAAAGTACAACTCATCTGAAGATCCAGCCACGAAAACTCGAGGTATGAGTCAAAGAACATCACGAAAAAGAGGGTTTTCTATGTATTTGTTCGACCCCCACCTCAACATCAGCCACAACTACAAGCCATCGACTCTTGACCACTGTTATGTTTGAATCGAGCTGTGGTTAAGTAGAAAGGCCATGGTCGGGTTTCCAGATTTCAGGAGGATGATGGTGATGATGTTTCAGCAAGGTTCGCACGTGGGTATCCCGGCCGAACCATTTGGCTGCCATCACAAGCGAACCCTGGTGCCCGAACCCACATCACCAGCGAATCTTCTGACCCACGAGCCTAGCTACGAACCTTCCATGCAGCGAGCCAATGGCGAACCCTGCTGACAAACACAAACACCGAACCCTCGGCGAAACCAGTCCCTAACCGAACCTACTACATCTCAGGCGAACCCTAGTAGTTCTCACGAACCTTGGACACTCCCGAACCTTGGCTGAAACGAACCCAAGGGTTCGCTGGGTCTAGGAAGTGATACCTCAGCCGGTTACCTTTCCTTCATTTAGCCAAACATTTCAGCTAGGAGCTTAAACCCTACCGTCCACATACATGGGCCGTAAATAATCACTGGAAACGAATTCCTTTTGGGCCCACAAATGGTGTAATCTTGTGCAATTAACCCACGAGAGTTGCAATGGAAAAAACCTTTTCTTTTTGATTTGTTGAACAGGCCGAACAACAGGCCCAATAGCCTTCTCTATGGCCCAGCAACATTTTCAGTCCACATGCACCCTTCGGCCCAACCTAGTTCAATCAACCCAAGGCCATGTGGAATACGGCCCAGTATAGAACACCCAGGCCCAATAGTCTATTCTTCTGGCCCAAATGAGTTGAGATAGCCCAATGGATACCTATCGGCCCATGATTATTATTTCAGTCCACCCTTTGATCGGCCCAACAGAAATCACATGTCTTGGCCCACTAACAGTTGTCTTGGCCCAACATTAATGGTTTAGCTTTATTATCTTTAATCGGACCATTGGGGTAGCCCATAGCCTAAGCCCAAGGCCAGACCCTATTTCGGCCCAATATTTGGTTAACCGGCCCACATTAATCTCTTGACCCAACAAAAGACCCACAAGGTTTAACTAACAACGGATATGAAATAAGTGATAACATATTAAATTGGTTTATCATTAAAATTAAAAACCTAAGCTTTCATATTTAGAGAACTCATTTATCAATATGAAAGATTTTATTTGCAAAGTAAAGTTAACTTAAATCTTGTGGGAAATTGATGTCACAACAAAGACAATTAACTAATGGTCAAGTGAAGATCAAGACACCAAGTGTTAGCCAACTTTAGGGCTAACACTAATGCTTATACATGCACAAATCAATCCAACACAAACTCATAAGTTACAACATTATGAAATCAATACAGGAGCGTGAACATTAAATCAAGTGTAAACAAAGAGCGCGTGCATTCTTATTCAACTTGATCAAACACTTCGGACATAAGGTGAGTTCATTGTCCCCTTTCAAACTTATTTGTTTTACTTCGGGACTGAGAAGCATGTTAAACATTTTTATTGAAATGTTATTTAATGCTTTAAAACATAATCATGATTACTTATGATTGAAACCTTTACTTTAAGCTAGATGCTTAAAATCAATTGTTGGTTACTTGATATCATTACATGATACTTGATGCAAATACATGAAATTTGATACAATTACATGTGACATGATACAAATACATGATACTTGATTCAATTACATGAGATGTGATTCAATTACATGAGACATGATACAAATACATGATACTTGATTCAATTACATGAGACTTGATACTATTACATGAGACTTGATACTATTACATGAGATATGATGTTCGGAAACTATTACATGCTACTAGGCCATCATACATGTATCTAACCATAGTCTACGTAATTGCTAAACGTCTGGTATTCCAGAGCTTGTACCTATGGGGTGAGATACATGTAATAACATAAACATAATGATACTCAGCTATTACCTGGTTATAAGGGACATGTAATTGCTAGACTTCTGGATATTCCAGAGCTTTTGTCGGCTTATATGAGGTATGTAAAGGCTAAACATGAAAGTATGGATTCTAAGCTATTACCTGGTTATAAGGGACACGTAATTGCTAGACTTCTGGATATTCCAGAGCTTGTGTCGGCTTATATGAGGTATGTAAAGGCTAAACATAAACGTAACGTTACGGAGCTATTACCTGGTTATAAGGGACATGTAATTGCTAAACTTCTGGTATTCCAGAGCTTTTGTCGGCTTATATGAGGTATGTAAAGGCTAAACATGAAAGTATCGATTCTAAGCTATTACCTGGTTATAAGGGACACGTAATTGCTAGACTTCTGGATATTCCAGAGCTTGTGTCGGCTTATATGAGGTATGTAAAGGCTAAACATAAACGTAACGTTACGGAGCTATTACCTGGTTATAAGGGACATGTAATTGCTAAACTTCTGGTATTCCAGAGCTTTTGTCGACTTATAAGAGGTATGTAAAGGCTAAACATGAACTTGTTGAATGCTAAGCTGTTATCTATATAAGAGACATGTAATTGCTAAACTTCTGGTATTCCAGAGCTTTTGTCTGCTTATAGGAGATATGTAATTGCTAAACTATGTGTGTAGGAACTATGATGCTTGATAAACATGATGAGAAACTAACACTTACGAATACAATAGACATGAAAACTTTGAAACAGATAACAAAGGCTTTGATGAGGATTGAATCGATTGGTAGGTAAAATGCTTAATTATTATTAACAACAGTGTCATATCCGGATTAGTATGTGGTGGGATGGCGTCTGGGCGGGTCGTAGGCTCGACTCAGGGGTATGCCCTATATATAAGCATACCGATTTGGATATTACATGTGGAGTTAATGAGGTTAAGGTTTTACCGAAAGAGGTTTGTGTGAAACTATTTTAAACTTATAAACTTTATGAACTCACCAACCGTTGTGTTGACTTGATCTTTTTACATGCTTTCTCAGGTGAAGAACAGGTTTAAGCATAAGCTCTTGGATTTACATACTAGGATGCCCAGATAGAGGACCTAGTAGACTTTTGGGAAGCACAACTTTTGTTGATGACACATATTACTTTTGATATCTTGTACATATACAAGATATATACATTATTCTTTTGGTTAGGTTTACTTAGTTAAATTGCAGAACATTGCTATTGTAATTTAACTTTGTAATCCTATATATCATTTGATTGTGCTTTAGATATTCTTAAACGTTGATGCTATGTAAACAATCTGATCTTCATGATTATCATCCACGATATCACGCCCCGGGAACCTTCCGCCCGGCGGGGACTCCGATCCAACCCCGCCGGCTCGGGGTGTGACATCGTGTATAGTTGTTCCTTCTTCAATAGTTCTAAGACACGTCTTAAGTGATCGGCATGTTCTTCTTGAGTCTTGGAATAGATCAGGATGTCATCAATAAATACGATTACGAACTTATCGAGATACGGCTTACACACCCGATTCATGAGATCCATGAATACTGCTGGTGCGTTGGTCAGTCTGAAAGGCATAACCAGGAACTCGTAATGTCCGTATCGTGTTCTGAAGGTTGTCTTCAGTATGTCTTCCTCTTGTATTCTAAGTTGATGGTAACCGGATCTCAAATCGATCTTCGAATAGTAGCTTGACCCTTGTAAACAGGTCGTTTATTCGAGGTAAAGGGTATCGATTATTGATTGTTACCTTGTTCAGTTCTTGGTAGTCTATACCCATACGGAATGAACCGTCCTTTTTCTTCACGAACAAGACCGGTGCTCCCCAAGGTGAGAAGCTTGGTCGGATAAATCCTTTATCTAACAACTCTTGCAGTTGGTTAGATAGTTCTTGCATTTCAGTAGGAGCCAATCGGTATGGTGCCTTGGCTATCGGTGCTGCTCCTGGTGTTAGATCTATCTGAAACTCCACTTGCCGCACTGGTGGTAGTCCCGGTAGATCGTCAGGAAAGACTTCCAGATAATCGCAAACAACAGCGATGTCCTCGATCTTCCGTTCCTTCTTTGGTTGTTCGGTGATAAGGGCTAGGATAGCTGTGTATCCCTTCTTCTGGTATTTGCTTGCCTTCATGCAGGACATGATGTTCAACGGTATTCCGTGCCGTTCTCTTTGGATTGAGATCTGCTCTCCACTTGGCAGTGTAATTCGTACGATCTTCTCATTGCAAAACAATCTCAGCGTGGTTTGCAGATAGCCAATCCATTCCAACCACCACGTCGAAGCTCTCGAGAGTTACCGACATCAGGTCAATCATCAGTTGATGGTTTGCTAGTGTCAGAACACATCCTTTGATGATGTGTTGTGTTTCGATCAGCTTGCTGTCTGCTAACTCTACGGTGTACTTATAGTCTAGTGGTGTTGGTGTCATATTAAGTAATTTGCTAAATTCGTTAGAGATAAAACTCCTATCGGCACCGGTATCAAATAATATACTGACATAGACATTATTTAAAAGGAACGTACCGGTAACGACATTGGGATCATATTTTGCTTCTCCTGACCCGATGACAAATGCTCTGCCCCTTGCTGGGTTGCCTCCTGTGTTCTTGTTTTGTGGACAATCTCGGCGCATGTGCCCTGGCTTCCCGCAAGTGAAGCATCCCTTCAGTGTATCATTCTTGTTGAGGTTGGAGTTGGGGTTTGATCGGCATTCCTTGGCTAGATGCCCGTTCCTGCCACAGTTTGTACACTTGGCCCTCTTGCATGGGCCAAAGTGGTGGTAGTTGCAACTATTGCATTTCGGGCTGTTGCCCTGATATCCCCCTTTGCCTTGGGTGGTTGGCTGGGTCGCAGTGAAGACCTTTGCAGGTGCTGGCCAGTGTTGAGCTGGTTGCTGCGGTGAGAAAGTACGGTTGTTGCTGGGCTCCCACTTTCTCTTGGGTTCTTGGGGTTTCAGGTGTTCACCCCTCTTTGGCAGTTTTCCCTGGGCTACTGCCTGATCAGTCAACTTGTGAGCCAAGCGAATCAGTGGTTGGATGGTGGTGTGGTCGGAAGCAGTCACCGTGCTCTGTATTTGTTCCGGCAATCCACTTATGAATTGCTCGATCTTCTTGTACTCCGGCGTTACCATTGCCGGGCATAGCTTGCACAGTTCATGAAATCGAGTGCAGTACTTCTCGATTTCAGATCCCACCATCTTGTTCACCCAAAACTCTTCCTCAAGCTTCCTGATTTCATCCCGAGGGCAGTACTCCTCATGAAGCATCCTGGTGAAATTTTCCCATGGGATGGAGTTTGCAGTTTCCAGTCCAAGGGTCTGGACGTGTGTGTTCCACCAGGTGAGGGCCGGTCCCTCTAGAGTCCCGGTGGCATACTTCACTCGGTTTTCCTCCGAGCATTCAGACATGGAGAATACTGACTCCAGCTTTTCTATCCAACGGAGCTGTCTCACCGCTCCCTCAGTACCCTGGAATTTGTGAGGGTGGCAGCTCAGGAAAGCTTTAAACGAGCATCCCTTTGTTGCGCTCCCTTGAGATCCTGTGCATCGGAGTTCAATGTAACGATTTAGTGTCAGCGTTGCCTATGCTAAGTTAGTCACGTTAGGTAGGTGTTAGTACCGTTGTTGGTGCCACTAGTCTCACTGGCAAGTCGGTTTGCTTCGTATTCAGCAAGTACCTTGTTGACTTTACGTTCGACCATCATGTTGATTCTTGCCTTCTCGGCCTTGAGTTTGAGGTTACGGGCATTGGGTCCCCTTCCAGACATGATTCTATATGGAAAGGTGAGAACGTTAGTTAGCATGAGTTAGAGTGTTAGCCAATTGTCATGTCAGAAGTCAAGTCAGTTGTCAGGTTAGCAATCAACCATGGTCACGGTACAATAAATAAGTAAGACATCATTCTCATTAATAATAATAGCTTTGAGTACAATGATTTTTTTTAAAAAGACATACTACTACAAAAGTTTCTATGAGCACATCCCGCTCATCTGAGAATACAAAAGCAAAACTGAAAGAAATAAAATACTGAAATAGGAAACCTAACTAGACAATCGTGGAGTGTGAATCTCCACTATCGGCGGGGCCATCATCGTCCTCCTCATCGGGATCCTCGTCTGGATCCTCGTCAAAATCTCCTTCTTCGAGGTCCTCCGCCTCGAATTGGGGCTCTGGCTCAGGCTGTTGTTCCACCTGGAACTGTTCGACCCATGCATTTAACATGGCGTCGCTTGCCTGGATCATGGCACGATTCTCTTCGTTGGCGTCCTCTACGGCTGCCAATCGTCCAGCATGTCCATGTGTCACTCCGGCTAAGAAATCCTGCTGCTCCTCGAGCAACGTAGTCCTGTCACGGGGTTCCTGACCTCAGCTGCAACCTCCTCATGTCGCTGGATCACATCCTGAGTCCTAGCGACCAAATCATATTGCGCCCCTTCGACGCGTGCGAGTCTCTCCTCTAAGTTATCCACGCGTCTCTGAAGACGCTGACTATGCTCCAGGAGATCCCTAAACCCATCAGTCATCACGCGTAGCTGACATGTCTCACGCCTATATCGTGAGATCAATGCAGCAAATGCCCGTTCCATGGGCATGCTAATCGGTGGTAGAGGTGGTCAAGTGGATGCGTCACCTAACAAAGGCAACTTAGGTACTCTCTCTTCCCTCGCCCAAACAGCAAGGGTAGTAGGATACCAGTCCCAGGGTTCGCTAATGCTCGAGGTACGAAGCCTCTTGGGCTCCTGAGCATGTACCTGCTCCACCACATCCTGGATGTTCTGCTTGTCCTCCTCGGTAAGCTCGTACTCATGCGAGCGCTTCTTCGTGTCCTTCCCATTATGATCTTTGTGGTTGTCCATTCCTGCGTTCTAATCAAATAAGTAACAGCACATGATAATAGATAACATTGTTGTGCAATTTCTAGTGTAGTGTCTAATGTAGAGCAGTGGCTATAGTCTAAGTTTACTACATGCAAACCTAGTTCCCTATAACCAAGGCTCTGATACCAGTATGTCACACCACCAAATTCCCACTCGTGGTGTCAGTCCACGTGGGTGTGACGTGGCCAGGATCACAGCTCATGGTCATATAGAAAGACTCTATATGAGTTATACAATCACACAGTTTTGTAAAACAAACATGTTTTCAAAATAAAGCAGCGGAATAGTTCGTATTAAAAGCAGTGGAAATGTAATTGTTACACAGCGGAAGTAAATAGTTTTAAACACTACATAGTTTGATTGTTTCAGAAAAACCCATGCACACAAGCCTAAGACACGAGTCTATATGCCAGTTAGACTCCTTAGTGCTTCCAAGTGTGCATCCTAGCGTATGCTCCATTTAGTTACCTGAGAATACATGCGAAAAGTGTCAACTAAAAAGTTGGTGAGTTCACAAGTTTAGACAGACCATAAATAGTAACAGACATATACTGGGTATGTTAAGTTTAGTTGTTGGATACTACGATCCGTGCAGTGTGTCAGTTCATCTTACCAAAACTAGATTGTTTCCGTTTGCCTCCGCGGGTCATCGCTGACCCCGTCGTTACATCGAAATTACACTCGTTATGACCTCCAGTCAACATTGGTGCCGAGTGGGGTTAGTCAAACCCAGTAGTACTACGTAATTACGACTCGTTTTTTACACAACTAACGGTAAGGATAAGTGAGGACTTTAAGCGATAACGGTTACACTCGAAAATAGTTTTACAACATACCAGTCATACATCTAAAACAGTTGCATAATATTCTCACCCCAAAGTTAAGTAAAACAGTGTAAGAGTAAAAGTGGGGCCGTAAACTCACCTGAGTTAAGTAGCGCGTGTTCTTCACGAGAACAGTGTAGCTCGCCGGCTAGTGGTTACCTATATCACATAGGTACCATAAGTTTGTGTTTGCATACATGTGGGTCTCACAGGATAGTGTTCGTGTTTAACAACATCCAAGTTGTTATGTGGGTCAAGTTGACTGTGTTGACCGTGTTTGACCTAACGACTCGTTGGTGACGGTTTTGGATCAAGTGTTTGTGCAACGTGCGGTTTAGTGTCGTGTGATGTGTACGGTTACCAAAGTCACTTTCGTGAGGAAACTTACTATTTATAGTAAGTTCCTATTTCAGGAAAGTTTCCACATTTGGCAAGTCATGCATTAAATCATATTCCGATGATTCTAACATGCATAACTATCCTAAATGAGCATGTTATCACATAGCTCATAGTTACACATAGCCGGTTTAGCATAGTTTACGCGTAAAAGTTTCTATAATTAGAAAGTTACTAAAATGACATATTTCGTCAAGTTTAGCAACCAATATCATCAAATATCATTATCTTAGTCCTAATTAAACCTTTAATCATAACCGTTACGACTAGCATGTGACAAATCATCGATTTTGCAAAATAAAGTTACTATATTTAGTAACTTATGATAACACACAAAATACATACATTCAACAACATCAATCCTTCAATATCCCTATAGTGACATCCAATAAGCATGCTAGATACTTAACATTATCAAACTCATCCACTTTTAGCAAACTCATGATAAAAAGTTACTATATTTAGTAACATTCATAAAAATCAAGCTTTTAACAATTCTAATCATTCTAATACATCCATAACCATCTCATTAGCTCTTAAGACATCATTTTAAACATAACTTATGGGTCTAAACATACAAATGTGGTCATTTCATCTAAAATGCCTATTTTGTAACATTAAAGTTACCATATTTAGAAATAATCACCAAATGACCATTCCTTGACAAAATCAATCATTCTAATCCATGTAGAACTTCTCAAATATCATTTCTAATAACATTTAAATATTAAAAATTACATAGAACATCATGGATCTTACATGCATGTTACTAGAAACACCCATTTGTGAACAAATCATCAACATTCATGTTAACATCGTCATGGATCGTCATAGAAACTCATTTAATCAATCTAGATCATCAAATAACACAAAATCATCAACAAACCCAGATCCAAACAAAGAACAATTCGTGCATGTGAAGTGTTAGGGATTGCATGTGAGTGATTCACAATGCATGTGTGTTTAGAAGCGATTTCAAGCTACATGGATCATAGATCTACCTTCTTGGAGCTCTAAATCAAAGAGATATGGCCTGTAGCAGGTTATAGATCCCCTGAAGGTGGTTGATGAACAGCTTGAAGGTGTTGATGAAGATGATATGCTCCCCCAATGGCTTCTTTGAGCTTCTAGATCTCAACTTCTTCAAATGTAAGCTCTCTAATGGTGTCAATGGCTTCCAACAGTGTTTAAGAGGAGAATGGCAGGTTATAATGACGAGTTTTAGGGTCTGGGATGGTTAGGATAAGAGTAGGATGGTTAAACTGATGATTAGTCTTGGATTACTCAAGATTTTGCGTGTTAGACTCTTCGCGTACCGCGATAGGGGTCTCCGAAAAGCTTTCGCGTACCGTGATGGATTTCGGGATTCAAATTGCCCGCCCATCCATCGCGTACCGCGATACTCCTTCTTGTGGTCTGTCGCGTACCGCGACGGGTCCCTGAGGAGCCCAATAGGCCCAATTTTGTTGTTTCGAACCGATATTCGCGTCTTTCACGATTAGGATCGTCATTTCTCGTCATATGGACATTTTTCTACTAACTTAGGTTCCCCGGAACCTAATGTGCAGTGAATGTGTACTGTGGTTTGATCCGTTCACCAACGTTCGTCATTCAAGACACGTGCGAGTGTTGTGCGATAATTCCTTGAATTATCGGTGTGTTTGGACTGTCGTGCCACGTGTCTCACTAAATACAATTATTCCAGTGACACGTATGAAATAATAATACACATTATTATTAAAATAATATAAATGCTGACCTGGAATTTGCGAGGTGTCACAAATGGTGTTCCTGAGCATCAAGTTTCTCCCTTGCACCTAATTGACTCCTCGGCTTATCTCATTTTACAACCTACGGTTGTGTTGGCTTACCGTACTATCAACTGTGTTGATCAAATGATTGACCAATGTTTAATCCAATGGGAAGGCTTGCAAACTTATGCCACTTGGGAAGATAAGTTGACCCTTCAAAAATCCTTCTATCCTTGCACCTTGAGGACAAGGTGAATGTTAAAGAGGGGAGTAATGTTATGAAGAATGTGGAACACTTAGGCTCATTAAAGCAGACTACACAAATGGGCCAGGAGATAACAAGAAGAAGTATAAGGATTAAAAGGAAACCGGGTCATCTATAAGAGTACAAGCTGAATTGCCTAAACAAATCAGTGTAACAAAATACTAGTGTCTTTAAAAGGGAGAATGTAGGGTGTGTGTGATGTCATGAAAATTACTAAAGTTGTTATGGTTCTATCTCTCATCTTTTTTCTGTAATAATTTTCCAACACTCAATAAAATTCTATCAATTCCCCCCCCCCCCCCCCATTGTTATTGTTTTCTCTGTTACTCACAATCACACACTTCACAAGTTTAAATAGCATAATAGTTACATCCCTTGCTTTAAAGAAAAAATATGTTTACTTCACTTAAATCATGTGACTATAAATGATATTTTTTCGTTTTCTATAACTTGTTGGTTCTCTTATTTGATTAAATCCCTACGTATATATAGGTATATATGAGTAGAGGAATATAATATGTTAAATTAAGAATCATTTTACAAACTAAACGAACTATTTTTAGCCACAAGTTTAAATGTTATAATAGTAAATTCTCCTATTTTATATGAAATTTACTTTTATATCCTTAAATCATGTGACTATAAATATATATATTAATTCTTTACAACTTGTTGGTTTTTTATTAGAATGAATCCCTTATCCCCATATGAGTATTTGTATATATATAACTAAATTTTTTTATTTACACTTTTTTAATATATAACTAAATTTCTTTTCATAATTTTTTTAAGTTTATCTGTTTTTACTATGTGTATATTAACATTTGTTTTCCGATTTATTTCTTTTTCTTCTTTCATCATACATCCCTGAAAGTATGATCTTTTATCTATGTTTTCGTATAATTTTGATGTAAAATTAAACCACTAGATAGATCAGAATGATTCATGAATTATATATCTAATTGCTTATCAAATCGCTTTCTATTTTTGTTTCATTTGATTCATATAGTTTTCTCAAGTTCTTTTAGTATTTGGTTTATAAATAAACATGCTAGAATATTTTTTTTATTTAAAAGAAACTAAATGTTATGATTTTGGATTTCGTAGTCTACTTTTACAAATGAGTTCAAAAAAGCATAGGACCAAAAGGCTATTCTATTTCCATTTCTAAAACTTTTTAAATATCTATCATATATAACATTCATGTTACGGTTTCAAATGAAAAGGATATAACATTTTAGGACCCACTTTTCTATGAAATTATTAATAACGTAATTGTCAAATTTATTAAAAGATAACAATATTTCTTAATTTATTTATTAGAAGTTGAATATATAACTAAAGAACTAGTTATTCCACAAAAAAGTTATATCCTTCTGAAAAAACGAATATCATTCTTGGACCATATATTCTCAGATAAAATAAGGGTTTCATATTGGATCCAAATTACCGTTCAAAAAAATGTAAAAGTCAACTATCATCAATTTAATTAAGTCGAGAAGCACTCTACGACTTCTAAATCTTTTTTAATAATAATAATATTATTATTTTTATTATTTGATCACCCCTTAATTTTTTTAGCGTGTTCACTAAGCGTCCTTTTTTGATCCCCGGGTTTTAATTTTGATTAACGATGCATAAATTAACCCTAGAAATCCTTTTTCAAGTCGATACCATTCATTCATTTATACATATATTCACTAGATTAGGGATGTAAACGAATCGAATTATTCCTGTTCTTGTTCGTTCGTTTAACATTTAATTTGTTCAAGAACGGTTCATGAACACTTACTGAACAAAAAATCATGTTAGTGTTCGTTCCCAATTTTGGAGTTTAAACTTTCAATTCATCCAAGAAATCATCAAATTGGGAAATTTGGAACAACGTTTCATGGTGTGTTATACGTCATTCGACTCGTATTATCTTTCTGAACAAAAGCCCTAAAAAATACGGTAGAGGTAAATAGGTCGAAATTAGGGACCGTTATTGATGATTTTCATATTAGGACCTGCAGCGGGCTAATTTATCAATGTTTGGATTATTATAAACCAATTTGCCCATTTAAATTTCATATGACTAGATTTTTAATTTAAATGTTATGATATTAAACTAAAAATAAAAAAAATTAAGAATATAAAACATATTTAACAAATAAATATGATAAATAAATAAACACAAACAGACATTAATGAACATTAACGAACACCTTACCGAACGTTCATGAACATAAATGAACGAACATGACATCTGTTCATGTTCGTTCATTTTACTAAAAAACGAAATTTCTTGTTTTTGTTCATTTATTTATTAAACGAACTAACATAAACGAACTTTCTACCGAGACAATTCACGAACTGTTCGTTGTACGTTCGGTTAATTCGTTTACCGTCCTACACTCCATTGTAAATCAAAAGCAACATCCCTTATCTTTATCGATTTGTAAAACGTACTTAATTAATTTTGTTTATTTCTATCACAAAAAAATGGACACTAACACATCTCAGAATGGAATAATTATTAATCTTGGATAGAAATTTATTTTAATCTTTTTTTACGACAAACGTACACAAACCTACTAATTCTATTCCAAAACTACATCAATATTCAATACACATTTGTTAAGGACTGAATGCACCTTGACTTGTAAATTATAATCAGAGGGACATATGTGTCTATCATGAAGGAAAATTGCAAAATTTCAAAATTTGGATGAAAATGGTTACTTTTGTCAAACCACAGGGAGCAAAAGAGAAGTTTACTCTTTAATTTATTTTGATCTTTTTTTTCCTTTAGTATTTAACGAGCCGAATCCGAGATTCGAGCTTTTTGGACGGCCGTTTGAACTTGGGTTAATATGAAGCCGTTGAATTGGCAATTGATCCAGAAGCAAAAGAAACACGATTTTGTTTCATAAATATTTTATAATGACATTTTACAAATGTAATCATTAAGATGGCCCACATTCTTCTATTATCCTTCTAATTGCATATTTCAAAATTTCATTTACACGGATTGTTATCGGTAGTCCATCTTCTACTTTCATTTTTAATTTATTTTGATCTTTTTTTTTCCTTTAGTATTTAACGAGCCGAATCCGAGATTCGAGCTTTTTGGACGGTCGTTTGAACTTGGGTTAATATGAAGCCGTTGAATTGGCAATTGATCCAGAAGCAAAAGAAACACGATTTTGTTTCATAAATATTTTATATAGAAAGAGAAGGTTAAAAAATTAGTATTCCTGTTCAAAAGCAATCATTGCCTTTGCCTATTGTATATATAAATAATACTTTTTTATTTTTAGTCTATTTTTTCTTAATTATAATTTAGTAATTTTATCTTTCTTTTTTATTTATTTGTTTCCTAACTTTTCATGATTTATGCTTAGGACCTTAAAATTGATTATTATTATTTTAATTCTCAAATTTTCTTATTTTGTTTTCTTTTAAGTTCTTACTAAGATTAGTTTTTTACAAAAATATGTTTGATTATATATATTTTTTTCTTTTACAGAAACTCAGTATCCTACTAAATTTTTATGATTCATCTTTAATCTATACATATTTATAACAATTACATTTTATGATTTTACATCGAAGTGACACCTATTGTGCCCCATAGTTATATATAAATATATATTTTTTCCCCTTTTATAAAAACACAGTCACGTCGACTATACTTTACGGTTTTACGTAAAGTAACAAATGATGCGTTTTTAAATATGTGTTTTGATACATGTGGTCATTTACGTATTTTGAAATTCGGAATCATGGTGACATTCCCGCGGCAACGCGCGGAAAAACCCACTAGTTGACTTTGACACCATGAATTACGTAAGATCACTTTGATTATTCGATCAACCTTTTTTAACAAACATCTTTTCATTTACACGCTTATTAGGGCTCTAAACGAACTTAACGAACACGAACGCGTCTTTTTTCATGTTCGTTCGTTTAACTTTTAACCTGTTCACGAACGCTAACGAACACATATTATTTAAACAGTAAAAATCAACATTCTTAATTTAAATCATTGGAGATAATCATTTATAAATATATAAATTAAAATATTATAGTATTAAACTAAAAATAAATTAAATATTATGGTATTAAACTAAAAATTAAAAATATAAGACACGTTTAATAAATGAATATAATAAATGAACTTAATCGAACACAAACGAACGTAAACGAACATGTTACCGAACGTTCACGAACGCAAATGAACGAACGTGACATCTGTTCATGTTCGTTCCTTTAACTAAACGAACTTCCCGCCGAATGGTTCACGAACTATTCGCTAAACGTTCAGTTCGTTTACAGCCCTATGCGCAAGATATTCTTAATTAAAGCAAAATATTCAGGACGTTTTTCCATTTTTTTTAAGCGGGTGATATTCTTACGTGTACGTATGTTGTTATGTTGTATAATAGTGTTCACCGGACAGATGTAAGACGTACACCCCCCATGCGCGAGAATCTTGTGCAAAAGGCAAACTTTTGCCCCCCATTGGATTCGAACCTGAGATAAACTTCAAACTGACTCTTCATCTGATGTACTACAAACTTGTCCACAGATGAATTCAAACCTATGACATCTACTATGGAAGGTGAGTGCCATAACCGTTAGGCTAAGTTTTTTCAAGACGGGGGAATGATTTTTCTAGTTGTTGGTTTTTTCGTTGACATGTGAGTTAAGTTACCATGCCATGTTCATAAATATTGTTCGGCAGAGTGATTACGGTTGACGCAAAAAACATCTATTCATTTAATGGTACATTTTTTAAATAGTTTCATGGGTGTAGTTGTTGGACCTAAAAACTATTTTTTTTACCCGGCAATTCCCCGTATTTCGATCTAAAAGAAAATCAAAAAAGTCAATTCCCAATTTGTTCATTTTTACCCAAAAAATGACCAAAATGTCCAAAGGATTTGATAGACATAGGCCCGCAGAGATCGGCATGAACAAGTTCTAAAACTTTAGTGGCTCTAGATGCTTGCTTAGGAAATGAATCCTTAGCTTGCTTACCGAAAATGCAACCTTCACAGACATCAAGTTCCTTGATTTTTGGAAGCCCATACACCATCTGCTGTTGATGTAACCGTTTGAGCCCATCCTCATAGAAATGCCCAAACCTTTGATGCCAAAGCATTGTTGTACCTTGTTTTACCGCAGCCAATATTGTTGGTACACCCTGCATCTTACCAAGATCCAAAGGAAAGACATTGTTTTTGGTCATTGGTACTGTAAAGGAGACCTGACTAGTCCCTTTATTAATTATGGAGCATATTCCTTCATCAAAGATCAATTTGTAACCTGATCTCATAAGCTGCCCCACACTTAACACGTTATAACCCAAGTCCCGTGAATATTGCACTTCATCAATGATCTTGGGTTTACTTTCTTTATTTTGTAACATCACTTTTCTTTTCCCTTCAACAACAATAGTATTTCCATTTCCAATCTTTACCTGGACCTGCTTGCTTGTGTCTAAGCCTTTAAACAAGGCTTTGTTTCCAGTCATATGACCTGAACACCCAGAGTCAATATACCAGACATCTCTTCTTGCATCATCACAACCGATAGCCATGAACAACCTCTCTTCTTCATCATCTTCTTCTCCCACAGCCGCTTGAGCCTGGGGTTCATTCCAGCAGATGGCCAAATTTATTACAATTATAACATTGTATAGAACTTTTACCTCCCACCAATGCGTCCTCGGCCTCGTCCTCGGCCCCGAGCATATCCTCTGCCACGTCCGCGCACAAAGTTTGGCCTATTATCATCATTCCCAACTGCTTGAAATGCTTGTTCTTCTATCGGATTATCAGAGTTTCGATTAACTCGTTCTTCATGTGCTTGAAGCGATCCCATGAGTTGATCAAAGGATAACATGGCTAAATCCTTTGATTCTTCTATAGCAGTAACCACATGATTCCACCGCATGGGTAAGCTCCGTAGTACCTTCTCAACCACAGTTTGATTCGAGAGTGTCTCACCATACGACCTTTGTTGTGTCACAATTCTCATAACTCTTGACAGAAAATCAGCCACTGCTTCCCCATCTTTCATTTGCACCGTCTCAAACTCCCTTCTCAGACCTTGGAGTCGAACCGCTTTCACCTTAGAATCGCCCTGGTATTCTATTTGCAGCAGATTCCACGCCTGTCGTGACACCGTTGCTCCAGCAATGCGTGAAAAAACATCATCATGCATGCCTTGCTGAATTAAGGATAAGGCCCGAGCATCTTTCCTCCGATGATCCCGAAGTCTTGTGCGGTCACCATCATTCTCATCAAAACCATTAGAAACAAATTCCCAAAGGTCTTGTGACTTGAGGATGGTCTTCATACGAATGCTCCAAAATTCATAACCTTCACCCTTGAAGATTGGCAATGGGGGTAAGGAAGAACTAGACTGCTGATTAGCCATGAAAAGAAACTATGTTGAATTGTAAACGTGACCTTGCTCTGATACCAGATTGTTGGATCAGAGTAAATCATACACACATATAAGATGGAATTTGACAGAATCGAATACTTCTTCATTAATCATTGAAGGCTTTATATAGCCAATTACATAACAGAAATAAACAAGAAACAAGGAAAATAACTAATTAAACAAAAGACCAGGACTTTAACGTAAACAACCAAAAGACTCGGTAACCACTAATACTTGATAATCCCACGTGATCTAAACCTCATGCCGCCAAAATAACTAACGGTCACAAAGGTTTGAATCAGCTTTATTGAATTTAACACCTCCCCTTGATTCAAAACCTTCCCACTCCAAGTTGCATGCGAAAGTAAGCCAACTTCTCTTCTCCAAGTGCTTTAGTTAATACATCAGCCACCTGTTCATTAGTATCACAAGATCTCAGCTCAATTTCTCCACTTTCCACCAGACTTCTAATATAATGAAACTTTATACTGATGTGCTTGGTTCGACTATGGAATGCTTGATTTTTAGTCATGAATACCGCTGATCTATTATCACACATAATCACTGTTGCTTCCTTTTGCTCATGCTTTAAATCAACAAGCATCTTTCTTAACCAAACAGCTTGACATGCACTTGCAGCTGGTGAGACATATTCAGCCTCGGTTGAAGAAAGGGCCACTATACCTTGCTTCTTGGAACTCCATGACACAGCACTTGACCCAACAGAAAACACACTTGCTGAAATACTTTTCATATCAGGTGAAGACCCAGCCCAATCACTATCTGTGTAACCCATGAGCTTTACTTTTGCACCTCTTTCATACCATAAGCCAAAATCAACTATACCAGATAGATACCTCAAGATTCTTCTTGCTGCTCCCAGATGAACCATAGAAGGTTTATGCATAAACCGGGATACAATCCCAACTGCATTACCTATATCTGGTCTAGTATGAGTTAAATATAGAAGTCCACCAACTAAGCTTCTATATTTAAACCCATCTGCAGTATTACTTCCATCTTCCAATTTAAATTTGTCATTTGTATTCATCGGAGTGTTGGAAGGATTACATGATAACATATCAAACTTCTTTAACAATTCTGTTGCATACTTCTTTTGTGATAAGAAAACTCCATTGGCCCTTTGATCCACCTCCAAACTAAGAAAGTATTCCAATTTTCCAAAATTGGTCATATCAAACTCAGCAATCATATGCTTCTTGAATTCTGCAATCAAAATTTCGGATGGACTTGTATAGATAATATCATCTACATAAACACAAATGACAATTATACCTTCATTTCTTCCCTGCTTCACATACATGGTGGGCTCATTCATACTTCTTTCATACCCATTTGAGACCAAATATGTATCCATCCTGCTGTACCAGGCCCTAGGAGCCTGTTTTAAGCCATACAAGGCTTTGTGAAGCTTATCTTCATCATCCAGGCTTTCAGCTTGCATAGCACCAGTAGGGACACCATTCTCATCAAAAGCACCTTCTTTCCATATTGAATCTTCATGAAATATGACATTTCTGCTTATGATTACAGTCTTCTTTTGTAAATCAAATAACCTGTATGCTTTAGAATGATAGCAGTATCCAATAAACACACACTTAATGGACTTAGAATCAATCTTATGCCTTTGCTGCTTAGGTTTTAAACTATAAGCAGCACAACCAAAGATCCTAAGGTGATTAACTGAAGGTTTTCTTTCATACCAAATCTCATAAGGAGTCTTATTATCAAGTGCTTTCGTGGGAGACAAGTTCATTAGATACACAGCCACTGCAACTGCTTCACCCCAAAAATAGTCGCTCAAGTTTTTACTTTTAAGCATACTTCTAGCTCTTTCCATTATAGTTCTATTCTTCCTCTTCGCCACCCCATTTTGCTCAGGTGTGTACGGAGCAGAAAGTGCTCTATGTATGCCATTTTCATCACAAAATTGAGTGAAATCTAAGGACCAAAACTCTCCACCTCTATCAGTCCTAAGGGTAATTATTTTCTTTCCAGATTCATTCTCTACTTTAGCCTTAAAAACTTTAAACTTCGATAAAGAATCTGACTTTTTAGATAAAAAATAAATCCAACTCATCCTACTATAATCATCGGTGAACAGTAGGAAATAAGAGTTACCTCCAAAGGATTTGATAGACATAGGCCCGCAGAGATCGGCATGAACAAGTTCTAAAACTTTAGTGGCTCTAGATGCTTGCTTAGGAAATGAATCCTTAGCTTGCTTACCGAAAATGCAACCTTCACAGACATCAAGTTCCTTGATTTTTGGAAGCCCATACACCATCTGTTGTTGATGTAACCGTTTGAGCCCATCCTCATAGAAATGCCCAAACCTTTGATGCCAAAGCATTGTTGTACCTTGTTTTACTGCAGCCAATACTGTTGGTACACCCTGCATCTTACCAAGATCCAATGGAAAGACATTGTTTTTGGTCATTGGTACTGTAAAGGAGACATGACTAGTCCCTTTATTAATTATGGAGCATATTCCTTCATCAAAGATCAATTTGTAACCTGATCTCATAAGCTGCCCCACACTTAACAAGTTATAACCCAAGTCCGGTGAATATTGCACTTCATCAATGATCTTGGGTTTACTTTCTTTATTTTGTAACATCACTTTTCTTTTCCCTTCAACAACAATAGTATTTCCATTTCCAATCTTTACCTGGACCTGCTTGCTTGTGTTTAAGCCTTTAAACAAGGCTTTGTTTCCAGTCATATGACCTGAACACCCAGAGTCAATATACCAGACATCTCTTCTTGCATCATCACAACCGATAGCCATGAACAACCTCTCTTCTTCATCATCTTCTTCTCCCACAGCCGCTTGAGCCTGGGGTTCATTCCAGCAGTCTGCCCTGACATGGCCAAATTTATTACAATTATAACATTGTATAGAAATTTTACCTCCCACCAATGCGTCCTCAGCCTCGTCCTCGGCCCCGAGCATATCCTCTGCCACGTCCGCGCACAAAGTTTGGCCTATTATCATCATTCCCAACTGCTTGAAATGCTTGTTCTTCTATCGGATTATCAGAGTTTCGATTAACTCGTTCTTCATGTGCTTGAAGCGATCCCATGAGTTGATCAAAGGATAACATGGCTAAATCCTTTGATTCTTCTATAGCAGTAACCACATGATTCCACCGCATGGGTAAGCTCCGTAGTACCTTCTCAACCACAGTTTGATTCGAGAGTGTCTCACCATACGACCTTTGTTGTGTCACAATTCTCATAACTCTTGACAGAAAATCAGCCACTGCTTCCCCATCTTTCATTTGCACCGTCTCAAACTCCCTTCTCAGACCTTGGAGTCGAACCGCTTTCACCTTAGAATCGCCCTGGTATTCTATTTGCAGCAGATTCCACGCCTGTCGTGACACCGTTGCTCCAGCAATGCGTGAAAAAACATCATCATGCATGCCTTGCTGAATTAAGGATAAGGCCCGAGCATCTTTCCTTCGATGATCCCGAAGTCTTGTGCGGTCACCATCATTCTCATCAAAACCATTAGAAACAAATTCCCAAAGGTCTTGTGACTTGAGGATGGTCTTCATACGAATGCTCCAAAATTCATAACCTTCACCCTTGAAGATTGGCAATGGGGGTAAGGAAGAACTAGACTGCTGATTAGCCATGAAAAGAAACTATGTTGAATTGTAAACGTGACCTTGCTCTGATACCAGATTGTTGGATCAGAGTAAATCATACACACATATAAGATGGAATTTGACAGAATCGAATACTTCTTCATTAATCATTGAAGGCTTTATATAGCCAATTACATAACAGAAATAAACAAGAAACAAGGAAAATAACTAATTAAACAAAAGACCAGGACTTTAACGTAAACAACCAAAAGACTCGGTAACCACTAATACTTGATAATCCCACGTGATCTAAACCTCATGCCGCCAAAATAACTAACGGTCACAAAGGTTTGAATCAGCTTTATTGAATTTAACACCTCCCCTTGATTCAAAACCTTCCCACTCCAAGTTGCATGCGAAAGTAAACCAACTTCTCTTCTCCAAGTGCTTTAGTTAATACATCAGCCACCTGTTCATTAGTATCACAAGATCTCAGCCACCTGTTGTGAAAAATTCCGGTTATCCGAACTATCCGAAATTGTTTTTTGGATAATTTTTCGGATATTTAGATATCTGAAATATAGTTTTTTTTTGTTTTTTTCTGAATTTGGATATATATTTTGATATCCGAATCTGAAATTTTAGATACGGATTTGGATATTGAAAATCACTATCCGAAATTTTCAGATATCCGAAAATGAACATTCGTACCGGTGTTCCTGAGTTTATTAGAGGAAAGAACAGAAATGAAAAGAAAGGAAAATAAACAAGAATGGATTTCTTTCCTTCCAAATCGAAAGGAAAGAAAAACTACGTAATTTTGTTTAGGTTTCCTTCCACTTCCCTTTCTTTCTCTCCTTAAATGAAACAAACTGGGGAACGCAACATTTTTTATTTTCTTTCTCCTTCCCTCGTTAAATGAAACTCGGGAACATAAAAATGTTTCTCTTTTCCTGGTATTTCCCTTCTTTTATCCCCTTAAATAAACTCGGTAACATAGCGTAATTTGTAGTTTATTTATTTATTTTTCTGTGAGTACCTACTTAACAATTGATTTCATTTTGGTGATGATCAATAGGTTTAGCTTAAAGCTACACACAGCCTTCGTATCCGACCTATCGGCTCGTAAGTTCGGTATGAGGGGCAGATTATGGACATTATGGATCACACAAACCCTAGGAGGAGTTTTTTGCATATGTTTAGGCCAAGCCGATTCATTACCACTCGCAATATTATCAATGATGTTAATGGCCACCAGAGCGCAAGCCGCTTGCGGCGCGACGTACGGAATTATTCCGTTCGTGTCGCGCCGCTCTCCTGGCATTCTTTCCGGTTTAACCGGTACCGGTGGCAATGTTGGTGGTGGGTTGACTCAGCTTTTGTTTTTCTCCGGTGCAAGGTTCTCGACGGCGATGGGGTTAACATGGATGGGCGTTATGACGGTGGTTTTAACGGTTCCGGTGGTGGTTGTTCACTTCCCGCAGTGGGGAAGTATGTTTTTACTGGCGTCAAAAAACCATAAATATAATGAAGAGTATTACTATTTATCGGAGTATAATGAGGAAGAAGTAGAGATGGGGATGCACATTGGGAGCATGAAGTTCGCAGAGAACAGCCGGGGGGAGCGCGGGAAGAGAACGGTGGTTGCGGTGGCGGAATCTTCGCCGGAATCCATGATGAACCACCATGTTTAAGGGATCGGAAGATGAATAAAGAAAGTTGTTTATAGGGTTAAGTAAAGAAATAATAATATATAAAAAAAAGTGATGGTATAAGCTGCCGTACATATTGTGCCGTACATCCTGGAGTTTTTGCTTTTGAAGAGGGGGCGCGTTATTTGCAGGGCCGTTTTTGAGAGATTAGGTGTCCTGTACGTGCGAATGATAAAAATGGGCTCCTAGGTGTGTGTGTGCACTCACACACACAAATTGACAATAATTAAAGTAATTGTAAAATCAATATAAACAATATTGTTTTAGCAAAATGATGCATTTCAATGTTTCAAATAACAAAATAAAACGTGACGTTCTTCTAGCATTTTTTGATGCAAAGTTGTTGATTAAATTTTCATAATCCATATTATCTAGTATTTCATTCTCAATAGTTATCATTTTCATTCCAATATGTCTTTCTTGAGACATTATCGATCGTAAGTATGTAAGTATGACTTCAACAACTTTAATTTTGAAAAGTTTCTTTCTACGGATACTACAGTTATCGGAATAGACAACAAGATTCTATATTCAATTGATGCATTTGAAAAACAATCAACTCGCTTCAAATATTCTAAAACATCAACCAGGTTTAGAATCTTGCTAGGTAATAAAGTATCCAACAGCTTTAACTCCATATTAAGCTCATAATCATCAATGTATGATCAATCATCAATGTATGATCTTCCATCATACTTCAAAGCATCCTCAAGAATAATACAACATGAACTAATGACATTGTCGTCCAATTCCTTTCTCTTTTTAGGAAATAAAAATCCAAATAATTTTTCATACTTTTTGTATTGTTCAAATTTTGTTTGAAGTGAAGCACTTGCTTGATAAACAATATATAAAAAGCCCCCTTTGGTTTTTGGTAATTAGTTTTTAATTAGGTTAAATATATTTAAGAATTGGATTGTAAATTATATGTGTTTGTTGTAAAATAAATTAAAATATATATAATATATACAAATTTTAAAAAAAATTTAGGGCCTCCTAAAAAAATGGGTCGTGTGCGGTCGCACCTCCTGCACATGCTCTAAGACCCTCTGGTTATTTGGACACCTCCTATGGATCAGTTAACACCATTTGAGTCTATACGGCTCGTATAGCCCTCTATGGGCCGTATAGGTGTCAGACTGTGTCAGAATATGTCAGTCAGATGTCTGGAAGCTTGAAAACAACATACGAGTAGTATTGGCCTCTACGATTCATTTTCAAACCTGAAAATTTATAACTTTTGTTTTTTCGCCCGATATACGTACCTGTTTAACTTATTTGTAACATTGTAATTGTCTAAGTGTTTTAAATGTTTAAAAGATATCTTTTAACGTAATTATGTTTAATCGGTAAGTTGTAAGGACCGTAACGTAATTATGTTATAAAATCGTACTTTGTTTGAATTCCGGGATACGTACGTGCTTAACGTTAATTTTTATATCATATCGTCTAGTTGTTTAATTTTTAAGTTATAAATAATATCTATTTATAATAGCGTCTAATCGTACTTTGTTTTGAAATCCGGTATTCGTAAACGCAACACGTACGTGTTTAAGTAATTTATAATATCGTTTAATTGTTCGAAAGAAAAACGTAACCATTTTTAATCGTTTTGTTGTAAAATAATAAGTATTTTAACGTTATTATTTAATTATATTGTATACTTGTTTTGTTTGACACATATTTTAACATCGTGATGTTTAAATTTAAATAACAATTTTTTTAACATAGGTAGTTATGATTTTCGTAATTTTATTGTTATAACAGCTATATATAGTCGCTTTTATCAAAGAAACAAACATGTGATATCGTTTAAATGTTTTGTTTGAAAATTATTTTAACGTAATCGTGTTTAAACATTTATTTTAAACCAACAGTTATCAGAACGTAAATAAATTTGAACGGTTTTAAGAAAAAAATGTTAGCTATCTATTTTTCATTTCACGAACACGCACATCTTTTAATTATATAATAAAAGATAAAACAAACAATCACGCCATATACAACATACATACGGAATAAATATACATACATCCGAATAGTAAGTAGTGTCCATACATGAAAATACAAAAAAAAAAAAGAGAAAATAAAACAAAAATAACTAAGCATGACCACCAGAATCCTGCGGATCCTGATCATGTCCCGGTCCTAGATAGACAGGAACATCCGTGCCAGCAGATGCAGCCATACGCTCCATCATCCACGGCATCATCCACTCCAAGCGATCAACGCGTCCAGAAAGGTCGCGTACGCTTCAAGAAAGGTCACGTAAGATCGCCGCGTCAGTTGGATGCAGTCGTGGCTGAAGAACGACATGATGTGGTGGGGGTGGCGGCGGTGGCTGGTCTGCTGGGGGCTCCTGTACGTGCGGCTGTGCCCCAGGCTGTGGCTGCTTGTAACGACCCGATTTTAATAAAACGGATACGTTTGAAATAATCATTAATAAAATGATTATTTTTATTACAAATTGGAAATATGTGAGAAATGATGAACGTGGGAGAAAACCGATCAAAAAACGGAGTTCCGAATTGTCCGGAATCGCAAAACGAAGATAAAATCGAAAAATGGACGAAAATACCCTGAGGCGGTACGCCCGGGCCACGCCATGAGACGGGGCGATACGCCCAGCGTCCTAGAAAATATCTGGCCTTGCCCCATCCGCGCGGTACGCCTGAGACCAATGTCTCTCGTGGGGCGATGCGCCTGGGATGCGCAGAGGCGGCAGAAAGCTTATCTTCAAAGCATTTCAACCACAAACACTCATCTATCTCTTTTTCTCGATCTCTTGCACCATAAACACACACACAAACGAATTTTAAGCTCCCAACATCAATTTTGAAGCCACCAGAACGTTCGGGATGAGCCGTGGATAGTTTCTACGCGTCCAAATCGTTGTTTTTCAATCAGGAATCCGTTTGAAGGGTAACGATTCGTCTTATCTCATTTATTTTGATGATATACGGATTAAATATAGTTTTGAGTATTGTATAATGATCTGGAATGATTAGGAACGAAGGACTAGGTGTTTTAACGGTGGAATCTTGATTTTGATCCGATATAATGCCCGTTTGTTATGAAACTTTTATTACTGAGTATGATTATTAGTGGGGTGATTAAAGAGTGGTTGTGATGGTCTTGGATCATTCTTTAGAATGATAAATTAACGTGTAAGTTGAAAGTTAATGATTTCAGCGTAAAACGATGTTGTGATAATTTAAATATGATAAAGAACATGTGTAGATAAATTTCTACACATGGGTTATTGATAAAAGCTTTAACGAGGTTTTGATTGAAAATAAAGAATGAAACAGGTCAAATGAATTAGATTATATAAATAACACAAGTTGTGTGTTCATGTTGTTAAATCCTGTTATATGTAAATATATAATAGGAAAAGGAGGTGAATCTAGTTCTAGAAAGCCTGGGAAAGAGTTGGAAACTGTTGATAACTCTTCAAATTAAGGTAAGTTACCTATTTGATTGAACTTGTAGTTAAGGACTGGGTGAGTCCATTCTACAAGTGATTGAGTTATACGTGATTGTGGTTATTGTTGTTGCATGATTCACAAGGTGTGTGAACATGTGATGAACTACGAATGCGTAGATGTTGAATTGGTAATGTGCATGTTTTGATTCACAAGGTGTGTGAACGTATAATTTGCAATTCCAACGTAAAAGATTCACAAGGTGTGTGAACATATGGTGATCTACGAATGGGCAGATGTTGAATTGGAAATGTGCATGTTTTGATTCACAAGGTGTGTGAACATAAAACTTGCAATTCCAATGTAATTGATTCACAAGGTGTGTGAACAAACGGTGGATTGGAAACGTGCATGTTTTGATTCACAAGGTGTGTGAACATAAAACCTGAAATTCCAATGTAATTGATTCATAAGGTGTGTGAACAATAGATGACCTATAAGGGTGTAGACACTTGAAATTCAAGTGTCAAATTGTAAATTGTGATTTTTGTGAAATATGATGCACAATTGGTGTTTTGTGTGTTTATATATGTTTTATATTAAATTATAATGATTGTGCATGAATGGGGGATGTATTGAGGTTTTGGTTGAAAACGAACCGTTAGTAAATCGTTGTGTATTGTAACGACCCGTTTTCAATAAATCAAACAAGTTTGAAATAATCGTTAATAGAACGATTGTGATTATTACAAATTGAAAGTATGTAAGAAATGATGAACGTGGGCGAAAACCGTGCGTGAAACGGGGTTACGGATTGTCCGGAATCGCGAAACAAAGATAAGGTGGTTTGGGACCCTTCGCGGTACGCGAAGAGGATTATGAAGTTCCCTCGCGGTACGCGAAATACCAAAAATATCTTAGAACTCCGTATTTCTTCGCGGTACGCGAACAGTTCTTGAACCCTTCTTCGCGGTACGCGACGGGTGGGGCGGCTTGGCAGAAAGCTTATCTTCTAAGGAATTCACTCAAACATATATTTATCTCTCTTTTCTCGATCTCTTACACCATAAACACACACAAACGAATTTTTTAAGCTCCCAACATCAATTTTGAAGCCATCAGAACGTTCGGGTTGAGCCGTGAATCGTTCCTACGCGTCCAGATCGTTGTTTGTCAACCAGAAATCCGTTTGAAGGGTAACGATTCGTTTTACCTCATTTATTTTGATAATATACGGATTAATTATAGTTTTGAGTATTCTATAATGATCTAGGGTTGTTAGAAACGAAGAACTTGATATTTTGATGGTGAAATCTTCGTTTTGAAGCCGGGATAATGTCCGGTTGTTATGAAACCCATAGCATGGTGTGATAACTAGTAGGAATGGGTGGAATATGATTTTAGATGAAATATGGATTATGATCCATGGGTTAAATGATGATTTTGATATATTGATGTAAAAATTATTAACAGTTATGATCATAAATGATTTTGAATAATAAAAATGATTAAAGATCGTAACTAATATAATAAACATCAATTATTTGAGGAAATGCCTAAGAGAGGCATAGGGTATGATTAATTATAATAATTGACTACAACTTACTCAAAATAATATGATATAGTCAATTATGTGATAAGTTGACTTTGAGAAAGTCAAACCAGTCAAGTGAGTTGAACTTGATTGTATGTGTTATATGTATTGAATATAGTTGTATATGTGTGAATATGCAACTAGGTGTTGGTGGTGAAAGTCAAGTGACAATTCACAGAAGTGGAAAAGAGGTTGTAGGAAGTGAACAACCGCTTGAACCAGGTAAGTTACCCAACTTACTGTAACATTACATATAAGAAGTAGAATGAGTCTACTTGTGTGCCTGATATAGGTGAATGATGTTGAATATGTGATTGAAACTAGTGGATGAAAAATCCTTTAGTTTGTGTTGTGGTGTTTCAATGAGAAACGTGTATGCAATATATTTGCATTGGAATAACCGGATGAACCGGTGATTAATCAATATGATTTTGGTGTTAATATAAATGATTGTGGTTATTGTTGCTGCATGATTCACAAGGTGTGTGAACATGCCGTTATCGTGATTGCGGTTATTGTTGCTGCATGATTCACAAGGTGTGTGAACATGCCGTTATCGTGATTGTGGTTATTGTTGCTGCATGATTCACAAGGTGTGTGAACATGCCGTTATCATGATTGTGGTTATTGTTGCTGCATGATTCACAATGTGTGTGAACATGCCGTGAACATGATTGTTGTTATTGTTGCTGCATGATTCACAAGGTGTGTGAACATGCCGTTATCGTGATTGCGGTTATTGTTGCTGCATGATTCACAAGGTGTGTGAACATGCCGTTATCGTGATTGTGGTTATTGTTGTTGCATGATTCACAAGGGGTGTGAACATGTCGTGGTCGTGATTGTGGTTATGGTTGCTGCATGATTCACAATGTGTGTGAACATGCCGTTATCATGATGGTGGTTATTATGGCTGCATGAGTCACACGGTGTGTGAACGTGTGGTGATCTACGAATGTGTAGATGTTGGATTGGTAAAGCGCATGTTTTGGATTCACAAGGTGTGTGAACATAAAACCTACAATTCCCATGTAATTGATTCACAAGGTGTGTGAACAAATGGTGGATTGGAAATATGCACATGTATGTGTGGTGTTGAATTATAATAATTGTACATGAATGGGTGATTCATGGGGTTTTGGGTGGAAACGACCCACTAGTGGATCGTTTTGTAGGTGATTGAATATTGTTACCAAATTATATTTGGGACATCGGTAGTGTATCCGTAATATGTTACGGGATACACTAGCTAAAGGTGCTAGGAGTTGTCTTAGATGGAAGGACCGGTGGGTGAACATCTTAAGACTTAATATGTGTATGATACCACAAATGTGTGGATAACCGGTTACACCGGAAATTAAATTGTTGAAACCACAGGTGTGTGGGAAATTGGTTGAGCCAATGATATATATATATATATATATATATATATATATATATATATATGTGTGTGTGTGTGTGTGTGTGTGTGTGTGTGTCACACCCCCAAATTCCCACTTGTGGCAAATGTCCACGTGGATGTGACGTGTCCAGAATCACAGCTCAAGGTCATATAGAACACCTCTATATGTGTTTACAAATCCAGTGTTTGACACATACACAGAATAAAATAGTTCGCAGCGGAAATAAAGTAGTATTGCAGCGGAATAAATAAGTCATAACATGCAGCGGAAAATGATTGTTTACACAGCGGAAATTGTAAGTAGTTCAATACAACAACGTTTTAAATAAAATAAAGTCAAATTGTTTTCAAAAGACACGAAAACAAATGCATGTGGGACCCTATGCTCATGTCCCCTATGTGCTTTCCTGCTCCATGAGCCTGTCATGCTAGTTACCTGAGAATACAAGTTTAAAAACAAGTGTCAACACAATGGTTGGTGAGTTCACAGGTTTTGATATACATATAGTAATGAAAAGTGTGTCATGCTGTTTATCAATGTTAGTACCGAGCCCTAGGCCCAAAGTGTCAGTGCGTCACTACCGAACTAGACTTGTTTGCTCTTGCCTCCGCTATGCCTTGTATACATAGCAAGTTAGGTCAGAATTTGCACGGGTTATGACACTCAGTCAACATGGTGCCCCGTGGGGTTAGTCATTCCCTAATGGATCCATCCAAATCTACCACGTTGTTTGTACATTAACGGTAAGACTTTGTGAGGGCTTGTAACGAGTTCAACACTTAATGTTTGTCCAATAAACCAGCATACACAATAGTGTTTGTACAGTAATAATGTTTGACTCGATGCAACTAGTATTCTCCCCCTATTTAAAAGCATTTGAAAAAGAGTAAAGAGGGGCCGTAAACTCACCTTAGTGATGAAGTAGTGTGTAAGCGTAAGCTCCTGAACGTCAAGTAGCACGTCTCGGTCACCGGCAACCTATATCGTATACCGTATGTGAGTTCGTGTAAGTGACCGTGCTAGTGTTCGTGTTAGTGCCCGTGTTTGTGTCCAACAACCCTTGGTTGTTCATGTTTGTCCGTGTCGGTCCACAATGACCGTGTTTGCTCGTGTTGGTCCACATTGACCGTGTTTGACCATGTTTGACCAAAGTTGACCGTGTTTGACCAAAGTTGACCGTGTTTGACCAAAGTTGACCGTGTTTGACCAAAGTTGACCGTGTCAAGTCAACGACCCGTTGGTGAACCGTGTGACGGTTTGTGACTCATGTAGCAATCGTGTAAGTGTTTGTCGTGTGCAAAACGCGTAGGTCGCGTTTATGGACAACTTACTATTTATAGTAAGTTTCCATTTTTAGAAAGTTCACAAAGCATGACGGTGTTCGAGTTCTAGCATGCTCAATGGTCCTACGGGGTCATGTTAGCACATAGCACATTATCATACAAGTTCATATACGTCGTTTATAGCATGTTAGTGCACAAAAGTTTCCTAAAATGGAAAGTTTCCATTTTTAGCATACGTGACATCGGAAACCATCTAACTTAGCATCTAAACATCATGTTATAACATATTAAGTCATTTAGCATGCTCAAATAATACAACACGTTGACAAATCGGTTTTTGTAAAAATAAAGTTACTAAAAATAGTAACTTTGTGGTTTTTGCATAAAAATGACCATTTAACATTTCTAAACCTATTTTCATATCATGAATCATCTTAATACATCATCTAGCATCATTACATCATGTATACATAACCAAATTTATCATCTAGCAATATATTGTCTCAAAAAGTTACTAAATATAGTAAGTTATCATTTGTGACCACAATCAAGTTCCAAATCCCATTCCTAAACTTCTAATCATCATAATATTACCCAAATAGCAATTCCACATACATGCATGATCATCAAATACACCAAGTCATCAACTTGTAACTAGAAAGTTACTAAAAATAGCAAGTTTGCCTCCAAATCACATTTTGACCATCATAATCGCAATCTAACCTTGCAAGAACACTTATACATTATCAAGAATCATTCCAATATCAACAAAATCATCTAGAATGTCTTAGATCATACATGCATGCATCAATATCATTACAAACTACCATTTTAAGCACAATGGCCTATACCCATCATCTTAGATCATCATAGAACATTATTTAATCATCTTAGATCATCAAGAATCATAGTAAAATCAACAAACCCAGAAAATAATTTCGTGCATGTGAGCCATGGGTGTTTGCATGTGGGTTTTACCACATGCATGTGTGTGTAGTGGTGAGAAATGGACATTCTAGCCATGGGGGAATGTAAATACTACCTTCTAATGCTTCTTGATTGCTAGAACGATGCTTGAGCAACTTCTAAGACTCCTGGATCGTTGGATTCGACAAGTGCAAGAAGGGAGGGATGGTGCTCAAGCTTGTATGACCTTCTCCTTTGAGTTCTCTAAGCTTCCCAAGCTTCAAATGAGGTCTCTAATGGCTTCCAATGGTGAATCTTGAGTGTAGCAGAGGTTTTGGAAGAGATGAGGCCGAGATATGATGGCTAGATTTCGGAGAGAGTGTGTAGGGTGGCCAAGAAATGATTTCATCTTGGTTAAATAAAGATTCTGCGAACTGGGTCTCCTCGCGTAGCGCGACGCGTTCAAGGGTTACCCTCGCGTAACGCGATGAAGTTCCGCGTTCGAATTTCCCCCGCCACTTGTCGCGTATCGCGACAGTGTCCTTATGGGCCGTCGCGTAGCGCGACAGATCCCCTGATGAGCCCAATAGGCCCATTTTCGTTGGTTTGATCCGTTCGTTGCCGTTTTCACGTCTACGAACTTTCGTTTGGCCTTGTTTGAACTCCCAAGTTCAATGTGTGATTGTTTCGTGAAGTCTCGAGTGTTGTGCTACACAATGTGTTAGACGTTCACCAACGTTCGTGTGTTTTGACACGTGTGTGCTGTTTGCCGATAATTCCACGAATTATCAAGTCATGTGTCAGTGTTCGTACTGTCGTGCCACGTGTCACACTAATTAAATCTAATTCTAGTGCCACGTGTACATAATGCATTTAAATAATCATTTAAATAAATAAGATGCTGACCTGGAAATTACGGGGTGTCACATCCTCCCCATGTTAGAAAGAATTTCGTCCCGAAATTCAACTTGTGTTGTTAGCGTTTGTCTGTTCCGCAAACAGGTGTGGGTACTTTTGTTTCATCTGGTCCTCACGTTCCCACGTGAATTCCGGTCCTCGTCGCGAATTCCATCGTACTTTTACAATCGGGATTTTACTGAGTTTGAGCTTCTTGGTTTCCCGGTCCATAATCTCCACCGGTTCCTCAACAAAGTTCAATTGTTCGTCGATTTGTATTTCCTCGAGAGGAATAACAAGTGTTTCATCTGATAGGCACTTCTTGAGGTTCGAGATGTGGAATACGTTGTGTACGCTGCTCAGTTCAACCGGCAGGTTCAGTTCGTAGGCTACAGGGCCTATTCGTTTTGTAATCTCGAACGGTCCAATGTAACGAGGGTTCAACTTTCCTCGTTTGCCAAACCGAATGACACCTTTCCAGGGCGAGACCTTGAGTAACACTCTGTCTCCCACCTGGAATTCTAACGGTTTGCGTCGCTTGTCGGCGTAGCTTTTCTGTCTGTCCCGAGCTGCTGCCATTCGTTTGCGTATTTGCACGATCTTCTCAGTTGTCTCGTGCACCAGTTCTGGACCAGTCAGTTGGCTGTCTCCAACTTCCGCCCAGCAGATGGGTGATCGACACTTACGTCCGTAAAGTGCCTCGAATGGTGCAGCTTGAATGCTAGTGTGGTAGCTATTGTTATATGAGAACTCAACTAACGGTAGATGAGATTCCCAGCTACTACCAAAGTCAATGACACATGCCCGGAGCATGTCCTCCAGTGTCTGTATCGTTCGCTCACTTTGCCCGTCCGTCTGCGGGTGGTAAGCGGTACTCATGTCCAATCTCGTGCCCAGAGCCTTATGCAAGGATTTCCAGAAATGCGACGTGAATCGACTGTCGCGGTCAGATATGATTGAGATTGGCACTCCATGTCGAGTGACCACTTCCTTTAAATAAACCCGAGTGAGTTTGTCTAGCTTGTCAGTCTCCTTGATCGGTAGAAAATGTGCAGACTTTGTCAGTCGGTCTACGATAACCCAGATGGTATCGCAACCACTTGCCGTCTTTGGCAGTTTAGTGATGAAATCCATGGATATCTGCTCCCATTTCCACATTGGTAATTCCGGTTGTTGAAGTAACCCTGATGGCTTCTGGTACTCAACCTTGACTTTTGAGCACGTTAGACACTTACCCACGTAAGTTGCTATTTCAGCTTTCATGTTTGGCCACCAATAGGTTGTCTTCAAATCGTGATACATCTTGTCAGAGCCCGGATGTATGGAATACCGGCTCTTGTGTGCTTCGTCCATCACTACTTCTCTCAATCCTCCGTAGCGTGGAATCCAGATTCGATTCATTAAATAGTAAGCTCCGTCGCCCTTTGCCTTCAATTGTTTATCCATGCCACGCATGGCTTCAAGAGTAAGGTTTTCAGCTTTTAGAGCTTCTTGTTGTGCGTTTCGTATCTGATTTGGCAATTCAGAATGAATCGTGAGTTGTAGTGCACGCACGCGCTTTGTTGTTTCTTTTCGACTCAACGCGTCGGCCACTACGTTAGCTTTGCCTGGATGATACTTGATAGCGCAGTCATAATCGCCGATAAGCTCAACCCATCTTGTCTCATGTTCAACTCTTTCTGGTCGAAGATGTGTTGTAGGCTCTTATGATCGGTAAAGATAGTGCACTTTGTGCCGTATAAGTAGTGTCGCCAGATCTTCAAGGCAAACACCACGGCTCCCAACTCAAGGTCATGAGTCGTGTAATTCTTCTCATGCACCTTCAGTTGACGTGAAGCGTATGCTATCACTTTCTCACGTTGCATAAGCACGCAACCGAGTCCTTGTTTCGAGGCGTCACAATACACCACGAAGTCTTCGCATCCTTCCGGTAAGGATAGGATAGGTGCAGTACATAGTTTCTGTTTTAACAAGTTAAATGCAGTCTCCTGTTTGTCTCCCCAATCGAATTTCTTATCTTTATGCGTCAAGGACGTCAACGATTGGGCAATCTTTGAGAATCCTTCGATAAATCTCCGGTAGTACCCGGCCAGACCTAGGAATTGTCGCACCTCAGTCGGAGTCTTGGGTGCTTCCCAGTTTTTGATGGCTTCGATTTTGGCTGGGTCTACGTGTATTCCCCGCTCATTAACCACGTGTCCAAGGAATTGGACTTCGCGAATCCAAAAGTCGCACTTTGAAAATTTCGCGTATAGTTGCTCTTTCTTCAGTAGTTCCAAGACTAGCCTTAGATGTTCGGCATGCTCTTCCTGATTCTTAGAGTAAATCAGGATGTCGTCAATGAACACTATCACGAATTTGTCAAGATAAGGTTTGTACACTCTATTCATGAGATCCATGAACACGGCTGGTGCATTGGTCAGTCCAAAGGGCATAACCAAGAATTCGTAGTGTCCGTATCGAGTTCGGAAGGCAGTCTTAGGAATATCGTTTTCTTGTATCCTCAATTGATCGTCACCTTGTTCAGCTCTCTGTAGTCGATACACATACGGAATGATCCGTCTTTCTTCTTTACGAACAAGACCGGTGCTCCCCAAGGTGAGAAGCTCGGCCTGATGAATCCCTTGTCTAACAGTTCTTGCAACTGATTGGACAGTTCCTGCATCTCCGTTGGTGCTAGTCGGTATGGAGCCTTAGCAATCGGTGCTGCTCCTGGTGTAAGGTCTATCTGAAACTCGACTTGTCGTTTCGGAGGTAGTCCAGGTAGGTCTTCGGGAAATATTTCGGGAAAATCGCGGACTACGGCGATGTCCTCAATCTTCCTCTCTTTCTTGGGTTGCTCGGCGATGAGGGCTAGTATGGCAGTGTATCCCTTTTGTAGGTACTTGTTCGCCTTCATGCATGACATGATGTTCAAAGGTACTCCCCGCCTTTCCCCCTGAATCGAGATCTGTTCTCCGTTCTGCAACGTCACTCGTACGATCTTCTCGTTGCATACGATCTCAGCTTGGTTAGCGGATAACCAATCCATTCCAACGACCACATCAAAGCTTCCGAGAGTCACCGGCATCAAATCGATTTCGAGTTCATGATCCGCCAATACCATGACGCATCCTCGAAAGATGTGTTGTGTTTCAATTAACTTGCCGTCGGCTAGCTCTACGGTATACTTGTAGTCTAGTGGTGTTGGGGTAATATCTAGTAATTTGCTAAACTCACTAGATATAAAGCTCCTATCGGCACCGGTATCAAACAATATGCTAGCATAGACATTATTTAAAAGAAACGTACCGGTTACGATGTTAGGATCGTCCTTGGCTTCTCCCGAGCCAATCACAAATGCTCTCCCCTTGGCCGCTCCTCCTCCGGCCTTCTTCAATTGAGGGCAATCCCTCCTCATGTGGCCTGGTTTTCCACATTCATAACACCCTCTGGAGGTGTTCTGGTTGTTGTTCTGGTTGTGGTTGGGGTTGCTGTTGTTGGTTGGAAATCTTGATCTGCAATCTTTGGCCATATGGCCATGCCTTCCGCACTTCAGGCAACGGTATCGTTCACATTGCCCGAGGTGATGGTATGAACACCGGTTACACAAGGGGTATTTCCCTTGGTACACACCCTTCCCCTTGTCGTCGGGTTGAGTGGCAGTAAAGGCTCTGGCTGGTGCAGATCTTTGTTGTTGCTGAGGTTGATGAGATTGGTGGTGGCTGGGTTCCCACTTCCTCTTCTGGCTTTCTTGAGGCTTCAGATGTTCGCCTCGTTTGGGTAGCTTGCCTTGTGCTACCGCTTGGTCGGTTAGTTTGTGGGACAGTCGGATCAGTGGTTGGATGGTGGTGAGATCAGAAGCAGTCACCATGCTTTGGATTTGTTCGGGCAGCCCGCTGATGAACTGCTCGATCTTCTTGTATTCCGGCGTCACCATTGCCGGGCATAACTTACATAGCTCATGAAATCGAGTGCAATATTGCTCGATCTCAGATCCCACCATTTTGTGTACCCAGAATTCGGCTTCCAGTTTCCGAATCTCATCACGAGGGCAATACTCCTCCTGCAGTAGTCTGGTGAAATCAGCCCATGGCATGGAGTTGGCACCGTCCAACCCCTGGGTTTGTACATGGGTATTCCACCATGTGAGTGCTGGTCCTTCCAGTGTACCAGTTGCGAACTTCACCCGGTTCTCTTCAGCACATTCGCACATGGCGAATACAGACTCCACTTTCTCCACCCAGCGGAGCATTCCGACCGCTCCCTCAGTTCCCTTGAACTTGTGTGGGTGGCAGTTTAGGAAAGATTTAAAGGAACATCCCTTCCCGTTGCTGCTGTTTGACCCTGTTTGTCAGAAACCAGTGTCGTGTGTTAGTATTGTGTTAGCTACACTATATTAGTCGCGTCAGGCAAGTGTTAGTACCGTTGTTGTTTCCGCTATGCTGACGACTGGCTTCGTAGTCAGCGATTGCTTTGTTGACCCGACGGTCAACCATCATTTTTATCACAGCGGCATCTAGTGTCCGTTTAGCGGGACGCGCGTACGGTCCTCTTCCCGCCATGTATGGTTCTATACATAAGGGATAGAGTTTTAATCAGCACATGTTAGAGTGTTAGTCAAATGTCATGTCAGATGTCAGATCAGATGTCATGTTAGCTGTCAAGTCAGAGGTTATGTTATCAAGCAATCATGGTCAACATGTAATAAGTAAGACAAAACATAACTCTCATTAATAATAAACTTGAAGTACAATAATTTCAAAAGGAAATACATAATAAGTTCTTCGAGCACATCCCGCTCGTCTAGGCCAAAATAAGAAAGTACAAAATACAACAGTCCTCTAATCCGAATCCATAGAGACGTGTGAGATATCGCTAGCAGCGTCCCCGTCATCATCATCCTCCTCCGGATCCTCATTAGGATCCTCATCAAGGTCCTCTTCTTCGAGGTCCTCGGCCTCGAATTCAGGACCATCCTCCTGAGGTGGCTCCTCAATAAACTGTGCAGCCCATGCATTAAGCATGGCATCACTGGCCTGCACCATGGCCTGAGTCTCGGTGATGTCCGTCCGATTCTCGGTGATACGCACGTCGTGTTCCTGCACGACATCGACGACCTGTCCATGCTCGGTCAGTAGTTGGGACATTTGGAGTCGTAGAGCCTCCATCTGGGCTTCCAGTCTGTTGTTGCGCTCCTCCAGTCTCTCGTTCTGCCTCTCCAATCGATCGCTCTTCTCGCGAAGAACTCGGACCTCGTCTGTTAGCTCCCTACCCCTCCAGACTTCCCGTCGTGTGCAAGCAACATGTGCCGCGAAGGCCTGCTCCATCGGCACTCCGAACGGTGGTAGTCGGTGTCCTGGAGTGGTGTCGCCGGGATATCGATATGGAGGTACTCTCTCCTCGACGATCCAACTCTGGAGTATGGTGGGAAGCCATCCCCAATATCTGGCCCGTGCTGCGTCCCTCGCCCGCCGGTCCATCTCGGCGTCAACCTGTGATACTATGTCGTCGATCCGTCGCCGACTCTCTGCCGCCAAATCATCTGTGCCCGTGGGTCTAGCTGCGCTCCGGTTAGCGTTGCTATTGTTGTCGGCCATCCTGTAAGTTTCACGTTAGTAAGTAATAGTTTAACATAAGCAATAATATCATCAATGTGCAAGTTCTAAGTGTAGTGTCTAAAGTTGAGCAATGGCTATAGTCTAAGCTTACTATATGCAAACCTAGTTCTCTATAACCAAGGCTCTGATACCAGTCTGTCACACCCCCAAATTCCCACTTGTGGCAAATGTCCACGTGGATGTGACGTGTCCAGAATCACAGCTCAAGGTCATATAGAACACCTCTATATGTGTTTACAAATCCAGTGTTTGACACATACACAGAATAAAATAGTTCGCAGCGGAAATAAAGTAGTATTGCAGCGGAATAAATAAGTCATAACATGCAGCGGAAAATGATTGTTTACACAGCGGAAATTGTAAGTAGTTCAATACAACAACGTTTTAAATAAAATAAAGTCAAATTGTTTTCAAAAGACACGAAAACAAATGCATGTGGGACCCTATGCTCATGTCCCCTATGTGCTTTCCTGCTCCATGAGCCTGTCATGCTAGTTACCTGAGAATACAAGTTTAAAAACAAGTGTCAACACAATGGTTGGTGAGTTCACAGGTTTTGATATACATATAGTAATGAAAAGTGTGTCATGCTGTTTATCAATGTTAGTACCGAGCCCTAGGCCCAAAGTGTCAGTGCGTCACTACCGAACTAGACTTGTTTGCTCTTGCCTCCGCTATGCCTCGTATACATAGCAAGTTAGGTCAGAATTTGCACGGGTTATGACACTCAGTCAACATGGTGCCCCGTGGGGTTAGTCATTCCCTAATGGATCCATCCAAATCTACCACGTTGTTTGTACATTAACGGTAAGACTTTGTGAGGGCTTGTAACGAGTTCAACACTTAATGTTTGTCCAATAAACCAGCATACACAATAGTGTTTGTACAGTAATAATGTTTGACTCGATGCAACTAGTATTCTCCCCCTATTTAAAAGCATTTGAAAAAGAGTAAAGAGGGGCCGTAAACTCACCTTAGTGATGAAGTAGTGTGTAAGCGTAAGCTCCTGAACGTCAAGTAGCACGTCTCGGTCACCGGCAACCTATATCGTATACCGTATGTGAGTTCGTGTAAGTGACCGTGCTAGTGTTCGTGTTAGTGCCCGTGTTTGTGTCCAACAACCCTTGGTTGTTCATGTTTGTCCGTGTCGGTCCACAATGACCGTGTTTGCTCGTGTTGGTCCACATTGACCGTGTTTGACCATGTTTGACCAAAGTTGACCGTGTTTGACCAAAGTTGACCGTGTTTGACCAAAGTTGACCGTGTTTGACCAAAGTTGACCGTGTCAAGTCAACGACCCGTTGGTGAACCGTGTGACGGTTTGTGACTCATGTAGCAATCGTGTAAGTGTTTGTCGTGTGCAAAACGCGTAGGTCGCGTTTATGGACAACTTACTATTTATAGTAAGTTTCCATTTTTAGAAAGTTCACAAAGCATGACGGTGTTCGAGTTCTAGCATGCTCAATGGTCCTACGGGGTCATGTTAGCACATAGCACATTATCATACAAGTTCATATACGTCGTTTATAGCATGTTAGTGCACAAAAGTTTCCTAAAATGGAAAGTTTCCATTTTTAGCATACGTGACATCGGAAACCATCTAACTTAGCATCTAAACATCATGTTATAACATATTAAGTCATTTAGCATGCTCAAATAATACAACACGTTGACAAATCGGTTTTTGTAAAAATAAAGTTACTAAAAATAGTAACTTTGTGGTTTTTGCATAAAAATGACCATTTAACATTTCTAAACCTATTTTCATATCATGAATCATCTTAATACATCATCTAGCATCATTACATCATGTATACATAACCAAATTTATCATCTAGCAATATATTGTCTCAAAAAGTTACTAAATATAGTAAGTTATCATTTGTGACCACAATCAAGTTCCAAATCCCATTCCTAAACTTCTAATCATCATAATATTACCCAAATAGCAATTCCACATACATGCATGATCATCAAATACACCAAGTCATCAACTTGTAACTAGAAAGTTACTAAAAATAGCAAGTTTGCCTCCAAATCACATTTTGACCATCATAATCGCAATCTAACCTTGCAAGAACACTTATACATTATCAAGAATCATTCCAATATCAACAAAATCATCTAGAATGTCTTAGATCATACATGCATGCATCAATATCATTACAAACTACCATTTTAAGCACAATGGCCTATACCCATCATCTTAGATCATCATAGAACATTATTTAATCATCTTAGATCATCAAGAATCATAGTAAAATCAACAAACCCAGAAAATAATTTCGTGCATGTGAGCCATGGGTGTTTGCATGTGGGTTTTACCACATGCATGTGTGTGTAGTGGTGAGAAATGGACATTCTAGCCATGGGGGAATGTAAATACTACCTTCTAATGCTTCTTGATTGCTAGAACGATGCTTGAGCAACTTCTAAGACTCCTGGATCGTTGGATTCGACAAGTGCAAGAAGGGAGGGATGGTGCTCAAGCTTGTATGACCTTCTCCTTTGAGTTCTCTAAGCTTCCCAAGCTTCAAATGAGGTCTCTAATGGCTTCCAATGGTGAATCTTGAGTGTAGCAGAGGTTTTGGAAGAGATGAGGCCGAGATATGATGGCTAGATTTCGGAGAGAGTGTGTAGGGTGGCCAAGAAATGATTTCATCTTGGTTAAATAAAGATTCTGCGAACTGGGTCTCCTCGCGTAGCGCGACGCGTTCAAGGGTTACCCTCGCGTAACGCGATGAAGTTCCGCGTTCGAATTTCCCCCGCCACTTGTCGCGTATCGCGACAGTGTCCTTATGGGCCGTCGCGTAGCGCGACAGATCCCCTGATGAGCCCAATAGGCCCATTTTCGTTGGTTTGATCCGTTCGTTGCCGTTTTCACGTCTACGAACTTTCGTTTGGCCTTGTTTGAACTCCCAAGTTCAATGTGTGATTGTTTCGTGAAGTCTCGAGTGTTGTGCTACACAATGTGTTAGACGTTCACCAACGTTCGTGTGTTTTGACACGTGTGTGCTGTTTGCCGATAATTCCACGAATTATCAAGTCATGTGTCAGTGTTCGTACTGTCGTGCCACGTGTCACACTAATTAAATCTAATTCTAGTGCCACGTGTACATAATGCATTTAAATAATCATTTAAATAAATAAGATGCTGACCTGGAAATTACGGGGTGTCACAGTGTGTGTGTATATGTGGTGATTATTGTGTTTTAAATTAGCCAGAGGTGCTGGTGATAAAGTTGTATTGGATAATATATTATTATCTAAATATGATAAACATCCATATGATATGTATATGGATGTGTTAAATGAGTTGTGGGAACTCGGGGAGGGGTTAATTACTTAGTTCGTATGAACTAATGGTGACTTATATGTGATGTTACAGGTCAAAGATAGATATGCATCGGGCGATCTGATCGGGCATGTTATGAAGCAGAACCAAACGTTATGTAAAATTCTCTGATGGTATTAAACTTAAACACACTAGTTTTATTAATCATAAATGTAAATGATTTGAAATTAAGTGTGTTTAACTTATGAAATGTTATTTGTACGCTTCCGAACAAAATTTTTGAGAAAGTTTAATCTGGGACCTAAAATGGGACACGTGTAATCGTGTGGAAAGTTTGGGTGTTACAAGTTGGTATCAGAGCAATTGTTTGAGTGAATCAAGTGCGTCTTGATCTCAAACTCTTGAGCTCTTGATATGAAAACATAACGTTTGATTCGAAGACCAGATCATGATGCCGAATGTATGAGGTCAGCATATCTATGTCCTGTATTATAATTGTTAAAGGTAATGTGAATCATTACATGTTAAGGGTGATTATGTGATTGTTGAAACCGAAATCAATGGTTGAGTATGAGATGAAGGAAGTAAGGAATTGGACATATAATGAGTGGACTAGTATGTCTGGCCAACTTACTAGTACAAACATGATATGAACAAGTTCTTTATGAGAATCATTTTATACTTAGGCTATTGAGATTAGGTAAGGTGTTTGGAGCTTAATGTGTCTATTACTTGTATGTACTAGCATTACCAATTCAGGAGAAATGAATTGGAAAATTAATGTGGAAAGACCTACATGAGTGTAGGCAATAACACTTGATGTGTTGGGGAAATTAATCCATTTGAATATGGAAAATGTTTTGGTGTGTATACATTAAAAAAAATGTATAATTTGATCGTGGAGGGTAAAATAGGGGAAAGACACATAATTGTGTTTATGTGTTTATACATGTTTAAGCTTGGAATGTAATGATTTAAACATGTGAATAATGTGTATAATGTGCATACAATCTATATGCGGGCTATATAGAGTTGTAAGTATACAATGTGTATATGTATGGTGAATGTTATGATATGATTTCATAACTAGTAATAGTGTCATTATATTGACACATTGAATTGGGTTTAGCATGTAAAGCCACTGGTGAGTGGCATTGGGTTTATCATGTAAGTCCACTGGTGAGTGGCATTGGGTTTATCATGTAAGACCACTGGTGAGTGGCATTGGGTTTATCATGTAAGTCCACTGGTGAGTGGCATTGGGTTTATCATGTAAGACCACTGGTGAGTGGCATTGGGTTATCATGTAAGTCCTCCTTAGTGAGGCATTGGAAAGAATCCACATGCGTGTAGATTGGTCAATACATGAGTAAGCGTTGAACAACGTGGACTTTTAAAAGTCAAAGTTATGATTAATGTGAATAAGTGAGTTACATACTCTCTAATATGCAACCATAAGACATATTAGTGTTTATGTGTTATGTGATTATGTTGTTGTTACTACTTGTAATTGACTTGTATTAATGATGATAAAAAGAATGGTAAATTGACCATATGTGTTATGAAATGTTGAGGATATGAAACCACATGATGGTGGTAATTAACTACTTGATAGATGTCTTGTAGTATTGGATGAATGTTATGTGCTAATTGCATAAGTTGAAAGGTGTTATTAAATGATAATTTATAGTTGACACTATAAATTGATGGTAATCCACATTGTGTTGAAATATATGAATATGGAACCACATGGGGTGGTATTTGGATTGTGGAATTGATTAATGTTATGATAAATTGCATAACTAATAAAGGTGTAGTTATATGTTTAAAATAACTGACACATATAATAGGGGACGATTCACATTCATGTGAAACTGATGTAAGACCACTGGTGCGTGGCATTAATATTTGTAGGTAAGTCCATAATGAAATGGCGTTGGTGTTTGTCATGTAAGTCCACAATTTTGTGGCGTTGGGGGTAATTCATGTATATGTACATGATAATAAGTTATTCATTTTGTTTAACTTGTTGTTATAGGACTGGGTGAGTCCACACTAAAATTGATTATGCAATTATTGTATACGTGAATTGTTGTTTTAATTGAATTTGATATAAATGGTTATAGTTAGTGTGGTTATCGTAGTTGAATGATTTACGAGGTATGTGAACATTCAACTAGTAATAACGATTGAGTTGATTTACAAAAGTGTAAATAACCATCTTAATGTAGATATTTTGTGAACAGAAGATGATCTACAAGAATGTAGACATCAAATTTCAAGAGTCAAATTGTTTAAGTTGACTTTTGGGAAATATGATGCACAGATGGAGTTTTGTGTGTACATACGTGTTGGGTTAAATGATCAATGCGAATGTTATGTCATTCGGTTGTGGTTATATATAAAATACATTATACATGATGTTTGACTTTAAAAAGTCAAAGTTATGCCTATTTATAAAGAAATAGGATATTCATAATATGATGAGGAGAATATTTATGTGAATATTCAATAGAGAGGTAAGATGTAGGTAAAAATACACTTGAGTGTATGGTTTGGTTTGAATGAAGAAAGTCAAACCAAGTAATCGATTGCAGATTGATATTGTATAATCATGTATAATGATCATGTGTATCTAAGGATAAATGTTTAATTATGTTTAAAATATATGTTAGAGAAGTGGTGTCTAGGCATGGTGTGCCTGTGACGATTATTTCTGATCAAGATATCAGGAAAATTAGGATCGTGGATAAGCACGGCGTATCATTCTCAGATTGATGGTCATGTGAAAGGACTATTCAAATACTGGAGATATGTTACAAGTGTGCATAATAGATTTTGAGGGTAGTTGGGATAATTATCTACCTTTGGCTAAATTCTCATATAATAATAGTTGTCATTCCAGTATTGGAATGCCTCCATATGAAATGTTATATGGAAGGAAATGTTGTACTCCTGGGTGTTGAGGAGAAGTTGGGCAATGAGAACTGGCAAATAAAAAGGTAGTTAAAGTAAGGAATGAACGAATAGATTAGATTCTAGTTCATTTGAAGGTGGCATAAAACTGTCAAAATGCCTATGCTAATAAGTATAGGAGGACTAGTGAGTTCCAGGTGGGAGATTTTGTGTTGTTAAAAGTCTCACCGTGGAAAGGTGTTATACGTTTTAGAAAGCAAGGGAAGTTAAGCCATGTTTTATCGAACCATTCAGAATTATAGCTCGGATAGGTAATGTTGCTTATCGCCTTGAGCTACCTGAAGAACTGAGTGGTATACATGATACTTTTCATGTGTCATATCTGAGAAAATGTCTGGCTAATGAATCAGTTTACGTGCCACTAGAAGATTTGGAAATTTATGACAAGTTGAAATATGTGGAACAGCCGATAGCTATATTGACAGGAAAGTCAACCAGTTGAGAAACAAATCCTTGAATCAGGTGAAGGTTCAATGGAAAATAGGAGAGGATCTGATGCAACGTGGGAGTCAGAAGACAAAATGAGGAAAATGTTATCCTTTTCTTTTTAATTTATAACCGGTTTCGAGGACGAAACCTTTGTAAGGAGGGGAGATTTGTAACGACCCGTTTTCAATAAATCAAACACGTTTGAAATAATCGTTAATAGAACGATTGTGATTATTACAAATTGAAAGTATGTAAGAAATGATGAACGTGGGCGAAAACCGTGCGTGAAACGGGGTTACGGATTGTCCGGAATTGCGAAACAAAGATAAGGTGGTTTGGGACCCTTCGCGGTACGCGAAGAGGATTATGAAGTTCCCTCGCGGTACGCGAAATACCAAAAATATCTGAGAAATCCGTATTTCTTCGCGGTACGCGAACAGTTCTTGAACCCTTCTTCGCGGTACGCGACGGGTGGGGCGGCTTGGCAGAAAGCTTATCTTCTAAGGAATTCACTCAAACATATATTTATCTCTCTTTTCTCGATCTCTTACACCATAAACACACACAAACGAATTTTTTAAGCTCCCAACATCAATTTTGAAGCCATCAGAACGTTCGGGTTGAGCCGTGAATCGTTCCTACGCGTCCAGATCGTTGTTTGTCAACCAGAAATCCGTTTGAAGGGTAACGATTCGTTTTACCTCATTTATTTTGATAATATACGGATTAATTATAGTTTTGAGTATTCTATAATGATCTAGGGTTGTTAGAAACGAAGAACTTGATATTTTGATGGTGAAATCTTCGTTTTGAAGCCGGGATAATGTCCGGTTGTTATGAAACCCATAGCATGGTGTGATAACTAGTAGGAATGGGTGGAATATGATTTTAGATGAAATATGGATTATGATCCATGGGTTAAATGATGATTTTGATATATTGATGTAAAAATTATTAACAGTTATGATCATAAATGAATTTTGAATAATAAAAATGATTAAAGATCGTAACTAATATAATAAACATCAATTATTTGAGGAAATGCCTAAGAGAGGCATAGGGTATGATTAATTATAATAATTGACTACAACTTACTCAAAATAATAGGATATAGTCAATTATGTGATAAGTTGACTTTGAGAAAGTCAAACCAGTCAAGTGAGTTGAACTTGATTGTATGTGTTATATGTATTGAATATAGTTGTATATGTGTGAATATGCAACTAGGTGTTGGTGGTGAAAGTCAAGTGACAATTCACAGAAGTGGAAAAGAGGTTGTAGGAAGTGAACAACCGCTTGAACCAGGTAAGTTACCCAACTTACTGTAACATTACATATAAGAAGTAGAATGAGTCTACTTGTGTGCCTGATATAGGTGAATGATGTTGAATATGTGATTGAAACTAGTGGATGAAAAATCCTTTAGTTTGTGTTGTGGTGTTTCAATGAGAAACGTGTATGCAATATATTTGCATTGGAATAACCGGATGAACCGGTGATTAATCAATATGATTTTGGTGTTAATATAAATGATTGTGGTTATTGTTGCTGCATGATTCACAAGGTGTGTGAACATGCCGTTATCGTGATTGCGGTTATTGTTGCTGCATGATTCACAAGGTGTGTGAACATGCCGTTATCGTGATTGTGGTTATTGTTGCTGCATGATTCACAAGGTGTGTGAACATGCCGTTATCATGATTGTGGTTATTGTTGCTGCATGATTCACAATGTGTGTGAACATGCCGTGAACATGATTGTTGTTATTGTTGCTGCATGATTCACAAGGTGTGTGAACATGCCGTTATCGTGATTGCGGTTATTGTTGCTGCATGATTCATAAGGTGTGTGAACATGCCGTTATCGTGATTGTGGTTATTGTTGTTGCATGATTCACAAGGGGTGTGAACATGTTGTGGTCGTGATTGTGGTTATGGTTGCTGCATGATTCACAATGTGTGTGAACATGCCGTTATCATGATGGTGGTTATTATGGCTGCATGAGTCACACGGTGTGTGAACGTGTGGTGATCTACGAATGTGTAGATGTTGGATTGGTAAAGCGCATGTTTTGGATTCACAAGGTGTGTGAACATAAAACCTACAATTCCCATGTAATTGATTCACAAGGTGTGTGAACAAATGGTGGATTGGAAATATGCACATGTATGTGTGGTGTTGAATTATAATAATTGTACATGAATGGGTGATTCATGGGGTTTTGGGTGGAAACGACCCACTAGTGGATCGTTTTGTAGGTGATTGAATATTGTTACCAAATTATATTTGGGACATCGGTAGTGTATCCGTAATATGTTACGGGATACACTAGCTAAAGGTGCTAGGAGTTGTCTTAGATGGAAGGACCGGTGGGTGAACATCTTAAGACTTAATATGTGTATGATACCACAAATGTGTGGATAACCGGTTACACCGGAAATTAAATTGTTGAAACCACAGGTGTGTGGGAAATTGGTTGAGCCAATGATATATATATATATATATATATATATATATATATATATATATATATATGTGTGTGTGTGTGTGTGTGTGTGTGTGTGTGTATATGTGGTGATTATTGTGTTTTAAATTAGCCAGAGGTGCTGGTGATAAAGTTGTATTGGATAATATATTATTATCTAAATATGATAAACATCCATATGATATGTATATGGATGTGTTAAATGAGTTGTGGGAACTCGGGGAGGGGTTAATTACTTAGTTCGTATGAACTAATGGTGACTTATATGTGATGTTACAGGTCAAAGATAGATATGCATCGGGCGATCTGATCGGGCATGTTATGAAGCAGAACCAAACGTTATGTAAAATTCTCTGATGGTATTAAACTTAAACACACTAGTTTTATTAATCATAAATGTAAATGATTTGAAATTAAGTGTGTTTAACTTATGAAATGTTATTTGTACGCTTCCGAACAAAATTTTTGAGAAAGTTTAATCTGGGACCTAAAATGGGACACGTGTAATCGTGTGGAAAGTTTGGGTGTTACATGTATGTGGTTAAATGTTGTTATCAACATTTTATTTGAAACCTCATTAGTGTATCCATATGGTGTTATGGAATACACCATATGAATGATGAGGTAATCTTACTTAGTTCTAACTAACTAATGGTGAATTTAAATGTGGTGTTACAAGTACAAAAGAGTAGGGTGGGCGGTGATGGTGATCGAGAATCGAACGTGGAGGCTCGTATGGTGGTTTAATCTTAAAACAATCAGACTTGTGTGAAACTTTTGTGTAATAAAGATTTGGTGGAGTTTGTAAACATACTTAAACTTTGCTTTAACTGGTGTTGGTAAATAGTATGTTTAAAGGTGTGACAATTGTATTCGAGAATTACATCATTAATGACGAAATCATATTTGGTTGTGCTTGAAATCTACATTCATTATTACGTATGTGCCAGAAGGACCATATCATATCGTATCAGTTCATGACTTGTAGTTACTCAGGAATCTGGTGTTAGTAGTTCTCAAAGAAACATCCATCACATAATGCTTATTCAAATAGATGACCAACCGATTTCATGTCTAGAATCATAACTCGGAAATGAAGAAAATGAGTGTAAGCGAAATCGTGAAACGAGGCTCCGATTTCAAGATACACTGAGTCGAATATAGCGTTAAATAAGAGGTCAAATATTTGAACTCTTTAATTCTTGAAATTATAACCATTGGAAGGAGCTCGAAAAATCGTGAACGTAGGCGAAAACCGTGCGCAAAACGGAGTTCGTATGCTCCCGGAATTGCGAAAACAAAATCGGGTCTAACTAAGGCGGCGGAGGTACGCGAAGCCACTCTTCGCGGTACGCGACGGACCCATCAGACTTAAAAATCTGATTTTCTCAATCAGAACTCATTCCCAAATGAATAAACGCGATTTTAAGTCGAACCAGATCAAAATTAGCCTCTAAATCTCAGTTTTGAAGCTACCAAATCATCAGAATCAAGCTAGGGATCGATTCTACAAGTCTTGATCATTGTTTTCATCCGAGAAATCCGTCAGATTAGGTAACGGTTCGTTTTAACCTTCTAGTTTGATAATGGTTTGATTAAATCTTGTTTTTGAACATAAAGATATAGTTAGGGTTGTTGATTATTGCCTAGATGATGGCTAGGAATGATTATAAACGAAGAACTCGAACTGTTAATGGGTAACACTGTTTTGAGCCGTTGTAATGCTCGGTTTTCATGAAACCATAATAATGGTTAAAATGGTTTAAACCATTTGAGTGTAACACTGATTATGATTGTCTTGATCATTTCTTGAAACGCTAGGTTAAATCCAAGTGTTTCAAACTAATGACAAGCATAAAGATAATCACCAGAATAACGATCTGATGTTTATGATAACAGTCAGATTAGTTCATTGAGCATGGTTGTTAAACCTATTTTAATATCACATTCTCATGTTTCATGATACCTAAATAATCAATAACAAGGATTGACTATTCCTAAGCCAGAAATTCATCAAGGAAATCGTTAGTGAAATAATCAACAATCAACATCTATTTGATTAATCCGAAAAAGTCGTGATTAATCCTGTAAGTCATAAACTCCTTAATAAGAACCTAAATCATTATAGGTTCCTTGTTTATCGCACTTTGTGCAATATTAATTTAAGGAGGCTGATTAAGGATTAAGATCAGCTTGATAACTTAAACTATGATTCCTTGTTATCAAAAGTCAAGGAATATTCTGATAATCCAATTCAAATTCGAGAAACTCATAAAACATTAATGAATTGCAGAATTCTCTTCAAATCTAGAGTGATACTTCAATATCAAAACACTTCGATAAACAGGTGAGTTTCATAGTTCCCCTTTTAATGTTTTGTTTTCCAAAACTCGGGGTGGAACATGTAGTTACCTTTTCAGAACATATTTTATCAACTATTGTGAGACTCATAACCCCCTTTTCTGTTGTTTCGCTAAAACCACGGGGTGGAACATGTAGATACATTTTCAAAACATATTTTGTCAACTATTTTAAAATCATATATCAGTATCATGAGGAAAATCATGATAAACATTTATCAACACTGTGAAATCATATATCAGTATCATCTGGATGATGATAAACATTTATCAACTCCTGTGAAATCATTTATTGGTTTCATCAGGAAAATCATGGTAAACAATCATCAAATGAATATTTTATCAATGTATTAAAATCAAGTGTATCACTTGGGAACTTTGGTTATGTGGAGGCTATTTGGGCACATTCTTATGTGAACATCATTAACTTGTTATCAAGCCCTTGGTAGTACTGGTATGATCATATGCGGGAACACAAGATCATTTAACGGCGTTCTGGTGGGTAGCCAGACGTTAGCATAACGGCGTTCTGGCGGGTAGCCAGACGTTAGCATAACGGCGTTTGGCGGGTAGCCAAACGTTAGCACAAGAACACAAGATCATTAGGTTTGATGTTTGCATGCTCAAGTAGATTCAATTTCAAAGTACCTATTTGATCACTTGTGATTACTATATCATGAAAATCATTGTTTGAACAATCATTTTACATCAACAAAACCTATGATTCTCACTCAACTATTTTTAGTTGACTCTTTATGCTACATGTTCCAGGTTACAAATCACCCACCAGCTCAAGAACGGTGGAGCAAGTATCTATGTAAACCAGAAGTCAAGGGAGATCTTCAACTATGGCTATGTAATCATTACGTCATGAGCCGTGGATTCCGCACGTGGCGTGGGGTGTGACAAAAGGTGTGTAAACACAAAAGTAAAGTTGTTTATTTTTTTTCTGGGACCTAAACTTAAATTATTAAATATTGGTGAAAATGTCCGGAAGGGACATGCAAGTGACTGGGATGTCACATGTTGGTATCAGAGCCAACGGTTTGAGGGATTTGAGTGCGTCATGAACACTTAAACTCAAACCATTGAGTTCTGGGTAGATGGGAAGACTCGTTTGATTCGAAATCCGATCACAAAGCCGAACTCACCAGGTATGATGTATCTGTAAAATTGTTTTGTTATAAACCAATATTCCTGACTTGTGTGAAACAGTGAATGTAAGGACACAGGTATATGGTGCATATCTTGCTATGCCTGGCCAGCTTAGTAACATATACATGATATGAACGTATCCTTAGGAACATTATTTCACATCGGTATATGGAAGTAATGGTAGGGTGTTAAAACGAGGTGTATATAATTGGTTAAAATCACAGATGTGTCGGTATTAGGTAAATAATTGAGTAATTCATGAGAGTGTGAATATTCAATAAAGACACATGAATATGTAATGTATAAGTCCGTTAAGGACGAGTATGTGGTTTGGAGTATGTGGTTTGCATATATGTGAAGCATAAATATGTAAACTAATGATATGTTATATTATTTCAGTCATAAAATGGCTGATGAACATAATCCCAAAGGGATAGAGCATGAGGAAAAACAACTCACCGAACTGCAAATAATGGTGAGGGAAGAGGTAGCTAAAGCATTTGAAGCTACCTTACCAACTCGTTTAGAAGGATTACAAGCTTCGTTGAAAGATTTTATACATGAAGAGCTTGCAACTCTTAAAGATGAAATGGATGGTGAAAAACCTTCTAAAAAGGTTACTTATAAGGAGTTTGTGGCTTGAAAGCCAACGGAATTTAAAGGCGAAGTGGATCCACTGCTGAGCCAAAGGTGGATAACTGATATGGAAAACACGTTTGAAACGTGTCATTGTGATCATTCTGACGAGGTAATGTTTGCTGGAAACCAATTGAAAGAACGAGCAAAAGATTGGTGGGAACTTCTCCGAAAAGAGAAGGGTCGGGATGGAATTAAGGAATTGACTTGGGGTGCATTTAAGGAGTTGTTCCTTAAACGATTCTGTCCTCAGGCTGCTATTGATAGAATTACTGAGGAGTTTTTACATATGAGGCACAAGGAGGAGGATATAGACACTATTACTGCAGTGTTCTTTGATAAAGCTAAATTTTGTCCTGATCTTCTTAGGACTGAACGAATGTGGATTAACAGGTATCATAGTATGTTAAATGCTAAGTACCGGGAGTTCCTCATACCATAAAAGTTTGAAACTTTGTCTGAATTGATTGATTGCGCTCGTGAGCGTGAACTGGAGTTAAAGAGACAAGAGGACCATGGGGAAAAAAGAAAGATGGAAAGGGACGTGGGATCCTCTAAAAAGGGGAAATTTGTTAGCTCACTCAAAAAGTCTAGTTCTTTGAAAGAAGCTAGACATTGTTTAACTTGTGGAAAGAAACATTTTGGGGAATGTTATTTTAAATCAGTTGTGTGTTATAAATGTGGCAAGTCGGGGCATCTTGCCTCTCAACGTACCAGCGCACTTAATCTGTGTTACAACTGTTACAAACCGGGACACCGAAGAAGTGAGTGTCCAGAGTTGAAAGGGGCAGATCAAGGAGGTACGAGTGGTGGGTCTTTTAAGGCTCAAGGTAGTGGCAAGAAGGTTGAAATACCCCCAGTAAAGGGTAGAGCCTTCAAAATTACGGCGGAAGAGGCTAAATTCACTTCAGACGTGGTGACAGGTACTTTTCATATAAATTCCTTGCCTGCCTATATATTGTTTGATTCTGGAGCTAGTCGCTCTTTTATATCTGTGAAAATTGTGAATCATGATTCGTTTGTGCTAGCTAAGCTACCTTGTCCATTAAAGGTAGAAATAGCTGATTCTAAGAGTTTCTTAGTGTATGACATCTATCATAGATGTAAACTCACCATTGATGGTGAGGATTATGAGGTTGATTTGATTCCAATGATCTTGGGAGAATTTGATGTTGTGATTGGAATGGATTGGTTGTCTAAATATGGAGCTAATATTGTATGCAACCGAAAGGTTATTCAATTAATATCTCCGGGTGGTTATGAAGTATGTATTCAGGGAGAAAAACGAGGTGGAACCATATTGTGTTCCTTAGCTAAAGCTATGAATTACATGAACCATGGGGGTCAGTCATTTTTAGCTTATGTTATTGATGTAAGGAATGAGGTAAAGGAACTTAATGATGTTCCAGTAGTCAGGGATTTTCCTGATGTATTCCCAGATGATTTACCGGGAATTCCTTGTGATAGAGATGTTGAGTTTAAAATTGATCTCATTCCTGGGGCTAAACCCATAGCTAAAGCTCCATATCGGTTAGCACCATCTGAATTGAAAGAATTGATGACACAGTTACAAGACCTTTTAGACAAAGGCTTTATCCGTCCAAGTATCTCCCCGTGGGGTGCACCAATTCTTTTTGTTAAGAAGAAAGACGGAAGCCTTAGAATGTGTATTGATTATAGAGAGCTGAACAAAGTGACTGTGAAAAATCGATATCCTTTACCTCGAATTGATGATCTTTTTAGTTGCAAGGAGCGTCGTGGTTTTCTAAAATCGATCTTCGCTCGGGTTATCAACAACTCAAGGTTAAAGAGGAAGATATTCCCAAGACCGCTTTCCGTACTCGTTACGGTCATTATGAATTTCTTGTGATGTCGTTTGGGTCGACAAATGCACCGGCTGTGTTCATGGATTTGATGAACCGGGTGTGTCGCCCAATGTTGGATCGATCTGTTATTGTTTTTATCGATGACATCCTTATTTATTATAAAAATGAGGGTGATCACGCTTGTCATTTGCATGAAGTCCTTGAAACTTTACGTGAGGAGAAATTATATGCCAAATTTTCTAAATGCGCATTTTGGTTGCGTGAAGTCCAATTTTTGGGACATGTGGTGTGTGATGATGGGATACTTGTTGATCCTTCGAAAGTTCAAGCGGTAATGAAATGGAGTTCTCCTAAAACTCCTACTGAAATTAGAAGTTTTCTTGGTCTAGCCGGTTACTATCGGCGGTTTATACAGGATTTTGCAAGAATTGCATCTCCTTTAACTAAACTGACAAGAAAAGATGTGAAATTTGTTTGGGGTGATGATCAAGAAAAAGCTTTTAATGAACTCAATTTCAAGTTAACTCAGGCACCGGTATTAACTCTACCAGATGGACCTGATGATTTTGTGGTGTATTATGATGCATTTTATCTTGGGCTTGGTTGTGTTCTTATGCAAAGGGGTTGTGACACCTTAGGCAAATCCCACATCGGCCGTGGACAGGAGAGATCCTTGGTTCATATGTAATAACCCGCCTCTTATACCAACAACGCGTTTTCGGGCTTAATGGTAGTGGATGAGAGGAGAACTCCACAGTTAAGCGTGCTCAGGTGACAGCAATCCAGGATGGGTGACCCCCTGGGAAGTTTTCACCCGGGCGACCAAAAGCAAAGCCGTGAGCTATAATTTGGCAAAGCGGACAATATTGCTGGTAAAACGAGGCGGGGTGTTACAGAATGGTATCAGAGCCACTCCTGTGCCATTCGGGATGTGGGGCAAACCTCATCCAGGGCGATGAGTCCCGGGGGGTGTCTGGAGGACACCTTAGGCAGATCCTACACGCCAGAGAGGCTAGCGGGGCAAACCTCATCGAGGACGATGAGTCCCAAGGGGGGGTGTATGTGACACCTTAGGCAAATCCCACATCGGCCGTGGACAGGAGAGATCCTTGGTTCATATGTAATAACCCGCCTCTTATACCAACAACGCGTTTTCGGGCTTAATGGTAGTGGATGAGAGGAGAACTCCACAGTTAAGCGTGCTCAGGTGACAGCAATCCAGGATGGGTGACCCCCTGGGAAGTTTTCACCCGGGCGACCAAAAGCAAAGCCGTGAGCTATAATTTGGCAAAGCGGACAATATTGCTGGTAAAACGAGGCGGGGTGTTACAGGGGTAGAGTGATTACCTATGCGTCGAGGCAACTGAAAGTTCATGAAGTAAACTATCCTACTCATGATCTAGAATTAGCAGCAGTGGTGTTTGCCTTAAAAATCTGGAGGCATTACTTGTACGGTGTAAAATGTACAATTTACACTGATCACAAGAGCCTGAAATATTTCTTTACACAGAAGGAATTAAATATGAGGCAAAGACGTTGGATAGAACTACTCAAGGATTATGATTGTGAAATTCTTTATCATCCGGGAAAAGCCAATGTGGTGGCGGATGCCTTGAGTAGGAAAGAAGAACATGAACCCATTCGGGTTACAGCAATGAAGATTGTGATTTCCTCTGATTTGGTGGAACAAATTAAAGAAGCTCAAATTGAAGCTTTAAAAGAAGAAAACTGGAAACAAAACCGAATTAAGGGGCAAGTTCATAATCTGGAGGAAGATAGTCGCGGTTTAAAGACAAGATGGGGCAGGGTGTGGATACCTCCCACTTGTTCTTTGAAAACCGATTTGATGGAGGAAGCTCATAAATCAAAATACTCGAGTCATCCGGGAGCCACTAAAATGTATCGAGACCTTCGGGTAAATTACTGGTGGCCAGGTATGAAGCGAGATATTGCTAAATATGTTGAAAAATGTTTAACTTGTTTACAAGTTAAGACAGAGCATCAAAAACCTTACGGCAAATTACAGCCTTTAGAGATTCCTATGTGGAAATGGGAACACATCACAATGGACCTAATTACTAAACTCCCGAAAACCCGAAAGGGGTATGATGCGATTTGGGTCATTGTGGATCGGTTGACTAAAAGTGCTCATTTTATTCCTATTCGTGAATCATATTCTTCTGAGAAGATGGCTGAAGTATATGTGAAAGAGATAGTGTCGCGTCATGGAATACCAGTGACAATTGTGTCCGATCGAGATACACGATTCACTTCGCATTTCTGGAGAAATTTTCAAAAGGAATTGGGCATGAAACTGTTGTTGAGCACGGCGTATCATCCTCAGACTGATGGTCAAAGTGAACGAACCATTCAGACGCTAGAGGATATGTTACGAGCGTGTATCATTGATTTTGGAGGTAGTTGGGATGACTATCTACCTCTGGCGGAATTTTCATATAACAATAGTTATCATTCTGGGTTGGGAATGCCTCCATATGAGATGTTATATGGAAGGCGATGTCGTACCCCCGTTTGCTGGGGAGAAGTTGGGCCGCTAGAGCTTGAAAATAAAGAAATACTGAAAGTTACAAATCAGCGAATTGATCAAATTCGAGCTCACTTGAAGGCGGCACAAGACCGTCAAAAGTCGTATGCAGATAAACGAAGACGACCGATTGAGTTTCAGGTGGGAGACTTTGTACTGTTAAAGGTTTCCCCTTGGAAGGGTGTGATTCGTTTTCGTAAACGAGGGAAATTAAGTCCGCGTTTTATCGGACCATTTAAAATAATAGCTCGGATAGGTAATGTTACTTATCGCCTTGAGCTACCAGCAGAATTGAGTGGTATACATGATACTTTTCATGTGTCATATTTGAGAAAATGTCTAGCTGATGAATCGGCTTATGTGCCACTAGAAGACTTGGAAATTTATGACAACTTGAACTATGTGGAAAAGCTGGTAGCTATATTAGACCGAAAGGTCAAATAACTCAGAAACAAGTCTTTGAACCAGGTGAAAGTTCAATGGAAAAACAGGAGGGGATCTGACGCAACGTGGGAGTCAGAAGATGAAATGAGGAAATTTTATCCTTTTCTTTTTGATGTATAACCGGTTTCGAGGACGAAACCTTTGTAAGGAGGGGAGATTTGTAACGACCCGATTTTAATAAAACGGATACGTTTGAAATAATCATTAATAAAATGATTATTTTTATTACAAATTGGAAATATGTGAGAAATGATGAACGTGGGAGAAAACCGAGCGAAAAACGGAGTTCCGAATTGTCCGGAATCGCGAAACGAAGATAAAATCGAAAAATGGACGAAATTACCCTGAGGCGGTACGCCCCGGGCCACGCCAAGAGACGGGGCGATACGCCCGGCGTCCTCGAAAATATCTGGCCTTGCCCTTCCGCCGGTACGCCTGAGACCAATATCTCTCGTGGGGCGATGCGCAGAGGCGGCAGAAAGCTTATCTTCAAAGGATTTCAACCACAAACACTCATCTATCTCTTTTTCTCGATCTCTTGCACTATAAACACACACACACAAACGAATTTTAAGCTCCTAACATCAATTTTGAAGCCACCAGAACATTCGGGTTGAGCCATGGATAGTTTCTACGCGTCCAGATCGTTGTTTTCAATCAGGAATCTGTTTGAAGGGTAACGATTCGTCTTATCTCATTTATTTTGATAATATACGGATTAAATATAGTTTTGAGTATTGTATAATGATCTGGGATGATTAGGAACGAAGGACTAGGTGTTTTAACGGTGGAATCTTGATTTTGATCCGTTATAATGCCCGTTTGATATGAAACTCATATTATTGAGTATGATTATTAGTGGGGTGATTAAAGAGTGGTTGTGATGGTCTTGGATCATTCTTTAGAATGATAAATTAACGTGTAAGTTGAAAGTTAATGATTTCAGCGTAAAACGATGTTGTGATAATTTAAATATGATAAAGAACATGTGTAGATAAATTTCTACACATGGGTTATTGATAAAAGCTTTAACGAGGTTTTGATTGAAAATAAAGAATGAAACAGGTCAAATGAATTAGATTATATAAATAACACAACTTGTGTGTTCATGTTGTTAAATCCTGTTATATGTAAATATATAATAGGAAGAGGAGGTGAATCTAGTTCTAGAAGGCCTGGGAAAGAGTTGGAAACTGTTGATAACTCTTCAAATTAAGGTAAGTTACCTATTTGATTGAACTTGTAGTTAAGGACTGGGTGAGTCCATTCTACAAGTGATTGAGTTATACGTGATTGTGGTTATTGTTGTTGCATGATTCACAAGGTGTGTGAACGTATAATTTGCAATTCCAACGTAAAAGATTCACAAGGTGTGTGAACATATGGTGATCTATGAATGGGCAGATGTTGAATTGGAAATGTGCATGTTTTGATTCACAAGGTGTGTGAGCATAAAACTTGCAATTCCAATGTAATTGATTCACAAGGTGTGTGAACAAACGGTGGATTGGAAACGTGCATGTTTTGATTCACAAGGTGTGTGAACATAAAACCTGCAATTCCAATGTTCACACACCTTAAGAATCAAAACATGCACGTTTTATGTTCACACACCTTGTGAATCAAAACATGAACGTTTCCAATCCACCGTTTGTTCACACACCTTGTGAATCAATTACATTGGAATTGCAAGTTTTATGTTCACACACCTTGTGAATCAAAACATGCACATTTCCAATTCAACATCTGCCCATTCGTAGATCACCATATGTTCACACACCTTGTGAATCTTTTACGTTGGAATTGCAACTTATACGTTCACACACCTTGTGAATCAAAACATGCACATTACCAATTCAACATCTACGCATTCGTAGATCACCACATGTTCACACACCTTGTGAATCATGCAACAACAATAACCACAATCACGTATAACACAATCACTTGTAGAATGGACTCACCCAGTCCTTAACTACAAGTTCAATCAAATAGGTAACTTACCTTAATTTGAAGAGTTATCAACAGTTTCCAACTCTTTCCCATGCCTTCTAGAACTAGATTCACCTCATCTTCCTTTATATATTTACATATAACAGGATTTAACAACATGAACACACAACTTGTGTTATTTATATAATCTAATTCATTTGACCTATTTCATTCTTTATTTTCAGTCAAAACCTCGTTAAAGCTTTTATCAATAACCCATGTGTAGAAATTTATCTACACATGTTCTTTATCATATTTAAATTATCACAACATCATTTTGCGCTGAAATCATTAACTTTCAACTTACACGTTAATTTATCATTCTAAAGAATGATCCAATACCATCACAACACTCTTAAATCACCCCTCTAATAATCATACTCAATAATATGAGTTTCATATCAAACGGGCATTATAACGGATCAAAATCAAGATTCCACCGTTAAAACACCTAGTCATTCGTTCCTAATCATCCCAGATCATTATACAATACTCAAAACTATATTTAATCCGTATATTATCAAAATAAATAAGATAAGACGAATCGTTACCCTTCAAACAGATTCCTGATTGAAAACAACGATCTGGACGCGTAGAAACTATCCACGGCTCAACCCGAACGTTCTGGTGGCTTCAAAATTGATGTTGGGAGCTTAAAATTCGTTTGTGTGTGTGTTTATGGTGCAAGAGATCGAGAAAAAGAGATAGATGAGTGTTTGTGGTTGAAATGCTTTGAAGATAAGCTTTCTGCCGCCTCTACGCATCCCAGGCGCATCGCCCCACGAGAGACATTGGTCTCAGGCGTACCGCGCGGGGCGCGTGACTCCCAGATATTTTTCCCTCTCCCGCGCGCATCGCCTAGGGTGGGTGCGTGGATCGGGGCGTACCGCCCCAGGCCATTTTCTTCCATTTTTCGATTATATCTTCGTTTCGCGATTCCGGACAATCCGGAACTCCGTTTCGCGCTCAGTTTTCTCTCACGTTCATCATTTCTCACATATTTTCAATTTGTAATAAAAATAATCATTTTATTAATGATTATTTCAAACGTATCCGTTTTATTAAAATCGTGTCGTCACTACTAGAAAAAAGATAAATTTGCTACGCTCAATTTCGTAGCAAATGCGTTGCAAACTGGATTTTGCGACACATTTACCACGAAATTTTTTCGAGGCAAAAACCTTGGTTGCAAAAGTTTTGTTACAAATTTGCTACACAAGTTGTAACCATTTTGCGACAAAAATAAGGCGTCGCAAAGTTCCTACGCATTTGCTACGCATACTCTAATTATATTTTTCTTGTTAACTATTTTTTTTTTTTTGTTTGCTACACATTTGCAACTGAAAATAATTTTCTTTTCATTTGTTTGCGACAAATTAGCAACACTTATAAATGAAATATTTTTTTTATTTGCAACACATTTGCAACGAATAATAATTTTCATTTTTGTAGGTTTGCGACAAATTAGCAACGTTTTAAAATTTTCAAACGAAATTATTTGCAACACATTTGCAACGAATAAGAATTTTCTTTTTTGTAGGTTTGCGACAAATTAGCAACGTTTTAAAATTTTCAAACGAAATTTCTTGCAACACATTTGCTACGAATAATAATTTTCTTTCTTGTAGGTTTGCGACAAATTAGCGACATTTGTAAAATTTTCAAACGAAATAATTTTTTATTTTGCTACACATTTGCCACAAGTAAGAACGTTCTTTTATAAGTTTGCTACAAATTAGCAACAACTATATTTTTTGCAACACATTAGCTACAAATAATTCCAATACTAAAAAATAAGCTTTTTTAAATGCTAAAAGAACCAAATTCAACCAGAAATTTTCCAAAACCTGTTTTGCAAATTCAACCACAATCATAATAACCAAAACAAATAGAAAATGCATGCATTACAATCCAAGTTTTAATGTATAAACAAGAAACTAAACATAAGTTAACATATCCAAAATAACTTAAATTCCATCCAACTATTAGCGATTACTTGAAGCAACAAATTTACTAATAAACTCTTGCATTTGTTTTTGCATTTTTTCTTGCGCTATCTCATTTTGCTCCCGTAATCTTTGCTCAATCCGTTGTTCCGACTCCTCTCTTAGTTTTCTTTCCATTTCTAGTTGAGATCCAAGATCTTGTAGTTGTGATTCCAAATCTTGAACCTAAAATTTTGTTAAACATTCATAATGATTAGTAAACAAACAAATACATTATAAATAATAACTAGATGGACAAAACGTGTGTTACGATCCAAATTGCTAAGTGTTTGCATAGAAACAACACCTCCATCGTGAACAAACCTCTATAATTATGTGTGTAACAACAAATCAATTAAATCCCAAACACAAAACGGTTTTAGCAATCAAAAGAAGAATAAAAAACAATAACTACAAATCATAAATAAATTCAAAATAAGAATCAAAATAAGTAACTACAAGTAATTTGGTTAATGCAATGACCATCAAGCAAATGCTCACAGACTAAATTTTTTACATGCTTTAATATCTTTGAAAACATTCAAATATGGATATAATAAGAATATTGTAACGTGAATGCACATCATTTTAAGCAACCAAAATAACAATGAATACAGAAACATAAAGCAAATTTAAAGTAACAAATAACAACCCATAACGCATCACGAAAGCATCAAATCTGTCATATTTTCCTACAACTATGCTACAAAAGGAGTCATAAAAGAATCCAATATTAGCAAAACTTCAAACAAATAACCAAGCTATCAAGAGGCAAGTAATTAATATGAACTCAACTCTCATAATCTACATGTAACATATCAGTCTGCAACAAATCAATGTAACAATAAGGTGAAGAAAGAATTAGCAATATTTAAAATACAATACCAAAAGGCAAGTGAGCATACATCCAATTTTCAACTTAAATATTCAAAGCAAAGTATTCTAGCATCTGGCAATTCAACATGTCAAATTAACCTATAACTTGGTGACATAGGTAATCTGAAAAATCCATACAGATTGCTGACTCATTGTAGCAAAACACACGAATTTTACCAAGATGTCTTTGTTACTTGACTACTTAAGAGGTACTTTTTTAGTGTTTTCTAGTTTTGGCTATTGATTGATTTTTATTACAAAATCACCGATAATAAAAAATAATAATAATACCTTTTCTTGAGATTGTCGATACTCGACATACGATGGTGTCACCCCACAAGACGATGATGGTGCCCCGGTCACAACAAAATTAATATCTGAATCTCCACTCCCATATACACGATGGCTTGTGTGACGGCTCGTGGGATCTTTGGCTTGCACACGCTCCCACACATCCACGTTATCCTGAGTGAAGTCAGGGCCGTACATCTCGATCATCGCACTCAAATATGCTTCCTACAATTTATAAAATAGTGTGGCCATAAATGTACAAGTATTTATATGATAATTATATACATATTATAAAATGACCCACATATGCTTCTTTAGATCGCTCTGTACAAAAGTCCATCTGTATCGAGTCATGTAGGTCAAGCTTTCCAGCCCAAAGTTTAGCTTTAGACTCTGTGGTAAGATGGGTATCAAGGAAGACTTGCAAAAAAGACGGGTCTTTTCCCAATTTCTTTTTCTACATTAATACAAAACATAGTCAATACAACAAGTGTTCAATTTCATACAATCACCAAAACTTATGAATATGTTTAGCTTACCATATTAATACGATGCTCATCAAATCCGATTGACCCACCTGTATGACAGGAAGTTATCCCATTGCTATCTGAAGAGGCACGGTTGTTTGTCCCGCTCGCAGACCTCTTGAGCCATTCTTTTGTGTCCCAAGCCTATAAAGATTAAATATACACGCACATATGTATAATGCTATTTTTATTTTAAATGGTGGTAGGGGTGCTTGTGATAACAAACAACTCCACAATTTTCACTAGCACATAAAATAATATCTTGCTTATATTCATATATACATACTTCATTTTAATTAATTCTAACAAAAAAATAATTTTTTTACTATACCTAGTGATGGATATGTTCTTATGAACCCAACCATGTAATACATAAAAGAAAATAAAACACAAAAAAAAATTAATAATCTATTTACTTGCTTACCGTACACAAGTCACGCCACATTTCTAGAGGCACTGTATCAGGTGGGTATTCACGAATTATACTGAATTTTGTATAATCATTATCAGCAATCTCATGTCCATCAGCCCTAGCTTTAATCGTTGACTTTACTCTCAAACGCCTAACATAATCTCTAAAACGTGCCTTGAGCACGTTAATAACCCCTTCATAGATTCTTTCTTCAGCTGCTGGCTCCCAACTCCAAAGGGTCTATAATAATAAAAGTTAAATTTGAAAACTCAAAACAATTAATTATATAAGGAATACAAATAAGTAAATAAAATTACCCCAAAACGAGTGTATACACGGGCCACCACATCGTTTGGGACTTGTTTGAATGTGATCCATGCTTTATCAAAATGCTCTTTAAAAATACGTGTAATACTCCTATGAACAGTAGTGTTCCCAAACCTGCATATTAGAAATTAAAAAATAAACATAATTTCACATAATGAAACAACATAGATCAAAATGTTAAAATTCAAGACATACTTTGTCCCAAATCTTGTGATCCGAGGCTTCCGAGAGGTATCCGAACGTGCTTCTGCAAAACTCGATTCACGCTGATCTAATTGAATATCATCATCATCCCCATCTTCATGGTCGTAATCCCCGTCATCATCATTGTATGGTAGCTGATGTATTTTCTCATGATGTAATATCCCCTCCATGCTAGCTCTGGTATCATTCGTTCCTGCAAGACTACTAGTGCTACAAGTGCGTCCCTCGCATGCAATAGTGTGTCCTCCACGTGAGACAGCTCGTCCCCCACGCATGACTTCCCCCTCAATATCAGCCATGGGGTCACCCGTATGTCTCTTTTGAAACAAAACCTCTAATACTAAGCGGAAGCAACCGTTGCAAAAACACGTGACAATCATGGCTTTTGAAAGGATAAAAGCTGTTGTCTTGAATGTTTACACAACTACCTATGTTTGACGCATAACCGTCTGGAAATTTTAGTTGTTTCAACCAGACACAAACTTTTTTGACATCACTTTTCTGCAGAGTATAATCCCCTCTATTTTTGGTCATCTTCCCATTGTTATCACATATAGGGTTTAAAAAAGACCGGTCACAAATAAGCTCAATGTCTTGTCTTGCCTTTATATTGTCTTTGGAACTTTTGGTGCCCATAATTGTGTTAAAAAGATTGTCAAATACATTCTTTTCAATATGCATGACGTCAAGGTTGTGTCGAATCAACAATTTACTCCAATAGGGAAGTTCCCAAAATATGCTTCTCTTTACCCAATTATGTGTCTCCCCAAAACCTTCTGGTTTTTTATATCCTTTACCATAGGGGGTACCTTGGTAAACTGTGGGGAAATGTTGTACAATTTGCCATATTTCTTCTCCTCTTGGCTCCGGAATAAGTGCTACGTGTGATACTGTTTTGTTTTTTAGAAAGTTAACTTTGTCTTTTCGGAAATGATGTCTAGCGGGAAGATGTTGTCTATGGCAGTCAAACCAACATGCTTTCCCTCCAAACGACAATTGGAATGATCCAGATTTATTCGAGCAATAAGGGCAAGCTAACTTACCATGTGTACTCCATCCAGAAAGCATTGCATAGGCAGGGAAATCACTAATTGTCCATAGGAGTACGGCCCTCATTTGAAAATTGTTCATTCGATAGGCATCATAAGTTTCAATGCCATTAATGAACAACATTTTCAACTCATTTACTAATGGTTGTAAAAAAACATCCAAATTATGTGTGGGATTCTTGGGACCAGGAATGATTAAAGGAATTTGCACATATCTTTCTTTCAATGCCAACCAAGGAGGAAGGTTGTAAACAGTAATAAACACTGGCCAACAAGAATATGGAGCCCCATGTGAATTGTTTGGACTAAACCCATCAGTACACAACCCGAGACGAATATTGCGTGTCTCTTGAGCAAAATCTGGAAACACAGAGTCAAAATAGTCCCAAGCCTGACCTTCACTAGGATGACTCATCTTTTCCGGTTGTCTAACGTGATCAGCGTGCCACGTCAAATGTTGGGCCGTCTTTTTTGAATAGAACAACATTTGAAGTCTTGGTCCAATTGGCATGTAGGTCATCACCAACTTTGGCACTTTGTTCCCCCTATCCTTGTATCTATTTTCATGACATATTATACAACGATCCAAACATGAATTTTCTTCATTGAATAGCATACAATGATTTATGCATACATGAATTTGAAGTGACGGCAACTCTAGTGGTTTCAATATTTTCTTAGTTTCATAAAAGCTTCTAGCTAGTTTCTCATCATCGGGTAGAATGTTTTTTATGATTGGAAGTAATTTATCAAATGCAGAATCAGAAACATTACAATCTGACTTCCAATTTAACAAGCTCGTGGCGGTAGAGAGTGTACTAGCATTTTTAGATCCATCCCACAAAGGCTCATTGGCTTGATTTAACATGGTATAAAATGTCTTGGCTGTTTGATTTGGATTTTGTGGTCCTTGATGATAATAAGGATGGTGATTTTGATGCATGCCTTCCATAATCATTTGATCATATCCGGTATATTCACCAAGATCTTCATCAGCCTCTTGATCTACACAACGAAATGGTACAGAATTCGAACATTGACCCATGTCTTGTTTATGAAGTGATTCACCATGCACGTACCATACCTTATAATCATCCACAAACCCTTTGCTATAGAGATGTACCTGAACCTCTGCTCTTGTCTTGAAACGGAGATTTTTGCATGTGCTACACGGACATCTAATTAGAAAAGTCTCTAGCCCCTCTATGGTTTGTCTCTGAATATTAGTTGCATTGGCGAAAGCAAAATCCAAGAAATAATTGACATACTTTTGAAATTCGGGATTGAAAAAACCTTTACTAGTTGTTCTCATTGTGTACATCCATTCTCTATTAGACCACATTTTTATTAATCTGTGACTAAAATTTCACAAGTTTTAGAACTTAACAAACTAAGAACATATATACAAAAATGTCTCAAACTATGCTATGTTAACAAATAACAATTACTATCAATATTATGTTAGAACTTCAAGCTATGTTTACTAGTGCTGATCTACTTGATACTAGTCATTTGGTAAAAAACTACGGGTGTCAATCTGTGTCGGGTTAGTGGGTTAACAGGTTACGGGTTGGTGGGTTGAATTTTGCAACCTGAACCTGACCTTTAAATTTCATCGTGTCAAAGTTTTTAACCCATTTATATAAATAAATCAAACTAATTTACATATAGTAAGTTGGTTGTTGATTGAAAAACAATGGGTGTTGCATCATAACAGGCAAGACAAGTCTCCTGTTGGACCGGAAGGATAGGGCCAAGAGGGGAACCGAGGGCTGCTATGATCACCATAAGGGGGGTCAAACCAAGTGTTATTACTGGGTCAAAGGGGGCTGGTATGTTGACTTCATCATTGGTCAAAATCTGGTTGATTTCACTTGTTTTAAAAATAATATTGAAGCTGCTGGTTATGGCAACCACAATTGTACAGCTGCTGGTTATGACATGTCTTATACACTGTTATAAGCTCTCAAATATGAAAATAAAATAATTTTACACAAAGTGATCCTACAAAAAGGCTAAAAACTTAAAACACATATTATGAAATTCTTGTGTCATGTAAATCATTTTGTTTCTTTTTTCTAATTTCATGGTAAAATCACCAACATCATAAACCTGTTGGTTGTTGCTAAACTCACCTAATGTGTTTATTATCATTATTTGTGTTGTTTTTGGCTTGACTGTTTTGAGTAAATAAATAAAAACAAAACAATGGGTATCAAAAAGAACCCCCCCGTATGTGTTCCTGGTGATTATGAACCAGGTTCAATGTATTTTATTTTCTTTTCTGTACTTCACATCTATATAATCATATATAGTTAAATTAATGGTATCAACAGTTTACAGAAGGGAGAAGAAGATTGGTTTTTCTTATTCATCATCAAACAAGTATACAAGCAATGTCTTATATACTACATACAAACACACCAACCTTCTAACAAACTAACAGACTATTACAAACAGTTATCAACTAACATTTATAACAACCCAATGTAACTAACTAGTTTGAAGTAGAATAGATTTCATCATAAATGTAACTAACAGACTCTTGACCCATTAGATTTTGTGACCTGTGAACAAATAATTAATTAACCTTGAAGCTCCAACGAAATCTAGACAAAATTAGGGCATAAAATCACAGCATTTAGACATTACAGACAAACAGAGAAACCTAACACAAACCTTCCTCTGAAGTCAAGAAAGATAGGTAAATAGATTTCAAAACCTGCACAAATGGTGGAAGCGAAGCAAGAAAAGAAGGTGTAGGAGAAGAGAAGCAAATGAGATTTCTTACAGTAGCGCACTCTGTGGTTGGAAGCGACGAGGGTGGCTTGTCGCCGGCCAGAGAGGTTTGGAGGCGTCGGGCAGGAGGCCGGATGCAGAGAACAAGAGGGAAGATGGTTTTTTTGGCTAGTGAAAGGAGAGACCTGATTTGTAAAATAAAACCCTAACTCATCTATTGTAAAAAAACACGTTAATTGCTCCTCAAATGTGATAAAAAAAAAGTGATTCTATTTCTTTTAATGGGTTTTTTTTAATTGCTCGTCAAATGTGAAATGTAGATTTGAAATTGGTTATGCATATTATTTTTTTAATTATTATAAATGCTATTAATATTAAGGTTATAATGGTTATAGTAATAATAAAATAAGCTTAAACAATGTTAGTAACAATGAATTACGACTCATTTGCAACCCCAATTCTTCCTATTTCCGTCACAGATGTGTCACAAAAGTTTTTAAACTAATATTTTTTTTCGTAGCCGATGAGTGATAATTTTTTTTAATGAAAATAGATACGTCGTAACCCCATACCTCAATCGAAGAGGGATTTTAACTGGATACGCTTACTGTTGTATAATGTGCAACAATAGGTTTGATTAATATTTGATTAAGTAAGATACGTCGTAAATGTGTCACAAATATTAGGCAATTTAACATTACGTCACAAATGTGTAGCAAATTCCTACAACCAAATATTAGGTTTGATTAATATTTAATTACACGCTTATGTACGTAACTTTATAATAGAAGTATGTTTGTTAGATGAAAGTATTTTACTTATAATGAAGTTGTAAAATAGTTTTATTAAAAAAAGTTACGTTTAAACCTCAAAAATATAAACAAAAATTTTAACCATGCTTAAATGCGTAGCAAATGTGTAGCAAATTGCTACACATTTGCTACGCATTCCTACAACCAAATAGTGTTTATGATTTCGCGAAGCTCAAACGACGTCTTTTCCGATCCATCTTTTATACAACTTCAATATGTGTGATATACTTTTATTTCACCAACTTATACGAATAATACTAATGTATATGTGTGCTACACGAATACGCTTATACTTATATGATTATAAAATGTTATTGCAAATTAAGTACTGACTTCTAACTGCACACACTTACATACATAACTTTACAATAAGTATGAGTTTGTAGGATGAAATTATTTCACTTATGGTGAATTTATTTAGAAGTTAAATAAAAAGAAACAACGTTTAAGTCTCAAAGAATAAAACACATTTTCTAATAGTTGGTACATGCGTAGCAAGTTGCTACCCATTTGCTACGCAATCCTTGAACCAATTCCTACAACCAAATATTAGGTTTGATTAATATTTAATTACACCTTTATGTACATAACTGTATAATAGAAGTATATTTGTTAGATGAAACTATTTTACTTATAATGAAGTTGTAAAATAGTTTGATTAAAAAAAATACTTTTAAACCTCAAAAATATAAACGAAAAATTTAACCATGCGTAAATGCGTAGCAATTGTGTAGCAAATTGCTACACATTTTCTACGCATTCCTACAACCAAATAGTGTTTATGCTTTTGCAAAGCTCAAACGACGTCTTTTCCGATCCGTCTTTTATACAACTTCACTATGTGTGATATCCTTTTATTTCACCAACTTATATGAATAACACTCATGTATATGTGTGCTACACCAATACATTTATACTTGTATGATTATAAAATGTTATTTCAATTAAGTACTGAATTCTAACTGCACACACTTACGTACATAAATTTACAATAAGTATGAGTTTGTGGGATGAAATTATTTAACTTATGGTGAATTTTTTTTAAAAGTTAAATAAAAAGGAACAACGTTTAAGTCTTAAAATAGAAAACACATTTTCTAATAGTTGGTACTTGCGTAGCAAATGTGTAGCAAGTTGGTCCTTGCGTAGCAAATGCGTAGCAAGTTACTACCCATTTGCTACGCATTCCTAGAACCAATACTATTTTTATTTTTTCCTTGTATTTAGACGTCGTGATTTTTATCCATATTTTATATGCCTTCATTATATGTAATATACTTATACTTTACCAACTTAAATTATAGTCACATATATATATATGCATGTGTGCACCATTGCGATGACATTTATACCATTATGAAAGGTAATTAAATACCGATTTCAAACAATACGCAATTACGTACATAACTTTACAACAAGTGTAAGCTTGTGAAATGAAAGTACTTCACTTGTGATGTAGTTGTATAAAAGTTCAAAAAAAATAGTACTTAAGCGTCAAAAGACGTACAAATTTTAGCTGAATTTTGTAGCAAATGTGAAGCAAATTGCTACACATTTGCTACGCATTCATTTTATCAGGTTCTTTTTGGTATTTTCTTATATATATGATAAATATACAAATAAAAAAAATCATGTTTGCGACGCATTTGCAACGCAAAGTTCAAAGTATAAATAGTTGCTACACATTTGCTACGCATGGAATAAAAATAAAAAATAATCTAGTTTTCGTTGGAAATGTGTAAGAAATCTGCAACACATTTGCTACGCAATAGGATTTAAACAAATATATACAGAGATTAAATATCTAAATTATTGTTATTATATTAAATATGGGTAAAAAAATTATTAAAATAATTTTTTACAACACATTTGCGACACATAAAATAATTAATAAATTAAATCTCGTTTTTGTCGAAAATGCGTCGCTAATTTGCTACGCATTTGAGACGAAATTTTTATTTTTTACCTCTCGTCACTAAGTTGTTGCAACTTCAAAGCAAAATTAAGGTTTTTTTTTAGACTGAAAAGTGTCACTAATGCGTAGCAATTTTGCTACGCATTTTATTTCGTAGCAAATTATGGTAGCAAAATTCCTTTTTCTAGTAGTGCGTTACAATTTTAATTTTGATAAAATCTACATGTCGTATTTTGTTCTTGCATGCAACATAAATAATAATATATATACTTTTAAAAAATGACATTGAGTATAGCATATTAGAATTTTAAAAAAAATAATAATGATGATGATACGGCAATTTTTTTTGTTAAACTTTGATGGTTCACAACTTGAAACTTCAAAACAATGAATAAACAAAAAGTTATATGTTAATTATGTAATTAAGTGTTTTTTGATTACCTTATGATTTTATTTTGTTTTTTTCAAACCGGCCAAGATGATGCACCTTTGCTTGCATTTCTGCTGTAAATTATTATATTTTGTGTAATTTAATGAAAAAAATTAGGTTGTTTATTTTTAATAATTCAAAATGCTTCTATTTTAATGTTTTTCATCTTCAGCGTAAACTACATATTTTTAAAATGGATATTGCACTGATCACCCATGTTTTTTTAATTAATTAATTATTGTTGTTATTATTGTTATTATTGTCTCTCTAGGTTTTATAAATTATCGTACCTATCATGTTTTTTTATTATTAGCGTTGAGTTTAAATAATTTGGCATGAAAATTAAGTTATGTTACTTATCGATACACTAAGTTAGAAACTCATATAAAATACAAAATAAATAATGGAAGCAAAATGTTTATAAATTTGTATATATTTCTTATGATTGCTTGCAACACACAATTAAAACAATTAATCTTTACTTAATTGTGTAGTGATGGGAAGGTATTTCTGATGGCCATTACTCCATTAGTATAAATGTGTAATAATCATTATATATATATATAGTATAAGGTTTGGCTAAAAAGTTTTAAAACCATGAGAAGTGTGAGAAAAGATCTCAATCATTAGATCAATTGGTTTTGTGGTTGAGATTAATTTAGTGGTATTTTCGTAAATAGCTATAAGTTAAAACCATCAGTAGGGGTAGAATAGGAAGATCTAGCCAAAAACCTGCACATGCAAGTCACATGCATTTTCCTCCATCTTTTTTAAACGTTCATAACTTTTTTATACGTTAGTATTTTTTTAAAAAAATTACACTATAAAATCGAGCATTTTTTTATCTTTCTAATGAGTATAATATTAGTATATTTTTTAAAATTAAAATAACAACCTAAAATGAGTTTCACGAACCATATGTGTATGGTGTTTTTCCAATATATACGAAACTGATCTTTTATGGTGTTTTTTACACATATGTATGTTTTATGGTGTTTTCAAAGATATTTTATGGTGTTTATGATGTTAACTTTTTATGTTATTTTTTGGTGTTTGCGTATTAATAAAACTAAAAGAGGGCATTTTTGGTGTTTTTGAAAACGAAAAACACCATAAACACCTAAGTTTGTACGTGTTGTATTTAACTTAGTTTATGATGTTTTTTCGAGATATTTTATTGTTTATGGCGTTTTTTCAAGATATGTTATTGTGTTTATGGTGTTAACATTTTATGGTGTTTTTGTGTTCGGATATTCATGAAACTAAACCAGGCATTTTTATGGTGTTTTTGAATACTAAAAACACCATAAATCGTTATATTTCATAAACATTTGAAAAACACCATAACAAAAACATTTGGTTCATAAACATTTTATACATGACGTTTTAAACTTAAATGTGTAAAAACACAAAGTTTAGAGCGACATGTTTTTTAGTTTTCAAAAACGCCATAAAACACAATGTGTAAAATTATACAGTCCAAAAACACCATGAATAAAATTACAGTTCAAAAACACCATAAATAAAATTACAGTTCAAAAACACCATAAATAAAATTAAAATTCAAAAACACCATAAAATGTCTGTGAAAATTACACTTACAGAAACACCATAAAACGTCATGTGTAAATGACACAATTAAAAAAAGTTGTGTTTTGTTTATGTTCAAAACACCATAAAACGTCTAGTTTCACAAACAATATGAAAACACCATAAAAACGCAAAAGTTTCAAGAACAATCGGGTTTGTTCTTTTTCTATTGTTAAATATAACAATATTATACTCGTTAGAAAGGTAAAGAAATTTGTGATTTTATGGTGTATTTTTTTTAAAAAAAAAAAATTAACGTATAAAATAGTTACATACGTTTAAAAAATTTGGTGGAATTAACATGTGACTTGCATGTGCAGCCTCCATTTATGTGTTGACGTTTATACCCTTTACCCTAAAATACACGTGTCACATTCTCGTGGCTTCTCACACTTTTCATGGTTTTTTGCCTTCTTAAAATATCCCTCCCCTATATATATATATATATATATATATATATGTTTTTTTTTCAAAATCAAACTTCATATGCTTCACTGAAATGCAAAAAAAAAAAAACAAAACAAAAACAAAAACACGGAGAACCAATAAAATTAAACATCTGTTTTTTATGCCAAAAAATATAAAGAAAAATCGTTTCCTGAGGTGAAAACAAATTATTTTTACATAAATTTTTAAATTTTTTAGACAAATGGAGAAGCCATATCAACAAATGTATATACAAAAAAAATTGCATGCTAAAAGTACATTTATTTTTATTACAGCATAAATGAATAATTTTTATAAGATTGACCTTTACATGTGTTTAGATACTCCCTATTTGCGATGCACGCATATAATGTATATATGTGTGGGCCCTTAAGGGGCAAAAATAAAAATGCACTAATTTTAACGTTATTTTAATTATTTTGTGAAAATAACGTTAAAATCATTGCGTTGATCAACTTCAAACGATAACTTTGAGCTGAAGACTCTTTCGAAGCAGACTCTCTATCTCAATTGGGATAGGGGTAAGGTTTGTATGTATCATTCCTCCCAGATCGTAATGAAAAATGGGAATATAGTGAGTAAGGTTGTTGGTGTATGTGTTTAGATGCAAAATTTCTGAAAAACTTATGTTGAAAATCAATTTTTCATAGGAAAACTTATGGATACGTCTTTGTCATTATTTAAAGTTTCCTTTTGAACAATACACACACATATGTATTGAAAAAATCATTTCCAACCACAAGTTAAATAACATAATAGTAACTTTCTCTGCTTAAAAAAAAGTCATTTTAATTCAGTTTAATCATATGATTATAAATGGATCTTTTTAATTTTTTACAACCTGTAAACTCTGATTTGAATAAATCCCTAGGTATATATATGCTATATAAGTATATGTATAAATATAATAAAATTTCTTTTCATTAATTTTTTAATATATAACCAAATTTCTTTTCATTAAACAGTTTACAAGTTTATCTTTTTTTTTCACTATGCATATGTTTACATTTGTTTTCCAATTTTTTTCTTTTTTTTCCCTTCAAACATCCATGAAACACATGTTTTTTTATCTATGTTTATGTACAATTTTTATGTAGATTTAAACCAACTAGGTTTTTTCCCATCGCGCGTTGCGACGAGTTATTATAATACACTTTTCAGAAAGGGTGTTATATAAATTGTATAAGCATAAGTCATATAATAAGATCAAATCTCTCGTTACGAACTCTATAAACAGTTTTCATAAAAGCATAAAATCATACAAAATCCATACATATATAGTACTAAAATAATAGAAAAAAACATTTACATAATCTTTCTCAACGGCAACCAATTGGTTGAATTAAAAAAACCAAATTTTTAATCAAATCTTTCAAATTTAATGCTCTCATATATGTTTTCTAACTTCCGATAGTCCAAGTTTAAATTCAAAAGGTCGTTATTTTTTCCTTACCTATAATAAACTAAAACTACTATTTATTACTATTCATTTTCATGGTTTTTAATATATATATACTAGGTTATAAGCCCATGTATTACATGGATTTAAGTACAAAAAGTTATGTAATTATAATATATATATATATATGATAAATTACATATTATATTATCTTTTTTATCAAAGAATTAAAAGTTTGAGACCATCTTTGGTTTTAACTCTAAATAAAATAACGTACATTTATCCGTATGAAAAAGCTATTTGTTTCAAAAACAATTCTATTGTTGATAACGATTGGATCTTCACTTTAAAAATAAACACCATTAAAAGACTACCTTTTGGAAATAATACATTGTATATATTTTTAAAAATTAGGGGCTGTTTGGTTGAGTCTAAATCATTAAGTGCTGGATGGTTAAGATGTCTGAATAGTTAAGAGGGTCTGAACCATTAAGTGCTAAACCAATTAAGACTGTTTGGTTTACACGTCTGAATGAAAATAAAAAATAAAAAAAAAAACTCTTTTTTCATCAAAACCCTAGATCAACCCTCCCAGCCCCCATCCGATCGCTTCCACCGTCCACTTCACCGCATCTGGTCGTCGGTCGCCGCCTCTGTTGCCGGCTCCGTCGCCGGCCCCTATGGTCCGAAGGTACGCAAAACCCGATCGGTTACACGTGTTCTTCGTCGCCGTCGGTTGTGGTGCGGTTGAGCGACGGGCTGTGGTGGTACAGTCGAGCACGTTGGTAGTCGACAGAAGGGATGGTAGTCGATGGTAGTCGCTCGCCAATGGTAGTCGTCGGTGAAACGGTGAAGGAGTCCAACGGTGAAACGCCGATGGTAGTCGCTCGCTGATGGTGGTCGTCGGTGATGGATGGTGGTCGCTGGTGAAACGCCGATGGTAGTCGCTCGCTGATGGTAGTCCTAGCCATCTACCTTCGATCGGTGAAACAGTGAAGGAGTCCAACGGTGGCTGCAGAGGGAGAGGAATCAGGGCTTCAAATTTTCATTCAGACTCTCCCAAATGCTTAACCATTCAGATCTTAATTGAATCATTCATATGCTTTCTTTTACCCAACCAAACACCATTCCCTCTTACCGATTCAGAGGTAATCTCTGAATGGAACCATTCAGAGCCTACCAAACACCCCCTTATTAAGATATTTAATGTTAATTTTAAATATTATAAAATATAATTTATAGAATTGCGTTAAAAATTAATAGTTTATAAAATTTAATAATAATAACAAAATACATACAAAATTAACTAAAATAAGTTTTTGTATCTGTTTGTGTTAATATAGATTTTAATTTCATGTTAGTTATAAAAAGATTTAAATATAATAAAAAATAATACAACCTATTTATTTTTAAAAAATTGCAAGATATTTAAGCTTAATTTTGAATAATATAAAATACAATTTAAATAATTAACACATGTCTATATTTAAAGGAGATTTAACGTGCTTATGACATGTGTCCACATTTAAAGAAGTTTAGTTTTGGTAATGACATGTGTCCATATTTAAAAGAGATTTAATGTGGTATTGACACCTCATCAAATCTATTTTCTTTTATTATAATAGATATATATATATATATATATATAGGGATTCATTCTATTAAAAACTAACATATTATAAAGAACTAAAAGAAACACATTTATAACCACGAATTTTGAAGAGTATAAAAGTAATTTTCTATGAAAAAATGGGAAGTTACCTATATACCATTCAAACTTATGGTTTAAAATGGTTATTTTAGTTCTTAACTTATATTAGTTCTTAATTGAACATCACATGTGTATATATATATAATAATTTCTCTTGATAATGATAATAGGATTTATTTTCTTTTATAAGTTCTTTCATTATTTGGTTTACAAATAAATATGCTTAAATTCTTTTTTCTTTTTCTTTAAAATCTCTTCGTCCTTGAAATCTAAATTTTCTAATTTTGATTTTGTAGCCTATATTTTTTAAAAGTGAGCTAAAAAAAGGAACTTGTTTATCACATATATAGAACCAAAAGGTTATTCTATTTTCATTTCTGAAAGTGCTTAAAAACAAGAATCATCCATCCTTTAGCTTTAAAAGGTTTCAAGTGAAAAAGATATATATACATCATTTTAGGACTGCAACCAGTTCTATACTATTCTTGATAAACCGTGATTGTCAAATTTATTAAAAAACAATATTTCAAAATTTATTTATGAACAGTTGAATATATAACTTTAACTAAAAAATTAATAACCAATGAGGCATTACTCAATAGTATCCCATGATTCTTCAAAATTGGAGGTCTTGGGTTCAAATCCCTTCCGTAGCGAAATAGGGGTCTGAAGGGGTCATGGGGTTTTCCCAAGAGGGTTTCCTCCTGGGGTGGTTGTGGTGGCTCATGGGAGGTTTAGGTAACTAAATCTTGTTGACATGGCCTGAAAACAGTGGGTTAACACGATTGACATCTTCGCCGTTCAAAAAAAATCTAAAAAATTAATATATTCTTCAAAAGTTATCTCTTTTTGAAAAAACGAACGGATATCTTTCTTGGACACAAAATTCGCAGATACAAAAAGTTTTAATTTATTGTAGACATTAAAACAATTAAATTATATTATAATTAAAAAAGTTAGATGGTTGACGCCGCGTTAATATGGTTAATTACGTATCTAAAAGTCAACTATCATAACCCATTATTAAGTCAGTCAACTATCATAACCCTTAATTAAGTCGAGAAGCATGTCTACGACTTCTAAATCTTTGCTAATAATAACTTATGATATGCATATAACTTATGATATGCATGATACGAAAGAAAACAAAACATTTAGGTTGCTGATTTTGGTTTGTAAAAAGCTTTAACAACTCATGTTTTATTAAATCAACTATTTCAATGTAATTTAAATAAATATTTTGATAAAAGTCATAATTTAAAAGGCCATATTTTACATGTTAAATGTAACAAAAGGATTAAGAAGTAATTCATTTGATTTGATATTGTTTTATTTTATAGTTATTTTATGACATATTATTTATTAAATGTATAAATATAAGACAAATTAAGAGGTCGATCAAAAACCTTTAGTTTATATTTTTAAAGCTTTTTAAATTTTACTTAATGTTATAAGAGTTGTATAATTATTATTTATAAGAGATTTTACCAAATGATTTGATCCTTCCAATATTTATTATAATATAGTATATATAGTATAGATAATATTATTATTTAATTAATCACCCCTTATTATTATTATTATTATTACTATTATTATTACTCTTACTGTTACTGCTACTGCTACTGCTATTATTATTATTATTGTTATTTGGAAGCGTAATAACAAACTGTCTTTTTTTAATAGTTAGGTTTTAGTTTTGGTTAACGATGCATAAATTAACCCTATAAATCCTTTTACAAGTTGATACAGTCATACAATCCATTCGTTTATGAATCTATTCACTCGATTATTCACAAAAAGAGACATCCCTTATCTTTATTTATTAGTAAAACAAGCAAAAGCAACCCGCGCGTTGCGGCGGGATGGTGCCACTAAAACTCAAGTGTTACAGTGTAACGATACTATTAAAATAAACATTAGAAGTCATCGTGGATTAGTTCTGAACATTAAAATGTAGACATAAAATAGTATTATGTCCCAAAATTTACGTAAAATTTTGCCATCACGTGTTGTGTCATATTCTTCTTCGAATTTATAGTATCGAATGAAAACGTATTATATTTTACTCGAACCAAATCGTTTATGAAAAAGGCTTAAATCGGAATGTCAATTACTCGAATTCATATCGAAATGTACATAAAACTAAGCACAATAAGCTTTTTTTATGTTAAGGTACGAAAGGGGTTAATTTGAAACTTTTGAAACTCATGGAGGCTAAAATGACATTTTACAAATATTTTAGAAAGTTGTTGAGTAAAAGTGTTAACTCCAAAACCAGAGATGAAACAATTATGAATTTAGAATTTGCTAAGTAAAAGTGTTAACCCTTAAAGTAGAGGTGAAACAATTAAAAAACAAAAAGTGTAAATCCACTTTAAAAACTTGAGTAGATAAAAATGACATTTTATAAAGTTTTTTAAAAACTTAAGAGACTAAAATTGTAAAATTGTAAAATAAAAAACATGAGAAAAACTAAAAGGTAAAACTCTCTTCAAAACATTATTATATTGAATAATAATTAAAAATAAAATTTTATAAAGTTTTGTAAAATCTTAAGAAAATAAACGTGTAAAAATGAAAACATAAGAGAAACTAAAATAAGTAAAAGAAAACTCACTTTAAAACATTATTATATCTAATAATAATATTAATATTATAAAAATGGCTCAACTCGAAATTACAACAACACACATAAAACTAAATGCGTAAGAGATTTGTGTGAGTCAATATAACATTTTACAAATATATTAGAAAATTGATTAGTTACAATGTCAACCTTGAAAACTAATGTGGAACAATTAAGAAATGAAAAGTGTAAATCCAAAGTTTTAGAAATTCGAGTGGATGAAATTACATTTTATTAAGTTTTTATAAAACTTAAGCGACAATAAGTATAAACTTAAAAAGTTTAGAGAAACCAAAAACAAAAACAAAAAAATTCAAAACGTTATTATATTTATTATTATAATAAAGAGATGCTAGAAATGAGTTTAGAACCCTCGACCTATTCTTGTTAATCAAAGAGTTCTACCAGTAGGCCAAAAATATATTTGCTGAAAAATTTTGTCTCGTTTTCTATATCAAAAGAATGAGTTTTAAAAAGATGGCTGAAAACGTCTCGAACACTCGACCTCTACTTTGTTTGATAAGGAGTCCTACCAATAGGCCATTGGAAAATTAGATGAAACTTATTGTTTTATTTCCTATATGTAAGGAAACTGTAAAAAGTAAAAGTCAAAGAAAAATCCACCGACGTTAGGTTTTAAGATATATATATATATATATAATGTACTTGGTTTTGTTTATTTCTATCACAACGATACGGTTACCAGATATGCACAAAAAAACCGGTTAACTAAACCGGTACCTTTATAACCGGTTTTTAGACTGGTTTTTTAAATTGGTTTTAAGTTTTTAAAAAAACCACGATTTAAGACATGTATAATGTTTCAAGGGATTAAACCGGTTTGAACCGGTATACCTAAGTAAAAAATCAGTTATTTTGCAGTTAATCGGCATCTGTTATTATATCCATTGGCGGACTTAATATGCGAGCATGGAGGTCGACCGGCTCTCATAAACTTTCTATTTTTAACATTATATATACGATTTAATCTCGACCGGCCTTCAAGAAATTTGGTCCCAGGCCCCTATGAAAATTTGACAAACCCGGTGAAATCTAATTTAAAACCATTTTGATGCCCAAAAATAAACCCCAAATAACGTAATATACATTATCTGTGATAAAACTCAATTAGTAAGTAATAATTTAACTCAATACATAATCACTCAAAGCACACTTAAAAAAATAAGATCACATTTGTATATTGAGTGGTTGAATTTGACAATACAAATTTATGTTTTATTCGGTCATGCTTTCAAAAGAAAACTTGTATCTTTATCTTTTTTGAATCTTGATTTGTTGATTTAAATAATATTCTTGTGAATTAAACTGAAAGAAAACCAATTTTACTATATCATCATAACTAGCTTATTGATCCCGTGTATTACACGGGTTGAATCATAAAATTATATTATATAATATGAATTACCATTAAGATATAGAAATTGTAAAATAAAATTTTTACGATTCATCTTTAATCTATACATGTTTACGACAGTTACACTTTACGTCGAGATGACAACTATTGTCGCATAGTCACATGCATGCATGCATGCATATATGAGTTTTGATATATTGTATATTTATCATCATTATTCTTTCTTTAGTTAGAATTTAAAACTTTTGTGTTGATAATCTTGATAATTTAAATTGAATTTTTTTTGAATTTCAAACTTATTAATCAAAAATGGAAAATGTTTGATATGATTAAATCTTTATTAGTGTTTAACAAAAATTAATGTCATCTTTTTAAATTAGGAAGCTTGACTACATTTATTAAATTTAATTTATTTTTAAAATATTAAGGATTAACATAATGGTGACAAGTGGCATCAATTACAATTTATACAATCATTTATTGACACGTGGCATGTAGTTTAACCTAGTAATGACAAGTGGCGGAGTGTTATTTTTTTATTATATAGTATAGATCTGTGAGATTATAATTAATTTAAAGTACTTTTATTACGTATTTATGATTTAATTTAGTTCTATTATTTTTTGGGTAATTCGACCCAACCATATCCAAATTGGTCAAAAAAATAAAATATTTAACATATAATTATACAGAAAATATTCCCGAACCCCATAAAAATATTTTTAAGCGTGCCACTAATTACATCGGTTTTGGTTTTAGAAACTTGAAAAAACGGTTATTAACCGAACAAACTGGTTACCAAAATTTGGCTGGTTAACCGTGTTTACTTATGTTATCGCTTTAAACTTGATTTTAAATGTTATAGGAGTAATGTTTGATAAACGAAATATATGATAATTTGGATATGTACGAAGACAATCCAAGTTTTTCAATTGATGAAAAAATGTTTTTTCATTTAAATTAAAAATCTTTTATCTTTATTTAAACAAATGCAAGTCTAACATAAACATTCAAACAAGTTCGATACAACAAGCTCAAGTGGCAGTGGCAATAGCAAAGCACGATGGCAAAACAACAAAGGGGTAATACACTATTAAACGAGCTCAAAAAGTATAGTGTAACACCCCGACCGATGGCGGAAACGTCGGGATGCCATGAGGGATGTGTAGATTGTTCATAAGCTCGTGGGCATCTAATTTAAATCATCACATATCATTTAATCAACCAAATTAATTACAAAAAAATCATGTCTATCATGAATTAGTTAAAATCAATTACACAAAAGATTAGCTAAATTAACTAAATACTAGTCTTCAGTAATCCAGTTAATTTTAGCTAAGTCCGAGACCCTAAGTGATGATTGTCCAAAAGTGTGAGTTCATCTTCCTCAACCTACTTAGCTTCATTATCTGAAACATGTAAAAATCAAGTGTCAACTACAAAGTAGTTGGTGAGAAATCATAAGTTTTATATTTAAAATATTTTACAAAGGGTTTTAGGTGTTTATATTTTCTTAATAACATCCACAAGAGTACCTGTGAGATAATCCAACACAATATCCAAGCACACAATCCAAACACGTAATCCAAACACATAATCACATAATTCAATAACTCATAGATAATTACATCATATGTTCAATCAACCAATCACAATCCATCAATGTTCTCAATTAGTATAAGTGACAATACTTGTATCATTGTGTATGACCGAGGTCAATGACAACGACACACGGAGTTGTGGAAACATCCACGTGACAATACATGCAGTCGTCGCGAATGACACGAAGTCATTAGCTACAACTCATGGAATAGTGATAATACATGCAGTCGTTACGAATGACCAAAGTCAATATTAACAACTCATGGAATATGACGATCCATAACTATGAATCTCATACAAGTAAACAAGTGTCATCCCTGTGTTATCAAGTCAATATGTAAATTGGTATACATGTTTCACCTCCGAGTTTAAAAAACAAAATAGTTTAAAAAGAGAGGTTATGAGAACTCACCTGAGTCCTTAGAATCTGTGTTTGTAATATGCTTGTCGCGTATATGTAATCAACCACAACAAAATCAACCTGTAATTATTATAATGTTCGAGTTATAAATATACGCGTTTCATTCCAATTGAATGTTCATTTACTTTTCACATCTTTGGGTGTTTAGTTACTTAGCTTTATCACCCAAGTTAAAATGATAACCGTCTAAACTTCTCAACTCTCATTGTTTAGGATAGGTTTATCCCTAAATAATTTATTCAATTACTTCATCATAATATTTAATGAAGTTTTAAAAGTTACCATGTTGTAGGGACAATAACCTTATTCGTATGTGTACACTTATAAAGTGCATGCATGTATACGCATTAGTTAACCGTTTAACTTAAGTTGTAAAAATAATCTACTCAAATTTAGGGAATTACTTAGTTTCTTTTCACAACTTTTACGGTGTATGCAAGTTATTATATTAAAACCTTATTCCTATTTCGAAAATGATAATTAAGGTTTCCCATGCATGCACAAGTATATACATATATATACACATACGAAATCATGTCTCCCATTTGCCCTTAGCCCCCTAGTTAAACGAAATTAAGTTTTATCCCTTTAGGAGCAGCGAACCTTTTCACATAGGTTCGGCCCCCAACTTGTAACATGGCTAGGTTAGAAGGTTCGGCTAGAGATAGGGGTTAGGTTCACTCAGTTCCAAATGGTTCGTGGGTTTTGGGAGGTTTGGCTATAGCTTGGTGACTCTAGGGTTCGCCAGCATGCCCAGCCCTTAGGTTCTCATGGTTCGTGGCTCATGCATTCGTAGCAAAGGTTCGGGGCTCGAGGGTTCGCCCCTCACTGGTTCGGTCCAAGTTAGGGTTCGGCTAGGGTTCGCCGGCCCATGATGGTGCAGAGGGTTTGTGAAATGGATCCAGGTTCGTCGGGTGTCCCTGGAAATGGGGTTCGTGGCTGGAACCAGGGTGGGTTCGCTGCCAGGGAGGGAAAAAGGTTCGGTCCTGGTATCACAGGGTTCGGCTAGTCCATCTGGGTCGCGAACCACAGCTCATCATCATCTCCTTCGCATATTTTCTGGTTACCAGTTCATCCATGATCCTCATAACTTCACACATACGCGATTTAGGGTTTTTAAACAGTAAAAAATTCGTTTGCAATGATAATGATGATAGTTAGTGTAGGTTTAAGTGCAAACACAGAAGAAACTCCAGATTTACCTCGGAATATGGATCAAATGTGAGATTTTCTTGTACTTTCTTGTTCCCCTTGATCACACGAACGAGTGGCCGCCAAGATCTCATGATTCCATTGAGAAACAAAGAAGTTATGGTAGAGAGAAGTTAGAGAGAGAAAATGGTGACGGGTTTTCTTGTTTTAGAGAGAGAAAGGGTTTGTGAGAATGAGGAATATGGTGTGTTCTTTCGTTCTTATACCCCGTATCGTTCCCGCGTGTTCGGTCTCGTTTATTTCGCGTAAAATGTAATAAAATGCTCGGTTTTTTTATTGTAAACTATATTTAAACATCAAACCTTTAAAATGTTTTTATTTTGTTTTTAATAAACGATCGTAATTAATTCGTTCCATAAAATAATTCCGTTTACTTTTATTAATTTAATTATTTAAATAACCAACTTGTTTTGTTTCGTTTTAGGTTGTGATTCCTAATAAACGTTTTTAATTTGTTTTTCTTATTTTATTATCTTCGAATATTTTTTTGTTATCTCGTCGAAACGCGTTACTCACGTACGTCTTCGTAAAGATCGTCACCTTTGCGAATCCGACGCTCGTATCGTATTTCAATTCGATTTATGATTAATGGAACATCATTTCAAAATATCATTTTTAATAATTATATTTGTGTGAATCGTCATCCACGCGAATACATTATTAAGTTTAATATTTCCGAATTAATATTCGCGTTTAATTTATGTTCGTAACCTCACCATCGCGTAATCAATTCCAATTTCATTTCCATTATTTTATTAACTTTAATATCATAATTTCCCATCCAAAACCCACTAAACCATGTCACTGACACATCCATGATAGACCGAAATATGCATATGTATAGGGCATATGCAGGGGTAGATCACAACCTCCCCAACACCGTCCCACCGCTATTTCAATATACCATGACCATGTGTCCTTGACTATGTTTAGCAACCAAAACATAACCAACTCTAAATTCCTTTCCATTTCAACCAGTAAACCATTATCTGTGTTTTCATCTGCGATAAACTCTCTGGTTCTGTTTAGTTGAGTTACAACTAAACTTCCCATGGTTTACGCGTATAATAATATGTTCTAAATATGTATACAAATAACGGTGATAATCATCAAATAATACATCTTCAATAATAATTATAAATCTCATGTCGTAACAGTACAATCGTACGGATGTACGGACGACCGAAAGTACAGTGATGTTACATATAGTTTAATGGATTTTATGTCAGCCTTTTTAATTTGATTATTATCACAATTTAGATTTTTCAGCCTAGTGAAAAGAAAACCGAAATTTTAATTCTGGTCATCAAGGCTCGTGATTTACTAATCAACCAAGCTTATGATAGCTTTGGAATTTACATTTTTTTCTTAGTGTTAGGGATTTATTGTTACAAAGATCTAGACTTACACCGAGTCAACAAAGTCGTCCATTTTCTTAAAAAAACACTTGAACATTGTGGATCAATTTATGATACCACAGGTCTCGAAGATTAAAATTAACTTGCAATAAAAGTACACTTGTAGCTCTGTATAAAGTGCATTTTGTATGGGATTAAATTTACGTAGTTAAATTTTTTAAATTATTATTTAAAATAAAATTAACTCGGAACCAGTTCGGAACCGGCTAGACCCTATCCCCGTCTACTGGGTCTGTTATTTTAAATCTGAAACCGGTCTTGTTTCCTACACGGTTTTACCCTTGTAACTATGTTAACCCTAATCAATGATCCTCAACTCAAGTGGTTGAGCTAAGGTAACATGTGACTTCAATATTGAAGATGTCACGAATTTAAGTCGTGATAGTGACAAAATAAGAGTTTCATGTTAGTATAGATAGGTTTCTCTCATATATGATGAGTTTCTTTCTATTAGGTGTGGATATTATTGGGTGGGTTTATGACCCGTCAGTGATCCAAATTGCTGCTAAAAAAACTATGTTAATCCTAGAAACCGGTTGCTGGTTCCCTAAAAACGACCAGTTTGTACACCTTAAATTCTAACCATACAGACAAATACAACTAACATAATATAATTAAGAACTTTTGTAGTACCGGTGTTAAAATCAACGATAATAATTATTCACTTGAAAATGCTTGATGATTGCAATTTAATTTGAAAACAATGGGACTTTTAAATACATATTTCTCACAAACTTGAAGATAGGCATAATGACTAGGATCAATTAAATGAATATATGGCTAAGTGAATTTAGTATATAGGGTCAGGCTAAAAAAAACTATAAAAATGTAGAAAGATATTTGAGTCATTAAATTTTAAGATAAATGATTATAAGTGTGGCACGTAATCGGAGAGATTTAAGTGAAAATTTAAGTGGTTAGAGAGATATAATGAGTATTGTAGCAATTGTTTATTTTTTAACAACTTCTTCCTATTTTTTTTAAATGTTTATAACTTTTATACTTTATTTTTTTTAAAATAACACCATAAAATCCAACAATTTTTAATCTTTTCAATGAGTATAATATTGCTATATAAAAAACCGACCTGAATTGATGCATATGAATATCTCAAAAAAAACACCATAAAACATCTTGTTTTATTTTCATTGGCACCTGAACTTCATAAACACCATAAATAACTTGAAAGATGACATAAAACATGAACACCATAAAATGTATAGATGCGTCACAAAAAAACACCATAAAAGCCATACTTTAATAGCATTCGAAAAATACCATAAAATAAACAGTTCGTAAAATTCAGTTTAAGTCATTGTTTTTATTTTAAAAAAATATATTAATTAATATTATACACTTTTGAAAGGAAAAAAAAACGCTTGATTTTATGGTGTAATTTTTAAAAAATATATATTAACGTATAAAAAAATTATGAACGTTTAAAAACATGAGAAGAAATTGCATGTGACTTTTATGTGTAAGTTCATTTTTTGTTTTGACATGTTTACCCTTAGGCTTCTAATCTACATGTCATTTTTTCGTGGCTTCTTAAGTTTTTTTTTAAAGTTTTAAGCCTTTTTAAAATATCATTACCTGTTAATTTAAATGATATAAAATAAATGATAATTGTAAACGTAACATTGATTTAAGAATCAATATTGGTTAAAAATATTATTTTTAAAAGCTTAAAAGATATAAAAATACTTTCTCTTAATTATACAGAAAATTACTTTTGTACACTTTAAATTATATAACAAGTAAATTACCGAGATAGTTATGTGTTTTGCTATTATTTCACTCTTAGTCCCTATGTTTGATAAATTACTTATATAGCTCCAAACTTTATACATTTGTAACACATATATTCTTTATATGGGGTAATTTGGTCAATTATGTGATTTTAATTTGGTTACCAAAAGATTATATGTGTTAAGAATATATATAAATTTTAAGACCATGTCTGTAATTTATAAAACTTAAGTACCAGGAATAAAATATTATCAAATCACATAAACCATATTGATAATTTATTCTTATATTACTATAAATAGTTTTTTTTTAATTTTATAAAACTTAACGAGCAACTTTCCCGATTGACCTGCATGATATTGGCCGTCGTTAAATCCCGTTAAATACGGCGTCAAACCGGTAACTACCACGTTTATGGGATCAAAAATAGGAAAAAAAATACATATATTAAAATTAAAAAATATACATATATTAAAATTAAAAAAATGAATAAAGCAACAAGAAGAGTCGAGTTATTTAGTAAATGGCAACTTGTCACGCATGTGGTGCTATAAGCAGCCGTACATATTGTGACGTATATTTTTTGTTTATGTGAAATTAAATATTCTAAAAAATATGCATGTATGAAAAGGCGTGACAAAACACAAAATGTCACACAACGTTAGGCTACCCGCAACATTTATTTAATAAAAAGACAAAATACACTGGTGTCAAAACTTCAACCAAAAAAAATTTGGACAAACAAAAAATATAATAGTTTTGTACACGTATGATAAACATCATGAAAGAAAAACAAATCAAAGATTTAGATAGATTTTAGTTGAGTTATTTGGGATTTTTACAATTAAAATGAGTTATTATAAGACGTAGATCCTGGTGTTTAATTACGTAATTGGAATTCGTTGACACCTTAATATATCAATATAACTATGAAGATAGTTTGTCTAAATAACTCCAAATTTGAGAATAAGACAGTCAACGCTGTCTCTGATAGATTATATTTCATGTGCGAATGCGAAAAATAAGCCTTTATGTATGTGTTTGATAATTCGTTTGTAACTAAATTTGAAATGAGTTAATTTGTTTTTTTAACTTAAATTTTAAATTGTATTGAGTTATTGAGTTAAATGTATAAGAAACAATTTTTTCTTTTAACTTTTATAAAATTCGTAAATAGGTTAAATATATTTAAAAATTGGATTGTAAATTATGTGTTTGTTGTAAAATAAATTAATATAAATATATATATATATATATACACACAGTTTTTTAAAAAAAAATTAGGACCACATAAAAAATGACCCTTTTTTGGTCGCATATTCTGCACATAAAATCTAGAAATCATTTATAACTTGTAATTTTATAAAAAAACAAATGCTTTGAAAAATAATTTTATAAAACATTCACAAATGAATATTACTTTGTTGAAAACTTTTACTCAATAAATTATTATTATTAATAATTTAGTTATTTTATATAAATAATTTGTAACAAACTAAACCATAATCAATGGGACACAACTTTATATTCAAAGACCGCATATAATAAATAAATGGGATATTAAAAAAATATTCCAATTTATTTATTTATATAATTAATGAAGGATATTTAATTATAATAGACAATTAAATAATCCTAAAACCATTATTCTAAGTACACATTAACAATGTTAGAACATTAGGATTCCATAGAAGGCATAGACTTTTAGGCAAACATTTGAAATTTAGGCAGACTCTTGAACATAGACTAAGACATGTGCTATTCAATAACATTAGGGAAATGTTGCTAGAGTCAAAACACAAATGATGCAATGACTTGGTATTTAGATATTGCCTTTGGTTGTATGTGGTTACATGTTGAATTCTATATTCATTATTCTAAACAATTGCAAGCAGGTGTTTACATACTTACATCAAGGTATTGCAAGCTTATGGTGTACAAGTACAAGTATGGTTTGACACTGTTTGAGGCTATTTGAGAACTATTGGGAACAATTGATTATTTGTTTGTATGCCTTGTAATATTATTACATGAACTTATGTGCTACACATGATGCATTAGAAACTTGTGAGAACATATGCTTTTGGTCAATACTTTATACTTTGAATTTGCATCTATTTCTTATGTATTATGTAAACTCGTATGTGTACTCACCAACTATGCAAATAGTTGACAGAAATATATTTTATATGTGTAACATGTTAGGTGAAGATAGTGAAGACTTATGATAGGTTTAGTTAACCTAGTTTAACATTTAAACAATGTATTCAATTGTATTGGTTTGGTTTTGAATATTGTAATGTACTTATTTGATTTTAATGAATGTTTGTCCTGTTGATTAATAAGGATGCATTTAATATCGAAATATTATAATAGCACCATGAGCTAATAACCAGTCGAGCTCGTGCCCCTACGTATTCCGCCCTCGGTTGGGGTGTGACATGAATGGTCATGTATTTGCCTGACAATAACGTCTTCGTAAGTTTCGATGTTTGTAACTTCGGGACTTGATGTTATTTTGTTGATTTTCTCATAACTTGCTAAGCCACAATATGAGAAAATGACTCGTTTTCTCTAGCATATGTCATCAACATTGTCTTGTCATTCTCACCACTTTTTTGGTTGTTGTGGTGTTGAATCCATATTCTATTAGATTTCTTGACTTTATGTTGTAAGTCGTGTCATTTTCCGGAATTCATGTCATTCGTCCGGTAGGAGTCACGACCCATTGATGAAAAAAACTGAGTTCTAACACGTTTTCAAAATTCCATACTCGTTTGGTTATTACCAATGAACAAATATTTAGAAACATTGATGTAGGCATAAGCTAGTGGCACCTCCTCAATGTCGGGTTTGGGTTGGGTTTTGTATACATTTTCGAAAGCGGGAGAATGTTGGTTGAAAAACGGTTGTAGTTGTACCAATTTGCAAACATTAGGTACAGTTTAGGTTATTTGGGTTGTTTGTGTCGGCTTAAAAACGATAACAATTTATAAATTAGTTAAAAAACAAATTATTTGGTTTGTTTGGACCCAAAGTGTGTAGAAGATTTTTTGAAGATTTGAGAGTAGAAATTTTTAGAAAGTTGGAAAATTTTGAAATAATAGTTAATTTATATAGGTAAAAATTTGAAATTTTTTTATTTCTTTCAAACGGTCATATTAAAGGGTTTTTTACTTTTTTTTCAAACATCCAAGTTCACCCGTGACCACCCTCACACCACTGCCCTTCACGCTTCGGTCACGCCTCTGTGTGGTGGGGAAGGGCTCGAACGGGGCATGACCGGCCCTATCACACATGGGTTACGCACCCCTATACATCTATCTATACTAATAAATCAAAATAAAATACGCCACATGTCACTTTTTTAGATTATCCTTATAAAAATTTTCCTCCGTCTCTCTAATATTAAATGCACACATATTCAATAATAATAATATTAAATATTAAATATATTTTTAAAAATTTTTAAATTAAAAAACGTTTTTAAAGCATTAAAAAATATATTAATTTTAAAAGAGTACATTTTTTTAGAATCCAAATTATTATGAAATATAAAATATTCAATAATTGTTTTTTAAAATGAAATATTCAAAAAAAAAACTTTAATAAACTTAGTGTTTAAATAAATAATACTATTATTTTATTACTTAATTATTAAACTATATAAACTATTAATTATATTATTATTATTGAATATTTATTAATTTTTTATTTAACCCATGTAAAACACGGGGTATTGACCTACTGATCTAACAAATAAGTTGCTCTCTCATCAACGAATATTGAAGTTAGTGATTTAACGATGAAAAAATTACCAAATTAGTCAAACTTGACCACTTTTTTACCAAAATAATCACTCAAATTTTGGTCCTTAGACGCCTCTTTACACGCCACTTTGAACGTTATTTTTCTGTACTTTTTGTAAACATACGGCCCACATGTCGGCGGCTAATTAAATGGGTGTCTTAAGACCCTTTTTTCTACCGGCGTCTTAGACGACTCTTTAAATGCCGCTTTAAACGTCACTTACCAGATTTGACAGAAAAAGGACGCCTAAAGTGACGTCTAAGACGTTGGTAGAAAATGGGTCTTAAGACACCCATATAGAATCCGACAAATCCGCCGACATGTGGGCCCGTATGCTTACAAAAAGTACATAAAAAGGCGTTTAAAGCTGCGTATAAAGCGATGTTTTAAACGCCGGAATTTGAGTGATTAGTTTGGTAAAAAGGTGGTTAACTTTGACTAATTTGGTAATTTTCCCTTTAGCGATTCCTATGTTAGTAAGAACAAAAATGGTCTCAAGATTTCAAATTCTATATTATGTAAACTAAATAAATACTTGTATATCTCACATATCACAATTTTATAAGCATCGTATCCCCCCCCCCCTTTTATTTTTTGAATGCATATTCAATTTTTATTCTTATATAATACGTAGCTTTTTATTTTTTAAAATTTTCTTATTTAAACCATAAAACAGCTTGATTCTAAACTGCTAACGTTGTTTTTAATAAAAATTTACTCACGGCAAAAAAATGCATGCCAACAAAATTAGTTGATCATTTATTTAACTAATTGCTTGTAGCATAGTGGTTATGTTCTTAAATTCTATATGAAAGGTATTAGGTTCGAATTCAAGTTAAAACATATTTGTTGAGTCTAAGTCAATAGGTTTACACGGTTATGGTAAACTCAAGCGTACGTCACAAAACGTCAAATTCGATAAACTGTTGAAATCACATCATAGGTGTCATCAATGCAGGTCATTAAAAATATTGATTATATATTTTATTAATAGCCAAAAAACATTATAGTCTAACGCCATCTTGGTGGTGAGACTCTTGAACTATTAGGTCCTGACTCGAATCACACAAATGATTTTTCTTAAAGTATTGAGTTCTATTAGAAAATAGTATCTTGGTGATGGATATAACCAAATAGTACCACTAATCACAGATGATATTTTAATAATTCATCACTAATCCAAAACAATTGTTTAAAAAGTATTTTATTAAGTCAACGACGAATTCAATGCATACATTTAACGTCAATATGGCACTCCGTATTCCTCTTAATTAACCACTTTGTACATTCAAAATCTGACATAATTATAATTTAAAATATTAAATTAAACCAAATGGGAACCAAGTAATGTTCATGCATGGTCTTGGTTATTATATATAACCCAACCTTTTTATTTTAACATCTCATAAACCTTAGTCTGGTATACTATCTACATAAAGGGGTAGGTATTTATGTGTGTTTTATATGTATAGTGAAATGATCAATTGTTAACTATTTCATATTTTGATAACCGAATAATTATATCTTATTACTTTACGTTACATTAAAGTAAATATAAAGTTGTAATTTTTTTCTTCTTTTATAATTAATGTAATTAATGTAGGTTTCATTTACATTAATTAAAAAAGAGTAAAAAAATAATACATTTATATTTACTTTGATGTGTGTACCAAAATAATAAAATGTACGTAGTTATTCGTTTATCATAATAAGAAATGGTTAATTTCACCTCCTTATTTCATTTTCCTACAATATTAATTAATAATTAATAATATTGAGTTTAAGTCTGTTTTAATTAAGATTGCGTTCGAGTAGGACCAATGCAACACACACCTAATGTGTTCGAATACGTACGTGTCTTTGGTGGCACCATCAATACGGGCGGATACCTTACCCGGCCATTCCTCATTTTTCCGATGTAAAAGAAAATCAAAACTCATGTTGGTTTTCCGTTAAACCTAACGATCTCCCTCGACTCGACGAATGACGATGCTTAATAGGGGCCGGGGGCTATTGGTCTTACCTTTCGTTTCAAAAAATTAATATGTATTATATATCTTGTAAATTCCCGTCCCTCTTACAAAACGTTCATGCTTCTTCACTACATCCGGCCATTTGATACCTGGAATATGTCTTTGCAAAAGTCTAACTCTAAAATCCAAACCCCTCCATTTAGTCTATAAATAACCACAAATGCTTCCATTATAAGCACACCTACTGCTTAAATAACTTATTCTTTCTTATCATATCATATTATCATCATTTCTCATTCAACACTTTTGTAGATCAAGAAGCTAGCAACAATGGCTTCCTCACCCACCATCCCGGAGAATGTACAAATCACCGCCACCGCCGCCACCGCCACCTTCTCTCTGCCTGTAGATTCAGAGAACAAAGCCACAAAGATGAAAATCTTCTCCTTCCAAAAACCACACATGCGAGCTTTCCATCTTTCATGGCTCTCATTCTGCACCTGTGTCATCTCCACCTTCGCGGCAGCACCGCTCGTTCCGATCATCCGCGACAACCTCAACCTCACCCGATCCGACATCTCAAACGCCGGAATCGCCTCCGTCTCCGGCAGCATCCTCTCGCGCCTCGTCATGGGCGTGCTGTGCGACCTCATCGGTCCAAGATACGGTTGTTCCATCATCAACATGTTGGCTGCACCCGTTGTTTTCAGTTTCTCGTTTGTGGCTGACGCCGGCGGCTACGTGGCGGTCCGGTTCATGATCGGCTTCTCATTGGCTACGTTTGTGTCGTGCCAGTACTGGACCAGTGTGATGTTTAATGGCAAGATTATAGGGATGGTTAATGGGGTGTCGGCTGGGTGGGGTGATGCCGGAGGTGGTCTGACCCAGCTGCTGATGCCGGTGCTGTTTCATGTCATGAGTCAGGTGCTTAAAACGACGCCGTTTACGGCTTGGAGGATTGCTTTCTTTGTTCCTGGATGGTTTCATTTGATCGTTGGTGTTGTTGTGTTAATCTACGGCCAAGATTTGCCCGATGGAAACTTTGCTCAAGTTCGAAAAGATGGACAAGCTTCAAAGGATAAATTCTCTAAGGTCATGACTCTGTTAATTAATTAGTTTAATTAGTTTGTGTTATATGATTATATAAGGGTGCTGTTAGGGGGACATCATATCCGTTCCTTAAACACCATCTATACGGGCCGTATAGAGCCTAGTGGTGTTAACTGATCTACAGGTAGTGTCCAAATAACCGTTCCCTTATATAATCAAACATGTACATAGTGATAGAACTTGAATGTTTTGAAAGAGGACAACAATTTACGAGAATCACAATAAATGTAAATTTTTTGAATCGATGAGCAAAATCAATACTTAAAACAAAAAATATAATTGCCGTCGAAAAATTAAAATTACTGACGGAAAAAAGAAGGGGGAGGTCACCCCGGGCCCCTATTAAGCTTCGTCCATGTATGTATATGAGTTTGCCTAAAAACAGAAAAAACATATATTTTTTGTAATGCATTTTTTTTCATATATTTTTTTACTTTATTATTTTTGTTTTGTTTTTATGTTTTTTTATTGGATCTTATTTTTCGGTACTGATTTTTGTTTTTATAATTAAGCAAAATTGTGTTTTTATTGAATCTATCATATGATTATAATATTAAAACATGCAACTTATATTTCTAAGTATATCTTATTACTGAAGGATTATATAATCTGCTGCAGGTGTTCCGAAATATTGTTACAAATTACAGGACATGGGTGTTTTTCTTGATTTATGGATATTCAATGGGTGTGCAGCTTTGCTTAAATAATGTCATCTCTGAGTATTTCTATGATAGGTAGCTAAACAAACTTTATTTTCATTGAATCTAGATACCTATATTAAAAAAATCTGTATGTGAATCCGAAATCAAAATATCCGAAAATCTGACAAAAGCTACAATATCTGAAATTTTGGATATCCGAAAATTCGAATATGGATACCTGTTTTGAAAAATTTCGAATAATTCAGATATCTGAACTATATTTATTTTTTAGATAATTTTTCGGATATTCGCATCTTTTTTTGAATATTTCGGATATTTTCCGCATATTTCGGATATCCGAATCTGAATATTTCGTATACAAGTTCAGATATTGAAATCACTATCCGAAAATTTCGAATCACCGAATTTCCGAAAATGAACATTTCTACATATATCATCCCAAATTGGTAGTTTATTTATTTTTCCGTGAGTACCTAATTAACTATTGATTTCATTTTGGTGATGATCAATAGGTTTAGCTTAAAGCTACACACAGCCGGAGTAGTTGCAGCCAGTTTTGGAGTGGCTAACTTCATGACCCGACCGTTTGGTGGCTTCGTATCCGATCTATCGGCTCGTAAGTTCGGTATGAGGGGCAGATTATGGACATTATGGATCACACAAACCCTAGGAGGAGTTTTTTGCATATGTTTAGGCCAAGCCGATTCATTACCACTCGCAATATTATCAATGATGTTAATGGCCACCGGAGCGCAAGCCGCTTGCGGCGCGACGTACGGAATTATTCCGTTCGTGTCGCGCCGCTCTCTTGGCATTCTTTCCGGTTTAACCGGTGCGGGTGGCAATGTTGGTGGTGGGTTGACCCAGCTTCTGTTTTTCTCCGGTGCAAGGTTCTCGACGGCGATGGGGTTAACATGGATGGGCGTTATGACGGTGGTTCTAACGGTTCCGGTGGTGGTTGTCCACTTCCCGCAGTGGGGAAGTATGTTTTTACCGGCGTCAAAAAACCAGAAATACAATGAAGAGTATTACTATTTATCGGAGTATAATGAGGATGAAAGAGATATGGGGATGCACATTGGGAGTATGAAGTTTGCAGAGAATAGCCGGGCGGAGCGTGGGAAGAGAACGGTGGTTGCGGTGACGGAATCTTCGCCGGAATCCATGGTGAACCACCATGTTTGAGGGATCGGAAGATGAATAAAGAAAGTAGTTTATACTTTATAGGGTTAAGTAAAGAAATAATAATATATATAAAAAAAACAAGTGATGGTATAAGCTGCCGTACATATTGTACCATCCCGGAGTTTTTGCTTTTGAAGAGGGTATCATGATTCATGAAATCCACCTACTTTATATACTAAACTAGGGTTTAAATAATTATTAAAATTGTTTATGTTTTGTACAAGTAATCTTTATTGTGATAGAGTGCTAATATTCATACATGATACACCCCCCTATTTTCTATAAATCATTCTTAGTTTAAATTAATAACATCATACTCATATAACTATTATTTTTATATGTTTTTTAAATATTTTTTAATATTAAAAAATAAAAAAATTGTGTTATTTATTTATTGGTATACCAAAATCTCTACCCTTGTAATAAAAGATTCAATGTAGTCTACATGTCATGTTTTGAATAACTATATGATTTTTTTTCTTTTCTTTTTCTTATTAAATAGTAATTATCTTTTATATTAAATGCTAATGATTTTAAAAATATAACTTTATAATTTTTAAATTTTTATTATTTGTAATTTATTATCTATAAATATTCATTATTTATATCAACATTTAATGATATTAACATCTAATACTTTTAATTTTTAATAAACATGATATTATTACTAACAATACGTCCAATAATGCATACAAAAAAGTTTTAGAGATTTATAGTTTACATTTTTAATTATGAAATGAATTCTTATATAGTAGATTATGTATTTTATTATAAATATATTTTATTTGTATAATTTTTTGTACTCAATTCCATGTTATACATGAGTTCATAACATAGTTGATTTTTTTTTAAAAGTAGGGTATATTACCATAGTATCATCACAACTAGGGTCCAGTCAGGATTTATTTCACAAATGGGTTCATCGCCACTAGTAGGGGCGATGGCTTCCTAGCTGTCGTCATTAACCATAATCAGGAAGAGGATTAATTTTTTTGATGTCAGAAATCGCTCGTAGCAGGGGCGATGGCTGATCACCAGTAGTAGGGGTGAGATCTGCCACAATTGCACAGCTTTTTGAGACATCGCCCATGGCAGGGGCGAGGTCTGCCATGGGTTGTCAAATCACGCCTTTAGTATACTCTGGTCTCTAGTAAAGATATATTAGTATACTCTGGTTTCTAGCATTATAAAAATTACCAATAAGCTTAATACATCAGTCAAAATAACAAGTATTATTTAACCTAAAAATAATTAATTTATTTAATTACAATTATAAAAATATAAACCTAAAATACAGAAATTATAGTATTTAAACATATTTGTCTCGCTGAGTTCGAGGCAAAAGTTGGTGGGGACGAGAGTCTACATACATGCACATGGATAGAACCCCATATGCTTACCCCACAAGCCATCACAGTAAAAGTAAAATTCAGTTTATTTATCAGAAAAAAATAAAATAAAATAAAAAATATTATATTATAATCAAATTCAAAAGAAAATTGTACCAGCCTCACTTTATCTGTGAGATCGCCCATGTCAGGGCGAGATGCCATGGGTTGTCCACTCACACTTTTATTTTTTGTCTGTGGGTAGGTGGTAAAATATGATTCACTTAAATATGATTCTGGCGCAAATTTTGAAAGCACTCGCCCCTGGTAGTGGCGACTGCCAGCGTGTTGTCATTTCACCCCTTTGTTTTTTTCGACTGAATATATTTGTTTGGGAACGGCCAATGTTATGAACAAGACTATATATCGCCCTTTGTGTTTCAAAATTTTATAATCACTTTGAATATACACATCAATTTCATACATCAATGATCTCTTTCATCTTTCTAAAATGAATACTCATTTTACGTCTGGTCCACCCAATAATGATTTGTTATGGTTAAGCGGTAGTCATAGGGGGGGATTATTATTTTCAAAACCCAGAAAGAGACGAAGGAATATTAAGAATTAGACGCGGTGATCAAGATTTCTGGGTACATTTAAATTCAAATCCCATTCTCGATAATGTTATGAAATTCATAACATTGGCCGGATTTTGAGGTATCATTCTGTGTGGAAACATAATACTTGATAGAGCGTTAATATCCGCACTTGTGGAGAGATGGCGTCCTGAAACCCATACTTTTCACTTACCCATTGGCGAAACCACAATAACATTACAAGATGTAAATATATTGTGGGGTTTACCAATAGAAGGAAATGTAGTTTCAAGTGCGGATTTGACTTTAAATGGTAGTCAAATTGCATCACTGTTTGAAAATTTGATGGGCGTTGAACTGCCTTAAGAGGCAATCAGTGGATATAAAATAAACCTTCCGTTTATTTTATCCATAATAAAAACAAATTTATCTGAAAATCCATCTAGACTGCAATTAATTCAGCGGGCTAGATTGATCATTTTCTATTTGATCGGTGCAACGTTATTCCCGGATTCAGCTAGCAACTGGGTCCATATCAATTATTTGACTCACTTGGAAGATTTAAATAATTGTGGTGAATTTAGTTGGGGTAGTGTTGTATTGGCATGCCTATATAAAAATTTATGTAGGGTCAGTGATATTTCCAAAGCCGATATCAGTGGTCATATGTTATTGCTACAATTGTGGGCATGGGAAAGATTTAGCGGATTTGCACCAGAAACTGTGAATAATATCGATTTTCAAAAGCCATATGGCGCACGGTATATGTTTAATTTTAAGTGCATTATTTCACAAATTACTTTTTTTTAATACATTATTAAGATAACGTGATAACAAGTTATGTGATTTTTGTAAGATGGCGGAGTCCGTTAACTTATGTTCGCACAGCTACGCATGTCTTGAGTGCTTACCGCTCTCAATTACACTCTTTAACAGAAGACAAGGTAATTGCATCTAAATTAATTTTTATTTTATTTCATTACTAACATGTATTTTTAATGCAGTTCAATTGGAGGCCTTATGATAATGTGCTCCATCTTTTACCTGGATTTTGTCTGAGTGGTCAAGGTAGCTGGAGGTGCGAAACGCATCTTGTATTCTGGGAAATTGTAGAACCTCACTTACCAAGTAGGGTTATGAGACAGTTTAGAATGTTTCAGCCAGTTCCTGTGAACACACTTATTGATGAGCAAGAACATAGAAGGCTCCATAAAATAAGTCGTTCTGGTGGACGAAATGTTAATTGGTTACAAAAGCATAACCAGTACGTTTTGTCATGGGATGCGCGACATAACGACATTGTCACAGAAGAATTAACTGAGTCGTGTGTTGCCAGCCCATAATACATGCAGTTGTATTTGCCTCGTACTATTATCTATACAATTAACCCGAGGCATCACCACCAAAACCAACATGGGTTTCCTAATGATGGAGGGATTTTGCAAATGACGGTATGAAATGTTTGTGTTTTTATTAATAGTTTGAATATATTTCATAAGTTTTCTAAATTATAAGTAATGATGACAGTGGGATATTATGAGTCAAATTTATCAAAGATCAGGATAATACTTCATAAGGGATATGGCGAGCCAAGCCATGGGATATGGCAAGTCCAACACCACATGGGTTATTACCCAACCCATATGTCACAAGATCCTGTTGGTTATCAAGTTCCTTTGGTGCCACAAAGTATTAGAAGACCAGAGAGACGAAGGAATCGACGATAGCCTCAGGATCAGCATGCTGAGGCTCAGGCTCACGCCCAGCATGCTGAGGCTCAGGCTCAGGCAAATATTAACTCGCCTCACATCAGTTCAATAGACTAGTCAAATAGTTATCGACCCAATAGTCCGTCTTTAAATTTTGGTGAAATAGGTACCTCGTCACAACATTTATCACAATTTGGTACCCAAAATTATGAGGACGCGGGTCCATCCGGTTATAATCCGTTGGAAAAGTACAATACGTTCCAATCGCCTGATTATAGCCAAGATATTCAACAGGATTTCTTAAGTCCATCTTCGGTGAATCCCTTTTACCGCCAGTTAGATACACCCCCAACACCGGCTTTCCATCATTTGCAAAATATGAGACCCCAAAGGGAGGACTCATTATCTTTAGAATTAGATATGTTCGACTTAAATACTAGTATGGACTACACAAACGAGGCTAACGATGATAATGAAAATTTAGCAAATCGTAGAGGTCGCCGTCAGATAAGACGACCTGGTTGTGGCACCCACTAGATATATTTTATGTTGAACATTTTATTTTATTTTGTATGTGTATTTGTTTAATTTTATGTATGAATTCTCTCATGTGCGTTATTTTATTTGTTAGATATTCATAACATTTTAAATATTAATATAAATACTTAACATTCTAAAAAATAAGATAAACGGTTAACAAGTTAAATAACAAGATAAACATCTAATAACTTACCTATCTGACAACATAAATAACAACATTAAAAGGTTATACGTTATTAAAACTAGCGTTGACGTGCCACTGTTGGAGGGATTTTACATGCATCAGCGTGCGGGTTGGGTGAGTTCATAGCCGGAAGTTTCTCGGGTTCATCTTCTTTGAATGTTAGTGAACGTGAAGCTTTCTTCATTTGACGATTTTGTCGTGCTACCGATCTCATTCGAAGCGACTTACCATTCGATTGTGTTTGGTTTTCAGGAGGGGTGTCCGGAATCACTTGAGTCTCGGGATATGTTTCTTGGACAGTTCGAATGATGAATGCAACATATTCTAGAGAATCACTCATTTGTGTTCTAAGAGTATGCTGATACAGAGATGAAGGAGATATGTAGCAATTTACTTATGTGTGTTCTCTATATATAATGCTTTGAACATAATTTTATATATAAATGTTAATTTTTTATGTTGTTTTAAACATTTAAGGATTTAAATAAAATAAATTAAAATAGTAAACAATAAACATAACATGACTTCCACACACCATTTAAGTCTATAAATACTTGAATATGTCAAGTCTAACTAAGCACAACTATCTCTTCTCACTATATCTCCATCATTGTCTCTATGTATTTCCCTCTCTTCTCTTTAGAAGACTAATAATCGTGGTAAAGAAGTAGTTTATGATGAAGAATATCATTCGCAACCAGAACCCAAAGCATCAAAGTGGATTTTCCAAAAATGGAGACGCCAACCAAAAGAAACATCAGAAAATGCTTCTTCTTCAACTCCAATTATAAACGTTGAACAAGTCCGTCTTGAAAACCCTTCTGAAGAGAAAACAGAAAAAACAGCTGAAGATTTAGAAGAAATTCCTCAGAAAAAATGCAACTGGGCAATTCCAAATGAAGACTCTAACAAATGGTCCTAAGATGTAGTCGAGTTTTATAACAATGGTGATGCCCCTTTTTGCTATTCAATTTTTTTTAAAGATAGAAAGCTTGATGGTGATTTTTGGGGAACTTTGTTGGGATATCGGTGCAACGATCAGCTTTGGCCAATGGTAGAAAACTTTCAAATTATAATTTGTAGTATAGATGTAACGTTTTGAAATTATACTAACATGTTAACTAAAAATTTTACATGTTTTTGAATGATATTTTACAACATATTGAAGGATGGGTAACACGAATGATGCATTTTAGAAATGCACGTCTTAGGACAAACGGACCATCAGGTTTGCGGTGGACAATTTTACCACCAGAATTTCGTGATATTTTAATTTTAAAAGAAAGCAAGTTCGCTGAAGCATATGCTAACGGAACACATGAACTGTACCCTCCATGGTGGGAGGTGGATTATATTTATATTCCGTTATGTATTCGTAATGTAGTAGATTGGTATCTTGTAAGAATCAATTTACAGACTATGGAATTGGTTCAATATTGGCCAAATAAGGGCTATATAAAAGATTATCGTAATCTGATTCATTTTCCTACCATGGACGTGCTGCCAATTAAATTTGACTGGTTGTTAGATAAAATTCAATTCTGGCCAAAATATGATGGAGCTTTCATAGATAAAAGGGATAGACACCTGAAAGTACACAATGTTAATGATGATTATGCGCCAAAGGATAGAGGTGATCTAGGCGGCGACACAGGTGTTCAGGCTTGTATGCTAATGCAACAACTTGTTCAAAATAAAAATCTGAACGTAGACGATGATTTTAAAAACAAGTGTATGAAATACCGACGATACATGGCAGAACAATACTATAATTGGCATTTCATACCACGTGGGTAGAATGTGTTTGATAATTTATTGGTAGAATGTGTTGTACTTTTCCTTATTAATAATAAATGTCTTCTTTATTTTATAAGTGTTATTCTTATTATATATTATGCTTATATTTAAAAATGCGTATAAAAAAAGTAAGTTAAGTAAAAAAAATACGAAAAAATTATATTACAACAGTAAAAAAGTACATCAAGGGTGTGAGTTTGGACAGTTATTCTGTCTGTGTCCAATTTGTCTACATATTCCACACCTACGTACAACAGGTTCGTCAGGGTGGCAGCGTACATCCATCTCGTTGTGAATTCTTCTTGATTGTCTTCTACCACGTGCTGTGGTAAGTTTTGATGAATCTGGTTTGATCCTCCAATACGGGATCGGATCCATCCAATAGGCTTGGTGAGATAATGGAAAAAAATCACTGTCATATTGAGCTCTATACGCAGCCATGGTGTATAACTCATTGATAATACTATGAGATGAATCCCCCCTTTGACGGCAAACTGCAAGAGTATGTGAGCATGGAAATCTTTGAATTTGCCACTTACCACAGGAACATGTTCCCTTGAGATACTCAACGGTATAATCGTTTCCACCGGATTCGTTTCGTTGTATCTTTGACACAACTCGGTACCTACCTCGTCTATAATCAAACTCCGTAACCATGTGTTCTTGTGAACGGAGATCACGTGTGTTAAACAGACGCCAAATGCGAGGTGGTAACAATGTATCACAATTTTCAATAATGTCGGTGTTTCACCTAAAATGTTCCACTGCTTTATTGAACGTACAATCAATGATAGCCTTTATTGGCATGAGCAGGACTCCCCTTAACGTATTGTTAAAACTTTCTGAAATGTTTGTCGTAAGGTTTCCCCAATGATGATGATTTTTGTCATTAAGCAACGTCCACTTGGTTTCTTTAATACCTTTTAGTGTCTGAAAACAACTTACTTTTCGCTACAACACTTTTATTTTCCGCTGCATAACTAATTTATATTTCCGCTGCTTAATTTATGAAACTTGAATTTATTTACAAAACTGTGTGATTGTACAACTTATATAGAGTCGTTCTATATGACCGAGAGCTGTGATCCTGTCCACGTCACACCCAGCGGTCTTACACAGCACGTGGGAATTTGAGGGTGTGACAGGACCGGATTTCATTTTTTTTTAACTAAAATTCAAAGAATGAAACATTAAAATCAAATCTTATTTTTTTAACATGATTATATCTATTTAGACATTAATTATGTTCGTTTAAATGTATTACAATTCTATAATTTTTTTGCAATATTTCATATATTTATTATGTTATCTGGTTCTTAAATTCGATCCAACTGGTTCAACCAGTAACTGTAAGACATCTGGTTTAATATCCGGTCCGGTTCCAGATAGGCTTGTAAACGAACCGAACGAACACATGTATGTTCGTGTTCATTCATTTAGATTTAACCGAAAACGAACACATTAACGAACTTGAAATTTGTGTTCGTTTTCGTTTATTAAGAAAATGAATATGTTCATGTTCATATGTGTTCGTTCAGTAATTAATTATACAATTGTTCATGAATATAAATGAACACAAACGAATCAAAATAAACGAATAAACATAAATGAACATTATTTAACACCAGTGAACAATCATAAACGAACATGAACACTATTGAACAAACATAAACAAACACAATTGAACAAACATAAACGAACACAAACAACAACTCTTAAATGTAAATACATATCATTCGTAAATTATATAGTTAACCTAACATAAACTAACATTACATAGTTAATAAACATTAACAAACACAAATAAGCGAACACAAATAAACGAACATAACCGAACAGTTCATGAACATAGATAAACGAACATAAGCAAACTTCCTGCCGAACATTTCATGAACAGTTCACTAACTGTTCTGTTCGTTTACATGCCTAGTTCTAGATATCTTATTTTTTTTTGTTAAGAATTAAACCTTAGATCTCATCGGCCATGTGTTCGTTGAATGTTCGGTTTGTTTATAGCCCTACATTCGATTGTACACCAATAGCGACGACGCTTATCTTTATCGATTTGTAAAACCTACTTAATTTTGTTCATTTCTAACACAAAAAATGGACATTACCACATCTAAGAATGGATTAATTATTAATCTTGGATGGAAATTTATTTTAATTTTTTTTACGACAAACGTACACAAACCTGCTAATTTTATTCCTAAACTAGATGAATACACATTTGTTAAAGACGCACCCTTGACTTATAAATTATAATCAGAGAGGCATATGTGTGATGTGTCTACCATCTGGACTTTGTATGAGTATTCACCTATATTGAATTATTATTGGACTAAAATCGATTAAACATAAATTATTAGAATTAACATGAATTACGGTAGTTGTAGACTTTAAGTACAACTATTGACTTTGAAACCATGAATTACGTAAGATCACTTTGATTAGGGGTTGTTCACAAGCCGAGCCAAAATCGAGCGAGGGTATGCTCGCGATCGGCTCGTGATCATTCATTGTTGAAACTTGTAATATTTTAGTGTTAATAATTTTTTTTAATATTACTCAATATGTATATAAAATTTATTTATACTTAAACGAACCAAAATGAGCGAGCCAACCGAGCGAACAAAATGAACGACTATCCGAGCGAGCGGCGAGCGAGCTTACATTGGCTCGTGCTTGGCTCATTTTGAAACCGAACCAAGCGTGCTCGGCTCGTTTAAAACCGAGCAAAATTCGAACGAGCTTTTTCCGAGCGAGTTCCGAGTGAGCGTCGAGCGACAATGATTTTGGACAACCCTAATTATGGGTATAGATATTGCTACACTGATGTATGGATAACAACACTTTTTTGTATTTTTTAATATTAAAAAATATGTATAAGTAAAAATTATGTGAGTATGATATGATTGATTTGATTTAATGATGATGTATAAAAGAGGAAGTAGTGTATGAATATTAAGACCCTTGATTATTCGATCTACCTTTTTTAGCAAACATCTTTTCACTTACCTGCTTGATGCAACCTTCTTAAAGTTTTTACCGTAGGTTTTAGTTTGAAATCTTGATTAAAGCAAAATATTCTTCTGGGTTAAGTCAGGAGGTTTTTCTTTTTTAATAAACGATGTTTTTCATAAGTATCACGTATGTTGTCTTAACCAGGTTCACTAGACAGATGTTTACGCCCCATATTCGTGAGAACCCATGAAATATGTAAACTCTCGCCCCCTCATTATGATTGAAACTGGGATAAATCTTAAGCTGACTCTTCACCTTGTGTCTTTCAAACTTGTCCACAAATAGATTCGAACCCATGACATCTACTATGGAAGGTGAGACACCCTGACTATTGGGTTAAGTTTTCAGGACGCGAAGGAAGTTTTTTGTAGTTGTGGGTTTTTTCGTTGACAGGTGGGTTATGTCACCATGTCTTATTAAAATAAATATTGTTTGGCGACGAGTCTATTTTTGTTAAAAAAAACATCTCTTCACTTAATGGCATATTTTTTAAATAGTTTCATGGGTGTAGTTGTTGGACCTAAAAACTATTTTTTTACCCGGCAATTCCCTGTTTTCTGATCTAAAAGAAAATCGAAACTCATGTTCAATTTCCGTTTATCCGGAACAATCTTCCCGCACATGTGTTTGGTCAGTGATGCCCGGAATATGCCTTTGCAAAAGTCAACTCTCAAATACAAACCCATCCATTTAGCGTATATTTTTTTGAACGACGACGACCCTACATACTACGTATGTTGTCTTAACAGGGCTTACCGGGTAGATGTAAGACACGGTCACACCAGATGCGTGGGAACCCCTGGAATGGGTAAACCCTCGCCTCCCATTGGTACAGAACCCGAGATTAAGCTCAAGATTCATTCCCTTACCTGGATGTCTTTTAAATTGTCTCAGGCTGGGCTCGAACCTATGACATCTCGGTCACAAGGTGAAACTCCAACCAGCAACTTAATTTCACATGACTTTAGCCTATAAATAACCACAAATGCAACCATTATAAGCACACCTACTTCTTAATCACCTTATAATTCTTTCGATCTTATCTTATCATATCATCATCACTTCTCATTCAACAACACTTTTGTAGATCAAAAACTTAGCAACAATGTCTTCCTCACCCACCATCCCTGAAAATGAACAAATCACCACCACCACCACCACCGCCACCGCCACCGCCACCTTCTCTCTGCCCGTGGATTCAGAGAACAAAGCCATAAAGATGAAAATCTTCTCCTTACAAAAACCACACATGCGGGCTTTCCATCTTTCATGGCTCTCATTCTGCACCTGTGTCATCTCAACCTTCGCCGCTGCACCACTCGTCCCCATCATCCGCGACAACCTCAACCTCACACGCTCCGACATCTCAAACGCCGGAATCGCCTCCGTCTCCGGCGGCATCCTCTCGCGCCTCGTCATGGGCGTGCTCTGACATACTTCAAGTTGAATGACTTTAAAAGAAAAAAAAACAATAAGTTACTTTACTGGAACACTATGAAAACTTGATTAGTATTAGCTGAAGTTTTCTCTGTTTTTTTTATACGATCTTGTTTATTCAGGAGTGATTTTTGTTTTATGATTAACCAAAGTTTGTTTTTATTGGATCATCCCTATGATTATAATACTAAAACATGCAACTTATATTTTTAAACATATAGAACTTATTACTCATGGATTATATAATCTATTGCAGGTTTTCCTAAATGTTGTCACAAATTACAGGACATGGGTGTTTTTCTTGATTTATGGATATTCAATGGGCGTACAGCTTTGCTTAAATAATGTCATCTCTGAATATTTCTATGATAGGTAGTTAAACAAACCTTATTTTGCATTGAATCTAGCTACCTAGCTATATCCAAAAAAAATATGTATCTTAATCCGAAATAGATATATCTGAAATTTGAACCTGAAATATCTGAAGTTTCAGATATCTGGAAATTTGGATTCGAAGACATGTTTTGAAAAATTCCGGATATCCGAACTATCCAAAATTGTTTTTTGGATATTTTTTCGGTTATTTAGATATCTGGAATATAGTTCTTTTTAATTTTTAATTTTTATTTTTTTCTGAATTTGGATATCTATTTTGATATCCGAATCCGAAATTTCGGATACGGATTTGGATATTGAAAATCATTATCCGAAATTTTCAGATATCCGAAAATGAACATTCCTACCTGTGTTCCTGAGTTTATTAGAGGAAAGAACAAAAAGAAAAAGAAAGGAGAAGAAATGAGAGGAAAGAAAAAAAAATGGATTTCTTTCCTTACATTTCCTTCCAAATCGGAAGGAAATAAAAACTAGGTAATTTTGCTTAGGTTTTCTTCCACTTCTCTTCTTTTCTCTCCTTAAATAAAACTCAGGAATATAACATTTTTTGTTTTCTTTTCTCTTCCATCGTTAAATAAAACTCAGGAAAACAAAAATGTTTAGCATGTTCTTCTATTTTCTTTCTTTTCTCTCCTTAAATAAACTCGGTAACAAAGCATAATTTGTAGTTTATTTATTTATTTTTCTGTGAGTACCTACTTAACTATTGATTTCATTATGGTGATGATCAATAGGTTTAGCTTAAAGCTACACACATAGCCGGAGTAGTTGCAGCCAGTTTTGGAGTGGCTAACTTCATGACCCGACCGTTTGGTGGCTTCGTATCCGATCTATCGGCTTAGGGTTGTTCATCGGTTCGGTTAACGGTTTGTTTGGTTTGTTCGGTTCGGTTTAATCGGTTTTCAAATTTTTTATTGCCTAACCGAAAACCGAACCGAACCGAACTCGGGAAATGGTTATCCGAACCGAATTCAATTCGGTTCGGTTTCGATTAAAACCGAACAAACCGAATTCAACCGTTTTCAACCGAATTCAACCAAATATCTTTTTTTTTTCAACATTCAACACTTAGTTCATCATTTCTTCCCAAATTACACCACATCCAACATACAATCAAGGATAATAAAAAGAAAAATTGGATATTTGGATACGTGAGAGGCAGAGACAATCAACATCATTGGAGTTGAGGGTGTCATCGTAAGAGAGAGACGTAGAAATATGGAGGGAGAGTCGGCGAGAGGGAGAAATGGTAGGACCTCGTCACAGAGCGCACCTGCTGTAGAGGGTTCGACGTCTCCGCCATCCGCTGCCGCTGCATAGGGTAGAACGGTGAGGTGTGAGGGTGCGAGATCTAGAGAGATCGATGCCGGCTGCGAGATGTCTGAGAATGCGATGCCTGATGTCACCGGAGAGGGAGAGTTGTCGTCTGCCGGCTGTTAGATGTCTGTGAACGAGACACCCTTGTGTCACCGGAGATCGGGAGAGAACGGGAGATGCCGGCGAGTCGGCGACAGAAGAACGAGCGTGGGAATGGGAGAGATCAAGGGTTTCAAATTTTCAATTGTTAAAAGGGTTATAATATATATATATATATATAGGGGAAAGATCAAATAAAAAGTTTATTTTGCCTAGGAAGGCTAAGAAGGAATTTCAAAACCTTGAAAACCGACCCAAACGAACTCCGATTGAACTCATTTCGATGGCATTGGAACCGTCTCATCGAACCCTACAATATTAGCTTTTAAATTTTAGATTTAACAATTAGTTTAAGAATTTAGATTTTAGGGCTTGATTTTTAGTTTTTAGGTTTTGTCTTTAGGTTTAGGGTTTGTTTTTAAAGTTTTGATTTTAGTATGAGGGTTTATTGTTTATAATTTAGGGTTTGGGTTTTAGGGTTCGACAAGGCGGTTCCAATGATGCAAAAATGAATTCAATCGGAATTTGTTTGGGTCGGTTTTCGAATTTTTAAAAATCCTTCTTAGCCTTCTTAGGCAAAATAGACTTTTTAGGGGAACCTTCCCCTATATATATATATATATATATATATATATATATATATATATATATATATATATATTTAATTCTAAATTCGGTTTAAACGGTTAACCGAACAAACCGAATTCAAAAAATATATATAACCGAAAACCGAACCGAAAACCAAATTCCTGAATTCGGTTCGGTTTTTTCGGCTACGGATACGGTTCGGATAACGGTTTTAAACGGTTTTCGGTTATTCTGAACACCCCTATTCGGCTCGTAAGTTCGGTATGAGGGGCAGATTATGGACATTATGGATCACACAAACCCTAGGAGGAGTTTTTTGCATATGTTTAGGCCAAGCCGATTCATTACCACTCGCAATATTATCAATGATGTTAATGGCCACCGGAGCGCAAGCCGCTTGCGGCGCGACGTACGGAATTATTCCGTTTGTATCGCGCCGCTCTCTTGGCAATGTGGGTGGTGGGTTGACCCAGCTTCTGTTTTTCTCCGGTGCAAGGTTCTCGACGGCGATGGGGTTAACATGGATGGGCGTTATGACGGTGGTTTTAACGGTTCCGGTGGTGGTTGTTGTTGAAACACAAATTGATAATCAATACACGTATATAATAATATCTTCTGAGACTTTGTAATGATGATGTTATTCTCTATGTGAGAATGATATATCGACCCTTTACATACATGTGTTCTAAATATATAAATACATACACAAACGGTTAATTAACTAACTAATAACTAACTTTAAATAACCGTTAATTATTGACTTTAATATATAGATTGATCGATAGCTTATATTCAACATTCCCCCATAAGCTAGAGAGCAGAAACACCAAGTCGAGTCTTCATTTTATTGAAGTCTCCAACCTGCAATGCTTTAGTAAACACATATGCCAATTGATCTTTGCTGCCACAAAACTCCACTGCAACATCTTTGTTATTTACTAGCTCTCTTATAAAGTGATACTTGATCCTTATGTGCTTACTTTTGTTATGAAATACTGGGTTCTTGGCTAATGCAATAGCAGACTTGTTGTCACAGAAGATCGTTGTAGCATCTTTTGCCCCTAAATGTAGTTCTTCAAGAATTCCCCTAAGCCATAAGGCTTGGCAACCGGCCATTGAGACTGACATATATTCTGCCTCTACAGAAGAGAGTGCAACAACTTTCTGTTTTCTTGACTGCCATGAAATTGCCCCAGTTCCAAAATGAAATACAAAACCAGTGGTACTCTTACTATCATCTATGTTTCCCCCATAATCACTATCACTATATCCGGTCAAAGAGGGATTGTCACTTTTAGTGTAAAGTAAGCCATTATCCAGTGTACCTTTTATATATTTTAATATCCTTTTTCCTGCTTCCCAATGACTTTTCTTTGGCTGATCCATGAACCTACTTAGTAGACTAACAGGGAAAGCAATGTCCGGTCTAGTTCCTGTCAAGTATATGAGGCTGCCAATAAGACTTCTATAAGTACCAGGGTCCATGTCTTCGTCCATAGTATTTTTAGATAATTTCAAACCATATTCCATGGGTGTGGCTATAACAGAACTTTCCTCCATATTGAATCTTTTTAGGATGTCTTTTGCATATCTCTGTTGAGTCAAAAATACCATATTTTGTTCCTGTTTAACCTCAATTCCCAAAAAATAATGAAGCAAACCCAAATCTGACATTTCAAATTCTTCTTTCATTGAATCTTTGAATTTTATCACTAAAGCTTGGCTACTGCTAGTAATTATCAGATCATCTACATACAAGCAAATTACTAGAACATGTTCTTCTAACTTCTTGATAAATAAAGTATGTTCAAATGTGCATTTTTTAAACTTATTTTTCAAGAAATAATCTTCAATTCTGCTGTACCATGCTCTAGGAGCCTGTTTAAGCCCATATAGAGCCTTTTTTAGAAAACACACCTTATGCTCCTCACCCTTTTTTATATATCCCTGTGGTTGCTCAATATAGACTTTTTCTTTCAAATGGCCATTTAAAAATGCTGATTTTACATCCATCTGATGGGTATGCCATCCAAACTGTGCAGCAATGGCCAAGACTAATCTAACTGTTTCCATTCTAATTACAGGTGCAAATACTTCTTGATAGTCAATGCCATGCTTTTGTTTGTATCCTTTTACCACCAATCTAGCCTTAAACTTGTCAATTTCCCCGTTTTCATTTAATTTCGTTTTGTAAATCCATTTCACTCCAATAGCATTCTGATTTTCTGGTCTCTCTACTAGTTCCCAGGTGTTATTTTTCATTATAGCTTGCATTTCATTATCCATAGCTTCTTTCCACTTTTTATCTTTATAAGCTTCTTCAAATGTAACTGGGTCAGCATCAGCAAACATTACAAAATCAAACTGTTGTGGATCAATTCTCTTTGTATTTGCATAAATGTCTCCCAAAGTCCTTTCTTTAACAATTTTTTCATCTTCTGCACCAGATTCATCACTAGAATCATTGTCATTCAATTCCAAAGACTCGTATTCTTGTTCCCTTATTTGACTTGTTTCATCATTTGTCTTTGCAGCATCTAGTTCATTATCATCCAATAGACTAGAGACCCCATAATTCTTAGTTGAGTTGTTTTCTTCAAACCAACTCTTAGTTTCATCAAAGAGGACATCTCTACTGATTATCACCTTCTTTGTATCTGGATTGAAAAGTTTATATGCCTTACTATGTTCACTATAACAAACAAAGATACATTTTTCTGATTTATCCTCCAATTTGCTCCTTTTCTTATCCGGTATATGTGCATAAGCAACGCATCCAAAGACTTTAAAGTGGGCAACGCTGGGTTTGAATTTAGTCCATGCTTCTTGTGGTGTGATATAATCAAGGCTTTTTGTGAATGATCTGTTTAATATATAAGCAGCACATGCTACAGCTTCTCCCAATAAATAATTTGGCATTTTCATATTTTTCAACATACGACTAGCTAATTCAACCAAACTTCTGTTTTTTCGTTCAGCTGTCCCATTTTGTTGTGGGGTGTAACTAGTGGTTAATTGATGTAAAACGCCTTTTTCTTTCAGAAAATTCTGAAAATCGTTTCCACAGAATTCATCCCCCCTATCTGTTATGAATACTTTTATATGTTTACCACATTGGTTCTCAACAAAAACTTTAAATATTTTAAAACATGCAAGAGCTTCTCCCTTTTCTTTAATAAAATATAACCAAGTCTTCCTGCTAAAATCATCAATGAAAGTAATGAAATACCTATTTCCACTAATTGTAGATGTCTTCATTGGCCCACAAATGTCACTATGAATCAACTCAAGTGGTTCGACTGCTCTCCAATTATTATTTTTAGGAAAGGGTTTCCTAGAATGTTTTCCCATAACACAACCTTCACAAATCTCTTCAATTTTTTTAATGCCTCGAAATCCTTTGACCATTTCCTTTTTACCCATAGTGATTAATGTTTCATAATTGACATGGCCAAACCTTAAATGCCATAATTTTGAGTTTCCAATCTCAGCAATGTTAAGAGAGAGTATGTTTTCTTGAAAATTAAGTGGGAACATCCTATTTTCTGTCATAGAAACTTTTCCTACGAGAGTTCCTTGGGCATTTCTTATTAAACATACACCATTTTTCTTAAAATGGATATCATAACCTTTTTGAATCATTTGGCCTATACTTAGCAAATTATGTTTCAAGCCTGGTACATAATAAACATCCGATATCTTCTTTTGTTTATCCTTAACTTTTATAGATACATTCCCATTTCCCAACACAGACAAGACTTTATTATCACCGGTCCTTACTTCCTTTTTAATGGTCTCATCAAGATATACAAATGATTCCTTCATCCCTGTCATGTGGTTGCTGCATCTGCTGTCTAAATACAAGGGATTCTTATTACCATTTTCTTGTATATTCATATTAAATATCATGAACATGGAATCTGAATCAAAATCTTCTTCTTCTTGGTGCATCTCTGATGATTCTCCATCTTCTTTGTGCATGAAAGTTGCACCATTTCTATTGTCACTTATTTTTCTTTTACAAAATTTGCTGGTGTGTCCAATCCGGTTGCAAGTATAGCATTTCATTTGTGACCTTGGTTTCTTTCCTTTCAAATTTAAATCACTTTGATCTTCTCTTCCTCTAAATTCTTTTTGTTTACTTTGAGATGTGTTCTGGAACACATTATCAATAAGTGGGGCTTCAAATTGTTTAATTCTTAATTTGTGTGATTGAAGAATACCCAAGAGACTTTCCAAGGACAAGGTTGTAATGACCCTAGATTCTTCAATTGCAACTACTACGTATTCAAATTTTTGAGTCAGACTTCTAAGAACTTTTTCAACAATTTTCTGATCGTCAATGTTTTCCCCATTTACTCTCAGTTGATTTAACAAGATAATTACTCTATTGTAAAATTCTTTCACGGTCTCATTTTCCTTCATTCGTAATGAATCAAATTCACATCTAAGAGTTTGTAGACGTACCGTTTTCACTCGTTCTTCACCTCTATATGCTTTGTGCAACGAATCCCATGCCTCTTTTACCGTCTTAGCATTGGAAATCCTTTCAAATACAAATTCATTTACAGCCTGATATAAAATGAACAAAGCCTTCTTATCTTTCTTTTTGTTCTCACGAAATTCATTCATTTGTGCCGAAGTGCCTTCGGCCGGTTCCCTGTAACCTTCTTCAACCAATTGCCATAGATCTTGCGATTCGTACAACACACGCATCTGAATACTCCAGTGATTGTAATTTGAACCCGTCAATTTTGGTAATTGTGCGGGCAATCCAGTGTTCAAATTGTTGAATGCCATGATCGCGGAATTGTTAATCGGATCTTACTCGCTCTGATGCCAATTTGTTGAAAGACAAATTGATAATCAATACACGTATATAATAATATCTTCTGAGACTTTGTAATGATGATGTTATTCTCTATGTGAGAATGATATATCGACCCTTTACATACATGTGTTCTAAATATATAAATACATACACAAACGGTTACTTAACTAACTAATAACTAACTTTAAATAACCGTTAATTATTGACTTTAATATATAGATTGATCGATAGCTTATATTCAACAGTTGTCCACTTCCCGCAGTGGGGAAGTATGTTTTTACCGGCATCAAAAAACCAGAAATACAATGAAGAGTATTACTATTTATCGAAGTATAATGAGGATGAAAGAGAGATGGGGATGCACATTGGGAGTATGAAGTTTGCAGAGAATAGCCGGGCGGAGCGCGGGAAGAGAACGGTGGTTGCGGTGATGGAATCTTCGCCGGAATCCATGGTGAACCACCATGTTTGAGGGATCAGAAGATGAATAAAGAAAGTAGTTTATAGCAATGTTTTGAAAACCGGACCTGGCCGGCCGGACTGGGAACCGGTGGTCGGACCGGTCCGGTTAGGGGTACTGAGCCGTTTTTGTGTGAACCGGCTGGTCGAACCGGCGGTCGGACCGGGAAACCGGTGGTCGGACCGATGGTTGAACCGTTTTTTTTATTTTTTATTTTTTTGATTATATATATATATATATATACTTATAATATGTATATAAAATCATCCGGTTCTTGAATCCGGTTTGACCGGTCAGACCTCTGACCGGTAAGAAGACTGGTTTGACGTCCGGTCCGGTTATGAAAACATTGGTTTATAGGGTTAAGTAAAGAAATAATAATAATATATATATAAAGGGGAATGATCAAATAAGAAGATGTTTTTGCCTAAGAAGAGTGAAAACTAATAAAAATTTGACACGTGTCACATAATTTAGGTATAAAATCATATTTTTTATACTAGATTTTTATTTTTTTTGTACTAGATTTGTTCTATATTTTTTTATACCGGATTTTTATGGTTTTTTGTATTAGATTTTTGTTTTTTCTATTATATTTTATTTTTTTGGTACTGGATTTTTTTGTACAAGATTTTGATTTTTTGTACTGGATTTTGTTTCTTTTTGTACTGTATTTCGTTTTTTGTACTGTATTTCTATTTTATGATGACACGTGTCAAATTTCTATTGTTTTTTACTCTTCTTAGGTAAAAATCTCTTCTTACTGGATCCAACCCCTATATATAAAAATAAACAAGTGATGTTATAAGCTGCCGTACATATTGTACCATACATCCCGGAGTTTTTGCTTTTGAAGAGGACATTATGATTCATGAAATCCACCGTACTTTATATACTAAACTAGGGTTTAAATAATTATTAAAATTGTATATGTTTTGTACAAGTAATCTTTATTATAATAAAAGATGTATACATGTCATGTTTTGAATATCTATATAAATTTTTTTCTTTTCTTTTTCTTATTAAATAGTAATTATTGTTTATATTAAATTTTAATGATTTTAAATAATTAAGTTATACAATGAAAATTGACAAATTTTAAGAAAATTTCAATTATATAATAACGTTAAATATAACTTTATAATTTTTAAATTTTTATTATTTGTAATTTATTATCTATAAATATTCATTATTTATATCAACATTTAATGATATCAGCATATAATACTTTTAATTTTTAATAAAGATGAAAATATTATTAACAGTACGCCCAATATTGTATACAAAAAAGTTTTAGAAATTTATAGTTTGCATTTTTAATTGTGAAATGAATTCTTATATAGTAGATTATATATATATTTTATTATAAATATATTTTAATTGCATAATTTTTTGTACTCAATTTCATGTAATACATAAGTTTATAACATAGTTTCTAGTATATATAAAAAACGTGTAGCCATGACAAATTGTGTTAATATAGATTCAAATAAACTTTTTTGTTTTGTTTTTTAAACCAATTTTTCATTAAAAAAAATTAACTCATGATTTTTAGCGATGACGTATTATTGTTTTAATATAAATTTATATATTTTTGTTTTTTTCTATTTTAAATCAAATAAAAAACAATGACGACATATTACTTTTTTGCTTAATATATAAAAATATATATTTTTAAAATTTCCTTTTATTTAAAATTTTCAATTTTTTTCGTGTTTATTTTACTACGGGTCGTGTGTTGTGTATTTTGTATTCCAATGTATATATATACATATATGAATGGATTTTTGTAACGAGTGTACGTATGGATGTGTGTGTATATGTATGTATGTGCATTAATGTATATGTATGTATATGGATAGGTGTTTGTGGCTATTGTATTTTGAATTTATATATATGTGTGTATGTGTGCATGTATGCATGTGTGTATGTTTGTATGCATGCATGTATTTATGTATGCATTTAGAGATCTAACCGTCTCTAATCCTACTCGTGTTTCGTCGGGAATCCTATTTTTTTCTCTCAAAGTTTGCTATCATGTCTTATGTCTACATCAAACAATAACACATGTAGTGCTAAGCTTCCAAGGTTTGATGTTAAAACATTTTCTCCTTGAAAGATACGCATGAGGTTTCATCTGCTACATTGACACTGCTATATGAAAATTCTTCTCATATATCAAAGGCAATATCCTATGTTAAGTCTAAAGATGTTGTCTACTAAAACATTCTCACTAAGTTTCTTTGAATGTTCTCTTTCTCCTAATGCTAAAGTTTCTTCTGATCAAGCCATTTCTTCTTAATGCATAGTTTTTGCTGATGAAGTTGTTTCTAGTGATATGACCTTTCTCTAGATTATCCCGGTTTTTGCTTGTGTAATTATGTAAAACTAATGCATCATTGGTGCAACACATCTTGATTAGCTTGAAGACACTCAAGAAGGCAGATGAACAACAATATCTCATTGAAGATCAAACACTTGATAATGTTTTAGATGTATTAATGTAGACAAACAAACATGAATCAATTGACTATATTGATATTGCTAGAATTAATGGATATGATTAATTCTAGATCTCTATAAATATCACAGGTTTACATAAAATTTCAGAGATGATCATTTATGTTTAGATCCTTTAAGTTTCCAAATATTACAAACTCGATCCTTTTTTATGTTAACTTTGTTAGGTATTGTAAAGACTAATAAAGGCTGATGCTCACCAAACTTCTTATTTGTCTAAGTATTGGACTCTACAAAGACAAACAGCCTTCGGAAGGAAGGAGTTCGAAGGATAATTTTACTCCTACCGAAGGCTATACAAGACAAACTGCTTTGGAAGACCAAACACTTAGAAGATTTAAAGCTTCAGAGCTTCCGAAGACTTGAAGCTTCTGAAGAATAAAAGCTTCCGAAGACACTCCTCAGCATCCTTCTTGTACAAAGACTTCCGATGTTGATTCTACTGACAAAGACTGTAGCTGATTACCTTTATGGTACAAAAGGTACTGACAACAAACATGTTGGTCTGATTAAAACAAAGATAATATACTGATAGTCAGACACAACACCTTACTTCTCCTCAGTAGCATTAAATGCAAAAGATTTCCTGAAGTCTTTGAAGATCAAAACATTAAATGCCTTGTGTATTTAGCTAGTCTTTTGTAGAGTCAATGTCTATTTTTGTAATCATTGTAATTGAGTGTCTTAGATTGTTAAGACACTTTAGATACTAGAATAAGCTTTACTTTGTGTATTATCTAGTATACCCAACATGTATTCCTACGAGAATACGGTTGTAGCCTTGGCTATATAACCTCTCATTGTAACTTGTATAAGTGTGCTTGCTTGTTGTAACACTTGTATACTTTTGAGAGAAATATATCTTTGAGCTTGAAAATTATTCTTGCGTTTCTTAATTGAGTTTGAAGATTATTTGTTTATCTTTGAGTGTTTGAGAGATCCTTGTAACAGAGATTCCGCATCTGTTAGATTGTAAGAAAGAAATACTTGTGAAGAGTTGTTTGAAGTAAACAACCCGATCCAACAAGTGGTATCAGAGAATTGGATCTTGAACCTAAGTGATTAATCATCCTTTCTAAAATCCCATTACTTCAAAACTCATATCCTCTGTGTCTGTTCAAATGGCTGCTCTAAACAAAAATGATACGTACAGAGAATGGTACTCTCAACAAGTCACCGATGTTTACTCCAGAAGACTATGACACATGGAAAGTAAGGATGGATGGATTCATCAAGAATCAGGACTTCAAGTTCTGGAAGTCAGTTCTTGAAGGACCTTTCATCCCAACTGTTCCTTCTGCTGGAGCCGGTGGAGCACCTGTGCCAAAAGATCCAGCTCTCTACTCAGATGAAGATTACAAAAGAATGGATGTGGACTCAAAGGCTTTGTGGCTCATTCAGATGGCTATCCCCAACTCAATCATACATGCATTCAAGAAATGCAAATCTGCTCAAGAGCTTTGGAACTCTCTACAACAAATGTATGAAGGATCTGAAGATGTCAAAGAAAATAAGGACATGCTGAAACAGAAGTTCGAGAACTTCTGTCAACAAAACAATGAGAAGATGACTTCTCAATATCTTAGGTATGTTCAGCTGGTTAATAAGTTAGTAGCTGCAGGGTCAAAATGAAGAATCAAGATGTAATCAGAAAGTTTCTTAGATCACTTCCACAAGCGTGGAACATATATTCTGTTGCCATTCAAAGAACAGAAAATCTAAGAACTCTGAAACTTGGTGAACTGTTTGGTATACTCAGTGCTTACCAGATGGAAATAGATGCCCAGGAACCTAAACCCTCTCATATAATATTGGGTTCAGCAGCACTTTATGCACCCATCAACAATCCTCCTTACCAGAGTTATCAACCCATCTATCACCCTACCCCCACACCCATTGTCACCTTTCCTGGAACCCCAACTCCATCAACCACACACTTAATCAAAGAACTGGCAGGCAGTTCAAAAAGCTCAACATGAAGACTGGATTTGGGCTTGAAAAGACTAAGCTCAAATGCTTCAATTGTCAACAGCTAGGGCATTTTGCCAGAGAATGCAAATCATCAAGTACTCAACCATCAACATCTGGGCAACCACATCAAAGACCATCAAGTTCATCAAACAGTGCTAATGTTGCAGACCAAGACTTTGCGGATTGGAGCTTTCAAGCTGAGGATGCTTCCATCTCCAACAGTGATTTGATGGCAAATGACTTAACTTATTCATTAAAGGTAAGTGATGACATGTGTACACCTGAATGCTTAGAAAAGTTAAATGTTTAGAAAAGAATAAATTCTCAACTCTGTAATGAGCTTGAGTCTTTACAAGTTGTCAAGGCAAATTTCTTTGAATCTGAAAGAAGTTACAAAGAAAAGATTGAGGAAATGGAAAAGATTATTTATAGTTTAAAACATGAAGACACTAACAAACAGTGTCAAATTAACAATCTTTTAGAAAGACTAACCAGTGTGAAGATAGAACTTGTATTGGCTAAGTCTTACAGAGACAAAATTTTAAGCCAAGGTGAAAAGTATGAAAAACTTTTCAAAATGAGTGAAACAGCTGATTTAGTAAAAAAGAGAGGGGCTGGTTTGGGTTATAACAAGGTGGAGCCTCCATCTGCCTATACTCCTATGGTGGAGATTAGGTGTAAACCAGTAACTAAACTTGTGTATGATGATGAGTTGGACATACACAAATGACTATGTTAAAGTAAGAAAAACCAGCTTTGAAAAGTAAGAAAAGAAATAAGAAAACTAAGAAACATTCATCAATTTTTGTTAAAGCTAAAAACATACAAACTGGGAGTATCTCCTCAGATGACTATGTTACTTGTCCATCTGACAAGTCCAAAAGGGGTAGATCAAAGGACAGAAAAGCCAATTTTTCAAGAACACAGGTAAATCACCCAGTCAACAAGCCTGTTGGAACATCCAAACATTCAACCATTATGAACCAAAGCTCAACTTTCTTCAACAAAGATCAGCATCAACTATCCCTAAACAATCAGACTGTGTGTCTGATGTGTGGTGAAAAGAATCACTTTGCTGCTGATTGCTTCTATAATCCAAGAAGCAGAATGTTTTCAAAAACACAAGGTAGAGGAAGAAAGAAGAGCTGGAGCAAGTCATATGTTTCTTCGGAAGAACAGGGAAGAAACTCAGTTAAGAAAGTATCAGAAGCAAGTACTTCTGATAGTCGGAAGAAACAAAACAAGAAGGCTTCCGGAAAGAAAGTATCGGAAGCATATGTAAAGAAGGCTTCCGAAGGAAAGAGAATATCGGAAGCACATGCAAAGAAGGCCTCTTACAAACCCAAGAAATCCTATCGTTTCGGGAAAAAAACTTTGGAAGAAAAATTCCACTTACCATCAAAAACCAAGTCATCAGAAGAAAAGACTAAAGGTGCTTCCGATTACTGTCAAAAGAAGCAAGCTCTTCCGATAACCTCAAAAATCAAGCAAATATGGAAGAAGAAGGAAATAGCTGAACCAACTGTTCAACCACCTATTCCACCTACAACAAACTCATCATTAGTTCCACCAAGGATGATGTCAAAGAAATTTACTTACAAAGATGCTAATGGAAAACCCAAGACCACATGGGCTTGGGTTCCCATCAGGAACTAATTGAATTCTGGTCATGTGCAGGGACAGCAGGAATCAAAGAGCAACTTGTGGATTGTTGACAGTGGCTGTTTCAGGCACATGACAGGCAAAAATACTTACCTGCACAAATATGAACCATTCTTTGGAGGGCCTGTTGCAATTGGAAGTGACCTAGTGGGAGGTTACATCACCGGAAGGGGCACAATCACAAATGGCAAGGTAAGGTTTGAGAATGTGCATTTTGTAAAGGAACTAAATTACAATTTACTAAGTGTATCACAGGTGTGTGATCAAAAGCATAACATGTTGTTTACTGAGCATGAATGCATAGTTCTAAAGCCAGGATTTGTAGTCCCAAATGATTAGATTCTGCTCAGGGCTCCAAGAAGAAACAACATGTACATGCTAGACATGAGCACAACTGCACCACTTAGTAATATAAGTTGTTTTGTCTCAAAAGCTTCACTTGATGAATCATCACTTTAGCATAGGAGACTTTGTCATGTAAACCTTAAGAACATGAATAAACTAGTTAAAAATAACTTAGTAACTGTTTACCAGCAAAAGAATTCATCAGTGTTGATAAATGTGTTGCGTGCTTAAAACGTAAGCAACACAAAACATCTCATCATGCCAAAGAGATAAATTCAATCACAACAGTCCTGCATTTACTTCACATGGACTTGTTTGGCCCCACAAGTGTTAAAAGTCTTGGTAGAAAGTCATATTGTTTGGTGGTCACTGATGATTTCTCTCGGTACACCTGGGTATTTTTCTTAAATACCAAGGATGAAACTGCTGAGACCCTAAAATCATTCATTCTTAGGGTAAAGAATGAAAGTGACCATCATGTAAAAATAATCAGATCAGATCAAGGAACATAATTCAAGAATCATGTTTTAAATTCTTTTTGTGAATCTAAAGGTATCACAAGACAATTTAGTGCTCCTAGGACTCCACAACAAAATGGTGTTGCTGAGAAAAGGAATATGACACTAATTGAGGCTGCAAGGACCATGTTGTCTGATGCCAAACTTCCAATAACTTTTTGGGCAGAAACAGTCAACACTGCCTGTTATGTTCAAAATAGAGTATTAGTAGTTAAGACACATGGTATGAATCCTTATGAAATTTGGCATAACAGAAAACCGTTTATTGGATTTCTCAAACCATTTGGATGTCATTACACCATCTTGAATACTAAAGATCGTCTAGCCAAATTTGCTGAGAAATCAGCAGAGGGCTACTTTGTTGGGTACTCTTCACATGCAAAAGCATATAGAGTATACATCAAAGCTTCCAGAATTATTGAAGAGTCTTCAAATGTTCAGTTCAATGAACATACTATCAATAAGCCTGGAACTGGCCCTGATTGGCTGTTTGATCTTGATAGCTTTACATCTGCATTTAATCTTGTGAAAGAGTATGTTCCAGCTTCTCAATCAACTACCATAGACTCCTCCTAGTCCATAAGAGAAGAAAACTTTCGTGTTGAACTGCCAATAGCTTCTAGACAAATCTTGGCAGAATCCACTTCAACACATAATGATGCCTCACAGTCTGAAACAGTGAACACCTCTCATGCTGTTCCCCTAAGTGACTCTACTTCAGTTCCAGTGAGTCAGGAAGAAGCTGGGAGTCCCTTACATGAAACAAACACTCTGGAAACCTCTTCTCCCAGAGAAAGTCATCCCACACCAGTCCAATCTCAAAGACCTCAAGACTTGCCAGAAATTCAACTTGAGGTAGTATTTTCTAACCTTGAGTCAAGAGATCTGGATTTGGCTGCTCAGCTGAATGTGATTCCAAGAACTCGCATCCATAACACTCATCCAGTTGAGAACATCATTGGTAACGTTGAAGAAGGAGTAAGAACAAGAAACTCTATGCATGAAGCAAACATCTGTTTGTTTTCTTGCTTTCTATCCCAAATAGAACCAACGAAAACATATAGGTTGCGATCTGATGTCCACAGATGACAGGAATCAGATGTCCGACGAATCAGTACAAGAACAATGTGAAAACAAGATGTTTAGTTGAGTCCGACAGTGAGGAAACACAATTCAAACACAAATGCAGTGTTATTTCAGAATAACGAACTGACAGTGTGTTTGCGTGGGTGACAATTCACACAAACATATCTGTGAGTTTAGAGTTCTGAAATAATGACGGAAAAGTAGAAAACAAAAGTAAGAAAGCAAAACCATCGTCGTATTCGTTCGGGTGACGATTCGAACGAATTACGCGCGAAGGTGACGCGATCTGACGAAACGAAAACGAAAATACGACACGAACGAAAATAATTTAATAAAATAAAATAAATAACATTTTACAATTTTGAAACTCATCAAAATAATTTATATAACATTCTTTTATTTATTTCATTTAAATTTCGCGTAATTTTCCGGAAACGTAACGAAAACGCGAACGAGCAACAAAAACGAACCCGAACACCCTCGGGGTATAAATACCCTTAAATGAGTTCATTTTTCTCATTTCTCACTTCATCTTCTCCACTCAAAACCCTAATCCCGGTTTTGAGCCCTCAACCCCATTTTTCACCTTCTCTCCTCCATATCTTCCTCATTCCTTCACCAAATCACTCCATTTTTGAACCTACACGAAGCTCTCATCAACCTCTACACGAAAGTACAACGGATCTGAGGTCAAAACAACAAAATCCGAGGTAAAATCGAACCCAAAGTTCTGAAAATTAGGGTTTTATACCCTTTTTGTTGAGCTTTCACTTTCAGCCGGCTATGGGTCCTCTCCCTCGAACCCTACATCTAGAAACCCAGTCCTCGCACCACATTACCATCGAATAGCCTCCCTTGTCACACTTAGAACTTGCAGGACCTGCTTGGGATCGAATACTTACAGTCGGCCGAATGGCCTAGGGCCGAAGGACTCTCACTCACCGAAGGCCAGGGTCGAATGTGGGCCTCATGCGGCCAACCACCCTCTTTCGGTGGTTATTCTATCGCCAGTCATTCGACCGGGACCGGCCATTCACCGGTTGTCCTTCGCCCCTGCCTCATTCGCCGGTGACTGCCATTCGCCACTCCCATACCCACGGCCTGTCTCATTTGCCGGCAGCCACCTCAACTCCATTCGACACCTCCCCTTCGCCCACCCAAATTCGCCGGACACCATCTCATTCGCCAACCACCTTGCTTCGGGCACCACTCATTCGGCCATCAACTCAGTCGACCACCATCATCTTCTTCCAGCCGAACCAGGCTAGTCACAGACTACCTCTCGGTTGGCTCAGTCGACAGGAACCCTAGTCTCACTCGCCCTAAACCTGCGACTCAACTCCATCTGACCCAGCAACCATACGCCGCTTTCATCCATTTTGGCCAGCCACTTAATCGGCCCAACAACCATAAGCAGGCCCAAGGTGGCCCAGGAGCTGTTTTGGCCCAGGAAACTTATGGCCCATGACGTGGTCCAAGCCCAACATTATCACACAACCCAATATCCTGGTCCAATAACATCTAGCAGGCCCAACAGCCCACTATTTTGACCCATGGCCAGCTGAGCGGCCCAACTCCTTTACTTTGGCCCAAGTTCATACACTTAGCTCATATATTTGGCCCACGCACATACTTATGGCCCACGATTCTTGGTCTAAGCCCACTTAATGTATTCGGCCCAGTTGATTGTTTGGGCCCACATCGCAAAAGAAATTAACATTTTTACTAACATTAAGGGATAAGATATAAGGGGAAGTTTTAAAACTAATACTACAAAGGTAGCAATAATTTGGTTAAGCAAACCATGTAAAAGTCTAAAACCTAAATTTTTAAGCTTAGAACCTTTAATATTATGACATTGAACCAAGTTGAGTATAAAATCAAAGAGAAAGTATACAAATCTTAACTTAATTGGGTTAAGTGATATCAAAGTCCATAACAAGTAAACAGGGCCGAATAATGACCGAGACTTACGAGTGTTAGCCCAAGTTATGGCTAACACATACACCCACACACAGATCCCTACAAACCTGTAATCACAACTTACAAACAACGTGAAATCAATACAGGATCGTGAATACAACAACAAGGACAACAAAGAGCGCGTGCATTCTTGTCTTAGACTAAGTCAACCCCAATCACAACAAGGTGAGTTCATATGCCCCTTTTCTTTAATCTTTACTGATTTTAAACTCTCGGGGCTGAGAAACATGCTTAACTTTTATTTATTTAAAAGTTTAATGTTTAACATATTGCTTATCCTTCGATTAGATAATATCTATTGAATTATTATCATTTATCATTGTATGCATGCTTGTATGACCATGATATGACAGGAATTACTCAGATGACTATGATAATATAATTTCATAAATCATCAACCCATTTGAATAACATAATTGTAAGATTTGATCTTACAACTTTTAGTTATTCTTACAAGAACAAACATGGAGATGAACGCAAATAAGCATGGTTACAAAGAACAAAACATAAGAATGATATAAAGATAATATATCTTTAGTACATCATTCGATACAAAAGTTAAGTAGGTGTAATAAGACTAGTTCTTATAACACTTAACTTTACAACTCAACACATATTACAAGAGAACAAGGAACATGGAACGATAATCATGATAACGTAATTTCATGATAATAACATCATTCACTCAATTAATTAGCATAATGTAATAAGACAAGTTCTTATTTAACTTTGTTAATATCATGGAGAACATATGACAAGGAGAACAACAATACAAGTGAATACAATTACAATTAGTTACTATTGAACTGTTGCATTATATCACTTCAATCATGTGCCAAATTGTACAAGTTGATCATGTAAGTCCCTTTTTAATTCGCTGACCAGTTAGTTTGATGTGACTAAACCGACGATAGCATAGTGGTACCATAGGTTTGACAAACCTCTAGCTTGTAGGGCTAGTATGTTGATCGTATTGATTCAATGGCCGGTAACGTACGACCGGTGACAGGGCGACTTCAAGTCAGGTTCTGGAAAGCGACACATGGTGATATTAATCTGCAGTGATAAGTAATTAATCCAGCGGAAATCCTATTGACTAGTAGGTTGAGAAAGTGATCTGCTCTCATGTTACACTACTAGTAATAGATTTCGTTGAGGACACTAGACATACAAAGTGGTAGAGGTAAATTGGGTGCATTGAAATCTGATTACGTGAGGATTTCAATGGATTCCTTTTAGGCTCTATGCACTATGGTTCAAGAACAAGTTGCAAGCGGTTAACTAACACTCTTAATATTTAAAAGTGTAACAACAGTTAACCCCCCCCCCCAAATATAGAATAATACAAGGAACATATTACATTAATCTAAACCCCTTAATACATGGAGGGTTTATCAATACTTCGGTTTGATAACTAAGCCCCTCACACTATATTATTCTATAATTGATACAACTGACGAATACATATCAGACACGTTGAACAAAAGGGAAATGGATATCTTCAGTTGTATCGCAAGTGGTGTGGAACTTGACTGAGTATGTGGTGGGATAGCATCTGGGCTTGACCCTTTCGTGATTCCCTATATATAAGCATACTTAATTAGGTGATACACTACTTGTACATATAACTAAGGAGAGGCCATTGGGTGGAACAGGTGAAACAATTATTACAAGTAACAAGTAACAAGTATGACATTGTGGATGTGTGTATGATCAATTCAATGATTTCAATTACTAAACTTATGAACTCACCAACCTAGTGTTGACTTGGTTTAAATTGCATGTTTTCTCAGGGGATGAACAGGTGTAGATACATATGTGCAAGTGCTAAGCTAGTGGAATTTTAGAAGACCTAGCTTACTTTTGATTGCATACTTTTGGAATGACAAAACAGTGAATCACTTTTGTATATCTTGTACAGTTCAAGATATAAACTCATTGATTCTTTTGATTTGATTTACTTAGTTAAATTATGATGTACAATGTAATTTAACTTGGTAATTCTATTTCATTGTCATGTTTACAATTCTCAATTATATATCATGTGCTATGCAAACAATCTGATCAATTCGATTATCACTCAAAGATATCGCGCCCCGGGAACCTTCCGCCAGACGGGAAAACCCGATCCGTTCCCGCCGGCCCGGGGTGTGACAGATTGGTATCAGAGCCATGGTTATAGAGAAATATAGGTCATATTACTTAAACGGTTTGGCCTAGACTATAACCTAGGGACCTCATGTAGAAATCATGTCACATAGGATTGTACTTGCATGTGTCTTCTACTTCTGATCACTGCACTAACCGATTTTCTTTCGGTTATGATCAGAATGCCGCCAAGAAGACAACCACCTCTATTACCACTGACTCAGGGTTCAGCTCCGCACTCATCTACACTGACACCACCTGACTCTCCTCCACCTCCACCACCACCGGCTTATCAGCTGGATCCCGCTACCATTGCACTGGCCACTCTGTTGACCAGTCAGCTGAGGGAGGTAATCCCAGACATGATGAACCGAATCAACACCAATAACAGCAACAACATTGTCAACTCATATGGAGAAGGCAGTGGCAACACCCGAAACCACCAAGACTATTCCTACAAAAACTTTGTAGGATGCAAGCCACCGAGTTTTAGTGGCAGTGAAGGAGCCGTCAGATTGATCCAATGGATCGAAAAGATGGAAACAACACTGGAGATCAGCAACTGCCCAGAACAGTATAGGGTAAAGTATGCTGCGGGGTCGTTTCACAAGCGGGCGTTAACTTGGTGGAACGCTCAGGTTACTACCAGAGGCAGGGATGAGGCCCTGTCAATGCCGTGGAATGATTTTAAGGCATTACTGCGGGCAAAGTTTTGCCCAAGAAATGAAGTCAAAAAGGTTGAGACCGAATTACTCAACCTGGTTATGATTGGTGCTGGGCATCTGGCCTACACCACAAGATTTCATGAACTGGCAGCATTGGCACCAGATATAGTGCCAACATTGGAAAAGAGGATAGAGTGGTACATTGGTGGATTACCGCCCAGTATCCGAGGGCATGTGATTTCTGCTCACCCTACTACTATGGAGTTAGCTGTTACTCTGTCAGCATCTTTGACAAACATGATGGTTGCCTCTGGGGCATTCAAGAAAGAGTCTGACTCAACCAAAACTGGAACCTCAAGGAAGCCGGATAAAAGGCCGGCGAAGAAGCAAAAGGTGGCTAGAAACTTTGCTGCTACCACTCAAGCCCCAATGCTTAACCAAACACCACCACTGCATGTCAGAAAGCCCTACACTGGTACTGCACCTTTGTGCAACACTTGCCAGTATCATCACGCGCCAAACACTCAGTGCATCCAGTGCACAAACTGTGGAAAGGTTGGTCATTGGGCAAATCGCTGCAGGAGCACGAGAGCTCCAAACAGAAACAACAATGCAGCCACTACTGCTGCTGCTACTGCTGCTGATCACAGGTCCTGCTACAACTGTGGCGAACCTGGACACTTTTCTCGGGACTGCCCCAAGAAAAATCAACAAAGGGCTCAAGCACCAAGAGGACGAGCCTTTCAGATCGGAGCAGCTGCTGCTAGACAAGACCCGAACGTGATCACGGGTACATTTTTCTTATTTGATTTCTATGCATCCATATTATTTGACACTGGTGCGGATCAGAGTTTTATCTCATCCGATTTTGCTAGCCATCTTAATCATGTTGAGGAATCATTAGACTCCCCTTATACTATTGAGATAGCTAACGGCAAACAGATTACAGTTGGTACAGTACTTAGGAATTGCCCACTAACACTTGGCGATCATACATTTTCTATCGATTTGATACCGATGGAACTGGGCAGTTTCGACATTATCATCGGAATGGATTGGCTATCTCTTAACAGAGTTGAGTTCATCTGTTCCGAAAAGCTATTACGTATTCCAGTGGAGAATGATCAGATTTTGGAGATTCGTGGAGACCAAGCAAAACGCAGTGTCAAGATAATATCGTGCATGAAGGCTCGCAAGTACCTTAGAAAACAATGTGTCGCATTCCTAGCTCATGTGGTCGAGAAAGACAAGAAAGCAATCAAGATTCAAGACGTACCAGTGGTGAAGGATTATGCGAACGTGTTTCCGGATGATTTACCGGGGCTGCCACCTGAGAGATCGGTGCAGTTCAGAATCGATTTGATTCCGGGAGCGACTCCTGTGGCTAAGTCTCCTTACAGACTTGCACCTTCAGAAATGCAGGAGTTGTCCAATCAATTACAAGAGCTACTCGATAAAGGATTCATCAGACCGAGCTTTTCCCCGTGGGGAGCTCCGGTTCTTTTTGTTAAGAAGAAGGATGGAACATTCAGGATGTGCATCGATTACAGAGAGCTCAACAAACTCACCATCAAGAATCGGTATCCGTTACCGAGGATTGATGATTTGTTTCATCAGTTACAAGGAGCTCAATACTTTTCAAAGATAGACTTGCGTTCAGGTTATCACCAGCTCCGGATACAAGAGGAAGACACACCAAAGACGGCTTTTCGTACCCGATATGGTCACTACGAGTTCATGGTGATGCCATTTGGACTGACGAACGCACCGGCTGTGTTCATGGACTTAATGAACCGGGTGTGCAAGCCGTATTTAGATCAGTTCGTTATCGTTTTTATCGATGATATACTGATCTATTCAAGAAACGAGAAGGAACACGAGCAACACCTCAAGACAGTTTTGGAGCTTTTGAAAGAATAACGACTTTTTGCCAAATTCTCCAAGTGTGAATTTTGGTTAAGGGAAGTTCAATTCTTGGGTCACGTGATTAACAGTGATGGTATTCACGTGGATCCTGCCAAGATTGAAGCAATCAAGAACTGGGATGTGCCTACAACCCCGACAGAGATCAGATCATTCTTGGGATTGGCAGGTTATTACAGGAGATTCATCTCGAATATCTCTAAGATAGCTTTGCCTCCCACCAAGCTCACACAGAAGTCTGAACCTTTTGTGTGGAATCAGAAACAAGAAGAGGCATTCCAGACATTGAAACAAAGATTGTGCAATGCTCCAATTTTAACACTCCCAGAAGATAATGATGACTTTGTAGTATATTGTGATGCTTCCCATCAGGGACTCGGATGTGTTTTGATGCAACGAGACAAAGTCATTGCTTATGCCTCACGACAGCTGAAGATACATGAGAAGAATTACACGAGACACGATCTCAAACTGGGAGCTTTTGTCTTTGCTTTAAAGATATGGAGACACTACCTGTATGGTACCAAATGCACTATCTTCACAGATCACAAGAGCTTAAAACACATATTTGATCAGAAGGAGCTTAACATGAGACAGAGACGTTGGGTTGAGCTCCTGAACGATTACGATTGTGTGATCAAATACCATCCGGGCAAATCAAATGTAGTTGCAGATGCTTTGAGTCGTAAGGAAAGAGTCAAACCCCTACGCGTTCGTGCAATGGGAATGACGGTGCAAACAAGTTTGAGAGGTCACATTCTACAAGCACAACAAGAAGCAGTGGGAAGAGACAATCTGAAACGCGAGCTCGATTGTGGAGCCGAGAAACATTTCAAGACAAAACAGGACGGAGTTATCTATTATCTGGATCGTGTTTGGATTCCAGCAGTAGATGAACTTCGAACACTCATACTTGACGAGGCACACAAGACACGTTACTCAGTTCATCCTGGTGTCGATAAGATGTACCAAGATCTTAGGTCATTTTATTGGTGGCCGGGTATGAAGAAAGATATTGCCACTTATGTTGGTAAATGTATTACATATGCCAAGGTCAAAGCAGAACACCAGAAACCTTCGGGTTTGCTGGAACAACCAGAGATACTACAATGGAAGTGGGAACAAATAGCTATGGATTTTATTACCAAGCTACCCCGCACTTCCAGCGGATACGATTCTATTTGGGTCATCATTGATAGATTGACCAAGTCCGCACACTTCTTACAGATCAGAGAGACGTACAAGATGGAGAAACTCGCAAGACTATACATTGATGAAATAGTAGTGAGGCACGGTGTGCCATTGTCTATTATTTCAGACCAGGACAGTCGATTCACCTCGCGGTTCTGGCAATCATTGCGAAAATCCTTAGGGACAGGTGTTAACTTGAGCACGGCTTATCATCCACAAACGGATGGACAAAGCGAGCGCGCCATTCAAACCCTAGAGGATATGTTGAGGACATGCATCCTAGACTTCGGTGGAAGTTGGGATACACATTTACCACTCATTGAGTTCTCCTACAACAATAGCTACCACAGTAGTATCGGATGTGCTCCGTTCGAAGCACTCTATGGTAGAAAATGTCGGTCTCCAATTTGTTGGACCGAAGTGGGAGATAACAGAATAACTGGGCCTGAACTTATTCAGGAAACTACTGATAAGATAGCCCAGATACAACAGAGATTACAAGCAACACGTAGCCGCCAAAAGAGTTACGCAGACAAACGGCGCAAGCCTTTGGAATTTGCTGTGGGTGACCGAGTTATGTTGAAAGTGTCCCCATGGAAAGGCGTAGTTCGTTTTGGGGCTAAAGGCAAACTAGCCCCTCGGTATGTTGGACCGTTTGAGATCACTCAACGCATAGGTCCTGTGGCATACAAACTCAGACTCCCTGATGAACTCAGCGGAGTACACGATGTGTTCCATGTATCAAATCTCAAGAGGTGTCTAGCAGACGAAACATTAATCATACCATTGGAAGAAATACAAATTGACGAGCAATTACATTTCATCGAAGAACCTGTAGAGATTATGGAACGTAAAGTCAAGAGACTGAAACGAAGCCGTATCCCTATTGTAAAGGTTCGATGGAACTCCAAGCGGGGACCAGAGTTTACCTGGGAACGCGAAGACAACATGAAAGCAAAGTATCCCCACCTGTTCGAGAATTGAAGCCCGCCTTTGATGTTTAAATTTCGGGAAAAAATTTCTTTAACAAGGGGAGACTGTAACATCAAGTGCCAGATCGTCCGGCAAGTCCGTACGGTATGTGTACTTTCACTTTATACTATGTGTAAATACATGTACATGAACAATTATCGTATTAACAGAATTCAAAATACAACACACAGTTGTACGTATTTTTGTGTAAACTTAAATACAGTAAGTACAACATACATTTGAAACAATAGTAGTGTGTATTTAAGGGAAAACTTAAATACAGTTAACACAACGAAACACGAGAAACAACGGTGCGCAAGTAAACAACGAAAACATATAGGTTGCGATCTGATGTCCACAGATGACAGGAATCAGATGGCCGACGAATCATTACAAGAACAATGTGAAAACATGATGTTTGGTTGAGTCCGACAGTGAGGAAACACAATTCAAACACAAATGCAGTGTTATTTCAGAATAACGAACTGACAGTGTGTTTGCGTGGGTGACGATTCACACAAACGTATCTGTGAGTTTAGAGTTCTGAAATAATGACTGAAAAGTAGAAAACAAAAGTCAGAAAGCAAAACCATCGTCGTATTCGTTCGGGTGACGATTCGAACGAATTACGCGCGAAGGTGACGCGATCTGACGAAACGAAAACGAAAAGACGACACGAACGAAAATAATTTAATAAAATAAAATAAATAACATTTTACAATTTTGAAACTCATCAAAATAATTTATATAACATTCTTTTATTTATTTCATTTAAATTTTGCGTAATTTTCCGGAAACGTAACGAAAACGTGAACGAGCAACAAAAACGAACCCGAACACTCTCGGGGTATAAATACCCTTAAATGAGTTCATTTTTCCCATTTCTCACTTCATCTTCTCCACTCAAAACCCTAATCACGGTTTTGAGCCCCCAACCCCATTTTTCACCTTCTCTCCTCCATATCTTCCTCATTCCTTCACCAAATCACTCCATTTTTGAACCTACACGAAGCTCTCTTCATCCTCTACACGAAAGTACAACGGATCGGAGGTCAAACCAACAAAATCCGAGGTAAAATCGAACCCAAAGTTCTGAAAATTAGGGTTTTATACCCTTTTTGTTGAGCTTTCACTTTCAGCCGGTTATGGGTCCTCCCCCTCGAACCCTACATCTAGAAACCCAATCCTCACACCACATCACCATCGAATAGCCTCCCTTGTCACACTTAGAACTTGCAGGACCTGCTTGGGATCGAATACTTACAGTCGGCCGAATGGCCTAGGGCCGAAGGACCCTCACTCGCCAAAGGCCAGGGTCGAATGTGGGCCTCATGCGGCCAACCACCCTCTTTCGGTGGTTACAAGAGAATAAGGAAGATGGAACGATAATCATGATAACGTAATTTCATGATAATAACATCATTCACTCAATTAATTAGCATAATGTAATAAGACAAGTTCTTATTTAACTTTGTTAATATAATGGAGAACATATGACAAGGAGAACAACAATACAAGTGAATACAATTACAATTAGTTACTATTGAACTGTTGCATTATATCACTTCAATCATGTGCCAAATTGTACAAGTTGATCATGTAAGTCCCTTTTTAATTCGATGACCAGTTAGTTTGATGTGACTAAACCGACGATAGCATAGTGGTACCATAGGTTTGACAAACCTCTAGCTTGTAGGGCTAGTATGTTGATCGTATTGATTCAATGGCCGGTAACGTACGACCGATGACAGGGCGACTTCAAGTCAGGTTCTGGAAAGCGACACATGGTGATATTAATCTGCAGTGATAAGTAATTAATCCAGCGGAAATCCTATTGACTAGTAGGTTGAGAAAGTGATCTGCTCTCATGTTACACTACTAGTAATAGATTTCGTTGAGGACACTAGACATACAAAGTGGTAGAGGTAAATCGGGTGCATTGAAATCTGATTACGTGAGGATTTCAATGGATTCCTTTTAGGCTCTATGCACTATGGTTCAAGAACAAGTTGCAAGCGGTTAACTAACACTCTTAATATTTAAAAGTGTAACAACAGTTAACCCCCCCCCCCCCAAATATAGTATAATACAAGGAACAGATTACATTAATCTAAACCCCTTAATACATGGAGGGTTTATCAATACTTCAGTTTGATAACTAAGCCCCTCACACGATATTATTCTATAATTGATACAACAGACGAATACATATCAGACACATTGAACAAACGGGAAATGGATATCTTCAGTTGTATCGCAAGTGGTGTGGAACTTGACTGAGTATGTGGTGGGATAGCGTCTGGGCTTGACCCTTTCGTGATTCCCTATATATAAGCATACTTAATCAGGTGATACACTACTTGTACATATAACTAAGGAGAGGCCATTGGGTGGAACAGGTGAAACAATTATTACAAGTAACAAGTAACAAGTATGACATTGTGGATGTGTGTATGATCAATTCAATGATTTCAATTACTAAACTTATGAACTCACCAACCTAGTGTTGACTTGGTTTAAATTGCATGTTTTCTCAGGGGACGAACAAGTGTAGATACATATGTGCAAGTGCTAAGCTAGTGGACTTTTAGAAGACCTAGGTTACTTTTGATTGCATACTTTTGGAATGACAAAACAGTGAATCACTTTTGTATATCTTGTACAGTTCAAGATATAAAGTCATTGATTCTTTTGATTAGATTTACTTAGTTAAATTATGATGTACAATGTAATTTAACTTTGTAATTCTATATCATTGTCATGTTTACAATTCTCAATTATATATCATGTGCTATGCAAACAATCTGATCAATTCGATTATCACTCCAAGATATCGCGCCCCGGGAACCTTCCGCCCGACGGGAAAACCCGATCCGTTCCCCCCGGCCCGGGGTGTGACAGTTAACTGGTTCAAATTTGAATGACCAAGACGGGCCGTACTAGCCAAGACGACCCGTCTTGTTCTTATTTTGAAAACGGAAATTCGATCTAAATAGGTCCTATTTCGATCCAAATCCAAATCTAAACATATATTCATGATATACGAAGAAAAATACGTACCTGGTGTCGAAAGTTTGAAGATCCAAGACGGGGTGTATAGACCAAGACGAGAGAGTTTGGGAGTATGTGTGTTTGAAAAAAGTTAAATGAATATGAAATTTGAATTTAATCTAGAACAGTAGGGTTGTACTGGGCAGTACGGGCCGTACTGGGCAGTACGGGCCGTACTGTTCTTACTTTATTTTTTTACATATACAAAAAAACTTCATTTTTATTACATTTAATTAAAGAATTTTTTTTTTTACATTTACACGTCTATGTAGTCGACCAACTTATTTTCATCTATAAATCTTTGATATTCTTGCAGCCTGTCATGATATACGAACTCCTAGTCGGATGCGGCATCATTTCGGTAACGTTTCCAAATAGGATTTACCGTTGGTATTGGATAATATCCTTGTAAGGTAACATTAATGAAATGGACGCCAAGATGAACTACTGATACGACGTTATGTCGCGGCAAACTATTAGCATATGTCCACAAAGGAAAAATGGTTTGAGGACTTCGACTGCTGAAAAGGTGAACGATTACACCAAATCTTTGAGCAATTACTAAACCAGTGTGAGGCATAAACATCCAATGTTCGGCAGAAGCAGGTGCAATCTGTTGCTAATTTATTGTGTTGTGTAGTACATCATAAGATCCTGGGTTGTAGGAGTTAAACACATATCTGTACAGATCTGCGTTGAAATCCAATTCTTGCATGAGTTGTTTTCGTATAAATGCCCAATGATTTTCATTGAATCCTAAACCCATGGCTATAGAAAGAAAACCATAGTTACTGTCATACCCCGGGCCGGCGGGAACGGATCGTGTTTTCCCTTCAGGCGGAAAGTTCCCGGGGCGCGATATCTTGAATGATAATCAAATGATCAGATTGTTTACATAGCACATGATAATATAATTGAGAAACGCTAACACATCCATGATATATAGAATTACAAGATTAAATTACAATGTATCGTTCATAATTTAATAGAGTAAATCTATCAAAATAATCAATATAGCTATAACTTGTATATGTACAAGATCTACAAAAAATGATTCATTGTCCTTGTCATCAAAAGCAGGCAACACAAAATAAAGCTAGGTCTTCTAAAAGACCACTAGCTTAATCCTTGCATGTATGTATCTACACCTATTCATCACCTGAGAAAACATGTATTTAAACAAAGTCAACACGAGGTTGGTGAGTTCATAAGTATGTTAGTTGAAAACCTTGATTCATTCACATGCACAATCACAATGTATATTATGTTACTTGTATGTAGTTTGTTCACTTGTTCACCCAAATGGCTTCTCAATAGTTATATTTACAAGTAATATTTCATCCTAGTAGTGATGCTTATATATAGGGCGTATGTAAGGGAACTAAGCCCTAGCCAACATCCCACCACATCACTACTAGAACTCCACACAACTTGCAATACAACTACTGATTTCCATTCCCCAAATTCACCTGTCCATATCGTTCTTGAATCACCTGTGATAACTTGTATAGAATAATATAATGATGTAATTGTAGTTATCGAACCGGAGTTTAGATAACCATTATATGTTAAGGATATTAGATTTATCAAATCTGTTCCTTGTATTATTCTATATTTGTGGGGTTAACTGTTGTTACACTTTTAAATATTAAGAGTTTTAGTTAACCACTTGCAATTTGTTCTTGAACTATAGTGCATAGAGCCTAAAAGGAATCCATTGAAATCCTCACGTAATCAGATTTCAATGCATCCGATTTACCTCTACCACTTTGTATGTCTAGTGTCCTCAACGAAATCTATTAGTAGTAGTGTAACATGAGAGAAGATCACTTTCTCAACCTACTAGTCAATAGAATTTCCGCTGGATTAATTACTTATCACTGCCTATTAATATCACCATGTGTCGCTTTCCAGAACCTGACTTGAAGTCGCCCTGTCACCAGTCATACGTTACCGGCCAATGAATCAATACGATCAACATAGTAGCCCTACAAGCTAGAGGTTTGTCAAACCTATGGTACCACTATGCTATCATCGGTTTAGTCACGTCAAACTAACTGGTCAGCGAATTAAAGGGGCTTACATGATCAACTTGTACAATTGGCACATGATTGAAGTGATATAATACAACAGGTCAATAGTAACTAATTGTAATTGTGTTCATCTGTATTATTGTTCTCATTGTCATATGTTCTCTGTGTTATTAACAAAGTTAAATAAGAACTTGTCTTATTACATTATGTTAATTCTTTGAGTGAATGATGTTGTTATCATGAAATTACATTATCATGATTATCATTCTTTGTCCCATGTTCTCTTGTAATATGTGTTGAGTTGTAAAGCTAAGTGTTAAAAGGACTTGTCCTATTACACTTACTTAACTCTTGTGTCGAATGTTAATACAAAGATATGTAATATCTTTATAACATTCATATGTTTGCTTGTAATTGTTCCAATGTCTGTTTATGTAAGAATAACTGAGTATTACAAGATAATTTCTTATAACTATATTATTCTAATGTGTTGATGAATTTATAAGATATATTATCATATTCATCTGAATATCCCTGTCATGTTCTGATCATACAAGCATGTATACAATGATAAGCGATAATAAACAATTAAGTATTATCTAAATCAAAGTATAAATAACATGTTAAGCAAAACTTTTAAATAAATAAAAGTAAACATGTTTCTCAGCCCCGAGAGTTTAAAATCAGTTAAGATTAAAGAAAAGGGGCATATGAACTCACCTTGTTGTTGTAGGTTGACTTAGCTTAAATAGAGAATGCACGCGCTCTTGTTGACTTGTGTTTGTTTTGTATTCACGTTCCTGTATTGATTTCATGTTGTGCAACTTATAAGTATAAGTTATATCGATTTGTGCGCGTGTATGTGTTAGCCCTAGTATTGGCTAACATTCGTGGGTCTCGGTTTTCATTTCGCCCCCATGTATTGATTATGATCTTTACATGGGTTTGGATCAAATGAGTAATTCGTGGGCCGAATGAGTTTAATAGTTCGAATGATATACGTGGGCCGAGGTGTGTGTGTTTGGGCCGAAAATAGGAATCATGTGCTCTAGTTTGCTCTTGGGCCGAGGGATTAAATGGGCTGCATCAGTATTCGCGGGCCAAAGAAATTTCGTTAGATTGAATGAGATATGGGCCGGTCATCGTGGGCTGCCAGAACTCGACCAGTTAAACAAAATGGCAGCGAACATTTTGATTAGGTGCGGTTAGGTTCGCCTAGAGTGGTTCGATAGTTCGACTAAGGCTCGTTGATGTGTAGGTTTGTGAGAGGGTTCGGCTCAAAAGATCCATGGTTCAGTGATGTTAATGGGTTCGGCTAACATGAAAATAGGTTCCGTCCTGTTGGCTCGTGAGTCACCGTGAGGGGTTCGGCTCTAGCCGAGGGTTCGGAGGTGACTACATACAAATGGTTCGCCTAGATGTGCAGGGTTCGGCACCATGGTGGGTTCGTGACCACCTCATATTGTTCGCTGCATACAAATGATCCGTTCATGAAGCCATGCAAGGTTCGTTCATGGTTTGTGGTTGTCAGAATGGTTCGACGAGGGTTCGCCAGTCCATAGATTCGTTCGTGATTGTCGCCATCAAGAAGGAGAGGTTCAGCAATCCAGGATTCGTGGCCAGCCTAGGTTCGGTGATAAGGGTTCGTGCATGCTGAAAAGGTTCGGCTAACCTAAGTCGACCAGCAGGGTTCGTCCTTGGTTCGGCTCCATCATCAGCTAAGCGAACCTGCACATCCGTTTTTCCATCATCATCGATTCTCTGTATACATGGTTTTTCACATGTCGTGGTGTTCCAGATTAGGGTTGTCGAGTGTGTGTGATTACAACAAGATGGGTGGCTAGCCGTTGGTATGAGGTGATCGAACCAAACACATACAAAACCCTATTTTCATGAACTTTCACAGCATCATACCTTGATTTCCAGTGGGTAACTTTCCAGATCGGTTGTACTTTCTTGAAGAGGGCTTCGAGAGCTTCGTGTGGGTTCAAGAATCACTCAAATTGGTCCACAAACGAGCAAGATATGATGAATTTAAGCTTGAAGATGATGTTGAGATTTTAGAGAGAGAGAGAGAAACCAGAAATTGTGTTTAGAGAGAGAGTGTGGATGATAGAAATGAGAGAAAACTCTCATTTTAGAGTTTTTATACCCTGTGTGGTGTTCGGGTTTGTTTCGGTTGTTCTGTTCAAGGTTTCGTCGCGTAGCCGGAATTTTACGCGTAGTTAATTGTAATAAATAAAAGAAAATTATTTTAATTAATTGATGAGTTTCAAAATTGTAAAAATGCTAAATATTTTATTTTATTAAATTAAATTTCGTTCGTGTCGTGTTTCGTTATCGTTTCGTCAGATCGCGTCACCATCGCGTGTATTCGCTCGAATCGTCACTCGAACGAATACGACGATGGTTTTGCTTTCCGAATTTTGTTTTCTACTTTTCCGTCATCATGTCAGAACGTTAAACTCACAGATATGTTTGTGTGAATCGTCACCCACGCAAACACAGTGTCAGTTCGTTATTCTGAAACGACACTGAAATTTATGTTTGAACTGTGTTTCCTCACTGTCGGACTCAACTAAACATCCTGTTTTCACCTTGTTTTCACATTGAAATGTCGGCCATCTGATTCCTGTCATCTATGGATATCAGATCGCAACCGATTTGTTTCTGTTATTCACTTGAACACTGTTGTTTCTCATGTTTAGTTGTGTTAACTGTACTTAGGCTTTCACTTAAATACACACAACTAATGTCTAAATTGAGTGTTGTACTTACAGTATTTAAGTTTACACAAAAATACATACAACTGTTTCTTGTAAATCTGAATTCTGTTAGTACAAATACTGTGTATACACATGAAATCACACGTAGTTACTGTTGAAAGTACACGCACCGTACGAACTTGCCGGCCGGTCTGGTACTAGTTGTCACAGTTTCCATCTGGCTCGACATCTTGTATGTTCATCACGTATGGTTGAAGCAAAGGAAGGATGTGACGACCAAAGTGATAAACGTTGTTTAATCCCTCTGGCTTCATGTTACGTGGAAAACGGAATTCGTTTTGAGTTAGCGAGTCTGATGGTGGCATTGCTTTTGACACCGATGTGGAACGACTGCTCCGAAATACGGGTTTCTGACTTTTCTCGGTCACAGTTGTAAACGGACTATGCCTCGAAGGTTCAAATGTACTTTTCTTGGGACGCTAAATTATCTTTAACAGCGTCTTGCTTTTTTTGTTTATGTGCCTTTAAAGTTGGACGACCACGTGTATCTTTTCGAACTGAATGTGCCTTTTTGTCGCTTTTATTTGGAAATACCTGCGACAACACCTTCTTTATTAGACTCTTTTTTATTTCAGGAGGTTTGGAATTTATTTCTTCAACCCATTTATCCTATACCATGTAATTCTTCTTCTTCTAACAGTGTTGGTTAGCTGTGTTAAGTCTTGTCCAAAGAATATCTATATTTGAGAGCGGTATCTTCTTATCTGCATAATTTATAATTAAATTGATATAACAGTATGTACATGCTAAACATCTAAGATTTACATTTAATATTACGAACCTGTGTTTAAATATTTTGATATATTACAAGCGCACAACAACCCACAACTCGTCCAAAGCTGGTGGCCACACGTCATATTTGAGTCGCACATAACTCTTATTTTATCCTTTTCCTCGACCAACAAATCAAGAGCTTTATGGGACACCTTTCCTCGAAGGTTATCAAATATTGCTAGTTTACGATGACCCATAGTTTTAATCAAACTCGTTTTAAAATCGTGTTTCATTTTAACTCTTGTGCTTGCACGATTTCATTTACGAAACCGACAAGCGAGGCAAGCGTGCTGTTTGTTGATCTGAGAAATATTTTTAGCTTTGAGTGCTGACTTTCCACCCGGTTTGTTGTACGTTGACCAAAGTTGTGCGTTCTATTGGTCCATGCTGTTACAAACATATCTCTGTAACTGTTTAACCAAGTGTGCGTCAAATACTTCAGAACCTCTGAAATTAAACAAAAACCAATGATGATATGATGATAATAATGATGGTATATGATGCTGATGGTTTGGGTAATTTCATGTGATTTAAGTGCGTAATGATGCCTAATTATGAGTTAAATACATGGAATATGGTGACTGTTTGTGTGTTTTGATGATTTGCAGGTTTTTGGGCGAAGAAAATGAGTGTTTGATGTCCAAGAATCAAAGGGTGGCTGAGGAATCGTGTTTGGGAGGCCAAAATATCCAAAAATGAAGGTGTATCATACGCCGGGTACTGCTTAAATCGTGGATTTTTTCCATTTTGCCACCTATTTAAGACCAAGAACCTAGGGTTTCGACCTATCTTCGACTTTGATGACTTTTGGAGGTTCTAGGGGGTTTTCAAGGCCTAGGAATTCATCCATTAACCATTCCAAACACCTCGAAGATTCCCGGATTGATGTTAGTACCCGACCGAATGAAGATGCAATTTAAATCACGCCCGGGTGAATGGTTTGTTAGGGATTTCTTTGATTTTAATTGTAATTGACTACAAACAATAGTGGGTTTCCATCTTTTTAATTGTTTGTATGTTGCTTTTCATATTGATTAGAACGATTTGACTTTTCTGATTCGATTGAATGCTCATCATTTTTCAGTTTACAATTGTGAAACATTGAATGTCAATTGAAATATCACTTTCAAATTGACATTGGTAATTGATGTCCTAGGATTAACATTAGTTGGTTTTCATCAATTAATTACTTGAATTAGATTTTTCAATTATGAATGTCCGTTCATACGAGAAGTAACAAGTCATATGTCTATGTGATTGTCTTGATAAATTAAATCATAAAGATTCCTACTTTCCTTCTAATTCAAGTCCCGGGTGTGATTCGTTTTCATAATTAAGTTACAGTCCATTTGCTTTCATTGTTAATTTGTCACAAGATCATTTTCTTACTAAAGTTTAAACAACCATCACTCGATTTTACAATTTCTCGTCTAGTTAAATTAGGTTAAATCAAATAACAATACACCATCCACATAAACTCTTCGTGGTTCGACACCCTACTTACCCTACTAGTTAAGGCAGTTAGGAACACTCTCATTAACTCTTATTTGATCAGTACTTCAACGTCGGTCAAATTTTGGCGCCGTTGCCAGGGATTTAGTGCGCTTGGTGTTTGTTAATTGATTTATTAGGTTTTGTTCAATTTTGTTTATTTCTTGTCTTTTCCTTGTTACGCGAGGTTTGTTAATGTGTAGGTAACATGTTGATTGCATGCATACTCGGTTTTCAGGTCGTGACTTGCCATTGGAATTTGATCCAGAGATCGAGAAAACTGTGAGGATAAACCGAATATTACAAAGGTTAGACATGATTGTTACTCCGGGTTCTATAAACACCAATCAAACCAGAGAGAGTTCAAACCAGTCTGTTCTGATGGCTGATCAGAACAACCAAAACCCACCACCACCACCACCAATTCTACCATTTAATCAGTATGCTCACATGCCACCACCGAACCCAAACCCAGTTATTCCACCAAATCCGTTCAACCAAAACAACCCACCACCAAACATACCCCCCAATGCCATGCCTAATCTGAGAATGGCACAAAACCCATTGTTCAACAATCCAAACCATGGAGTCAATCCAGGAAACAACCTTCACGAGGAAGACCACATTTGGTTGGAGCAATTCGGGAGAACATGGATCTTGGCATGAGGAATTGCACGAAGAGGAAGACAATAACAATTACCCACCTCATGGGGAATATCATGATGGAAATTGGGAACCACAAGGCCCACCGAATCATCCAGTTCACAACAACTATGGGCATGGTGGATGGAATGAACAATAACCCTGATCTAAAATGGGAGATGGGGTTACAATAACCCTGGTTAATGATGGCACCATAGAGCTCCTGCTCCAGGAGTTGACAGTCACTTCAGACCAACAGTGACTCAAAATCCTTCACCAATTATACCTCCACTGTTGCGAGGAAGGTCATTTGAGATAAGGCTGCATTACTTGGCCATTATTCCAAATTTTAGAGGGACAGCAACAGAAGAGCCATATGTCTATCTATCTGAATTTGGTGCCATCTGTAGCACCATTGGTGTCCAAGGATTCACCCTGGATGAAGTTAAGTTGAATTTATACATGGGAAGAGATGCAACAACTGTTTTTGGATGAGTACTATCCCGTGAGCAAGACAAGTGAAGCCAGAAATGCCATCAGAACCTTCCAAAAACAATCGGGTGAATTGCTACATGAAGCATTCACACGATTCAAAGAGCTGTTGAGATTTTGCCCACACCATCAGATTCCAAAGTGGGAGTTGATTAAGGCTTTCTATGATCGCTTAACACCAGAAGACCTGAAGTTTGTCAGCTCTAGCAGTAATAGAACCTTCCTAACCAATTCAGAGGATGATGATTGGGAGCTGCTTGAAAGGTTAAGTAAAGGCTCAAAGACACAAGCTTCAGCGAGCAGGAAGGCAAAGCATGTTATTGGGAAGCCAGGAGGGGAGTATGTGACAAAAGAGAGATTTGAAGCCCTTGAGAGACAAATAGCAAACTTCAACAGAACTTCAAGTAAGAATAATTCTAATGGGGCTAATGTTTATGATGTTTGCAATTTTTGTGGTGATATAGGTCATCTGGAGTCGGAGTGCATGATGAACATCAACAGGAATGAGGAGGTGAACCAAGTCCAAGGCTCGTTCCAGAATGACAAGAGAAACAATGACATGAACTCCAACACATATCACCCGGGTTTGCGTAATCACCCTAATTTTAGGTATGTTAATTCATCTAATCAATTGAATCCTAATTTTCAGGGTAGCAACCCACAAGGTGGAAATCAAGGGCCTTCATACCATAACCGACAACAGAGTTACAATCAAGGTAACTACCAAAGAGGGAACTACAATCAAGCTGGTCAACGAGGTGGACTAGGTGGCTACAATCAAGGACAATCAAGGAACTTCCAACAAAACCAAGGAAGTCAAAGCCAATTTCAAGGTGGTCAACAAGGAGCAAATGTTTCAATGGAAGACATAGCCAATCAAATCAACGAGCTGAGGTTAATGCTAACGGGAGTGGTGCAGAAACAAGAGCTCCAACAAAAGACAAATGAGTCCCATGCAAAGCAATTGGGGCAATTGGCTGAACAACTAGCTGCAAGAGACGAAGGAAAACTGCCAAGTGACACCACACTCAATCCTCAACATCAACCATCGGGATCAAAGAGCAAGAATGCTTATGTAAGTCATGTAACAACTTTAAGAAGTGGTAAAGCTTATGAAAACAAGGTTGTCCTTCCACCCCACTTGATAGAAGGAGTCTTGGAAGATGTGAATGAAAGTGAGGAGAGTGATACCGAACATGATCTTGTTCCATCAGAGCCTAAAAAGAAAGTATCTTTTAAAGAACCCATTGAAAAAGTTTTGAAACCGGATGTAGAAACATCCAAGGGAAAGGATGTGGAGGATAAAACCACCATTCCTTACCCGTCTGCTTTGAATTCACCTAATTCTAACATCAATAAAAGGGGCCCACAACAAGATGAGATGTGGGAAATTTTTAAACAAGTTAAAATCAATCTACCCTTAATTGATCCAACAAAACAAGTTCCTGCATATGCTCGGTATTTGAAAGACATGTGCACCCAAAAACGACACCACAAAATTCCTAAAAAACATGATTTGACTGATAATGTAAGTGTTGTCTTGTCGGTTGCCCTTCCTCCAAAACTTCAAGATCCTGGAGCTCCTTTGATTTCAATTCAAATTGGGGATTTTAAAATTAACAAGGCACTCCTTGATCTTGGGGCAAGTGTTAGTATACTATGTCACACCCCGAGCCGGCGGGACGGATCGACTTTACCGTCGGGCGGAAGGTTCTCGGGGCGCGATATCGTGAGTGATAATCGTGATGATCAAATTTTTTACATAGCATCAATATGGAGAATAACTAAAACATAATATAGCATTAACTAGGATTACAAAGTTAAATTTCAACTGTTAATGTTTGATAATTTAACTACGTAAACCTATCAAAAGAATCAAATGTTTTCTATCTTGTATCTGTACAAGATATCAAAATAGCTTCACAACGTTCATCAAAATAGGTGCTTTTCAAAATCTTTTAGGTCCTCTAACTGGGCATCCTAACATGCATTCTTTAACCTTAGCTTATTCCTGTACATCACCTGAAAAAGAATGTAAGAATACAAAGTCAACACAATGGTTGGTGAGTTCATATAGTTCAATAGTTGAAAAATAGCTTTAGCAAACCTCTTTCGGTAACAACCTTAACCTCATTAACATCACCTGTAATATCCAATTCGGTATGCTTATATATAGGGCATATGTAGGGTCGAACTTACCGCCCGCCAAGCCAACATTCCACCACATACTAAATCACATATGACATTGTTGTTAATTAAAATTAAGCGTTTTACCTACAACCCAAATCCCATCTTCGTCATAGCTTTTGCATACTGTTTAAAAGTTTACAAGTTTATAGCATTCACATAGCTTAGCTTTAAAGTATACTGTACATGAATAATAGCTTCACAAAATAGTAGTTTAGCATTCACCAATCTCATGCATGGGTACAAGCTTTGCTCTAGCATAGTTTAGCATTTACGTAGCCCATGATTAGATACAATCTTTGCTCTAGCATATTTTAGCCATTATGTATCTCATGAATTGATTCTAGCTTAGCATCACAATAGTTTAGCATTCACGTATCTCCTATATGCGGATACAAGCCTTGCTCTAGCATATTTTGGGATTCACGTATCCCATATATAGACACAAGCTTTGCATACACATAGTTTAGCATTCACATATCTCATATATGTAGATACAAGCCTTGCTCTAGCATAGTTTGGCATTCACGTATCTCATACATAGATATAAGCTTAGCGTTCACATAGTTTAGCATTCAAGTATCTCATGCATAAGTACTAGCTTGCAATAGCATAGTTTGGAATTCACGTATCTCATGCATAGATACAAGCTTAGCATTTAGCATATAATCATAGCTTGTAGCATTTTGCATCTAGTATTAGCATATAGTTTGAGCATATAGTTCATCACCTTCATATTAGCATATAGCTTAGCATATAGTTTGTAGTTTTAGCCTTAGCATATAGTTTGAGCATAGAGTTTGTAGCATTAGCATTGAGCATATAGTTTGAGCATATAGTTCATCACCTTCATATTGGCATATAGCTTAGCATATAGTTTGTAGTTTTAGCCTTAGCATATAATTTGAGCATATAGTTTGTAGCATTAGTATTGAGCATATAGTTCATCACCTTCATATTAGCATATATCTTAGCATATAGTTTGTAGTTTTAGCCTTAGCATATAATTTGAGCATAGAGTTTGTAGCATTAGCATTGAGCATATAGTTTGAGCATAGAGTTTGTAGCATTAGCATTGAGCATATAGTTTGTAGTATTAACACATAGTTTGAGCATGTGGCTTGTAGCATTAGCATTAGCATCTAGTTGTAGCATATAGTGTATAGCATTAGCACTTAAGTTAGAGTCTTAGCTTTTAGCATTCAGAATAAGAATAACAAGCTTAAGCGTTAGTATTAGCATCATAAATAAGTGTAAAAGCATTTATAAAACATTTTACTACTTGTTTAAAAATGTATAACATGCTTCTCAGTCCCGAAGTAAAACAAATATGTTTAAAAAGGGACAAATGAACTCACCTTGTTGTTGAAGTGGTTGACTAAGTATAAACAAGAATGCACGTGCTCGCTGTTGTGTTGGTTGTTGTATTCACGATCCTGTATTGATTTCATGTTGTTGTAACTTATAAGTATTAGTCGTAGTGGATTGTGTGCGCGTATGTGTTAGCCTTAGAATTGGCTAACACTTGTGAGTCTCGGTCTTTATTCGGCCCTAATTCCTTCTTGAAGTTTCAAAACCTTTAAATGTTATGTTAATTTCATGTATTGCGAGGATCTTTGTAAACATACCTATATGTTTAAATTAACATCACCTTTGTAGTAAAGAGGCTTTATATAAAATCCTTGCATGTAATTCTTGTTTGTAGTTTTAGTGTGTTATGTTATTTCCTAACCACGTGGGCCGAATTGTCATTTTGTCGGGGCCGAATAAGAGGTTGGCCAAACAATCAATTGGGTTGAATCAATCACATGGGCTATTACATGGGGTTGTTGGGCCTAAAACAAGTGTGGGCCGAGTAATCAGTTGGGCCGAATCAAAGTAGGCTAAAACAAGAGTTTTGGGCCAAGTATTTGGGCCGAAAGAATTGCATTGTTTCAATCACTATGGGCCTAATAAGATGGGCAGTAATAGTCAGATGGATCAAAACAATTGTTTGGGCCGAATGCTATAAGGAGATGTGTATGCTATCCGGTTAATTAGAAGGTGGTCGAGAGAAATGGTGAGTCCACTCCAATTCTAGCGAACCTTATGGTTCATGTGGCTAAGGTTCGGACTGCTCCCAGGTTCGCAGGGGAAGGTTCGTGACTAGAAAGGTTCGGCCAACTCCAAGATAGTCCAGGTTCGTGTATACATGGGTTCGGCCGGTTAGAGAGGTTCGGCTGATAGGTAGGGTTTGGCTACAGGAGGTTTGGTGAGGATGGTTCATCACCGGTGGTTCATGCATGCAGGGTTTGTGACTCCTGGATAGTTTGGCAAGGAAGGTTTGTGACAATGGAGGTTAGCCATGCACGAGGGTCGGTCTTGGAGAGGTTAGGCTATTGGTTACTGCACCTAGGTTCGCCGTGCATGGCGCCAGGTTTGTGACTATCCAGGGTTCGCAGCAGAAGGGTTCGGCCAAGTGTATGTAGGTTCGGCGATGGTGGTAGCCAACAGGAGGTTCGGTGCATCGAAGGTTCGGCCACTTGCTGCTCGCGAACACTGTTCATCATCACCATCCTCATCGAACTCAAGGCTGTTGCAACTTGTTTTCCCCGGTCACTAGTACGTGTTGAGAGGTTCTCACGGGCGTAAAAGGCATGAGGGTGGGTCTAGGACCGGTTAGTGTAACAAAATCAAAGGGAAAAACCCTAAGTTTTCGAACCTTCAAGCTTCTTTGTCTCGAGTTTGGCCAGACAAAACTTCAGATCGGTTGTACTTCCTTGTAAAGGACGTTTGTAGCTTCGATTTGGTACCAAGATCTGGTAAAATGGTGGAGTTTTAAGTGATTTATGGTAGAGAGAAGTTAGAGAGAGAGGGGAGCCGGATTTGAGTTCTAGAGAGAGAGTAGGAGTGTAAAAAAATGAGGTAGAAAGCCTCATTCCAAGCTTTAAATACCCCGAGGGTGTTCGGGTTCGTTTCGGGTGCTCATTTTTTCGTCTCCGTTGCGTTTCCGAATCGTTACGCGCGTGTTTTATAAACTAAATAAAAAGAATTTATTTTCAAATCTTTGAAAGGTTGTGATTATTAATAAATGTTAAATATTTAATTTTCTTAAATTATTATCGTTCGTTTCGTATTTTGTTTTCGTTTCGTCAAATAGTGTCACCTTCGCGTGTATTCGTTCGAATCGTCACCTGAACGAACACTACGTTGGTTTCACTTTCTGATTCTTGTTTTCTACTTTTCAGTCATCGTTTCAGAACGTTAAACTTTTAGATTTATTCGTACAGATCGTCACCTATACGAATAATTCGTCGGTTTAGCATTCTGTAACAACAACCGTTATAGTTTTGTTCTGTTTAACCTCGCATACGTTTATACATCATATCATTAAATCAAGAATTTGCGTGTCAGTGCAGTGTTGTCTAATGTGTTTCTGACTGTTAAACCATGAGGTTTAAATCAGATTTCATAACAATTGCATAATAGTTTAGTGTCAAGCATCAAATGTCAATAGCATAAAATAGTTCACATAGTTTGTACCTGAGTTACTTGCAAGTTACTGCGCAGATCACTGTTCTGGTAACGTTTATGGCACTAATGTTACATACTACCGGGAAGTTTATTTGATCAATACGAGTTTGGACCTTTGCAAAAGGCCGAAACCACCGTGGTTTTGGACAATTTGACACTTAAGCTTCCCCGTGGTTTATTAACTGATGTCATTGTAAAAGTGGAAGATTTTTACTATCCAGTTGATTTCTTGGTACTGGATTATGCATCTCCTACTAGCTTCACACAACCTAATGTTATATTAGGTAAACCATTTTTGAAAACTGCTCAATGTTTGATAAATTGCATGATTGGGACAGTGGATATGGCTTTTGGGAATAGAAGATTAAGGTTGAAAGTTTTTTCCCATACATCTAATCCTCTAGTCAATGATGAATGCTTCATGGCGGACATCATTGATGGGTGTCATTCTCATGCAAATGTGAAAGAAACCAAAAAGTTGTGTGTTCTTTGTACGTGACAGGATTGAAGTTAAGTGTGCTCAAAAGATACTGGAAGCTGAAAAGAAATGTGAAGTGTTGGCAATTCAAGAGGGCAAACCAATATGGACACACCAAATTGAAAGTTTACCAGACCACATAGACACTCAACTGAAGCCCTCATTGGAAGTCCCACCAAAGGTGGAGTTGAAGGAGTTACCCAAGCATTTGAAGTATGCTTTCTTGGGTGAAGATCACACATTACCGGTGATTATTGCAGCGAATCTAACCGAGAGTCAGGAACAGGAGTTGATGAAAGTGTTAAAGGAGAATAAAGCAGCTATCGGTTGGACCATAGCATACTTGAAGGGAATTAGTCCATCTATTGTGATGCACAAGATTATAACCGATCAAGATGTCAAGCCGGTGAGAGACACTCAATGGAGGTTGAACCCTAATATAAGGGAAGTAGTCAAGAAGGAAGTTTCCCATCTCAGACAACACATGGGTGAGTCCAATACAAACAGTACCCAAGAAGGCAGGAATCCAAACAGTCACTAATGAGAATGGGGAACAGGTAACAACACGACCTGTCACAGGATGGAGGATATGTATTGATTACAGGACGCTAAACACTGCTACCTCCAAGGATCACTTTCCTTTACCCTTCATTGATCAGATCATTGAGAAGCTATCAGGTCAGGAATTTTATTGTTTCTTAGATGGCTATTCTGGTTATAATCAGATTGCAATTCATCCAGATGACCAACAAAAGACCACATTCACATGCCCACATGGCATCTTCGCATTCAGGCGAATGCCATTTGGGTTGTGCAATGCCCCAGCGACTTTTCAAAGGTGCATGATGAGTATTTATTCAGATATGGTTGGGGATTCCTTAGAAATTTTCATGGATGATTTTTCAATCTTTGGTCATTCTTCTGATGCTTGCCTTACTCAACTAACTAAGGTTTTGAAAAGATTTGTTGAAAATTTAGTGTTAAGTTGGGAAAATAGTCACTTTATGGTGCAAGAGGGTATTGTTTTAGGTCATGTGGTTTCAAAACGTGGGATGGAGGTAGATCATGCAAAATTCAAAGTTATTTCTACTTTACCACCACCCACGAATGTCAAAGGGATAAGGTCATTTTTGGGACATGCGGGGTTTTATAGAAGGTTCATTAAAGGATTTAGTACAATCACTAAACCGTTATGTAATTTGTTGATAAAAGATGTCCCATTTGTTTTTGATAATGAATGTCTAACTGATTTTAACACTTTAAAAGACAAGTCAGTTGAAGCCCCTATCCTACAAGCACCCAATAGGTCATTACCCTTTGAAATCATGTGTGATGCTAGTGACTATGCAGTTGGGTCGTGTAACATCTGTGCATATAGTCATAGCAGTCATAAACAGTGTTAATACAATGTGTATTTGATTCAGTATTTACAGCGTGATTCAAGTGTTCATGAATGTGTTTCTGTGTTATAGGAATTTTTTAATTAGGAACAAGTATGTATTATTTATTTACAGTCGATTACGCTAGGCAAGAACAATATCGTATTATATCGAAACAGTGGTGGGATGGCGTCAGATAAGGCAGGTAGATGGACTCTGGGGTATGCCCTATACATATACTGCGTTCGGTGTAATGGGATAGTGTTAGTGCGTAGTGTTTAGACGAATATTATGACAATCGAATTAATTAAACAAGATCGTAATGCGTAAGCGAGACTGAGTATAGTTATGGGTGACGATCCATAAAGATACGAATGTTGAACTTATAATTACGAGTAAACGACAATAAATAAATAATACGATCGAAAAACGGTCGGTTTTCCGAACGATCAAGTAAAAATTAATGAAATAATTTATTTTACATTTTTACAATTTTTAAACTCATCAAAATGATGAGAATAATAACTATTTTATCTAAAACGCGTAAAATACGCGTTACGTTCCGAAAACGCAAACCGAGCAACCGAAACAAACCCGAATACCACTCGTAGTATAAAAGCCTTGAAGAAGGCTTTTCCCCTCATTTATGGCAGCCAAACCCTCTCTCTCTCTAAGAAATTCGGTTTCCACTTTCTCACACTAGAAAACATCACTAAAATCTTCATATCTTCTTCAATTCTTCACGAAAATGAATGATTCTTGAACCTACACGTAGCCCTTGACGTCCTCTACAAGAAGATACCACGGATCTGAAGTTTTCACCGGCCAAAATCGAGGCATGCTTTGAGAAAGATCACGAAAAATAGGGTTTTGTGTGGTTGTTTCGAATCTGAGTCTTAGCCGGTTTTAGACCATCACCATGACCCCTACACACCCTTGAGAACATCTCCTATTTACAGTCGAGCATCAAAGCTAGTGGCAGCAACCTGAAAATCGATGAAGATGATGGTGAAGTTACAGGTTCGGGCGAACCTGTGTGAGACGAACACAGAGCCGAACCCTACCGGGCCGACGAACCTATTTCATCCCCGTCGAACCTTTGCATGCCACGAACCCGTCCATCATGTCGAACCCATGTGCGGATGCCTTGCGACGAACCTTCATGAGTCCCGAACCTGGGACCACCGAACCATACATGCGACGAACCTGCATGGCATCTAGCCGAACCCTTCCCTCACAGCCGAACCTATCCACATGAACGAACCTTCAGGAATGCATGAACGAACCTTCAGGATTGCATGGACGAACCTACGTGAATATCTGGTTGGACCAAGCCCTTTCGCGAACCTACACCTGCGAACCCAAAAGGTTCGCTGCCCTGGGTGGCCGGAGCTGTGTTTGCGGCTGCAATTCGTGTAGTTCGGTCAGCAAGATACCACCATTAATTTGTATTGGCCCAAAAACAAAACAGCTGGCCCAATTTGAATACATGCGGCCCACATGATTCAATCAAGCTCAATAGGACTCTCGGCCCAACAATCCACCTAATTGGCCCACGCATCCTAAACCTAGCCCAACTTTAAGTTGAATTGGCCCATAGGATTTCAATTTGGCTCATACTCATGCCCAAGGCCCAATAACCAATGCCTAGGCCCAATAGGAAGAGATTGGCTAATGGAATTATATCAAGGCCCAATTTTTGGCCCACAACTTAAAGAAATTGTGAATTGATCTTATTTGGTTTAAGTTTATAATTTAACCTAATTAAGAGATCAATTCATAATCCCAAAGACTTAAAAACAATTCGAACACCTTTTCAAACCACATGATAAACAAGGGTTATCAAATTCATCAAACACATGTTATTTTATACATGACAAGTTTGTGCATAAAAGAACACGACACATTCTTTTCATGAATCAATTATCAATCAAGTGACTCAAATCACGATATTCAAATTCACACAACACTCTTAAACATGAGAACAAGTATTCAAGAGTTAATCAAGTTCAAGATAACGCAAGTCAATCAATGAATCAAAGTCTATACAATCATAAATCTTATATTCTATGTATGATTACAATGATATAGGAACCGGTTAGAAGTCTTGTTTGCTACTTGCTACTTGTTATAGTTCAGAGTCTACTGCAGACAGGTGAGAACTTTAGCCCCTCTTTTACTGTTTTACAACTGTTTTGGGGTGGAACACGTGATCAATTACTGCTATTAAAATCATATTTCAATATTCAGGATTACGCTATCATGCAAACATTACAGGTTCACTGTATAAATTCAACGGATTCAACAATTGTTTTAAAGGATTTATCAATTGTCTTAAAAGAATTTATCAACTGTTAAACATTTTTCTACTAAGAAGGTTTTATAAAGTTTCTTTAAACTGTTTTATATCAACTCTACACAAACGGTTTTATAAATTTTAAACACTTTTAAAGAATAAGTTTTATAAACTCTTTTACTAAAATCTTGTATTTTCCATAAAATGATATTTATAAACCTTGTTATTATACAAGGATATTATTCGCTGTATTAAATCAAAGGTTTCAAAACAAGGTTTCAAATCAATAGTTTTCATAGTGGGATTCAAACAAAGGATTTCAATTCATGGTATTCAAACAAGTTATTAAATCATTGGTATTCATGTTATTCACGGAAAGTTTTCAAATCATGGAAATCAAATAAGGCATTCAATCAAAGGGTTTCAATTCAAGTTTTCAAAAGAATGGTGTTCATCGTTGTGAACAAACTTATACACACATCAAGTTACATATTCATTTAGCGTTAGTACTGGGTGATCACAACAAGGGAAAGCGGACACATTTGGACAAACCAAATATGGATTTAGATTTTAAATTTGTTTTAAAAGCTAACTGCAGATTTGGGTACATTATGGTTATATCAAAGTTGCTGATACATTTTCTGACTCCAAACGTAGATTGGGAGTTGATTATATGTTGGCTTTTCTAGCAAACAGTCTGATGACTATTTGGACACGTTTTACAGACTTGATGTTAGTTTGGGTTGCAACCATCCATGTATTTTCATTCACTGGTCTATACATATGCCATACAATGCATATTCATTATTTACAAATGTTAAACATATTGTTCTCACCAACTACTTTTGTAGTTGACAGTTACTTTTCACGTGTTTCAGGTAATCAGGTTTAGATCATTCTCAAGGACAACTAAGGGGACCATTTTAAGATAGAACAAGATGAAGAAACATGCTAGGATGGATTTAGAAACACATTAAAATCCTGATTGTTTAATTGTCTTGTTTGAAGTCTTATTTTGTAAACTATATTTTGGGTCTGTAGTTGTCATTCTTTTGGTAGATAGATAAATTGTCTGTAACTAAACAGTGGTCTAATCTCTATGAAATCTAGTAATGCATTGTGGTTGTTCTTATTAAATACTTGCGCATGATTCAACCATCGATCGTCACCGCGCCGTGGATTCCGCACGCAGCGCAGGGGGTGTGACAGGGCGGTTTTGGGTCAAAGGATTCACAAAAACCAATGGCTATTTATTATGCAAGTAAGACTTTATCTGATGCTCAACTGAATTATACTACTACTGAAAAGGAATTGCTTGCTGTAGTTTATGCTCTTGATAAGTTCAGGTCTTATATTTGGGGAAGCAAGGTGGTGATCTACTCGGATCACAGTGCGGTGAGATATCTTATGGAGAAGAAGGATGCTAAACCGAGGCTCATTCGGTGGATACTCTTGTTACAAGAGTTTGATTTGGAGATTCGGGACAAGAAAGGAAGTGATAATGTAGTTGCATATCATCTTTCAAGGATTGGAGTCAACAGTGATGAAGAGTCTAATGATATCAATGAATCCTTCCCTGATGAATATTTACTTACTGTCTCTAAATTACCATGGTTTGCTGACGTTGTAAATTATTTGGCTGCAGGTGTATTATCGGAGCATTGGACAATGCGGAAGAGGCAATAGTTTCTAGCTCAGGTAGGGTATTAAATCAGAAGGTGCATACCGGAAGAGGAAGTGCAGGAAGTTCTATCGTTGACACATGCTTCTGCATGCGGAGGACACTTCAGTGGGCCAAAGACGGGTCATCGGGTTCTATCTTGTGGTCTATTTTGGTCTACTTTATTTAGAGACGCGTCTGTGTTTGCTAAACAGTGCTTGAGATGCCAACAACTTGGTAACATCTCAAGACGGGATGAGATGCCCATGAAACCAATCCTTGTAGTCGATATCTTTGACATATGGGGAATTGACTTCATGGACCCTTCCTGAATTCTCATGGTAACTACTATGTTTTGGTGACAGTCGATTACGTGTCTAAATGGATTGAAACCATTGCCACCAAAAAAAATGACCATACCGTTGTGTGCAAATTTATGCAATCTAACATAATTTCAAGATTTGGCATTCCCCGTGTGATCATAAGTTATGGGGGATCTCATTTCAAAAACTTTAACTTTGGGAAATTGCTCAAACGGTATGTGTAAATCACCGCATAGCTACTCCTTACCACCCGCAAACTAGTGGTCAAGTTGAGGTTTCCAATAGACAAATTAAAGAAATCCTTCAAAAAACGGTTTGCCCGGATCATAAGGATTGGTCCTTACGATTGAATCATGCATTATGGGATTACCGAACTACTTTTAAGACACCTATTGGCACCACACCTTACCGACTAATTTATGGGAAAGGATGTCACTTACCGGTGGAAGTTACACATCACGCTTTATGGGCGGTGAAATCGGTTAACATGGACTTTGATGATGCAGGTAAAGAGAGGAAATTGCATCTTTGTGAATTAGAGGAATTGAGGAATGAAGCATACGAATGTGCATCCGCGTACAAGGACAAGATGAAGCAAGTGCACGATGCCAAAATCCGAAGCAAGGTCTTTGAACTCAATCAAAAGGTATGGCTTTATAATTCTAAACTGAAATTCTTTCCAGTGAAGTTGAAAAGCAAATGGTCGGGACCACACGTTGTCACACGCATTGGAAGCTTTGGTGACCTCGAAATTGAAGACGTGAAAGACAAGACTCGTCGTGTGGTTAATGGACATCGTCTCAAACCATATTTGGAAGCGAGTGTCATCAACAAGGTACAAATGGATTCGGTGAAATTCCTTGTAGATTCAGCAACATATGCTATGGACTAATCAGGTACGACCACGTCGAGCTAACGGCATTAAACTTAGCGTCGCGGGAGGCAACCCGAGAACTTTGTGGGTATGTTCACTAGAAACCCTCACGAGACTTCACTCGTCCAACAGGGCTACCAGGAGGTTTAAAAGGCTTGTTGCATATGCTAAATGCAACCGTGTACCCTACGAAGGTGAGGTTTAGGTAAATCATTCACCTCGGGCGATTTCTTGCAATTTCAGACACATTCAAACGGGTCGTTCTAGGTGTAATATGAGATACATGAATTTTAATAGAACAATTCCACCTCGGGGCGAGGCACTAAAAATCGGGGGGTTGGCAGACGTTCAACATATGGCAGAAGTTCAAATGTGGCGTATACATTCGTTAGTAGCTAATTTTAACTATACTTTAGCTTTAGGATAGCTAATGTTTTTGATTTTCTTTTAATTAGGTTTAATTAAGTTAGGCTTTAATTAGGATTAATTAATTTTGATTATAATTAGATTTAAAAGTGTTTTTCAAAAAAAAAAAAAAACCGGGGGTATCCGGCGTATCATACGCTGGGGTAGGCGTATGATACACCAAGGCTTAATTTCTCTCTGTCATACGCCAACTTTGTAGCCCCCAATACGCCTCCATCAGCCTAACCGGCGTATGATATGCCAAGGGGGGCGTATCATACGCTGAGCACCCCTTCAACCCATGTTTGACCCGTTTTGACCATTTTGACCCGCGTTTTTTCACCCCATGACCGGGAATTCGACCCAAGAACACCAAATACGGGATTCTTCATCATTTCCATCCATTTCCCTTCCAAAATTTCACCATCTTCTTCCTCTCACCCACCAAGAACACCCACCAAACCCTAGATCATAACTCACTCATTTCTCCACCAATCTTTGCAAACTTTATATGCATTTCATGTATTTTTTTCGAGGGGAATAATACTATCCACCCAGAATTTTGAGATTCCGGTTTGTTAGATCTAGTGGCCTAAAAGTGATGAAATTTTGAGGTTTGTTGCATCATTCTCTTCTCTATACTTAAATTCTAGCCTTCAACAAAACAAATGTATGTTATTTCACCTCTATTGCCCCAAGTAGAAGGTTAATTTGAGATATGCATGCTTACTTTAGTACCTTGATACTTTCATGGTGAAATAGGATATGCTTAGTTATTGAATGAACTTGAAACATGCATAAATGGGTTTTGTTTTATTAAACTTGAAACATGGACATTGCTTGCAATTAGTGAGATGTAAGGATGGACACTTTCAATCATAAATGGGGTTTGTTTATAATGTAATGATGCTAATGGGAATTGTATGAGGCTCTCACACAGGCTACAATAGGAAGGATGGACTTGCACTTGTGTGTAAAGGTTAAGTTTGAGTGGGCTAAGATGTCACAGTTCAAAAATGAGGGAGAAACAAATGTGGGGATGGGGAAATCAATGGTTGCATTGAATTGAATAATTGAATTACCACACCTAAATGAATTATTGTGTTGAATTGTTATTGCTTGTGATTGGTGTTGAGAGACATAGTTGTGAGTGTTGTAGTGTTGGCTTCATTTGTTTACTAATTACTCACTATGTATTGGTTGTTTTGCAGGACATGAGTCACACCAAGGCTACAAGCGCAAAGGTAAAGGAGGTTGCCTCATCCTCCACGCCATCAAAACGACAAAGGCTTTCCGAACAAGATATGACAATGTATGATGAGGATAAGGACATTATGGTGGGGGACCAGCCCCAATGGACTGAAAACATCCCACTGCACTTTTAATCCGGTATGGCAACCCATACTGTATAGGAAGAAGATGCAAACTGTTACAAGCATCAAGAAGGTCCTCGTATGTGAAAGAGCAGTACAATTTGACCAATTCAACATCTTCGGGGTAGTGCAATGTTTTGAGAATATTGGGTGGGAAAATGCATTGAAGTTCAATAACAATAATTTGGATAATGTCTACATGAAGGAGATTGTAGAGTGGATGACCACTCTAAGGAAGGATGAGGGCAACAACCCACCTAAGACTACCCGATTGATTGAGACAGTAAATGGGAAGGACATGATACTCTCATTTGAGACGATGAACAAGGTCGTGAAGTTTGATACCAAGCCACAACGGGAATATGTGTATCCTGCAAGACAGCAGATTCTGGGTGAAGCCACAACAGATGAACAATGGAAGGACATGGTTCGAGTTTTATTTGCCAAACCACCAGAGGACATGGCAAGGAAGCTGTTGAGAAGTGATCTGAAAGTTCTTCCAAAATTGCTCTCATTGATTTCTAGATTTAATGCGATACCAAGGCTAGGGGATAAGTTGTTTATCGAGAATTTTGAAGTTAGGGTGCTGCATGCCCTAGTGACCAGTCACCCCAAATTATTCTTCCGTCACCTGGTTTTGTTGAATGTCTAGGAAAGCCGGGTAAGCAGGACAAGGTGTCTATTACCTCACTGCAGGTTGTTGTCCAGCTTGATGGTGAAACAAAAGGTTGTCACCGCTACAACCCCATTCGAGAAGTTGACACAAAGATACTTCCGATTTGATCGTTTAACTGCATTTGGTTGGATTTACCGGGAAAGACCAACCGAACATGTACTAATTGATGACAAGACCAAAAGCCAACTTATTTTACCAAAGGAAGGAGTGACCCAGACTAAGGAAGAGGAGCCCGAGCAGAGGGAGCCTGAAGGAGTAGGGGGTTCCCATAAAACCCATTAGTTGTCGCATGACTCAACATCCTATACTGAGTCCATTTTACATGGGAGACCCTCGGGATTCACACGGTGGCCCGAATGACAACATGGAGGAAAGAAGACGTCCATTACATAGAAGCACATAGGCAATACGAAGAAGAACTCAGAAGAGAAAGGAGGGATCAGGCGGAACAAGCAGAGATTTATGCGAGAGCTGCGGCCTACAGGTTAGAGGAATTTCGTAATGACTATTTTTTACAGCAAGAAGCTGTGCGCCAATGCACGGACTATCTGGCCGGGTACATCTCTCAAGTCCGACCGATGCAAGTGGACTACCCAAGCTTATCGCCATATGTTCAAAGAGATCAACCCCCGAGGTACCCACAACTTTTCAACCCATCACCATGGGTTCCGTATCATCAACCTGGGGACCAAGGATCCAACACTTCTGGAGGCACATATCCTTTCAATATGCAATCCCTCGAAGAGAGCCTGATGGGAAGATGGTTTGGGCCACCAATGCCTAGACCTCTATATGATGACGATTTCCATAGCACTCATCGATCGCATGTGATCAGGTCCATGTGCTCTCTCCTCTAAACTTGTTATGATGATTAGACAACTAGACTGTGGTGTGCTGTAGTACTAAACTTTAAAACTGCTGTTGTGATGGGGTAGGTTGATTGGGGAATGAAATGGGGATAGTAGTGCATGACTCTCATCTTACATTTGTGATGGAAAACATGATTACATTGGGGACAATGTAACACTAAATGTGGGGATGGGGGAAAATTGGGTAATTTTGAAATTTTTTACAAACTGTCTCCAATGCAAGTTGATATGTGCATGAAAACACGATTTGAAAACAAAATGGAGAAAACATGAGGTGCGATAACCATAGTGAACATCTAAAGTAGAACTTGTACGGTTAATGCGATTTGAGACCACAACCTAAGTATGCATAGAAATGATAGGGGCATTAGGAAAAACCAGTTTGTTAGCCTGTTTTGTTTGCTTTACCTACCCATAACAAAATCCTCTAGTCGCCCTGTTGAGCCAAAGACCTACTCGTTTGTTAACTCATTAAATTAGCCTTGTTAGCCGTTTACAATTTTAACCAATGTGATGAGTTCAACGAGAGATGTGTTAATGTGCTGATATGAAAAAAAAAGAGAGAAAAGAAAAGAAAAAGAAATAACACGATTAAAAGAGTGTGCAAAAGAAATAATAAAAGCAAAGAAGCAAGCACAATATAAAGCATGTGCAAAAGTTAAGTATGCCAAAGTGTTGCACTATCTAGTTGGATTCATCCATTGTCACCCATCACAACAACCAACCATACCATCCCTAGCCATAGCCAACCCGAAAAAGTCTTCTTGATCTGTGCATTACTTAGTATTTAGTGGTGGAGAGTTGATTACCTTACAAGCTTATGCTAAGGGTGTTTCACCATAAGAATGAGTGTCATAAATATACTAGTCGTAATTACTAGTCCATATATGAAACCTAGTGGAGTGTGCATTGTGAGAAATGTGAACACGTGTAATGATTCATTCGAAATGGAATAAATGTAGTTGTGTAGTGTGTTGGCGCTTGTGGATTGTTTGATAGATGTAAACCTATTGCACGTTGTAAGTCTTGGGTATTGATCATGATATTTGAGTTCTTGGTTATTGGGGAGGTTATGGATAATCCATTCGTTGAATAATCATTGTTGGATTGTGCACGAGGCTTTGATTGGGGCAAGCAAAGGGCAAATGTGGGGATGTGATGGTCTGGGTAATTTCACGTGATTTAGGTGCGTAATGATGCATTATTATGAGTTAAATACATGAAATATGGTGATTGTTTGTGTGTTTTGATGATTTGCAAGTTTTCGGGCGAATAAAATGAGTGTTTTGATGTCCAAGAATCAAAGGGTGGCTGAGGAATGGTGTTTGGAAGGCCAAAATATCCAAAAATGAAGGTTTTCATGAAGTGGTGTATCAAAATGGCGTATTGGTGGCCTATTACAGAACCAAACCACTCCGGAACACCAAGCCGGCGTATGATACGCCAGCGGAAGGCGTATCATACGCCGGGTACTGCTTAAATCGTGGATTTTTCCTGCTTTGCCACCTATTTAAGCCCAAGAACCTAGGGTTTCAACCTATCTTCGACTTTGACGACTTTTGGAGGTTCTAGGGGGTTTCCAAGGCCTAGGAATTCATAAATTAACCATTCCAAACACCTCGGAGATTCCCGTATTGATGTTAGCACCTGACTGAATGAAGATGCAAGGCTAATTCCGTTGAAATCACGCCCGGGTGAATGGTTAGTTAGGGTTAGGGATTTCTATGATTTTAATTGTAATTGACTAAAAACAATAGTGGGTTTCTATCTTTTTAATTGTTTGTATGTTGCTTTCGTATTGATTAGAACGATTTGACTTTTCTGATTCGATTGAATGCTCATCATTTTTCAGTTTACAATTGTGAAACATTGAATGTCAATTGAATTATCATTCAAATTGATATTGGTAATTGATATCCTAGGATTAACATTAGTTGGTTTTCATCAATTAATTACTAGAATTAGATGTTTCAATTATGAATGTCCGTTCATACGAGAAGTAACAAGTCATATCTATGTGATTGTCTTGATCAATTAAATCATAAAGATTCCTACTTTCCTTCTAATTCAAGTCCCGGGTATGATTCATTTTCATAATTAAGTTACAATCCATTTGCTTTCATTGTTAATTTGTCACAAGATCATTTTCTTACTAAAGCTCAAACAACCATCACTCGATTTTACAATTTGTTGTCTAGTTAAATTAGGTTAAATCAAATAACGATACACCATCAACATAAACTCTTCGTTGTTCGAAACCCTACTTACCCTACTAGTTAAGGTAGTTAAGAACACTTTCATTTTCTCTTATTTGATCGGTACTTTGATGTCGGTCAGATGCTTACTTTTTTTGTTGTCTTTGATAAGTCTTTCGTATAGACTGTTGTAGTTGTAGTCGTATAACTCTGGTTGTCGAAGAGTTACACAAATTCGCCCATCGACCTTTGAATTTCTTCTAGTCTGCATCCGAAAAGCTTGCCTTGTAGTGTTTGGCAATATTTTCGTTTATATGCCATCTGCAGAGATATTTTCCAGCTTCTGGAAACACCTTACGGCACGCACTCATAACAGCAAGGTATCGATCTGTTATGATCACACGTGGCTCCATACATTTATTCAACATACTCTTAGCCATTTCCAAGACCCAGACGTAGTTTTCCTCACGTTCTTTGCTTACAAGCGCGCGAGTAAATCTTCTAACATATGGATGACCCTCTAGATTCTGAGTAGGTTCTTGATTGTGATTGTTGTTTATCACATGCAATTTCCAGGATTCACGAACTTCGTTGTATAACCCTACGAGGTTGAAACAGACAACCGATCTTCTTTGCTGCCCAGCCATCTAAGGATTGCGATGCTATTGTGCTCGCCATCACGGTCACACATGAGTTAGACTTTGATTACGCTGCCTGTTGTCTTTGATTTCTTCGTTCTTCTTTTGACTACAATGTAACCATTGTCTAGTGTTCTACTTTTCACCCACCCTACCAGCGCTTTATCAAACATAAACTCCTAACATATAAAAATAATAATAAACACCGTAACTGGGTAGGGATAATATACAATCATCAACATTTATGTTTCATTTAAGTTACCTCTTTGGTTTCCTAGTTAATGTTTGAATCCGCCGGCTTTTCTTCATAATCCTCCTCCGAGTTACCTTGTTTACTGTCATCATGCACGAACCCATAATCGTTTTTTTGATGATACGATGCTTGACTACCAAAACTGACATCAGCGTTAGGTTTCGGCATTCAGATCTATCCTGCCGTATGAATACTCAACAAGTGGCTCTTCATTCAAATCTGGCACGTAATAGTTGAAAAAACTCCCATCCCAGAACGACATCGTTACAAATCTGAATTATCTTGAGATATATTTGAATTCAAAAACTTATGCGTTTGTTTGAAACGATTCAAGCTTATATGCCTATACGGCCCGTATTGAGTCAAATCAATACTGGGCAGTACGGGCCGTCTCAGAGGTGTATTTTTAAAAAAATGGGTGTAAGAATAACACAACCCTTAATAAAAGACAAATTTGATTTAAATAAGGATATATATATATATATAGGGAGATGATCAAATGTTAACTAGCGAGACGTCCTACCACAACAGCCGTCACTTGAGGAATGAAAATTTCACTGTTCAAAGCATGAGATAGACGAAAGTGATGTTAACCTATTTGCTGGGCAGATGCGAGTGAAAGCCAACTCAATGGTTTCAAAACCATACATGCAACAATGAATCGTGCACACGTGAGGACTATATAACGACAGCACGCGGCTGTCAAAGGAACCACACAAACAAGGGTCGCAACCCCTGACATTTCAAATTATGGACAAAGTTCTTCTCAAACTCTTACCTTAGAGTGGCAAGACGTAACATAAGGAAAGGGGAGTGTTAAACCCACCCGTACTGATGTTGCCCGTCTCAAACAAAATCAGGCCGTCTTAGGCCAAGAAGGGTCGTTTTGGTCAAGAAGGCCCGTCTTGGCAATACCATGCAAAAACCTGGACGTCTATCCAAGATGACCCGTCTTGGTCAAGACGGCCCGTCTTGGCTATACTAGGTCGTCTGTCCAAGACGGCCTGTCTTGCCATACTAGGCCAAAGGTCACCGTTTTCATTTGTTGAACAAGACGGGTCATACAGGTCAAGACGGCCCGTCTTGATTGCTAGCTGGTTCAAATTTGAATTACTAAAACGAGCCGTACTGGCCAAGATGGCCCGTATTGTTATTATTTCAAAAACAGAAATTTGATCTAAACATGTCCTATTTCAATACAAATCCAAATATAGACATATATTCATGATCTACGAAGAAAAATACGTACCTGGTATGAAATTTTGAAGATTCAAGACGGGGTGTATAGACCAAGACGAGAGAGTTTGGGAGTATGTGTGTGTGAAAAAAGTTAAAATGAATCTGAAATTTGAATTTAATCTAGAGCAGTACGGGCCATACTGGGCAGTACGGGCCGTACTGTTCTTACTTTATTTATTTATTTTTTACATATACAAAAAAATTCATTTTTATTACATTTAATTAAAGAATTTGTTTTTTACATTTACACGTCTATGTAGTCGACCAACTTATTTTCATCTATAAATCTTTGATATTCTTGCAGCCTGTCATGATATACGAACTCCCAGTCGGATGCGGCATCATTTTGGTAACGTTTCCAAACAGGATTTACCGTTGGCATTGGATAATATCCTTGTAAGGTAACATTAATAAAATAGACGCCAAGATGAACTACTGATACGACGTTATGTCACAGCAAACTATTAACAGATGTCCACAAAGGAAAAATAGTTTAGGACCTCGACTGCTGAAAAGGTGAATGATTACGCCAAATCTTTGAGCAATTACTAAACCTGTGTGAGGCATAAACATCAAATGTTCGGCAGGAGCAGGTTCAATCTGTTGCCAATTTATTGCGTTGTGTAGTACATCATAAGATCCTGGATCATAAGAGTTAAACACATATCTGTACAGATCTGCGTTGAAATCCAATTTTTGCAAGAGTTGTTGTCGAATAAACGCCCAATGATTTTCATCAAATCCTAAACCCACGGCTACAGAACGAAAACCAAAGTTACCATCTGGCTCGACATCTTGTATGTTTATCACGTAAGGTTGAAGCAAAGGAAGGATGTGACGACCGAAGCGATAAACATTGTTTAATCCTTATGGCTTCATGTTACGTGGAAAAAGGAATTCGTTTTGACTTAGCGAGTCTGATGGTGGCATTGCTTTTAATACCGATGTGGAATGACTGCGCCTAAATAAGGGTTTCTGACTTTTCTCGGTCACAGTTGTAAACGAACTATGCCTCGAAGGTTCAAATGTACTTTCTTGGGACGCTAAATTATCTTTAACAACGTCTTGCTCTTTTTGTTTTTGTGCCTTTAAAGTTGGAAGACCACGTGTATCTTTTTAAACTGAAGGCGCCTTTTTGTTGCTTTTATTTCAGGAGGTTTGGAATTTATTTCTTCAGTAACCAAACCCATTTGTCCTATAACATCTATTTCTTCTTCTTCTAACAGTGTTGGGTTAGCTGTGTTAAGTTTTATCCAAAAAATATCTATATCTGAGAGCGGTATCTTCTTATCTGCAAAATTTATAATTAAAATTAATATAACAGTATGTACGTGAGAATCATCTAAGATTTACATTTAATATTACGAACCTGTGTTTAAATATTTTGATATATTACAAGCGCACGGCAAGCCACAAGTCGTCCAAAGCTGGTGCCCACACGTCATATTTGAGTCGCGCATAACTCTTATTTTATCTTTTTCCTCGACCAACAAATCAATAGCTTTATGGGACAGCTTTCCTATAAGGTTATCAAATATTGCTAGTTTATGATGACCCATAGTTTTAATCAAACTCGTTTTAAAATCGTGTTTCATTTTTTACCTCTTGTGCTTGCACGATTTCATTTACGAAACCGCAAGCGAGGCAAGCGTGCTGTTTGTTGATCTGAGGAATCTTTTTAGGTTTGAGTGCTGACTTTCCGCCTGGTTTGTTGTACGTTGACCAAAGTTGTGTTTTCTATTGGTCCATGCTGTTACAAACATATCTATGTAACTGTTTAACCAGGTGTGCGTCAGATACTCCAGAACCCTTGAAATGAAATAAAAACCAATGATGATATGATGATAATAATGATGGTATATGATGCTTACTATTTTTGTTGTCTTTGATAATTCTTTCGTATAGACGGTTGTAGTTGTAGTCGTATAACTCTGTTGTCGGAGAGTTACACAAATTCGCCCATTGACCTTTGAATTTCTTCTAGTCTGCATCCGAAAAGCTTGCCATGTAGTGTTTGGAAATATTTTCGTCTATGTGCCATCTGCTGAGATATTTTGCAGCTTCTGGAAACACCTTACGGCACGCACTCAAAAGAGTATGGTCTCGATCTGTTATGATCACACGTGGCTCCATACATTTATTCAACATACTCTTAGCCATTTCCAAGACCCAGATGTAGTTTTCCTCACGCTCTTTGCTTACGAACGCGTGAGCAATACTAAATGTCTGGTGTGTGGAAGTCACGCCAACAATTTGAATAAATGGAAGCCTGTACTGGTTCGTTTTATACATCGCGTCTATCATCAGTATGTGCGGAAATGCACGCCACCAGCAATACGATTTAGGATGACAGAAGAAAAGGTCTTCCACGACGTTTGTTTCAGGATCCTCCCGGGTATAGTAAACGTACCCCTGACTGTGAAGCAAGTTTTCCAATACCTGCATTGGAGTATCACCTAATTTCTTCTTGTTTTTTATTTTTTGCTATAAATTGTATACAGCTCTAGAGATGGATACATTTGCAGGGTTATGTTTCTTTATGCTAGAAAGAAATGTTACGAGTATCCATGTGTAGCTCGGTCAAATTCTCAACCATATCTTCTTCCTCCTGAGTAAATCTTCTAACATATGGATGACCCTCTAGATTCTGAGCAGGTTCGTGATTGTGATTGTCGTTTATCACCTGCAATTTCCAGGATTCACGAACTTCGTTGTATAACCCAATCATTTTAAACGGACAACCGATTTTCTTGTTGCCCCACCGTCTAAGGATTGCGATGTTATTGTGCTCGCCACCACGGTCACACATGAGCCAGACTTTGATTACACTGCCTGTTGTCTTTGATTTCTTCGTTCTTCTTTTGACTACAATGTAACCATTGTCTAGTTCTCTACTTTTCACCCACCCTACCAGCGCTTTTTCAGACATAAATTCCTGACATATAAATATAACAATAAATACCATAACTGGGTAGGGATAATATACAATCATCAACATTAATGTTTCATTTAAGTTACCTCTTTGGTTTCCCAGTTAATGTTTGAATCTGCCAGCTTTTCTTCATAATCCTTCTCCGGGTTACTTTGTTTACTGTCATCATACATGAACCCATAATCGTTTTTTTGATGATACGATGATTGACTACCAAAACCGAAATTTGCGTTAGGTTCGGCATTCAGATCTATCGTGCCGTATGAATACTCAACAGAAGGCTCTTCATTCAAATCTGGCACGTAATAGTTGAAAAGACTCTCATCCCAGAACGACATCATTACAAATCTGAATTATCTTGAGATATATTCGAATTCGAAAACTTATGCGTTCGTTTGAAACGATTCAAGCTTATATACAAATTTCAAGTTGGTTCAATACGGCCCGTACTGGCCTATACGACCCATATTAAGTCAAATCAATGTCTATCCATGTCAGCATTGTCAGAATTAAAAAGAAAGACAGGCCGTACTGGCTAGTACGGGCCGTCCTGATTTCAAATCATTGTCCTATGTTGCATTGAATGTCTGTACGATGAATGAGACGAGCCGTCTTGACCAGTACGACCTGTCTTGCTCCTAATCATTGTCAAAAGTTATCAGGGAGAAATGTTTGAACAGGTACTGAGACAGGACGTAATGGGCAGTACGGGCCGTCTCAGGGGTGTATTTTTAAAAAAATGGGTGTAAGAATAACACAACCCTTAATAAAAGACAAATTTGATTTAAATAAGGGTAGATATATATATATATATATATATATATATATATATAGGGAAAGGATCAAATGTTAACTAGCGAGACGTCCTACCACAACAGCCGTCACTCGAGGAATGAAAATTTCACCGTTCAAAGCATGAGATAGACGCAAGTGTTGTTAACCTATTTGCTAGGCAGATGCGAGTGAAAGCCAACTCAATGATTTCAAAACCATACATGCAACAATGAATCGTGCACACGCGAGGACTCTATAACAACAGCACACGGCTGTCAAAGGAACCACGCAAACATGGGTCGCAACCCCTGACATCTCAAATTATGGACAAAGTTCTTCTCAATCTCTTACCCTAGAGGGGAAGACGTAACGTAAGGAACTGGGAGTGTTAAACCCTTGAAATGTTAGACTTTCGGGAAAGTCGAGCGACAAACTGGCAAGGGCATACGAACCACACTTATCGAACGAATATGTCAACATAAAAAACGTATCACGTGTCCTAACATAAGATTAGTGTCTAATCGGTGAGACACTCGTACATCTCTAGAAACGATTCGAACTTACGAACACGTATCTCCTTTCAGTGGAGCGGTCAACATATGGGACCACGAAATTAAAAAGACTCAAACACAGCCACAACTCCATTGAGAAAAATGGAGACGACTCGATCACTCAAACCTACTCCATGGGAGGAACTAAATTTCGGGACGAAATTCTTTTCAACAAGGGGATGAGGTGACACCCTGCAAATTCCAGGTCAACATTTATTTTTAATTAAATGATTATTTAATTGACGTTTGCATACGTGGAACTAGAATTATTTTAATGTAGTGTGACACGTGGCATGACAGTACAAACACTGACACAAACACGATAATTCAGTGAATTATCACAACATGCACACACGTGTCTAAGAAAATACGAACGTTGGTGAACATTTAACAAATCGTGTAACTAAACACTAGAATCATCACGAAACGCCCAAACATTGAACTTGAGGGTTCAAGCAATGCCGAACAATATCCCATAAGTGAGAAAACGTCGAAAACGAGCTAAACCATTGAAATTGGGCCTACTGGGCACTTCAGAGACTCTTCGTGGTACGCTAAGGATCCCGAATAAATCCTTGGCGATACACGATGGATAAGCGGAGGATTTGAATCCCGAAATTGGTGAAGGTACACCAAGCCCATAGGGGACCCCGATGGCAGTACGCGACGACATACAGACGCCAAATCTTTATAAAATCAAGACCATTATGCCTGCTCTACACCTTTTCATCATTATTCCCGGCTTCACACAAGGACTAACGAGCATGCTAGAATCTTTAAAACGATATCGTGTTAGGAAACTTTCTAAAAATGGAAACTTACTATAAATAATAAGTTGTCCATGAACGCGATATGCGTGTTTTGCACACAATTAGCACAATCACACGTGTTACACGAGTTACAACCAACACATGGTTCACCAACGGGTCGTTGATTTGATGAAAGATATCAGTTGCAATGGACTAGGACAGAATAGCATAAGCTTTCTTCTCATAGTCATATAGCTTCCTCTGTGGTTCAGTCATCCGTGTGACTAACATTGGAGTTCCATCTTCATTTAGAGGTCTCAGATAACCACTCTCTATCATCATCCACAAGTTGGTATCAACTCCATTGATGTAGATTTCAAATCTGTACTTCCAGTAGGGATAATCATCTGAAGAAAGTAGCTTCGGAGCTTTATTAGAGTTCCCTGTCTCAGTCTCAGTGAGCAACAATGTCTGAATACGATGATTCTGGTTCGCCATCAAAGCTAAGTCCTCCATAAAGTCAAAGTCAAAAGTGTCCAACACTTAGAAAATTTGAAAACTGGTTGGCTGAATGAATCAACTTGGGCCGAATATCGGGGACCGAAAGAGAGTGACCTTGGCGAATGACCTGGTTCGCCGAATGAAAATCTCAGAATAAGACAAGGCCGAATGAATGAATCTGACGAATGAGAAGGTGACCGAATGATGGTTTATTCAGACTATCTGGGTTTTCAGTTGCAAAAATCGAGATAACTTTCGATCTAGACAAAATCTAAGCACCAAATTTGGTACAGAACATCAAGACATGGTTACCAACCAATTGGGATGAACAATTTGACAAAACAACAACAAAAACCCACTGATTTTCAATGAAACAGTGACTTGCAAGACAAGAAACTTAGGGTTTTTGCATATTTCGAACGAGCAATCAACAATATGATGATTTAGAATGGAAATCGAGTAGAATCAAGAGCCAAGGCTCTGATACCACTTTGTAGGACCAACTAGGAGCCCGGAAACAACCCGGTTCCAATGAAGATCTGCTCGACAGCCTCTGGAATAGTGCGAAATCCTATTCCAGGGTTTTCCAATCGAAACCAACACATGGTTCACCAATGGGTCGTTGACTTGACACGGTCAAACACGGTCAAGCACGATCAAACACGGTCAAGTATGGACCGACATGGAAAAACATAACAACCTTGGGTTGTTGAGCATGCACACGAACTCATAAGTCCTATGTGATATAGGTAACCCGTATCCGAATCGCCGGAAAGTTTAGGGGCTTACGCATATATACTCAGGTGTGTAGGACCAACTAGGAGCCCGAAAACAACCCGGTTCCAATGGAGATCTGCTCGACAGCCTCTGGAATAGTGCGGAATTCTATTGCAGGGTTTTCCAAAAGAAATCAACAACACCCGTGGTGATACGAATGTGAAGGATGAACGTTTGAAGCAAGATCGAACACCACGGGATGATAATCGAACTTGGACAGGCAAGAACCGCTCAAAACTTCTAGGGTTTGACACTAGAGTGCTCTGGGAAGAAGGAGGGCTCAGGAAAGTTTTGTTTGAATCTGTTTGAGTTAGTATATATAGACTGTACTCATTCGCCGAATGAGTGGCCGAAGCAACTCATTCGGCGAATGGCTCAGCCGAATGAGCTTGGTCAGCCGAATGAGTCGCAGATGACTCATTCGATCGCCCTAGACAATTTGTAAGCGTTCATTCGGCCGAATGAATTCATTCTTAGAGTCATTCGTCCGAATGGGTCTAAAGCACATATATAATCAAAGTTAAACATAATCAAACACATATAAACCATAATAAGCATTACGAACAATATAGAAATACTGATTTCATTTATATCATAAACTTTAAATATCAAAGACAAATACAAAACTGAACTAGGGACATTTCGTGCACCAACATACTCCCCCTTGGACCTAGTTCCTTACTTTGCAGCATCTTTCTTGAAGTATTTGTCTGATACGGCCTTCCAGATGATTTGTGAACATCAACTAGCAGCAGCAATGTATTCAACTTCACATATTGAAGTAGACACCGACGTCTGCTTCTTGCACTGCCAGGTAACTAAACGGGTCCCAAAGAACTGACATCCTGCAGAGGTTGACTTGAAATCTCTTTTGCATCCTCCATAGTCTGAATCACTGTATGCAGTAAGCTCGAAGTTATCATCATTAGGATACCATAAGCCAAGATCAGAAGTACCCTTCAGATAACGCATAATCCTCTTCATAGCAATCAGATGTGATACTCTGGGTTTGGACTGATAGCGAGCACACAAGCATGTGGCGAACATGATGTCTTGCCAAGAAGCAGTAAGATACATGAGGGAGCCTATCATTCCTTGGTACAGAGTGGCATCGATTAACTCCCCCTTTTCATCTTGTGTAATGTACGAGCAGGTTTTGCATCTGACATACTGAACTAGCTCAGAATGTCACCAACATATTTGGTCTGATGAATAAAGATCCTTGCCTCAGATTGATCCACCTGCAACCCAAGAAAAAATTTCATCTCCCCCATTGAGCTCATTTCAAACTTGTCTTTCATGACCTTCTCAAATTCCTTGCACAGACTATCATTTGTAGAACCGAAGATGATGTCGTCCGTATAAACTTGCACCAAGAGTAAGTCACCACCCTTTTCTCAAATGAACAGCCTGCAGTCAATGACACCTCTTCTGAACCCGTTGTTCAGAATGTGAGTAGATAATGTCTCGTACCACTCTCGTGGTGCTTGATGCAATCCATATAAAGCCTTGTCCAACTTGTAGACTTGGTCACGATGCAATGGATCCTCAAACCCGAGAGGTTGATTGACATGCACTGTTTCACTGATCATACCATGAAGGAATGCACTCTTGACATCCATTTGATAAACTTTGAATTTATTGAAGGATGCATATGCCTAGAAGATACGGATTGCTTCAAGATGAGCAACCGGTGCAAACACTTCATTATAGTCAAGTCCTTCAATCTGTCTGAATCCTTGAACCACCAGACGTGCTTTGTTTCGCACAACAATCTCGTGGTCGTCCCGTTTGCAACGAAGAACCCATTTGGTTCCTATAACCTTTGCACCTTTCAGTTTGTCAAAAAGTTGCCAAACACCTAATTTCTTGAATTAAAGGAGTTCTTCTTTTCTGGCATCAACCCACGATTCTTCTCTCAATGCTTCGGTGACGGTGAACGGTTCAACCTGAGAGATGAATCAAGAATGGGCACAGTAGTTCACATCAGCAAAGTCAAGAATATCAGCAAGGCTCCTGAAGATAACTGATTTCTTGTCTTAACCCCATCAAGCGGACTTCCAATAATGTTCTCCTGAGGATGAATCCGATTAATTCTTCCAACAGGGTGAGCAGGAACCTCAACCTGTGGATCAAGGCTGTTCAGATTCAAGTCCTCAAGTCCAGGTACAAGATTGTCAACATTTGGTTCGGGGGCATGTGGTTGAACTGGGTTATCATCTATGTCTGTGTTGTCATCATTTATCTGTACTGTATGGAGGTTCATCAGGTGCATTTTGTGCTTCATACATCATTTGAACAGCAACATCTTCATCTGAGTACATGGGAGGCATATTGAATGAGTCAAAAAGGTCTGAATAGTCAAACATCCAGTCTGGACCTTTTCCAGGTAGGGCCATAGAGTGTCTCTGAACATCAACATCGTACCACTACTCCACATTCTGAGTTGATCTGTTGTAGACCCTTTTATTAGGAGTGTTGTACCCAAGAAAATACCCTTCTTCCACCTTCTCATTGAACTTGCCATGCTCGTGTTTCTTAAGCATCATGCATGGAGCACCAAAAGGTTCCAGATACTTAAGATTAGGCTTTCTGTTGTGGAGCAGTTCAAAGCAAGTCTTCCCATGTCTCTTTACTATCAAAACCATGTTCAGTGTGTAGCAAGCATTTGCCACAGCTTCATTCTAAAACTCGAAGGATCGACTTAGCAGCCTCAATCAAGGTTCTGTTCTTGCGCTCAGCAACACCATTCGCGGGACATATGGAGCACTAAATTGTTGGACAATGCCACGTGCATTACAGAAGTTCTTCATGTTGTGATTCTTGAACTCTGTCCCGTTGCCTGTTCTGAGCATACGAATCTTGAGCTTATAAAGAGATTCAAGTTTGGTTACCAACACTTGAATGCAATCAAACTTGTCAGATTTCTCCTTTAGAAAGAAAACCCAAAAATATCTGGAATACTCATCAGTGATAACTAGACAATATTGATCTCCAGCTATACTCTTGCGATTTACTGGACCAAATAAATCCATATGGAGAAGCTCAAGAGGAACAATGATTGAATGAAACTTTTTCAGCTTGTGAGACTGCTTGGTCTGCTTTCCTTTCTTACATGAGGCGCATATAACAGACAGCTTAAAATTCTTCAGACTGAACCCCTCATCCAAGTTGTTGAGTACTAAATGGTTCATCTTGCGGAGACTCAAATGGCCCATCCTCTTATGCCAAAGAATAGAATCTCTCAGTGGCCGTTGATATAAAACATGAAGCTGTAGAGGATGTTTTTAAAGTTGTGGCCACGTTGAGTACATACAAGTCCTATTTACGGGGAGCTGACATCAAAATCCAATCTTCAGGAATAATAACACCTTTCTTGAGTATGTAGCAGTTGGAATCATCAAAAAGAAGTTTGTACTGCTTGTCACAAATCTGTGATACTGAAAGAAGATTATTCTCCAACTGCTTCACGTATATGACTTTATCAAAAGAAACTTGGTTGTTTGAAAGAATACCCTCTCCCGTAATGAAACCTCCTTTATCACCTGCAAATGCTACATAACCACCTCGAATTGCATTAACATTGGTAAGAAGTGATATATCCCCAGTCATGTGCCTTGAAGCCCCACTATCAACGATCCAAGAGCTTTTAAGAGCAGCTGTTGGGGCAACTTGCACAAACCTAAACAATTAGTTCAACTTGGGAACCCAAGACTTTACAGTCTTGGGTTGACCAATTGAGTCTCGGATCCAAACATCAATCCATTTACCATTAGGGCTTGCTTTGTCTGGAGTGTTTAAAATTGAAGTCTCAGAAGACTTAACTTTCCAGACAGTGTTTTTACTAAAAGAGTTTTTCAAGTAAATGGATGATGGTTTTGATTGATTAACATTAACCACGTTGGGAACATCCAAGTTCACCATTTTCCCTTTGCCCTTATCCAAAGGTTTAATCGGTTTGGGTTGTTTGAGTTTTTCCTGAAATGATTTAAAATCAAATTTGACTAATTTGTTAAAATCCTAATTTAGTTTTCGAGGTGGTGCAACCTTAGGTCTGATCAACTGTGGACAGACTCTAACAATGTGTCTAGGTGCACCACACTCAAAGCAAACTCTGTTATCTTTTTGATGAAAATGTTTGGGTTTAGAAAAAGACTGATTATTTTGTTTAAAAACATTTGTTTTGGTCTTGTTCTGCTTAAAACCCAAACCCTTTTTCCCATTAGAAACAAGATTGTTAATCTTGTTAGACACACATGCTTCATTCTCTTTTGAAGCCTTCACAAACCTAATTCTTGATAGATTTTTGAAGATGAAATTGGGTCACCCTTCGTGACTGTAGGTGTCTGATTCTGAAAAACAATACCATCAGATGAATAATCAGATTCATCCTTAGAATCTGAGACCCAATCTTCAACAATTCCCTCCACAAAAGATTCCTCAGACAATAAGGAACCCTCATTAGTAATCATTCCAATTGGATCAATTACTAATGGAGTTTTAACATGGAAATCTTCAACATCTTTGTCATTTGGTGAATTAAGAAAAGTGTTTAAAATTGGTATAGGACATTGTTGATAATTCACCTTTCCCTTACCCTTCAGATCAGTACCCCTACTGATCATGTGCTCAATGATATATGAAGAGCTTTCATATTTCTTGAGCTTTTGACCTAAGGTCTCATAGTCACACTCAACTATGGCTACCTTCTTTTTTATCTCATTGATGGTATTGAGATAAGAAGTGATAGCATTTTGCTTATTCACCACAACAATCTCAGCCTCATGCAATTGTCTATTTAAAAGATCGATGTTAGCCAGAAAATATTTTTCATTAGATTTTAAAACTTTGTTTGCCTCAATACACTGGTTGAGGTCACTGATCAAGTCAGCATTGCGCTTCTGATAAGCCAGGACCTTGCTGTCAAGATCAACACAATTAGAACATCTTGAATAAGAAGAAGAACATTCATCAAATACCTGATCTGGCTATGAAGTAGCAGATGTGTTCACCATCAAAGCAAACTAGATAGCAGGTTCTTCAAAATCAGCATCATAATCTTCCCGAATGTCGGAGTCTGAAGTGCTTTCTGACTCTGAACCAGATGATTCCTCCAAATCGGTCTTTGTTTCTTCTGAATTGTCTTCATTACTGAATCCATCTGCTTTCTGAATTTCTGCAACACATTTTTGTCTTCTCTACTCTGATCAGTATTAAATCTGAAATCCCAATTCTCACCTTCATCATTTTGCACCATCAATGCTTTGCTTGCATTAGAAGAACTTGCATGAGCAGGAGTATCAATGGGTACAAGTCTTCTCTTTGAATTTGATGTAGAAGATCTCTGATGCTGAAAAGGATTCTTCTTTACTGACTTCTTTGGTTGTTTGCACTGTCTTGCAAAGTGTCCCTTCTCCCCACAATTGTAGCAAGTAACAGATGTCATGTCAAAACCAAATTTTGAATCCTTATTCAGGTTGATGTCTTTGCCAGTCCTTCTCACAAAATCCTTTGGTCTTCTCACAGCACTAGCTAGAGCCCACATGATGTCTATCCTTTCCATGTCATCTGCGTCTATCTGAGAGTAATCATCATTTGTCAAGTAAGGACTGCCAATCTGTCCTGCTACTAATCCATCATAGGAGCTAACAAGAGTAGACAGAAGACCCATATGCTCCTTCGCAACTTCTATAGTTACTTTATCAAAGTTTTCTGTCTTCAGACTGGTAACTGGATGACTGCTTTCTTTCTGAGAGCTCGATGATGAAGATGATTGACTGAAATGAATCTGATTGGGTGCTGGAGCTTCAATAGTGTAACATCAGTGCCGGAACCGTCACCGGAACAGTGATCGTGAACAGTACGTGAACAGAAATCAGGTACAAATCTTATGTAATTCAGTGTATTTCATATTCATATTGAGATTTAGTATCATTTCATGTTATCAAAACAGTGAAATCATAATCATTTCAGAGAAACAAGTTCAGAACAATGGTTCTTGAGTCAGATAAGTATCTGGCAACACAGAACCATCATGTGATTAATTGTTAGGGTTTATTATGTATAAACGTATGCGAGGCTTTACTGAACAAAACAACACGGATGTCGTTATGTGAATGCTAAACCGACAGATTATTCGTATAGGTGACGATCTGTACGAATAAATCCGAAAGTTTAACGTTCTGAATGATATCCAACAATTAGAAAACAATGTTGAAAAGTGTAGTTATCGTCGTATTTGATCGGGTGACGATTCGAACAAATACGCGCGATGACCGCGCGATTCGATTTAAACGTTAAATAAATATTTTATAATTTGGAAAAATAAAAGATATTAGTTAATTTATTAGGAATCACAACCTAAAATAATTTTTTAAATTCTATTTTTATAATCGAGTCGTTTCGTTACGAAAACGACGAGAAACCGACGTTTTTACGCAAAACCACGCGAACCCGAACGAACCCGAACATACCCGGGTATTCACCCTCATTTAATGAGGCAATTAAACCCCCAACTACCATCACCAACCAGCCACCACACCCTCATTCACGTTCATCTCTCACTCTCTCTAAAATTTCATCTTCTCTCTTAGATTTCTTGTTGGATTCTCAACCATTTCTTGTGTTCTTGGTGTCAAAATCACCACCATTACTTGTAGATCACTAAAGTACAACGGATCTAAGGTTTTGTCCAGTAAATCGAGGTAAAAATCGAGATTTTTGTTGCGTTTTAGGGTTTTGAAAACCCTATTTCGAACCCACCCTCTTGACCAGTTTCGAACCACAAAACCTTAGGGAAATCACTCAACCACATTCTAGAATCATGTAGGAACAAGTATTTGTGCAAACCATAGTCATCTAGTTCGATAATGGGGGCTGTCCAGATGCAGGTCGACTGGTCGAATGACCTGAGCAAACAGATGGGGCGAATGGCCTCATTCGGCCGAATGGCCAGGGCTCCATTCGACACCCTTTCATTCGACAACCCACATTCGACAGGCACCCCTTATTCGGCCATGATACTCCTTCGGCCACGCTCCCATTCGACTAGAGCCATTCGACCAGCCTCATTCGATCGGCTTGTCTCATTCGCCGAATGGCAAATGGCCGAAGTACCATCATTCGCCGGCTTGTTTCATTCGCTCGACCCATCCCTTTCGCCACTAGCTATTCGACCAAGGACTCATTCGGAACCTATTCTGTCGGCTCTCCATTCGCTCGAACCCATTCGATCGGGACTTATCCTCATTCGGCCAGGTCACTCATTCGACCGAACCCTCTGTCGGTCGCCCAAGTCTCAGTCGGCCAAACTTAGTCGGACCAGGCCATTCGGTCGGCTATGTTGGTTTGACCAGGTCCTCTCATTCGGCAGCCACATTCGGATCAATGGGTGCACGGCCAAGTGGATTGGATGGGACTAAGTGGGTGCATGCTAGGGTGAGAGTGTATGGGTATGCATGCATGGATTGAAATTCCATTGTGTGTGCATGGAATCGTGTAATAGGGTTTCATCCCATGCAACCAACCATAATTGGATCAAGGACCAAACTTAGGATTTTCAAGAAAGGAATTATCTATGACTCGAAGGAATAAGGGTTTTAATAATAAAGGCCTTACATAGAATCACAGGGATTAAACAAAGATCTAGGGTTCGGGTGTGGGTCAAATTATTGACACCTAGAGCCTAGGAAAATCCATAAGGATTAGCTCATCAAAGAACTAACAAAGAAATCGTTTAAAGATCAAAATCGAGTAAGGGGTCAAGATTGGCCCAATGGGCTTAACCTAGGCCCATCACTTTTAAATGTTACGCTTTTATTAACTAAATGATGTTTTTAATAAAGGAGATAATTATAAACTTATTTAGTTACAACAAGTGATGTTTTCTAAACCTGTAATCTAAAATGGTTTAAATTAATAACATTTTAATTAAAGACTTGCGACGAACAATCTAGGGGTAAGGGTTATTAATGGGTAATAGGTTAGATGAAGTCTTAGAAACACATTAGTAATCTAGGACACTTAGTTGCACCACCGAGACCAAACCCTAGACCCAACGTTTATTTTAAACACTTATCGTATTCGAATTTCTTAAAACAACTCAGGTGCTAAAGACACATAAGCTACAGTCAAAGAGCGTGCATTATCTTTTGTGATATTTCATTTGCACAGCAACACAGGTGAGTTCATTGCCCCTTTTCTAACATTTTGTTTTAAAACGCGGGGCTGAGAAGCATGCGTAAACTGTTTTATGTAAATTGTTTACTTGAATGCTTTTATATGTTTACATGTATAACTGTTATCTAGACTCCTGGTTAGGTAACTGTTATGTATCAAAGAACTATTTCAAAGAACTATTTTCAAAGAACTAAAGACCTCAAACAAAGAACTATTTTCAAAGATCTATTTTCAAAGAACTAACGATCTATTTTCAAAGAACTATTTCAAGAAGGTGTTGTCAAAGAACTAACGATCTATTTTCAAAGAACTATTTCAAGAAGGTGTTGTCAAAGAACTAACGATCTATTTCAAAGAACTAAGTACAAAGAACTATTTTGAGGAACATCTGGGAAATGCTCAAAGATAACATGTGCCAAAGAACTAAAGAACTAAAGAACTATGGACGGTCTAAAGAACTATGAAAGCCTATATATCAAAAGATGTCCTAGCTAGACTGATTGATTATAGGTCACATGTTTGATGAGGTTTACAGATCTCCTTTACTACTAAGTACCTTGATTGACAGACTAGTCTACTCGAGTTGACCAAAGGCCCCAATCATTAGGACTTAGATTTTATTGAATGTTTATTTATTTATTTAATTAAGCATTTATAACTAATTCTACAATTGCTGTCTTAATCATATTTGTATGATGAACATATGAAATCAAGAGAGATTTCAAACTATTGCAATTACAGGAACAGAGAACAGAGGAATCAAGGGTGTTTAGAAGTGTATGGTAGGTAAAAACGCTTAATTATCATTAACAACAATGTCCTATGCGGATTAGTATGTGGTGGGATGGCGTCTGGGCGGGGTTGTAGCCCTGACCCAGGGGTATGCCCTATATATAAGCATACCGATCTGGATGATACATGTGGTGTTAATGAGGTTAGGGTCTTTACCGGAAGAAGGGTTCAAAACATTTTCAAATTTACAAAACTACATGAACTCACCAACCATGTGTTGACTTGATCTTTTTGCATGACTTCTCAGGTGACGAACATGTCAATTAGGAAGTCATTACTTCTGGACTAGGACTTCAAATAGAAGACTTAGTATTTTGGACCTGCATACTTTTGAAGACATCATTACACATACCATTTTGTATATCTTGTGTAAATACAAGATAGAAACTTATGATGTTAATAGTAGATTTACATTGTTAAATTATAAACAATACTGATGTAATTTAACTTTGTAATTCTATTATATTTAGCATTTCTCATTTATGTATCATGTGCCATATAACAATCTGATCAATCCGATTATCATTCACGATATCGCGCCCCGGGAACCTTCCGCCCGACGGGACAATCGATCCTATCCCGCCGGCTCGGGGTGTGACAAATAGTCTGAGAGACAAAAGCAGTCTTCAGTAGAGCATGAGAAGAGGCGCTCTCTACAATAGGAGTAAAATAATACAATGAAGGGTCCTGAACTTTAGCAACTCTCTTAGCCTTCCACTTGTTCTCAATTTCCTGCTCTTTCAACTTCTGAATGAAATCATTTATGTCCATACTTGACATCATCTCGTTCTGCTTTAAGACCATAAGAAAAGACTCCCATTGAGTTGTATTCTTGACCTGATAATAAAATAGCTCACTCAGAAGATGGTAGAATATTCTTGCAATCAGATAATCCAGTGACTCGTTCCCCACATACATGAAACTGTTAAACTCCTTCCTCAAAGCTTTGGACTTGATGTTCTTCGCATCATTTCACTCATATATCTGCTGCAATGCATCCCATAGAACCTTAGAACATGTAAACTGTCTGAACTGATGAAAGATATCGGTTGCAATGGACTGGGACAGAATTGCATAAGCTTTCTTCTCATAGTCATATAGCTTCCTCTATGGTTCAGTCATCCGTGTGACTAACATTGGAGTTCCATTTTCATTTAGAGGTCTCAGATAACCACTCTCTATCATCATCCACAAGTTGGTATCAACTCCATTGATGTGGATTTTAAATTTGTACTTCCAGTAGGGATAATCATCTGAAGAAAGCATCTTGGGAGCTTTATTAGAATTCCTTGTCTCAGTCTCAGTGAGCAACAATGTCTGAATACGATGATTCTGGTTCGCCATCAAAGCTAAGTCCTCCATAAAGTCAAAGTCAAAAGTGTCCAACACTTAGAAAATTTGAAAACTGGTTGGCCGAATGAATTAACTTGGGCCGAATATCTGGGACTGAAAGAGAGTGACCTTTCCGAATGACCTGGTTCGTCGAATGAAAATCTCAGAATAAGACAAGGACAAACTAATGAATCTGAAAAATGAGAAGTTGACCGACTTGAGCTATTCAGCGAATGATTAGGCCAAAAGAGAGCTATTCGGCAAATGAAGCTTATTCGGCCGAATGAGGGTTATTCGGGAGATCTATTCGGTCAGATGGTTCATTCGGACTATCTGGGGTTTTCAGCTGCAAAAATCAAGATAACTTTCGATCTAGACCAAATCTAAGCGCCAAATTTGGTACAGAACATCAAGACATGATTACCAACCAATTGGGATGAACTATTTGACAAAACAACAACAAAAACCCACTGGTTTTCAATGAAACAATGACTTGCAAGACAAGAAACTTAGGGTTTTCATATTTCGAACAAGCAATCAACAATATGATGATTTGGAATGGAAATCAAGTAGAATCAAGAGCCAAGGCTCTGATACCACTTTGTAGGACCAACTAGGAGCCCGAAAACAACCCGGTTCCAATGGAGATCTGCTCGACAGCCTCTGGAATAGTGTGGAATCCTATTTCAGGGTTTTCCAATCGAAACCAACAACACCCGTGGTGATACGAAGGTGAAGGATGAACGTTTGAAGTAAGATCGAACACCACGGGATGAGAATCGAACTTGGACAGGCTAGAACCGCTGAAAACTTCTAGGGTTTGACACTAGAGTGCTCCGGGAAGAAGGAGGGCTCAGGAAAGTTTTGTTTGAATCTGTTTGAGTTAGTATATATAGATTGTACTCATTCGGCCGAATGAGTGGCAGAAGAAACTCATTCGGCGAATTGCTCAGCCGAATGAGCTTGGTCAGCCGAATGAGTCATGCGGATGACTCATTCGATCGCCCTAGACATTCTGTAAGCGTTCATTCAGCCGAATGACTTCATTCTTAGAGTCATTCGTCCGAATGGGTATAAAGCACATATGTAATCAAAGTTAAACATAATCAAACACATATAAACCATAATAAACATTAAGAACAATATAGAAATACTGATTTCATTTATATCATAAACTTTATATATCAAAGACAAATACAAAACTGAACTAGGGACATTTCATGCACCAACAAGGTGAGTTCACGACCCCCTTTTCTCTTAACTGTTTACAAACTCAAACCGGGGGGAGAATTACATACAACTGCTTTTAACAAACATTTTAGACAAACGCATTTTGACAAACGATTTTGACGAACACTCAAGACAAACAAGTTTGGCAAACACTGTCGACAAACGCTTCAAACAAATCTTTTGGACAAACGCTTTTGACAAACATTGGGTACAAACATTCTACAAACATTTCTGACCAACTTCTGGGTCAGAAAAATTAGGCAAACTATTTGTACAAACCTAATGTGATTGTTGATTTATTGGGAACAAACATTAAGTGTTGTATATCGTAGTAAAGTCCTCGCAAAGTCATGTCGTTAATGTGTATACAACGAGGTGAGTTTTGAATGGATCCGTTTGGTTATGATGAACCTCGCGTGCCACAATACCGACTGGAGGTCGGGACACGTGAAATCTCAGCCTATTGCCATTGTTTTTACGATAGATATGACGGATGCAAGAGCTAACAAGTCTAGTTCGGTAGTGACGCAACTGACACTTGGAGCCTAGGACTCGGAACTAACATATAATAAACAACAATTCATACGGAAAAACTGGTTTTCTTTACTTTACTTAGATATAAACCTGTGAACTCACCAACTTTATGTTGACTCGTTTTAGTATGTAATTCTCAGGTACTTAGCAAGCTTAAGAGCATAAGATTACACTTAAGGAACTTCAGGAAGAGTTCAGCATGCATTAAGAACATTTTTGTTAGTTATGAAATGTGTAAACAAATTACAATTCTTGTACTAGCTTCCGCAACATACATTAATTGTTTCCGTTGTCAAACATGTTTTATTTATTTGTGATATTTTAAGTAATATCCAAGTGTTTTTGAACTCATATAGAGTCGCTCTATATGACTAGAGCTTTGATCTTGGCCACGTCACATCCATGTGGACAAACGCCACACGTGTGAATTTGGGGGTGTAACACCCCTTTTCGCTGCGGGAGAGATTTGAATTCAAGACCTCACATTTGAAAGAATTTCGGGGTACCATTGAGGCAATGCTTCTTTGGTAAATTATATAACTATAAATAGTTTTTTTAGTTTGTAAAACTTAACGAGCAACTCTGTCGATTGACCTGCATGACATTGGCCGTCGTTAAATCCCGTCGAAGACGGCGTCAAACTGGTAACTACCACGTTTATGGGATCAAAAAGAGAAAAAAAAATGCATATTTTAAAATTAAAAAATGAATAAAGCAATAAGAAACTTGGCACGCATGTAGTGCTATAAGCTGCCGTACATATTGTGACGTATGCTTTTTGTATACGTGAAATTAAATATTTTAAAATTTGCATGCATGTTTTTTTGAATCACATTGGATCTCAACGCGTAAGCCACTGACTTTCAGGCCATATCACCAAATTCTAGTTACCATGACCTCCGTTGAGACGTCACCACCACCCCAGAAGGAAATCGCACCGGAAAACCCCCTGACCAACCAAGGACCCTTATGTTGTCTTAAGAGAGATTTGAATCCGTTACCTTCCATTTGAAAAGTCAAGAGGGTACCGCTGTGACAAAGCATCTTTGGTAAATATATATGCATGTATGTAAAGGCATGACTAAACACAAAACGTCCCACAAGTTAAAATGTCACACAAGTTAGGCTAGCTACTATGTGCACGAAGATAGCGGCACATGTTTGACGTGGTTGGCCGATCGTTTGACGGATGAGGTGGAGACGAAGCCAGCGCGGTGCGCTTTCTCCCCTCCACAAGTCCCAAAGTGCAATCAAATGTGAGAGAGGGCGGGCTCACCTCTTTCTAAAATCATAACGGCATTAAAAATATTTTTTTATAATCAATTTTTTTAATTATTTAATTACATTTTATATGTATTTATTAAATATGTTTTTACATTAAGAAATCAATTGTTTAAGAGAAAAATACTATGACGTTTGTTTTTTGCTTATGTGAAATTAAATATTTTAAAATATGCACGTATGGAAAGGCATGACTAAACACAAAATTTCACACAACTTATGCAGGACGTCAAAACATGTGTCAAAAACTACAGTTGGACATTTGTAAATTTCAGTCGAACATGGTTGGACACTACTAAAGTACAGTTGAACGCTCGTAAAAGATTTACCATCGGATGTCCGCGAAGAGTGGACGCTTGAGTAAGCACAGTCGAACGCTTTTAAAGTTCGGTATGATGGCCGTTAAGTATGATTAAACGCTCGTGTTGGTGCGATCGACACATGTACAAAATGATCAGTCTAAGTTGTGTAAGTATAGACACCAAAACCTATATGTACGCGAACAATTTGTAGAAAAATAGTTAAATAAAGAATTTTGTTTTATTTGATTATGCATGTAATTGTTGAAACTTTACTTTGATTAATTAATAATGTTGTGTCCCTAAACTATAGTCAACTCATGATGCAACAAATTATATAAAATTTTGTCATGTTTGAATTTACCCACCATTTAATAAAACTGTAAACAAACCTGTTTGACGAAAAGTTTGATGAACCATTCATTGAAAATTTGGTTAATGAATGAACAAGAACAACAAATTTTGTTCGTTTAGTAAAACAAACAAAAATGAACAGAGTTAATGTTTGTTTAATATCATAATATTGAAGTTATTTTTAGTTTATTCATATAACATTTAACTTAAAATTTATATAAATATTTATCTTTAATGCTTGAGATTAATAAATTTGATTTTTATTGATAAAATAATATGTGCTTGTTTGTGTTTGTAAACAAGTTTTGTTCTTTAACAAACAGACATAAACAATAAATTTTTGTTCGTTTAATGTTCATACGCTGTTCTTGAACACTTTAAAAGTTAAATGATCGTTTGGTTTGTTTACACTTTATAGCTTTACCTACTAACAAAAATAAATCATTAATTCTAATTAGTTGTTGAAAGAATGTAAATTCAGATCATTTTTTTTTACAAGCTAGCAAAGGATACCAGTCCTCTTAATGACTTCCAAATAACGAGTGATATGTAAAAAGTAGATCAATTAGTGTCTTGAGTATTAAAGGGCTTGTAGCCTATTGGTAACCCCTTGACTTCTCTTATAAGAGGTCTTGGGTTCAGTGGCGAAGCTTGACCTCAAGCGTAGGGGGGGGCGAAACTTCAAGGGGGGCGAACATAGGGTGTATTTTTTTTTCCGGGGGGGGGGGGGGGGCGAAATAGAAATTTTAAAAAATTTTGCACTACGAATCGGGAAATGTACACCACTGAACGAAAAAACAGGGGGGGCGGTCGCCCCCCCAGCCCCTTCAAAGCTGCGCCCCTGCTTGGGTTGGAGTCTCACCTGAAGCAAAATATTACTCTGGGATGAGCCGGAGGTTTTCCTAGTTGTAGGTTTCCTTCTGGACAGGTGAATCGGGTCATCACGCTCTGTTATTCGAGCGAAAGGGTGATATATTTGGAAGGTAATCCTGAGTGACCGGACGTTTGCTGTTCAGAAAACAATTAGAGTCTTGAGTTGAAAGATCATTTAATGAGCAATTAACTCCACATCGATTATTTTAATAAATTACTATTTTTTAAATCAAATTAAATTTCCGTACGACTTCTCCACTAAATATTGTGGCCGTTTCAAGTGGTTTGTAATTTGTAGCTTTAATATTAAAATGGTGACTGGTTCAAGTCATGACATGGAGAAAATAAAGATTATATGGTGGCTGTGAGTTTTCTCTCACCTATTGTGAGTTTCCTCTTATTGATGTGGATATGATTGGGTGAGTTAATAACCAGTCAGTGATCTAAATTGTCGTTTAAAATTTTTTTATTGTGGTTGGCTCTCTCATGGTCGAGATCTTGGTCTACCACAATCGCGACAACAACGGTCGGTCATAGCAGGCTTAGCAGCGTGTGGTGGTGTCGCTAGTGAGAGAGATATTTTAATTAATTTCAGCATAAAACTAATTCAATAAAGCGATTATTATTTGCGTTGATAAATAAGTATGATGTTGGAGTTAATCATATGGTGGTGAAATTTTATTATAAAAAAAACATAAATAAGTTCGACAAAATTAAACCAAATCTTTGTTTTATAACATTTATTATACGTGCATAATAATATATTGTTTTATGTACGTGTATGTGTTAATTAACAATCATTTTGGATTAATAAGTGTAAGTTTACATTAAATTGCCAAAATTTATTTAGTAGAGGTTCTTCGGAGGTCAGGGGGTTTTCCGGTACGGTTTCCTCCTGGGGTGGTGGTGGGGTCTCAACGGAGATTATGGTAACTATACCTTGATGACATAGCCTGAAAATAAGTGGTTCACACGTTAAAATCAAACGTCGTTCAAAAAAAATATATTTTAATAATTGCCAAAAGACATTACAATCTAACGTCATTATGGTGGTGAGCCTCAAGAACTATAAGACTGGTTACAGCGGTCGTCCCGCCCGGCCCGCGGGGATGATGCCCGCGGCGGTATCAAACGGGAACACCGCCCCCTTGCCCGCGGCCCCTGTTGAGAAGCCTCCAACGGCTCCCGCTCCCCGTCGAACATGGATGATTTTGATTGGCCCATAAAATGTGACCGTTGTTTAACGGCAATTTTGTAAAAAAAATTAAACTAAATAAATACTCAACCTTTTTACCCAAAAAACCACCCAAATCTCTTTATCTTTCATCTTTCTCTTTATATTTTTTTAAAAAAAATTACACACATGAATCCAAGGCCTAACTATCCCAATCCCGAATTAAACTCGTTCTCATACGATCCTGAATCGCTTAGAAATTTATTGGTTCAACTACAACAAAACCCGAACATCCAACACTTTCAATATCCACCAAACTTCCAACCACCTTCAAACTTTCAACCCGGTTTTGCTCCCTACTCCCAACCTCGGTTTGAATATGATTTTTTGTCACCGAGTCAACCTGATAACGAAGTCGTGCCGGAGACACAAGAGTCAAAAACGCAAAAAAAAAAAAGGTAAGAAAAACAAACTGCCGGCCGGAACAGGGCCGAGTAGTGGTCCAATGGCACCGAAGCAATGGACTCACGATGAATAAATCGCTCTCTCGAAAGATGCTACATGGACGAATCCGATAACAAAACCAAAGGTAAAAAGTTGTTTACTTAGTTTTGTTATATATTATTTTAAAGGGTTTAATTTTTTTACTTACTTTTGGTTAATTTTTTTTATAGGTAATTCGCAAAAACGCGAAAATTTTTGGAATAAAGTAACCGTTAGTTGGCACAATGTGATGGGATTCGATGCCGAATACCGCCATATCATCAATTAAATTCAAAGCGGGATGAGCGACGAGAACGTGTTGAAATGGGCCGAAAAGGAATACCAACTAAAGAGTAACAGCCAAACGTTTAACCACTACCACGTTTGGGTGGCGATAAAAGACTCGCCAAAATTCGGTGTTCTTTGCCAAGAAGGTAACGAGGTCCAAGGTTCTTCAAAAAGAACCAAAAACTCCGAATCGAATGAGTATTCGCCGGGGGGTTCGACCGCACATACAAATTACGCGGTTAACCTCGAGGATGACGAAGAAGAAGCCGAGTTCGACACCCCACCGGAACCGGTTAGACCGACGGGTCCAGATACAACAAAACGGGGTTCCTCTTCGAGTCATCAAACCGTCTCCTCTAACCCGACAACAACTGATATCGCTGATCAACTCCAAGCTTTCACAACTTTTCAAAAACAAAAACACGAAGATAGGGAAAAATGCACGAAGAGAAAACTCTTCGAGCCGACCTCAGAGCAATGCAGTCTTTGCCTCCCGACATGCTCGACGACGAAGATCGTAAGATAATGATAAAAATGAAAAAGAAACTCTTGGATAAACATCGTTAAATTTTATTTGAATTGTTAGTTTTTTTTCTATGGTTTTTTTTTAATTTAAATTTGCAATGTAACTTTTATTTTATTTGTATTTTTATTTGAATGGTTTAATTAAATCCTAAGATTTTTATTTTTAGTTTGCAACAAAAAATTAAATAAATTAATTAAATTTAAAAAATGTTGATGATATGGAATAGTGAGGAAGGGTTTCAGTGAGGTGACCATTGTGGGTGTTTAAGATTTTCAGTGAGGTGATGACGTGGCAAAAATTTCAGTGGGGAACAGTTTTCAGTAGGGTGACCGCTGTGGATAGTCTAAGGTTCTAGTTCGAATCACATAAATGATTTTTCTCAAAATATTTGATTAATATTTTAATAAGTGGATCCATTAATCAACGTCACAACGTCATTATGATGCTCCGTTTTCATCATAATTAACCACTTTGTACGGTCATAATCAGACACAATTATAGATTAAAATATTAAATTAAACCAAATGGGAATCAACTAACCAAGTAATCTTCATGGTAAGTGCACATAAAGCGGATATCCACCTGTTTCTCGACTCTTTCCTAATAAATATTTACATAGTCTTGTTTTAATTAAATATTTATTTTTAGAACCCTTCTTTATTATATATTTATAATTTTTTAAAATTTGAAAAATAATATGATTATATTATAAATCAATTCATTGTTTTCCTATAAAATGTATTTACAAAATGTACCGTATGTATTTTAAACAAATCATTTTAAAATTCAAATATTTCATATGTTTTAACTTTATGTATATTTTTTAGATATTTAATACTTAATATAATATACGTATTAGATGATATGATGTGCTTCTATGTTAACATATGTTTATTACATTAACCGAATAAATCTATCTTATTACTTTAGGTCCCACATTAAAGTAAATAATCTACGTTTTTTCTTCTTTTTTATTAATGTAAGTGGACCCCATATTAATTATATCAATTAAAAAAGAAGAATGTTGGATCGGGTTAGTTTCAAACAACACTTCTCAAGTACTTTTTTTCTATCAATCTAACAGATGTGGAATTTCTATTAAAAGGATCTCTCAAACACTCAAAGGTAAACAAACAATATTTGAATAAAAGTATGAACACAAGAACAAATTTTAAACTCAAAGATATATTTCTCTCAAACGTATTACAAGTGTTACAACCAGTAAGCACAAGCACACACTTATACAAGTTACAATTGAGAGGTTATATAGCCAAGGCTACAATCGTATACTCGTAGGAATACTAGTTGGGTATACTAGACAATACACAAAGTAAAGCTTATTATAGTATCTAAAGTGTCTTAACAAGCTAAGACACTTAATTACAATCATTACAAATATAGACATTGACTTTACAAAAGACTAGCTAAATACAAAATACATTTAATGTTCTTGATCTTCAATGCTTCAGGCAATCTTTTGTATTTAATGCAGCATAGGAGAAGTAAGGTGATGTGTCTGACTTTAGGGATGTTATCTTTGTTTACTCAGACCAGCATGTCTGTTGTCAGCACCTTTTGTACCATAAAAGGTAATCAGCTACAGTCTTTGTCAGAGAGGATTATCCTCGGAAGTCTTTGTCTTTGGAAGATGCTGAGGAGATTCTTCGGAAGTCTTTGTTCTTCTGAAGCTTCATGTCTTCTCTGATGCTTTAAATGTTCCAAGTGTTGGCCTTCCGAAGCATTTTGTCTTGTACAACCTTTGGTAGGAGTAAGTTACCCTTCGGAAGCAATGATGCTTCCGAAGAGTAACTCATTCCTTCCGAAGGCTGTTTGTCTTTGTAGAGCCCAATACTTAGACAAAATGGAAGTTTGGTGAGCATCCGCCTTTATTAGTCTTTACAGTCTCCCTCTAGGCTGATGCTACCAAAACTTCCTATAAAATTCTTCTTATCTTTCTTTCTCCTCTCAAAACTTGAGCCCTAGCCTTTACCCATTTGCAGGCTATCCTTCCATCTGATTCATTATCAGGATTCTCCGGTGGAAGTTTCTCAAGGTCAAACACAAAAGGTGGAGCCAACACCATCAGCTGCATAATATCCAGGACCTTTATTCCTCCATTGACTTTTGTGAGTGTGAACATCTTATATTGTGCATTAAAGCTCCACTTTACAATAGGAATGTAAGAGTGAGTATGCATTAAGGAGTGAATGTCCCTTGGATTGGCCTTAGGCTCTGAAGCTTCTGGTGTGCCTTTTGGTTCTGAGGGTTCTGGATCAGGCTCAGAGTCAGAGGAGATGGCAGTAGTTCTCTTTTTCCTTCTAGCCATGTTCTTTCTTCTTCTCATTCTTGGTTTATCTTGAGCAATGGCTTGACTTCTATGTTCTCTGGCCTGTTGATCTTCCATGTTGGAGCCCACTGCTGCATCTGTTCCTACAGTGGGCTCTGGATCTTTATTCCCAGATCCTTGATGCTCTGTACCTCTCCTCTCATCTGCCTTTGATTGTCTCTCAGGATTAGGATCTGTTGTTTGATGTGTCTTTGCAGCCTTTTTGCCCTTGTTGATCTTAATCACTGAAGAGATGGGTATGTTGTCAAGTGAGGGACTTGATGGAGGAGAGACTTGTTCTTCCTTAGGGTTTAGGGGGAACATGTTGGGGAGCATGGCCTTTGTAGCCTCCCCACACATGACTTCTTCCCCTTCTCTGATCCCCGATCCAAAGATGGGTATTTCAATTGTAGCTCCTCCCTCTAAACCTAAGCCTAAGTTTAGGCTTGCCCTTTGAGCTTGTATTTGCTCTATTGAAAGCAACTCACCTCTGGCAATCTTAGCTTTGATGTCTCTGACATGCATATCCATGGTTGAGTTCTTCATAGGGCCTAGCTGCCGAGCATGGAAGCCATACTCAAGTAGGAAAGCCTTCAACTTGTCTCTGTAGGCCTTCTCCTTTTGTTTCTTTGTAAGTACCACCATGGCTTTGGATGCAGCAGCTGCCTATTCCTGTTGCTGCACCCTGTCCAGCTCGGCAGCCATCTCAGGTACCGACCAGAGCTAAACTTCATCAAGATCATACCCCTTTTCCTGGAGAAGAGCAGAAAGTATGATAAGCTCATCATCCAGAGAAGTGTCTGGTCGGCCCTTCCTCTTCTTGGGCATCCTCTCCTCCTGTTCAGCTTCCTCCTCTACGGTCAGCTTCCTTTTTCCTTTGTCCATCATTTTTACCCCAGAGGAGATGGATCCTGTAGCCTCACCAGCTGGTTCATCAGCAAACAACTCTTCTGTGGAAGAATCATCAAGTATGACTAGGCCTTCAAAAGCAGCTGTAGCTTCGAAGTTAACCTTAGCATTCACTGTCTCCTCTAATTGACCAACCACCTTGGGAGATTCTTTAGTGGTTTCCACAGAGAGTTCAAGAGCAGAGGAGAGGTCTTCAGCAGCCTTTGTCCCAGAAGGGGACACAGGTTCCATGGAGATAGGTTGTTGTTCTTGAATTGGTTCCTCCATGGCAACATGGGCTGCAGTCTCAGAAGGAGACTTAGTCCCAGAAGGGGACTGTTGAGTCCCAACGTACAGGGGAACTAGGCTTCATAGAGAGATCTGTTGTGAGCTCTTGCCCAGTCTCTATGGCAGCCTCACTATCAGCAGAGGAAGAGGAAGAGGAAGTAATGGAGTAATGAAAATAAGTGCCCAAGAATTCATCCCATTCATTAGTCAAGGTGACTATGGATGGGTTGAAGTCCTGTGCAACTTTCTCTTCTCTTGCCTCTGATCCCGACCCTACTAATGGTGCCTTCTCCCCCTTTTTGGTAACATCAGGGGAGACAAAGGTAGTGGTGGTAGGATCAGGACAAAAGGGAGCACAAATAATGGATGGTCTGCTCCTGAGGTCCAGGATAGTAGCCTCTTTGGCCTAGACCTCAAGCCGCAGGGTAGCAACCTCAGCTTCCAGGTGAGCTACCCTGGATTGGAGAGTAGAAATGGTGGCCGTCAATTCCTTAGTTGGTGTGCCCTCATCTACTTGAGTGGAATCACTGGGCGATGAAGTCCTAAGCCCTGCTCCTGCACCTCCACCACCAGATGTGGTTTCTTGGCACCCTGGATTCCCCTCATTGAGGAGGGTTTCAAAGAAGTCCTCACCAGTGTGGGTTGCCACAGATGAGGTCCTATTGAATTTACCATTGTCCTAAAGAACCTGAGAAGGTTCAGCAGTAGTGGCAGCCTCAACTGCATTGACCCCTTCTATACTCTCTGATATGGTAGGCTCTGGGTCAGGGAACCTTTCCTGTAGCTGTGTCACCACTCGTTTTAGTGTTTGGGTAGTGGGAGAGTGTGGGTCATCCTAAGCTACAACATAAGGCCCTTGAGCCTGGGTGAATGGATGGGTGGGGGGCATTTCTGGGTGATATAATCCTGGAGATCTGGGAGACAGTCTCTGATCTAGTGGAGTTGCTTCATAAGAAGCAGACTCAATTATTGGGGTATCCCTTTGGGTATTCTCAGGTATGTATGGTGACATACTCTGAGAGATTTTAGGCTGGTTGAGGGCAGCCACAGGTTCCAGAGGAAAAACCTATGGAGAAACATCAGGTGTGGTTTGCACCTTAGGTGGAACTGTGCCCTTTGCAGTTCTTTTCATCTTTTTCTTGATGGGTTCAGAAGAAGGGACCTGAACAGCTGTAGAGAGCTGTTCAAGGGTTCGATGGCGTTTGTAAGTGATTTTGATGGGATGTGGAACAGATGTGGAAGGTGTCGGTTCAGCATCTGTGGGTGCAACAGAGCTATCACCTTCTAGAGTATGTAACTCCATAGAGGGAAGAAGAGGAGTGAAGTTACCAGAGAATTGGGCACTCTTCTTTTTCATCTGAACAAAAACCTTGGCAGTAACCAAGGGAATATTGTAGATGTTCCCAGATAGTGAGAGGGATCATCCCAACTCACTGTAGAAAATGTGCTGTAAGAATCTGGGATACATGCAAAACTTCTTTGGCGATGAAACATTATCAACCAAGTTATTGAAAATGAAAGCAGAAAAATTAAACAGTTGGTTAGAGACCAAGCCATGAATAGCCGAGGCTAAATCAAACGGAATTTGATCCCAACCTCCTGTCTTATTGGACAGACAATGCAAAAACAAATGTATGAGGTACTTGTAATTGTAAGACACTCTACCCTTCAAATAAGTAGTTTTAGGGAGAGGACATTCATACCCCATCGACCTGAAGGTAGATGCTACCTCATCCTTCGTGAATGAGACCTTTCCCCAGGCATCACAAAGTTGAAGATGCCGACAGATGATCTCCACAATGATAGAAATAGGATGAGCATCAATGGTAGCGTTAAGAGTTCTACCATTGGGAGAAGAAGTAACATAACAAGAACGCCAAAACTGTTGGTGATGAGATTCATACGCTCTTTGTTTGACGGTTAACGCGAAATGATACCTGCTCCTTTGTAGAAAGGATATGATATGAGCAAAATCAGCATCATTGTCTGAAGACAGTTCTGCTGCTAAGTTGTGAGCAGGTCTGAAAACTAGAGATTCCATGGTGATTGAAGAATTTTAGGTTTAATATGGTAGAGAAAGGGGAATTCGATTTGAAATGAAACGGTGAGAGAATTTTGGACAAGCGGGAGACCTTTTTATACCTTCGGATGTCAGCATTTAATATAGAAGCATATTAAATTTTGAGATCCGGATGTCAGAAAAAGGTCTTCCGATGACAGCTGTTGGTAAAATGAATGTTCAAAATATTTGCTGAGGACAAAGGTGCTTCCGAAGATGTTGCTTTCGGAAGTAGTTCAAAAGACTAATAAATGTTCTTTGGAAGATGCTTACTTCTGAAGTATATATAGAATATAGCATCGGAAGCATATCTTCTGAAGATTCAGATAAATTCATGAGAAGGATTGTTCTTCAGAAGGCATCTTCTTCTGAAGAGTAAGTTCAAAATACTTTAAAAGGGAATTTGTCTTCTGAAGTGTGACTTCTTCCGACATGAGGAAGGAAGAATGCTTCCGAATACTTAAACTATCTTCTGAGAAGTAAATACTCATCAGAAGATAATTTAAGTTTATCTTCCGAAGAATTGTTCATTCCTTATTAATTCATTTATTCAAAGTTAATCATGCCAATGGCTGTTATTAAATACCTGAATCTTCCTTCATCAAAAGCCTTGGTGAAAAGATCAGCCAGATTATGTTCTATATCAACTTTGACTAGATGAATCAATTTCTTCTCTGCACAATCTCTGATGAAATGATACCTGATGTCAATGTGCTTGGTCTTTGAATGCTTGACATGATTATCAGTGATGGAGATTGCACTTGAATTATCTATCTGTATAGGAGTGTTGAACAGCTCTACTCCATAATCCTTCATCTGATTTTGAATCCATATAACTTGTGCACAGCAGCTAGAGGCAGCAATGTATTCTGCCTCTGCAGTAGAGGTAGAAATACATGATTGTTTCTTGCATTGCCAAGACACAATTCTGGATCCAAGAAATTGACATCCTCCTGATGTGGATTTCTTGCTAATGTTGTAACCTCCATAGTCACTGTCAGTATAGGCCATGAACTGAAAGTCTTCATTTCTAGGATACCATAATCCTAGACCTGGTGCTCCTTTGAGGTATCTAAAGATTCTTTTTACAGCAAGCATGTGTGAAACCTTGGGATTGGCCTGAAATCTTGTACAAAAGCAAGTTGTAAACATTATATCAGGCCTGCTTGCTATGAGATACATCAAGAAACCAATCATTGCTCTGTATTGATGTTGGTCAACATCCTCCCCCTCAAGGTCAGGACTTAGAGATGTTGTCTTGGACATTGGAGTTCCTAGAGCTTTGCAATCAGTAAGCTTGAATCTTTCAAGAATATCCTTGACATACATTGATTGACTAATAAAAATTCATGTAGGAGTTTGCTTTACCTGTAGTCCAAGAAAGAAAGTAAGTTCACCTATTGAACTCATTTCAAACTTAGACTTCACTAATGATTCAAAGTCCTTGCAGAGAGATTCATTGGTAGAACCAAAGATAATATCATCAACATAGATCTGTACTAGCATGATATGTTGATTGGACTTCTTGAAGAAAAGAGTTTTTTCGATTGTTCCTCTCTTGAAGTTGTTAGCCAACATAAAAGAAGATAAAGTTTCATAACATTTTCTGGGAGCTTGATGCAGCCCATATAGAGCCTTATCAAGCTTACATACATGATCAGGAAATTTTGGATCTTCAAATCCTGGAGGCTGATACACATACACCTCCTTATCAATCCTTCCATACAGAAAGGCACTTTTCACATCCATTTGAAACACCTTGAAGTTCTTGGCAGCTGCAAAGGCTAAAAATATTCTAATCGCTTCAATTCTTGCAACTGGAGCAAAAACTTCATCATAGTCAATGCCTTCTTCCTGAGTGTACCCTTGAACAACCAACCTTGCCTTGTTCTTGATGACTACACCTTTGTCATCCTTCTTATTCCTGAACACCCATTTTGTTCCAATTGCATACTTACCCTTAGGTAAAGGGAAAATCTTCCATACTCCCTGCCTTTCAAACTGAAGAAACTCCTCCTGCCTGGCTTCTACCCAGCTATTATCTTTTAGTGCTTCAGCAACTTTCTTTGGTTCTATCTGGGATAGAAAGCAAGAAAACAAACAGATGTTTGCTTCATGCATAGAGCTTCTTGTTCTAATTTCTTCTTCAATATTACCAATGATGTTCTCAAGTGGATGAGTGTTATGGATGCTAGAGTTCTTGGAATCACATCCAGCTGAGCAGCCAAATCCAGATCTCTTAACTCAAGGTTAGGAAGTACCACCTCAAGTTGAATTTCTGGAAAATCTTGAGGTCTTTGGGATTGGACTGTTGTGGGATTGCATTCTTTGGGAGAAGAAGTTTCTAGAGTGTTTGTTTCATCTGAGGGACTCCCATCTTCTTCCTGACTTACTGGAACTGAAGTAGAGTCACTTAAGGGAACAACATGAGAGGTGTTCACTGTTTCAGACTGTGATGCATCATTATGTTCTGAAGTGGATTCTGCCAAGATTTGTCTTGAAGCTATTGGCAGTTCAACATGAAAGTCTTCTTATCTTGTGGACTGGGAGGTGTCTATGGTAGTTGACTGTGAATCAGGAACAAACTCTTTCACAAGATAAAATGCAGATGTAAAGCTGTCAAGATCAAATAGCCCATGAGGACCAGTTCCAGGCTTATTGATAGTATGTTCATTGAACTGAACACTTGCAGACTCTTCAATAATTCTGGAAGCTTTATTGTATACTCTATATGCTTTTGCATGTGAAGAGTACCCAACAAAGTAGCCCTCTGCCGATTTCTCAGCAAATTTGGCTAGATGATCTTTATTATTCAAGATGGTGCAATGACATCCAAATGGTTTGAGAAATCCAATAAATGGTTTTCTCTTATGCCAAATTTCATAACGAGTCATACCATGTGTCTTAACTACCAATACTCTATTTTGGACATAACAGGCATTATTGACTGCTTCTACCCAAAAAGTTATTGGAAGTTTGGCATCAGACAACATGGTCCTTGCAGCCTCAATTAGTGTCATATTCCTTCTCTCAGCAACACCATTTTGTTGTGGAGTCCTAGGAGCACTAAATTGTCTTGTGATATCTTTAGATTCACAAAAAGAATTTAAAATATGATTCTTGAATTCTATTCCTTGATCTGATCTGATTATTTTTACATGGTGGTCACTTTCCTTCTTTACCCTAAGATTGAATGATTTTAGGGTCTCAGCAGTTTCATCCTTGGTACTTAAGAAAAATACCAGGTGTACCGAGAGAAATCATTAGTGACCACTAAGCAATAAAACTTTCTACCAAGACTCTTAATACTTGTGGGGCCAAACAAGTCCATGTGAAGTAAATGCAGGACTGTTGTGATTGAATTTATCTCTTTGGCATGATGAGATGTTTTGTGCTGCTTACCTTTCAAGCATGCAACACATTTATCAACACAGATAAATTCTTTTGTTGGTAAACCAGTTACTAAGTTGTTTGTGACAAGTTTGTTCTTATTTTTAAGGTTTACATGACAAAGTCTCATATGCCAAAGAGACGATTCATCAAGTGAAGCTTTTGAGACAAAGCAACTTATATTACTAAGTGGTGCAGCTGTGCACATGTCTAGCATGTACATGTTGTTTCTTCTTGGAGCCCTAAGCAGGATTTGATTATTTGGAACTACAAATCCTGGCTTCAGAACAATGCATTCATGCTCAGTGAACAACATGTTATGCTTTTGATCACACACCTGTGATACACTCAGTAAATTGTAATTTAGTTCCTTTACAAAATGCACATTCTCAAAGCTTACCTTGCCATTTGTGATTGTGCCCCTACCTATAATGTAACCTCCCACTGGATCACTTCCAAATGCAACATAATCTCCAAAGAATGGCTCATATTTGTGCATGTGAGTCTTGTTGCCTGTCATGTGCCTAGAACAGCCACTGTCAACAATCCACAAGTTGCTCTTTGATTCCTACTGTCCCTGCACATGATCAGAAGTGAATTAGTTTCTGATGGGAACCCAAGCCCATGTTGTCTTGGGTTTTCCATTAGCATCATTGTAAATAAATTTCTTTGACATCATCTTAGGTGGAACAGATGATGATCTTGCTTCTAATGGGATAGGTGGCTGAACATTTGGTTCAATTGTTTCTTTCTTCTTCCATATTTGTTTGACTTTGGAAGATGTCGGAAGAGGTTGCTTCTTATGACAGCCATCGGAAGCATTTTTAGTCTTACCTTCCGATGACTTGGTTTTTGCTGACAAATGAGACTTTTCTTCCGATGTTCTTCTTCTGAAGGGATAAGATTTCTTTGGTTTGTAGGAAGCCTTCTTTGCATGTGCTTCCGATGCTTTCTTTCCGGAAGCCTTCTTGTTTTGTTTCTTCCGACTATCAGAAGTACTTGTTTCCGATACTTTCTTGACTGAGTTTCTTCCTTGTTCTTCCGAAGAAACAGATGACTTGCTCCAGCTCTTCTTTCTTCCTCTACCTTGTGTTTTTGATAACATTCTGCTTCTTGGATTATAGAAACAATCAACAGCAAAGTGATTCTTATCACCACACATCAGACACACAGTCTGATTGTTTAGGGATTGTTGATCTTGATCCTTGTTGAGGAAGGTTGAGCTTTGGTTCACAAAGGTTGATTGTTTGGATGTTCTAACATACTTGTTGGCTAGGTGATTTACTTGTATTCCTAAAAAACTAGGCTTTCTCTCCTTTGATCTACCCGTTTTGGACTTGTCAGATGGAAAAGTTACTTAGTCATATGAGGAGGTACTCCCAGTTTGTGTGTATTTAGCTTTGACAAAAACTGATGAATGTTTCTTAGTTTTCTTACCTTTTTTCTTAATTTTCAAAGCTGGTTTTTCTTTTTCTAAGTTGATGGGAATATCATCCTCATCTGAGCATGTTAAGTTACTTGGGTTTAGATCAGAGAGATCCTCATGTTGATCCACTTTGTGTATGTCCAACTCATCATCATACACAAGTTTAATTTCTGGTTTGCACCTAATCTCCACCATGGGAGTTTAGGCAAATACAGGCTCTATATTGTTATAACCCAACCCTGCCCCTCTTTTCTTTACTAGCTTAGTTCACTCATTTTTAAAAGTTTTTCAAACTTTTCACCCTGGCTTAAAAATTTATCTCTGTAAGACTCAGCCAATACAAGTTCTGTCTTGGCAGTGGTTAGTCTTTCTAAAAGATTGTTAATTTGACACTTTTTGTTAGTGTCTTCATGTTTTAAGCTAGAAATGGTCTTTTCCATTTCTTCAATCTTTTCTCTATAATTTCTTTCAGATTCAAAGAAATTTGCCTTGACCACTTGTAAAGACTCAAGTTCATTACAGAGTTGAGTATTTATCCTTTTATAAACATTTAACTTCTCTAAACACTCAGGTGTGCACATATCATCAGTTACCTTGAATGAAGAAGTTGAGTCATTTGCCATCAAAGCACTATTGGAGATGAAAGCATCCTCAGCTTGGAAGCTCCAATCTGCAAAGTCTCGCTCAGCAATGTTAGCACTATTTGATGAGCTTGATGGTCTTTGATGTGATTGTCCAGATGTTGATGGCTGAGTGCTTGAAGATTTGCACTCTCTGGCAAAATGCCCTAGTTGTTGACAGTTGAAGCATTTGAGCTTAGACTTGTCCAGCCCAAACCTAGTTTTCATGTTGTGCCTTTTTGAACTGCCTGCCAGTTCTTTGATAAAACTTCTTTGCTCTATAGGAGATCATGGCCATCTGATAATTGATGTCCATCTCCTCAAGGTCATCTGCAGGAATGCCATCTAAGTATTCCTGGCACAAGTGAAAGTAGTTGGTTTCCTCAGCCATAAAAGCTCCTTGCCTAGAGGTCAGTAGTGGAGCTGGGTTAGAGAATGGGTTTGAGTAGGTGGTTGATGGAGTTGGCGTTTCAGGGAAGGTGACAATGGATGTGGAGGTATGATGGAAGATGGGTTGATAACTTTGATAAGGAGGATTGTTGATGGGTGCATAAAGGGCTGCTGAACCAGGCATTATCTGAGAGGGTTTAGGTTCCTGAGTATCTATTTCCATCTGGTAGGCACTGAGTATACCAAACAGTTCACTAAGCTTCAAGGCTCTTAGATTTTCCGTTCTTTGAATGACAACAGAATATATGTTCCAAGCATGTGGAAGTGACCTAAGAAACTTTCTGATCACATCTTGGTTCTCCATTTTGACACCTGTAGCTACTAACTCATCAACCAGCTGAACATAACTGAGATATTGAGAAGTCATATTCTCATTGTTCTGTTGACAAAAGTTCTCAAACTTCTGTTTCAGTATGTCCTTCTTATTTTCCTTGACATCTTCAGACCTTCATACATTTGATGTAGAGAGTTCCACAGCTCTTGAGCATATTTTCATTTCTTGAATGCATGTATGATTGAGTAAGTGATGACCATCTGGATGAGCCACAAAGCCTTCGAGTCAACCTCCATTCTTTTGTAGTCTTCATCTGAATAGAGAGCTAGATCTTTTGGCACAGGTGCTCCACCGGCTCCAGCAGCAGGAACAATTGGGATGAAAGACCCTTCAAGAACTGACTTCCAGAGCTTGAAGTCCTGATTCCTTATGAATCCTTCCATCCTAACTTTCCATGTGTCATAGTCTTCTGGAGTAAACATCGGTGGTTTGTTAAGAGTAACATTCTCTATATCATGTTTGTTTAGAGCAGCCATTTGAACAAACACAGAGAATATGAGTCTTGATATAATGAGATTTTAGAAGAAATAGAACTGGTAACTTAAGGATGATTAATCACTTAAGTTCAAGAGCCAAAGCTCTGATACCACTTGTTGGATCGGGTTGTTAGCTTCAAACAACACTTCACAAGTATTTCTTTCTATCAATCTAACAGATGCGGAATTTCTGTTAGAAGGATCTCTCAAACACTCAAAGGTAAACAAACAATCTTTGAATAAAAGTATGAACACAAGAAAAAATTTCAAGCTCAAAGATATATTTCTCTCAAACGTATTACAAGTGTTACAACCAGTAAGCACAAGCGCACACTTATACAAGTTACAATTGAGAGGTTATCTAGCCAAGGCTACAACCGTATACTCGTAGGAATACTAGTTGGGTATACTAGACAATACACAAAGTAACGCTTATTCTAGTATCTAAAGTGTCTTAACAGGCTAAGACACTTGATTACAATCATTACAAATATAGACATTGACTTTACAAAAGACTAGCTAAATACAAAAGACATTTAATGTTCTTGATCTTCAAGGCTTCAGGCAATCTTTTGTATTTAATGCAGCATAGGAGAAGTAAGGTGTTGTGTTTGAATTTAGGGATGTTATCTTTTTTTTACTCAGACCAGCATGTCTGTTGTCAGCACCTTTTGTACCATAAAAGGTAATCAGCTACAGTCTTTGTCAGAGAGGATTATCCTCGGAAGTCTTTGTCTTTGGAAGATGCTGAGGAGATTCTTCAGAAGCGTTTGTTTTTCAGAAGCTTCATGTCTTCGGAAGCTCTGATGCTTTAAATGTTCCAAGTGTTGGCCTTCCAAAGCAGTTTATCTTGTACAACCTTTGGTAGGAGTAAGTTACCCTTCGGAAGCAATGCTGCTTCCGAAGAGTAACTCCTTCCTTACGAAGGCTGTTTGTCTTTGTAGAGCCCAGTACTTAGAAAAAATGGAAGTTTGGTGAGCATCAGCATTTATTAGTCTTTACAAAGAAAAAACCTACACATTGAAATTTACTTTATTGTGGCACTCAAGGTAATAAGATGTAGTTAAATTATTCGGTTAACGTAACAAGAGATGGTTAATTTTTGATCATATATACATATATATAAATTAAGCCGAGCCAATGAATTGAGTTACGAGCCATATATTTATTTCAAAAATCCAATCAATTACCCAGGAAAAGTTTGAGGTAATCTCTTTAACATCGCGTTTTCAAAGGATACAATCCTTATATATATATATATATATATATATATAGTGACGTATTCTATTGAGAACTAAAATTTTGGTAAGAACTTAAGAACTGCATAATACACTTGTACATTATGCTTTAAGTTTTATACATGAGTTGGTTTTTTAACTGCTCCACTTTTTTTCTCTTGCTACTTTAAAATTTTTATGCATGATGTACAAGTGTATTATGCAGTTCTTAACAAAATTTTAGTTCTCAACTGAATACGGCCCTATATATATGTCACACCCCGAGCCGGCGGGGTTGGATCGGATTCCCCGTCGGGAGGAAGGTTCCCGGGGCGTGATATCGTGAGTGACAATCGGAATGATCAGATTGTTTACATTGCAACTTGATATATAAATAAGAAAACTGCTAAAATTAAATAGAATTACAAAGTTAAATTACATCAGTAAAGTTTATAATTTAACAATGTAAATCTACTATCACATCATAATTCTTCTATCTTGTATCTGCACAAGATATACAAAATAAATCTGTAAAATGATGCTCCAAAATATGCAGGTCCAAAAAGCTAGGTCCTCTATCTGGTAACCTAGTCCAAAAAGAAATAACTCTTCATTTGACATGTTCGTTACCTGAGAAGTCATGCACAAATAAAGTCAACACATGGTTGGTGAGTTCATGTAGTTTTATGAAAATGAATTTGAATAACCTGAATGAAAACCTTAACCTCACCATCAACCACCTATACCATCCGATTCAGTATGCTTATATATAGGGCATATGTAGGGTCGAACTTACCGCTCGCCCAGCCACCTTCCCCAACATACTAAACCACATGATATATTGTTGCTGGTGATAATTAAGCGTTTCATCCCACTTCTTTGATTCCATAACATTTGATTCATAGAATTTTATTACCCTGAAAATGTTTACCTTGATCCCCCGAAATGACCACCTTAACCTCATCAACAACCACATATACTATCCAATCAAGTATGCTTATATATAGGGCATATGTAGGGTCGAACTTACCGCCCGCCCAGCCACCATCCCACCACATACCGGACTGCTTAGCATATTGTTTTTAATGATAATTAAGCATTTCATTCCATTCACCTTCATTTTAGATTATGATTTCCACAAATAGATTTACCTTTGATCTCTTGAGTTTACCATGTATTCATGATTTCCTAAAAGCACTTATAGAGATATAACATTAAATGTATAATTAAACTAATAACTAAGCATTTAAATACAACCAAGACATGATGATTGGGCCTTATTTGACTCAATCAGTTAGACTTAGTTGTTGGTGGTTGTCCAAGTTGTACCCTCTCACACGTGGCCCGTATCAGGCATGACCCACAAGGAGTCTACCTGTGTATGCCGAGACTTTAATGATGCCCATATCAGCTTGACCCACTGGTCTACTGTACATGCCGGGACTTTACGGATATCCTTTGATTATTGATTGTCTATGATTTCTCTTTGATTCTGTTTGATAGTTCACATTATTGCCCATATAGCTTGACTACAAGAGTCTACTATTTATGCCGGGACTTTATGTGTGTTACACGTGGTCTTGATTTCTATACAACTGACATCCACCTTGACTCAAGCATTAATGATTTCATAAGATTTTAATGATTTCATTATTTCAATGATTCACACACAGTTCTGATTTCCTTGATTTCCTTAAGTCTCTTGATTTTGATCTTTAGAATTCCATGATTTCACAATGATTATAAATTTATGATCGAGTAGGATCCTTTGATTTATTGATCTCCACACTGGATTAGTTTTCCATTGCATTTGATCTTTAACTTTAGTTCGTTTGATTCCACTTTGAATTTAGATTCTTGAATTTGAGCTTGATGGACTAAGGGTTTGTTTAGAGTTTTAGAATTAAGGTATTACTCATAAGAGTAATTAATTAACTTGTAAGTTCTTTCTGCATAGTAATTTCCTAGACTGGAGTCTAGGAGTATAAACAAACATATATAATAAGCAATTTATAATAAGTAAAAGCATTTACGTACGTAAAACAATTTAAATAAAACAGTTTACGCATGCTTCTCAGCCCCGTGTTTTAAAACAAAATGTTTAGAAAAAAAGGGGCAATGAACTCACCTGTGTTGCTGTGCAAATAATCTATCACAAAATACGCGCTCGTTGTTGTAGCTTAGTTTTCTTCAGTTCCTGAGTTGTTTTAAAAGAGTTGGAATACAATAAGTATACGTATTAGTCGTCATACCTAAGGTTTGCTATTGGTGTGCAACTAAGTGTCCTATATTATTATTGTGCTTCTAAGATTTCTTATAACTTAAATACCCATTTGTATCCCGTATCCCGCAGTTAATTATAACAGGTCTTAATTAATATGTTTTAAGTCAATTCCTTTTAAGTTAAATATTAAGTCACAATTATTTATTTTAATTCAATAAAGTTTACAAAACATTTTCCTTTATCAAAACATTATTAACTTTAATTAAAATGACATTTAACCTATGATGGGCTTAGGTTAGGCCCATTACTAGTCTTTGAATGTTCAAAAGACTTATTATCAATAATTTGTTCAACTAAGTCTAGATAATTTAAATAAATCATCTAAGTTAATTACTTTTTATTATGGATCTTCCTAAGGTTTAGGTGTTAACACTCAAGTAACACTCAACCTTTAGATCATTGGTTTGCTTCATCCTGACTTGAACTAACTTCCAAGTGTTTTAAACCAACTAAGTATATATTAACAACTCATGTTTCTTTTTCCCATTCTCAACTTCTACATCATATTGTTTACCCCATGTTGATCCTCAAAATTTATGTGTTGGTTTTTGCATAATAAAACCCTAATGCTCATCTGACACACGCGCACACACCAAATTATTTCATGCATGCAAGTGTATCCGGATTCCGATGCACTCACAGCCCTAGAATCACTACACTTTGTTTATAACCAATTCCAATATGCTTATGACCAGCGAACCTATGAATGACGATGGTAGGTTCGGCCCCGCTAAGGTTCAGTGACCTAAGGTTCGCCATGACAGGTAGGTTCGCTGCTAGAGTACGGGCTTAGCAAGCCTTGCAGGTTCGTAGCTCCAGATGGTTCGGCCAAGGAGGTTCTCTCACAAGAGGTTCGGCCTAAAGAGAGTATATTAGTGGCTCTTAACTTTTATATTCATAGGTTCGTTGCATATAAGGGTTCGTGGGTCTAAAGCTTCGGTTGGGTGATGGTTCGACTAACTAGTAAGAAGGTTCGGCTAAGCCCATTTCAGTTTGAACAGGTTTGGTTCAGATTGGTGGGGTTCGGCCATTTCAAGGGTTCGTCTAGTAGAGGCTGTAGTTGATAAGACGTTCGTAGCTTTGTGAAACTCCCCAGGTAGGTTCGGCCACCTGCTCCTTCTCCCTTCACGAACCAGTCGACCATGGCTGATCCGCTTCACCATCTTCGAGCTATAGGTCCTGAAAGTGGTTTCTAAGGATACCCAATCGTTTAACTTGTACATCTCAATGTTACTACGTGTCTAATTTGGTTAAAACAACAACTTAGAGGGTTCGTGATACCCACTCAAAACCGAAAATAAAATGAAGATTTACTTCAAAATCGACAGATAAAAGCTTGAATATCTTGTACTTCCGTGATCTACGTGATGTGGTGGTCGTTTTGATACCAAGAGTGCTTAAAATGGTGAAGATTTGGATGAGAAATCTTAGAGAGATGGTGGAGACTTTTCTAGATAGAGAGAAAGGGAGATAGACGAAAATGAGAAAGAAGGAGGAGGTTGGTGGTGGTAGATAGGGAAGTAAATGCTTCATTTAATGAAGTAAAATACCCGGTAGGTTCGGTCTCGATCGGTTTCGCGTAAAACGTCATCTCTTCGTAAATTTTCGTAACGAACGGTTCGGTTTTAAATTAAGGTTTATAAACTTATTTTAAGTGGTTATTCCTAGTAAATTAACTAGATATCTTTTGTTTATTTTAATTTTCAAAAATATTTAATTTACCGTTTAGAATCGAATCGTACAGTCATCGCGCGTATTCGTTCGAATCGTCACTCGTACGAACACGGCGATAACTATACTTTTCAATATTGTTTTCTAATTATCGGACATCATTCAGAACATTACACTTTCGGATTTATTCGTACAGATCGTCACCTACACGAATAATCCGTCGGTTTAGCATTCACGTAACGACATCCGTGTTGTTTTGTTTTATAAGCCTCACATACGTTTATACATAATAAAATCCTAACACATAATCACATTATGGTTCTGTGTTGCCAGATAATTATCTGACTGACAAACAATGTTTCTGAGTTTTGTTTATCTGTAATGATTCAGAATTTGCTGTTTGATAACTCAAACTGATAATGATATATGATGCTAATATGAAATACATGAAACACTTAATGTTTATACTTGATTACTGTTCATGACACTGTTGAAATCACTGTTCCGGTGACGCTTCCAGCACTTATGTTACAATATATATATAGGATATGGTTAAAATGAAAACCACATCTCAATGAGAAAACCGCGAAAACCATGCAAAAATCACGTAAAAACAACGTTGTTTTTGATTTTTTTTTACAGGTTTGTAACACTATTGGGCACATTTTTATAAAAAAATTCAAAAAAGCGCCGACCAAAGATTTTTAATAAAAATATTTTATAAACTCACTTAAATACTACGTAACAAAACGTAATTTTTTTTTATTTTTACGTTTTGTTACGTAGGTTTTACGTGGGTTTATAAAATAATTTTTTTTTAAAATATTTGGTTGGCGCTTTTTTGATTTTTTTTTATAAAAATGTGTCCAATAGTGTTACAAACCTGTAAAAAAATTTAAAAAAAAACGTTGTTTTTATGTGATTTTTGCATGGTTTTGCGGTTTTCTCATTGAGATGTGGTTTTCATTTTATCTTTTCCATATATATATATAGGGGAAGTTCTATAGAAAACCTTCATATTTGAGAAAACTTAGTAAACTAATCACAATTGTTATTAATCAATTTCATTTTTTGTTTTTTATTTTACATTTTGTTTTATTATAAGGTTAGATTTGTTAAAAAAAATATGAAATTCATGTTATTACATATATGTAACTTCTAAACTACATATATGAGTTACATATACGTTCTTGTTTACATATACGTAATTTCGTGATATACATATTTTTATTAAAAAAATTCTTATTTATAACATTTTAAGCTAATAATAAAAAATCATGAAATAAAAATTTTAAAAATTGATTGATTGATATGAGTTTTCTTAGTTTTCTCCAAAGTGAGTAGTTTTTTTTTTTGAACCATTCTCTCTATATATATATATATATAGGGGAAGATCAAATAAGAAGAGATTTTTGTTCTTCGTTTTACTAATACTAGTTTTCTCCAAAGTGAGTAAGAACTAATAATAATTTGAAATTTGACATGATAATTTACGTATAACTTCATTTTTTTGTACTAGATTTTTATTTTTTATACTATATTATTATTTTTTTGTTCTTCGTTTTACTTACACTAGATTTTTGTGTTTTTTGCAATGCATTCTTATTTTTTGTACTGAATTCTTATTTTTTGTACTGGATTCTTATATTTTGTGTACTGGATTATGTTTTTTGTGCTGGATTGTGCCACGTGTCAAATTTCTATTGTTTCTTACTCTTCTTAGGCAAAAATCTCTTCTTATTGGATCCAACCCCTATATATATAAGTTATTTCATATTTCCTACAATATTAATTAATAATTAACATTGAGTATAAGTTTCTGTCTTAATTAAGGTGGAGTTATCCGGAGAATTGTCTCAACTGGTAAAGGCTCACCCTTCCAATGTGGAGGTTATGGGTTCAAACCTTGTTGGGAGCAATTTAATAGATATCCAGGTGAAGGAACGAATCAAGGCTTTAATCCCAGGTTCGAACCTAATGGGGGCGAGGGTTTACGGATTCCATCCGGTTCCGGCGCATCTGGGGGCACACGTGTCTCAGGTCGGAGATCGAGGAATCGATCTTAGCTATCAATCGCCAGGATAACTGAAGGTAGCACGACGAGACAGTTTAACTGCCGTTCAAAAAAAAATAAAGGTGGAGTTATGAGTAGGACCAACGCAACACACACCTAATGTTGATCGATACGTACGTGTCTTTGGTGGCAACATCAATACGGGCGGATACCTTACCCGGCTTTCCTCATTTTCGATCGAAAAGAAAATCAAAACATGTCCCAAAAACTAAATTTCAGTCTTAAAAATTTCTAATTATAAATGATTTTCATATTAAGTTACAAACCTAAAGAAACGTATTTGTGACTTATTTGTAGTCGATAAAGACATGCATAGGAGACTAAATTAACGTGGTTCTATGGGTCAAATTAAGGACTAATTAAAAATGTGAGTTCATGTTGTACGATACAAATAGAGACTGATTTTTAGTTACCGAAAATACTATCTAGTACTAGGCATCTGCCACAGACTAATAACTGGCAATATATCAGTCGATGGTAAACATTAATTAGACACTGATTATATACAAACATTAATCAGATGCTGATTAAATACTATTACATACTAGTTTTCAAGCATGGTTTTCTAACAGAGGGTCGACCGGTCCAAAATAAAAATGCAAACCAGCTTCAAACAAACTGGCCGGTTCACCGGTCGGACCAGGAACCGGTTCGCTGATTAAATACGAACATTAATTAGACACTGAGAAGCTCCTATCGAAATTCACTATGAATCTTTGGGGACCTATTATGAGATTTATGGACACTATCTAATAGTAAGCAGTATAAAAAAAGAAATTCTTTATATATATATATATTCGAACCACTCTTGGTCATATTTCTCTTTATGAGAAATAGAAGAAGCCATACAGGGGTTTTTGCAGGGCTGTTGTAATTCTATGCTACCAGCGGGAATTCGAGTTTCGTCGGGTTAACTAGGACTAGAATTGCGAAATTTCTACGTGAATCAAGATACTATCACTTCTGCAACAAAACCACTCATACCCGGTAATGCAAGGGAAGCCATGGAAAGCTACTGAACATCATAAAGATTTTTGGCATGGGGATAGCTACTTCGCCCATTTCATCGAGAAAAACAAGACGTATTCTATCATAACTCGTTCCCGTCAAGAAAAAAAGTGCAGCACTAATAAAGCCATGAGAGATGATTTGTAAAATAGCTCCATTGAGTCTCGTATCGGTTATCGAAGCAATTCCTATAAGTATGAAACCCATATGAGATACGGAGGAATAGCCTATTCTTTTTTTTAAATTACATTGGCCGGGAGAGCACAATATCCTTATGCACCCATTTCATATGTTAGGCATAGCTGGTGTATTCGGCGGCTCCCTATTTAGTGCTATGCATGGTTCCTTGATAACCAATACTGTCAGAGACTAGTTTTTAACATGATTATGTTTGTTTAAACATTAATCATGTTCGTATAAATTTCTATAATTTTTTTGGAATATTTTATATATTTATTATGTTATCAGGTTTGTAAATAATGTTCTACCGGTTCGATCAGTAATCAATAAAACGTTATTTTTTGTCCCAGATTCTTTTTTTTATTTGTGTTTTGTTAAGTTAAACCGTAGATCTCACCGGCCATGTGTTTGGCATAATGACCGGAATATGCCTTTGCAAAAGTCAACTCTCAAATCTAAACCCCTCCATTTTGTCTATAAATAACCACAAATGCATCCATTATAAGCAAACCTACTGCTTAATTAACTTTTTCTTTCTTATCATATCATATTATCATCACTTCTCATTCAACACTTTTGCAGATCAAGAAGCTAGCAACAATGGCTTCCTCACCCACCATCCCGGAGAATGAACAAATCACCACCACCACTGTCACCGCCACCGCCACCTTCTCTCTGCCCGTGGATTCAGAGAACAAAGCCACAAAGATGAAAATTTTCTCCTTAGAAAAACCACACATGCGGGCTTTCCATCTTTCATGGCTCTCATTCTGCACTTGTGTCATCTCAACCTTCGCGGCTGCACCACTCGTCCCCATCATCCGCGACAACCTCAACCTCACACGCTCCGACATCTCAAACGCCGGAATCGCGTCCGTCTCCGGCAGCATCCTCTCGCGTCTCGTCATGGGCGTGCTCTGCGACCTCATCGGTCCAAGATACGGTTGCTCCATTATCAACATGCTAGCAGCACCCGTTGTTTTCAGTTTCTCGTTTGTGGCTGACGCCGGTGGCTACGTGGCGGTTCGGTTCATGATCGGCTTCTCATTGGCTACGTTCGTGTCGTGCCAGTACTGGACCAGTGTGATGTTCAATGGCAAGATTATAGGGATGGTTAATGGGGTGTCGGCCGGGTGGGGTGACGCCGGAGGTGGTCTGACCCAGCTGCTAATGCCGGTGCTATTTCATGTCATAAGTCAGGTGCTTAAAACGACGCCGTTTACGGCTTGGAGGATTGCTTTCTTTGTTCCTGGATGGTTTCATTTGATCGTTGGTGTTGTTGTGTTAATCTACGGCCAAGATTTGCCCGATGGAAACTTTGCTCAAGTTCGAAAAGATGGACAAGCTTCAAAGGATAAATTCTCCAAGGCATGACTCTATTAATTACTCTATCAATTAGTTTAATTAATATGTGTTATATGATTATATAATCGAAAAAATATATATACAATTTTGCCTAAAAACAGAAAAAAAATATATATTTTTTTTGTAATGTATTTTTTTTTAGGGAAAATCATAAGAATAACCATTTTGACCAAATATTTAAACAAAATAACCATTTGACTTTTCAATCACCAAAATGCCCATGCCTTTACGGGCGCCGGCGCCCGTATACTTACGGGCGGCCGCCTATGTGAGACCCAATAGGTTTTCGTCATTTGTCTTTAACGGGCGCCCACGCCTCTTAAATCTAACGAACGCCCTTTAAAAAATTAAGTCTTCACGGGCGTCGTGCCCACCCTGACACCTTTGTCACAGGCGTCCGCCCCTAAAAAATAAACTTCCGTTCAAATCACAGGCGGCCGGACCACCTACACAGTCGCCCGAACCGACCTTACAGGCGCTCGAACCTAATTACGGGCGTCCAAAACAAATACACTTACGCTAAAAATATATACACGTCTTTATGGTCGGACAACTTTATGTAAAGTCGTTTAAAAAAATAGAAAAAAATAAAAAATAAAAAAGTACAGGCGGGCGCCTGTAAAGTACGGGCGCCTGTGACACGTTTTCTGAGAAAAAAAAGGCTTGGACGCCCGTAACTAGGTTCGGACGCCTGTGTGGTCGGTTCGGGTGCCTGTATAGGTGGTTCGAGCGCCTGTGATTTGACTGAATATATATATATATATATATATATATATATATATATATATATATATATATATATATATATTTTTAGGGGCGAACGCCCGTGACAAAGGTGTCAGGGTGGGACCGACGCCCGTGACAACTTAATTTTTTAACCGCCGTTCGTCAGATTTAAGGGGCGTGGGCGCCCGTTAAGGACAAATGACGAAAACCCATTGGGTCTCATATAGGAGGCCGCTTGTAAGTATACGGGCGCCGGCGCCCGTAAAGGCATGGACATTTTGGTGATGGGAAAGTCAAATGATTATTTTTTTTAAACTTTTGGTCAAAATGACTATTTTTGTCATTTTCCCTTTTTTTATTGTATTTTTTTGCTTTTTTTATATTGAATTTTTGTTTTTTTATAAATTTGTAAATAGTAATAAAGTTTCTTAAGTGTTTTAATAAAGTTATTCAAAAAAATTTTTGTCTTTTTAAAGACAATTAATTTTCACCATGTGTTCAAATCACATACAATTATTTTATGAATATTTAATTTGTTTAAAATTTATCAAGGCAAATGAAAACGTTATGAACACTTATTAGTATTTAGTTATTATTTTGTCTCATTTTAACTTAAATTTAACAATTATGAAGCTTTGTTATTAATTCTTGAATTTGTTTTTTTCATGATAACATCTTATTTCACTTTAATTACAAAATAAAAAATTCCTATTTGTTAATAAAGATTCACATGTGTTTCATTTGACTCAATAAAATTTTTATAAATATTACGCATGCATTGAAAGACATACTTCAATTTTAGTAACTTTAAAAGAAAAATAAAACAATAAGTTACTTTACTGGAACACTATGAAAACTTGATTAGTTTTAGCTGAATTTTTCTCTGTTTTTTTTATACGATCTTGTTTATTCAGGAGTGATTTTTGTTTTATGATTAACCAAAGTTGTGTTTTTATTGGATCATCCGTATGATTATAATACTAAAACATGCAACTTATATTTTTAAACATATAGAACTTATTACTGATGGATTATATAATCTATTGCAGGTTTTCCTAAATGTTGTCACAAATTACAGGACATGGGTGTTTTTCTTGATTTATGGATATTCAATGGGTGTGCAGCTTTGCTTAAATAATGTTATCTCTGAATATTTCTATGATAGGTAGTTAAACAAACCTTATTTTGCATTGAATCTAGCTACCTATAATCAAAAAAATATCTATCTGAATCCGAAATAATATATTTTAAATTTGAACCCGAAAAATCTGAAATTTCAGATATCTGGAAATTTGGATTCGAATACATATTTTGAAAAATTCCGGATATCCGAACTATCCAAAATATTTTTTTTTGGATAATTTTTCGGATATTCAGATAGTTTTTTAAATATTTCGGGTATTATTTTTGGATATATATTTTGATATCCGAATCTGAAATTTCGAATATGAATTTGGATATTGAAAATCTCTATCTAAAATTTTTGGATATCTGAAAATGAATATTCCTATCTATATCATCCCTAATTGGTAGTTTATTTATTTATTTTTCTGTGAGTACCTACTTAACAATATTTGATTTCATTTTGGTGATGATCAATAGGTTTAGCTTAAAGCTACACACAGCTGGAGTAGTTGCAGCCAGTTTTGGAGTGGCTAACTTCATGACCCGACCGTTTGGTGGCTTCCTATCCGATCTATCGGCTCGTAAGTTCGGTATGAGGGGCAGATTATGGACATTATGGATCACACAAACCCTAGGAGGAGTTTTTTGCATATGTTTAGGCCAAGCCGATTCATTACCACTCGCAATATTATCAATGATGTTAATGGCCACCGGAGCGCAAGCCGCTTGCGGCGCGACGTACGGAATTATTCCGTTCGTGTCGCGCCGCTCTCTTGGCATTCTTTCCGGTTTAACCGGTGCTGGTGGCAATGTTGGTGGTGGGTTGACCCAGCTTCTGTTTTTCTCCGGTGCAAGGTTCTCGACGGCGATGGGGTTAACATGGATGGGCGTTATGACGGTGGTTTTAACGGTTCCGGTGGTGGTTGTCCACTTCCCGCAGTGGGGAAGTATGTTTTTACCGGCGTCAAAAAACCAGAAATACAATGAAGAGTATTACTATTTATCGGAGTATAATGAGGATGAAAGAGAGATGGGGATGCACATTGGGAGCATGAAGTTTGCAGAGAATAGCCGGGCGGAGCGCGGGAAGAGAACGGTGGTTGCGGTGACGGAATCTTCGCCGGAATCCATGGTGAACCACCATGTTTGAGGGATCGGAAGTTGAATAAAGAAAGTAGGGTTAAGTAAATAAATAATAATATATTGAAAAAACAAGTGGTAGTATTTGCTGCCGTACATATTGTGCCGTACATCCCGGGGTTTTTGCTTTTGATGATGGCATCATGATTCATGAAGATCAGCTGTACTTTAAATACTAAACTAATGTTTAAATCATTATTAAAATTGTGTATGTTTTGTACAAGTAATTAATAAAGGTTGTTTTATTCACACACCCACCCCACCCACCTCATACCCCTTATACGTCTCGTATATGTCTATACGAGTCGTATAAGGGGACGATCATTGGGTGTCAGAATTTGTCAGTGCCAATGATTGAGGGCCTATACGTGGCGTATAGACCTATACGTGTCGTATAGGTCATATACGCAAGTCAATACGTGGCCAATCATTGGGTGTCAGTGCCAATGATTGGGAATCTATATTAGTAGTATAGACCTATACGCGGGGCTATACGCCACGTATAGATTTATACGAGACGTATAAAGTTGGTGAGGTGTTGAATTAAAAAAGAGTGGTGTGTGAATAACCGGTCCCTTAATAAAAGGCAAATTTGATTTAAATAAGGGTAGATATATTTAGACACCCTACTTTTTATTTATACACCCTTATCCAAACTATACGGGCCGTTATGGGACAATACGACTCTTTTTGCCCCATAAAATTTTCTCATGGTTTGATCCCACCTACCATGTGTGGCCTGTACAAGCTGATAAGGCCCGTATTGCCCATCTGAAATTCCCTTATAGTTTGATCATACCTATCATGTACGGCCCGTACAAATTTGTACGGGCCATACGGTGTCTGTATATAGGGCTGTAATTGAGTCGAGCCGAGCTGAGCCGAGTCCGAGTCGAGCCGAAATTTCTTACAAGGCAAAAATTATTGCTCCAGCTCGGCTCGTAAAAACGTCGAGTCACAAGCCAACTCGTTTTTTTCCTCCACTTTACATACATACATACATACATACATACATACATACATACATACATACATACATACATACATACATACATACATACATACATACATATACACATAATCCAATATATATGTATAGGGCATAAAATTTTTCATAACCAACTAAATGCGCACTAACCCAAATAACATTGGCAAGATGAAGCCGAATCTTGGATTTTTTTTAACATCATTGTAACACATTTTGAACATCATGTTCTTTTATAAGTTTGTGTAAATTCATCACCGTTTAAAAAATATCATCGTTGTAAGTTTTGTGCTACAGTACTGTAAGTTTTAAATTTTTAAAAACTTACAGTACTGTAAGTTTTTAAACGGTGATGAATTAGCTCAAACTCATAAAAAGAACATGGTGTTTAAAATGTGCTACAATGATGTTTAAAAAAAAATCCAAGATTCGGCTTCATCTTGCCAAAGTTATTTGGGTTAGCGTGCATTTAGTGGGTTATATTTTTAACTCTCCGTATATATAGGAGAGGATCCAATGTTAACTCATGTTTTTTGCGTTAACCGAATAACTATATCTTATACTTTATGGCTCACATTAAAGTAAATCTAAAGGTGCATGTTTTTTTTTCTTTTTTAGTTAATGTAGGGTCTACTTACATTAATAAAAAAAAAGAAAAAACATAAATCTTTATATTACTTTAATATATGCCACAAATTAATAAGATTTAGTTATTCGGTTAACGCAATAAGGAGGGTTTACATTCGAACCATCCCTTTATATATGTTATACATGTATATGTATATATATACATACATATATATTATACATAATATGTATCTTTATATAAATGTGTATACAATATTGTGTATGTATATAATATATATGTGTGTGTATATAATTTAATATATATTAAAAATAGAGCCGAGCTAAAGAGTCGAGCCATGAGCCGCACTCTTTTCAAGCCAAGTCTTTTTTGAGCTTTTTCCGCGCAAACCTCGAGCGAGCAACGAGCTTTTTGAAAAACCCTAGCTATATAGAGGGTGTAATTTTAACACAACCTTTTAAATAATCTAGACTTTTGTCAGTTGGCTGTTAACGGTCTTAACTCTTAATTATGAAAATTTGCAATAATGGTTCTTGTTTTAATAATCCAACTTTTCAAGGTAAGGTATATATCATTCGACTCATATTATCATTCTAATCAAAAACCTTAAAATATCCGTTTGAAATGCAAAAAAAGTTAACAGTATTAGGTTTTTTTAACGAATGTCCGACAGAGGAAAACGGTGTGAAAGTAAGAACCGTTATTGGGGATTTTCATATTTGTGACAAATAAAGGCTAACTCTTAAAACTTTGTGTTATAAAAATCGAATTATCTTAAATATATTAATTATATTAGTTTTTTAATCTCTTTAGTTTTCTTTACTCTTTTTTCTTCTCTTTTCTGGACCGACTTAAGTCTTTTTAGAAGTCTAAAGCGTGTATTTAAGTTAGGTTTTTTTTAAATAATTTTTTGTTCTTTTTTATTCAAACATAAAATCATCTATTTTGTATGTTATTTAACTATTGTTTTGCTCTTTAAAATTATTTTAGGTTTTAATATTGATACAACAAATTCAAGTGGAAAAAATTAACTCATACAATTATAAATGTATTAAATTTTGATTTTATTTTTTTAAATTAATCAAGCTAATGAAATAAAAATTAAAAATAATGATGAATTATTATTCAAATTGTAGATAAATTAAAATTAATTATGGTTTTCATTGTAAGATTTACAACTATCTTTAAGTTTGGTTTTTTTTTTTTTTTTGTTCAAAGGCCATAATATATTTGGATCAAGTATTTTAGTACAAAAAATAACACGTTGATGTTACAAATGATTTACATAAATTATCTAAAAATAACCAAAATAGAGAAAATTAAGATTCAAATCCAAAAATAGAAAAGTGAAATAGGAAATAAAAATCAACATTAAAACAATTACTGATTAACTACTAATTGGTGTTTAAAAAATTACAGTGGTTGAAGCAAACACTAAGCAAATGATGAAGCACTTTTTATGACTTTTCTTTTAACAAATTATCCATATAAATTACAATGTTTCTTTTTCTAGATTTCTCCTTACTTGTTTTTTTAACCCATTAAACTTACAACCTAAACTCAATTGAATAAAATAATAAAACGAAACTCAATTGAATAATATAATAAAAGAAACTTTAAAAATAAGCACCTAAGAAATTGAAGGCTTAAAGCAATTATTTTAGATGTCGTGTATGACATATCAAAATGGTATGCATGGCTTTATTTTATTTTAATTTGTAAACAACTCGACTTCCGCTATTTGATGAAGGGGGAGCGAACAATGGTATATTGGTATCTCATTTTATAACGTGTAGCATCACTTCCCCCTTGATTTGATGCCATTATTCACTACAATACAAATATTCACTCCACGGTATAAGTGCCAATTCTGTCATCATTAATTAAACTATATTATTTAATTTTTCTAATTAAGCGATCATGACAATTACATCTCCACGGTATAAAATATAAATTAAACAAAAATGAAGTGAAAATTTCTAGGGTAGCTATGACATATTGTTGATATATATTCAAATAAACTTTTTTAATTTGTTTTTTGACCAATTTTTCATGAAAAAGACTTAACTCATTATTTTTAGTCATGACATATTGTTGTTATACAATAAAATATATATGTTTTTGTTTTCTTTTTTCTATTTTCAATCAAATAAAACACAAATGATGACATATTATCGATATACACTCAAATAATTTTTTAATTTGTTTGATGAATCATTTGTTTGTGCAAGAAAGATTAAAGCACAATTAATAACAAGGGAAAGTTCGTGGCAATAAGTATAGTATATATTTATATTCTCCTTTCATTTAAAACGTAAAATAAAAGAAAAATAAAAAATAATTATTAATTACCTGCTGCATGCATACACATACACACACTTTTATGCTTAATAAAAAATACATTTTTAAAATTTCCTTTTTATTTAAATTTTTCTATTTTTTTCATGTTTATTTTATTATGGGTCGTGTATTGTTTATTTTGTATTCGTATGTATATGAATACATGTATGAATGGGTTTATGTAACGAGTGTATGGATGTGTGTATATAAGCGTACGTGTATATGTATGTGCATTAATGTATATGTATGTATATGGATAGGTGTTTGTGGCTATTGTATTTTGAATTTATATGTATGTATGTATGTATGTATGTATTTATGTATGCATGTACGTAGAATCTAACCGCCTCTAATACTACTTGTGTTTCCTCGATAATCCTATATTTTTTTCCTCAAAGTTTGCTATCATGCCTTCATCAAATGATAACACATGTAGTAGTGCTAAGCCTCCAAGGTTTGATGTTAAAACATGAACTCCTTGTAAGATACACATGTGAGGTTTACATAGCTATATGCAAATTTCTTCTTTTTCTAAATACATTAGTCAATAGTAGTATTTATAAAGGCTAGAGGTCCTTATAAAGTTCCCAAAGAGATCTCTAACTACTCTGTTGTTGATAAAAATATAATGGAAATAGATCTTCAAGCCTCAGGTAACCTTACCATGTCCTTACAAAATGAAGTAGTTCATTACTTCAAAAAAAAATGCCAAACAACAAAGGCATTATGAGATCCTCTTGAAGTGAAGTTTGAAGGAAGCAATGTACTCGAAGAAATCAGGAAGGATGTGCTAAAGCAACTATAAAAACTCTTCTCAAACTGTTTGTTTATTTTGAAAAGATTTCATTAAAAAACGTCTTAGCATGCTCTTTTTGGTGTAGATGTGACCCAGCCACTTTTAGGATATTCAAAGGTCTGCAGAGACCACTCACTGCCACCCACTATCGTCGGACACCACCACCATCACCGGCATCCACCACCGCCGCCACCGCCGGTCACCCCCACAACAATCATCGCCGTCGGTCACCACCACCACCGTCGTTCACCCCCACCACCACAATCGACGGTCACCCCATCACCATTGTCGGCCACCACCGCTGCCACCATCAGCCACCACCACCACAACTATGACATCACATAATGAATATTAAACTTGTTGAATCAATTGTATGATAATCATGGTATTGGTGCTGGTGGAAAGTTGAATATTAGAAGTTCAACAAGCTATAATAAATCCAATACCTGGGTGAATTAAAGTAGTGGGATTCTATGATGGAAGTACCGGTGAATGAACATCATAGTGATTTGATTGAAATAAAGAACCACATGTTTGTGGATAGCTAGAGGTGCTAACAAATGTCTTAGATGGAAGGACCGGTGGGTGAACATCTTAAGACTTGAGATTATGTATGAAACTACATGTGTGTGGATAGTCAGAGGTGCTGACAAGTAACTATGGTGGAAGAACATGAGAGTGAACACCATAGTGTGATCATGACTAAACTATTGCAAACAATAATTGATAAATAATAGTATAATATTATTACATTGTGAGAGTCAATTTGAATATAAATGGCTCATTTGAGTCATTGATTGTGAAAGATGTATTTTGACATTTTGCCTTGAGGGACCTTGGGGCTTAACTTACTTAGTTCCTATGGATTAATGGGTGTTGGTATGTGATGTTTGTAGGTCAACCATGACAGACACGACTATAAGGATAGAGACGGATCAGGAATCGAACGAACGAACGAACCATGTTTCAAATGTTTTAGCTTTTGTTTAAATTTATTTTTGTAAATGCGGTTTGTAAAAGTTGTGACATGTTTTTGCTTTACTAAACCTTGTTAAATATAATAAAATGGTGTTAAAAAATTAAACGGGGTTTTGAAAACGAGAAATTTTCTGGGACCAACTCTGATATTATGTGAAAAAGTTTAAATAGTAACAGGGGGTTACAAAGTTGGTATCAAAGCAATGGTTTGAGGGATTCAAGTGTTAGAAACACACTTGAAGTCAAATCTTATGCTCTTGATATGTGATTAAATGTTTGATTCAAGCCTCGATCATTAAGCCGGAAGTATCAGGTCAGTATATATGTGTTGAATTGTGTATGAGATATTGTTGTGCATAAATTGTATGAACCAAACTTCTCAATTATGAAATGAAATGATGAAGTTAAGGGCACGAGTGTGTGATAAACATGTTATTATGCCTGGCCAGTATAAAAACGCATTTATGACATGTACGTTTCCTTATTTAAGTCAGATTGTATCATGATTTTGAATGTTAGGTAATATGATTATATAATGCATAAGTACATATTATTTATGTGTTGTGAATATATAAGACTGACCATCTAATTATATGATTTCAGCCACTAATGGCTGATGAACGTACCTCTAGTGGGAGTGGTAGTAAGAAGGAGAAATTCATCGAAACTCAAATTATGGTGAGGGAGGAAGTGGCAAAGGCTTTTGAAGCTGCCTTGCCCACGTATATTGAAGGAATTCATTCTTCACTAAAAGATTTCCTTCGTCATGAGTTGGAAGTGTATAATGCCAGAGTAGAGGTGGAACAACCTTCTAAAAAAATTATTTTTAAAGAGTTTATGGCCTGTAAGCCAATAGAGTTTAAAGAAAAGGTAGATTCTTTGATTAGCTAGCACTGGATATCTGATACCGAAGGAACATTTGAAACTAGTCATTGTGACCCTACTGATGAGGTAATGTTTGTTGGCAACCGGTTGAAAGATCGAGCCAAAGATTGGTAAGAATTGCTAAGGAAGGAAAGGGGCAGAGATGGAATGAAAGGGCTAACATGGGCCAAGTTTAAAGAGCTCTTCTTGAAGCAGTTTTGTCCTCAAGCCGCTATTGATCGTATTACCGAGGAGTTTCTTCATCTACAGTAGAAAGATGAAAGTATTGATACCATCACTGCCATTTTCTTCGATAAAGCTAAATTTTGTCCGGATCTTCTTCAAACTGAAAGAATGTGGATAAACTGGTATCATAACATGTTGAACACGAAGTATCGGGCATTTCTCACGCCTTCTAAGTGTGAGACACTAAATGAGTTGATTGATTGTGCCCGGGAACAAGAATTGGAGTTGAAATGACAAGAAGACCGGGGAGATAAACGAAAGGCGGAAACTGACACAGGTTCATCTAAAAAGGTGAAGTTTGTTAAATCACCTAAAAAGTTTGTTCTTACCAAACCTTGTCCCAATTATGGGAAGATGCACGCGAGTGAATATCGTGCTAGTCACGTTGTTTGTTATAAATGCGGGAAGCTAGGACATCTGGCAACTCAGTGTTCAAGTCCTCCTAATCTGTGCTACAATTACTATAAGCTAGGACATAGGAGGAGTGAGTGCCCTGAACTCAAGGGGGCTGCTCCGAGTAGTGGTGATAGCCGATTGTTTAAACTTCAAGGCTCGGGAAAGAAACCGGAAGCTCCCAAACCAAAGGGGAGAGCTTTCCAGATTTCTGCAGAGGAGGCTAAAGTTACGTCTGATGTAGTGACAGGTACCTTCTTTGTTAATTCAACACTTGCTTATGTGTTATTTGATTCCCGAGCCAATCGATCTTTTGTGTCTATAAAATTTGTGCGTCATCCATCTTTTGTCTTAGAAAATTTGTCTGTACCATTAGAAGTAGAGGTTGCTGATTCTAAGAGATTTCTTGTGTTTGATATTTATCGAAATTGTAAACTTACGATCAATAACGAGGATTGTCACGTTGATTTAATACCCATGATGTAAAGACTAATAAAGGCTGATGCTCACCAAACTTCTATTTTGTCTAAGTACCAGACTCGACAGAGACAAACAGACTTCGGAAGGAAGGAGTTACTCTTCGGAAGCAACATTGCTTCCGAAGGATAACTCACTCCTACCGAAGGCTGTACAAGACAAACTACTTCGGAAGGCTAACACTTAACAGATCTAAAGCTTCAAAGCTTCCGAAGACATTAAAGCTTCTGAAGAACAAAGGCTTTTGAAGGTTCTCCTCTACATTCTCCAAAGACAAAGACTTCCGAGAATAATCCTCTGACAAAGACTGTAGCTGATTACTTTTATAGTACAAAAAGGTGCTGACAACAGACATGCTAGTATGAGAACAACAAAGATAACATACCGAGAGTCAGACACTACACCTTACTTCTTCTCAGCTGCATTAAATGCAAAAGATCATCTGAAGCCTTGAATATCAACAACATTAAATGTCTTTTGTATTTAGCTAGTCTTTTGTAAAGTCTATATTTGTAATGATTGTAATTAAGTGTCTTAGCCTGTTAAGACACTTTACATACTAGAATAAGCTTTACTTTATGTATTGTCTAGTATACCCAACTTGTATTCCTACGTGTATACGGTTGTAGCCTTAGCTATATAACCTCTCATTGTAAACTTGTTTAGGTGTGCTTGTCTGCTTGTAACTTGCAATACTTTGAGGGAAATATATCTTTGAGCTTGAATTTGTTCTTGTGTTCTTACTGTTATTCAAAGATTATTAGTTTACCATTGAGTATTTGCGATAATCTTCTAACAGACATTCCGCATCTGTTAGATTGAAAGAGAGAAATATTTGTGAAGTGTTGTTTAGATTAAACAACCTGATCCAACACATGATCTTGAGGGAGTTTGATGTGGTTATTGGAATGGATTGGCTATCTTCTTATAAAGCCAATATTCTTTGCAATCGCAAAGTTATACAATTGATAACCCCGAGTGGTTATGAATTATCCATCCAAGGCGAAAAACATGGAGGGGTTGTTTTGTGTTCTTTGGTCAAAGCCATAAAGTACATGAATCATGGGGGCCAATCCTTTTTAGCATATGTCATTGATTCTGATAAGAAAACAAAGAAATTAGAGGATGTCCCGATTGTTAGTGTTTTTCATGATGTCTTTCCGGATGATTTACTGGGAATCCTCTTTGATAGAGATGTTGGGTTTAGAACTGATCTCATTCTAGGAGTCAAGCTTATAGCAAAAGCTCCTTATCGTTTAGCACCGTCTGAATTGCATGAGTTGATGACTCAATTGCAGGACCTTCTCGATAAAGGTTTTATTCGTCCAAGCATCTTGTCTTGGGGTGCTCTTGTTCTTTTTGTTAAAAGAAGAATGGAAGTTTTCGTATGTGTATTGATTATCGAAAACTTAATAAAGTGACGGTGAAAAAAAAATATCCATTGCCTCGGATAGATGATCTTTTTGATCAGTTACAAGGGGCTTCTTGATTCTCTAAAATCGACCTTCGGTCGGGTTATCATCAAATTAAAGTTAGGGAAGAAGATGTCCCTAAAACAACGTTTCGGACCCGATACGATCATTATGAATTTATTGTCATGTCTTTTGGGCTGACTAATGCACCAGCTGCATTCATGGATTTGAAGAATCGGGTGTGTCGACCCATATTGGATCGATCCGTTATCGTCTTTATTGATGATATTCTTGTTTATTCCAAAAATGAGTTTGATCACGCATGTCACTTACGTGAGGTACTTGAAACTCTCCGTATGGAGAAGTTATATGCCAAATTTTCTAAATGCGCCTTCTGGCTGCTTGAAGTCCAATTCCTTAAGCATGTAATAAATGCAAATGACATTCTGGTTTATCCTTCTAAAATTCAAGCAGTGACTAATTGGAGTCTAACCAAAAATCCTACTGATGTCCGAAGTTTTCTTGGCTTAGCCGGTTATTATTGTAGATTCATTAAAGATTTTGCCAAGATTGCTTCTTCTTTAACCAAACTTACAAGAAAGAATGTTAAGTTTGTGTGGGGTGATGACCAAGAGAAAGTATTCCATGAGTTAAAGTCAAAATTAACTCAAGCACTTGTATTAACATTGCCGAATGGCCCTAATGATTTTGTGGTATATTCTGATGCTTTTTATCTTGGTCTAGGTTGTGTTCTTATGCAACGAGGCAAGGTGATTGCTTATGCCTCAAGAAAACTAAAAACCCATAAAATCAATTATCCTATTCATGATTTTGAACTTGCAGCAGTCGTATTAGCCTTAAAATTTTGGAGGCATTATTTATATGGTGTAAAGTGTACTATTTACACAGATCGTAAAAGCTTAAAATATTTCTTCACTTAGAAGGAATTGAATATGAGGCAAAGAAAATGGCTAGAATTACTCAAGGACTACGATTGCGAAATTTTCTATCGCCCAAGGAAAGCAAATGTAGTGGTTGATGCCTTGAGTAGAAAGGAAGAATATACACCTATTAGGGTGAAAGCTATGTAGGTTGTGATTACTTCAGTTCTGATAGAACAAATCAAGGAAGCGCAGACCGAAGCTTTAAAATAAGAAAACTGGAAACGGGATAGAATAAAAGGGCAAGCTCATAATCTTGATGAAGATAATCGTGGTTTAAAGACTAGGTGAGGTCGAGTGTTGATACCTCCGACTTGTCCACTTAAGCCAGCATTGTTGGAAGAAGCACACAAGTCAAAATACTCAATTTATCATGGGGCTACTAAAATGTATCGTGACCTTCGGGTAGAGGTCAACAAACCGATTCACCGGTGGAAAACCGGTTTTGAAATAACCGAACCGGTTAACCGGTCAAAGTCTGGCAACCGGTTTCTACCAATAATCGGTTTTCCAAGATATAAAACAGAAACCTATATATAACCGATTAATAACCGGTTTGGTCTCTTGAAACTTCAAACCGGTCCTAAATCACCGGTTTTTTCAAAAACTTAAACCCGATTCCAATAACCGGTTTAAAAACCGGTTTCTAACCGGTTCGTAACAGGTACCGGTTTGGTTAATCGGTTTTTGTGCATGTCTACCTTCGGGTAAACTATTGGTGGCCAGGTATGAGACGGGATGTTGTTAAACACGTGGAAAAATGTTTGACTTGTATGCAGGTAAAGGCGGAGCACCAGAAACCTTATGATAAGTTGCAACCATTGGAAGTCCCAATGAGAGAATGGGAACATATCACAATGGATCTGATTACTAAGCTTCCTAAGACTAAGAAGGGATTTGATATGAGTTGGGTCATTGTGGATAGGTTGACTAAGGTGCTCATTTCTTGCCCATTCGTGAAACCTATTCTTCGGATAAAATGGAAGAAATATATGTACGAGAAGTGGTGTCTCGTCATGGTGTGTCTGTAACAATTATCTCTGATCAGGATACTTGATTTACTTCTCGATTATAGAGAAATTTTCAGGAAGAATTATGTAAAAATTGTTGTAAAGCACTACATATCTTCCTCAGACTGATGGACAGAGTGAAAGGACCATTCAGACCTTGGAGGATATGTTACGGGCGTGCATTATTGACTTTAGGGGTAGTTGGAATGATTACATACCCTTGGCAGAGTTCTCGTATAATAATAGTTATCATTCAAGGATCGAAATGCCTCATTACGAGATGTTTTATGGGAGGAAATGTCGAACTTTCGTTTGTTGGGGAGAAGTTGGGCAGCGTGAACTCGCACACAAAAAGGTAATTAAAGCTACCAATGAACGGATTGATCAAATCCGTGCCCATAAATCATATGCTGATAAGCGTAGAAGGCCCATTGAGTTCTAGGTGGGAGATTTTGTGTTGTTAAAAGTCTCTCTGTGGAAAGGTGCTATACGTTTTCGTAAGCGGGGAAAGCTTAGTCCACGCTTTATTGGGCCATTTAAAATCATAGCTCGTGTTAGTGAAGTTGCTTATCGCCTAGAGCTACCTGAAGAGTTAAGTGGAGAAGCAGAAAAGGTTCTTACGTCACGTGGGAGTCAGAAGATGAAATGAGAAAATATTATCCTTTCCTTTTTGATGTTAAATCGGTTTCGGGGACGAAACCTTTGTAAGGAGGAGAGATTTGTAACAATCGATTTTAACGGTCAAACGTGTTCGTAATAAAATGATATAAACATTTTTGTGATTTTGAATTATGTTATGTTTATAACTTTGAGGTGTTAAAGTAACTAGTAACTAATGGGATTAAGTTAGTTAAATGGGTTAACCAATTAAAAAGATTGAGGGGCTGAAATTGGCAATTCAGTAAACTTGATATAGAAAGCTTATATCTAGTCTAAATGTTCAAGAACTTCATTTTCAGAAGTATGGAACGTACGGACCAGAGAAAGGATAAGAAGAGCTCAAGAACCCTAGCTCAAATTCGTGGCTTTTGCTTTGCTAAATCCGAAATTGGTGTTTTAAATCACCTTCTTTGGTGATTCTTACAAATAGTAAGTGTTCCTTTAGCTTCTCTTGATCTTTCTCATGGGTTCATAAAGGAAGTTAGTTGGGTTCTTGATCAAATACTTAAATTGATTGATTATATATGTTAGAAACCATAAAATTATGCTTATGGTGTGATTTGATAACCAAATTACTAGTTTTATGAACCAAAACTGAGAATTGATGTTGTAATGTTTAATAGAAACATAAGTAGATGGGTGATCAAGTAACTAAACATCTAATTTGATTAGAAATCAATGATTATGAACATGGGTGTTCATGAGAGGATTTATGATGGCTGAAATTGAATGAAAAAGGAGTTAGTAAATCATGCACATAAGCTGTTTGATGTAACTTATATGCTTAGAAAGCTCTTTAAAAGGGCTACAATCCATCTTTTGACATGAAAAGCTGAAAACAAACGTGCGGTGGGTTAAAAGGGCAATTACAGCAGCAATTGTCACACCCCCATCTCTCACTTTACCTGATATAGTCACTGAATGACGTATGAAGTCGGTAGCTGTTGTATCGTGTCGCGGAAGCTTTATGGTGAAGTCGCAGAGATGGGTGTGACTGATTGTTACTTTGGTATCATACATCCATGGCAAACCATACACACTATATATTACATCATAACTATAATATTATACATTAAGTTTCAACATTCTTAAACAACATTAACCAACTATAATTTGCTAAACGTGTCTTGTAATCATGCATCCTCACTCTCGCACTTGTTACCTTCTCCCTGAAAAAGTTTTTGTAATATAAAAGATCAGCAAGGATGCTGGTGAGTTCATAGATATGATAACGTGATATGATATGCTATGACATGTTGAATATGTAGGCACACACAACTTTATGAATATGATTCACCATGAAAACCCATAACCAAAGCCTATGTGACTGTAATGTAATTGGCGGCAATACCCGAAGGTAAAACCTTAGCCTCACTCTTAATGCCTATCGTTGCATTAAGCTGTTATCTTGTAATGTAATAAATGGTAACATGCATTCACACAAGGGTAGACGCTATCTACCCGTGAATGGGGTTGTCAGCCCGATAGTACTATCATTGTTATCATCCGTGTCATCCATGAGTTTATTGGTTACAGTTGTTATGTGAGGACTTTTACGATAGCATGGTACAATTTTCATGTAATCATCAGACAAGAGTTGAAATGCATAAGTAACATGCAAGCATATCGTTGTAATTGAAATATGCAACCATAATGTAATTGTAATGCAAGCCCCGAGTTTTAGAAATCCAAAGATTTGAAAAGGGTAATGAAATCATGTAAGTACATCACTATAATTGAAATATGTAACCATATTGTTATTGTAATAGAATCCCCGAGTTTTGGAAAACAAAACATTTAAAAAGGGGGGTCTATGAAACTCACCGGTGTTGTTGCAATGTTACACACAGCTTCAATTGAATTCTGCATATAATTAAGGTTTTATAAGTTCTTTGTATCCAATTTGGATTACCAGAACATTCCTTGATATTTAATATCAAATATAATGTAATTCGAATCATCAAACTGATTCTGAATCACTTAATTATTCAGAATCAATGTAATAAGGTTATCAGTTAACTTGTAATGTCAAAATCACTGATTCTGTTTAGTAATTGAGTTCTTATACTCATTTGTTTGTAAATTAATGATAATTGCATTCCGTCGTTAAAACCATAATCTTAATCGACTTTTAGATCGAAAATCAGGTTTCCAGATTACGAAATTGATTGCAAAATCGAGTTCGGAATGCGAAATCGATTGAGAATATGTTTTCATATTGAATTTCAATGATTAAATTTAGTCTTGTATTGAAACCGGAGTGTTGATCAGAAATCAGACAAAAATCAGGTCATCGGATTGCAAAACAGTTTGCGAAATCGAGTCCGGAATGCAAAATAGATTGAAAATATGTTTTCGTATTGCAAACCAATACTTAAATTGAGTTCTGTATTGAAAACGGAGTGTTAATCAGAAATCAGATAAAAATCGGATCACCGGATTGTAAAATGGTTCGCGAAATCGATTCAAAATTTGTCCTTTTTATCGAAAACAGATCATCGGATTGCGAACGGGAGCGCGAAACGCAGTTCAGAACGCAAAACGGACAAAATTAGATTTTGGTCGGAATATTCCATCTCGCCGGAATATTCTGCCGCCGGCGACTTTTGGCCGGAAAGTCACCGGAGAATCGCCGGATTCCGGCCGGCGACGGCGGCCAATGGCGGCGGTGCGGTGGTTGGAGGTGGTGGTCCGGTGGTTGGCGGTGGCTAGTGGTGGCGGTTCGGTGGTTGTGGCTCATGGCTCGAGCCGGTTGGTCGCTGGTCCGGGTTGGCCTAGCCATGGCCGAGCCGGTTGGTCGCTTCCTATTACGATCCCGGTAACGATTAGTGCGATCCCGGTAACGACCAAGACGATCTCGGTAACGATCAGCCAAGGGCTGCTCCCAGGCCGCTCCCGGGCCGCGCCCAGACCACAGCGTGCCATCATTGTTTTTGTGATCCAAATCAAATTTCGTTGCACTTTTTCCGGGCCAAAATATCCAGATCCTAGTTTTTAACATATATCTAATGTTTTGTGAAGAAAAATCTCAATTTGGACAACTTTGAAAAATCCACTTTTTGTACCAAAATGCCCTTTTCATGGGTTTCAAGATCTGTTGATTTTCAAACTTCACCAATCATTCAAACATGTTTATTTAAGTCATATGAAGCTATTAGAATCAAGTATTGAGTTAGAAACTTACTTGGCAAAGGATTGGCTTGAAAATCACCAAAAATACAACTTTTGGAGCTTGATTCTTGGTTCCACTTGATCTTGGGCTTGGATATCACTTGGAATTGATTAGAACTGATGTTTGAAGGGTGTTTAAGGTTCCAGAAGTGATGAGGAAGCTCCTGGTCGAGTTTGGAGGCTTGGGGAAGGAAAGAATGGTGTAGAAAACTTGACCAAAGTCTAGATTTTTGGTTTTATTTGCCACCACTTGTTTTCCAAGTTTAGATATTTTATTTTCTTCATATTTATCTGATTTTAATCAGATGAGATGTGATAGACATGGATATAGGATAAATAAGAAAGAAATCAAGGGTTTTTGTTTGATTTTTGTCGTTTTCGCAATTGTTTGTTCGGTTTTTCGCGTATAAGTTTTAGAAATTGCTAATAATGATCAATTATCATCGTCATACTTCCAATTACATCCCATTATGATTATAATGTGATTAGGAAGTTCAACTTGTCATGAATTTGCCAATTACGCATGCCGAATTGCCTTTCCGCAGATTTTCGCAATTTGACTTATTGGCCTTAAGGATTCTTTGATTTCGTTATGCTATCACTTATTTCACTTGAATTCATCATATAATTGATATTAAGTTAGTTTTGGGCCATTGGATTTGGTTTTTGGTCCTTATTATAAAAATTTCGCGTAATTCGGCAATTTTGCATAATGTCATTTGTGATTTGTTTCATCTTGTAATTTCCTTACATATATACACAGATTCACATGTATATACATATTCAATCATGATTTAATTAATTAAAATGTTAATTCATGAATTTAGGAAATTACCTTGTATTAAAGAACGAAATGTCACAGCAATAAAGAAAAATTCAGCAACCTAAATTGTGAAAATAAAGGTGCTGGCCTGATTTTGTTAATTGTGTATAAAATTAACCGTGTATCCTTTTGAGGCGTACTTTATATTCCTGGAAAGGTCTAAGAGTCTACTACAATCCATCTTTGAACATGAAGAGCTAAAACATATTGTAAATGTGTCAAAAATGTTGATTACAGCAGCAACTCAGAAAGTTGCTGCACAAAAATGAGATTTTCCAAAATGTGATAAAAATGGGACATTGAGTATGTGTGATGTTGAACATAAATAGATGATACTAGTGGGTTATGTACATCTAAATAAATGTTTCAGAAGTATCTAAGACGATACTTCTTCATGGGTTTTGATGGGAATGATGGTTTTGGGTAGAACTCACATTAGAAAGCGCTGTTGGGTGAATATGGATCATAATCCATGGGTTAAGTGACATTATGCAGTAAATTGATGTTAAAATTGATAAAAGTTATGATCATGGGTGAATCTTTACTAAAATGGGTGATTATGGGTAATCATGGGGTGATTAGGATCATAACTAGTGTAATGAACATCAATTATTTGATGAAATGCCTAAGGGAGGCATGGAATATGATTAATTGTGATAATTGGCTAAAACTTGCTAGATTTAGTAAGATAGAGTAATTGTGTGATAAATTGACTTTGAGAAAGTCAAACGGGTCAAGCGAGTTGAATTTGATTGTATGTATGTGTTATATGTATTGAAACTACTTGTATATGTGCTTTGCAACTAGGTGGTGGTAGTGGAAGTCAAGCAAGTAGTTATAGATCTGGGAAGGAACCTGTAGGTGCTAATCCATTATCTGATCAAGGTAAGTAATCCAACGACTATGACATCATATAATGAATATTAAACTTGTTGTTGAATCCATTATATGATAAGCATGGTATTGGTGCTAGTGGAAAGTTGAATATTAGAAGTTCAACAAGCTATGATAAATCCAATACCTTGGTGAATTAAAGTAGTAGGATTCTATGATGGAAGTACCAGTGAGTGAACATCATAGTGATTTGATTGAAATAAAGAACCACAGGTGTGTTAAGATCATCGATCAAGGTAAGGTTTCAACTTTGAATCTTTGGTTCGTCTATTAGGGGTTTCTCAGCCTTATGCGTTTAAGATCATCGATCAAGGTAAGGTTTCAACTTTCAGTCTCATCGTTTCAAATTATATGATATGAAAATTATGTGTTTTGTGATTGTAATTTGTATGAGAACACTCTGATTGTTAGATCACCTAACTCTTTTTCTTTTTTGATTTTGAAAAAATTTACCGAATAATGGTCCTATCAAATATCACTTACATTAACGAAGTTTCCAGGTTAAGAGATGATTACACAATCAAGGTCTGAGGTGTTCGTTTGTGAAAATAACCAATGTTTAAAAATCCTACAGAAACATATTCAATTGAAATGATCTTAATAGATGAATAGGTAAATTATTTTTCTTTGATGTTAATTTCAATTTTGTAATAACTTCCCTCTATATCATAACACTCTGCATTTTTCATTGATATGTTGTTGGTTGAAACCATGTAATCATTGTTTTTTCATTTATTGAGTATGTGTTTACTAATAATTACTAAACAATTTGTGCAATACAGGTAAGGATGGCTATTTTAATTTTTTTTTGTGGATTTTGGCTTTTTGATCATTTCGCTTGATTTATGTGAGTTTTTTTATTTATTTGGGTTAATCACCTTATGGAAATAAGTTCTGGTTTTGTGATCTTGAGTTTTCCCTGGTCATGCGATGGTTATATGGTTGAAGACCTTCATTAACAGTTAAGTTATCAAGTTTAACTTTATTAATTGCATCCAAATTATGATGTTTTTGCCATCTTCTTGGCACTTGGATGATGTTCTTACAACTATCCTATTTGAATTTTGTCAAATTTTGTGATCTATGCATAAATTTCGATTAGTTTCATTTAACAATCATAGAATCAAAATACACATAGAAGATAAATACAAAACATTGTTTGATCAACTATGTTTGTCTTCATGTCTTCACTAATCCTGTCACACTTGTAAAATAGAGTTTGATCGACTATTTGCATAATTGGTGAGATCTCATATAATTTGATATATAGATATATATATATAAAAGATATAGACTGCAGCAGTAGTCTAATAAGAATTGATCTAAATATATATGTATTCCACAATGTTTGATGATATGATTGTGACAATTTCACCTTTTCTAAGATAATGACACAAAGTCACTAAAGAAATGCTACTAGTAATACTAAATGTTTTTGGCAATTTCACCTTCAATATAAACAATGACATAAGTCATGTTAATCAAATGCTACTAGTACTAATGTATTGTATATGATTATCCCAATAGTAATAACACATAGATATACAAAAAAGTAGGCAACACATAGCATTCAAATCTAATTCTATGTTAAACTAAAGTATTGCATCCTTGTATTTGTTTATGACTCAAGAATAAAATGTTTGATAAGACATGTGTAAGTGTGTAACATCCCAAAAATTATAAAAATGTAAAGAGGGATATGAGAAGCTCACATGTTTTTGTTTTATACTATCCAGGTAGTGCTTGATTATGTTTAAGAAGAAACGAATCCAAAATCAACCTAAGTATATATCAAAGAATATAACATTGATCTTTCTAAGTATGTGTTTATGTTTGTTCATAGGAATCTTTTGATTTGTATTTAGAAGATTTGTTTTTGTTTAAATACTTGCTTGAAAATGCTTTAAAACTTTGGTTATTGAAATAGAATAAAAGTATATATATGAAAATTGAATAATGCTTTTGTAATTGTTTATTAATGTTTTGTAAATTTTAAATAAATAATGATTGTAAATATTTAAGATATATATAATTTAGAATAAGTGAAATAATGATTTATAATTTCTTTTAAATGCAATAACAATAATGATTTCTAAAGGTTTATGAATGTTTTGTTTACAAATTAATATTTTAAAATGAATGCACGAAATATATATTTTCCTTGTAAATAAATCTTATCTTACTACTATAATAAACAAAAATCCATTTTGCCACTTGTCAAATTTTTAGATTCATAATGCCGCATGTCATGTTTTTATAATATCATTCAATTCTCTTCCATATTAAATATATTCATAATTATCTCTTCTATTAACTAATTATAATACTAATAATGATATTATTTACTTTTTTTAATATTAAAAGTAATTTTTAAATAAAATCAAAATCAAATTTTTTTATTAAAAAATATAGTTTATTTTTTTTTTTCTAAAATATGAAAGTTTTTTGAAAATCAAAATTTTGAATGGCAAAAAAGACTTTAAATCGCTTTTTTTAGGAAATTTTTTCTAATAAATAAGTTTCTCTCAAAAAAAAATTTAAAAAGAAAGAAATAAACTATAAAAATGAGATTTCAAACAAACAGATTTTTAAAAACAAATGACGTTTTTAATATGAAATCCCTAAAAATAAACACATTAAATTACTAAAATTTTAAAAATGGTAGTGAAAATTAAAATTAAAATTAAAATTTTCAACCTTTATATTTAATGATATTTTCTAATTATGACATAACTAAAAAATTGCACTTTACATTCTTATTTTGCGAGAAAAATTATATTTTTGATCCTTTATATTTATGAATATTTTCAAATTTAGTCACTTAAGTTTCATAATTAATAAAATGATACCTTACCATCTTAATTTTACAACAAATAGTTTTTGAGGAAAAAAATTAAAATTTTTAATGTCAGTTACTTTTAAAATTTCAGTTGTTACAAATCAAGAAACTTTGGTGTAAATTGTTTAGTTATTAAAAAATTTAATTATTGTTTATTACTTAAAATACTTATTAATACGTAATTTAATCATTATATATAAAAATATCGTTTTATGATTACTAAATTTTTTTTATTAACTATTTTATATTTTATATTAAACTCGTGTAATACACGGGGTAATAGTCTAGTTACTATAATATTTAAACAAACTTATATATACACATTTGTTGTATGTAGTTGATTATACAATTTATAAGAATATTAAATAGCTTTGGTTTAATTATAAAAATATTATAAAAGTATTAAAACATAATTATTATTCAGATTATATTTATTTGATTTTCTAGAAATTATATTAACATTACATAAAGCTATTAAAACCATTTTAGAGATTTTATAAAACAAATAATGTAAAATAAATGGTCCAGAATTCTGCCCAGAAGACAAAAAAATAGCTAAATAGCCTCCTGGTGAATTTCAAACCCCTGACCCCCTCCTGGTATGGTAGGGTCTTAATGTCACACCCCGAGCCGGCGGGAACGGATCGGGTTTTCCCGTCGGGCGGAAGGTTCCCGGGGTGTTGTATCGTGACTGATAATCGAATGATCAGATTGTTTACATAGCACATGATAATTAAATGAGAAATGCTAAAACATCAATGATATAGAATTACAATATTAAATTACAATGTATCGTTCATAATTTAACCAAGTAAATCTATTAAAAGAATCAATGAAACTATATCTTGCATCTGTATAAGATATACAAAAGATGATTCATTGTTTTGTCATCAAAAACATGTAACACAAAATGAAGCTAGGTCTTCTAAAAGTCCACTAACTTAGTCCATGCATATAAGTAGATACACCTGTTCGTCACCTGAGAAAACATACATTTAAACAAAGTTAACACTAGGTTGGTGAGTTCATAAGTATGTTAATTGAAAACCTTGATTCATTCACATGCACAATCACAATGTTAATCATGTTACTTGTATGTAATTTGATTCACCTATTCACCCTATGGCTTCTCAATAGTTATATTCACAAATTATATATCATCCTAGTAGTGATGCTTAGATATAGGGCATATGTAAGGTAACCAAGCCCTAGCCAACATCCCACCACATTACTACTAGAACTCCACACTACTTGTAATACAACTATTGATTTTCATCTCAATTCCCACTTGTTCATCTCATTGTTTATCACCTGTGATATCATGTATTGAAATATTATAATAAAGAGTTGTTGTCATCAACCCAAAGTATTGATAACTCTTATATGTATTAAGGATATTAGATTTATTTAATCTGTTCCTTATATTGTTCTGAATCTTGCAGGTTAACTATTGGTACACTTTTAATCAATAAAAGTGTTAATTAACCCTTTGTAATGTATTCTCAAAGCAACGTATAGAGCCTAAAAGGAATCCATTGTGATCATCACGTAATCAGACTACAATGCATCCAATTTACCTCTATCTCGTCGTGTGTTCTCAATGTAGTTAACAAAATTGAATAAGAACTTGTCTTATTACGTTATGTCAATCGATGTGAGAATGATATTGTTATCATGAAGATACGTTATCATGATTATCATTCTAAATGATCCATATGTTCACCATGTTGCCGTTAAGTCGTGGTAAGAACTAGTCTTGCCACCCTTAATCCGCTCAGGTGTTGGATTGATAAATGTGTTCATACTATCGCATAGTATGTTTTTAAGTTGTAAACTAAGCGTTATAAGTACTTGACTTATCACCCTTAGTTAAATTAAAATGTTGAATGATATGTAGAAGATGTATTATCTTCTGATCATTCATGTGTTTTGTAATGTCATCATGTTTCTCTGTAATTGTTCTCAATGTTTGTTGGTGTATGAATTTTCTCAATGTTTACTCATGTAAGAATAACTAAGTGTTATAAGATAAAATCTTACAACTATGTTATTCTAGTGTGTTGATGAATTATGAAATTATATTATCATATTCATCTGATTGTCCCTGTCATCTCATGATCATACAAGCATGCATACAATGATAAGCGATAATAAACAATTTAATATTATCTAAATCAAAGTATAAGCAAAATGTTAAGCAAAACCTTTAAATAAATAAAAGTAAAGCATGTTTCTCAGCCCTGTGAGTTTAAAACCAGTTAAGATTAAAGAAAAGGGGCATTTGAACTTACCTTATTGTTGAAGTGGTTGACTTAGCTTAAACAAGAAATGCACACGCTCTTTGTTTGTACTTGTTGTTATATTCACGATCCTGTGTTCGATTCAAAGTTGTTTGTAACTTATAAGTATGAGTTATCAATTCGTAGGTTAACCATAAATTTGGTTAATCTTTTATAAGTATTTGTATCTCGGATTTTCCTTGAACTCATTTGATGGTATAACATACTAATAATCAACCGTATTTAGTTTAAAATTAGTACGAAATACGTTCTTTGTTTATATGATTATCCTCATAATTGACTTTAACATATTGTAAAATTGAGGGTGTCATAATATTTTCCTAAGTCCAACTTAGGTCATTAGGTTAACCCCTAGAATGTTATCCTTGTGTAAATCTCGAAATGGTTAACATCGCTTGAGTGTGTTTATACAAGTATTATGTTAATAAAACTTAATCATATGATGTGTTTCAAAAGGGTTTAGCAATTGCTATAATATTTAAGTCCACAAATTTTGTAGTAAAAGTGGTTAACTTTTATTATAAAAGTAACCCTTGTTGTTACCTTGTTCAAAACAAGACTTATATTTAAACCTTTGATATGTTTTAAAATCATGTCTACGATTTAAACATTTGTTTTTATGTTTATTTATGTTTTTAAACCCAAGGTTTAAGTATCATAAGTGACAATCATATTACCCGTTGTACCCAAACCTGATTATGTTCAAGACATTTTGAATTAAAATGACATGGACCTCATGGTTGATTTCATTTTCTTTTTTTTTTAACCCTTCAAGGCTGAACTAGTGTATTTAGTTGGTGTGTGGCCCACCCCAATATCAAATCTCGACCCCAAGGAACAACAAAAGTTCTTGCCTGCAACATGGGTTTCTCGAAAATCCATTTTCCAAATACACCAACCAGGACTTTGAACCATTTCCTTTGAAGTTCCGGTCCAAGATAGCTAATACTGTAGTTAGGTTAGTTTCAAAGTTATGTAGTTCGTTAACACCCTGAAAGTCCCACCAATCCCTTACCATATTACTTCCTGTGTACACAATTTTTTTTCCAATTACATATGACTTAGATTTTAGAAATAATCAGTAGACTTAGGTTCTTCATATTTGTATTAATTTCAAGCATTAATGTCGAAGGTTCTGGTTTAATCTTGTCGACCAGCAACGTATCAAATTTCCAGCCATGTGGTCGTTCAAGGTCATAGTGCTGATGGGTTTTGTTGGCTGCACATGTAAAACCCGTCGACATGGTTTTACCCAGCCATGTCCAACTATTTTTCTCCCTTTCAAACCAGCAAATTACATGTTCCTGATGTTACTAAATCATCTTTGTGCAAAAGTCTATGTGTTTTGAAGGGATAAAACGATTACAAGTTCATACCTCAAAGTTTATGAAAACCCACTTCCAGCAGCAACTTCTCTCTAAGATTCCGGCTGAAATACTTCGAAATAGCTCCGATCCCTTGTACTTTCAGATTCCTCTCGTCGACACGGTCGTTTTGATATATTATTTGCCCGATTTGGTCAAGGAATGAAGAAATTATGAAGCTTTTTGTGTGGAATTCTTGTGAAAGTCGCAAAACCGGATTTTTGAGTTTAGAGAGAGAGTATGAATGAGCTAAATGAAGGAGGAAGAGAAATATGGGGTTTTATACCCCGGGTGTTTACCCGCGTGTTCGGTGTCGGTTTCGTGGATTTTTACGCGCGTTTTATTACGATTTCGTAATTAAACTTTTTAGATTAAAATTTAGATTTCTTTGATTATTTTTGATGAGTTTCAAAATTGTAAAAAGTAAAAATATTATATTTTCTTAAATTATTATCGTTCGTTTCGTTTTTTCGTTTCGTCAGAACGCGTCACCATCGCGCGTATTCGTTCGAATCGTCACCCGAACGAACACGACTATGGTTTTGCTTTCTGATGCTTGTTTTCTACTTTTCAGTCATTATTTCAGAACATTAAACTCACAGATATGTTTGTGTGAATCGTCACCCACGCAAACACACTGTCAGTTCGTTATTCTGAAATAACACTTCAATTAGGTTTTGAATTGTATTTCCTCACTGTCGGACTCAACTGAACATCCTGTTATCACATTGTTTTCGTACTGATTTGTCAGCCATCTGATTCCTGTCATCTGTGGATATCAGATCGCAACCGATTTGTTCTTGTTATTTGTTCGAACTCTGTTGTTTCTCTGAATTAGTTGTGTTAACTGTACTTAGGTTTTCACCTAAACACTAACACTATTGTTTATAATGAGTGTTGTAATTACGACACTTAAGTTTACACAAAAATACGTACAACTGTTTCTTGTATTTTGACTTCTGTTAATACAAGTACTGTTCACAAACATGTATTCACACATATTTACTGTTGAAAGTACACATACCGTACGAAATTGCCGGCCGGTCAGGTATTAGTTGTCACACTTAACCAGCTGATTGGGAGGATTTTAAGGGTCACGCTAAATATACCCCCCATTCTGACTTGTCATACCCCTTCCTCCAAATATTAAATATAAATTTGTCAAAATCAACCCTTCAACATTATAACACAACCAAAATGCACCAAACATTATTTCCACATTAAATTCTACTAAACATATCCCCTTCTACTTATCATATCCTCTCTACAAAATATAAAATATAAATCCATCAAAAATCAGATTTAATCGTATGAACCCTAATTCATCTTTGTTCAAATTCAATTGAACTGAGGCCAGATCGTTATTACAAGCATAGGGTTTTAATTCCTTGAACAAAAACGAGTGTAATGGTGTATGAAACACCTATCTTAGCTAACTAATCCGTGTTCGTTGCTTGATGAACCGAAGTCAAACCACTGAGCTCTTACATGTCTTTTTCTTGATTTGTTTAAGATTGTGAATAGCTTTGGTTTACGTAGAGAGTTTCGCAGAGGTTAAAGGAATGCTTGGGTTCAATTAATTTTGAGTTTTATACTCGTTTTAAAAGAGTTTGAGTTTTCGTTCAACTATGGTTATTTAGGCTTATATTTCGTATTGATTTGATTTTCAAACGATGACTTAATGATGATTCCGTGATGTTTGTAGTTGTTTTAATTTTAAATGTTTATGTATCCTTTTAGTTAACAACTAAAAACAAAAGGTTTACTAGTATATATTTAAAAAGCTTAAGAAGGGGGTATGACAAGTAAAAAAAATTACAAAAGGGGGTATATTTAATATAACCCGATTTTAATTGATGCATTTTGTTTCCAATTAAAATTATCTAGTGTTTTGAATCTATGAACCCTAGAATCCCAATCCTTCCAATTCAATCCACATGATGTTTGTGAGACATCCGAATGATAGGGCTTTTGTTCCCTATATAATTACAAGAATAATGGTAATATTATTTACTTGGAACGATGCCAAATTGGTCGTATTCGATAGTAGAACAATTCTTGAATGTCGTTGAGTTCAATTCGTAGCTAAAGAGGATCTCAGAGCGAGTTTGATGATTATTTAGATTCAAATGGATGTCTCGAATGCTTTTATATGTTTATTTTTGATCAATTTCATTGTTAAAACCGATTTAGAGTTAAATGTTTGGTCCAATCGTTCGGTTTCGAATATAACCCATTAATGGTTATTAAAACTGCAATAATGCATGCGTTTTGGTGCTTAATCATAGTTAGAACGTATTTCAGTTAAGATTTGAGTTTGTGTGACAACTAGTACCCGACCGCCCGGCAAGTCCGTACGGTATGTGTACTTGCATACAGTAACTATGTGTACATACGTATTTGTGAACAGTTTTTTTGAATTAACAGGATTCTAAATACAAGAACAGTTGTACGTATTTTCGTGTAAACTTAAATACATTAAGTACAACGGACATTAGAAACATTAGTTGTGTTTATTAAGTGAAAACTTAATTACAGTTAACACAACAAAACATGAGAAACAACGGTGTTCAAACAATTATCAGAAACAAATCGGTTGCGATCTGATGTCCATAGATGACAGGAATCAGATGGCCGACATTTCAATGTGAAAACAAGGTGAAAACAGGATGTATAGTTGAGTCCGACAGTGAGGAAACACAATTTAAACATAAACTACAGTGTCGTTTCAGAATAACGAACTGACAGTGTGTTTGCGTGGGTGACGATTCACACAAACATATCTGTGAGTTTAACGTTCTGAAATGATGACTGGAAAGTAGAAAACAAAAGTCGGAAAGCAAAACCATCGTCGTCTTCGTTCGAATGACGATTCGAACGAATACGCGCGATGGTGACGCGATTCGACGAAACGAAAAAGAATTACGACACGAAACGAATTTTAAATTAATTAAATAAAATAATAAACATTTTTACAATTTTGAAACTCATCAAATTAATTAAATTAACAATTTTATCTATTTAAAATAAATTACGCGTTATTTTACGGTTACGCGACGAAAACGCGAACCGAGCAACCGAAACGGACCCGAACACCCCGCGTAATATAAAAACCCTAAAGGAGCATCATTTCTTCATTTTATCAAAACCCACTCTCTCTCTAGCTCAATTTCCGGCCAAGAAACCCACCACCACCAAGCCACCTTCAATCCACCATATCTAGCTCGTTTCTTAACCGATTTGGGCGATTTTCGAACCCACGCGAAGCCCTTGACGAGCTCTACACAGAAGTACAACGGATCTAAGCTTATCATCAGTTGAAATCGAGGTACGAGGTCATGAAAGTTCACGAAAATAGGGTTTTCTAGTTGTTTGTCCGACTCAACCATATAACCGATGCTAGGATCTGTGTAGATCCATCATACACCTTCGAAACCTTGTTATGGTCCACTATCAGTCCGGGAACAACACCATGGCCGGTTGTAGCTCGAAGGAAAGTTGCAGGTCGTGAGAGGGTTGAGTGGTGGGGGCGGCCGAATCTGTTGCAGGGTTGACTAATCCTGGCCGAACCATGCTAAGGGAAACGAACCTTTGTTCTGAGTCGAACCCTTGACAGCTCACGAACCCATGCAGCTCACGAACCCAACTCCGGCGAACCCCCATGCCGAACCAGCTCCTGTTCACGAACCATCTTTGCCGAACCCTCCTTAGCCGAAGCTCCCACTCACGAACGAACCCTTCTGCCGAACCCCTAGAACCGAGCCCTGGCTGCATCATCACCGAACCCTTAGAACCTCATCTGCCAAACCTAGGAGTATGAACGAAGGGTTCGCTGCCATGGATAAAATCTTTGTTTTTCAAATTCTGTGATTTAAACACAACAACCGGCTCCACCTTTTCAATACACAAACGACCCATGTCCATGATAGTGGCCCCATAGCTTGTGTGGCTCATCACACAGCCTCGGCCTGTATGGCTGTGTTGGCCCACGTGAAATTTGGCCTAAAGCCCACTAACTTGGCCATTTAGCAGCTCAAGGCCCACATAATTATAAGTCAACACGACCACACCCAATAGAACAATTCAGTCCCTTTGTTTATCTCGGTCAAACATTCATCACAATTACAACCGACTTCAAATTACATTGTGTTTCGATCCATTAACCCAATGTTCTTTAGGCGGCCCAAATGTGGTTATTCAGCCCAACCCCATGGCCCAACACTAATAAGCGGGTCCAATAGACATAGTGCTCGGTCCAATACAAATTCATTAACCCAAGGCCATTATTCGGGCTTTAAGTCCTTTAAACGACCAAGTGGTTAAAATAACACAACATTTTAATTAGTTGGAGAAATCACATGTGGCCATGAAAATTGCTCAATCCATTTTGATTATCTACGGCCCATTTATCAAGCCCATATACACCCAAAGCCCAAGCCCATTTAATTAAGCCCAAGTACAAAACTCATTAGACCCAAAACAATACGTACATTAAATTCATGGTGTTAAACGGTCCACCATGGCTTCCTTGTTGGGTTTAGCCGAACCATTCAAATATAATTGACACAAATAGTGAGCTCAAACACTTGCCTAGATCCTTATATTTATTAATTGGGCGAAGCCCATTCGGTCCAATCAACTCACAACTTATAAAGGAAATTTATTACAAAAGTGATGAATTTGTAGTTAAACAATTGATGACAATTAAGTCTTAAATCATAACGTATAAGCATACATTAAACTCAAGTCAAATCGATTTAAGCAATAATAAATCTTACTTCAATGGTATTGGACCGGATAAGGATCGAGGCAAAGAGGTTATAACAAAGATAGGGCAAACACATACAGACACATAAATTCTCTAATGAATACTTATGAGTCAAATACAACATGAATTCAATACAGGATCGTGAAAACCAACTCAAGTGTAATCAAGAGCGTGTGTCTTCTCTCTTAAGCTAAGTCAACCCTACAATTACCAGGTGAGTTCATATGCCCCTTTTACTTTAATCTTTACTGATTTTAACTCTCGGGGCTGAGAAACATGCTTTACTTTTAATTACTTAAAAGTTTTGCTTACATATTGTTAATACTTTGATTAGTTGATATTAAATTGTTTATTATCATAAATCATTGTATGCATGCTTGTTTGAATTCAAGAATACAGGAAAGATAAGATGATGATGATATTATAATATCATAACTCATCGATACAATAGAATAACTTAGTAGTAAGTTAACTCTTACAACACTTAGTTATTCTTACAAGAAATGACATTACAACAATTACAAGGAAAAATGATGACATGATTTCATGAACATAACACAAGAATGATATAAAGATAATATATCTTTATTACATCATTCAATACAAGAGTTAAATAAGTGTATTAAGACTAGCTCTTATAGCACTTAACTTTACAACTCAACACATATTACAAGAAGAACAAGGAACATGGAATGATAATCATGATAACATAATCTCATGATAACAACATCATTCACTCAATTAATTAACATAACTTAATAAGACTAGTTCTTATTTAACTTTGTTAATATCACGGAGAACATATTACAATGAGAACAAGAGTACAAGTGAATACAATTACAATTAGTTACATTTGACCTGTTTGCATTATATCACTTCAATCATGTGCCAATTTGTTCAAGTGATCATGTAAGTCCCTTAAATTCGCTGATCAGTTAGTTTGACGTGACTAAACCGACGATAGCATAGTGGTACCATAGGTTTGACAAACCTCTAGCATGTAGGGCTAGTATGTTGATCGTAACAATTCATTGGCCGGTAACGTATGACCGGTGACAGGGCGACCTCAAGTCAGGTTCTGGTAAGCGACACATGGTGATATTAATCTACAGTGATAAGTAATTAATCCAGCGAAAACCCTATTGATTAGTAGGTTGAGAAGGTGATCTGCTCTCATGTTACACTACTAGTAATAGATTTCGTTGAGGACAATAGACATGCAAAGTGATAGAGATAAATCGGATGCATTGAAATCTGATTACGTGAGGATTTCAATGGATTCCTTTTAGGCTCTATGCACTATGGTTCAAGAACAAGTTGCAAGGGGTTAACTCACACTCTTAATATTTAATAGAGTATCATCAGTTAACCCACCTCAAGTATAGAATAATACAAGGACAGGATTATATTAATCTAAAACTCCTTAATACATCGAGGGTTATCAATACTTCGGTTTGATAATTAAACCCCATACAATATATTATTCTATCATCAATACAATAACTGAATACATATCAATGGAGATGAATAAGCGGGGAAATGGATATCTTTAGTTGTATCGCAAGTGGTGTGGAACTTGACTGAGTATGTGGTGGGATAGCGTCTGGGCTTGACCCTTTCAGGATTCCCTATATATAAGCATACATGATCAGGTGATACATTACTTGTACATATAACTAAGGAGAGGCCATTGGGTGGTACAGATGAAACAAGTATTACAAGTAACAAGTATGACATTGTGGATGTGTGCATGATCAATTCAATGGTTTTCAATTTACTTACTTATGAACTCACCAACCCAGTGTTGACTTTGTTTAAATGCATGTTTTCTCAGGTGACGGACAGGTGTAGATACAAATGTGCAAGTGTTAAGCTAGTGGACTTATAGGAGACCTAGCTTACTTTTGATTGCATACTTTTGGATGACAAACAGTGAATCACTTTTGTATATCTTGTACAGTTCAAGATATAAACTCATTGATTCTTTTTGATTAGATTACTTAGTTAAATTATGATGTACAATGTAATTTAACTTTGTAATTCTATTTCATGTCATGATTAGCATTTCTCATTTATATCTCATGTGCTATGTAAACAATCTGATCATTTGATTATCACTCAAAGATATCGCGCCCCGGGAACCTTCCGCCCGACGGGAAAACACGATCCGTTCCCGCCGGCCCGGGGTGTGACAGATTGGTATCAGAGCCATGGTTATAGAGAAATATAGGTCATATTACTTGAACGGTTTGGCCTAGACTATAACCTAGGGACCCTCATGTAGAGTTCTTATGATATAGGATTCTATTTGCATATGCTTTCTGCATCTGATCACTGCACTAACCGATTTTCTTTCGGTTATGATCAGAATGCCGCCCAGGAAGCAACCGACCACGCAGACTTCAGCACCACACTCCTCGACACCAACACCACCTGACTCTCCTCCACATTCACCACCACCTCCACCTCCTCCTCCGCACTCTCCACCACCAGGCTCAAGCAATGTTCAGATGATAGATCCTGCTACTATCGCCTTAGCAACCCTGCTGAGTACTCAACTGACCAGCCAGCTGAAAGATGTCATCCCAGAGATGATAAACAAGATTCAAGGCCACGGCAACGTTTCTGGCCATACTACAGGAGAGGCTAGTGGAACCACTAGTCATACTTCGGAATACTCCTACAAGTCTTTTGTAGGATGCAAACCCCAAGTTTCACAGGAGTCGAAGGGGCTGTTGGACTGATCCAATGGCTAGAAAAGATGGAGAACACTCTGGACATTAGCAACTGTCCAGAACACCATAAAGTTCGCTATGCAGCTGGTTCATTCAGCAAGCGAGCACTGACATGGTGGAATGCTCAGATTCGAGCAAAGGGAAGAGATGAGGCGATGGCGATGCCGTGGGCAGAATTTAAGCTTCTTCTGAGGAACGAGTTCTGTCCGAAACACGAACTGCAACTGCTGGAAACGGAACTCTCGAACCATGTAATGAAGGGAGCTGATCATATGACCTTCACCACTCGCTATCATGAGTTGGTAGCTCTGGTGCCAGAAATGGTACCAACATTGGAAAAGCTGATTGACCGTTATGTGGCGGGATTACCTTCTTGCATCCAAAGTATAGTGTTGGCTGCTTATCCTGCTACTTTGGAGGCTGCTATCTCCCTCTCAGCTAAACTTACCAAGGTGATGGTAAAGTCTGGGGTTTTGAAGGATGAGGCTGAAACAGCCAAAGCTGGAACTTCCAAAAAGTCGGATAAACGTCCGGCTAAGAAACAAAAAGTGGCAAGGAACTTTGCTGCCACTACTCAGGCCCCAAAACTTAATCAGCCACCACCACTGCAAGTCAGAAAGCCCTACACTGGCACTGCACCTTTGTGCAACACTTGTCAGTATCATCACGCGCCAAACTCTCAGTGCATGCAATGCACAAACTGTGGAAAGTTTGGCCATTGGGCAAATCGTTGCAGGAGCACGGGCGCTCCAAACAGAAACAACAACGCAGCTACTGCTGCTGCTGCTGCAAATCCTAGGTCTTGCTACAACTGTGGCGAACCAGGCCATTTCTCTCGAGATTGTCCCAAGAGGAACCAACAAAGGGCTCAAGCACCAAGAGGACGAGCATTTCAGATCGGAGCTGCTGCTGCTCGTCAAGACCCGAATGTGGTCACGGGTACATTTCTCTTATCTGACTTCTATGCATCCATATTATTTGACACTAGTGCGGATCAGAGTTTCATCTCATCCGATTTTGCATGCCATCTTAATTATGTTAAGGAACTGTTAGACTCCCCTTATACTATTGAGATAGCAAATGGCAAACAGATTACAGTAGACACTATATTTAGGAATTGCCCATTGACACTTAGCGATCATACATTTTCCATCGACTTGATACCGATGGAGCTGGGTAGTTTCGACATCATCATCGGAATGGATTGGCTCACCAACTACTTTGTAGTTGACACTTGATTTTCACATGTTTCAGGTAATGATGCTAAGTAGGTTGAGGAAGAAGAACTCACACTTTTGGACATCATCATATAAGATCTTGGACTTAGCTAAATAACTGAATTTCTGGCGAATAGAATTTAGTTAGATAGCTAAATACATTTTGAACAATCTACACATCCCTCGTGGCATCCCGACGTTTCCGCCATCGGTCGGGGTGTTACAGATTGGTATCAGAGCTTGAGTTATAGGGAATTAGGTTACTAGAAATGGTTGACCTAGTCTATAATCGTAGGATACCCTAGTATGAAGTTACTTCATACCCTAGTTACTATATTCAGGATTTCATGCTTATGTGTTTATTACATGATAAATGAACTCCTGTTATACATCTGACATATATATGCTGCTTAATAATTGTTTGCTTACTTGTACCCTAATGACTTGATAAGGACATACTCGTGGTGTATTGTGAAGGTGGTGGGACGGTGGTTCGGGCGGTTGCGACCTACCCTTATCATATGCCTTATACATATACCATTTACACTACATCGGGTGGATGTCAGTATAGAGGAATAAGGGAACTGCCCATTTGGGAAAACTATATGTTTAAGAAATTAACTGCTTAGGGATTTATTTGCCTTAGGAATTATCTGTTAAATCTCTTGATCACCAGACAAGGACACACTCGTGGTATACTACAAAGGTGGTGGGACAGTGTAAGGGAGGTTGCGATCTACCCTTGCATATGCCCTATACATATACCATTTGTAGTACATTGGGGGTCTGTCAGTGTCAGGAACATAGGATAATATTAGGAAATTACTAGGAAATGTTGTGCAGTTGGGTTTGATGGGAAATTGGTTGATAGTATGTTGTTGGATTGGTTTGGATTGACTCATGGATGATCACACTCAATGAATACTTATAAAATCACCTGTGAATACACTTATTGGACACGTAGGGTGCATAGGATTAATGAAAGACGCGAACACTTAGCGATAGATTGATGAATTGAATGATGATATAGACTCTTGATGATAATATAAACGCATAGTGATGATACTAACTGTGACACCCGGCAATTTCAGGTAAATTGCAACTCTTAAACTCTACGTATTTCACATTCATACTTGTTGTATTTCATTTAATTATGTTTAATTAGATGAGCTAAACACAAACACAAAACAATAGCTTGGACTATTATTGTGCATTACACGTTGATTAGGATTAATCAAGCGTGCAAACACTTCGTAGAACACGAACACAAACTATCGAAGATAATTCAAGGAATTATCGAAACACACACGAGACTCACGAACGTTGGTGATCAATCAAACTTATATGCTATTTGTATTTACGTGCTTAAACGAGCATTAGATGCTTTAGATAAACGTTAGGAATCATGTATGAGCGACATCGTTTCAACGAAATCGAAAAACATGGAAGTGGACTCATCGCGGTACGCGATGGCCCCTCGGCGAGAAGCTTCGCGGTACGCGGAGAAAACCGGGAGTCGAGACTCCCGAATCCTGTCGCGGTACGCGACAAACAATTTTGATCGGCCTCCGCGGTACGCGAAGGCCATGCAGATCGAAATTTCTATTTAACAAGCCCCAATTCATTTTCATTCGGTTCTTCACTCATTTCTCCGAACTTCCACTCACCTTTGCGACCAAACCCACCTGAAATCAAGCTTCAACCTCTGTTAACACCATTAGAAGCCATAGTTGGTGATTTGAAGCCATTGGAGCACAAAAGGGAGTTCTTGGAGGCCAACAACAAGCAAGAGGATCTTCATCAGCCCCTTGTAGCTTCTGTCCAGATCAAATCTCTTCACCAAGGAGCTTCTAAGGTAGTTTCTTGTGTTTACCTATAGTTAGATCGCACATGCAATGGGTGAAAACCCACATGCAACTCCATGTGACCATTGTGCACGATTTTGTTGGTGATTTGTTGAATAGATGTTATAGATTTACTGGTTTGATAATATTAGAATGTTAGATTTGAGTTTGATTGAGTTATTGGTAGGTTTGATGATGTTTTGGTGCACTTGCCACAAAAGGAAACTTTTATGTTGCAAGTCTTGGATTTGTGATAATCTAGACATGTTAGACATGTCTAGATGTTGTTAAATGTGTATTGAAGTGTTTAGAAACACATTGGGATATTTGATTTTGTCAAAAACTTGGTTTTGTAGAAACTTGCTATAAATGGAAACTTTTAGAAATCAAAAGAGGGCTTTTGATGTTTTAAAGTGTTTTGATGAACTTTGATTATTGAAATATGTTTAGAAATGATTTTTAACATATTTAGAAACTTCGTTTTGTGAAAACGAGCTTTTAAACGGATACTTTCCAAATAAGGAAACTTTAATTAGGCAAAACGGCATAAATGACAATTTATGCGCAAATGACATGTTTCAAGAGTTTAAACAAGTTTTATAAACTTATTGGAAGTTATTAGTTTTATGAAATAGGATTTCATAATCACACTTTCCTAAATAGGAAACTTTCTAAAAAATAGCAACTTATGTGACTAGAGTCATAGGATGCATATTAGTGTCTTATGTGCGTCAAGGCACATAAACACAACAATCGTGTCACCAACGATTCGTCGAGTCAACACAAGTCAACACACACATACTCGGTTGAGCACACCGACACTTGGAGTTGTATGGAATACAACGCATCACAAAACACATACTTACACCTATATGATCATAGGTGCTTACTAGCAGGTGCTAGCTTTCGCAGACGCGAACACACGAAAACCGGAAACTGCACTACCAGGTGAGTTCACGGCCCCTTTTTTTATCTTTTCTACCTTTGGGGGAGAAAACATTGCATTACAACTGTTTTAGAAAAACAACAACTCGTTTTATTTACGTATGGACATGCTTTATCATTATATGTATATGTGTGGGCCCCTATCACAACTAAAAGTCCTCGCGATACTCCTCGGACCGTTAATAGCATAACGCCTAGCGTGGTAATCTTGAATAGTACTATTTGGGCCTGACAAGCCCCACTACACCCGACTGGAGGTCGGAACAGTGCAATATTGACCAACACTTTGCCATTGTCTGTGATAACATGGCGGGAGGCACAATCTGTCAGCTTCGGTACCATCCACAATATAATATAACTGTATTGACTAGCTATCAATCGATACTGCATTGTATGATATGTAAATCTGCAAAACTCTTACTTTAAACATTTTGATGTTTACTGCTTATGAAAAACCTGTGCTCTCACCAACCATTGTGTTGACCCTTTTACTCGCATGTTTTCTCAGGTAACTAAGGCACGCGCACAAGGAATCTAGGATGCTAGGATGGAGTCCATGCATCTACATATGTGTCTTAGGCTCTTAAACATTTACTATCATTTGTTATGTTATGACATCTTAAACATCTTTACTCGCTTCCGCAACTATTGTTACTTATCATTTTGAAAACTATTTAAATAACGCTTCCGCAAACTTACGAACTGCATTTGTTTTGAGATTGTATAACTTCCGCAACTCTGATTTTGCAAATCGATTTATCCAAGAAATTGGATGTACGTATATAACCAGACATGTAGGTCTCGCATGTTGTGTGACCGGAGACTGCGATCCTGACAATCTGCAGTCGCTCGCGCCCCAGGAAGGGACGGGATTTCTCGGGGTGCGACAGATTGGTATCAGAGCCTCCGGTTATTGCGAATTAGGTTTGCATTTAGTGAACTTAGTCTATAACCACTAGTCTCCACACAACACATAGTGCTTAGTATTTGTACTACTTGTATACATTATCGTACATATACACAACTCACTCATTTAGTTGTGGCATTAATGTCATCACCATCTATGCACGCATTCGACTGGAAGGAACAAATTGTTACTACACCTTCAGCATCAACACTATCGGTAGCAGTTGAGTTACCAAAATGAACCAACTATCACCCAGACGCAGCACGTCTGAGCCATCGCAAGAGGAGCAGCCGGTACGCATATGCTACATCACCGGTGCCCGAATCGAAGAGGCGAAGACAGAAGCTGATCGGGGATGAAACTATCGTAAGTCAAGGGATGAAATAGGCCTTGTGGCTCAATCATGATTGGAAAAGACATTGATTCTCTTTCCGCTCTCAAACAACATTCTCGTAGCCCTTTTGTACTACAACACCTACTACTTGCAAGGATAACACGAGGAGATACCAAACTCGACTCCTTGTCACTCTTAGGATACCATCAAACGGACAGTGTCATCCTAACATTCACACCATGAGTGTCCCACACTCAGTGACATGAGGAAAACACACTCGAGCCAAATAGCTATCCTTATAGGACCTACGAAAGATCCTATAATATCATTCAACTCACGTAACTATCCCAAGTGTTAGTTTCGATAGGCTATTCAGCCATACCTCATATGACTCTTGTTTGAATCTTGATGTCATGAATAAACTCTGAATCCAGTAAAACCTAATAGCTCTAAGAAGGAGGAGCTAGAATTCCTATGTAAGGTAAATTGACGATCATGGTGCGCAACATAATCGTGAATTTACAGGTACGCATGAATTCTGGCAAATTCTATTATGAGTCTATTTCCGAAAACACATGCATTGACATTCGTTTATTCCTCACCCTGATGGGTGCAACGGAATTCAAGCAACGTATCAAGATTTCAACATAACATTCATCAAATTCCCATCCATAGTTCGAACTACCATATATCCCCGAAGACCTCATGTTGCGACTTTACACTTCACATGAAGCAACGTATCAAATTTTCTGATAAGGACCATGACAAGGATCCTGAGGAGGACCCCTTGGAAGAGCCACCCGACAATACATTTCTCATACCAGACTCACTTGAGCCTGAGAGGCAGTGTCTTGAGTTGGATTGACTCGTGACCTGACCTGGGCAAACAACCGAATCGAGTGTCTTGCAAAGGAACTGAGATATACGAATGCCCAATAAGCAGGACCTTGTAGCGTAGTCGACAAGCTGGGGCGGGATATAACCCAGTTGATTTCAATATTCCAGGCAGTCGAAGACCGGGCTGCCATCGCTAAAGCTAGAATCGAAGAGCTGGAAAACAAGGTCGTCGGTCCAGTCCCACAAGAATATGACACTAAGGAAGAGGAACCAGTGTCGGATGCTGATTCTGATTCCACTATCGATAATGCCTCCGATTAACTTGGCATAAGCCTGGTAGAGTCGAGTTTTGAGTTGCGTCTCTTTACTCGAAACTTTGGAATACTAGTGTCTTGGGTATTAAATGAATTGTAACCAGTACGACTTATTATATATCAAGACTAGTAACTGTTATTGAAAATCCTGTCTATGCCAATCAATACATGTTTTCCTACCGTATCAATCACACGCTACATTAGTCATCAGATCTATACTAACACTCAGTCTCGCTATGAAGGTCATGGCTGGAAGACACGAAGGACGCAGGTGCGCAGTAGGACGAGGAAACATTAACCTCACTGCAACAGAATTGAATACACTCATCAACGAGCGAGTTGATGAAGCACTAGCGGCACGAGAGAATAATCGTAACCAAAACCCACCGAACCAAGGAGCAAATCCTAAACCACCCCACTGCACATTCAGAACATTCTTAGACTGCAAACCACATCCTTTCAATGGAACGGAGGGTGCTGCCGGTCTCCTCCGATGGATTGAGAAATTGGAATCGGCTTTCATCCTGAGCAACTGTAGGGTTAATGATCGTGTGAGGTACGCAACAGGAACCTTAGAGGGAGCGGCCCTCACTTGGTGGGACACAAATGTTCAAACCATAGGATAGGAAACATGTAATGCTCTACCCTGGGAAGAGTTTAAAAGAATGATGAACCACGAATATTCCCCTCACGACAAAGTTCAGAAATTAGAAATGGAATTCCGGAACCACCGGATGATCGGTTCTGAGATCGAGGCATACACTTCCCGATCTTATGAGTTGGCACGCATGTGCCCAGAAATGGTGACCCCAGCCTACAAGCATCTCGAAAGATACATTGAGGGATTGACACCAGAGGTTCGGGATATGGTGCTATCCGCTGACCCCACTACCTTGAGACAAGCCGTTTACTTAGCCCATGAACTGACTGATACGGCAGTTATTCAAGGATTATTGCCTCCACCTGAATCAGTAATCAAAACCACCGACAACAAACGCAAATGGGATAACTCTCAAAACGAAACCCCCACTCTACAATCACCCAAACGACGTAAGGGTACCTATGCTGGCAAAAATCCAAAGTGCAACAACTGTGATTATCATCATCAACGAGGACCGTGTGAAAGATACCGGTGCCAACGTTGTGGAAAGTTAGGTCACACAGCTGAGAACTGCAGGGGTGAACTAGTGACCAAAATCCCACGGCCACAACAACAGCTATACAAAGCACCAAAAGGATGCTTCGGATGTGGAGAGCCAGGGCACTTTAAGAGGGACTGCCCCCATGTGAAAAACAGTGGTGACGAAGTACCGAAGAGTTGCTTCGAATGTGGAAATCCAGGTCACATCAAAAAGGACTGCCCGCATCTGAAGAACAACAATAACGAGAACAACAATGGTCCGATGGGACAAACCCTCGTGATTGGGACTACTGAATCCAGAAATGACCTTAACCTTGAAACGGGTACGTATCTTTAAACGGTCATTACACTTTTGTATTGTTTGATACTGAAACTGAGGAAAGTCTTATATTTAAGTACCTTAGTAAATACTTGTCATAACCCCAATATCCTTAAAGGCTAAATACACCGTGGAATTAGCTGATGTTAAACTGATTGTAACTGAGCACATTCAAAGAGAATGCACTTTAAAGATAGCAAACCATAAATCTTAAGAACGACCTCATGCCAGTTACATTAGGCATTTTTGAGATAATAGTGGACATGGAATGATTGTCTAAAAACTAAGCTAAAATCGTTTGCCACGACAAGGTTGTGCGCATACCTCTCCCTAGTGGAGAAACCTTAGACATCAATGGTGAATGGAACAACACTCCTCTGTCCCCATGTGGAAGTGGGAACAAATCTCCATGGACGTCATTACCAAATTACCACGTACTCCTTGTGGAGGTGACACTATCTGAATAATCGTGGAAAGACTAACTAAGTCAGCAAACTTCCTTGCGATTAAGGAAAACGGCAAGATTGGAAGAGCTAGCCAGAATCTATGTCAAGGAAGTGACCTTGCGACGCGGAGTGCCGACCCCCATCATTTCGGATCGAGACACTAGATTCACTTCTAATTTCTGGAATTCACTGCCAAGGTCGCTTGACACTCGGTTGGACATGAGTACAGCATACCACCCACACACTGATGGCCAGAGCGAACACACCATACAAACTCCTGAAGACAAGCTACGAGCGTGCGTAGTAGACTTCGACGATAGCAGGGAAACTCACCTACCGTTGGTAGAGTTCTCCTACAATAACAGCTACCACACAAGTATCAAGGCGGTGCCTTTTGAGGCCCTCTATGGCAGGAAATGCCGATCACCTATCTGTTGGGCGAAAGTGGGCGACAGTCAGCTCACAGGCCCGGAACTCGTACACGAAACAACGGAGAAAATGGTGAAATTCAGAAATCGCATGGCAGCAGCTCGGGACCGTCAGAAGAACTATGACGACAAACGCCGAAAGCCACCGGAATTTCAGGTAGGAGACAAAATCCTTCTGAAAAGTTTCACCTTGGAAGAGCGTCATTCATTTCGGTAAACGAGGCAAACTGAACCCACGACATATTGGACCATTCGAGATCCTGAAGAGGATTGGTCCGGTAGCATACCAACTCAACCTTCCAGCGGAACTCGATGGAGTTCACAACATATTTCATGCCTCAAACTTAAAGAAGTGTTTATCTGACGAGACACTCGTAATTCCACCAGATGAAATCCAGGTGGATGAACAACTACGGTTCGTTGAAGAGCCGGTAGCGATCTTGGACCGAAAGGTCAAACAACTAAAGCAAAGTCGGATTCCGATCGTCGGAGTCCGATGGAACTCGAAACGCGGACCTGAATTCACGTGGAAACGTGAAGAGCAGATGATACGCAAATATCCCCATCTCTCCAAACAACGTCGAACATCGACAACAACGAATAAATTTCGGGACGAAATTCCTTTCAACAAGGGGATGATGTGACAACCAGAAAATTTTTGTTTCTCAACCACTCTTGCTTCTCAAACACTATCAACAACAACCAAATTTCGGGACGAAATTTCTTTCAACAAGGGGATGATGTGACACCCGGCAATTTCAGGTAAATTGCAACTCTTAAACTCTACGTATTTCACATTCATACTTGTTGTATTTCATTTAATTATGTTTAATTAGATGAGCTAAACACAAACACAAAACAATAGCTTGGACTATTATTGTGTATTACACGTTGATTAGGATTAATCAAGCGTGCAAACACTTCGTAGAACACGAACACAAACTATCGAAGATAATTCAAGGAATTATCGAAACACACACGAGACTCACGAACGTTGGTGATCAATCAAACTTATATGCTATTTGTATTTACGTGCTTAAACGAGCATTAGATGCTTTAGATAAACGTTAGGAATCATGTATGAGCGACATCGTTTCAACGAAATCGAAAAACATGGAAGTGGACTCATCGCGGTACGCGATGGCCCCTCGGCGAGAAGCTTCGCGGTACGCGGAGAAAACCGGGAGTCGAGACTCCCGAATCCTGTCGCGGTACGCGACAAACAATTTTGATCGGCCTCCGCGGTACGCGAAGGCCATGCAGATCGAAATTTCTATTTAACAAGCCCCAATTCATTTTCATTCGGTTCTTCACTCATTTCTCCGAACTTCCACTCACCTTTGCGACCAAACCCACCTGAAATCAAGCTTCAACCTCTGTTAACACCATTAGAAGCCATAGTTGGTGATTTGAAGCCATTGGAGCACAAAAGGGAGTTCTTGGAGGCCAACAACAAGCAAGAGGATCTTCATCAGCCCCTTGTAGCTTCTGTCCAGATCAAATCTCTTCACCAAGGAGCTTCTAAGGTAGTTTCTTGTGTTTACCTATAGTTAGATCGCACATGCAATGGGTGAAAACCCACATGCAACTCCATGTGACCATTGTGCACGATTTTGTTGGTGATTTGTTGAATAGATGTTATAGATTTACTGGTTTGATAATATTAGAATGTTAGATTTGAGTTTGATTGAGTTATTGGCAGGTTTGATGATGTTTTGGTGCACTTGCCATAAAAGGAAACTTTTATGTTGCAAGTCTTGGATTTGTGATAATCTAGACATGTTAGACATGTCTAGATGTTGTTAAATGTGTATTGAAGTGTTTAGAAACACATTGGGATATTTGATTTTGTCAAAAACTTGGTTTTGTAGAAACTTGCTATAAATGGAAACTTTTAGAAATCAAAAGAGGGCTTTTGATGTTTTAAAGTGTTTTGATGAACTTTGATTATTGAAATATGTTTAGAAATGATTTTTAACATATTTAGAAACTTCGTTTTGTGAAAACGAGCTTTTAAACGGATACTTTCCAAATAAGGAAACTTTAATTAGGCAAAACGGCATAAATGACAATTTATGCGCAAATGACATGTTTCAAGAGTTTAAACAAGTTTTATAAACTTATTGGAAGTTATTAGTTTTATGAAATAGGATTTCATAATCACACTTTCCTAAATAGGAAACTTTCTAAAAAATAGCAACTTATGTGACTAGAGTCATAGGATGCATATTAGTGTCTTATGTGCGTCAAGGCACATAAACACAACAATCGTGTCACCAACGATTCGTCGAGTCAACACAAGTCAACACACACATACTCGGTTGAGCACACCGACACTTGGAGTTGTATGGAATACAACGCATCACAAAACACATACTTACACCTATATGATCATAGGTGCTTACTAGCAGGTGCTAGCTTTCGCAGACGCGAACACACGAAAACCGGAAACTGCACTACCAGGTGAGTTCACGGCCCCTTTTTTTTATCTTTTCTACCTTTGGGGGAGAAAACATTGCATTACAACTGTTTTAGAAAAACAACAACTCGTTTTATTTACGTATGGACATGCTTTATCATTATATGTATATGTGTGGGCCCCTATCACAACTAAAAGTCCTCGCGATACTCCTCGGACCGTTAATAGCATAACACCTAGCGTGGTAATCTTGAATAGTACTATTTGGGCCTGACAAGCCCCACTACACCCGACTGGAGGTCGGAACAGTGCAATATTGACCAACACTTTGCCATTGTCTGTGATAACATGGCGGGAGGCACAATCTGTCAGCTTCGGTACCATCCACAATATAATATAACTGTATTGACTAGCTATCAATCGATACTGCATTGTATGATATGTAAATCTGCAAAACTCTTACTTTAAACATTTTGATGTTTACTGCTTATGAAAAACCTGTGCTCTCACCAACCATTGTGTTGACCCTTTTACTCGTATGTTTTCTCAGGTAACTAAGGCACGCGCACAAGGAATCTAGGATGCTAGGATGGAGTCCATGCATCTACATATGTGTCTTAGGCTCTTAAACATTTACTATCATTTGTTATGTTATGACATCTTAAACATCTTTACTCGCTTCCGCAACTATTGTTACTTATCATTTTGAAAACTATTTAAATAACGCTTCCGCAAACTTACGAACTGCATTTGTTTTGAGATTGTATAACTTCCGCAACTCTGATTTTGCAAATCGATTTATCCAAGAAATTGGATGTACGTATATAACCAGACATGTAGGTCTCGCATGTTGTGTGACCGGAGACTGCGATCCTGACAATCTGCAGTCGCTCGCGCCCCAGGAAGGGACGGGATTTCTCGGGGTGCGACACTAACACTTAGTGAACACTTGATGAGAATAAATTATAGGGAAGATATGAACACTTAGTGACAATAAGAGCACTCAGTGATGATATGAACCCTCATTGATAATTATGGACATTGGGATTAGTATGGACTTTTAGTGAACTTAGACATTAGGAGAACTTTAATGTCAGGTGAACTTAGACATTAGGTGAACTTAGAAATAGGCGAACCTACATGTCAGGTGAACTTAGACATTAGGCGAACCTAATTGTCCAAGGGAACTAGAGACCACTTCACTCAAAATTATCCTACTTAGGATAAGCTTTCTGAAGTGAGACTATGGTAAGATACATGATACACCCTAAATTCTAACAAGGGCATAATTGTGATGCAATGAAACGGTGGTGGGACGGTGTAGGGGAGATTGCGATCTACCTCTGCATATGCCCTATATATAAACTTGTCGCATTGCATCGGGAAGTTGTCAGTGTTGATATAGGGTGGGGAATGTATGAAACTTAGGAATAGTTAACTAATATTAGTTATGACCAACTAGGACACTTAGTATAATATTAGGAAATTTATAAATGTTATGAGTTTAATAACAGATAGGAGAAAAATATAGTTCCTATATGTAATCCTAACTGTTTAAAATGAACTCATTCGATCATAGTTTGTATGACTTACGTTGTAAACGGTAGTAACATGTTTCTATTTCTTCAGAAACATGCCGCCACGCTGTCACAACGGAGACGATACGAACTCGGAAGATGCTAACGGTAATGCCAACTCCGGCATACAAGAGTTAGCAAACCTTATTTCTGGATTGGTGAACCAGCTAACTCAAGCCAATCAGAATATCAATCAGAACAGAGGTGGTGCGAACCCGCCAGTTTGCACATTCAAGCACTTCAACTCCTGTAACCCACTTAAGTTTACAGGCTCTAAAAGTACCACTGGTCTGCTGCAGTGGTTCGAGAGTATGGAGAACACTTTCATCAACAGCGATTGCCCCGATAATCTAAAAGTTCGTTATGCCACAAGTGTTTTCCAAAAGAGAGCACTAACATGGTGGAATAGGGAGAAACGAACTAGGGGAGTTGATGCTGCTCTTGCACTGACATGGACAGAGGTCAAGAACTTGATGACCACTGAATTTTGTCCTCGCAGTGAGATGAGGAAACTGGAGACTGAGTTCTGGGAACTCAAACAAGATAGTGGCGAGAATGTCATTTACAATACTCAATTCCATGAGTATAGTCTGCTGGTGCCTCATCTGGTGACACCTTTGGAGAGAGCGATAGAGAAGTATATCGATGGGCTGCCAATGCAGATTCAGGATACTGTCTACAGAAGCAACCCCAAAACACTTGAGGCTGTGATTCGTTTATCTGCAACTCTGACTGATAATCATGTGAAGGCTGGAACACTCACCAGGAAAGGGACAAAGAAAACCGAGGTGAAGACTACTGTGAAAGAAACAAAGACTGAGGTCAAGACTGAAGCTGCTAGTTCTTCTAAAAGCAGCAACAAAAAGAGAAAGACCAGAAATTTCGTGGTCACTGCTCATGCTGCTAAGTCTACGCAGCAATCATCAAACAACACCACTGCAAGGAATTATATTGGGAATACTCCCCAGTGTAATACTTGCAGATATCATCACTTGCCTAACGTGCCTTGTCGCGTCTGCAACAACTGTGGCAAGTTTGGCCATTTTGCTAATGTTTGTCGGAGTGCACAACAAGCACAAAGGATGCAACCTCCTCAGCTTGAATTGCCCGCTCCGCAAGTTCAACCGATACAAGCAGCACCTGTTCGCCAGGTACCTGTACAGGAAAGAGCCTGTTACAAGTGTGGCGAAGTGGGTCACTTCAGAAATCAATGCCCAAAGTTGACTGGGAACAATCAGAGGGTGTCAAGAGGCCGGGCAATTCAACTGAATGCTCCAGCTGCTGAAGCCAACCAAGATATGGTCAACGGTACATTTCTGATCAACAACTCTTATGCATCTGTCTTATTTGATTCTGGTGCCGATAGGAGTTTCGTTTCATATGATTTTGAATGCATGCTTGGTAGAACACGTACATATTTAGATAAACCGTTTAACGTGGAGGTGGCTGACGGAAACACTATTGATATTGACACTGTTATTAGTGGATGTACTGTGAACTTGAGTGATCACGTTTTCCCAATTGATCTCATACCTATGCATCTTGGTAGCTTTGATGTTATCATAGGCATGGATTGGTTAGCCACCCACAAAGTGGAGATAGTGTGTCATGAGAAATACATTAGTATTCCCTTACCTTCGGGTGAAATCTTAAGCGTTTTTGGAGAAACTTCTAGTAAAGGCCTTAAGCTGATGTCCTGCACTAAAGCACACAAGTATCTTAGGAAGAAGTGTATAGCATTCTTAGCTCACATTGTAGAGAAAAAGGAGAAAGGGAAGAGCATTGAAGACGTTCCTGTAATCAGAGATTTTCCTGAAGTATTTCCAGATGATTTGCCGGGTCTTCCACCTGAACGTCAAGTAGAGTTTCGAATTGACTTAGTACCTGGTGCGAACCATGTCGCCAAAGCTCCTTACAGACTTGCGCCTTCGGAGTTACAAGAATTGGCGAGTCAACTGCAAGAATTGATTGATAAAGGATCCATTCGGCCGAGTCATTCACCATGGGGTGCACCGGTCCTGTTTGTCAAGAAAAAGGACGGGTCCTTCCGAATGTGCATCGAGTACCGCGAGTTGAACAAGCTGACTATCAAGAATCGATATCCACTGCCGCGCATCGATGATATCTTCGATCAATTTCAGGGCTCGGCATGGTTTTCAAAGATCGATCTGAGGTCTGGGTATCATCAGCTTCGCGTACATGATGATGATATTCCCAAGACAGCTTTCAGAACCAGATATGGCCATTATGAATTTCTGGTAATGCCTTTCGGCCTTACCAATGCACTGGCGGTTTTCATGGACCTCATGAACTGTGTTTGCAGGCCATACTTGGATAAGTTTGTGATTGTATTCATTGATGATATCTTGATATACTCAAAGACCAAGGAAGAACACGAGCAACACCTTAAGTTGGTTTTGGAGATCCTAAGAGAGGAGCGACTGTATGCCAAATTCTCTAAATGTGAATTTTGGCTTAAGGAAGTTCAATTCTTGGGACACATAGTCAATGAAAAGGGTGTTCACGTGGATCCTGCAAAGATTGATGCAGTGAAGAATTGGAGTACACCGAAGACACCGACGGAGATTCGATCGTTTCTCGAACTTGCCGGTTACTATCGGCGGTATATTTCGAATTTCTCCAGGATTGATGTCCCTCTCACTTCTTTGACTCAGAAGAATGAACCTTATGAGTGGGGACCGAAGCAAGAAGAGACATTTCATACCTTGAAGCAGAAACTATGTGATGCTCCTGCCTTGACATTGCCTGATGGAAATGATGATTTTGTAGTCTACTGTGATGCATCCAACCTAGGTCTCGGTTGTGTTCAAATGCAACGGGGAAAGGTCGTGGCGTATGCATCGAGACAGTTGAAAATTCACGAAAAGAACTACACTACACACGACTTGGAACTTGGTGCAGTCGTCTTTGCCTTGAAGATATGGAGACATTATCTTTATGGCACAAAGTGTGTAGTCTTTACTGATCACAAGAGTTTGCAACATACTCTCAATCAAAAAGAACTTAATATGAGACAATGGAGATGGGTTGAACTGTTGAACGATTATGACTGTGAAATTCGCTACCATCCTGGTAAAGCAAATGTAGTAGCCGATGCGCTTAGTCGAAAAAGTCAGGTTCAGATCCATAGTGTTCGAGTGCACACTAATCTCCGTAATGATGTTCTCACAGCCCAACAACACTCATTAGCTCAAGATAACTTGAAAAATGAGATGTCTTGCGGGGCTGAGATTTTATTGGAAACTAAGGACGATGGTTTGATGTATTACTTGAATCGGTTATGGATACCGAACAGGGGTGATCTTAGGATGGTGATTTTGGATGAAGCTCATAAGTCTCGTTACTCAATCCATCCGGGTGCTGATAAGATATATGAAGACCTTCGGGCCTTGTACTGGTGGCCTGGGATGATGAAGGATATTGCTGAGTATGTGTCTAAGTGCCTTAACTGTGCAAAAGTCAAGGCAGAACACCAGCGACCTTCGGGATTGTTAATACAACCGGAAATACCGATGTGGAAGTGGGAGAATATCTCTATGGATTTCATTACTAAACTTCCACGAACCACAAACGGTAAGGATAGTATTTGGGTAATAATTGATAGATTAACCAAGTCGGCTCATTTCCTACCGATACGCGAGACGTACCCAGTGCTGAAATTAGCTCGTATTTACGTTGATGAGATCGTTAGCCGACATGGAATTCCCCTAAGCATAATATCGGACCGTGATGCTCGTTTCACGGCACGATTTTGAGAATCACTTCATGAAGCTTTTGGAACAAGATTGGATCTCAGAACCGCCTATCATCCTCAAACGGATGGACAGACGGAACTAACAATTCAAACTTTGGAAGACATGTTGAGAGCTTGTGTCATCGATTTCGGTGGCAATTGGGATAGCCATTTACCATTGGTTGAATTCTCATATAACAGCAGTTATCACACGAGCATTGGTATGGCGTCGTTTGAAGCTCTGTATGGCAGAAAATGTCGGTCACCTATTTGTTGGACCGAGGTTGGCGAGTCACAGATCACTGGCCCCGAGATTATACAGAAGAAGATTTATGCGGATAAACGACGAAAACCTTTAGAGTTTGAAGTGGGAGATATGGTATTGCTTAAAGTGTCGTCTTGGAAGGGCGTTGTGCGATTTGGGAAGAAGGGTAAACTTGCTCCACGTTATGTTGGCCCTTTTAATATCCTTGAACGGATCGGGAAGGTTGCCTACAAGTTGGAACTTCCTCCTGAACTGAGTAATGTGCACCCAACGTTTCACGTGTCCAATTTAAGAAAGTGCTTTGCTGATCAAGATTTTCAGGTATCACTCGATGACATTCGAGTCGATGAGACCATGCATTTTGTTGAAAAACCAGTTGAGATAATGGATCGTGAGGTTAAAAAGCTCAAACGCAATAGAATTCCAATTGTCAAAGTACGTTGGGAATCGAAGCGGGGTCCAGAATTCACCTGGAGCGAGAAGATCAGATGAAGCTTAAGTACCCACATTTATTCACTACGGTCACTCCAAGTTGAATTTCGGGACGAAATTCCTTTAACTAGGGGAGACTGTAACATCACTGTATTTCCGATCGTCCGTACATCTGTACGATTGTACTGCTACGACCTGAGATTTATAATTATTAATGAAGACGTATTATTTGGTGATTATCACCGTTATTGGTATACATATTGAGAACATATTATTATACGCGTAAACCCTGAGAAGTTTAGTTGTGACCCAACTAAACAGAACCAGAGAGTTTATCGCAGATGAATACACGGATTATGGGTTATGGTTAAGAAGGGAAAGGGATTGGAGTTTGTTACTGGTTATAGTTTGGTTGTTAAACATAGTCAAGGACCCATGGTCATGGTTTATCGAAATAGCGGTGGGACGGTGGCTGGGGCAGTTGCGACTGACCCCTACATATGCCCTATACATATGCATATTTCGGTCTATCACGGATGTGTCAATGACTTGGTTTAGTGGGTTTTGGATTGGGAATTATAAAATAAAAGTTAATAGAATAATGGAAACCTTATTAAAGAGAAGTACGCGATGGTGAGGTTACGAACATAATTTAAACGCGAATATTGATTCAGAAATATTAACTTAATAATGTATTCGCGTGGGTGACGATTCACACGAATATAATTATTAAGAATAATATTCTGAAACGATATTCCATAAAATGTAAATCAAATCGAAATACGATACAAGCGTCGAATTCGCAAAGGTGACGATCTTTACGATTACATACGTAAGTAAAGTGTTTCGACGAGATAATTAAATAATATCAAACGATATTAAATTAAATAATGAAAACTAAAAATATTTATTAGAAATCACAACCTAAAACAAATCGGTTTATTTAAATAAATGATTCAACGAAATTGTTTTATGAAAACAATATTAATTAAAAATCATTTTGTTATTCGAAATAAAATGGAATTATTTAAACAAATTATGTTTTAAATATATATTTTTTTTAAGTTAAACCGAGCATGTTATTACACTTTACACGAGATAAACGAGACTGATCACGCGGTGTTAAAACGAGGTATAAAGGGGATGAAAGACTTCATCTTCTTCATTCCTCAAGCTTCTTCTCTCTCTCTCTCTATTTAGCAAATTTCGTCACCCACATAACACCCAACTTCTCTCTACGATTACACGCTCGTTTCTTGACGGAATCATGTGATTCTTGGCCCTAAACAACCACAAGATCAAGGAGAACAAGGAAGTACAAGAAAATCCCACGTTTGATCGATTCGTTTGAGGTAAATCTAATAGTTATTTTTGGTTTTTGTGATAAACTATAAACCCCATAAATCTAGGGATGTTATAATCGGTTTACACACTAAATAGTACTAAACCAAGTTAGAATGAGCATAGGAGACACCATGGATGACCCTAGAACACGAGAAGCTCGAAGATGAGGATGATAGGGTGGCTGGTTCACGCCACAGCAGGTGGCCGAACCCTGCAATCACCTGGCCGAACCTTCTTGGCGGGGCAAAAAGGGTGGCCGAACCTTATGGGTTGCGAACCCTTCGACCGCGAACCTCCTAGCTGCCACGAACCCTAAGGATAGATGCAGCGAACCTATGGCTGCTAAAACTCCCTTGGCCGAACCTTAGGCTGCGAGCCTTATTCAGCCGAACATTTTCCTTAGGAGCGAACCTGTTTTGGCTAGCCACGAACCTAAGCCACGCGAACCCTAGGGAATGGCGAACCTAACCCTAAACGAACCTTGGCTCCATGCAGCGAACCCACTATTTCTTGTTGGCCGAACCTTGTGGCAGAAACATGGGCCGAACCTCCACTATAGTGACAGCCGAACCTATGTAGTTTGCCTAATAGGTTCGCTGCCCTAATGTCGAGCAAACTAAATTAATCGCTGGAATCAATCTTTATAAGAACTTAAGATTCGAACTAAGGTTAAAGGTGGACAAAAGGAATGTAATAGATGTGGACTCTCACGCATGCATGAGCATTTTAAGTAGCCATATTTTCCTAATAAAGATATGTTTTAATTAGAGAATTTAAGTGACTAAAGTAAGCTACGAGAATAACTTATGTTTGGTTCAATTAGATCGACTTTAACACAATAAAATAAAAAGCTATTGGTTAACTTAAGTACCCATGCATGCCCATAAGGAACATAAGTATATATATATATATGTGTATATACGTGTATAAGGCTTACCACCTTCACTACATGTGTAACTTTATAGCCGCATCATGAGAGTACAAGATCGGTTTCTTTAGAATGACTAATGATAGATTGTTCTTTTATAACGAGAATAGAAAAGTTTTAAGGATTACCATTATAACATAGATGACAAACATAATGAGTCACACAAGAAATGATGACAAGGGGAAACGAATAAAATAATTTAATAATTTAATAATTATCACACATAGATACTTATGAATATGATTCACACGATAAATACAGGTTGATTGAGTGGTGTTGAGTTGAATTTACATACGCGAGCGCGCATAATATAAGAACACCGGATCTAAGGACTCAAGTGAGTTCTCATAACCTCCCTTTCTTTTAAACTATTTTGTTTTTAAACTCGAAGATGAAACATGTATACCAATATATATTGACTTGATAACACATGTATGACACTTATTTGCTTGTATGAGATCCATAGTTATGGATTGTCATATTCCATGAGTTGTTACTAATGACTTTGGTCATCCGTAATGACTGCATGTATTGTCACTATTCCATGAGTTGAAGCTAATGACTTTGTTTCATTTGAGACGACTGCATGTATTGTCACGTGGATGTTTCCACAACTCCGTGTATTCGTTGTGGTTGATTTCGGTCTTTCTCAATGTTTGCATGTATTGTCACGTGGATGTTTCCACAACTCCGTGTATTCGTTGTGGTTGATTTCGGTCTCCCTCAATGTTTGCATGTATTGTCACGTGGATGTTTCCACAACTCCGTGTGTTGTTGTCATTGACCTCGGTCATATACAATGATACATATATGGTCACTTATTTTAATTGAGAATATTGATGGATTGTGTTGGGTTGATTGAACATATGAATGATTATCTACGATTTATTAATATATGTGGTTATGTGTTTGGATTATGTGTTTTGACTGTGTAACTGGATATTGTGTTGGATTATCTCACAGGTGTTTATGCGGATGTTATCAAGGAAATATAAACTCTTGAAACCCTTTTTTAAAACATTTGTTTTAAATATAAAACTTATGATTACTCACCAACTACTTTGTTGTTGACACTTGATTTTCACATGTTTCAGGTAATGACGCTAAGTAGGTTGAGGAAGAAGAACTGACACTTTTGGACATCATCATATAGGATCTTGGACTTAGCTAAATAACTGAATTTCTGGCGAATAGAATTTAGTTAGATAGCTAAATCTCTTTTGTATTTGATGTAACTAATTCATGATAGACATGATTTTTGTGTGTAATTATTTTGGTTGATTGAATGATATATGATGATTTGATTTAGATGCCCACGAGCTTTTGAACAATCTACACATCCCTCATGGCATCCCGACGTTTCCGCCATCGGTCGGGGTGTTACAACAGGTTAGAAAGCATGATGGATGCGACACATCTTGATAATAAACAGTTCGAGTGCCAAAGAAAGTAATTTGTTTTTTGTCTTTTTGTTATTTGGTTTTTTATTTGTATGTTTCCCTTTTGTATTTTTGACTCACAATGAAACATGGTCATTGTACTTTTTTCATAGTGGGGTTACGCCTTTTAGTAGCCCTACCGCAGTGCATATGTTTAGATCATCACAAACTTAGTAAATAGTTTGGCTTGAGGTGTTTTTAGTTTGACCATGGTTATTTTGCCTTTAAAGATTAGCTTTCTTTTAAAAGATACTCTCATTTCAATTGCCAGGTAAAGTTAGATGGATACATTGATTCTATATAGGAATTGTTTATGCATTTATATACATGTTTGCTTTTTTCAGTTGGTGCTAATTTTCTTCAAATTAAATATGTGCAAAGGAAGCAATTGTGGACGTTACTTCTTACAGAAACAATCAATTGACATCAGGTACCATCTAACCCTTCACTTCTTTATTTTTTTTGATTTATTCGATTTTTAATATATGTTATATACAGATGTATAAGTCAAATAAAGAGAATGAAAAGTAGCTGATGAAAAATTCGTTTATGAATTCACTTGGTTATGGAACAAGTTCAATTTGATGGAGTAGAACTCCAAACTGAAACACGATGGTTTGCATTTTACTTTTTGAGGTGTGCATTTCATGTAGTTACTTTGTAGGTTGGTAATAAGTTCAATTAAAAAGAAAAAAGAAAATTATGCATTTTGTATTTTTATTTTGGAAACAGCACTACACAGGTTCAAAAGTTGGATTTTTTTTTTCTTTTTTATTTGTTTCCTTTTTTTTTCAAGTTAGAAGTCTAGAAATTTGTTGTATTTTTTATAGTAACTCATATGAAATTGTTGTTTTCAAGGAAATATGAGGTGTTAAATTGTTGCTGACTTGAGTATGTTTAAACGACGCTTATTTTCGAAGACATATGCAATATATAAAAGCCTATACCCTCATGGAAATTCTGTGTTCATAGTTCAGCGAACTGATTACAAAAAAGACTGGTTCTTCGTACATGTTAACATGTAAGTGCTTATTTATTTATTTTGACACATATATTAGTTTGAAGCGAATCATTTGGCTATTTGCTAGATTTATATGAGTTGTTCGCCGCAAAACACAATGGAAATTAGTACTAACACAACAATACATGAATTACATTCAAATATATTTTTACTAGAGTTAGAACTCGTTGACACAAATGCTAATGTTTTTGACCCAAATTCAACGACGAATTCTCCGCTGCAACGCGCGACGGAGATAAATTATGGATGGAAAAGAAATGTCGGCACCTTTCACGTAAAAATTGTTTATTTGCTACAACATCCTAAGCATAGGGTACAACTTCTTGCACTCTGTTTCTTAATACACAATTGAAGAACAATCAGCCTGAATTGTTTCTTCCTCCTCCACTCCTCATGCAAAGAACAGTACATAGACAAGTAAATTACTTATGAATTCCAAGGTATGCTCTTTAATTTTCATTAAGAATTACGGGATTCATCATTCGAGAGGAATCTCTTTTGCACCATTTCATTTTCTTTTTTTGTAGTGACTTTTTTTCTTGCTTTAAGAAACCATAAATATAAGCAATATTGTGACGTGTAACATGTTGGTATAAATTCCAGTCAAAACCAACCCTATTTACGTTTTTAACTACAAGTGCATTGAATCACCAAATATACACTTTCAATAGGAAACATATATAGTCTTATATGGAAAATTTTAATTTGATTTTTAGATTGTAAATTAGCGTTGATGAATCTTGATGTAACATTAGATAACTTAGGTAAACTAAAAAGTTATTAATGAGACTTTGAAATTTCAAATAATTAATATATATATAGTGCAAATAATAATAATACATATAAATAACAAAAATATGTATACACAATAATAATAATAATAATAATAATAAATAAAAGTAACAACAATTATAATACATTCTAAGTTAAAAATATGTGTGTATCACACACACACACACATATATATATATATATATATTTATTTATTTATATAGCAATAAACTTTATAAAATTTACAAAATTGTTTGTATAATTTTATAGATTTTATAAAAAAACTATGAGGGCTAAAACAGTAAAAATCTAAACTAGTACTGGAAAGAAAAATGGAGGGACTAAAATTGCCCAACACTCATAGTTGTTTTCTTCCTCACCCAAACCCCCTTGGGTCGACCCATGGTTCCAACTACAACCTGGTTTACCTCGAACCCGAATTAGTAGATAAAATCGATAAATATTTAAACTTTAAATATCTACGAACATTAGGGGATCGAGATCAACCCTCAATTCGTTGATAAAAGTCAAATTTTAAACGGATTCATAGCCTAAACTTTCAAAATTGATCGATATCTCAAACTCTACATAAACGTGTATAAAAACCAAATTAAATCAACCCGTTTGTTCATTCCTATCCCACGAACAAGTCTGTGAATTCGAAAAGCATTCATAAACATCCAGATCGCAAAAACCAAGACTTTGTATTTAAGGTTTTATTTTTTGTAAGTTAATTTAAGAGTAAATTACTGATTATGTCCTTTAAAAATATAGCAATTTGCTGGTTTCGTCCTTTGACTTCGAAAATTACTAAGGGTGTCCTTATTTTAAAAATTTTGCACGGGTTACGTCCTTTGTCACTAACCCAGTTAATTACTTCCGTTAAAACCCCCCATGTGCCTGTCACATGAGGGGTAAAATGGTCAATTTCTCACCTTCTTCTTCCCCACTCAACCCTTCTTCTTCCCCACTCCACCTTTGTGACAGTTCGTAGCTATCCATCTTAAAACACAAACTAACTCAAAATCGCATCCAAAAAAGACGAATTTCTCAAAGAAATGACTGAAAGTTGGGAACTTTATGTAGAAAGAAGCTTCACCCAGAATCCAAGACGAAATCACTCGAAACTTTTTCCGGAGACGACAGAGCTTCTCGGAGAGCTGCGATTTGAAGTAGGGCTGAGACATTGACATTCCGTCGGAGAATTGCGCGTAAAAGAATCCTAGATCTCTAGGGAACAACAACCCTTGAGAAGAACAATCAACGAGTCCCTGGAGTAAGCGGATCTCGTCAAGCTCGGTCCAAATCCGATGAAATTTGAACGGGGTTTGTTTAGCGATGATGTGATGACCGGGTTCGGCGGTGGCGTTGTCGTCGTCTCCGGCAAAAGGGACAGTGGATTGGAGGATTAGAGTGGAATTGGGAGTTTTGCGCTTGATTGGGAGTTTAGTGGAAGAAGGGATTGATGAGATTGGGTTGGCTTGTATGGGAACAGAAGGGTTTGATGGTGGGGGTGGGGTGAAGTCCATGGCTGGTGTTGGTGTGTGTGGTTTGTGTTTAGATCATCGGTTTTGAGTGCTGGCGGTGATTCAAACTGTTGTGGTGTTTCTGGTAACCTCCGGTGGAGAGGCTGACAGAGGTGGAGTGGGGAAGAAGGTGAGAAATTGACCATTTTACCCCTCATGTGACAGGCACATGGGGGTTTTAACGGAAGTAATTAACGGGGTTAGTGACAAAGGACGTAACACGTGCAAAATTTTCAAAATAAGGACACCCTTAGTAATTTTCGAAGTCAAAGGACGAAACCAGCAAATTGCTATATTTTTAAAGGACATAATCAGTGATTTACTCTTAATTTAAACCTTTAAAACTTGTATTGTTAAACCTAATTTTATGTTTTGTAATTATTTAAGATATTAAATATATATATATATATATATATATATATTAACGATATATAAATGTCACAATAATGTTAATTATAGTTTTATTTAAAACAAGGAAACTTTATTACTTAACTTTTAAAATTAAATATTTGTTTATAAAACTTATAAATATTCAAATATTATATTATTAATAAAGTTATTTATTAATTTTAATTTTTATAATTTTTACAAAATTCTAATATTTATTCAAAGAAAATATTTTATCAAAGTTGTTTTAATAAATAACAATATACCTATTATAAACAAACTAACATATTATTATTGATTTAAATTTGTTTAAGATAAATTCATTTTTTTTTGGATAAAGGGCTTTGCCCGAAAAACTATATACCAACCAAGAAAACCGATTACAAGATCAAGAGGGCATACCCTCGAATGGTGGCCTCAAGCACCAAACAACGCTTGGACACCCAAAAAAATAGACAGGATAAATTTGAACCCATCACCCCAACTATACAAAAAAAAAGGGCATAGCTAATAACTCTACCACTTCTACTAAAACACATACATACATTATAAATACATTGACTCATACAACGTTTAATAATACAAATACAAACAATAAGATGATGCCATGTGTTTCGCCCCTCTAAGATGGATAACCAGAAGAGAAGAAAAGGAACCCAACACATCATCCCCAAAATGTGATTCCTCAAGCAAAAGTTCCACCAAACATTTTGCAAATAACCGTCCAAAAATTGCCAAACGAAGCAACCCCACTGGACAACAGGCCGGCCAGGCCACTCCTCAGGCCACCCAGGCCACATATTAGTCCAGCCAGGCCTAGCAATATACCACCGCACACAACAGCCATACGAACTAGCCCCATCAAGCAGACCCAAACCATGGCAGCCACAAGTCCAAAGTAGCCAAACAAGCCAATTCCTGCAATTATTGACCATGCAGGCTTGCGCAACTAGATACACCCAGCCAAAACCAGCAGTAAACCTATAATTGTAACTGAGCTGGGCCGAGGACTACCGGATCCAACTGCTTTGCTGCCGAAGATAATACACCTCCCAGCCCTATTCCGAATCAGCATAGGCCACCACAAGTCCCAACCAAAATTGCAGCAGCAAGGCCATCTAGTAGCTGGGTCCTTCCTAGTCCAAGGAGCACAAATCTCTTGTATGTCATTAGTAGGGCTAACAGTTATAAAATCCATCAACCACCTGCGTAAATAAGCAACCCAACCCAGGCAACGATTTCCCCAAATCGTATGATTAGTACCTACCTCACCACATCTACTCTCAGCACTCAGAAAGATGATGTGAAGTGATCAGTGTACCAGCCCACACCACCCATACCCCAAATCTGATTATTATATAAGACACACCCCAACCAGCTTCCCCCCATCAAACCCACTCTCATAGTGTATATAAGGACAAAAATAATCTGTCCCCAACTGTTAAAGTCGATAATAATCTAGGATTTTCATAGCCATTTTATCCTTTCTTTCCATTCTCTTCCCATAATCCCACCTGCCCCTGTGCAGTAACAGCTCCTTATTCAACTGTAGCATCATAGGCCCCATTTTGTCCTTCATTTCCACCCACATCTTGAACATTAGCAGCCCCATCAAATTTCCATGTAATATCCTGGAGGTTCCACAGTTGCGCAACCTGGATAACAGCCCTGGTCTTCCACAAAGTCAGGCCAAGTAATCTGAACCGTACCACCTGTTGAATGATGTTCATGATTACCGTAGCAGACCTCTCTTTGTGTTCCTGAATACGGATATTACGCTCTTGCCATATATAGTAGAGCCCCGCACCCAAAGTCAGATGGTTAACTATACTCCAAATAGAATTAGGTCTATTTGGGGTTAAGTTCTGGTTGCAGATCAGGTTAAGGTTATTAGTGTTCCTCTCCTATTTAGACACCCCACAGATGAACATCCAGATCTGATTAGAAAAAGGACACTGAAAAAACAGATGGTCATGACTATCCAGACCATGTTTACACAACACACAAGTCAGCACCAGGTCCCTATTCCACAAGCTAATCATATCCTGGGTTCTAAGCCTACCTTTGATAGCTAACCATAAAATAAAGGCATGCCTAGGGATGTTTTGGGAAAACCAAATTCTACTCGCCCAGTTCACCTCATCCCCTCTCTCCCTAATGTCTAACCACATATTAGCTACAGAGAACTCCCTTTCCTGCCTACTAGAATCTCTCCAAATCAATTTGTCTTCCTGGTCTATCCTAAGGTCAGGTGGTTGGGGCTGCACCAAAGTTGGGTACCTATTCTCCCAGTCCTCAGGCCACTTCCAGATACTGTTGTCAATGACATCCTTCACCAGGAACAAATGATTGAGCCCACCCTCACGCCGCACCCTATCAGTCATTATGGACTCAATAGGACCAGCCGGGTGCCAGTTATCATACCACAAGGACGCAGATCCACCATTGCCTATTTTATGGATCATATGAGCCCTCAACCTGTCACAGTATTCCATATTTTTTCTCCACCCCCAGCTAGTGTCCTTGCGGTTGTTAACCTACCAAAAATTTCTGCCCTTAAGCCTATAAACCTGTATCCATTTCACCCACAAGGACTTTTTCTTAGCTAGGATATTCCAGATATGCTTAGAAATTAAGGCAATGTTCCAAGTTTTTACCTTTTTGATACCTAACCCTCCTTGCTACATGGGCGTGCACACCTCCCGCCACCTAACCTTGGCTTTTCCCCATTGCATTTCCCCATGGCACCACAAAAAACCCCGGATCAGGTGCTCAATCTCCTTTGCCACAAAGGAAGGAAGGATAAACACAGAGGACCAGTAGACTTGGATAGGGCTTAAAACAGAGGAAATAAGCATGAGTCTACCTACAAAAGAAAGGGCCTTATTCTTCCAATCACTGATCTTCCTCTTCACCTTATCAATAAGGGGCTTACAATCATTATGATGTAATCTAGTATAGATCAGTGGCACTCCCAAGTATGTCACTGGGAGTTGTCCCTCCTTCTAATGAACCACACCAGCAATCTCAGCTCTAACTTGGGGGCTAACATTACTATAGTATACTGTGCTCTTGGGCAAGCTAGGGGTTAGCCTTGTCACCTCTTTAAACTCCTCCAAAGCCTCCATAAAGGGCATCACCGAGTCCTTATTTCCATAGGAAAAAAAGGAAAAGGTCATACACAAAGCACAAATGGGTGAGCTGCACCTTTTGGCAATGCCAATGGTACTTAAACTCAGTGTTTTGTTCAACCCTTCTTTTGATCATGAAGGACAACACTTGCATTACCAGTGTAAACAGATAAGGGGACATAGGGTCCCCCTGCCGAAGCCCTCTACAGCCCTTAAAGAACCCCTTTTGTTCTTCATTGATGGAGATGGCAAAGGAAGGGGACGTGACACATGCCATAATCCATTTGACCATGCTATCATGGAACCCAAAGTAAGAAAGACAACTCCTAAGGAACTGCCAATCAACCGTATCATAGGCCTTTTGGATGTCTATCTTAAAGGCACACCTAGGCTGGATTTTGTCCGTATGATAGTTCCGCATCAATTCTTGGGTCAAAAGGATATTATCAGTGATTTGCCTTCCCGGTATGAAGGCACACTGACTGTCATCAACAATCTCAGCAAGTGACCCCTTTATCCTATTGGCAATAATTTTACTAATACACTTATACAGCACATTGCAACAAGAGATGGGCCTAAAATCAGTGACTAGGCTAGGTGTCTCTATCTTGGGCTCCAAGGAAATGACAGTGGCATTAATTTCTTTAAGGAGTTTGTTATTTGCAAAGAAATCTTTAATGGCACTACAAATCTCCTTACCCACTATGTTCCAGGAAGCCTTAAAAAACTTAGCCAAGAATCCATCAGGGCCCGGGGCTTTGTTATCATCTATATCAAACATCACTTCCTTGATCTCCTCATCAGAAACTACACGAATCATATTCTCTGCCATCTGAGCTGGGATTTTCCTAACAAACAGGGTCTCCAGGTCTGAAATAGGCAGCACCCCTAGGGCTACCCCAAACACATTTTGGAAGTGGGTCACAAATGCACTAGCCACATTAGGACCAGAGAACAATTGTCCCTAGGAATCCTGGACAGCATGTATCATACGTCTATTATTCTTTACCTTGACCACATTATGAAAGTATCTAGTATTCTGGTCTTTGTCCTAAAGCCAGGCAATCTTAGCTTTTTGACATAAGAAAGTCTCCTCATCTCTAATCGCCACAGCATAAGCTCTAAGGTAGTTGCCCTCCTCCTCCCTCAAAACCCTGTTTTCTGGATCATTAACCATCTCAGATTGGAAAGTCTATAACTCAGATTTGAGATGTTTCACCTTTCAAACAGGTTGCCCTGTTTATAATTCAACTTCTACAGGGGCTTCTTTAACTACTTAAGTTTTGAGACAACATCAAACACAGGGAATCCCGGCACCTGGGTGTCCCATCCTTTCCTAACTATGGGCAGAAAGTCAGGATTGGTCACCAGGTAGTTTGCAAACCTGAATGGTTTAGCAGCAGCAACTGTTCTCTCTGGGAAAGAGACAACAATGGGTGTATGATCAGATTTCAAGAAAGGCATGAATTTAGCATTAGCCATGGGGAACCTGGACACAAATTCAGCATTCGCAACCACTCTATCCAGTTGTTTAAACAGGCCCCCCACCCTGCCCAGGCTTTTATTCCAAGTGATTTTTAATCCATCTGAGCATATATCATCTAGCTCTACCTCAGCAAAGCGCTCCTGAATATCCTGCATGCTTCTAGACATGGTCGAAGAACCTTGGGATCTCTCACTAGGATCAATAACCGCATTAAAGTCCCCCAAGAGCAGCTAGGGATTGTTAGCTACAACCAGCTTATGACTCTTTAGAGAGTCCCAATAGGCCCTTCTAGGCTGCAAACAATGGTGGGCATAGACAAAGGAACAATAAAATGGATTGGGACCAGAAACAGGTTCAATCAAACAATGTATAACATGCGGTTGGTGGTCCAGGACCATCAGGTTAATATGGACAATGTCACAACCCCTGCGCCGCGTGCGGAATCCACGGCGCGGTGACGTATGAATAGTTGAATCATGCACAAGTATTGAATAAGAACAACCACAATGGATTACTAAGTTTCATAATATTTAGACAGTTGTTTAGTTACAGACAATCTATCTACCAAAAGAATGACAACTAAAGACCCAAAATATAGTTTACAAAATAAGACTTCAAACAAGACAATTAAACATTCAGGATTTTAGTGTGTTTCTAAATCCATCCTAGCATGTTTCTTCATCTTGTTCTATCTTAAACGGTCTTCTTAGTTGTCCTTAAAATGTCTTACACTTGATTACCTGAAACACGTGAAAAGTAACTGTCAACTACAGAAGTAGTTGGTGAGAACAATAGGTTTAACATTTGAAACATGAACTTGTAATATAAGGCATATGTTTAAAGCAATAAATGAATTACATGGATGAGCTGCAACCCAAACTAACATCAAGTATGTAAAATGAGTGTAAACAGTCCAAAGATTGTTTGCACGAAAACCAACATATAATCAAGTCCCAAACTACGTTTGGAGTCAGAAAATTAGTCAGCAACAGTGATAAAACCATACGTAACCGAAATCTGCAGTTAGCTTTTAAAACAAATTTAAAAGCTAACTCCAGAAATCGGCCTGCCCAAATGTGTCTGCTTTCCCTTGTTGTGATCACCCAGTACTAACGCAAATGAATATGAAACTTGATGTGTTTATAAGTTTGTTCACAACAGTGGACACCATGCTTTTGAACCTTGCTTTAAAACCAAAGATTTAATGCCTTATCTGATAACATGATTTGAAAACCTTGTTTGAAATACCATGAATTGAACCCTTTGTTTGAACACCATGAAATGAATCCTTTGTTTGAACACCATGAAATGAATCCTTTGTTTGAAACCATTGATTGAATACATAGGATAGTGACCTTGTATAGTAACAAGGTTTATATAAAAGATTATTTTCGAAAACACGAGTTTATAGTAAAAGAGTTTATAAATCCCGTTATTTAAAAGTGTTTGATCTTTATAAAACCATTTGAGTAAAACTGATATAAAATAGTTCAAGGATGCTTTATAAAACCTTTTAGTAGAAAATGTTTAACATTTGATAGAAACCCTTCAAAACAGTTGATGAATCCTTTGAAATCTGTACAGTGAACCTGTAATGTTTGTAACATAGCATACACCTTGTATGGTGAAATACGATTGTAAATAGAGTGTTTGATCACGTGTACCACCCCAAAACAGTTGTAAAACAGTAAAAGAGGGGCTATTGTTCTCACCTGTCTGCAGTAGACTCTGAACTATAACAAATAGCAAGTAGCAAACAGGACTTCTAACTAGTTCCTATATCATTGTAATCATACATAAGATATAAGATTTATAATTGTATAGACTTTGATTCATTGATTGACTTATGTTAACTTGAACTTGATTAACTCCAGATTACATGATCTCATGATTAAGAATGTTGTGTAAACTTGAAAGTCATGATTATGTTACTTGTTTGATAATTGATCCATGTACAAGAGGTGATATGATCTTTTATGCACAACTTGTGCACATAAAATAACAAGTGTTGATGAGTTTTGATATCCAATGTTAAAACACGTGATTTAAAGATATGTTATAATGTTTTAGCCCCTTATGATTATGACTTGATCATGAAATTAGGTTAGGTTAAACTTAACCCAATCATGATCACTTCATAGTTAATGAGTTAAAAGGGCCAAGATTGGACCGAGACAAATCCTATGGGCCAATCTCTTCCTATTGGGCCTAAGCATTTGTCTTTGGGCCTTGGCATGCGTATGAGTCAGATTGGAATCTTATGGGCCAATTCAACTTCAAGTGGACTAGGTTTAAGATGTGTGGCCAAATCATGGATCCTAGCCAATTGGATACTTGTTGGGCCGTAACCAAGAAGATGGATCAAGGAGTGAAGTTGGGCCGGTTTATTGTCTTGAGCTAGAATAATCCACATGGGTCAAAACATTGGGCCGAAACAATTGTTATTGGGCCAAGGAAAGACTCGTCCATAGGTTGCTAGGTCGACACCCACATGGCAGGGAACCTTTAGAGGGTTCAGCTCTCAACCTGCAACTAGGGTTCGCTGCATGACCTTAAGGTTCGGTGATATCATGGTTCATGTATGTTAAGGTCTCGGCTGCATGGGGTTCGTGAGGCTTCAAGGTTCGGCTGAGCTATATATGGTTCGGCCATGCGAGCTTAAGGTTCGGCGAGGTTTTTCTGGCGCATAGGTTCACTAGTAACCGAAGGTTCGGCAGTGGATCCATAGGGTTCGTCTTCCTGAGGGTTCGTCGGCATGCCATAGGTTTGTGAGGTCTGCAAAAGGGTTCGTGGCATGCACAGGGTTCGCTACTTGTGACACAGGGTTCGGCGGCCAGGTTGGGGTTCGGCCACATGGAGCTTCGGCTAGGGAGGGTTCGGCCAACTAGAAGCCAACGAACCTGTAAAGGCTCGTCCTCCTCATCAGCTCCAACCTTTAGTTTGATACCTCCCATGGTTTTGTCGCATGTATGTGGGTCCTCTCGAAGGTTGGGGTTCGATTGTCATGACCTAAAAGCCGGGTGTATCTACGTTTGAACAAAACATAAACAAAAACCCTATTTTCATGAATATTCAACCATCAATACCTCGACTTTGGCCGGCTAAAACTTCAGATCTCTTGTACTTTCGTGTAGGGAATTTCGAGAGCTTCGCGTGGGTGCCAAGAACACCGAAATCCGTTGAGAAACGAGCGAGTTACGAGCGTTTAAAGTTCGGTTTTTAAAGAGAGAGAGGGTTGGACGAATTTTTAGTGAGAGAAAGGGTTGTTGGTGAATTAAATGAGAATAATGACCATCTTCATGGTTTTTATAGTCCGGGTGGTATTCGGGTTCGTTCCGGTCGCTCGGTTCGCATTCCCATCGCGTAACGCGTATTTTACGCGTTATAATTAAAGGATTATTATTCTCATCATTTTGATGAGTTTCAAAATTGTAAAAATGTAAATTAATAAATAATATATATTTAATTATTTTTACTCTTCGTGTGTTGACAGATCGTTAAACAGATACAATTACGTGTATACCCGCAATCGCGTACGTTTTCCGATCGTATTAAATGTTAAGGCGTTTAATCATAAATATAAGTTCTACATTCGTATTATTATGGATCGTCACCCATAACTATACTCAGTCTCGCTTACATATTACGATTTTTGTTTAATTAATTGTCATAATACTCGTCTCAACACTACGCACTAACACTATCCCATTACACCGAACGCAGTATATGTATAGGGCATACCCCAGATTCCAGCTACCTGCCGTACCTGACGTCGTCCCACCACTGTTTCGATATAATACGATACTGTTCTTGCCTAGCGAACTCGACTGTAAATAAATAATACATACTTGTTCCTAAATAATAAAGATCCTAACACACAAGCACATTATGAACACATGAATCACATTGACTGATTTGATATGAATACACATTTGTTCTAACACTGTTTACGACTACCATGACTAAATGTACAAATGTTACAGTCTCCCCTAGTTAAGGGAATTTCGTCCCGAAATTAACTAGCCAAAGGGACTGTAAAAAGATGAGGGTACTTAAGCTTCATCTGGTATTCACGTTCCCAGGTGAACTCAGCAACGCGTTTGCCCTCCCATCGTACCTTTTCGATCGGGATACGGCTGCGTTTAAGTTTCTTGACCCCATGATCCATGATTTCGACCGGACGTTCTATGAATTGCATGTTGTTCTGAATCTGAATGTCTTCCAGTGGAATCTGAACATCATGATCTGCCAAGCATTTCTTAAGATTTGATACATGAAAAGTATCGTGAACATTGCTTAGCTCCACTGGAAGTTTGAGTTTGTAGGCTACGGGACCAATCCTTTCCAGGATCTCAAAAGGTCCAACGTACCTTGGTGCAAGTTTCCCTTTCTTCCCAAATCGGACAACGCCTTTCCAGGGAGAAACTTTGAGTAAGACTCGGTCACCGACTTGAAACTCAAGCGGTTTCCGACGTCGATCAGCATAACTCTTCTGCCGATCTCGTGCGGCCTTAAGCCTTGATTGAATGATTGTGATTTTGTCTGATGTTTCCTGAATAAGTTCTGGTCCTACGACCTGTGAGTCACCAACCTCGGTCCAGCAGACCGGTGATCGGCACTTTCTACCATACAACACTTCGAATGGTGCACATTGAATGCTTGTATGGTAGCTGTTGTTATACGAAAACTCGATGAGTGGAAGATGAGTGTCCCAACTCCCACCGAAGTCAATCACACAAGAACGTAGCATGTCCTCGAGTGTTTGGATAGTCCTTTCGCTTTGACCGTCGGTTTGGGGATGATACGCCGTGCTAAGATTAACATGAGTTCCCAAAGCCTTTTGCAATGTTTGCCAGAAGCGAGAAGTGAAACGACTATCACGATCAGAAATGATTGATGTTGGAGTACCATGACGTGCAATGATTTCGTTGATGTACAATGTAGCTAACTTCTCCATTTTGTAATCCTCTCGGATTGGGAGAAAATGAGCAGATTTGGTGAGTCGATCAACGATCACCCAAATCGTATCGTAACCTCGCGGAGTTCTCGGCAACTTGGTTATGAAATCCATGGAAATTTGTTCCCATTTCCATTGAGGAATTTCAGGTTGCTGCAGAAGTCCCGAAGGCTTTTGATGTTCTGCTTTGACTTTTGAACATGTAAGACATTTTCCCACGTACAGTGCTATGTCTTTCTTCATTCCTGGCCACCAGTAAGATGTCCGCAAGTCTTGGTACATCTTATCTGCTCCAGGATGAACTGAGTATCGCGACTTATGAGCCTCATCACAGATGAGTGTGCGCAATTCTTCTGACTTTGGAATCCAAATGCGGCCGTTGAGATATAACACCCCGTCAGATCGAGGTTCTAGTTTCTTCTCAATCCCGCAGTCTAAGTCTGTTTTCAGCTGATTGTCTGTCACTACTTGTTGTTGTGCAATACGAATCAAATCCTTCAAGTTTGGCTGTGTGTTGATCTCCATGGCTCTGACACGAATTGGTTTGACTGGTTCCTTACGACTAAGAGCATCCGCTACCACATTGGCTTTACCCGGTGGTAACGAATCTCACAGTCGTAATCAGTTAGAAGCTCAACCCAACGACGTTGTCTCATGTTGAGTTCTTTCTGATTAAGGGTGTGTTGCAGGCTCTTGTGGTCTGTATAGATGACACATTTAGTACCGTACAGGTAGTGTCTCCAAATCTTCAATGCAAAGACCACAGCCCCTAACTCAAGGTCATGAGTAGTATAATTCTTCTCGTGAACCTTAAGTTGTCTTGAAGCATAGGCAATCACCTTGTCCCGCTGCATAAGTACACAACCGAGACCAAGGTTTGAAGCATCGTAGTAGACAATGAATCATCACTGCCTTCTGGAAGACTAAGGATAGGGGAGTTGCATAACTTCTGTTTAAGAAGTTGAAATGCATCTTCTTGCTTCTGTCCCCATATGAACGCTTGACTTTTCTGGGTTAATGTAGTAAGTGGCAAGGCGATCTTTGAAAAGTTCGCAATGAACCTTCTGTAATAGCCTGCTAAACCCAGAAATGAACGAATCTCTGTTGGAGTAGATGGGGTAGTCCAGTTCTTAATCGCCTCAATCTTTGCTGGATCTACATGTATCCCATCCTTGTTAATGACATGTCCTAAGAAGTGAACTTCTTTTAGCCAAAATTCACATTTTGAGAATTTAGCATAAAGTTGTTCAGCTCTTAGTAATTCTAAGACTTTCTTCAAATGATCTTCATGCTCTTGCTCTGTCTTGGAATAGATCAGTATATCATCAATAAAGACAATAACAAACTGATCTAAACATGGTCTGCAGACTCGATTCATCAAGTCCATGAACACTGCCGGTGCGTTGGTCAGCCCAAATGGCATAACCACAAACTCATAGTGTCCATATCGAGTCCTAAACGCAGTCTTTGGTATATCCTCATCATTTACTCGTAACTGATGATACCCGGATCGTAAATCAATCTTAGAGAAGCAAGTTGTTCCCTGTAATTGATCAAACAGATCATCGATCCTAGGTAGAGGATATCTGTTCTTGATCTTCAACTTGTTTAGCTCACGATAATCAATGCACATACGAAATGAACCATCTTTCTTCTTGACAAAGAGAACCGGAGCTCCCCATGGAGAGAAACTCGGTCTAATGAAACATTTGTCTAAGAGTTCTTGAAGCTGACTAGACAGTTCTTGCATCTCAGACGGTGCTAATCGATACGGTGACTTCGCCACTGGATTTGCTCCAGGGACGAGATCGATTCTAAACTCCACTTGCCGGATCGGTGGTAATCCAGGCAAGTCTTCTGGAAACACGTCAGGATAATCTCTGATAACTGGAACGTCTCCAACTGTTTTCTTTTTGGGTTTCCTCTCTACCACGTGAGCCAAAAATGCATAATATTTCTTCCTCAGGTACTTCCTAGCCTTGATGCACGACACAATCTTCAATCCGCGGCAGGGTTTCTCGCCATAGATTCTCATCGTTTCGCCAGACGGTAAAGGAATCCGTATAAGTTTCTCCGAACATACAATTTCGGCATTGTTTTTGGATAACCAATCCATTCCTATCACAACTTCGAAGCTTCCAAGTGTCATAGGAATAAGATCGATGAGGAAAAGATGGTCGTTTAATCTTAATTCACAACCATTTATTATGGAATCTACAAGTATGGTCTTACCATCAGCTACTTCTACGGTATAGGGAGCAGTAAGCATAGATGGTTGTATATTAAACAAAGAAGCAGTATGAGCAGAGATAAAGCTTTTATCAGCACCAGTATCAAATATGATAGAAACGTAATGACCATTAAGGAGAAATGTACCCGTGACAACTGCTGGCTCCTCGCGTGCTTCGGCAGCTCCGATAATAAAAGCACGAGCAGTAGCAGTGTTGTTGTTGAGTTTTGGACACTGGTTTCTGAAGTGTCCCTCTGCTCCACAATTATAACAGGCCCTTCCACCCGTAGCAGTAGGAGTTGTGGCAGCCGTTGCTACAGCAGCAAGATGTGCAGATTGGCATGTAGCTGCCAAGTGTCCCATCCGCCCACACTTGAGACACTTTTTGCATGGAGTGTTGGGTAGGTGATGATATTGGAATTTGGTACAGAGTGGAAACTGGCCAGTATAAGACTTTCTGACTGTTGCAGATTGTGGCATAGCGGAATGGGTGTGGCATGAGTGGGTGTAGCTGCAGTCAGGGCTGCAAAGTTCTTGATTGTCTTTTGCTTTTTCTTCTTGTGATGGTGCGGTTCAGGCTTCTTGCCTTCATCAATCTGTGCTCTCTTGTACCCCTTTCGGGTGAGCACCCCAGACTTAACGTATTCTTCGGTAAGGCTAGCTCCAAGATGAATCGCTGCCTCCAGAGTAGTGGGGTTATTCCCCATCACAGTTCCTCTGACAACTAGAGGTAAGCCTTCGATGTACTTCTCTATCCTGTGGGATAGAGGAGTAACCAGGTGTGGCACCAAGATGCACAACTAATGGAAATGACTTGTATATTTCGCGTTCTCGCCACTGTCTTGGACCAAGTTCCACATTTCCACCTCAAGTTTCTTCAGCTCGTGACGTGGACAAAACTGTTCCACCAATACCTTCTTGAACTCCTCCCATGGTAAAGCTAACGCGACCTCCCGTCCTCTGGTGTTCTTCTCAGAATTCCACCAGGTGAGTGCGCCTTTGTGAAAAGCGCTCGAGGCCATTTTGACCTTCAGATTTTTCAGGACATCCCGTGAAATCAAGAATATCCTCGATGCTCTCCAGCCACTGCAGTAGGCCAGTAGCTCCTTCGGTACCAGCGTACTTAGGAGGCTTAGCATCATTGAACTGCTTGAAAGTGAAGTTAGCAGTTCCAGTGTTGGTAGCATTTGAGTTATGTGCTGAATCACTAGTACTTCCCCGAAGATTCTGGGTAATATCAGTGACCATGCCCGGAATGACATCTCTCATGTGTATAGCGATGGCTTGGGCAATCTTGTTGATCTCATCGTCGTTGCCACTTGTCGAACCCCCTCCGTTAGGATCATGTCGAGGAGGCATTCTACGAATAGAAGCCACAAGTGGGTCAGTAATGAGAAAGGATACAATTGAATTTGCATGATAAAATTAGTAATATATCCATACTACTAGTATTATCATTCAATTGTAATATGAGCATGTACACGTATAAGCAATCAGTTCATTAGCATACTTCTCACGTGAATGTGTATAATGTTACATGATCTCACTCCACCAAACCTACACACTGACACTTTCCCGATATACCGAAGATAGATTATATATAGGGCATACGAAAGGGTCAAGCAAACTGCCAGCCAGACGCCATCCCACCACCACTTCGATATACCACGATCATGTCCTTGCTAGCATTTGGCAACATGTTTGTACTAATTTCCATGTATGTTCCATTGATTAAGAATCCCATGATCTTTGATCAATTTGAACTATGATTAAATCCATGATTGATCTATGATTATGTTATGTGTGCACCTGCTAACAGTTGTTAACATGTAGAACTAAATCATATGAGTGCTCTACATTGTTATTGTTAACATATGTTAGTAAGTACTAATGATGTAATCACTTAGGAATTTCACTTAAGGTTTACATTGAAAGAATGTTCACAACTTGATTGATTCACACACAATGTTTGACTCATCCAAGTTTGAATAGCACAATGATTTGATTCACCAATGGTTCTATCCCAAATGATCGTATCTCATGTGTTTGACTAATGTTCAATGATTCCAGTTGCTCCCGAATCTTTACTTCAAATACGAACACCGGATTCCCCCTGACATACCGAAATAAGCTTATATATAGGGCTAGCTCTCACCACCCACCACTTACCCCAGCACATCAACGTTAATCCGCCGTTTGTATTTGGATCTAAGATTCCAACTCTTGATTGATTATGATTTGTTCATGTTTGACTCTTGTTTCCTTGATTATGATCATGAATGTGTAACCCATGGTCCTTAATTTACTTGAAATTAAGACCTTAGGTTTTAGTATGTGTGTCCTAGGTTAATTAACCTAGGTTCTCAATACTTACAGTATTGAGTATAATGATCTCCTGTGAGAACTTCAACTAAAGAATATTGTTACACAGATTCTAAGTTATAAAGTTCCTATGATAATGAATACCTGATAATGATAACATGACAAGGATTTCAGATCCAAGATTCTAAAATTATAGATCTTGACTTCTGAATTCCTATGATGAACATGACAAGGGTTTTAGATCAAAGATACTAAGAATACAGATCTTTGCCTCTAAATTCCTATAATGAACTCTTATTGAGAATTCTGGATCAAGGATACTAAGAATACAGATCCTTGCCTCTGGAATCCTTTAATGAACTCTGTGTGAGAATTTCAGATCAAGGATACTAAGAATACAGATCCTTGCCTCTGAAATCCTTTAATGAATATATGTGAGAAATTTAATTCGGTTTCTAAAATTATAGAATTCCGATTCAAATTCCTTGACTCGATATCTAATCTTAGAAAAGTATCCCTAAGATCTTTCAAGCTTAATGTAGACTTAATGCTTACTTAAGTTACTTAGATCCTAAGTATCCTCAAGCCTATAGCACTTAGTCCTATTGGGTAGCTTAGGTTATAGTCTAGGTCATTAAACATTGGGTTTTTCCTAGTTCTCTACAACCTTGGCTCTGATACCAACCTCTCACAACCCCTGCGCCGCGTGCGGAATCCACGGCGCGGTGACGTATGAATAGTTGAATCATGCACAAGTATTGAATAAGAACAACCACAATGGATTATTAAGTTTCATAATGTTTAGACAGTTGTTTAGTTACAGACAATCTATATACCAAAAGAATGACAACTAAAGACCCAAAATATAGTTTACAAAATAAGACTTCAAACAAGACAATTAAACATTCAGGATTTTAGTGTGTTTCTAAATCCATCCTAGCATGTTTCTTCATCTTGTTCTATCTTAAACGGTCTTCTTAGTTGTCCTTAAAATGTCTTACACTTGATTACCTGAAACACGTGAAAAGTAACTGTCAACTACAGAAGTAGTTGGTGAGAACAATAGGTTTAACATTTGAAACATGAACTTGTAATATAAGGAATATGTTTAAAGCAATAAATGAATTACATGGATGAGCTGCAACCCAAACTAACATCAAGTATGTAAAATGAGTGTAAACAGTCCAAAGACTGTTTGCACGAAAACCAACATATAATCAAGTCCCAAACTACGTTTGGAGTCAGAAAATTAGTCAGCAACAGTGATAAAACCATACGTAACCGAAATCTGCAGTTAGCTTTTAAAACAAATTTAAAAGCTAACTCCAGAAATCGGCCTGCCCAAATGTGTCTGCTTTCCCTTGTTGTGATCACCCAGTACTAACGCTAATGAATATGAAACTTGATGTGTTTATAAGTTTGTTCACAACAGTGGACACCATGCTTTTGAACCTTGCTTTAAAACCAAAGATTTAATGCCTTATCTGATAACATGATTTGAAAACCTTGTTTGAAATACCATGAATTGAATCCTTTGTTTGAACACCATGAAATGAATCCTTTGTTTGAACACCATGAAATGAATCCTTTGTTTGAGACCATTGATTGAATACATAGGATAGTGACCTTGTATAGTAACAAGGTTTATATAAAAGATTATTTTCGAAAACACGAGTTTATAGTAAAAGAGTTTATAAATCCCGTTATTTAAAAGTGTTTGATCTTTATAAAACCATTTGAGTAAAACTGATATAAAATAGTTCAAGGATGCTTTATAAAACCTTTTAGTAGAAAATGTTTAACATTTGATAGAAACCCTTCAAAACAGTTGATGAATCCTTTGAAATCTGTACAGTGAACCTGTAATGTTTGTAACATAGCATACACCTTGTATGGTGAAATACGATTGTAAATAGAGTGTTTGATCACGTGTACCACCCCAAAACAGTTGTAAAACAGTAAAAGAGGGGCTATTGTTCTCACCTGTCTGCAGTAGACTCTGAACTATAACAAATAGCAAGTAGCAAACAGGACTTCTAACTGGTTCCTATATCATTGTAATCATACATAAGATATAATATTTATAATTGTATAGACTTTGATTCATTGATTGACTTGTGTTAACTTGAACTTGATTAACTCCAGATTACATGATCTCATGATTAAGAATGTTGTGTAAACTTGAAAGTCATGATTATGTTACTTGTTTGATAATTGATCCATGTACAAGAGGTGATATGATCTTTTATGCACAACTTGTGCACATAAAATAACAAGTGTTGATGAGTTTTGATATCCAATGTTAAAACATGTGATTTAAAGATATGTTATAATGTTTTAGCCCCTTATGATTATGACTTGATCATGAAATTAGGTTAGGTTAAACTTAACCCAATCATGATCACTTCATAGTTAATGAGTTAAAAGGGCCAAGATTGGACCGAGACAAATCCTATGGGCCAATCTCTTCCTATTGGGCCTAAGCATTTGTCTTTAGGCCTTGGCATGCGTATGAGTCAGATTGGAATCCTATGGGCCAATTCAACTTCAAGTGGACTAGGTTTAAGATGTGTGGCCAAATCATGGATCCTAGCCAATTGGATACTTGTTGGGCCATAACCAAGAAGATGGATCAAGGAGTGAAGTTGGGCCGGTTTATTGTTTTGAGCTAGAATAATCCACATGGGTCAAAACATTGGCCCAAAACAATTGTTATTGGGCCAAGGAAAGACTCGTCCATAGGTTGCTAGGTCGACACCCACATGTCAGCGAACCTTTAGAGGGTTCAGCTCTCAACCTGCAACTAGGGTTCGCTGCATGACCTTAAGGTTCGGTGATATCATGGTTCGTGTATGTTAAGGGCTTGGCTGCATGGGGTTCGTGAGGCTTCAAGGTTCGGCTGAGCTATGTATGGTTCGGCCATACGAGCTTAAGGTTCGGCGAGGTTTTTCTGGCACATAGGTTCGCTAGTAACCGAAGGTTCGGCAGTGGATCCATAGGGTTCGTCTTCCTGAGGGTTCATCGGCATGCCATAGGTTCGTGAGGTCTGCAAGAGGGTTCGTGGCATGCACAGGGTTCGCTACTTGTGACACAGGGTTCGGCGGCCAGGTTGGGGTTCGGCCACATGGAGCTTCGGCTGGGGAGGGTTCGGCCAACTAGAAGCCAACGAACCTGTAAAGGCTCGTCCTCCTCATCAGCTCCAACCTTTAGTTTGAGACCTCCCATGGTGTTGTCACATGTATGTGGGTCCTCTCGAAGGTTGGGGTTCGATTTTCATGACCTAAAAGCCGGGTGTATCTATGTTTGAACAAAACATAAACAAAAACCCTATTTTCATGAATATTCTAGCATCAATACCTCGAATTTGGCCGGCTAAAACTTCAGATCGCTTGTACTTTCATGTAGGGAATGTCGAGAGCTTCGCGTGGGAGCCAAGAACACCGAAATCTGTTGAGAAACGAGCGAGTTACGAGCGTTTAAAGTTCGGTTTTTAGAGAGAGAGAGGGTTGGACGAATTTTTAGTGAGAGAAAGGGTTGTTGGTGAATTAAATGAGAATAATGACCATCTTCATGGCTTTTATAGTCCGGGTGGTATTCGGGTTCGTTCCGGTCGCTCGGTTCGCATTCCCGTCGCGTAACGCGTATTTTACGCGTTATAATTAAAGGATTATTATTCTCATCATTTTGATGAGTTTCAAAATTGTAAAAATGTAAAATAATAAATAATATATATTTAATTATTTTTACTCTTCGTGTGTTGACAGATCGTTAAACAGATACAATTACGTGTATACCCGCAATCTCGTATGTTTTCCGATCGTATTAAATGTTAAGGCGTTTAATCATAATTATAAGTTCAACATTCGTATTATTATGGATCGTCACCCATAACTATACTCAGTCTCGCTTACATATTACGATTTTTGTTTAATTAATTGTCATAATACTTGTCTCAACACTACGCACTAACATTATCCCATTACACCGAACGCAGTATATGTATAGGGCATACCCCAGATTCCAGCTACCTGCCGTACATGACGCCGTCCCACCACTGTTTCGATATAATACGATACTGTTCTTGCCTAGCGAACTCGACTGTAAATAAATAATACATACTTGTTCCTAAATAATAAAGATCCTAACACACAAGCACATTATGAACACATGAATCACATTGACTGATTTGATATGAATACACATTTGTTCTAACACTGTTTACGACTACCATGACTAAATGTACAAATGTTACAGACAAGGTCCCAACTAATTATAATTCTAGTGCCCCCTTGACAGACACTAGAATTAGAATCCCAATCCCAATTCCCAAAGACTCTCTGACAAACCTTGGACAAATTCTTCCTAGCCACATGAGACTCTATAACACAACAGACATGGAAAGACTCAGATCAATAAGCATATACTGGCTCGTTGCACTATTCAGCCCCCTAATATTCCAAGTCGTGATTTGCAGCCCCATTAACAACTTTAAGGGGGGAGGCTCCCTTCACCACCTACAGCCTTGGGGGGAGAACCCATAAGCTGATACTCTAAAAAACGAGCAGCCCCACTCCTGTCTGGGTCTACCTCCTCAATACAATAATCTAAGTCAATTTTCATTACTTTAAGCAAATAATGAAAGTATTCCCGTTCCCCTTGAACCCACTTAGCTTGGTCTACAGCTCTAACCGATTTAAACTCCTTCAGTTTATTGAAAATAGCCCTTTTATCTCCATTGGATATATCAAAATACGGGATCTCCTCCTCTGGATCTGAGCCAACTGGCATGAGCTCATCATCCTCCCTATTCCTATTTCTCCTAGACCTTATCCTAGGTAGACTCTCCTGCACCCTCCTACTGTTATCCTTTCCCTGTCTACCTACCCTAACCCCACCATGTGCTCTTGGGACCTTGACATTCCTACTACTAGTTTCCACTTCACTACCCCCCCGAATCCCTGCCCTCCTCATCTAACAAATCAAACATATTCATTGTGGGTATGTGTTGGTCATGAACACTAGTAACCTTTTCCTTACCATTGGTATGGGAATGGGTTATGTTGTTGTGTTGGGGAGTATTTGGTTTTGGCTTATTTGTGGCCTGGGATTGCTATGTATTAGGGGCTGAATTATTGGGTTTTGATACAAACCTAGAGTGTAGTTCCCCCATTTTCCTTTGGATCCTTGGTTCACTACTTGTGTTTGGCAATCGCGTTCCATTCATACTCCCACTTTGGTTAACATTCCTTTGGCCCCATGTTGTGGTTCTTGCATTCCCTTTCTTTTTAATTTGATCAATTCCTTTATTAATTTCCTTTCTAGCCTTTACCACTATAAAACCATCCGCATCCCTTTCATCCTTATCATTTTCCCCTACAACTTGGCTGATCAATTTTTCCTTTTTCTTCTGTTTTTCAGCTTCTATCTAGAGTTCTTCCTCTATTCAGGATTTGACTTTGCACAACCTATGAGAGTGTCCAAAAACTTTACAATGTGAGCAAACATTGGGCTTCCATTGGTATGAAACATCCAACTTTGACAGCCTTGATGGTCTCAAGTTAACTGCTGGGGATTCAATTTCAATTGAGTCTGGCAGATTACTCGTAACCAAGACATCCACTAGAACCCGAGCATATCCCATTTTGCCCTTCTTGTTCGAACATCTTTCCTGAGTCACCCTATCCATTAAAAGAGGGATCCTAATCCCATTGATGATTTTACTAAGGCCACGACCAGTCCATAATTCAAGGGGGACATTATGAACTGTTACCCAGAGAGGGATGACGGCCGGTTCTACTCTTTCCAAATAAACCCCTAGTTCCAATTTGTTAAGGAATCTAGGGACATTGTTTACCATCCAATGCCTATTTTCTAACACGTTCTTCAGGCCTTCCTCACTCTTGAATTTGAAGTAGTAAAAGCCAACCGCACTCTTGGATATGCTATCCAAATCATAATTCCTCCAAAATCTTCTTAGACATGAGTTAACCACGTAGAAATCCATAGATGTGCCAAGAAAATACCCGTACAAGTGGAGCGCAAAAGTTTTGGCCGAGTACCGTAGGTCCTCCTGAGATATCATCACCCTTTTACCCCTTTCCGGTGTCTCTTGAGGAGGAATGTATTCCAACCGTGTGTCTTCACTATCATTATTAGCCTTAATATGTTCAGCAAACGTTAGTCTTCCAGTTCGGTTAACATCCCATGCATTTGGCAGTTGTTGGGTATTTCCTGTGCCCTAAGGTGCACGTCCTGTATTCTGCTCACCAGTCGGTTGATTGCCCCTAACAATTTTTCTACCCTCATCCCCTTTGTTCGCCATCCCTGTTACGCCTATTCCATCAGTCGTAGTAGCTTCATTATGTGGATGGTGGTCATCAGCATCAATCTTCCTCCCCATATGCGTCCCATTTGTAGGCCTACTGTCAATTCTAGATAACTCATGAATTGAGAACATGTAGATGGAAATCCTCCCCTTGGCTGTCATCTTCACCTTGACTATCATCTATGTACGGTTCCCCTTCCACCTCTATTCCCTGGTCCAAATTAGGGTCCCCTTCTGGTATAGCAGGGACCGAACCCACCAAATTGATGTTGCAAATTGGTTGTGTAGCCAGAGTGGGGATGTTGTTACCTGCAATTGGATGATGAAAGTTCGGACCTCCAGCTTCGTTGTTTCCATTCTGCCCATCAAATTTGATCTGCTTAAGAATCGGTCCACCCTCCTCCCCAAATTGGTTATCCGCACATAAATTTCGCACGTCAGTCTGAAATTGCACAACATCCAGCTTAACAAAAGACGATAAGCCCTTCCCACCTATACAATTGGACAAATTTTCCTTTGCTTTCTTTGATTTCATGTTGATCGCCAATTTGTTGTCACCCATTTTACTCTGGTTCTTACCAGATCTTCTGGTACGATTATGATCAGGAGGATGCTCTAATACATAATTGAAGGTTGAAGGATCCATCACACTTTGAAAACCTGATTAGAAAACCGGGAGAAGTTTGGTTATCGGACAACTAGGAGCCAATCGGCCAGAGTGCAGGAAGTTAGAGAGAGAAATAAGAGAGAAAAAACCCTAGATCCTTCCTATAAGATAAATTCATTTTGTGTATCATAGAAACTATAAATCTTTTCAATTTATTAAAAACATTTATATTTAATGCTATTATTAATATATCATGTAATTCATTATTAGTTAACAATTTATCATATAAATTAAACATTTATCAATTTTCTAAATTTAATCATAAACTTTAAAGTATTTAAACAATGATATAACTACAAAATATTCATTGAAACAAAATCTATTTACAAACATTCACATATGAGATCTAATTACAATATTCTAGTTGTATTAGGAATTTCATAGTAAGTTATAGTTATAGTAGCTTATACTTGACTTAACAATATAGGATAATTTGTATTGTGTTGCTTGAACTACACACTTGGCATCATTTATTTGCAAAGGCCAGCTCATCAATCAAGGTAAGTCTTCATAAATTCTCTTTTTACTTGTTTTAAAGTTTTAGGGGTGAAACATGTCAACTTATGAACTTTGTTTTAAACTTTATTCCATGTGAACTTAGCTTTATGACATAAACTGTAGTGAAGTTAGCTTGAGCTTACATTGATCATAACTTTAGTAAATTATGATGGATCTATTGGATTGACCATCCCACCTAGGCTGGATTTACCCTTTGGGGAAAATATGTGGTGATAGGTTACTACTTTGGCATTGTTCGGAATGCTAGCTTGGTCACAACTTTAACTTTTGATCTGCGTATGGTTTACTTACATGTTTTTTTTTCATATTCGCTTATTATCATATGTGACAACTTATCCTTTCTCAAACTATTTTTGGTGCGTGTGTTTGAAACCCACGAAGCTCACCAACTATTTATAGTTGACCTTTTATTTTAAACATGTTTCCGATGGTAACGCTACTTAAGCATGCTATGAGCTTGCATTTAATAGAATTAATGAGCCCCAACCGAACATGTATGAATAAGACTTTTTTTTTTAGAATTGCCTTACAACTAGTTTACTTGGCTAAGAGAATTATGAGTTACCAGTAGATGTAAAAATAATTCTTATCACCTTTAATTTGAATTTGTGCAAAAATACACCTCAAATATTGGTATATTAGTAATATTTGAATTTAGGTATTATGAATCAATCGGTTTTTCGATTTCGGTTCAGTTTTAGGTTTTTTCGGTTTTATTTTTTTTGTTTTTTTTGCTCTCTCTCTCACACCCAATATTGAAAATGCTAACATTTTTAACAATGGATGATTCATAAATTAATTGATCGAATACCAACTATTTATGATAAAAATAAATCATTATCATCAAGTTCTTACATTTAAAAGAAAAATTCAAAAGTAAATAACTAAATATACAATAATTTCGATCTTCTTCATCATTTAAATGGTAGAGTTTATTTAATTCAAAAATTTTCATCTCCAATAGTAGACTCTTTGTATAATTTTATCTCGTCAAATAAGTATAAAAGTAACAACATATATATTAATTTTTAAACAATGAATAAAATTTGGTTCGTTTTGGTTTTCTTGGTTTTTGGAATATGAAAAACCAAAACCGAACTGAAAAATTTGGTTTCGGTTTTCTTCGGTTCGGTTTTTTGGTTAATTCTTTTCCGGTTTGGTTTTTTCGGTTTTTTGCTTAACTTATTCTGTATCTATACTAAATAATAAATAAATGTTTTGATATGTCATGTGTTTTCCTGAATCTCTAACAATAATAAATATATGTATATCATCTTTCTATCAAATTTTGATTTGTTTTCATCTTCTCTCCTATTAAAATATTAATGATTTCATTTAACTAATTAATAATATGATTAACTTATAAATCAATTTTTTAGTTTATATAGAACGTCTTCGAAAAATAATATTATGTTATTTTATACAAATAATTTTAAAATTCAAATATTAATCTGTGTAAATGTGTAATGCATCTATGTTTAAGAACTTTTTTTATAAATTTTTATTTTTAAAGTTTTTATATATAAAAAAGGTATAACTAATATTATTCGTTTTAATATAATCATGTAAATTAAAAAAGATGCAATAAAATTATTTTAACCATGTAAATTTATGAAGAAATCATTATAAAAATAACATATTTTTTAATCGCGAACCCATGTGATACATAAGTTTATAACTAGTCTCGTTATATTTAAGAAGTTTTCCCTCATAAAATAAAAAAATTAAGCACGCAAAAAGCCCATTGGGCCAAATTGATATAAAACATAACGGCAAATTTGGTCCACAAAGAGACGAGTCATAACTCAGGGCACCCGACTACCCGATTGGCCGAGTAGATTTCAAAGATTTGGCTTATTGGATCATGTTGATGATTTATTGGGCTTCAAATGATTTTACTTAAACTAATAAACTTTTACCAAAAGTCAAAACAGTCGCATGTTGATTCGTTGAATACTTGAATATCACTTTGTGGGTTTCCTTAAATTTTAAAGGATTAGTCTGGACTGGAGTTGCGCAAAAAAACCGTTTTGAAACCAGAACCAACAACCCGAACCGTTGGGTACGAGCAATTTTGGTGTCTCAAAAAATTCATCACCAGAACCAGAATTATTAGAACCGGTTCCACCTTTACTTATTCAAAACTAAAATTGTGAATAACTAAAATTGGAATTGGAACAGCCAAAAAAGGGTAAATTTTGGTCAGCAATGTTCAAAAACACGAACCTAATCTGAACCAATTATTGGCTTCGTTCACCAAAACCGGAATCATAACCGGTTTTAGGATAAAAAAATGCTTTGTGCGCCTCTAGTCTGGTCCTCGGGAAAATGAACGAAATTGTAATAATTGTTCCAACTTTTGACAATCATGATACTCTAAAATTTAAATATCAAGTTTTATTTATATTTTATGTTATATAATAAATTAAGTTTATATGTATATAAATATATGAATGAACCAAAATAACTAATTTTAAACCACATGTTTGACGAGGTATAAAAGTTTTTTTTTAAATTGTTAAAGTTACTTTTATACCCTTCAAAACTTGTGACTAAAATTGATTTTTTTAGCTTTTAAGTAAAAATAGTTATCAATTGAACATATCCGTCATAAGATAAACCATAATCATAATTGAATTCTTTTAAACACGAAAGTTCAGTTTACATTTTATTCTTTGATCATAATTTAATTTTGTAACATTTATATAAAATGAATAATTTTAAAAGATTTATTTTTGACAGACACCCAGGTATACGTATCAACAAAAGGCAAACTATGCTTGTGAAAACAGACAACCTATTTAAAGGCTTACTTTTACAACACCTGACTCAAACTATTTTACATTATAAAGTCATATCACAGCCACTTCCAAACCAATTTATCTTGGCAAAGGATAAATAAGTATGAAAACATAGACAGGTTGGGTCGTGTTAAATAACATGTAAGAACGAGTTCAGATTAGAATGAATTTTAAACAAAATCAATTTGAGTTTAAATGAGTTGTTTTTAAAAAAACAAAATTAGTCTAAAGTTAAAAATGAGGTTTAAGTAAACAAATATTTTATTTGCATTGGAGGTTGTGGGTAGATTACTATTGTCATCTAAATTTTGTAAGACATAATAATGAAGCACGGCCCAGGATATCACCCTGCTTTATGTCCGAGCCAAAAGGGTTTTACGCGGCAAGGTTAAAGCTTACTGTTCGGTTTTTCTCTGGAATGGTTGGTTGAAAGTCTTCTACTCCAACCAACTTGGCCCGTCAGGAGGGTTGGATGGAGACTCCGCTGAAAAATGCACCACTAAAATTGTAACATGAGTGTAAGGCTAAAGTTTCGATACTCAGTTACTGCACTTTAAGGCAACAGTCTTATCATTGCATCAACTGTCATTCCAAAAAATATATATTATTGACAAGTCTTATCTGTTTGAATTTATTTTATTCTCATAGTTTTTATGTTACTCATCTTGAGCCGTATTATATTAAAATGTTACTCATATCAATCCGTTATATGTTAAGATGCTACCCATCTTAACATAAAGTACAATAATTTTTCACTCAAATCAACTCATTTATCTTAGATAGGGTCTAAGATTTTCCGTAAAAGGATAAATGATAGTATCTGATCAAACTCTTTTTCACATTTGCAGCCAAACACCCCCTTTTCTTGAAGTAAACCTTTCAGTTAAGCGATAAGCCCAACATTTGTATTTAATATAATATATTCAAATATTAAACGTTGCATTTGGCAACACATTAAACTCCTGCCTTGGTGCAAGTTGTGGATAGTAATTATTTTTTTAATTTGGTAACAATCTTTTTGGTCTAACTGTAAATTAATATATATTAGCATATGTTAATTAATATTATGTCATCAAAATATTGTATGTTTTTTTATAAAGACTTGTCTTCTTTTAGAAACGAGTCTTTTTTTAGAAACACTTGCATACACTAATATTTCTTTTAGAAACGAGTCTTTTTTTAGAAACACTTGCATACACTAATATTTCTTTTTTTAGCATATGTTAACAATTATTTTGATGTCATTGGACTAAAGTCTTTTTATCAAAATATATCTCATATGACTTCAGTTTCTTACATGATTTTCATTCCATGTTCGAATATACAAAAGATAATACGTATTGTAGGCTTTTAGCTGATATTCTTGCGATCGGTTTTTAATGCATACAAGTATTTTTGTTATCAAAACTGTAATATAGTTGATTTCTTAATGGGTCAAGAGGTCTTTGGCCTAATGACAGTCGTAAATTCTACTCAATCAAGTTGTAAAGATTCAAATTCTATTATAGGTATTTAATTAGATGAATTTTAAGTTGGGTAAATTTAAGGAGTGTGTAATCATTTAAAAAAAACATACATATTACTTGATGATTACTTGATTAGGGTATAACTTCTAATGAATCTTTTGAACGGCTTGAAACACAGATACCCAAAATGAGATCTCAACTGTCTTCTCGGATTTGACGCTTTGTAACATACGTTCGAGCTCAGCCCAGGAGGAACTTTACAACTTTGTAAACCCTTTGACCTTACCTTACCTTAACTAATATGTTTTGGCGTTTTTGATGATGTTCCATGTTTTTTTTTTTGAAAATTAGCCAAGTCTTTCTTGCTGACATCATTTAGTAACGGCATTTATTTTACAACTAGGTTTATACCCGCCGCGCGTTGCGGCGGGTCATCACAGTACACTCCTGAAAACGGGTATTATATGTCATTTGCAGAAACATAAGTTACATAGCAAAATCAAATCTATTATCATGAACTCTATACAAATTTCTTATAAAAACATAAAATCATACAAAATCCATACAAATATGTTACGAAAATAATTAAAAAAAACTGGCAATATCCTTCTCATCTGCAACCAATTGGTTGAATTAAAAATACCCCAAATCCCTAAGCACACATCGATTTTCTATGAAAACAAACAAATAACAATTACTTTTTTCGAACACCACCAAAACCGTAGAAATGACCACATTTTTTCACTAATCATAGAGAAAAAACCCCTAAACCCTATTTGGGTCGTCGTTTTCGAATCTTGAAAATAAATACGTGGTTCACATTAACCCACATTAAAACTGATTTGTTTATTCAAAACCAATTTTTTATTCATATTAAATGCGCACCACGTTTTTATTTTCAGAATTCTAAATCAATGGTACAGATAAAGTTTAAGTGACCCATTTTACTATTCCCCTTATCCGCGCGTTGCGGCGGGTCATCACAGTACACTCCTGACAACGTGTATTATATGTCATTTGCAGAAACATAAGTTACATAGCAAAATCAAATCTATTGTCATGAACTCTATACAAATTTCTTATAAAAACATAAAATCATACAAAATCCATACAAATATGTTACGAAAATAATTAAAAAAAACTGGCAATATCCTTCTCATCTGCAACCAATTGGTTGAATTAAAAAAACCCCAAATCCCTAAGCACACATCGATTTTATATGAAAACAAACAAATAACAGTTGCTTTTTTCGAACACCACCAAAACCGTAGAAAGGACCACATTTTCTCACTAATCATAGAGAGAAAACCCCTAAACCCTATTTGGGTCGTCGATTTCGAATCTTGAAAATAAATACGTGGTTCACATTAACCCACATTAAAACTGATTTGTTTATTCAAAACCAATTTTTTTATTCATATTCAATGCGCACCACATTTTTATTTTCAAAATTCCAAATCAATGGTACAGATAAAGTCTAGGTGACCCATTTTACTACTCCCCTTATCTCTTTTAATAATATACCAGTATATATAATATAATATGTGAAAGTGGGTGTATATATATAATATGTGGGAGTGTGTGTAAGAGAAAAAATAACAGTTGCTTTTTTCGAACACCACCAAAACCGTAGAAATGACCACATTTTCTCACTAATCATAGAGAGAAAACCCCTAAACCCTATTTGGGTCGTCGATTTCGAATCTTGAAAATAAATACGTGGTTCACATTAACCCACATTAAAGCTGATTTGTTTATTCAAAACCAATTTTTTTATTCATATTCAATGCGCACCACATTTTTATTTTCAGAATTCCAAATCAATAGTACAGATAAAGTCTACGTGACCCATTTTACTACTCCCCTTATCTCTTTTAATAATATACCATTATATATAATATAATATGTGGGAGTGGGTGTATATATATAATATGTGGGAGTGTGTGTAAGAGGAAAAAAAAAAACCGTGGGGCCCACGTTACTATTCCCCCCCACCTTAAATTATATATAGAATAATTTGCAATTTATAATGTTTCTTCATTATATTTTTAGTTCTATTAAATTGGTTTCATTTTATGTGTTTGTTTAATATGACTTTAAATGATTTCTGGATGTCTATATAGTTGTGTTATTCTCATGATATCAAAAATTTGAGTTCGGAGTAGATAATGATATAGTACGAGTATAGAAAATAATACTTAAAAATAACTAGTATACAGGACCCGCGCGTTGCGGCGGGGTCTGATATACTAACGTAAAAAAAACCAACAGAACATGAGGTTAAAATCGTGTACAATAAAATGCATGAAAATACCCTATACAAGATCTATAACGTAAGCTTTGAAACTAAGGGTTGAAGATTAAGAACTTATTTAATAGTAAAGAATGCGATTACAGAACACTTAAAAAAAAGGCCGTGCGTAAATGTAGAATTTATAAATGATACAAATATTATAAAATTATTAAATGTAAATCGTATATATATGTAGTATATATAATACTCATGGTTTATAAAATTATTAAATCTAAATCGTTTGTGAACTAATTACGATAAAAATGATATTAAACGATACAAATATTCGATAACGTACGCATGCGTTATAGGCATGTAAACAACGCGCAAAATTTCTGTGACCGTTTGGGTTAGAAATTTATATAAACGTTCATGAGCCCATTGAGATCAAATTAATATAATTATGACATTTATCAGATAACCTAATGACGCGTTAAAATCATGTAAACATTAAAAATATGTGAGTAAAGTGAGGGGGCCTTAAAAATAAGAGTTCAAAGTTCAGGGTTATAAACGAAAATTTCAAATTAATTGAAAAGTATTAAAATATATTTTTTGATCTTTAGACGCGGTAGTGAATAGTGATTATGTGAGGGTTTGTATCATGTGAAAACCCGGTATAAGAGAGAAAACCCTTAAACCCTATCTGGACCATTGATTTAGACTTTTGAAAATAAAATATGTGGTACACATTAAACTTGAATAAAAAACTAGGTTTTTGATAAACAAATAAGTTTTAATGTGGGTTAATGTAGACCACGTGTTTATTTTCAAGATTCCAAATCAACGACCCAGATAGGGTTTAAGGGTTTTCTCTTTAAGATCGGGTTTTTATATGATACAAACTCTATATATATATGTGTGTGTGTGAGAGAGAGAGATATTGGGGCCCACCGTTTGTGTGATGTGTGTGTGCGTTGTGTGTGTGTGTGTCATGTGTGTGTGATGTGTGAACAGTGATTATGTGTGTATGAAAATATTTGCTAATTGATATATATATTAATGATTTTGTTTAATATTTTAATATATATAATAAACACACTATATCCCAAATGCAAAAACTCAAATAAGGAATATGTCAAAAAGACTGTTTACTTCATCGCAAAACTTTAAAGCATAATTTGTGGTAAAAACTGGGTATCACCATGTCGTAAAACTCAAAATCATACTTTATCATAAAATCAAGTCTCAAAATCACACTTTGTAGTAAAATCAAGTTTCAAGAAACCTAAAATAAATGAAGATGCAATAATAAACTTAAAATTATACTACGTCATAAAAAAAGAATAACAAGAAACCAGAATGTAAATATAAATGTAACGATAAACCTAAAACTTAAACATCATAAACCACAAAACTCTATAAGATACCTCGTCTTAAAAATGAGTGTTGCTCCACTAATGTTTTAACTTAGATAAAGACACTATATCCCGAATGCAAAAAACTCAAATAAGAAACATGTCAAAAAGACTGTTGCTTCATTGCAAAACTTTAAAGCATAATTCATAGAAAGGTGATGAATTTAAGACCTCCTTAAATTACACCCAATCTTCCCACTTACTTGAATTTGAATCCAATACCTCCTTTCTAAGAGGCAATGCTTCTATCAAGTGGGCTAGTTCCATATTGGCTATTATATTAATTAGGTGATGAATTTCTGATATTACATGAATCTTACACGAAATTAATTTATAGGTTTAGGTTTAGCAAAACGGATTGGGTAATTTTGAGTTGAACCATGACCCCATTAAGCTAAATAGTCAGGATTCATGTCAACCTGATTAGCTAGTTGATATGTTGATTCATTTAACTCATTTATGTTTATTCAATTTTGTTTTATTTCACAAATTAATTTGATTTAGTATTTAGTATTAAAAGTTTAAAGTAAAAAAGAAAAATGAGCATATGATTTTATAATTAACATATTATTTTTTTTATTAAATTATTAATACCCTTAAAATATTAAAAAAGCAAAAAAGTTATCTTAAACTGGTTGTTCTTGTGTTAACATGTGAATATTTGTGTCGTAATCAGGTTTATATGTATGACATGATTATTAGGTTTAGGTCATCTTCAGGCCGATTCATTCTAATTTTTTAGATTTGTGTTAGGTTGGTCAGTTTAACCGCAAACACTACTTGTTTATTAAGGTTCACTGGCATAATTTATATTTGACAAATGTGACATTGAGTCTGTCATTTGAGCAAGCTGATATGTCATTTGAGGTTACTTGTACTGTTTGAACTATAGTCTATCGCAGTGGTGAAGCTTGACGAGGATCTCAGGAGGGGCGAAATAAAAAAAAATTTCCAGGGGGGGGCGAATTAGAAATATTTAAAAAATTTTACACTATGTGTCGGGAAATATACACTACTACGCGAAAAAACAGGGGGGGCGACCGAACAATCCTTCGCCCCTGGTCTATCGAAATAAAAATAAGGTCTGTTTGGATATGTTTCAGCATACATCGTTTTTTAGAGTAATTTGATGATTATTTCTTTATCAAAACAAAGCTAAAGATCGACGTAACAAGCAAATAACATTCCTTAACATTTAGGTTAGTCAATGTGGGACTAGCCCACTTGGTAGAGGCATTGCCTCTTAGAAATGAGGTATTGGGTTCAAATCCAAGCAAGAGTGGAATATTGTGTGTAGAGTATGAGTAGCAGTAGGATAGTATGGCTATTAAAAAAAAACATTTAGGTTGGGATCGGAGGCAAACTTACTAAAAGAGATGGTTTTCATATATCGAACGTCATTATCCCTTGCACACACTTTTAACTCTTAAAATAGTCGATGTCCTTTGTCTATAGTTTACCTAAAATGAAAAAATAAATAAATAAAATACCATATAAGTCATACCCCAATAGTCTTCCTACATAAAATACCACAAGTTGCCGGTTGATGAATACCAAAAAATATATAGAGTGTATTATATATAAATATTAAGTCAACTCAGAAATAATTGAAGCATATAAATTACTTAATTTGGTTTAAACTGAACGCAATTGATGAAATCATCAAGAAAATTTTGTTTATATGGTTGATAGTTCTTCTAGTATACACGTTAGGGTCAACTCAAATATTTTGATGCGAAAGACGAAACAAAGATCCGAGACTTTTTAAATTTTATTTTATACTTTTAATTTATGTTTAACATAAAAATCATTAATGACTTTATGTAACACCTAAATAATTTATAAATTATATGTAATTCCCCCAAACATAGGAATAATTACATATATCCCTTTATTTACAACTCTAATTACATATATACTCAAATCAAAAGTTAAATTACATATATTCCCTTATTTTATAATTTTCCTTCCTAAAATAAGAAGATATATGTAATTTAAAACTTTAAGTAAGATGATATATGTAATTTAAAACTTTAAGTAAGATGATATATGTAATTTAAAACTTTAAGTAAAATAATATATGTAATTTAAAATGTTATATAAGGAGATATATGTTATTTGTTTTTTTAAGTCAGATATATAAGTAATTTATGAAGTTTATATATGGGATATATGTAATTGCCCTAAAACATAAATCAAACCAAAATTTGTTAGGTGTGCAAAGATCTTTCAATTCAACCATGAACGAAGCTTTTATAGGGTTGGTTCCCCTTGAAAAGTGTTAAAATTCGTCACTAAATTCAACTCGATTAGAACTGAAAACTTAATCAAGCTTCTTTGGAGCCAAAGACATCTATTTTTTAATGGGAGTTGACCCTCTTACATGTCACTAAAATATGTAAAGAACAGTAACATGTCTTTGGACGAGCTAAGAGTATCGAGCCGATACAGATTAGTTCGGTCTCAAGCATAAAAATACATAAGCCAGTTTGGTTCAGCACACGAACCTGTAATTAGTGTGAATGATAAAGATGTAGTTTCTTAACCGTTCAGACTTATGATTATCTCTTAACCATTTAGATGCTATAGATTATTAAAAGGTAACCTCTTAATGATTATTAAGAGTGTACAAAACAGTCCCTAAAACTTGAACACAAACACGACTTGTTGCAACTCGACAGGCTCATTCGCTGGTTCAGAAAATCAAAGAAAACCAAAGGATGATATTCAAAGTGATGTTATGAGGATCTGGGGAGATCAACCCTCAAGTTTTCAGCAAAAAAATTGTATGCAATAAGTCTATTATTATTTTTTTTAATCTATTTTATGGTGAAGATAGATATCATATCCTTCAGTTTTTTTAACAACACATGAACCCAGTATATCATTGAGTCAAAGACTCGAGGCCTGAATCATATGGTAACACCTGAACATAGAGTGTTTCACTCCTGGAGAAAGCTTATTTTGGGAAAAGCCCCTGACGCCCTTTATCCTCAATATGCCTTGAGAGAGATTTGAACACAGGATATTTTATTTGAAACATCATAGCGTACCACCTTTGGTTATCATATCCTTTATTAATCACATGTATATTATGTTGTATATTTAAGTGTAATATTGATGAAAAGTAATTTCAAAAGTTTGGAGACATGAAGCGCACACCCATTTAAGATTTATGAGCTCATAACCAAACAAGGTGAAGCACATACGAAGTTGACTTAACCCGCAAACAGATTCACAAACTTTAACTGCCAATAACTATCTTGTTCTTGGTTATACCTCATAGAAACAAATTCGAGGGAATCACATACGAAAACTTCATATATCAGATCATAGAAATTCTATGAATTATCCCAAATCAAATTTTATGATACTTGCAAGGAAAGATGTATTGATTTCAGAAAATGATTTTAACACGATCTTATACAAATCCAAGCATAAATTATTAAAAATTTCCGACATATTAATAACGTTGTGTTCCTGAGTTTATTAAAAAATAGAACAGAAATGAAGAGAAATGAAAGGACAGAAAAAGAAAAGAATTTATTTCTTTCCTTCCATTTCCTTTCAAATCAGAAGGAAAGGAAAACTAAGGAATTTTGTTTAGTTTTCCTTCCATTTCCTTCCATTTTCCTCTTTAAATGAAACTCGAGAACACATGTGTTATTTTCCTTTCTCTTTTCTTGTTAAATGAAACTCGAGAACACAAAAATGTTTCTCATTTACTCTCATTTCCTTTATTTTCTCTTCTTAAATGAAGTCGGGAATAGATCGTAAATATCCGTGCATATATTTTGGGAAATTCTCTTCAAAATTGTCTACTCATGCGAACATGGAAATTTTATCAAGATAAGTCTTGATTTTGACTTTTATAGACGTTGACCTTTTAGAGATATATGGAACATGTGCATACCTTATCATATATAATACCTGATTAATTATCAAGTATTGATGATAAGCTCCGTCGTAACCCCATAAGAAAGTATAACATCCGATTTAACTAAAATACTTTTTTATAAATTAAACAAGACAATTTTTATGGGCCTTAATTGATTTTTCAACTCAAACTAAAAAGGAAAATTACCTAAATAATCAAGTTTGACTCTCTTTTTACCAAAATAATCACTGAAATATAGCTCCTCGTTTAAGCTTTAGACGCCTCCTTAATTAGACGCCATTTTTTGTGCTTTTGTGTCCCAAGAAGAGACATACGGCCTCACATGTTGGCAACTTTGTCGGGGTTTAAACGAATGTCTTAAAACCCATTTTTACAGCGTCTTAAGAGGCCTTTAGACGCTCGATTTAAACGCTCATTTTGACATCCTTTTGTAGTTTTTAGACTCCAAAGCGACGTCTTTAGACATCGGTTCTGGATGGATGTGACATTACCTGATTTGACGGCTTAAAGACTTCAGAATTGAAATCTAAAGACGTCACTTTGGAGTCTAAAGACTTCCAAAAGATGTTAGAATTGGTTGTTGATCGATTCCTTTGATTATAACCATGTATATATACGAAAATATGATAATAATATGAGATTAGATGAAACCTGTGAATCTATTGAATGAGTTGTTGATTCCTGACATGTTTCCTAAGACAAGTCTTGACCAGGTTCTTGTTTAGGTGTACGATAAGGATGGAATGAGATGGAGAAGTTAAAGAGGTTCCCGAATCCAAGGGTTAGGGATTCGGTTATGATGTTAACACAAGTCAATAATGAGAGCATTTATCTCCTTATATACACCCAAGGGAAACCCTAATTAGGATAGTAAGTATAATTAATTGATCAATTAGATAAATAATCATGAGGGCCACATAGTAAATATAATTCATTCTAACATTCTCCCACTTGGCCAATTGATTATTTATTATGAGCATTAAATAAGTCTGCTGATTGATAATATTCATTTTAGTTATAAATTGTAATCATATCATAGAAATACAGTCATTGAATCAGTTATTCATTCAAGACCCACATTAATCATACTACAATACAAATTTAAAACTTAAGTTATGATCAATTAACAATTAAGCCTTTTAACGAATGATTTGTGTGATTAGCGTCTATATGTCATTAGGCATGCATAAACATATACTTAGAGACAAACAAATCAAATAAGTGAGGAAATTTTATTAATCATAACTAAGTACATTATGCAATAAGGTATTTACATAAGCCCATCTTCGAAACATGTTTTTCGAATATCTTACAAGGGAGACCTTTAGTCATTGGGTACGCAAACATAACTTTAGTACTTATATACTCAATACAAAGGTTTTTTTCCTTAACTCGCTCGCGAACGAACAAGTACTTTGTATCAAGATATAAACCAGCACCTGTCGAACTGTTACTGTTCGAGAAGTTAACGGCTACTGAGTTATCACAGTAAAGTTTCAATGGTCTAGAGATAAAGTTAACGATTTTGAGTCCAGGGATAAGGTTTCTCAACAACATTCCATGACAGGTTGCATTGTCATTGCAACGTATTCAGCCATCATAGTTGAGGTTGTTGTCAGCTGCTGCTTATCATTCTTTCATGAGATCGATCCGCCTGCTAACATAAAGATGTACCCCGAAGTGGATTTCTTGTCATCTGTGAATTTAGCAAAGTTAGAATCAGAGTAACCAACCATTTCCAAATTATCACATCTTCTATAAGTCATCTTGAAATCTTTTTGTCCATTGAAGATATCAAAGTACTTTCTTAGCTGCTTTCTAGTGATCAAGGCCAGGATTAGTTTGATAACGGCCAAGCATTCCAACAATGTAAGCGATATTAGGACGATTACAGACTTGAGCATACATAAGGCTCCCGACTTTTTATGCATAAGGTATCTTTCTCATTTGCGCCTTTTCAGCCTCAGTTTTCGGACACTGAAACGAACCGAAGACATCTCCTTTAACTACTGGAGCTACAGAGGGAGAGAAGTGTTGCATGTTGTAGCGTGAGAGGACTCGTTCAATGTAAGCCTTATGAGATAAACCCAAAAGTCAATTGACCCTATCTCGGTGTATTTCGATGCCAATAACGTAACAGGCCTCTCCGAGATCCTTCATGTCGAAATTATGCGAAAGTAAGTGTTTCGACTCATGCAACATATCTAAGCTATTACTTGCCAAAAGAATGTCATCAACATAGAGGAGTGATCAGAGGTAAGTTAGTCGACGAGTGTCTCCCCCCGCGTCTTGTACTTCTTGCAAATCAGAATCAGGATTTTCGCTGCTCCTACTGACCTTAGAATCCTCAAGGAAATGAGCATGCTTTGTTACTACAATTCAAGTGACACGGGAAGGACAATAAAATCTATAACCCTTTGAGTGATCGGGATATCTGATGAAGTAGCATGTAATAGTTTTCATGTCAAGCTTCTTTAAGAAGGGATTATAGAGTTTAGCTTTGGTAAGGCAACCCCATACTTTCATATACCTAAGACTCGGTTTCCTTCCTGTCCAAAGTTCATAGGAGTTTTAGGGACATATTTTGAAGAAACTCTATTGAGCATATGAACTGTTGTCTTTAAGGCCTCGGTCCAGAGGAATGAGGGTAAATCTAAGTTGGCTAACATACTTCTCACCATGTTCATAAGGGTTCTATTTCTCCTTTTAGCAACATCATTTTGTTGAGGAGTATCAGGCATGGTGTATAGGTTCACGATCCCCTGGCATTTACAAAACTTATAAAATGGACCAAGAGCCTGACCCACATCAGTATGTCTACCATAATATTCACCTCCTCTATCTGATCTCACAACTTTTATTTTTAGATTTAGTTGATTTTCGACTTCAGTTTTATAATCTTTAAAAGTTGTAAGTGATTCAGATTTGTCCTTGATTAGATACAAGTACATGTAACGAGAATAATTATCAATAAAAGTGATAAAAGAAGTTTGTCCAGTTATTCCAGCAACGGTGTAAGGGCCACTAATATCGGTGTGGATAATTTCTAATAAATTAGAACTCCTAATGACACCTTTCTTAGTTGTTGTTGTCATTTTGCCTTTAAGGCATTTGACATATGTTCCAAAATCAGTGAAATCAGGAGAAGGAAAAACTTCATCATTCACAAGTCGAGATAAGCAATCTCGTGAGATGTGGCCTAAACGTTGATGCCACAACATGGATGAAGTTTCTAAGCCTCTTTTTCTTTTAGTCTTTGTTGAGTTCTCATTAATGTTATATGACAACAAACACTTAGAGAAATCATCATCTAGTTCTAATTTATATAGACATCCATCCATAAAAACAATATCAAATACTTGACGATTAGAACTAATAGTAAGTCTGCCATTACCATGAGAAATATAAAAACCATCCATGTCTAACTTTGGTCCAGATTCAAGATTCCTAGAATATTCAGGAATATATAAGGTATCATAAAGTTTAATACATAGACCGGTTTTCATTATTAATTCTAAGGTTCCCACGGCAGCAAAATATAGTTTTTTTAGTTTTTTTCCATCCCCAAGCTTAAGTGTTCTTTGGTTTCTTTCCAACCTCCAGATTGTACGGAATCCCTGAGTAGAATTGGTCACATGACCCATAGAACCAGAGTCAAACCATCATGTGTTAGTTGAAAATTTTAAATTAAAGGACTCAATTATCATATTTAGATAATTACCTCTCTTAGCCAGCCATTCCTTAAAATCAGGGCAATCTTTCTGCTTATGTCCTACCTTTTGGTAGAATTTGCAGTATCGGCTTTGGAATTGTTAGAGCTGAAAGAAGCACCTACATTGGATTTATGGACCTTAGAAACTTCCTTATGAGTATTGTTCTTACTTTTCTTCGAACCAGCAACCATCAGGTAAGCAACATCTGGTTTCTCGAGCTTGTGACGCTCTTCCTCTTGTACGCACATGGCAATCAATTCATTCATCATCCACTTCTCTTTCTGAGTGTTTTAGTTGATCTTGAAAGCCTCATAAGATGCAGGAAGAGAAATCATAATGAAGTGAACCAAGAAACCATCACTGATCTCCATGTCTAATCCCTTAAGTTTACAGGCCATGTTGTTCATCATCATGATTTGCTCACAATTGCCATTGACTCCATCATACTTAGTAGACACCAGTTTCATGATAAGGGTACTAGCATGTGCCTTTGAGGTTCCTCTGAACTGCTCCTCCACATAATGAAGGTAAGCTTTAGCATTTGGTAAGTCAGGAATGGCTCCTTTGATGATTGGGCTGATGGAGTTCTTGATGAACATGAGAGCCATCCGATTAGCCTTCTCTTATTTCTCATAGAGCGGCTTGGCTTCAGCAGTCCTCTTATCAGTGAGGGCAGGAGTGGCAGGCTCTCTCAGTGAGTAGTCGAACTCCGTGATCCCAAGAGTCAGCATTAGCGAATCTATTCAAGCATAGTAGTTCGCACCAGTAAAGGTTTCAATTCCCATATTGGGAGCTGTGAATCAAATTAGATAAGAAAGAGTAATATACTAAGGCTACAGAAGAACTTAGAGTGATCTATGAGGTAACTTAGATCTAAGGCAAGCAAATATAAAGACCATTATAGTAATGTAGCTGTGATAAAAAAAAGTCTACTATAACATCAATTTAATAGACTAGATTAGGTTCTACTTAAACAAATGGGTTTCACTTTGGTTAATAACCATTCATCTAAGTATTAGGAACAATTTAGTTAGAAAATAAAATGTGCATTAGGAATGTAACACATCACCTTTAGGCGGAAGTGAGACATTGTAAGCATTATGCACATATTAAGTTTGCAAACATATATGTAACACATCACCTTTGGGCAGAAGTGAAACATACACGTTTTAAGACAAATGATGTCATGTGAATATCTAGTGTTTATGGATATGCATAAGTGAGTGACAATGCTTAATAAGACTCAAATAATAAAATGTAACACATCACCTTTGGGCAAAAGTGAAACGTTTGTTATTGAGTTTAAGCAGATTTTGTATTTTAGGGTTTTGTAAAACATAATAGGTTAAGGTTTTAACAAAACAATTTGGTTAGGAGAAACTGTTCTTGGTATTGAACATGTTCTCGGTAAGGAATATGTTCTTGGTAAGGAAAACAATTCTCGGTGAGGAACAAGTTCTCGGTAAGGAACTGAGTTGATGACAAGAGATTCGTTCTCGATAAGGAACTCGTTCTCGATTAGGAACATATCTCGATGGAGAACCTTAGTTCTAGGTCTTAACCTCGTTTTCGATGAGAACCTTAGTTCTCGGATTTAGCCGAGTTCTCGGTAGAGAATGTGGTTCTTGGTTTTTAAGGTGAGTTCTCGGTTGAGAACATTGGTGTCCTAATTTTTAGCCGAAAAAATTAATTTAGGATAAGAATCTTTGAATTTTTTAACAGATTTCGAAAATAATGTAAGTTTCCAAAATCGTAAGGAAAAACACAATTAAAATTCTTTTTCATCCCAAAATAAGGGGATTTTTATGAAAAAATTTTGAAGAACATGAAGAACATTCAATATGAAAATTCTTGAATGTTCATAAAAATGTGATATATAAGAATCGATTAATCAACATATCGCTCTAACACCACTTGTTGATCGATTCTTTTGATTATAACCATGTATATATACGAAAATATGCTAATAATATGAGATTAGATGAAACATGTGAATCCAGTGAATGAGTTGTTGATTCCTGACATTTTCCTGATATGAGTCTTGACCGGGTTCCCGTTTAGGGTGTACGATTATGATGGAATGAGATGGAGAGGCTAGAGAGTTTCTCAAATTCTATTAGGTTAGGAGAGTTTGATTATGATGTTGTGTAACCTTTAACTATGAGCCTTAATCTCGTTTTATACACCCATGGGGAAACCCTAATTAGGATCGTAAGAGTAATTACGTCCATCATATAATTACCTATCTAGGTGGGTATTTAATTAATTGATCAATTAGATAAATAATCATGAGGGCCACAATTCATTCTAACATTGGCGTCTAAATTAAGCGTCTAAAGCCGTCTTAAAACGCCGATAGAAAAGGGGTGTTAAGACACCCATTTAGATTCCAACAAAGTTGCTAACACATGGACCCGTATGTTTCTTCTTGGGGCACAAAAGTACAAAAAAAAATAAGCGTCTAAAGGGACGTCTAAAGCTGAAACCAGGGGAGGGTTATATTTCAGTGATTATTTTGGTAAAAAAAAGGGATAAACTTGATTATTTTAGTAATTAACCCTAAACTAAATAGATATTGGCGTAAACATTTTTACGATGGTGAGATTTGCTTATTAATTATTAAAGCAATATGATTAATAATTTTATTGATGTAAAAAAGTGACGAAATGAACATAATACACAATTAAACACTGATTAAAGTCAATGCCACACAGATCTCTAAGTAACTATTGCATTTATAGCCAATGTAAGATTAGCTTACAAAGTAGAGGATTTGCCTCTTCAAATGAAAGGTTATGGGTTAAATCTTATATAGTGGGACAAAACATACCAAAAATGTCTAAGAGTTTACCAAATTGATCAAAACATAACAAAGTTAACCAAAACTTACCAATTGAGTCAAAACATATCAAAATTTGCTAAAACTTACCACATGATCAAAACATACCAAAGTTGTCTAAAAGTTTACCAAATGAGCCAAACATAACAACCTTGTCTAAAACTTACTAAATAGGTCAAAACATACCATAATTGTCTAAAGGTTAACCATATGGGTCAAAACATATCAAATTTTTCTGAAACTTTAAACATACAAAAGTTTGCTAAAACTTACCAAATGGTCAAAATATACTAAAGTTTTCTGAAGATTTACTAAATGGGTCAAAATATACCAAACTTGTCTAAACTTATTAAATGGGTCAAAACACATCAAGTTCATTAACATAATGTTTGGTACTTTTACCTATGTTAATGTAGGAGATGTCTAATGTTGCTCATGATGACCCAAGTACATGTCAGTGCTAAAGGCCTCGTCGCTGCATTACTTCATCGGCTAGATAGTAAGTGAGACGGATCCACGTACGTGTCGCTGCTAAAGGCCTTGTCGCCGCTAATGAAACTCTTAACATGTTTGTCAGTCTAAAAAACATGTATAATTTGGTAACGTAACTATCAAAATGTCTAATTTAATAATTTTATAATTTAAAATGAATTATATATAGTCAATTAACTCTAATATAATTTTCTAACATTTAATTTGGTATTTTATTCTTAAGTTTTTTCTTGTCTTAACCTCTCATATAAAATAAACGAGAAAATTACTTTAAAGAGCAATTTTGTACACTTTTATTGTTATATCATTATCTATTTTAAGATTTGTTTTCAACCTTACATAAAGAGATAAAGCATAGATACACCTAGATACCAATAAACGATGAAATAGATTTTACTGGTGAATTAAACTAGTTTATTTTTTATTTGTGTGAGTAATGATGGGATTAATGTTTTGTTATGTTTTGTTAGATATTTTAGTATAATTGGATATGTTATCGATCAATATGAATCATGAAATTAATCAAACAATTTGGGTGTAAAGTGTATGCTTATTTAAGATTTTATGATTCAATGGTGATTTCAAAATGGCAACGCATCCTTAGCGGAGGTCCGGGAGCAGCGCCCCTAGATAGAGGGGTCCAAGGGGGCGGCAGCCCCTGGCTGGGAAGAAGAAAACTTGAAAATTGCTAGGCAGTTTTCAAAAACATGCGTATATCCAAATTGAAGTTTGATCAATCATTCACTAGTTCATTCCATAAACACTTCGATTCATACTAGTTTTTTGATTTTGAAATTGAATTTTATACGATCAAACATTTGGGTGAATCACAAGTACTTTGATCTAAAAGTGTAGTTCACGACTTTCAATTCATCCAGTGATAAAATTGTGTTCGTTTTATAGTGATATTCTCTACATGTTTAATATGTAGTTGTACCAAAAAGTCAAGTTAGAAGGTATTTAGAATATGTTATGTGAACATGTCTTATTTGTAGTAATTATCATATGTGGAATATATATATATAATAAAGCCCAAATATATATGCTATTCCTCATTATCATACGCGGCAGATGAGAATCCTTCTCAAAGAATGTATCTACAACCTTTAGAAATATCCGTTAGCTACCAAATTTAACCCTTTCTATCATCAAACCCTTGTAAGGATATACTCCTAAATTAATAAAAGATTATAAATAGGGACACTTAACAATATTTTAACACTTCAAATTTTCTAATTTCACACTTATTACTTGACAAAAAACTAATTTTTATATTCAAATTTTTTACTTTCAAGCTTATTACTTGACAAAAAACAAATTTTTATATAAATCTTTCTAAACCCGAATAGATAGGGGTGTTCATTTTCAGATATCCGAAATTTCGGATTCGGATATCCGAAATCAGAAAAAAAAATAAAAAAATTTAAAAATATATATTTCGGATATCCAAATATTTGAAAATTATCCGGATATCCGAAAAATATCCGAAAATTATCCGGATATCCGAAAAATATCCGAAATATCCGAAAAATATCCGGATATCCGAAAAAATATCCGAAAAAAATATCCGAATATCCGAAATAAAAAACTATTTCGGATATCGGATATCCGAACTATCCGAAAATTTTCATCCGAATCCGAATCCGAACTTCTGGATATCCGAACTTCCGGATATCCGATTTTTTCGGATATTTCGGATTCGGATACGGATTTTTTTGAACACCCCTACGAATAGATACCCTCTTTTGTTTCTTATTTTACGCGTTCAATAAACTAAACGTAAACTTTAATTCTAATGTTTGGTGGTTGTATACTTGCACGATTTATCTTTCAAAAAGATTCCATCATTAATGGTTATATATACATATAAGAATTTCATGTTTTCTTATTATCTGGCCACTGTAATACATGAGTTTCTACGCTAGTGTGTGTATAGGTTTAGGTTCTAATAAAAAGTATTAGAAGCGTGAAAAGGATTGCGGGCTTGACATGTGACATTTCTTTAATTTAAAAAAAATGATATTTTGTTCATTGTATTTAATGTTTTAGGTCGTTGTGTAATACGTCTTTATTATTTTGTTTTTTTTATCTCATATTATGTTATTTTGTTATTGTTTTTTATCCATTAAATAAATACTTGTTATTTAATTTTTTATGTTTTATATATTAAAAGTACATAATTGTATTATTTCACCATTGTTTATTTGAAATCTCGTAATTTTAGAAAAACACAAATTATCTTAATTTTTGTGAAAAATAATTTTGATAATTTTGTTTTACGTTCATGTCGTTGTGAATTTGGTCATTATGTTTTATGTTCAGATCACTATATAATATAATCATGACATGAACATGATGGTTCTTCAGGATGCTCCATGCATGCAGTCACCGGTCGAGAGTTAGGTGGTGTTTATTTTTTCAGAAGCAAAATGTCTGCAGTATACGACCACATATGCATACCTCTTTTGCAAAAGAGGTGGACCAAACCCCTGCAAGAAGAGTGTTTGAGGGTGTTTGTTTTCTAAAAAAATTATCAAAGCAAGAAAACCTCTTCCCAACCCCATCGTCCCCCAACCCCACTGTCTTGCTCAGCCAACCCCATCGTCTACCTCTTCCATGTTCAGCCCAACCCCATTGTCGACCTCTTCCATGCTCAGCCCAACCCCACCATCAAAATCGAAGGCCCCACCATTGAAATTGTCGACTGTCACCAACAAACCCTCTTCGAGGTCGAGATCCATTGAGGGTGGCAAACCCCCTTCGAGGTCGAGATCCATTGATCGAGGACGTGCGGCGACGAGCGACGGCTCGATTGAGTCGTGAAGCGTAAGGGAGAAGCTGCGGTGGAGGGGAGAAGCTGCGGTGGAGGGCGGCGGCGACAGGGCTCAATAGAGTCGTGCAGTGGAAGGGAGAAGCTGCGGTGGAGGGTGACCGCGACGACGGGGAGGAGGAACGTAGGTGGTGGAGGAGGAACGACGGTGGATGAGGCGTACGTGAAGCAGGGGATCGGGAATGAGGGAAAGGAAGAGAAGAAGAGGTTAGAAGACATGAGAAGTAGTTGGTTCATGTCTGCACCAAAAAGAGGATGGGCGGATGTTTTTTAATGAATTGTCTTTGAGAACACAAACGGTCTGTAGCATCATAACCTCTGCCCACGTCTGCGCGGCGCAGACATAAGAGGTAAGAAAAGGTTTTTTTAAAAAAACAAACACGCTTAGTGATGGCCTTGCCTTCTTGGTTGACAATGTTAATGGCATTGTCGATCTTCAACTAATAAAGTTGTTTCCGTTGAATTTTTTTGTGTAGCAGACTTCCTATTAGTGTAGAGTTAGCACACCCACTTATTATGATAGAACATAGAAGGCAAATTAGTTTTAATAAAAGAACGTTGTCCGAAACTGAAACTGGTCGTACTCGAACCGGTGGGTACGGGTGATTCCGGGTTTTCAGAGAAATTAAAACCGAAACGGGAAAAACCGGAACCGGTTTCACCCTTAAACCGATCAAACCCAAACCGGAACCGGTTCTTAACTTTGCTCGGAACCAGAACTGTTTGGAATTGGAACCGGTTCCACTTCAAAAAAACCCGGTTTGCCCACCTCTAAGGAGGGGGGAGTAAGGGGAGAGAAAAAAATAAGAGGGAAGCAGAAAAGAATTAAGACTTTTGACTTGAGAGAAAATATGTAATCTTTGTGTAATTTTTAAAGATAATTTTTTGTTTACCAATTGCAAAAATTTTTGTTTTTTTATTTAAAAAGAGATGATATTGTAATTTTTTGTATGTATGAAAATATAATACATTTTAATTTTTTGAAGTGAGGGACGAAAACAATTTTTTTTAAAAAAATATATTTTTGACCTGAAAATTAAAACTACTAACGGAAAAAAAAAGAGTAGAGCATGTCCTTAAAACCTTTGTCCATTGTGTCTAATGTAATGACATATTGTCATGTGCTTTCTATACCTGTGTCAGGGCCGTCTCAAGGTTTTTCGGGACCCTAGGCGAATTTTAAATCCTGGGCCCTTCTTACACCTAATAGTTATGTTTAAAACCCTCATCTTTTATCCGGGCTTCAGACTGGCAACAATAAACTAGAAGTCTATAGACAACGGAGTTAACAATAAACTACATTGTGTTGTTCGTTATTTGCAATATTTTTTGTAACGGTAACATATTTTTGGGATGATCATTTTTCCTTTTCAACAATAGCATCTAGTTTTAATTTCTTTTTCCTTTTTGAGTATCCGGATTCGTATTTCCTATTTCTATTTGACATAGTAAGTCAATTAGTCAATCAAGTAAAACAATAAAACCAAAATAGCAATTAACGATTTTAGCAAATAATACAATTGGGTTTTCTGATGTTATAGCACATAGCAAATAGCAATTAGCAAATATAATTAAGAATCTTTAGCAAATAATTAAATAAAAATTAGCAGTTAGCAAATAATTGAATGAGAACTTGAGAAAATTAGGGATGGATACGAAATACCTTAACTCTTTTAGGCTTTAGCGGTTGGCACTTAGAAATTCAGAATCAAATTAAATGATTGAATGGGAACTTGAGAAATTGAGAAATTGAGAAAATGAGAAGCAAACACTGAAACACAGCAGCACAAGCACCACAGCACAAGCGCCCAACCCTACCGGTCTGCCCCTGCGCACAGCACCACAGCCCACTGGAAGAACTCGATGCCCCAACACTCCAACAGTCAGAGGATGCACAACGAATTCAGATGATTGCAGATGAGAGTGAGAGACTAACGATAACAGATAGACTGACGATTCGAATTCAACAATGGAAGAACTCGAAGAGACGAACTTGTTTGATTTTGGGATTTTGCCAATCATGGTTCGCCCTTTCTTCTTGATTCGGCTGAACTTGGGGTTTCGCCCCTTTGGGAAATGACCCAGACAACCATACAGAATAGAATCCTCATTGCCGGCTTTTCCTACCTTCGATCGTTCCCTCTTTCTTTAGGTGGTTTAAGCCCACCTATGACCCATATGATCCAGAAAATATAAGCCCAATAAATTTTTTTTGGGGGCCCTATAGAATTTGGGGGCTCTGGGCAATGGCCTAGAACCCTAAGCCCATTGGGCAGGCCCTGACTTGTGTTATAGCATTAATTAACTCATTCCTGACTTACATTGATTATGTTAGAATATATAATGATTATAATTCATTATAGATAGAGGTGACAATTTTTACCAATGTTAAAGGAAATGAGTTTGTTTGGGTAAACAATTGTACTATAATTGGTTGAAATAGGTAACATCATAATATGTAATGGGTTGGGATGGGTAGCACTTAAACACAATGCGGGTCAAGACGGGTAACCAAAAAAGTATGTAAATGCATTGGATTCAAACATTTAAAAATTATTAATAACATATTTGGTGAGAAAATCACTAAAAATTATCCAAATGGACTATTTGTTTACTTATAACACATTTTAAGTTAAACAAAAATTGATGTTTTTTAAGAGCAATCCATTTAGAACCGAAATGATTTTACTTAAAACTCGTTCTAACCCGCAACTATCCTGACCCGAACCCGTTCTGACCCGTTATTCAACCCGACCCAACCCGCCCATTTTGTCAGGTATAATTATAGAGCTTTCTATAATTAGTTAATCTCACAAAAGATATATAATTAATGAGATATAATTATTTTTAAAGAACTATCTAGTACACTTAAATTACTGTATCATCATTATTTATGGTTGTAGAAGTCGCTAGATGCTAGTCGGACGGCGAGGTACAGCCTAGGAATTAATCGGCGTCAGGCGGATTAGATTTTTGTATGTAATTTTACAAATATATATTATATACACACGTATTATCAATAATTTAAAATAATACTTCAAATAATTTTAAAAATAAACTTAAATATACTAAATAAAGTATTCCAAAGTGCAAACTTAAACACTAAGTTCAAAGTTTAAAGATAAGTTTCGATGTTAACTGGTTGGATTCGATGTTTCAGAGACGTATTAATGATTTTTAATTGTTCAATTATGTTGGTTTATGTTTATCAAATAATGTTCATGTTTGTATATGATTGTTTAATAGTGTTGAATAATGTTCTTTTATATTTGTTTGTTTATATTTGTTTGTTTGTGTTCATTTATGTTAATGAACAGTTCGCTTATTTATTAATGAACGAACACAAACATATTAACTTTCTTAATAAACGAACACGAACACAAAATTCATGTTCGTTAATGTGTTTGTGTTCAGTTAAATTTAAATGAACGAACATGCCTATGTTCTTGCTTATTCTGTTCGTTTACATGCCTAACTATCCACCTCGAGATTTGAATGTGTTTAACATTTTTTTAACATCTAATTTTTGGATAATTGATAGAGCACTGGAGCATTATTGAGTCACTAGCAGTACCACCCGATTATATTCAACACCAAATCACCAGTTCTGAAGGATACTTAATACTTTGAGAAAATACACTAGTGGGATTTGAACACATGACCATTTGATTCCAAAAGCTTATCTTACCACCAAAATACCGTTATGTTGTATAATATTGCCTTTTGTGAATGTGTTTAACATTACAAGAAGAGGCACTTGGAGATGATTAATTAATTACTTGAATTACCCTAATCAAATTTTCTATATGTGATTTTTATATGTGTAACTAGTTATATGGCTTGAATTTCGTCTTAATTTATATATATGTGTGTGTGTGGATTCATTGTAATAAGAACTAACAAATTTTAAAAAACTAGTGTGTGTGTGTATATATATTTTGTTGGATTGGCTCGTGTATATTCATCGACAAAACTAGTCCTAGTTGCTTCGCTTCATCACATATACCTGTCGATCTATTAGCCTATGTTGTGTTAACATGTCTTATTTGTAGTAATTATTATTATTATATATAATTATAACTTTTGGATGATATGATAAGCCCAAATACTATCGTATGCGGCAAGTGGGATTCCTTAAAAATCGTATCTACAGCCTTTTGGGAATATCCACTAGCCATAAATTTTACCACCCTTTCATTTTGTCAACTCTTGCAACATATATATACAAATTTATATATAATTATTTAAAATTATTTCAACGTATTTACCATCTACTTGCATTATCAAATTCAAAACAATACCTATATAAATACATGATACTCGATCAGTAACAACAAAAACATATCAACAGTTAACACTACAAAAACATTTTAAACCGACCGTCCGATCGACCGATCGATCGAGAGAGATTGATTTGTTAGGAGTGACAATGCCTGAGATTGAAGGTTCTCCAGGAAGCTCCATGCATGGAGTCACCGGTCGGGAGTCGGTGATGGCCTTCTCCATCGCCTCTCCGACGGTGCACACCGATCACACCGCCAAATTCGACCTACCGGTGGACTCCGAGCACAAGGCAACCAAGTTTAAACTCTTCTCATTCGCAAACCCTCACATGAGAACCTTCCACCTTTCTTGGATATCCTTTTTCACCACCTTCATCTCCACCTTCGCCGCCGCCCCATTGGTTCCCATAATCCGGGACAACCTCAATCTCACCAAATCCGACATTGGGAACGCTGGTGTCGCCTCCGTCTCTGGTAGCATCTTCTCCAGGCTGGCCATGGGCGCGGTCTGTGACTTGTTGGGACCGCGCTACGGTTGTGCCTTCCTGCTCATGTTGTCCGCACCAACGGTCTTTTGCATGTCGTTTGTGAGCGATGCTAGCGGCTACATCGTGGTCAGGTTCATGATCGGGTTCTCCCTGGCTACGTTTGTGTCATGCCAGTACTGGATGAGTACCATGTTCAACAGCAAGATTATCGGGCTGGTGAACGGGACGGCCGCCGGTTGGGGGAACATGGGCGGTGGTGCTACGCAGCTACTTATGCCGGTGCTGTTTGAGATCATCAGGAAGGCCGGTGCGACCTCGTTCACCGCTTGGAGGATCGCATTTTTCATACCCGGATGGTTCAATGTGATCATGGGCGTATTGGTGCTGACTCTTGGTCAAGATTTGCCTGATGGGAACCTAGGTGCCCTTCAAAAGAAGGGTGATGTTGCCAAAGATAAGTTCAGCAAGGTAACTTTTTTTTTTATATATATATATTTTTAAAAATCTAATATAGTTTTTGATACATACATCAGTTACCTTATATGACAACTATTTTAAGGTTTTGCCTAATTTGTTTTTGATCATTTTTTTAGGTTTTATGGTACGCTGTGACGAACTATCGGACATGGATCTTTGTTCTTCTCTATGGTTACTCGATGGGTGTCGAGTTAACGATCGATAACGTCATAGCCGAATACTTCTACGACAGGTTCGTGTCACTGCTAGAAAACTGAGTGTTTGCAATCACACTTTCGGTCACAAATCAGTCGCAAATATTCTTTAAACTATGATTAATATGTATAAAGAATATTCAATTTACAACAAGTGGAACCCCATATATTAATTTAAGCTAGCAGAAATTAATTAAATGAATGATAATAATATATAATAATTTCAAATTTGTGACAAGTGTAAACTGATCAAACAAAATCTACACAAAACTGCTATACTCTATTGTATATAAAAATTAACTTGTGTAATTTGTATTGTTCATAATTTAATAGATTTGACCTAAAGCTTCACCTAGCCGGGATCATCGCGGCTTGCTTCGGAATGGCAAACCTTCTAGCTCGACCCTTTGGAGGTTTCACATCAGATTACATGGCCAAGCGGTTCGGAATGCGCGGTCGCCTCTGGAACCTATGGCTCCTTCAAACCGCTGGTGGTCTGTTCTGCCTGTGCCTGGGCTTAGTGAACTCGTTGCCATTAGCCATCACCTTCATGATGCTTTTCTCCATTGGAGCACAGGCAGCATGTGGAGCCACATTCGGCATCATTCCGTTCATCTCTCGACGATCGCTTGGCATCATATCGGGAATGACTGGCGCTGGTGGGAACTTCGGGTCAGGACTAACCCAATTGATATTCTTTGCAAATGCATCTTTCTCAACGGAAAAAGGGTTGACGTACATGGGTATCATGACCATGCTTGTTACACTTCCGGTGAGTTTGGTTCACTTCCCACAATGGGGGAGCATGCTCTTGCCTCCGAGTCAAGACATCATCAAAGGTAGCGAAGAGCATTACTATGTTTCGGAGTGGACTGAGGAGGAAAAGCAGAAGGGGATGCACCAAGCGAGCCTCAAGTTCGCTGAGAATAGCCGCTCCGAGCGGGGAGGGAAGGTGGCGTCGGCTCCGACGCCACCACAGAATACTCCCAACCATGTTTGATTTTATACAGTTTTCAGATGGCTTTCAATTAAAAGATTGTGTGTTTGAATCGAATAGTAAGAAACATATATAATATCAATGTATTTCATATGAGTATCTATTTCAATTAATAATATAACTTAACGAGGTACGTATCTAATGTGTACTAACTTTGTGGAGTAATTGTGTTGTGTATGTTAGTATAATTGGATAAAAAGTATCTTAAAGAGTTCGAAGGTATGAAATGCACGCTTGTTTAAGGTTTTCGATCTCTATACCAAGCGGGTCAAGGGAGCACGCCCCCTTTCTGGGTCCTAGGGCTCTAGCGTTCTGACCCGCGACAGTTAACCGAAATTAACTATCATCTTCTTGGTGGAAAACACAGAAAGAGGAATAGATAAAGTTGTATTTTTCATATCACATATGAAATTCTCTTGGATTAACCCGATCAAATTTCTTCTAACTCGGAAGAGTAGAAATATTGATTTCGGAGATTGATTCCTTACACGATTCAATAAAATTCCCTATTTTGATTTCGGAAATTTTCCAACAAATTGATCAAAGTGTCACCCTAAGGCAAGAATTATACATAAGTAGAGCTCTAATATGCTATCTCAAGTTGAATATATGGCGTGGGGTGTAGCAAGATGAAGCTTAGACCATGAGTGCCAAAGTGAACCGACAATCCACATCTCTTAATTAATTTGGTCAGAATGCTAGCCAACTAAATAGAAATGGGGACATATTAAATAGTAAGAGACTGAGTTAGAACTTAGAACCATGCTATGCATGAACATTACAAGAAAAAGGCTCAATAGCGGTGACAAGCTCTTTAGCGGCGACCCGAACGCGGATCCCGTTTGTTTACCATCCAGCCGTTGAAAGTATTACAAATCCGATGGCTGAGGTTATAACGTACATATATAATTAGCGGAGACATGGTAGTTCATATATGGCGCCTACTTTACCCTTCAGTCATTTTCCCCTGGTTACTATTTGTCGGCGCTAAAGCTACTTTTTTCTTGTATGTAGTGGAAGTGAAGGTAAATCTTAGGATGTTTCATACGATTCATGATATATACACAAACACAGGGTTAGTAAGGGCCCAAAGTTGCCACACTAATTGGTAGTTCTATAAACATCAGTGTAAGCAAGATGAAACACCAGAGCTTTTTTCTAACTCATGTACATTTAGCCTTATGTTCAGTGGCGGAGCTTGGCTTGATACACAAAGGGGCCGAGGGACGAACTCATAAATCTAGGGGGCCGAACTATAACACGTATCAAATTTTCGAAAGAAAAACACATCACACATAGAGCGAAAAAAGAGGTTGCGGCCCTCCTGGCCCCAACTATCCTTCGCCCATGCGTTTATTCAGTAGTACCTTGTCACATCCGATCAAAAATTTGATCGTTAAACATACTTGTAACTTATAAAAATAATCTTTATCATGGTATAGTTACCAATTTTGGATCACTTGAGCTTCTCATGCACTTATTCAGTAGCTAGTTTTGTTGCATCATCATTCATCCAGCTAACAATACTTGATGAAGCTATTTACAAATAGAAACTTAGAAAGTGATAACTTGAATAAAGATTATAATTTTCTGATCAAACCGGCGAATTTTTTTCTAGTTTAGGTGAGATGGAAATTTTTGCATTGGTGGTTTTAGTTGTGTTTTAAGAACTAAAGAAAAATGGTGAACGCTACCATTAGGCACCTCTTACCGACCGGTCTCAAGGTCAACATGAAGGAGATAAATCGCGTGACCCAGGGAAAATTGGATGGTGCCGGGATTTGAACCTAAACCTCCGTTATAGATTATTACCCCCTTACCAATAGGCCACCATCGCAGGAACGTGTTTTAAGAACTAGGTGTTATGTTGGATTATGTGGCAGCCGACTGCCCCTACCAAGTAGCAAAAGAGGATTAAACTCATATTAAATTTGTTGACCTACGTACTTCCGCTACTTGATGTAGCGGAACTCATTAACATCACAAAACTAGTCGATTAAGCAAGTAAAGGTGGGTTTTAATCTCTTCCGCTCCTTGGAGTAGCGAAAGCCACACATGGCATGCTACAAATCATTAATCGTCCACGGTGGGCCGGTGGCTGCCACATAACCCACTTTTGCTACTTAAAGTAGCGGAACGCCTAATGTTAAAAACACAAACGGAAGCCACCTATAAACCGTGCAAAAATTCGCATCTCACTTGAACCAAAAAAAAATCCAAATCATGCAACTATTAAATAATAAAAAAAATCAAGCGGTTATTAAACCGTCCCAAATAGAAACCGCTGGAAAAAGTTTAAAAAACCACTCCAATTAAAAAATTCAAGTATTATTTAAAAAATTGCTCTTTAATTTTAAAAAATAAACAGCCAAATAAAAGATCATAATTTACTCGAATGGTTAACAGAGACTGATTAGGGACTGAAAAATCAGTGACGGATACCTAGTCCTAGATAATGATCATAGTGACTGAAAATCAGTCCCCATTGTGTTGCACCAACAAGGACCACCGGCTAGTATTAGACACCCAAAAATTCAGTCCACATTTTGTCACTCGGTACCACATCGTCTTAGTCCCCTATACATTTCATCGGCGACTACAAATCAGTCCTAGATATTACGATATTTCAGTCCTTAAGATGATTCTTTTATAGACTAAAAATCATTCCCTGATTGCATATTATTTTACTCCTTACTATGGATTATTAGAATCTGATAATCAGTCTTGGATAAAATTTACTTTTAGTCCCCAATGTTTTGTTAATAATATGCCTTGATGAATATCAAGGACAAAAAAGTAATCCCAATTGAAGTTGTTATACAATTGATTTATATCAATAAATATTTAATTAGAATCATGCTATCATTCATAATTTTGTTTCTTGCATTCCAAATTCCAATATCTCCAATTAAATCATTAATATCATAGAAATAGCCAAAAAAAACATGATAAAAGTTGAACAAATCTAGAGTTTTAAATAGTACTATTTAACTAAAAACAAAACTAACAAATGTTTCAACAAATGCATGTTCTAGGTGGTGCTGTAATTATTACCGGACAATCCATCTGAACCAAGAGCATCATCACTCAAAGAATTTGAGATTATGCTCTCAAAATCAAGAAATTTTGCGAGCAAGAAATATGACATTCTATCACGTTTTTTGTTGCTCTGTTTGTTGCTCATCCTTAGGTTCATTAATCTGATTATTTTAAATCTTTATGGCATCACTTGTTATGGCTTCTTCTTGAAGTACTAATTAAAAAAAGTTAAACCTTGAGCAGTAAAAGACGAAATTATCTATATAAACAAAACTAAATTATGAATAGTGAATATCACGAGAAATTGATTTTTTGCGAGAAATTCGTTTTCTCGTGATAAATTCATCTTCTTGCAATAAATTCATATGCGTCATGTTTTTTCGCGCGATCAATTCTTTCTCGTGATTTTTCAGTAAGTAATTGAGATTTGTCGTTAGAAATTCATTTTTCCTGTGATTTTTTTATGAGAAATTCGTTTTTTGTTAAAAATTCCTTTAGATAAGACCTTCAAATTTCTCATAACATGATAATTGACATGTTGTTTTCCTAGGTGTTCTGTTTTTAGTTTTATTTTTCTTTTGTTTTACTTATTGACTCATACTAAGTTTGTTTTATAAGCACGACTTTTTACCCGTTAATGTTTTTTTACTTTTGAGTTCGTTGCCAAGCCAAAATAAGTGTGTTAAATCTAAGCGGCAACGCGCGGGAAGTGTCATCTAATTGTATACATTTTAAAGTCTCATCTAACATAAAAACAAAAAAAAAACAAAGAACAAGCAAAATTGGTTGAAACAATTAGAAATCACAACAAATAACAAATAAAAAAAAGTTAAAACACATTAGAAATCACAACATTCCCATTATCATTAACTTTTGAATACAAATTCATGACTACTAGTTAAATGTGAGATATTGTGCGTATTGACGCTTAAATTTATATGCCATGAATTCCATGCTGGAAACTAATCTTAGGCATAACGGGTCAAAAGTTATCTAGCATTTGCATCTATATTAGACGGGTCAATATTAAGGTTTAGTTGGATCAAATAGTAATTAAAATTTTCTGTTATTTAATTGTAATTAACCATCTTGTAGCCGTCAAACTAAGGGCTATAAATAGCCCCTCGTACGTTTTGTAATGTATGTCTGCAGTGTGTATATATCTATCGATTATATTGGTTTATACTCATCTTCTTTTTGAACGGCGACATCCTACATATCACGTATGTTGTCTTAACAGGACCCACCGGGCAAAGGTAAGACGCGGCCACACCAGATGCGCGGGAACCCCCTGGAATGGGTAAACTCTTGCCCTCATTAGTCCAGAACCCGAGATTACGCTCAAGATTCCTTCCCTCACCTGGATGTCCTTTAGATCGCCTCTGGCAGGGCTTGAACCCATGACCTCTCGGTCACTTGATGAAACCCCAACCAGTAAGCTGAATTCGCAGGACAATTTTATACTCATCTATCGCTTCCATTCGCATGCCAATATTTCTTCATGATCTTTAAATAAGACCAAATTTTGTATAAGGTTATAAAGCAACCACAAGAGCATCACAATCAAGCCCTTCATCATCTACAAGTTAAAACAAAGTATACAATAAAATTTAGCAACTCTAATTTTACATTACCTTCAATTCCAAACCTCTAGCGATATGATTTTTTGCTAATATAAATGTCTACAGATTCATGAAATTGTTATATTTGTGATTGATACGTATTGCAGGTAAGGAAACTTCTAGAACAAAAATTAAGGGCAGGTCAACCGATTTTGGGGCAGCAAGCAAATTAAAATATTTTGGGGATCTTTTTTAAAAAATAATGGTATAACTCCCTTATTTTATCCATCATTAATTATCTTTTTTCATTATGTACTTATTTCAAGCTTATATTTTATAGCTAAAGCTCATTATATATAATTTTTTTTGTATAAATTAGGGGTCTTTTGATTTTGAGAATCATGTGTCATTCCTTAAGTTGCTTGATATATTAAGACGACCCTCACACTACACCACTTTGAACCACCAAAACCTTAAGTTCGCATTTTAACATCATATCCATCACCTGCTTCTAGATATCCTTCATCTGCAGCTCAAAATCAATGTTTTTCAACAACACAAATGTTCACCTAACAAAGTTGGCATTGAAATTTACAATCTGAACTAACATATTAAAAGTATCCAACCTTGGTTCTAAAGGTGTTCGGTTTTCGAATTAGTTCGAAATTTCAAATATTGATTCGGTTTTGATTTGAAAATCACCGATTCGAAATTCAGTTCGAATTCAATTTGATTCGAAGTCTGATATTAAATTTCGTTTTTTGTGATTTTTCAGTCAGCTCGATTCGGTTCGAAATTCAAATCAGAAACATTTATAAACATATTTTTATTATATGTGTGTGTATATAACTAGGAGGAAGGTTCATGAGAAAACTTCTCATTTTAAAGAAAACCAAGACAACTCATACTAACCAATAAAATTTTTTCACAAATTTTTCACAATTTTTTATTATAAGCGTAGAAATGTATATATATAAAAGACATTTTTGAAAAAAATATGTAAATCACGAAGTTACGTATATGTAACTCAAAACGTTTCGTATGTAACTTATAAAGTTATATATATGTAATCAGTATGTGTAGCATACAAGTTACATATATGTAATAACCTAAAATATTTTTTTTTTCTTTTTTTTTTTTCTTTTTTTATATTTCTTATCTTATAATAAAAGAAAATAAAAATGAAAAACAAAATTAATTTGTAATGATTTTGATTAGTTTTCTTAGTTTTCTCCAATAATGGTTCTCTTAAAAACCCTCCCTATATAACTAGTTTAATATATAAAAAAAACTAAACTTTATAGTGAGACTATTTTTTTTTAACATTTTGATTATTTGATGTTTTGAGTGTTTAAAGTTAGCATTAACTTTGTAAATAAACTTCAAAAAAAACTATTTAGGTAAATTCAGATCGAATCAACGATTCAAATTCTAAACTCAAATAAAATTGAATTTCAAATTTGATAATGAATTCGAATTGGTTTATTCGAACTCATTTCGAATACGAATCATACCTAAAAATTAAAAATTATTCGATTTGAATTATTCAAGTTGTTCGAAATTCGATTCGTTAAACACCCCTACTTGGTTATACAAAGCAACAACAAATTTTCTTAAACCTAAAATTTTCAAATGTTTTGCTATAGAATAATAATCAAGAGGTTGCTTTGCGAGGAAAGAAGAAGAGGTGTGAGGAAGACCATAGTTGAGAAGAAGAATGAAGACGATGGAACCCTAATCTACCAATTCACAAAAGCAAATTAACTTAAAATCAACATTTGCTAAAAAGAAATAAGGTGGCATTTGTATATTAGACTACACAAAGCTTAACACATTCCACGAATTCATGATTCTCCTTCAATTTCGCTTTCAATCAAAGATATGTAATCATCGGTTTCTTGTAGAAGATGTATCCTTGATATAAAGAAAAATTAATATGTGTTTGTGAATTTGAACACCACGATTCAAATAAAAACCATACGGAATTTCTTGAAAACCTAGAATTTTAGAACTGCATACATATAACGAATCGAATGTCGAATAACTCGAATTAAATAATTTTGATTTTTTGAATTTTTGAATTTTTGAATACGATTCGAATTCGATTCAACTTCGAAATAAATTCGAGTAAAGCAAATCGAATTAAATAGCAAATTTGAAATTTGACTCCATTTGAATTTAGAACCTGAATTCGGATCGAATTCAAGTTTCAAGTTGATTTGATTCAAATATAGGTAAATAATTTGTTAAAACTTTATTTACAAAATTTATGCAAATTTTAAACATTTACTACATTAAATAAATAAAAACTTAAACTAAATAGCTCAAATGTAAAGCTCGATGTTTATATATATTATTAGACTACTTATAATATATAATAAAAAAATATATAATTTTTTTTAATTTGAATTTCGAATCGAATCAAATCGCATTGAAAAACCACAAATTCGAAATTTGATTTCAAATTCAACATCAGACTTTGAATATAATTCAAGAAATTTGAACCGAATTTCGAATTAATGATTTTCGTATCAAAATAAAATCGAATTTTGAGTTTTTCGAATTTAATTCAAAAATTAAAGTCCCCTATCACATATAGAAAAGTAAAATGATAGAAACCACATGTGTCAATGTGAGACTAGCCCACTTAGTAAAGTCATTGCCTCTTAGAAATAATATCATGAGTTCAAATCCAGGCAAGAGAAAATTATTGAAAAGTAGAGTAAGAGTAGGTTAGTATTGTTGTTAAAAATAAAACAAAAAAAGAAAATCGCATGTACCCTTTCAACAAGGGTTCTATTATTCTCACACGTATCTCACTCTCAATAAGGGGACAATCATTGGTTGATTGGACTCCTATATGTCTCCTATATGTTGAATCATTATATGTCAGAAAGGAGTATACGTCTCATATAAACCTATACAAAACATATATTGTTTTTGAACGGCATTTGATTTCAACGTGTGAACCACTGATTTTCAGGCCACGTCACCAAGGTCTAGTTACCATGACCTCCGTTGAGACCCCACCACCACCCCAGGAGGAAACCGCACCAGAAAACCCCCTGACCTCTCAAGGACCCCTATTTCGCCTAGGGAGGGATTTGAACCCGTACGTGACCTCCCACGGGAAAGCCAATGGGGTAACCATTAAGCTAGAAGCCCTTGTAAATAACCAATCCCTTATAAGCGCATAATTTAATGACCATATTTAAACCTGACATTGATTAAATTCATGCATCAATACGCATAATTATGGTTTGGGGTACTCTTAAATGTACAGCCATATACTGCATTTTTATTTGTTACACTACCTCATGATCATGTTCTCAAATAAATACAATTCAATACCTATGTTTTCCTCTCTTTTTTTTTTTTGGCTTATTACCTGCTTTTCAAATTATTATTTTGATGATAATATGATAATTATTGTATAACTTTTTTTTTGGAAAGGCAATTATTGTATAACTAACGACAAAGTAACTATATCATTATTAAGAAACTAAGGGTTTGTACCTTAATTGTTACCCTCTTAATTAACTTTCTTACGAAAGTTTTTAGATTTTAATTCGAGCTGAGACATAATTGTTAAGGAAATTCAGAAGACTTACCTAGTTGTATAGTTCTTTTTAAGGTGAGCTCAGGCATACGCCCTAGATCGTCATCTGAGGGCACTCTGAAATTCCGTCTTTATTGTCATTGTACTAAGTGGTTCAAAAAATTATCATTATCGAGATTCTTAGTTATTTTTATAATTTAAAGTCATCTCTGGCTTTTTTATTTTTAAAATCAGTTTTTTTAATTCTTTAGAAAATGTTAATTGATTATCTTTAAAAAAAATTAAGAAAATACCTTTCTAAAACGTTATATTTTTTTATAACAGTATTATTTCACATTTCTCTCATATGAAATACATCTCTATTGTATTAAATAATAAAACTAAAATTCTAATTATATTATTTATACCCTTTTTCAAATAAAAGAAATAGATTTCATAAAATATTATATATAAGATCTCTTTGTTAAAAACAAACTTTTTAAAGAAACTAAATTATTATAAATTATGAACCTTTATAAAATATGAAATTTTCCTAAAACAACGAACTTTTAAAAATAATAAATATATAAAACCAATCCTTTTAAAAACATTAAAAGCAAACAAAATTAATTAAAATAAAAAAATTTAAAAACAATATATTTATAAATAAAATTACATTCGAAAACAATTTTCTAAAACAAAATGTTTTGAAAAAAAAATATTTTTAATAATAGAAATTTTAAAAACTAGTAATATTGTTTTCTGCTTAAACTAATTACTTATAAGTAATTTTGATAGTATTTTATATCAAATTATTTTTTTATATTTTTAAAATATTTATAATAACTATTTGATATTTTTATATACTTGTTTGATACATGGTATACTAAGCTAATTTCTTTATAAACATAAATCTATAACTTAACCTTTTTTTTATTAGAATTAGTTTTAAAACTATTTTTTTTGAACAATAGATCTATCTTACAATCAAAATACCTCATTTTCTCTGGGTTTTAATAGACCTCGCATTTAAGAGCCTCTCTCAAATTAGATAGCTTTAAAACTATTGATACAAGATTTGCTATTTGGGGAGAATTAGGAATCTTTTGGTTTAATTCTAGATTGTCATTAGCATGTGGGCACACTCACTTTGATGCTCCTAATATCCCACTTAATCCGGAACTAAATTAAATTATTGTGCCTTTAAAAGACAACTAGGTGGTTAAGATGTCTCTCATATATCGATCTTTTTTTTTTTTTTTTGAACGGCAATTTGGATCACTAATGGGTAAAAAACCTACCTGATCATATCCACAGTCAATATGAGGAAACCACCATATGTGAGAAAAAACCCACTAGTCCAGCATGGAACCCGTATTTTGCCCATTACAGGACTCGAAACCATGACCACCCCAATATTAAAGTCACAGGGTACCTTCTCTCAATCACTTAAGCTGAGATCATTGGTATCTTTCTTTATATTCTACAAGCATTGATTCAAATCCGTCTAAACACATGCATGTATAAAGTAGATTAGATATTTGCGTGTTTTTAGTGTTTTAAAAATAAATTAATCACAACTAATTAAAGTCTTTGGTTGGAGGGAGGCATGTGAAGATGTCACAAAGCTAATGTATTCCTTAATAGTTATTATCAAAGCCATTCCCACCACTAATAATCATCACTCAAGCTCAATCACTAATATTACTCCATGTAGAATCGTTTATACGTCAACTTCAAGGGGTAACATTTTGGTACAATTTCTAGTGGAGATAGTTTTTTTTTATTATTATTATTTTGATGACCGGGAAACCCATTTGCGTGCTAAACCCCGGGCCCCCCAATACCTGACTAACCGGTGGAAAGGGTAAACCGCAGGCACAAGCACCCGGGTCGTTGGCTTTGTGAAGAAAATGTCACCCTCATGAGTCATGACTAAAACTCACGACCTTAAGGTTGAGACTCCAACACCCTTACCACTAGGCTATCTTCACAAGGTTTGATGGAGATGATATTAGATTGTATTACATGTTAACACTATCATGTATTAACCTTTTATACAAAAAAAAAGGGATTATATCGGTTTCTATGTATTTTAGTGATAGATGGTCAAACGTACAAAAATCAATAGTTAAAATACATTTCGACACGATAAAACGTTTGCGTAAAAGTGTATTTATATACACGCATCTGCCTCTTTTTGACTTGCTGATGATTAGTTAACTAGAAAGTTGATCTAAATGATGCAAGAATTAGTTGATACTTTTGTATTCTTCAAACATAGTGTTATATTACCATAACAAGAAATAAATATAAATATAAATATAAAATATAAATTTATGCAATAAATAGGATTTAAACCGGTATCTTTGATGAAATTTTTAAGAATTATTCTGTCGTTGTTTGATACATCCTTTAATCTAGGTTTGCCTTGGAATTTACTTGTGAAAATGAGTTGAAATATTCATTCTTTATAAACCATGAGTTGAAACTTTATGTGTTTGAAACATCTAATAAGTTGAATCATTTCATAGTTGAACATCCTTTTCATTGAAACACTCAAACTTAAAAGCATTTAATTCTTGTATTTCAGCTTGCTAGCCTTTTCAATAAAATTCAAACTTTAGTGTTTCAACTTGCATTTTGAAAAAAAAAAAAAAAAAACAGCTATAAACATTAATATCTCATTTATACTAACTTTGCTTTATACGTGTTTTAATTCATTGGAATTAATAAATTTTTTTAGTCAGTGATATTTTCTTACTTTATTATTTTTTTTTTCTTTTCTTTATTTACCTTAGCTATTTGTTTTCTTTCTTTGTTTCATTTTACTTTTCTTTTAATTATATAGCCTCAGTCTATATTTTCAAGCACTTATAATTTTTCAATTAAAAATACTTCAAATTGTTCAACTCTTAAAACTTTTAATTTCATTCCTAACTTTGAAGGTTATCACTTTGATTCCTCGTGTTTTTACAGCTTATAATATTTTCCCATGATCAATATTAAAACATCCATGTTTCACTCCTGAATTTCTATGTTCCATATGTAGAATTTGCATAACGCCACTTTAACCCCTCCATTTTTTGAGTTTAAATTTTATTCTTATATTCAATAGTACGTAAATTTTGTAGAATGTCACATATCAGTGCCCACCCTTAAATTTTTAAAGTCTTAACTCTAAACTTGATAAAATGTCCTTTTAACCTCATTAGATTTTTATAATGTAAAATTTATCCCTACGCTTAATATCAAAACTTTTATGTATTAATCCTAAACTTTTAACATTATATCCCTATACCTTATTTAATGTCACTTTGTCCCCATAGGTTCTTAGGGTTTAAAGTTTATCCATACACTTAATGTTAAAACTTTTATTTTTTAACTCATAAACTTTTACTTTTCATCCTAAAACTTTGTACAATATACCTTTGATCGCCTCAGCCTTTTAAATTAAAGTTTATTCTCACATTTAATATCAAAACTTTTAAGTTTCACTCCTAAACTATGATGTTGCATCCGTAATACTTGTAGAAATCACTTTAACGCCCTCGTATTTAAAGCCTAAAGTTTTAACCAATACCTAATTTGAAGTGTTGGTGGTTTACAACCGACCACTTCTAACCCTCAAGCTTTTCGAACTTTTAGGTTTCACTCCTACTACTAATTCTACAACCCTTAAAATTTTTAATTTTTGCTTTTAAGGTTTAACCCTATATGTTTGTCACTGAACTTTGTAAAATATCACATAATGTTCTTACGGTGTAAGAGTTTATAGTTTATCCTTACATCTAATTTCAAAACTTTTAAGTTTAACTCATTAAATTTTTCGTATTATCCTTACACTTTGTACAATTTAACTTTCATCCCCTTATATTTTCAGAGTTCATGGTTTATTCATATACATAATGTCAAAATCTTTAGATTTCACTCTTAAACTTTTATGTTTCATACTTCAACTTTGTAAAATGTCAGTTTAACCCCCCTTTTAAAGTTTAAAATTTATCTCTAGAATCAATTTAAAATGTCGAACCTTTGCATATCTTTAATCACTTCTAATAATTCAACTTTCAAAACGTTTACAAGTTCTTCCCTTCTGAATCAGATGGATTCATATCTGAAAGAGGTTGACAATAAGTTCTTTCAAAATTGACTATTTGTCCCTCTGTTAGAGGTGTTCCATAAATTTCTACATTTACAACTAAATTTTTAGATTTCATCTATTTTTTCCAATTGTTATAAGCATCAAGTTGACCCCAATATCCAGAACAACTTAGCCCAAACAATACGAACCCTTTTCTAACATTTTCTAATTATTATCACCCCAATCACCTACATGGCTACGTTTGAAATGTTCCCAAAACCCAACATGTACCTAAAGCCTAACCCGAACCCAAAACCGAAGTTGATCTGGTATCACAACACGACCTTGAGTTTACTTCGTCAAGACATTAACACAAAAGAAGGGACTTTATTAGAAAAGTTACCAAGCCACAACACTAGATGAATTGAAGAAAAGGAAGTTGCACTAACTTGAGCATAAATTGATATTACGTAGGATCCGTTCGTATGTACATAAATAAATACGTTTCTATAAATATATGTTTTATCTTTTTAAAACGCATTTAAAATTATTTTTTTGTTATAAGTAACAATCAAACAGGTACAAAATTTTGGAAACATGCTCGAAGCCAATTTTTTTGAAGTACTGGATTGAGGTGTCTACTGGACGAACAACATGATTTTGGGAAAATAACACAAGTTACAACAGAAAGTCGTGAAATTTAATGACTTGTGGATCAAACACCACAACAATCGAAAAAGTAATGTTAATGACAAAATGATGATAAACTGGACGTTGATGACCTATTATAGAAAGAATGAACCATTTTCTTACAACGTGGCATAACAAGTTATGAGAAAATCAACAATATGCCATATGAATCGCAACGTCTACCCAATAGAAGTATTAAAGGAAAAAGGGCATAATCTTGTCTTCAACGGACAAAGAAACGTTGGATACGATATGAGACTCGATAAAACAATTTGTCGACTTACAAGATGAAAAATAATACAACAATGAAATAAATTGTTGTGGACCCCAACCGATCAGATAACCAGTCGTGCACGTAAATATTCTAGAAGATGAAGGAACGCATTATAAAAAAATATAATATGCAATAATTAATGTTTTTTTAAATTTTATTGTGTTGTTTTATTTTAATGCTTTGATTATAATATTTTGCCTTTAAATATTAAAAATTACAAAATCAAATACTAAAAAAGTGAAAATATAAAATAAAACGTAATGATTATATGAAGTGAATAGTCAATAATGTTATTTATATGTATGTGACTTGTGAGTAATGAGAATAATTGTTTATATAATGCTTATATGATACTGTGTATTGCATCTTTTTAAATTTAATAATACTTACTTATTGGAGAGAAATTAAATTATAAGTTAATTAGATTTATCTTTGAATAGAAAACGGAAATCAAGTTTCTATTCTTAAATTCTCCTATGAGGAGCTACTTTGTTTAATGTTGCTTGGACGCACAAGTGCGTGACTTACATGTTTTTTTACCGTTCTTGTAGGTGAAAAATGCTTAGGTACATGAGTGATTCAACTTCTCTGTTGTTCCTACATAAAGCTGGAGTTAAGTTATCCGACCTTGTTTCCACTTTTCCAGTCATTCTAGATACAATTTTAAAATATTAGATTTTCCGTTATTTAAATCGCGTATCTCCGTCACTTGTAGCGATTTATCATTCAATGAATGACTAAAAAATGATCCACCTAATCCAATTATAATGTTTCTTAATTTGCAGTTGAACATAAGCAAAACATTGAAAATAGCTTTATATTTATACCCATCCCAAAGATTCATCCTATATTCCTATATATTAACATTCCCATGGTTTTCGTAAACTATTCAATATTCCAATGTAGTTGTCCGTGGTTGCTAATTAAAATTTATTATTCATGTCCATTAAAAAGAAAAAAGTAAACTTAAACCTAACATGAATATGATACATGAACATTATTCGTGAACGATATCATATCAATTCTTCTGAGCTTCATAATGTATACAACAATCTTTTTAGCAAGACACTAGAGGCATTAAAAGCAAGTTACATATACCCAAACATCATATGCAACATATATAAAACTAAAACTTTATAGTACATGTTCATAAGTGCTTTTATATGCTAGATTTTTTTTTTGAACGGCTTGAGTGGCAATAGAGTGGGCAATGACATTCCCATCGTAGCCACCCCAGCCACACTAGATAAGCGGGAACCGGCACTATAAACAACATATCTAGAACCAGTGGTAGAGCTTGAGCGTATTGAGAGGAAGGGTGCAAATTTACAAGACCTGTAATACATGTTAATTTTTTGAAGCGAGAAGACGAAACCATTATTTTTAACTAAAAATAAGTTTCGGTCGAAAACTTAACACTACATACGGAAAAAGAGAGCCCCTGAAAAGCTTGACCACTGTCTAGAACATAATCGATATAATTTCGACATCATTTCAACTAGGACCTCACATCGATCAGGAGTGATCATATTTGGACTTCTACACAAACAAACAAATAAACTAACACACAAACGCATCTAACAAAATCTAATTTGTAATATAAGTGTTGATAGAGTTCAAGGAAAGTGAAATAATGACAAATTTATTCTTTAACCCATAAGATAGAGAGGCTTTAATTAAAACCTTATATTTTTGAACATACATAATCATTATAATCATTGTACGCAGTATATTATACTATTAGTAAAACTAAGGTATGTCTGAGCAACATAAGATGTAGATAACCTTACCTCTACTCCGAAGGAATAGATGCTTCCAATTCGTTCATGAGTTGCTATCGCTTTAGCTGTGAGAAAAGGGGACCCCCTCCGCCGATGCGCCTTTTCTTTTTAAAACAACCAATTTTTGTTTGTTTTAGAAATCTCTTTGAGTGTAAGGACCAACTCAAGCTTTTAACGTTATTTAATTTCATAAAAATTAAATGAAATAACGTTAAAATCAGTGTAATTTTACTTTTTTTCGCTCAGAAGCCGACACATGTATACATTTTACCTTGAACGTACAAAATATATATGTTAATTCAGGTAACATAAAATGTAACTAAGAGAATCAAAGTAACAAAAAAATCAACAAACAACTATGAAGATATTGAGAAAACTATAGTACAAAGTACACAAGTACCAAAACAAATATCAATAAATATTTGTATCAAAATAACAAGTGTGTGTATATATAGCAGATTTAAAATGTTTTTAATTAGAAAAAATATGTTCATAGCAACAGGTTTATGCAACATGAAGATCTTTAAACACAGATTTAACTTCACCATAAACTCAATCTGCATACTTAAACACAGATTAATTAGTGATTCTTCATGTTCTTTCCAAAGAATTACTGAGCCATACTTTGAAAAAATTCAATGCCAGAAATTAAGAAAAGTTAATTAGTAGTAATTACTAAACACAGTACATAAAGATACAAGTTGGGTCAAATTAGGGCTTCTAAATCAATAACCCATATAATATCATTTTTCTAATGACATTATATTCATGTTATAATCTGGATGCAAGTTCACTAATAATAATGTAAATCTAAATAGATCACCTTAATTTGCAATTTGAAGATATGAAGCAAATGCCTAGCATGTGAAACGGGAATCGTGATCCTTTGTCCCGGCCATTGTAGCACGTGTGTCTCGGCCCATTGCACCAAAAACTCAAGTTCCTTCCAAAACTGTGAAAGCCTGGAAATATACATGCCCAGAATTTTTCATCATAGTAAAAGTAAAAACAGGATCTTTCCTTCAAGACTAGGGGATAAAAATCAAATTTCTATATTTTTGATATTGAAAATCATATTTTTGAGCTTGGTATTCAAGCCTTAGCTCAAAGCCAAATAATATGTAAAACAATTAACCCTAATTGTATGAAGTAAACTAGTTTCCTGGCATTAGATCAACAGTTTTTACAAGAACTATCCAAAAATTTCAAAGATATTGACCCAGAAAAGAGTGATCATAAACACTCGACCCGCCGGTTAAAGCCTTCAAGAAGATCTAATCTTAGGATATTAGTGAACCAAATATATAAAACATTAAAACTTGAAATTGAAAGTTGAATAAACATGGTTTAAATTAGTTTCCTGTTTCTAAACCTCATTTATCATCATAATTAATGTTGTTTAATCATATGCTGTTAAACCTGCAGGAAGAACAATCAACCATAGATCTGGAGAATAGTTTTAGTACAGTCACTGCAGCGTACTGTGCCTATAAAGAAAGTTTAATGCATGTACCAGAAGATTAGACATTTGTGACTACAAATTTCTGACTCTTTTTTGAAAAATAAAAAGATTTTTTTTTATTTTTTATATTTTATTTTTGGCTAAAAGTATAAATCAAGCTTATGGTATTGAACTGAAAGCAACAATTTTTACTAATTAAAGAGAAACACTGAACAAAATCCCTTCTGAGCTAACCAGTTTGGGAGAAATAGAAACTCACACATTTGGTGAGTAGGTTACCTAACAAATATACCATAAGTATTAACACCTACCTTGATCTGTTACATGTAGTCGTTTTATTGCCGATGCAGCATCATCAAGATTCTCGTTTTCGAAAGGCTTTTGCATTTTGTACGTGAATCTTGATGATGCCACATCAGAAAACAACGACTGTGACGTATCGGTTCGGTTGATGGTAACCCATGAAGATGAAGATGAACAGGCTTTAATCTTAGAGACTTCAGATCAAAAAATTGATTGAAATCAAGAATCTTGGATGGGTTTTCAATGCTGGGGTTCAGTCTCAATGATCAAGGCCACGAGGAAAGGTATGACGTGGCATGTCTGGATTGGTGGAATCCTAAAGTCATGAGTGAGTGGTACCAAATAAAACAAAGATCTACTGCAATAACTTCTTGAAAATCTTTAAACTAAATAATTAACTTTATATAATAACAACAAAGCCCTATTTATTTTTAATTCCAAATCAATATATTTACAGCAAAAACAAATCTTGTTCTCAGATCATGACAAGAAACAAGATCAACAAACGCGAACTCGATCGACCGCTTCGACTTAATTCGATCGATTGAAACCCTTTTATATTGAAAAGTAGGGGATCAAGAAACAATTAATCAGAGTTCAAGAACATGATAAAAATGATAAAATTAAAAAAATATATCTAGTTTTAAGATATGATACCAGAAAACAGACATATAGAAGACAGATGATCATGTAGATGAACATATATATATATATATATATGTGTGTGTGTTTGTGACTGTGTGTGTGTACTGCCGGAGATCTGAGTTTGTTTAAAAGTTAAAAAGAATGATTAGACCTTCAGATCAGGAGAGGGCTGAGGAGAGAGATTAGGAGCAGGCACTCACATAAATGGTTGAACTGTGGAACTTGAGCATATCCGTAAAAACAATGACCTCACTTTCGAACTATTAATGCTAATTACATGACATTCTTTCATATATTTTTGAATCATTGACGGATTAGTGCATTATCATCATGTCATCAGCATTATCAGTTTATCATATCTACCATCATATCACTAGTAATAAAGAAAACTGAATACTTTGGTTCCTGAACCGTATCACACCACAAGATACCGTTAGGATATAATGTCTTTTGTTCTTCATATAAATATATGATGTACAGTTGCCAAACAATTTAGATAATATTAGTCGTTTTTTGTTACATTTTTATACATGTTAACACAATTTCATACCTTTAGGCAAGTGAAAGCTAGATAGAAGACAAATCTTGAATCAAGTAACTGAGTTTGCTACTTTGTAAGACCATGGGGTATGCCCATTGGTTCAACCACTACACGTAGGCACAACGTAAGCGTCACGTAGACACCTACCATAACCACCCACTCCACCATTTGTGATGAAAATGCCCTTTGCCCACTCACGCCCAACCAAGGTTTTTTTTTCTTTTTTTTTTGATTGGATGCAACGGTAGAATGCTCATTCCCCAACCCTCTCACGCCCGTTGTCCCACTCACGCCGGCCCACCAACGCCCACCCACACTCAGGAGGGGGCAATCCCTTGGCACAACGGGTGGTCTAATATTAAGATCATAAGTTAAAGCCGTAAGAAACAACATCTTGTGTACAAAATATAGGCCAGGTAAAATTACGTATATTAAGCGATCCGACTTCAGCACGAAGTGAGAGTTAAGTCAAATATTTGGTAGATCCTTTATTATACATGTGATACCGAAACCCTTGATGATGTATTTATTTTTTATTACTATGAGACTTTCCTCTCATAAAATGTTGTTATTTTGTATTACAATAACATTTTTTATATCATGCACAAATCAATATTTGCATACTATCAGTTTTTGACATGTACGTGTTATATTTCTTTATATTTGTGATGATTAGATACACCTTTGTTGTTCTCCCTCAAAACAAATCAATTAAAAATAATAATAATAGAAAGGGATAACTTCGTAGAAATCTAACAAACTTTTCATTTTGTTCCAATCAAGTTACTTTTGTGTTTGAATTATATGTTTTCAACATGAATAGTAGGTAATACATGTTGATATAAGTTTGAGTGAATAATATTTTTGAAAAAATGACTAATTTGAATCAGTAATTATTAATTTTAACTAATATCTGACAAAAAATAAAAAATTAATAATTAATAATTATTACTTATTCAAGTCAGTCATTTTAAAAAAAAATTCACTCAAACTTATATCAACATGTATTACCTACAATTCAGATTAAAAACATAGAATTCAAACACAAAAAAACTTGAATGACTTAATTGAAACAAAAAAAAAAGTTTGAGTGACTTGATTAGAACAAAATGAAAAGTTGGTTAAATTTCTATAAAGTTTTCCCTAATAAAAATACAACAATTTTTGTTTTGTATAACACGAGAAGTGAATCTATATTAGCTTTATTTATGCACTCGAATAGAAATTATGCATTAGATTATATGTTTTAATTGACATAATAAATAAATAAAAAATAAAGATACATTAATTAAATCACCTGAAATTACATAAAAATAATACTCTAAAAATCATCTTAGATATTTTAGTATAATTATATTAATTTTGTTGATTGAATTGAATCTTGAAATTCATAAACAAGTTGGGTATGGAGTGCACACGTGTTTAATGTTTTATGATTCAATAAGGGTTCCAACGGGGGGTCATGCACCCTTGGCGGGGGTCCGGGGGCAGCGCCCCCAGATAGCGGGATCCAAAGGGCGGCAGCCCGTGATTGGGGTCGAATTTTGAGAAGAAGAAAGATTGACTTTACGAATTTTAACATAAAATATGTTTTATAAGTTTAGTGGCAAATTTGAGAAAAAAAAACTTGAAAACTGCTTGGAGGCAGTTTCCAAACCTGCGTATATTCAAGAAATCAATCATCAATCAAACTCTCTGGTTCATTCAAGAAATACTACGATTCATACTAGTTCTTTGATTTTCGAATTGAATTTTATCCGATCAAACATTTGGGTGAATCGTAAATAGTATGATCTGAAAGTGTGATCCACGACTTTCAATTCATTTGGTGATAAAATTGTGTTCGTATTATATGCTATTCTCTACATATCATGAGAGGACGAAACAAATAAATTTTTTACGTTTTATCAAAGATATTCATTTAATAGAAATAAAGGTAGAAGGAGTTGACAGGGATGATTGTTTCCTAAACTACCTAAACAATTTAGCACATCTAGGTTCTTCAATTTATTCTTACATGTTTGATATTATGCCATATGTAGTGGGAGCAAAACGGCAAGATAGAATGAGATGACAAGCCTTTTATTTTTCGATATCAAGGAAGGATTTGTAATGAATGACATTAGATTTTTGTTTCGCTTAAAGCTCTCAAAATGATTAAATGAGGCCTGCCTATAAGATATGTAATTTATAACACCATACATTAGGCGTTATAAGATTCTTGATATGGGTTTTAGTGACAGTGATAATAGACAAAGTAACAAGAGAAACATATTTGATATTTTTTTTATATCTTTCTACAAAGTAAAATATTAAGGGGTTGTTTGGTAGTATTCGAATGGGTCTAAATGGGTCTGAATCTGAATGGTTCAGATTCAGACCGTTTGTTTGGAGGGAAAAAACACATCTGAATGAGGTTGAAGGTCTGAATGATTCAGGCTTGAGAACAAGGCTAAATGGAAAGGAAACCATCTGAATGGAAGGAAACCTCTCGATCGGCCGCCCCATCTCAACAGTCCTTATGAAAATCGTCGTTCTCTGCCGTTCACTGCCGCTCTCCGCCTCTCTCCGTCGCTAGATCTTTGACGGTGGCGACTAAATCTTCAACGGTGGCTTCGACGGGTGGGGGCTGGGTATTTTAAGGTTTTGAATTAAAAAAAAAGATTTTTTTAATTTTCATTCAAATTCATATGTGCAACCAAACACTAATGGTTCAGACTCTCTTAACCATTTAGACCCTCTTAACCATTCAGACGTCTTAATCATTCAGCACTTAATGGTTCAGAACCAATCAAACGGCCCCTAAGTGTAATATTTTATATTGTTTTTTAAATTAAATCTTACATTTACAAAATATCATTTTTTTTTTACGACAATCGTACATACCACGTATTTTGTCTTAACAAGATTCATCGGGCAGAGATAAGACGTGGTCACAACAGATGCGCGGGAACCCCTGGAATGGGTAAACCATCGTCTCCATTGGTTCAGAACCCGAGATTAAACTCAAGATTCATTTCATCACCTAAATATTTTTTAAATCGACCCAGATACAACTCAAACTCATGACCTCTTGGTCACTAATTGAAACCTCAACCAATAGGTTGAATTCGCAGGACAACAAAATATAGTTACATATCTTTAAAATGTCATTACATATCTTTATCAGTTTAATTGTTTGTGTGCCGTGTAGATCATATATATAAGTTCTACAAGTAACGCATAACGACCCAAATAACGCCATCAAATACAATTGGAGAAAACTAAAAAGTAAAATCTGAGGCAGAAGATTCTCTGTCATACAACAAGTTGTATAGAGACAGACACAGGTCACAAGTCTCCATTTAAGAAGTGGGTTCCATTGTCCGTACGGTTTCATCTCCACGTTTCATTTTTTAATATAATTTCTATATTTATAATAACTTTTAAAGAAAAATCATAAATCTGTAAATTTTTAACTACTGTGTTACTAAGGTCATGCGTAGTAAAGCGTGAGAGGGTTAGTCATGCCCACCCGACCTCCCCCACTGCACAAGGGGCGTGAGAGGGACATTGCGTGAGAGAGGTCACGGTGTGAAGGAAGAAGAAATGGAAAAAAAGATGGTGGTAAAAGCTTGATAAATGGGTGATGATAATACATGTGGTAATGACGTAAAGTAATGAGGGGTGATGGTCTTAGTTGCTTACGTGACATATACGTCAGTGGCGGAGGATTATTGGGGCCGGGGTTCCCCGGCCCCTGCCGTTTTTCGGGTCAGAAGTCTCGATATAGTAGTTTTCGGTCGAAAAAAATTATACGTATTGAGCCCGGTCCCTTCGGTTTTTCTTTCTAAAATTTCTTGGGCCCTCTTAGATTTTAAAAAATAATAAAGTTAATCTTATATTGTAAGTTTTAGTATTACCTTTAAGGGTTCACAGTGTCGATTATTATCTCATTATTTAGCTAATTTTGAGTTTAAAGCTTGTTTTAACCTTAAATATTAAAATGGGCCTTAAAAACTAAAATGAGCCTTAACCATATATAATTTCAACTGATCTTGAGTAGTTGAGTGATTAAATGTTTCCTGCTTGGTTACTTCTTCTTCTTCTTCGGTTCAGCCGTTCTGCCCGTTCTGCACTGTTAGTCTGTTACTACTACTTCTTCTTCCTTCCAAGTTTCAAGATACAGGTTGTTAGAAATTTATGAGTTATTAAGTTTATTTATTGGTTATAGTTTATTGATTAGTTAATTGTGTGAAGTTGATTGGTTAAATAGTTAACTATAAAATTGTTTTAGGATTTAGGATTAGAAATTTATCCAGCTTAAAGTATTTTAAACAAAAAACTCTTCATTCCTTCTTCAAAAGAAAAGAGCCACAAGCCCCACAAGATAATCAACAACAAACCGAACAAAGTAGGTGTCAAAAAGATTTAACAAGTGAACCGCAAACCCTGCAAGAGAATGAAAATCAACAAGAAAAGCATGGTAATTTTGACTCGACCCGATTTACTATTTGTCGACCCGATTTTTTAGCCCGAAACATAGCGATAAGAAAAAAAATTGGCTCATAATTTTCGGCCCTCTTAAACAAATTCTTCAAGATCCGCCACTGGTATACGTAGAGTGATAGGCGTTTTACCATTACACATGGCCTGGCCTAACCTAACACTAGAATAAGACCTAAAACTTGACATAAAAAGGGTTCTGAACCAATGGTTTCAAGTGTTTGATGAATTATATGCATAGTAAACGTAATAAATAAGACCTAAAACTTTTGACATGATAAAGGTTTTGAACTAATGATATCAAGTCTTTGATGAATGATATGCATAGTAAGCGTTAAGGGTTTAATTCTTAACCAAAGTCATTATAGCTTAATGGTATCCTGGTAGTAGGATAAGCCTCATGAACCAAATAGTTATAGGTTTGAATCTTATAAGAGGGTTTCTGAAGGTATTGAGTTTCCTCCTGAACTAGTGACTTGGTAGTGGGTATGATCGGACGGTGCTGCTGGTAGCATGATGATATTCCAGTGATCCAAAAATTAGCCGTTCAAAAAAAGTCTTATATACATGCGTAAGTAGCAAGGCCGGCTCCAATATGTAAAAAAAACTCTTGCTTAGGGCCATTAAAATATAGAGGCCTCCCTTGCTTGAATTTGAACTTAATATATCTTTTTTATAAGGCAATGCCTTTACCAAATGAGTTAGTTTCATATTGGCTTTTGGGGTTTTTTTTGGTAACAAATTCATATTTGTGTAAAAAATTTTTTTAATATTTGTAATTAATCTAAATATTTTGTTTGTGACTTGTGTTTTTTTGTAGCTTTCTCTTTATAATTATCTATATATTTTGTGTCATAAACTCGGATAAAAGATAAGAGTTTTTTATATACAGCTTGACCCCCTCAATCTTTCTAGACAAAGTGAGTCAGACGGCTAAGCCTTTCATCCTGATAAAAGAATAGCCCTCGCCCACGGATAAAGTAGGGGTGTAACAGGGAATACAATACCAAAAGAATCACTATTCGATAAGTCAACAAAGGAACGGAACAAGGCAAGCAAACTCCAACCCGGGAAATAAACCGGACTGGCTTATTATCTGAATGAGATCGGAAAGAGAGGAGGTAGCCCAAATCTTCCAATAGGCGCATTTAGGTAACCAAAACCGAAACCGAGTACCGGATTCGGTTTTTTCGGTTATATAGGTCGGTTTCGGTTCGGTTTCGGTTATTTCGGTTATTTTCGTGGTGATTATTTTGAAGTTATAAATTTGGTTATCGAACTCGTTTTTATTGTTTTGAAGTGTTTTGAATCTCTTTCAAGTATACATATACATAAATATTACATCATATACATGAAAAATACATGAAAATAGGTTCAAATACATGAAAATATGATTTAAATATATGAAAATACATGAAAAACATATAAAAAATATAAGAACATATATATATCGGTTCGGTTTCGGTTAGTTCGGTTAATGGAGTTGGGTAAACCGAAACCGTAACCGAATGGTTCGGTTATTACCCTATGTTAACCATAACCGATCGGTTAAGTCGGTTTCGGTTATTTTCGGTTCGGTTTTCGGTTCGGTTTCGGTTTTTTTTCGGTTTTCGGTTTGGTGTGCTCACCCCTAAGGCACTTAATGAATGAAATGAGCGGAGATCTTCCTTCCCCTGCTAATTACCAAGAACTTCGTTGCCACTAGTGGTGAAGAAGAATGAAAAAAAAAAAGATCAAACTCTTCTTTTGACTATGATTTGGCCCTACAGTGGTAGATCCTGGTGAACCGAAACCTTCCGCTTTTAGCTACCAAAATATTTGAGCCGGCCCTGGCAAGTAGCTGTTAAAAATAAATTAAACCATAACAAATATTAATGAATATTTATAAAAAAAATGCAAGTCTCTTCTAGAAACAAATAAAATCATGGTTTTTAAAGTTTATATTCATTTTTACGAATTGATGTACAACAACCACCAAGATCAACCTTTCATAAAGTTATCTATAAAAGAAGTTTTTCTTTTTTAATTTTTTTTTTATTTGAGTTGGTAGTTGATTTTACAACAATTTTTACCTCTCCATTTTAGGACTTTTTACGGAAAAAACTAGGAGTGTAAACGAATCAAGCCGGCTTGCAAATACTTAGGATTGGATATGTAAAAAGCTCGAACGAGCCCGAGCCAAAAATATGACTCGTTTAGTTATCAAGCCCGAGCCCATCCCTTAAATATCAATCTCAGGCCGGCTCGCGAGTCTAAACGAACTTTTTATTTATATAATTTTGTTTAATATATTAAGCGTATTTTATAAAATTAATTATTTATATATATAATTATGATAAATATATATATATAATATTTTAGCCTAAATGAGCAGATGTCGAGCCTTAACAAGCCAAGCTCGAACCTTAACAAGCTCAGGATCGACTCAGCTCACTTACATAGGCCCACATACGACGAAGACTTTTTGTTGCTGCTGAAGCTGAAGCAGCTGCTTTCGAAGTAACAGAAAGAAAAGCAACGACTAGAGTGGGAATTGAACCTACGAATTCACCAATTATGTGGTTTAAGGCCAGAGGTGGAGCCAAGGCTTAGGGAGGGAGGGAGGGAAATAGGCCTCTCATCTACCTCTACATGTACTAATAAATTAAGGTTTTTAGTGACATATGACATGTTTCTAGAGTATTTCAACATTTATTTCCCTCATCTCTCTCCTATTAAATACATCTACTATTAAATAATAATATTAATTATTAAATATTAAATATATTTTTTATACATTTTTAAAATTAAAAATATTTTTTAATACATTAAAATATTAAAAACACACTTTTTTAAAAAAAATTATTATAACTTATAAAAATATCAAAAACAATTTTTTTAGAACGGCGGTTGATGCAAAAAACAATTATTTGAAACACAATGTTTAAAGAAAAACAAACTTAAAAAAAAAAAGTTGATGAAACTTTAAAGGACGCAATTAGAAGTAAAATATAAAAACTGTGTTATTTTCATAGATTTTATATGAAAAGTAACTTGTGATTAAACTTTAAAATTAATTATTTAAGCAATTGTTTTTCTAAATACTTTTGATAGATTCGTTTTATGATTTCAACTAACACGATCCGTTTTTTACCTGGACTGATATATTTGTTCTGTGTTTCAACTAACCTGACCCGCTTTTTACTCAGACTCATTTTTTCGCCCCCGTAAAAAAATTTCTTCATTCATCACTGTTTAAGGCGTTATTGATATGTGCCAAAATCCACTTATTCCTACCATATTATTAGTGGCGATTTTGAGAGTCAATAATATGAAGCAACACTCTTTACGTATGCTTATTTCCGGCTTTTATTCATCTTCTCGTATGGTTATTTATTTATACTAAGGTTTGAATATATTATCCTCATTTACTTGTCATACTCTCACTATGCCTGATAAAATGGACGGGTTAGGTCGGGTTGGGTAACGGGTCAGAACGGGTTTGAGTCAGGATAAGTGCGGGTCAGAACGGGTTTTAAGCAAAATTAGTTCGGGTCTAAATGGATTGCTCTTAAAAAACATCAATTTAATTTAACTTAAGATGTGTTATAAGTAAACAAATAATTCATTTGGATAATTTTTAATGATTTTCTCATCAAATATGTTATTAATAATTTCTTAAATGTTTGAATATATTGCATTTACATGCTTTTTTGTTTACCCGTCTTGACCTGCATTATGTTTAAGTGTTACACATCTCAACTCATTCAATATTATGATTTTACTCATTTAAACCCATTATACTACAATTGTTTACCCAAACCAATCCATTTATTTTGACATGGGTAAAAATTGACACATCTAACTCTCACCATGAATATAATTAACTTTAAAACTTGTCTTGGTCACCCCAAGAAATCATGACTTTTAAATCTTTGACAAAAATTAAAAATGCTTAATGTAATAAAGTAAAATATAAAACGTATTTAAAATAATATAAATAAAATGTTTTATATACGAATATGTAAGAGTACTATATATATGCATGTATTGAATTCCTCACTTAAAAAAAAGGTAATATAGATTTTGAGAAGCTTTGTTGGGAATTTAATAAAATGTGATTGTGTAACCAAATCTTTAATTTATCTATTCTAATAAATAAAGGCTTGTACAGACATATGTTATGATTCTACAGTACCTTAATTTTCTTTTCCCACCTCTCTCTGTTATTAAATGTATCTTATATTAAAGAATAATATTAAATATTAAATATACTTTTATACATTTTTAATTAAAAAAACACACTTTTTAAAAAAAATTATTATAAAATATATAACTTCCAAAATCAATTTTTTACAACAAAATATTTAAATACAAACTTGGAAAAAAAATTGTGTTTGAAAAGATAATATAATTATTTTATTATTTAATGAGCTAAATTATATGAATTTTTAATCATATTTTATATTAAAAAATGTCTTATAATATTGTTTAAATTTTCATTGATAACTATCTATTATATTATTTTATTCATCTCATGTAATACTCAGGATACTAACTTAGGTATATAATACAACCCGGTTTGTGAGAGGATCAAACTAGGCAATATATTATTATTATATATATTAAAAGGTAACTTGAAAGGAATAGTAAGGTTTCATTTTTTTAATTTTGGGCACTAAAACTTTTATATTATAATATAATGTTAGTAATAATTAAATAATAATATTAATTAATATCAAAGTCAAAAAAAAGGCTATATATAATTAAATAATATTGGTAGTAATTAAATAGAATAAAAAAGTTTTGTTTTGTTTTTTAATTTTGGCCACTAAAATTTTTATATTATTATATATATTATTACAATTACCTAAATAGAACAAAAAAGTTTGGTTTTTTTTTAATTTTGGCCACTAAAATTTTTATATTATTATATATATTATTACAATTACTGAAAACGATAATATATACTACAATCTACATGCGTTGCTTGCGATCGGTTTCTAGGGTTTCGGTGATGTTTAGAGAAGGTAACGGTGAATTTTTTTTATCATAGAAAATCGATGTTTATTTGGAGACTTGTGTTTTTGTTTTGATTCAATCAATCAGTTGCCGATGATAAGAATTTCATGAGTTTTTTTGTCTTATTTTCATAACAAACTTGAATGAACTTTGTCCAATTTTCTGCTTTTATGAAAAATTCATATGGAGTTCATGATTAAATATTTGGCTTTACTATGTAGCTTATACTTATGCAAATAATATATAATTTTATGCTACCAGTTCTCGACAATGTATTGTGATAACCCGCCGCAACACGCGGCGGGAAAAAACCTAGTTCATATAATTATTAAACCTGATAAAAATAAAATTTATCATAGATTAAAGCCCAAGCCACAAACTCATGGTGTCACACCCTGAGATGGCGGGGTTGGATCGGATTCCCCGTCGGGCGGAAGGTTCCCGGGGCGCGATATCGTGAGTGATAATCGTGATGATCAGATTGTTTACATAGCATCAATGTTAAGAATAACTAAAGCACAATAAAGTATCAAACTAGGATTACAAAGTTAAATTACATTTTTCAATGTTCAGCAATTTAACTAAGTAAACCTATCAAAATAATCAAATGTTCTATCTTGTATCTGTACAAGATATCAAAAGTGATTCGTATCGATATCAAAAGATGTGCTTCTCCAAAAGTCTACTAGGTCTGCTAACTGGCATCCTAGCATGCAATCCAAAAGCTTAAGCCTATTCATGTGCGTTACCTGAGAAAGCATGTAAGAAAACAAAGTCAACACAATGGTTGGTGAGTTCATAGAGTTTTAGTATTTGAAAAATAGTTATGCAAACCTTCTTAGTAAAACCTTAACTTCATTAACAACACCTGTATCATCCAACTCGGTATGCTTATATATAGGGCATACCCCTGAGTCGAGCCTACAACCCGCCCAGACGCCGTCCCACCACATACTAAGTCACATAGGACATTGTTGTTAATGATAATTAAGCATTTTACCTACCATTCAATTCCATCATAGTTTCAAGCATCATGTTTAAAAGTTTATGATATCAACCCAAAAGCATTCATGAATCCCCTCGGTAACAACCTTAATCTCATTAACACCACCTGTATCATCCAGCTCGGTATGCTTATATATAGGGCATACCCCTGAGTCGAGCCTACAACCCGCCCAGACGCCGTCCCACCACATACTAAGCCGCATAGGACATTGCTGTTAATGATAATTAAGCATCTTACCTACCATCCTTTGTATCCATAGCTTTAGCATTTAGATTAAGTTTACACATTAGTGGAAAATGAGAAATCACTGTATGGCAAGCACTGAGAGGCCATCAGTCTATTCCTCAAAATCCTAACCCTGGAGAACACCCTTCTTGGCAAGCACTGAGAGACCAAAAGGTCTGATCTACAATAGTCCTAGCTACATAGAACACCCCCTGGCAAGCACTGGGAGACCAGTTGGTTCATTCTATAATAGCCAATAGCTTTAGCATTATGTTTAAGTTTATAGCATGAGTGGGCATTGAGGAATCAATGTATGACAAGCACTGAGAGACCAACAGCATGCTCCTCTAAGCCCTGACAATGAAGGTCACCCTATGGCAATCACTGAGAGGCCAAAGGTCTGTTCCTTCAAGTTCCGACTATGAAGAACACCCCATGGCAAGCAGGTATGTTCTACCATAGTCGATAGTTTTAGCATACAAGTTTATAGCATTCTGAGCACTTCAAGCATTTCGAGCATTCAAGCATAGTAAGCATATAGTATTAGCATTGTAGCATTAGCACTTAGCATTAGCATATAGCATTAGTGTTAAGCATTAGCATGTAGCATTAGTGTTTAGCATTAGCATGTAGCCTTAGGTGGTGTTTGTCTTTTAAGAGGTAAAACGTCTGCAGTCTGCGGACCACATCTGCTGCAGAAGAGCTGGACTAAACGTCTGCAGTCTGTAAGAAGAAGACTGTTTGTTTTTTAACGTCTGCAAACTTTTAAAATAATTTGAAATTTAAATAAACTGATTTTTTTAAAAACTAAAAGAGTTAAATAGTCTTATTACATATCCTTTCCTTTTTTTTTTTGGGATCATCATATTAATAAGAGTGTAATCAAATTTTAAAAAATGTAAAATAATGATGAATATGAAACTGTCATGTTAAAAAAAATGAAAGTTATCATTATTATAAATAAATAAATACTTGGTGTAAATTTGAGATCCATCGTATAGTCAAACATCGAAGATCGAAAATGAAGAAATCGTGAATCGATGCAAGGAACGGAAGACGGTGATGAATGAATCAGTCTCAGCCTGGAACGCTTTCGCCGCAGCTCACTTCTCCTGTGTCGCCGCCCTGAAAAACACCGGTGCTGCCATCAGCGACTACGCTCAAGGCGAAGTTGAATTTTCAAACCACCGCCATTCGTCGTTCGTCGAGCCTCTTCGTCGAAAACAATCCTCCCTCCGGCACCACCGCAGCCACCTTACGACAACCTCTTTCCTCCGCTGCCTCCACTCCAACGAGCGTCGACGATGCCGGAACTTTCAACGCCGGAGACGGTGGTGGAGGAGGTCGCTTGATGGAGTGATCGGTAATTTCTGTGTGCGGTTAGAAGCAGGTAGCCCCATTTTTTAAACCTAGAATAGGTTTGAAGACATGATAAGAGGTTGGACCAAGTCTGCAAGAAAAAGAGGTTTCGCAGACCTTTTTTAATGAAACGTCTTCAGAAAAACAAACACCCTTCATCTGCCCGTGGTCTGCAGGGAGCAGACAAAAGAGGTTTAGAAGCTCTTTTTCATAAAAACAAACACCACCTTAGTGTTTAGCATTGGCATGTAGCATTAGTGTTAAGCATTAGCATGTAGCATTAGTGTTAAGCTTTAGCGTATAACATTAGTGTTAAGCATTAGCGTGTAGCATTAGTGTTTAGCATTAGCATGTAGCTTTAGTGTTAAGCATTAGCGTGTAACATTAGTGTTTAGCATTAGCGTTAAGCATTAGCATTTGTATATGGCATTAATCAATTTCATATAGCATTAAGCATTTTCATATAGCATTAAGCATGTAGTTTAATCCTCTAGTTTGTATCAGAAGTATTAAGCATGTAGCTTTTCAAGCATAAGAGTTTTCAAGCATAAGCTTTAGTGTAAGCATCATGTTTATGTTTAAAGCATTAAATAACATTTCTAAAATTTCTTAAAATGTATAACATGCTTCTCAGTCCCGAAGTAAAACAAATAAATTTGAAAAGGGACAAATGAACTCACCTTGTGTTTGTAGTGGTTGACTAAGTAAAATCAAGAATGTACGCGCTCGTTGTAGTATTCGTTGTTGTGTTCAAGATCTTGTATTGATTTCGCGTTATTTGCAACTTATAATTACGAGTTGTAACGATTTGCGTGTGCGTGTGTGTGTTAGCTCTAAAGTTGGCTAACACTTATAAGTCACGGTCTTCATTCGGCCTTAGTTCATTCTTGATGTTTCAAATTCTTTTCATGGTGTGTTTTTCTTGAACTATTATAGTTCATAACTAAAACATTTAGATTTTTGTTTGAGAGTTCACAACCCCTAGCATCTTGTACTTAGTTTTGTATAATCATTGTTCCCTTTGTCTTGACACCTTAAAGTCAAAACCTAAAAATCCATGTTTTAGACTTCATGAACTTTAATATACTTAAAGCTTGTCACCTTTTGTGATAATTTATTACCCAATACATGAATACTATAAGACATTTAGTTGTTTTAACCCACTAGTTCGTATTTTCCTCATATGGGCCGAATGAGTTAATTAAACCAATAGATGGTCATGGGCCGGAATTTGTTCAAATGGGCCCTATAATAGTATTGGGCCTATTCAATACATCCTTGGGCCGCTTATACAATCATGGGCCGCAAGAGTTTGTTATTGGGCCAAGTTGATAACATTGGGCCGAGTATTAAATTCTGGACCAAACCAAGTAAACCTTTGGGCCATGAAATCACGGTTGGGCTGCATGAAATCGACTGGGCCGAGTATTGTGCTGGGCCGACAAAATAGGCTGTCGGTTAAATGGTTCTTAATGATAAACAAGTGGGACTCGACCGATCCAAAGGAATAGTTTCAGACATCCAGCGAACCTTTGTTAAGGTTCGGTCGACACAGGTTCGCCACCCTTACATGGTTCGTGCAGGGTGACTCCTAAGGTTCGGGAACCCATGGTTCGGCTGGTGGTTCGCCGGTGGTCAGTAGGGTTCGGCCATGGCTTGAACAGGTTCGGCTGCATGAGTTTGATCACAAGGTTCGGCTCTATGGGAACAAGGTTCGGCTAGTGAATGGTTCGTGGGTGGTCATGAAAGGTTTGTCAGACCTGGGTTCGGTGCTCTCTAAAGGTTCGGCCAAAGCCCAAAAGGGTTCGGTGATCAAGCTGTGGTCCAGGTTCGCTGCAAGGGTTCGAATTTGCTAAGGTTTTGGCGAACCTAATGGTTCGTTCGAACTAGGGTTAGGCTAGCTCATAGCTTGCATGGATGGTTCGCTGCCCTAGGTTTAGGAAAAAGGTTCGCCGGGGATGATACGAAGGTTCGGTGGTCACAGCATGCGGGGTTCGGCAGTGGAGGTCCGGCCAGTTGATGGTTCGGCTGACCTAGTCACCAAACGAACGTGTAACATGCTTCATCCTCATCTACGCATCTGCTGTCCAGATCATTCCTGCGATAATGGTAAGCCCTAATGCATTCGTGAAAGTGTAGAGCTCGAAGAGGTGGGGTTGCAACCGGTTATGGGTTCGGACCGATCTAAAACCAAGCAAAAACCCTACTTTTTCACACATTCAGGCTTTCATACCTCAAATTTGGCTGAGTAAAGTTCCAGATCGGTTGTACTTCCGCGTAGAGGGAGTTGAGAGGTTCGCGTGGACACCAAGAACGCCCGATTTCGTCTCCAAACGAGTGAGTTATGGAGGTTTGAAGGATGATTATCCTAGAGAGAGAAAGTTGCGGGAGAGAGAGTTTAGAGAGAGAGAAAGAAGCTTGAAATGAGGTGAAAGCCTCATTTTAGGGTTTAAATACCCCGAGGGTATTCGGGTTCGTTTCGGTTGCTCGGTTTTCGTCTCCGTTGCGTTTCCGGATCGTAACGCGCGTTTTTACACAATTTAAATAAAATGATTTTATTTTAAAGGTTTGGAAGGTGGTTATTTCTAGAAATTATTTTAAATATTATTTTATTGAATTATTTGTCGTAATTTATCATTTTACGTGTTTCGTTATTTCTTTCGCGTATTTTATGCTTTATGTGTTTTAATTAACATAATTCCGTTTTAAATTTTTTTTTTTATTTCTGATGAGTTTCAAAATTGTAAAACAGGAAATATAATATTTCCTTAATTTTATTATCATTCGTATCGTCTTCGTTTTCGTTTCGTCAGAAAACGTCACTTACGCGCGTTTTCGTACAGAGCGCTAACTGTACGAACACAATCGTACGTTTCACTTTCTGATTTTGTTTTCTACTGTTCAGTCATCATTCCAGATTGTTAAACTTTCACATCTATTCTTACAGATCGTCACCTGTACGAACAATTCGTCAGTTTATCATTCTGTAACAATAACTGTTTTGGTTTTGTTCTGTTTATCCTCGCATACGTTTATACCTAATAATAATAATTCAAACATATATGCATCTGTTCATTGCTGGCTGATGTGTTTCTGACTGTTTAAACCATGAGGTTTAAATCAGAATTTCAGAAACATCGTGTAATAGTTTATGTTTAGCATCGAGTGTTAATAGCTTCTAAGTATTTCTCCTAGTTTGTATTTGAGTTACTGTACAAGTTACTGTACAGATTATTGTTCCGGTAACGATTCCGGCACAGATGTTACACATGGATCCAATTATTTCATAAGATAATAACATATTTAATTATTTTAACAAGATAATTACAAATTAAATTAGATAGTTATAACCCTTTTTTCCAAACTTTTCAAGAAAAAAGAAGTATAATGGAAATATATTGACAAAGTCAGTGAGTATAACGGACATTTTGAAAAGTTTGGAACAAAATGTTTATAACCATCAAACCACATGGAGGAAAAGAGAAATTTACTCATTAAATTATTTAAAAAGATAACTTATTGTTTTTATTATATTTTTTTTGAACAACCATTTTCATTTTTTTTGTCCATACTCAATTACCTTAATATACTTTGGTACCATTGAAACAAATGTTAACACCAATAACCGGCAATTGTACCAATGATGTCTTGTCCTAGTGGTAAGATGGATGTATATGGGGGAACTAATAGAAGACCCAGGTCCTGGGTTCGATTCTTGATCCCACTCGGTTTTACCGACCTTCCACCATCGTGCCTTTGGGCGGGTGCTTGGGTCGGTTTTCTCCGAGAATTGGTGGCTGATGGGCTAGAGGCTCCGTCCGTCCGGACTAGTGACCAGCTTGGGCATCCTTTAGCTATTGGGGCCACGTACGAAGTACCTGGCAGTTTAGGGGTGTCATTTTTAACCGAACCTGAATACCGAACTCGATTAAAATCAACCCGAACCCGAATAAGTGTTAACCCGATCTACCGAACCCGATCTAGTTATATCATTAAATTGCAACCCAAAAGGAATAGTTAAGTTTCGAATTTTAGTGTTTGGCCACTGAATTATTATTATTATTATATGAAAAAGAGAGGATAGAAAAATTGTGTTTGTCCATGCATTTAGTTTGTCATTTTTTGGCATATTTCTTTACTCTTTTTTAGGATTTTTAATGCTTATTTTTGTATACAAATATATTTGTGTGGTAGAGTTTTAATCACGTATCATTTAATCCTTATTATTACCATATAGTATTAAATTTCATTAAAAAAACTGTGAAATAGTAAAGTGGGCCCCAAGATCACACACATATATATAGGGTTTGTATCATGTGAAAATCCGATTTTAGGGAGAAAATCCTTAAATCCTATCTGGGCCGTTTATTTGGAATCATGAAAATAAAATGTGGTCCATATTAACCCACATTAGATTAATGTATATATATATATAGTATTAAATTTCATTAAAAATGAATAGTGAAATAGTAAGGTGGGCTCCAAGATCATACACATATATAGGGTTTGTATTATATGAAAATACGATCTTAGAGAGAATTCTTAAATCTTATCTGGGCCATTTATTTGGAATCATGAATATATGTGGCCATATTAACTCACATTAATATTAATTTATTTATTCGAAACCTAATTTTTTATTCAGATTTAATGCAGGTGTATATTTCATGTAGTGACGTTTTGATAATTTAAACTTGGACTACCAAAAGTTTTTTTAACTTTGTAAAGTAGTAAACAGAGATATGGGTACTAAATTTGAGAAATTTTCTTAAATATTTGGATTTTTGTTTTAATTCAAACAATTGGTTGCCGGTGAAAAATATTTTATGAGAAATTTTTTCTAGTATTTTTGTAACATAGGATTTTGTATAATTTTATGTTTTTATGAAAAATTGTATAGAGTTCGTGATAAGAGATTTGATTTTGCTATGTAACTTATGCTTCTGCAAACAATATATAATACATGTTCTTGAGAGTGTACTGTAATAACTCGCCGCAACGCGCGGGGGATTAAACCTAGTTATATATTACTCTTCAAATAAATCAGATTTTCAAATTAAAGGAACCGATTATTATATATATTATCAAAATATAACTAGGTTTTAATTGAGAAAGAAACTAAAGGGGTTCAATTTGTTTTCTTAAATTATATATTAAGATTTTCATTTACTTCTAATATATAACATGTTCTTGTGTGATGCATAAAATGTATGTCAAATGATTGAATAGTTAAAGATCTCAGTGCGACGGTGCCCATATGAATTGACGTCGTTTCATACTTCTATTCTTCTACTAGGTTACCAACCCGTGTAACACACAGGTTAATATAAAGTTAATATGTAATTCACAAAAAATATAATAAAATAATATACTTATAATCGACATAAAACATTATAAATTCAATCATTTTACCTAACTTTTTTCCATAATCACCGTCATATATCTTTCGTTTTGCATGACATAGTAAAATAAAAATGATAATCAATGAGGATAAATTCAAGAAAATAAACCATTATTTTTTTATTATTTCCTTATTTATGTATATATCATTGAATTTTTTTATATGTATTCTAAAAGATTGTGAAATTAGTGATTAAATTTAAGTAAACGGGAATGCTGAAGATTTGAAATTAAAACAGTAGAATTTTTTCATTTATTAAATAGTTTCTCTTATATTTTAAGTAACGGATATTGAAATGAGTTTGGTTTAATCATATTTTAATACAAGTTCTAACCCATTTTAGTTGTTCTAATCATTTCCATTAATAAATGAATAATCAGTTAAAATTTTAACATGTTAATTTAAAATATTAATTTATTACAAAATAATTGACGTCATTTGAATAGTTTTTTTTTTAATTTTTGAAATTATTAAATAAAAAATAAGTTGATTATATTAAAAGTTTAATGCTTATTATGTTTGTTGGTTTTTTAAATTGCTAAAATGTGTTATGCATAGTTTTTAATATACAAGATGTTAAAAAATAATTATATGTAGATATGATATTATATGTACATTTGCTATCATATGTAATTTTATGAAGTGTAAAATATTAGTTTCAATTATGTAACAATTACATTTAAATATAATAATTGCAAATATGAGGACATTTTATAAAAAAATATGTCAACAATTTTTTAATTATTATAAAAAAACATAAAACATAAAAGTTGGATTTGTTAACAAATTTTGTTTTATATTTCAGGTAATATAAATTTGAAGAAAATTTGTTTAATAAAATTTTAATTAAACTATCAATCACTTATTTGTTTTATGTATTTACTTTAATAAATCAATAACCTGTTATTGTTTAATTTTTAAATTTAATATAATAGTAAATTATGAGATAATTAAAGCTAATAAAATTATGTTTTGTGTTAAGGAAATTATTAAATAAAAATAAGTTGCTTATTATAGTTTTCCAGATTTAAATTTTAAAAATTTCAAAAGTTTTTTAATTTATTGTGCATGTTAGTTTTTTAAATTGTTAAAATGTGTTATACATAATTTAAATAATACAAAATGTTGAAAAATAATTATATGTAAAAAACATGATATGTAGACTTAATATTATATGTAATTTTATTAATTGCAAATATGAGTTCATTTTATTAAAAATAAAATACGTTAATTTTTTTTAATTATTATAAAAAACATAAAACAGATGGATTTATTATCAAGGTTTGTTTTATATTTTAAATAATGATAAATTAAAGGAAATTGTTTAGTAATAAATTAACTAAAGTATGTTTTAAATATAATTAAAATTTTAAATTTATCTTTTGTACCTATTTGTGATAAAAAAAATAGATTTTAAATTAATATTAGTTATGAAAAGAGTGAAATATAATGATAATAAATAAAATAACTATTTTTTCTAAAAAAAATTGTATGATATTTATATGTAATTTTGAGTATTATAAAATATAATTTACATAATTAACTCATGTTCATATTTATAGGAAATTTAATGTGATAATGATGTGTGTTCACAATTAAAGAAAGTTTAATGTGATAGTAGTGTATTTTCATATTTAAAAGAGATTTATGATACTATTGATGATCATCAAATTTATTTTCTTTTATTATTATAATATAGATTTGTTATGTAGTTTAGATTTTAGAAGCATAAAGAGCTAAGAAATTAGTAAATTAACACTATAAAAATTTTCAAGTGCATAACATCTCATATATTGAGTCTATCTTTATATACGATGTTTATGTTGAAACGGTTAAATTTTTAAGTGTATATGTTAATATTTATTTGTTCTCGCTTTCTTTTTTTACTTATATTATTGTCTTTTTTTAACAGCAACAACTGAGTGTAATGTCGTGGCATATGCATCACAACAGCAGGCCTCAGAAGACCCCTCCCTCAAGGGAGCGATAGCCCGTTTTCTCAGACGTCACCCTCTGAAGAGTTGCACCTTTTGCGCAAAAACCAGCTTATTTTCTGTAAAAACTACGCCCTCATCAGCTCAGACCCGAGATTAAACGCAAGATTACTCTCCTCACCTGGTATCTATCAAAGTGACTCAAATGAGTGTCGAATCCTTGATCTCCACATTAGAAAATAAGTCTTTTATCACTTGAACAACTTAAATTATTGTTAGTATCATATTTTTATATGTATCATTTTATACATATCTTTTAGCTCAAATTAGAAATCCTGGCATTTTTTTGAATAAATTTGAAACTCTGACTAGCAGAAAGTACCTTGACAGGAATTGATAATCGAAGTGGTCCATTTGTTTACTTCGTGGGCCTTCTTTTGATGAATCGATATTGGTTTCTTTCTATTCTCTCTCTTATTTTTATATTTTATTTTATTATTATATCTGTTATTATTTTTAACAGTAATATATTAATTTTTATAATTAAATTTAATAAAGAACATATTTTTAACGTAAAATAAAATTTTTCAAATAAAATGTGACGTATATGTTATTCGTTTTTTTTTTCAATTCATAAAAATGTTACGAGAGGCCTAAATGTTATCTTACAATTTCTATGTTCAATTGGGTTTTTCTTCATCTTAAGCGTTAACGTTGTGTTTCAGAGTTTATTAAAAGAGATAACAAAAAAGAAAAGAAATAAAAAAAAGAAAGAAATAAGAGGAAAATAAAAGAAAAGAACTGAGAGGAAAAGAAAAAAAAAAAATAGAGTTTTTTCCTTCTATTTTCTTACAAATCGGAAAGAAAAAAAAGCCAAGTAATTGTGCCTAGTTTTTCTTTCACTTCTCTCCCCCTTTCCCTCCTTAATAAAACTTGGGAACACAATGTGTATTATTTTTCTTTCCATTCCTTCATTAAATGAAACTCAGTAACACAAAAATGTTTCTTCTTTTCTTCCATTTCTTTTTTTTCTCTTCTTAAACGAATTCAGGAACATAGCGTAATAACAGACATGTTGTTCCACATCGTCCATCTTAAGTTATCGCTAACCACAAGAAATTGTTTTTTAACCAATAATCTAAACTAATTTATTGATTCTGACTAATCTTCTCCATTGATTGGGTTCGATATTGAAGAATCATTCGTCAATTTTGTACAAAAAGTTTCTATCAAAATGAATATTTGGATTTATTTAAATATATTCTAATTATGTGAATAATAATATTGGTTGTATGAATAATTGAATACTAATAGTGGTTTACGTGATGATTTTCGTCATGAAAGCAGTCAACAAAATCAAGATCTTACTTTAGAGGATTCCTATACAAATGTTAGATAATGACTCATCTTGACTCATACATTTTCTTGTTAAAACATGTCCTAACCCAGACCGCAATTGTCATTTCCTAAAATGATCGTTCTAATTCGAAACCATCCTAACCTAAACTCTTCCTAACCTGTAGGCTCGTCTAACCCAACTCGTCTATTTTTCCGTATAGTTAAAAATTGATTAAAGTTCTCACGTCTACAAACAAACCAACCATCCAGAAACACAAAACTGAAACTCAAATCTATAGTTCCAGCCAACTTATGCCTGGAAGTAGAAGTGCACAAATCGCCAAATCGGGGTTTTTTTGAACCGGTTCCGGTCAACAAAGTCAAGACGTGGTTCCGGTTCCGGATTCCGACCGGTTTTTGGCCGGTTCTGGTTCGGGTTTTGGCCGGGTACATGTGGAACCAGTTTTGGTTTTATAATTTGTCTGAAAAACCGGACCCGTTTGTACCCACCGGTTCCGGTTCGGGTTTCCAGTTCCGGTTTTTTTTCCCACCTCTACCTGGAAGCCTTAAATGTGAGAAAAAATAGAGACACAGAGAAGTTGATTCCATTGTTGGCAGCCAACAATTTCATAAAACATCATAACCACACTACCCATTACCCAATAAAAAACCATAAGCAGACAATTTTTTTCTTATAAAAACAACAAATGTTCATCATGAGTACAAAAGCTTACTGTTGGGTGCCATTTGCACAAAACAAAGATTGAAAAAGATTTAAGGCACATTAAAACTAATCCTACAACCCTCTTGAAACAGGCGGACTCACATATCTGCCGTGTACAAAGCTTGAGACTCAAGAAACACGCGGGCTAACTCGCTCATCTTTCCCGGAGGCTGAAATGCTGTAGGACCGTCCTCTGACTCTAAGGCTTCCAGAAGATAGCAATTTTTTTGAGTTAACCATAAGTGAACCAGTTAGTGGCTCGTCTTTCCCAGACGCTGAAATGCTATAGGACCGTCCTCTTGTTCTAAGGTTACCTGAAGATGGTAATCTTTTTGAGTTGACTGCTGGTGAATCTGCTACTGACTCCCTTTTGGTTCTCAAAAAATGGTCCAGGTTTTGTTCATACTTGTCGGAGCGAGTGGTTGTTATCGTATCATGTTGGTTGTCAGATGTGTTACTGAAGGATTCTAATTCTACATCGGTAAAGTAACCGTTTTCTTGAACATCTTGCATGGCGAGATCATCATACTCTTCATCTGATTTAGTTGACTCCTCATCTACTGATCCTTCCATCTGCATGAAATAAAGAAAATATTTACAATATTCGAAGCGGTCGTTAAATTCAAGAATTCAATAGAATTAGAATCTGAATTTATTTGTTTTGCAAACTTCTTTGGAACTGGAATCTAATTTCAAAACAAAAATTTTTTTTTTTCTTTTGTAACGGATCGTCACCCAAACTTTAATCAAAACATGTTTTCTTTTGTATCAGCCTGATACCAGAAACTCACGAGACCCCATCAACACCCTTCAATAAGATTAAAGATAAAAAAAAATTAATGAAAGCTATAATTGAACTTGAGACCTTAGATAAAGGGACTCAAGCACAAATTATAAGATATTTGGTTAGAGAATGAATGAAATTGGAATTGAAACAAATTTCCTCAAATTTCCAATTCCTTAGACAAATTTCAGTTCAAGTCAAATTTCAACTCATTTGACAGATTCCAGTTCCTTCAAAAAGCACCATGAACCAAACACCCCTAAATATTCAATAAAATGTTGAGAATAAATTGAATTGTACCTCTTCATGCATATGTTCTTTGGCATCATCGCTAAGATCTCCATCGCTATCAATTTCATGGGTATCATCTATCTCTTCATCACTACCAGACACCGATGTATCTTCTTTCAACTGAAAGTTCAAATTTTTATGAAGTTACATGAAAGAAATGATGTTTTTTAATTAAACTAATCGAGTACAACAGAAATAAATACCTCTTTAGCATGTCCTTCGGAGACCTTAGGTGAACTACAACATGAAGAATAATATTTACTACCATTATCAGTAAGCTCACCTTTTGAGTCATCAACACTACTAGCATGACTAGTGCATCCAAGATCAGTTGGCCAAGCACTAATTCCAAATTTACCAAATTGTAGATTAACCGATTCAGATTTCCCAATTTGCAATGGTTCATGCATAGTGACACCTAAACCATCTTCAGCAGACCATGCTTTTGCAACCGAACCATCATTGTTCAAAAGAGCCATTAAATGTCTCGTAGAACCTTGTCTTTGAATCAACTGAAACATCCCCTTTGATCCAAGTGAATTAGCTGCACATTGATTTCTATATTCTTCATCAACAACAGAAACTGTATTAGTGGTGGGATCATAAAGCTGTTCTCCGGCTTCACGTCTTCTTAAGCAGCTGAAAACTGTCGCATGTATCGCAGCAACACTTTTATCGACATTTGTGTTGTTTATTTTTGGAACTAGATGCTTGTCGGCTCGATTGCATAGGTATTCTTGGATTGTTCTAATGTTCCTAATATACTTCACATATTTATTTTTGGCAGGATCCAGAGTCATATACTTTGCACGAACCGCAAATCGTTCCATGTGTTTGTCTTCATTTGTTATGTGTATCATGAATGGTATGATTGATGGATGTTTCTTCATTAATCCCATCTGCATATTATATAAAATATTGCATCAGACCTCAAATAAAGCAACATTTCCGAGATGGAAACTAGAGGCGACAAAATGGGCTTGTAAGTCCTGTTAGGTAGCAAGTAAAAACGAATTCAAGTCGAAACATTCACTGAAGAGGTAATGTTGGCCCATATTACCTTTTGTCAAAACTTCTATACAAAACAGGTTGGTGTCAAAATAAGTATTTATTTGCACAGGTCATTGAGCTAAAATTCTATATTTACTTGCAAATCTTACTCTTTTATAGAAAAAAGATTAGTCTAATATCAGTTTAATAATAATCGAACTTTTTTGGATAAAATGATTTAAAAGGTTTGGCACAAAAAAACAGCTTGGGCAACTTTTGACCTATATATCCTGTTTGACATGTTATATAAACATAACCCAAATCAATAATTAACAAGTAAATGGGTCAAAATATCTACTTTCAATGGAACCAAAGAATTTCTATCACATACCACAAAATTCAGGCTCAAATGAACACCCTCCACAACAACTAATTCTTTTCGTTCTTCCCATGCCGTTATAAGTCGATCAAGACTATCAATAACCATCTCACTTTGTGCCTTAAATCCCTCAATGGCCATTTGTTTAGGGCTAATCAATTCAACTGTGGTCAAACTAGAACCATCCTTCGATGCGGGTTGATTTGTGGTAGCATCAAATGCACCATTGACTTCTTTCTTAGCTTTTCTTCTTGCCTTGGCTTCTGAAACAGCTATTGGATCTAGATGTTCACCAGCATGGTAAGTAGAAGACCATAGGAGTGGATTCTGATTTTCATCAACAAAACTCCTCATCATATGCCTTATGGAATCAGTAGATATAACAGTTGTGATCCCTAGCCTGCTAGCCTGCATATTATGCATTAAAATATATAACACAAATTCATTGATGACTGCAAGAGGGATTTGATTACAGAAGCAACAATGAAAGGGGTAAAATTTAAAAAAATATATATAGAAGACGTTAAAACTCGTTACCCTTTTCATTTGTAAAACATGTATATGTACTAACACCAGAGTCCTATTTTTATGGACAAGATCTCTATCTCTATCACTATATTTTAAACTACTTTGAGATATACACAATGTTTATTCTAATATAGCTCGTAGTTGAAGCAGGTGGTGACCAAATGTTGAGCCTAGAGCGAAAGTCTTCAAATATAAACCCGAGGAAGTCCTTTAGTGAAGATGTCAGCGATTTGATACCCTTGATATCCCGAAGGTACATCATGAACTCGTATTTGCCCACAATGGACCTTCTCACAAACAAAGTGGTTATCCCATTCAATGTGTTTCGTTCGTTGATGTTGCACCAGGTTTGCAAAGAGGTAAAAGGAGCTCCAAAAGCAAGTTTCTAAGCCAACACAATTCTAAGATGACATTAGCTACACCCCGGTGCTCGGCTTTGGCACCAGAGAGAGAGTGTAGTTTGTCATTTAGATGACCATGACAACTGATTATCCTTTATGAACACACAATAGCCCAAGGTAGACCGACGGATATTGGGACAGTCGGCCCAATCCGCATCAGCATATACAATAGAGACAGCCACTAGTTTACAGGAGGACATGCCCACTCTCTCCAAAATATTAGTGGCATATTTTTGTTGAGTGATCGATTTTTCTATGCTGAAACCCCAAAGTAGAAATGAAGTCAATGAAGCGTTAGGACCAAGCATGTGATGCCTGATTTAAACCATATAAGGACCTCTTAAGTTTGCAAACATAATCTAGAAAGGGAGAATCATGGAATTCCATGGGTTGGTGTATAAAAATGATTTTAGCAAGTTGACCGTGAAGGAAGGCATTCTTCATGACTAACTGATGAATGGGCCAGTTATGAGAGACTTCTATGCAAAGAACGGCTCGAATGGTTGCAAGCTTTACAACTAGGTTAAAAGTCTCATCACAATCAATACCAACTTGTTGGGGCCTTTTACACAAACAAGAATAGCCTTGTAACGTTCAAGGGAGCCATCAACAACAGTAGTTTCAGCGAATAATATTCATATCAGACCTACGAGATATGAGATCTCACGTCTTGTTTTCAACAAGTGCATTAAACTCTTCTATCATGACAATTTCCACACAAGTGAGGGAGCTTCAGTGAGTTTTTTATGAAGACCGTAGATGGTGGCAGCAGGTTTGGGGGCTGTTGTAGTGTGAAAAGATAAGAGACCGATGGGTTTAGAGTCATCGTTTGTGTTGTACGTGAGCATATGATGTAGGGAGGCAGGTACGGTGTTTGGGACTTTGGGGGCTGTAGTTGGACAGGCACAGGTGGTGTTTGGGGCAGTGGGACAGCAGTTGTAGCTGTTTGGGGCATCTGGAATAGGTTAAAATAGGAGGGGTGGAGGCCTGGAGGAGAGGGGAGAAGGGAGGGCCTGTATACGGCTGTAATGGTGTAGTGGCAGCAGCAGAGGACTGATTTGGCGAGGATTGAGTTGACCACATGGAGGCTGTGGATCAGAGTGTAGAAAGTGATGAGATGGAAGAGTGTGATTTAGGTTGGAGACGAGATAGATGAACTCCGAGTGTAGAAAGTGATGAGATGGAAGAGTATGATTAGTTAGGAGATGGGATAGATGAACTCACTAAATACAAAACGAGATACAAAGGTTTTGTTGGTGAAAAAATTAACACTTTTACCCCCAATGATCGAAAGGGTAACTCATAAAAAAGCATGGGGAGGAGCGAATTTCTAGTTTATTGAAGGTAGTTGAGGAGTGTAGAGGGAAGCATAAGCAACCAAAGGGGTGAAGGTGATTGTAGGGTGGATGATGACCATTAAGTGGACTTGTGGGAGTTAGGAAGTATCTTGGTTTTCCTTGGTAAAACATTCAATATGTATGTGACCATTTGCAAAACGTGATATCAAAAATAGGTAGGTACGGAGGAGTGAGCGAGGAGAGCAAGAATGATGTTATTTATGGAGCAAATTTTGCACTCCGAATTATCATTTGAGGGGAAGTGTGAAGGCATGAGACACTTAACACCATCCCATTTGATTACAAAAAATTATGAGTATATGCGTTAGCATATTCAGTTCCCTTATCACACCACTTACATTTTACTGACCTTTCAAATAGAGTTTGAATAAGCTTACGAAAAGATAGAAAAATGGGAGACGTCTGTGATTTATGTGACGACAGTTAGGTCCATAAATAGTTGGTATAGTCATCAAAACAATACATAGTCACTTAACTAAGTCTCAGAAATGTCCACAAATAATTATGAATAATGCCAATATGCAAAAGTAAAAAACAGGTGCTATAATGGAATCATAAAACAGGTACTAGAATGTCAAATAATTATGAATAATGTCAAAATGCAAAAGTAAATCTAGCCTCGTGTGACCAAAACAGTGATGCCACAGCTCATGAGACAATACAGTAAAGGTAGAATGAGGAATGGATTGAGATGTGAGACTAGCAGAGCAGGTAGAGTGATTCAGTGCTATTAATTCTGAGGATAGGGTCCTGGGCCGGTAGTCCTTCATAAGAAAACCAAAGCGATCAATTTCTATAGAAACAATTGTATCAGTTGTATAAAAGGCAGAAGGTTTTTATCAAGATTGGGTGCATAAAGAAATGGTTTAGTTTAAAGGTGGGAAACCATTGATGGGAATGTGGAAATCATTGCCAGCAATAATATGGTTTAAATGATAATTGTTAACCAATTCCCATCCGGCGGGTTAAAAGGCATGTATACGCATAAGCATCTAGTCTATGTAAAAGAGCAACTAGTGTATTTGCACATGTGCATGCAGTCAAAATGTTAATAAAATCAATTTTTTATAGTAGATCTCAAAAAATGGAAACCCACATGCATTCTCTTCGATTTATATAATCCACGTTTAAGGCTTTCTCACAGCTCTCAACATATTAATAGTTCTAAAATGAATATCGCTGAATGCCTACATGTAAGATAAAAAATAAAAACGAAAGGCTTAAATGCCAACAAAAAAGAAAAATGATTGTGAAGCAAGATAGATATACCAGCAAAGCCGATAATGTAGACTTGCCACATCCACTAGTACCACAGAGTAACACAGTAACCGATTCCTTCCTTTCACGAATTCTAAAAAAAAATAAGGACAACATGTTTAATCTTTCAATGTATTTGATTACATAGGATGAAAAGCTGCATAAATTTAAATGAGTATATGACACCGAGAGTACCTGCAGGCTAAAACAAAATCAGCTCTTTGATTGGGACCAACATATTTGTATTCAGACAAAGCATCACATACAACGTCGACAAAAATCTTCCTCTTGACGACAATTGTCGTGCGTTTTTTGTATAAATCAAAAGGTTTACCATCTTTTTCTGGAATCATATGATTGCTTCCATTCGACTTATCAGACTGATTATCAATGTCACAACTATTTTCTTTCAGAGGATGAACTTTCAAAAAATCATTTCCCCATTGAATCACTCCTACATTAGCCAAACTGTCGTCTGAGCATTTCTTTCTCATGATTTCAAACACCCTTTGGCTTATCTGTATGATAATTAGATCATAATCAGCCAAACCCTAAATAAGTTACCTATAAAAGGAACATACACCAATGGAATTTGAAATTGAAATCCAGCATCAATTGCAAAACTAAATTCTGTGAAGTATCTATGAGAATTGGGTAAATAGGTCAAATTCAAGAAAAGTCACTTTCTGGTCAAATTTATTCCCTTTGGCTTATAGCCTTATATGTATGAAAATTAGGTCATACTCAGCAAAACACAAACACTAAGGGGTTGTTTATTTACATCGTAATGGAACCATTCAGCACTTAACCATTCAGCGCGTTTGGTTTAAAATAAATTACCTCTTAATGTTTCAGTTCAGCACTTAACCATTCAACACCAATACCATGTTGAATGGAAAATACATACCATTCAGCACAGCAGTTCAGATCTACCAAACAGTCCCTAAATATGTTACCTAATCTATGAACAAAAGATGGACAGACACCATTAGAATTTAGATTTGAAATCCAGCATCAATTTTAAAACATAAATTCCTTTAAACATCTAAGAGAACCAGGAAAATAGATCAAATTCAAGACAAGTGGCTTTCTGGTCATTTTTATACCATTTGGCTTATCTGTATAAAACTTAGATCATACTCAGTGAAACCCCAAACAAGTTGCCTATAATATGAACAGACACCATTAGGATTTGAAATTAAATTTCAGCATCCAATGTAAAATTAAAACTTGTTAAATATCTATGAGAACTGGGAAAATAGGTCATATTCAAGACAAGTGGCTTTCTGGTCAAATTCATACCCTTTGGCTTATCTGTATAAAACTTAGATCATACTCAGTGAAACCCTAAACAAGTTGACTATATTATGAACAGACACCATTACGATTTGAAATTAAATTTCAGCATCATATGTAAAATTAAATCCTGTAAAATTTTTTTTGAACGGCTAATTTTTGGATCGCTTATGGACCACTGAAGTATCATCGTGTCATAAGCAGTACCACCCGATCATATCCACCACCAAGTCACTAGTTCTGGAGGAAACTCAATACTTTGAGAATACCCCTTGTGGGATTCAAACCCAGGACCATTTGGTTCCTTAGCCTTATCCCACCACCAAATCCTGTTAAGTATCTATGAGAACTGGGAAAATAAGTCATATTCAAGATAAGTGGCTTCTATTAAGTATCTATGAGAACTGAGAAAATAGGTCATATTCAAGACAAGTGGCTTTCTGGTCAAATTCATACCTTTTGGCTTATCTGAATAAAAATTAGATCATACTCGGCAAAACCCTAAATAAGTTGCCTATAATATGAACAGACACCTTTAGGATTTGAATTTGAAATCCAGCATCAAATATAAAATTAAATCCTGTTAAATATCTATGAGAACTGGGAAAATAGAACAAATTCAAGACATGTCGCTTTCTGGTCAAATTCATAAGGGCATAAACAAAATAAACATCATTTTCAATCAAAACAGTAAATTTCATAAAGATCTGCACAAAATCATATCAAATCTCGAATCTGTTTTCGCGTCAGTCATCATCAAATCAATTATTATGATTCAATTTACACTAAAAACAACACGATTGAATATATACGCACAGATTAGATGACTAAACCTTGAAGGCATGACGAGCTTTACACCCCATCAACTGCAAACTGCTCTGAAGAACAGGACGAGTGTATCGAAACGACGATTCTTCATTTCCTTTCGTTTCTTCATCCTCTTCCACCACTATGTACAGCAATTTCCCCACCTCCGTCATTCCCTCAATAATCCCTAAAAAATTGTTCATCGTCGTCAACATTTATACAAAATGATTCAAATCAAACAAAACCGCGGATTAGATATAAAATAATCAAAGACAATGGGCGAAAAGAAAATAGATTCCTTACGTGGAAGCTTCGGCTACAAAATTAGTGAAATAGGGTTAGACGTTAGGGTTTCAGAATCGCCATTTACAATAGCTCATTGTGATCTCGTCAATCGTCATTGCTCTGCCACCTGGTTCCACGAATCACCGCCTTCAACAGTCCACGAGTCCTCTCTCTCTCTCTCCTCTTCCCGCCACTCTGCTTTCTCTCTCTAGAATTGTTGACCTTCTCGGAGATCGGTTGACGGGTTTTGTGAGTCGTGACTCGGAAGTTATATGAAACTCGATTGATAATATATATAATACAAGAAGGGGTTTCGTAGAAGTTAAGATATATCATATATCTATGAAAGGATAATTTATATATTATTAAGTTAATTAATTTGAAATTTGAAATTTATCGAGATTAATCTGATTTTATAGTTATCTGTATTTATTTTATCTCTTGATTAATGAAATTTTTAATTTTTAGTTTCGTTGTGAAGGTAAATTCTATGTGTGTTGTCATACATACTTAATACCTGGATTTTGCTTAAAATGATGATTTTAAATTCATGAGAGTTTTGTATAAAAATCAAATTTTTAATATTAAATCAGAGCCGGCTCCCTTTGCTAAAAAATTAGGCAATAGCCTAGGGCCCCATATTTTTTAGGGCTACGTATGGTCTGGTTTTGCGGTCGGTTTTTCCCCAAACATTTGATCGATCAGTTTCAAAAGTTTGAAACCGTAGTGAACGTCATATGCACCAACATTCCATAAGTATTATGGCATGATCGACATCCCTCTTAGCATCCTCAACTAGGAGATATTTGTAAATAGATAGAAGGTCTCGGACATCGAAAGCAAGGATAGTTGGGGTTTTACACAATGCGAAATAATAAGCCATAATCTCGATAATACCTTGCATCCAATCAAGAGATGGGCAACAGTTTCTTCCTCTTTCCCACATAATGGACAACAAGTATTAGGGAGTAAAATGTGCCATGTGCCTTTGGTAAGACCATTCCTAGTTGCTATCCTACCCATTTCTGCCCTCCAGGCAAAAGCATTTACTTTAATAGGAAAAAACATACTCTGTTGTAACTATGTTGATTTCATGTTTTCTCTACCTGAGGGAGGCAACCGTAAACTTTCCACATTTAGAACCCTACCATACCCATCTGTCAGCGCTTTCTCTCATTTCTGTTTTCCTAAGAAGAAAGGTGCATGCCTCCAACTCCTCCACTTCATGTTGGTTCCTAATGGTACAATCCCCCCAATGGATGAACACAATGAATTCCTCCAATGGCCCGATCCCATAAGCTAGATGGTTCCAATTTGAACCCGCTACCACCATTTAGAAAGGAAACTTAGTTTAAATCCCTAAGAGATCCAATACCTAGCCCCCCAAACTTTTCTAAGCCATGGCTTTATCCCATGCAACCCAATGTATCTTTGATCATTAACCATTACCACCCCATAGGAACGCTTTTCTTATTTTTTCTAATGCAACCATATACCTTCCAGAATAAGTATAAGTATGTGTGTCTTATTATAGTCAAATACCTTGAATTAGATAAATGATCAATCGAGTATGTGTTGATTAACGTTTTAGAAACTGAAAGGGTTATTGATCGAACCCGTGTACTATAGGTTTGTTAGTTGGATTGATCGAACCCGCGTACTATAGGTTTGTTAGTTGGATTGATCGAATGGTTTGATCACTTACAAATTTAAAATATATATTTTAAAAAAAATATTTAAATAGTAAATTTTGCCTGAATTTATTATAATAAAGTTTAAAAGGTTTATATTTAAGATAATGTCTTAAATAATTTTGAACGAAAGCTTTTTCAACTCAACAAGATTGAATGGATAGATTTTTAGACTTAACATTAAATAATTATGTCTTCTTATCATTCAAATTATGTTTTTTTAGTATAAATATCACTTTAATATAAAGAAAAAATTAAATAATATATATACTTAAATAAGCTAGCTATACAATTGTACTCATCTTATTTATAAAAATCTTATCATTTTCTTTTGTAATCATCTTTAAAAATTATGAAATTATGTTAATAGTAGTTAACTCAATACATATCTTAGATACATTCCTTTTTGTAATAAACTAAATAAAAAGATTTGTTTAGTAAACCATTTTATTTTTATTTTTTTAATGACTAATATATATAACTGACGGATAACTTAAGTAAACCATTTTATTTATGTTGCCGAAGTCACAATATAATAAAAAAACCTCGTACGTAATAATATTTATCTATATAGAGTTACAAGCTAAATACCAATAATTATTATTATTATTATTGTCACAAAAAAATATATAATACAATTAACTGTTAATCAAATAATATTTTTTTCATTTTATTTCTTGGTCAACGATCAAAACCAATTAATTCTTTTTGTTTATCAACGCAATTGATGTCCTCGAAAGTGGTCTAAGAAAATAACTACAAACACTAACCTAGACGCAACTTAATTACAACGAGTTAAAACCGAAAATCCTAACTAAACCACTACGACAGGCAAGTGTACATATCAATTGTAGAATAGCTAACGAAAGTCCGGATATCGAACCCACGAGACACTGACTTAACGAAATAAGATTAGAAAATGATTTAAAACAAATGGGGGTTTGAATTAAAAATGACAATTCAATTAAACTAATTATCCTAATTAAATTAGAAAAAACAAGTTCAACTAATAATTAAACCCTAAAACATATTAATGAATTTAATTAAAAGAAATGATTACAGTTTTATAAAAACCTAAACAATTGGAAAAACTCTACTTAGGTAGAATTCCTGTTTGTGATTATTGACACTATTGACTTTGTTTGATATAATGGAACTAGGATCTTAAACAGCAAAATATAGGTAACCTAATGGATTCTGGATCAATTACCAGATATAACCAACTAAGAAAACCTAATTTTGTAATAAACACACTAGTTAATTGAATCACCTCCTGGATTTTTCCAATAACACTTATGTACTCAAATGAAAAAGTCACATTCCTGATTTTCTCATTCCAATACACCAAAGATGCAAGAAGTAATCTTAGAATGTCTAATTTGACACGAAATGACAATAACACTAAGTCTTTCAATTAACCAACCCTCTCGGGTAATTATTATGAAAATCCTAATGCTAAAGATCACCCTACAAGTCTATCACCTTCCGGATTTCTAAACTTAGATACACAAAGAACCCTAAAAACATCAATTATATCTTTTCCTATGGCTAGTGATATCAAACAAGCCACAAACTAGTCATAACACCAAGTCGATGACCTAATGCGTGTCTAACACCGAAAGACATTCAATAAACACGTATGGAACATGATATAAACTGATATAATCAAGATTAGATATGCAAAACTCATCAAAATGACATAATAAGATCTGTTACAAAAGTGTTTTCCATCACAATTCAAAATAATAGTCAATAGTCATCAATAATCAACAAACATTCATTCTAACCTAAGTAAAATCAAACAACTAGCCTAATAACATCATATTCAGTCAAGAATACTCAGAAACAATAGTATAAGATGAAATAAAATACTAAAAATTAAGAACAAGTGAGAACAAAGAGTGACCAAGATGATTTCACATGTAAACAAAGTCTTCTAGCCCTCCAATACTTCCCAAATGCTTCCTCAAGCTCCTGGAATGCTCTCCTGCTTCAAAAATGATCGAGAATGGTCTCCCAAACGGCTGGGGAGCGTCTCCTATTTAATCTCTCTTGAATCTTGACTTTTTTCAAATTTCAAAAGACGTCGCGTACCACGGAGTTCCATTCAAAACATTATCGCGTACCGCGACAGACAAAACAAGCGGGGAACCCCCGAAATCCTTCGCGTACCGCGAAGGCTGTATTTCTCCTCATCGCGTACCGCGAAGACGTCATAATGATTAAAACTTGTCTTTTTCTCTTGATTTTAACCGGGGCTCGATTCCTTCGGGTTTCGAACTCGATTTTCGCTCATTTCATTCGACAAACATGTAAAAACAATAAAATGTAAAAAGAATCTAAAAAATAAACAAAATCGACGTATTTACAAACTAAAATCGACTCAAAAGTATTTAAAAACAGGATGTGTTTTACAACCCATCAGCAATCAAACGTAATTTTGTTTTTTGTTATCGCTAAAATTTGTTATAGAAATCCAGAGTAATCTTTTTTTATTTATTTTTATATATTTACAAACCATATTAGCATTAAAAATAATTAAATAGTAATAATAATACCTAAATAGTTTTTTTTTATCTATATACATTTACAAACTAAATGATTAGCAATAACAATTAAATAATAACAATAATCAAATAATAGTAATAACTAAATAAAAATTATCATTTAGATAACAAAGAGTAAATTACGGTTTTAGCTCGTGTGGTTTAAGTGTTTTAACTATTTCGGCCCAATATAGTATCTTTTATCAATTCAGCCCCTGTAGTTTAAACAACCAACGTTTTTGGCACCCAACCATAATTAGATTTTGGGCCAAAACCGTTATAGTAGTTAAGTATGAGGGGCAAAACCGATAGTTGTTTAAACCACAGGGATTGAATTGATATAAAATTCTATTTTGTGCCGAAATAGTTAAAAACACTTAAACCACATGTGCCAAAAACCATAATTTACTTGATAACAAATAATAACAACTAGTTTTTTTCCCGTCGCGCGTTGCGGCGAGTTATCACAGTACATTGTCAAGAACTGGTAGCATAGCATTATATATCATTTGAATAAGCATAAGTTACATAGTAAAGCCAAATCTCTCATCACGAACTCCATATGAATTTTTCATGAAAAAAGAAAATTAGGCAAATTCAATCAAGTTTGTTATGAAACTAAGACGAAAAAGCACGCGAAATTATTCTCATCAACAACTGATCGGTTGAATCAAAACAAAAACTCAAATATCTAAACAAACATCGATTTTCTATAATAAAAAAAATTAAATGTCGTTACCTTCTCTGAACACCACCGAAACCCTAAAAACCGATCGCAAGCAACGCATGTAGTATATATTCTCGTCTTCGGTAATTGTAATAATATATATATAATAATAATAAATTTTAGGAAAATTTTAGACGTCTTTTTTTTACTTTTACACAACATATTATTTAATTAATATTATGTAATTAGTATTAATTTTATTATTGAATTATTACTAATATTATTTAATGATATATAGCCTTTTTTTGACTTAGTATTAATATTATTATTTAATTATTACTAATATTATATAATAATATAAAAGTTTTAGTGTCCAAAATATAAAAAAAAAAACTTTACTATTCTACTTAATTACTACTAATATTATTTAATTATATATGTAGCCGTTTTTTAACTTTAGTATTAATTAATATTATTATTTAATTATTACCAATATTATATAATAATATAGAATTTTTAGTGGCCAAAATTGAAAAACAAAATTTTACTATTCTTTTCAACTTGCCTTTTAATATATATATAATAATAATAGTTAACTAATTTTTGTACGTTTTATTTGTTGGACATTGAAAATAGAGGTGAATTACGTTTTTGTTAATATTAGACTTTGGTAAATATAGTTAGCATTTGCATTATATACATTTAAAAACTATATGAATGGTATTAATAAATAAATAAATAAATAAATAAATAAATAAATAATAATATATATAATAATAGTAATAATAGTTATATAATAATAATGCTTAAATAATACTAATTAAATAATAAAAATAATTAACTTCTATTTTTTTGTTTTATTTGTGGTCAACTATTGAAACCAGCCAATTTCTTATTGGTAAACAAAATTAGGTCTGAGTTTTGTGTTGGTTAACGTTAGAATTTTGGCGAAAAAATCAAATGTAAATTTATGTTTTTAAGTCTCTTTTTTGATATAATTTTTTTTATTATTTTGGTTTTATCATTTTTGTTACGCTTACATTAGCTTCAAGTTTTTTGTAGTTTATAATTGTTTGGTTTTATGATTTTTATGTTACACACTTATATTGTGTTTGTGTTTCTTTACTCTTGATATTACGACTAAGGTCACCTTATTTATTTTGTTTCCATGATTTTTAACATTACGTGCTAATGTTTGGCTTTTGTTTGTTGAGATTGATGGTTGCTTTTATGATGATGCTTGATTTGGTGTTTTAAGATAAATTAATAAGTAATGTAATCATTTTTTTGTACACCTTTTTATATTCATAATGCTACTACTGTTATTGTGACTGACACTATTATTGTGATTAAGTAACCATATCAACATAATGATATGACTCAACCTATTTCTTTATTTTTGGTCCAAAGTTTAATTGAGTAGTATTGTGTGACGGAAGTTTTAAGTTGCTCTTATTTTTTTATTATTATTTTTAAGATTTTTGTGATTTATGTTTTAAGGTACTCTAACAAAGTGACAAATTTGAGATCATGTTTTGATAATGTTCAATGTGAAGTTATCATCATAATAGCAAGGTAAACCCTAGTTAGTCAACTAACACCAAAGTTTCAACAATATATTTTTATAAAAAAACGACTCAAAGTTAGTTAAACCTAATGCACTTGTCGAAAGCCAACAGGGTCAACATTCAACAAAGTGATATATTGACTAACGGGGTTTTACCCTAGCGGTAACCCCTTCGCTTTCCAAATGTAAGGTCACGGGTTCAAATATCTCTCAAGGCAAAATAAGGGTCCATGTGAGGTTAGGTGTTTTCTGGTGCGGGTTCCTCCAGGGGTGGTGGTGGGGTCTCCACGGAGGTCATGGTAACTAGACATTGGTGACATGGCCTGAAAATCAGTGGTTCACATGTTGAGATCAAATGCCGTTAAAAAAAAAGTGACATATTGGCAAGAGATCTTTTTCATGGTCAACTAAGGCTTTAAAGTAGTAGACTTGAGCCAAGTTTGTCTCATGCTTGAGGTCGAAGTTAAACGAACAAACTCATCTTTCTTAATGAGCCAAAAGGTTATTCTCAAACTCAAGCTTTGTTGATCTATAAAAATATTTTGTATTTAATGATTGAAATGAAAGTGTTAGAACAAAAAAAAAAAGAATAATATTCTATGTATAGCCACTTTTGTTTACTTAATTCAAATCCCTTTGTTTTTTAAACGTTTATTACTTTTTATATAACATTATTTTTTTAATTAACAACAAAAAATCAAAAATAATAATAATAATTTTTTTATATTTTTGTTATATAAAAAATAAAAATTTATAAATAGTTTAAAATCGTGTTTATATTCTCACTTCTCAGTAATGAATTACATTGATATGTAATGATTTGTTTTATGTACAAACTAAATAGTCGTGTTGTATTTTCAATGTTATGTTTTTTGGGTTGTGTTTTTCTATACAATATGTTGTTTACATATGATGTATTTTGTGTTGTATTTAGAAGGGAAGTATTTTCAGTGTTGTTTTTTTTTTTTTGATTTTTTATGTGATATATTATGTCTTGTGTTTGGCATTTAGAAAGAAAGGTAGATGTACTTGATTTTTGGAATCTTTGTGAGAAGAAAAACATAATTTGGAAATTGACAAAATAGTTCTCTTATATCTTTCTAAGATGAGATGTGTTATATTTTTTTTCCTATGATTTTTATTATTTTTGTTATATTCAAATTGGGTTTATTTTAGTTGAGGCCTAGATTATTTTCAACTAAGTTGATTTCAAGCAAGTTTTTTGAGTTTTTCTATAATAAATTACAAAAGCATCTTTTTATAACACAAATAACATATTTTATCCTTAAACTTAAATAACTGTGTCAGACGCCCTTTATTTTCATCTTTCATAATAATCAGATCGTGTTCACTTAACAAAGTTAAGTTTTTTGTTAATTTTTTAAAAAACTGACCATTTTTGTCCTTATTATGAAAGGATAAAGCATGTAACTTTTTATGTAGTTAAAGGACATGTTATGTAATTTATTTTTTTATTTATTTTTTCTTTCTTTTTTTTTATTTTTTGGCATTTTTATTTTATAAATTTTTTAATTTATTAATTAACTTAAAAATTTATTTATTTTATGAGTTAATTTGAAGTTTGTTTGAGTTGGTTTCAAGTTTTTGAAAATCATTTTTAGTTTTTTAAGTAAAGTATACTTTATATCGCTTAATCAACTAACAATGTAAATCATGCTTATGAACATAGGTGAAGCTTTTATAGGACGTTTCTATTCATATTGTTAATTTTTTTTGGCCGAAATGTTTTTTTTTTTTTTTTTTTGTTTAAAACATCAAGTTACCCCACTACTTATCACATACCCCAGATATACCGAAAGTCCGAATGGTTTAACCAACGTAACGGTCAGAATTATTAGTCTATGTTTAATGATGACTTTTTGGGATTTGGCTCGCATTTCAAGGAATGATCCAGTAAAAGTTGGCATCGTGTGATGAAAGCGAAAAGCCATGCACTTTTTTTAACACCAAAAATCTGGTTATTCGTTATCATCCTGGCAAATAGATCATCATTTCGTTCGAATAACAGAGCGTGGTGACATGATCCACCCGTTCAGGAGAAAAATACAACTACGAAAACCCTCTAGCTCAACCCAAGTAATATTTGCTATATGTAAGACTACAACCCAATACCTCTTATGTGATTGTATACGAGAAATTTTTAAATTTTGTAAAATGTAAAAAAAAAGGCTTTCGAAATTTCAAGTTGATAAAATGCATTTGTGTCGAATTAGTTTAGTTGGTTAAAATATATATATATTAGTTTGTATCATCTTACCGTTTATTCAACATGTTTCCCTCAAAAATCTCAAAAAAGAAAATACGAATAAAAGTCTCTAAATAGTTTTTAGGCACCATCTATTATCATTTATTTTGAGACCCAATGTGTTTACATTTGACACATTTTAAACATCTTATCTTACTATTATAATAAACAAACATCTTTCTTTGCCACTTGTTACCTTCCTATACTATCATTGACACATGTCACTTTTTTATAAATTCACTTAATTATCTCTTTTATCAAATATTTATAATCTTTCTCATATTAAATAATAATAATATTATTATTAATACTAATTACAATTAATACTATTTACCTTTGTCATATATAAAAATAGTTCTTAAAAAAATTTAAATCAAATAGTTTATTAGAAAACACACTTAAAAAAGTTATTAAAATATAAAATTTTCATAAAAACAATTTTTCTTAAAAAATAAATTTTTTAAAATTAAAATATAATATAAACCAGAGCTTTTTATAAACAATATGAGTTTGATAAGAAAAATGATGTTTTATTTATTTCTTCAAAAACCAAAGTTATAATTTGATAGAAAAGCTACACTTTTGTACTTTTATATTATGATATTTTCAAATTGGTCATTCAATTTTAATAATTACATAAACAGATTTTACCTTCTTAATTTGAAATGTTAGTTTTTGACAAAATCTTACTATTATAATAAATAAACATCTTTCTTTGTCACTTGTCATATTCCTATACAATCATTGACACATGTCAACTTTTATAAATTCACTTAATTATCTCTTTTATCAAATACTTATAATCTCTCTCATATCAAATAATAATATTATTATTAATACTAATTTCAATTAATATTATTTACCTTTGTCATACATAAAAATAGCTCTTAAAAATTTTAAATCAAATATTTTATTAGAAAACACACTTAAAAAGTTATTAAAATATAAAATTTTCATAAAAACAATTTTTCTTAAAAAATAAATTTTTTAAAATTAAAATATAATATAAACCAGAGCTTTTTATAAATAATATTAGTTTTATAAGAAAAATGGTGTTTTATATATTTCTTCAAAAACCAAAGTTATAAATTGATAGAAAAGCTACACTTTTGGTCCTTTATGTTATGATATTTTCAAATTGGTCCTTCAATTTTAATAATTACATAAACATACTTTACCTTCTTAATTTACAAAGTTAGTTTTTTTACAAAATAAAAACTGAAGGTTTTTAACCGTTAATTATTTCAATAATATCAATTATAATAAATCAAGAAGATCATTTATCATTTCTTATGTTATTGAAGCTTTTAATTATTGATTTATTTGTTAAAGTTTTTTATTAATATGTAAATTAATTATTTTATATCACAATATCATTTTATAATATTAAATTTTCATTGATTAACTATTTTATATTCAATCCGTGTAATACACGGGGTAATACCCTAGTAACATACTAATTCAATAAAAGTCTCTAAATAGCTTTTAGGCACCATCTATTAGGGCTGTTCAAAAAGCTCGCGGCTCGGCTCGAAGCTCGCTCGAAAAAAGCTCGAAAAAGCTCGGCTCGAAAACGGCTCGGCTTGAAAAAAGCTCGATAAAAACGAGACGAGCCCGAGCTAGGGTTGGCTCGGCTCGTGGCTCGGCTTGATTTTTAACATATATATATATATAATTATACACACACATATGTTATATTACACATAACATATAAATATATGTATATAAATACTGTAAATACATATACATACATATATATTTATTTATATTATAGATATTTAATATCTTATACATAAATTTATATATATTATCATATTATGTATGATATATATGTGTGTGTTTATATATAAATATTAGATTTTGTATGTATGTATGTATGTAAAGTGGAGGAGGAATAGGTTAAAAAAAAAAAAAAAAAAAAAACCCGAGCTGGCTCGTGGCTCGGCTCGAGGCTCGATTTTCTATTCGAGCTCGAGCTCGATTTTTTGGCTCGAAAAAATTATCGAGTTGTCTCGGCTCGGCTCGAACTGTCTCGAGCTCGAGCTCGAGCTCGGCCTGGCTCGGCTCGGCTCGGCTCGATTACAGCCCTACCATCTATTACCACATGTTTAGGGCCTTTAGGGGATTGTGTACGTACTCTTTAGAATGCTAGTTTTTCTTGAGTTTAACTTAAATTATTTTCATTTTTTTTATCTTTTGTTGGGTGTTGTTTACATTTTTTATGATGAAGAAGTTGTCGGGGTTACTTTTTTTTAGGCTTGAAAGTATGTTCCATAACTCCATACGCGGCTTTGCTAGTTGCTCCATCATCATGTATTCATTATGACACATCCTTCTTACAAATGAATGAACCTTCAGATGTTGAACAAAATCATGATTATGTTTGCCGTTCTTCACTTGTAACTCTAAACAAGACATTTATCATCATATACCCATACCAATTTAAATGAACAACCAATTTCCGTGCTTCTAGTGCGTATAAGGGTTGTTGTGCTTTTGTGTTCCCTATCACCATTAGACATAAGACATTTCCTTTTAGCAAAGTGTCCTTGGATCACACAATGGCTATTATGTAACAGTTTTTGAGCACTCTGTTTTTAACCAAGGCATCAACTTGTCATGAGACATTAAATCATGAAACAAGAGTGTGGTTGCACTTATATAAAGCTAAAAAGACATGTACAAATAAATTTTATGCCTGGTCGGTTTCCCACACCACTTTTACTTTAGAAGGTTCATTGACAAATTGGTTATTGTAAATTTTGTTGCGATTTGAAAGGTTCACCATCATACATAAAATTTGGGTTGCTTTGTTGTAGGTTGGAGTTGGTGGATTCATAACTGCTTTATTGTGGGTATGAAAGTTGACCTTTAAAACGAACTCCTGATTATTTTGATAGATGTGAAAATGTTCAATGTAAGGTTCTCATTCAAATGTAGCAGCCTTGACAATATGTTCTCGATTGAACGAGAGACTCCTTAAACAATAATATGATTAGTATTTTAATAAAGAAAAATTAACAAGTGATAAAATGATGTATCTAACTGTTTTTGACAAACAAAATGACAGGATAATCGCCAAAAAATTTTATCTCATAACGACATTGCTAATGATTAAGATTGATTTAAATAAATCCAATACATATATTATAACAAGTATAATGAGTTTTGAACGAAGAACATATCGTTGATATATATTAAGTTTTGAATAAATCAATCATTTTAGACGATTATAAACTTTTGAAATCTTGTATGTGTCATGTAACTCTTATAGATATCCTATACGTCAAATATAGATATCCTATAGAGCTATACATGGCGCATTTACTTTTTGTATACGGTTATACATGAAGTATATTCGTCAGCTTTTATCATAATTTCTGGACTCAAATGATTCCTCTTGGAGAGATCCCAGTATGATCCTACTATATACAACATATAAATGAAGTTACATTATAAGGTTAAACTAGTAGAGTGACCACGTGTTACAACGAGATGATACGATTAAAACTTGTGCATTAGGTTTGATGGTACAATTAAAAGCCATAAATGAATCAGATATACCATTGCATTATGGTTTGATAGTACAATTAAAAAAAATATGAATTCCCGATTGAACAATTATAAAGATTGGAACGTATAGCGGGAACACTGATGTGACAAAGCTGACGAACTTTGTTACACATGTTGCATCAGTGACATTAATGTGATCGAAACCTAGAGTTCCATTGTACATAAACTAATCACAAATTTTTTTATATTTGATGTGAATTGTTTCTGAAAAAGTTTGCATCAAAACGTGTGTAAGCTCGAATTTAAACGAACATGTAAAACCAAGTAAGCAAGAAATTCGTTTCTTTAAGTTAACAAATGAAAGTGGCAAATTCAAAATTTTAAAAACACAAAAAAAAAATCAAAATAACTTTTTAGAAAGTTTTTTAAGGTTAAATAGTAAAATTATAAACTCTAGCAACAAACAGCACCACGGTCTAAATGAGGGGAATAGAAACAGAGAGCGTAAGGAACGATGGTGATGTTTTAGTCACCGGTTGAAGGGAAGACTTTACCTCTCTGTTTTTTTTAACGGCCTGGTATGACGACACTCAAGACGAGATTTCAACAGTCCCTTCCAATTTGATGCTCCAGGACATACGCCCGAGCTCACCATAGGAGGAACCCCACAACTGAGTAAACCCCCTGATATTGTCTCAGCAAATATGTTTCGGTCCGGATTCAAACCCAATGCCTCTCATAGAGAAGTCAAGGGTCTACCATTAGGCTACAAGCTTTTTGGTCTTTACCTCTCTAACATTCCATATCTCTTTTACCCTCTTTGGTTAGCCATTGACACCACCATATCACTCCCACCACCTCTTTCCCACCACCTCTTTCGTTCTCCTCCTCTCGTAACCTGCAATGTTTTGCCGCTGCATTCCGATGGGTTTTATTACGTCGTCTTGTTTCATGATCTTCGACGAGATGAAGCGTGGGTGGGGTGCACCGGTAGCATCGATGGGTATGTTACCGGTCAGCGGCTCAAGTTTACAAATAAAAAAAAGCGATGCATTATCAGCTTGTACCATATGGTTCAATAGTTGTACAATACCAATGCAGTGATATAGATTGGGCATATAGAAAATCAATCTCCTAGGTTCGAACACGCAACCTTTCAAATAAATTACAACAACTAACCAACTCAGCCAACTCACGTTTGTATAAAAAAAAGCAAAAGTCAATTATATAGTTTAATAAGAAAAAAAGAAGTAAAAATCACATACACTTCTAAATAAAGGTATATAAATCTTAATTCATGTTCGATCATTACAATTTGTAATGATTCTTTTAAACATCATAGCAGGAGAGTATTTTGTTTTTTTTAATAATAATTAATTCATGTTTTTTTCATTTCGACGAAATTAAGAAAATCTTATTATGCCGATGCCAAGAAAATAAAGTTTATAGATTCACGATTTTACGAAAAGTAACAAAAAGTGTCGATTGTGACTCCTTGATAACATCGAAAATCAGACATGTTGGGACCACTCATAGCATCGAATTTCATCTTTAATTTGTTAATAGATGCCACTAAACTAATTTGTTATCGAACAAGGCTAGTTTTTAAAGTTTAGCTCTTTCTTTTTTAACACCAGAGTTCAATTCTTACAGGTGACAATTTAATGAATACCAGGTGAGAGGATGAATCTTGAGCTTAATCCCGAGTTCTGAACCAATAGGGGGCAATGGTTTACCTATGGGCATCAGGGGGTACGTTCTCACGGTCGGTGATCGATGAATCGATATTAGGTACCAACCGTCAGGATAACTGAAGGTACATGACTGGACCCTCTGCTATTAAAAAAATTAAACTAATTTGTTGCCATGGGAACATTTTGTTTTCAATAAAAATGTTTTCAAGAATTTTTTTGGACATGAAACATGGAGAACTGAAATCGAGTTTATTGGCTAAATTAATATTTAATACATTGGGTTACATGAGTACACAAAAAAAGTCGAACTAAAACTCGTATGAACTTAACTCTATGGATTCAGTAGAGTTCGACCAATGATGTCTTGTCCTATTGGTAAGATGAAGGTATGGGAGAAGTGATAGAAGTCCCAGGTCATGGGTTCGATTCTTGATCCCACCCGGTTTTACCGGCCTTTCATCGTCGTGCCTTTGGGCGGGTGTTTGGGTCGGGTTTTCTCCTGGAATTGGTGGCTGGTGGGTTAGGGGTTTTGTCCGTCTGGACTAGTGGCCAGCTTGGGCATCCTTTAGCCATTGGAGGCCACGTACGAAGTACCCGACAGTTAATTAGTTAGCCGTTCAAAAGAAAAAGGATTCAGTAGAGTTCGAGCTAAAAATTTGTTTTTTTCGAGATCTATGTAAAAAAAAGTGAATCTCATCTCATTAATATTTTTCTTGGAGTTCAATTTAAGTTTGACTTGTTTATTATTTATTAATACTATTAATATTTTATTCATTTTATTTGTGTATATTAATATATGGCACTAAATTCTACTGTCAAAACATATATTATTAACTTATTTTTATTGTATTTATATATAATAATACTTATGCAATTATATAGTCATGTTAAAAAAATTAAAATTTTAGCTCATGAGTCTAATAAAGTTTGATTCATTCAATGTGAAGGACTTGAACTCAAACTCATTTATTAAATGACTTTCAGTATAGGATCGAGCATGAGTCAAGTTTTTAGCAAATCATTTTTATATGTTTGTCTTGATGAGGAGCCAATTTAAACAATTAATATTTTATCTATAACTAAATATGTTAAATGGTATTTGATGGAAAAACTTAAAAAACTTAAATCACATGGGTCAAAATCGTTAATTGTTTAAACGACATGGTTTTTCTTGTTAGAAGATTATATTTTGGATTAAATATACTATAAGAATTAAACCACTGAGATCAAACCGTAATTTACTCGATTAAATACTTATGAAGCAGTGTGACAAATATGTTACTATAAGATGTACGGGTCATGTAAAATAGTTAGTTTGTAATTGTTGTTACGGTTATATAACCGCCACAACCAATTAACTAGTGAACATTTAATTAATCGAATGTGTGGGTGTATCAGTCATTGAGTTTCTTTGCTCTTGATTTACATAGGGGTGTTCAGGAGACGAACCGAATCGAATATGTCGGTTCATTTTTGGCTCGGCTTTTGTATGTAACTTAAAAAATATAGACAAATAGGTGGTTTAGCCCAATTATAATAACAGAAAAACATATCTCGAATTGGTAGGAAAATGACAGCACCTTTGACAGCAAAGACAAATGTTCATTTGGAAAATAACAGTCCTGAAAAATGACAGCACAAAACATCCTATTAAACCCAAAATAACCATATAACACAAAAGTTCTCAAAATGATAGCACAAAACATCCCATGTGGTTCTCAAGATCAAACAACACAAACAAACAAACATACCCTAAACAACACAAAGTTCTCAAAATCAAACACAAAAGCACAAACCATCCCATTGAACCCAACTTATTTAGGAATTAGGGTTTGAGACTTTGAGTAAAGATGGGAATCTGTGAATTGTGATTTAGGAATATGATTTAGGAATAGGATTTAGGAATGAGGGAGACACGTGAGATCCATTACGTCTTCTTTACTTTTTTCCATTTTTTAACATAATTACAAAATTACACCAAATTATATTTATTATTAAAAGCAACCATATAATTTTACATTTTGGTATAGTATGCTGTACAAACGAGCCACGAGCCGAACTAGCCTTGGCTCGGACTCAGCTCGGTTACAAATAAGCTTTATTTGAGCCGAGTTTTATCCGAGTTTTTTCCAAACGAGCTACGAGCCGAATCCGAGTTTCGAGCTTTTTGGACATCCCTAGATTTACATACATTAAGTGGCATGAAGGTCTAACAATACTATGAAATATGTTGTTTGAAGCTAATGAAAGTAGTGGCAATAAAGTATATATGCATGAAGCATGTCTTGAACAAGTTTTCAAAAGGTTAGTCGAGATTGTGGAAGGATTTTGAAAATATAGAGCCAAGTTAGCAGGCAATAGCGAATGTCCGGAACAAATATTATATTAGAAGTGATAATCTTGACCTAAAACAAGATAAATGTATTAGTATGAGTGACCCAACCCTTTTATCAGGCTTAAGTGTTATCATGGATGAAGGATTATAGGGGCCGGGAGGGGCGACTGCCGCCCTCTTTTCTCCGTCCGTAGTGTTCATTTTTCGACCAAAATGTTAATTTTTGTTTTAAGTATTGGTTTTGTCCCCCTCGCTTTAAAAAATTACCATGTATTGTGAGTCACGTAAAATTTCGTCCCCTCTTTAAAGGCGTCCAAGCTCCGTCACTGAGTGTTATCCAACCACTATTTCTACTAAAGGTGGTAATTTTTACCCAAATCAAAAGAAATGGGTTGGTTTGGGTAAACGATTGTATTATAATGGGTTGAAATATGTAAGATTATAATATTGAATGGATTGAGATGGTGCCTAGTGGTGCACAAATCGGTTAACCGGTCCAAACCGGTTCCTGAAATACCCGAACCGGTTAACCGGTATTTAGGGTTTACCGGTTTTCCAAAAAAACCGGTTCGGTTAATAACCGGTTAATTTTACACAAAATCCCTAACCTATGAAACCGAACCGGTTAACCGGCCAAACCGGTTCAAAAACCGGTTTTTAACCTTTTTTTTTTTCGTTAATCCGTAGGTCCGTAACCGTATTGAACCGTTTTCTTTTTGTATACGTTTTCAACCTTAAAGTTAAATTAATAAAATCATAATAAAAAAAAATCATAATAAAAAACTTAACAAAATCAAACTAATATTAAACTAATAACTAATAAACCTTAAAACCTTAAACTAATAATTACTAAACCCTAATAAAACCTTAAACTATCAAACTAATATTAAACTAATAACTAATAAACCTTAAAACCTTAAACTAATAATTACTAAACCCTAATAAAACCTTAAACTATCAAACTAATATTAAACTAATAACTAATAAACCTTAAAACCTTAAACTAATAATTACTAAACCCTAATAAAACCTTAAACTAATCAAAGTAATATTAGTTTGATTAGTTTAAGGTTTTATTAGGGTTTAGTAATTATGAGTTGATTATTTTAAGGTTTATTAGTTATTAGATTAATATTAGTTTGATTAGTTTAAGGTTTTATTAGGGTTTAGTAATTATGAGTTTAAGGTTTTAAGGTTTATTAGTTATTAGATTAATATTAGTTTGATTAGTTTAAGGTTTTATTAGGGTTTAGTAATTATGAGTTGATTATTTTAAGGTTTATTAGTTATTAGATTAATATTAGTTTGATTAGTTTAAGGTTTTATTAGGGTTTAGTAAATAATATTAAATGAACTTTAATAGTAAGTTAGTAAGAATTTCAAATAGCATATTTCATTAAAATAAATTAATTACACAAGATTTAAAGTTACAAAATTAAATACAAAATTGAAAATACAAATTAGTCTTCGCTTGGTGCTTCGGATTGTAGTTCCGGACTATTGTTCCGCATCCATTCATCCATTGCCTGTTCTTCGTCGGAAAGTGGGAACGTCATTCCTTCCTCAACTTCAACATCGTGTATTGCCACTTCTACATCAAGCTCGCCTTCAAGTAGTGCGTGGTCTTGTACACGTTCCATTGCGTCCAAATGGTCTTTCAAGCAAATGCACATCTCCAATGATGCAGGAGTAAGCCTCGTCCTTCGTATTGATAAACCCTGCCACTAAGAGAAAAAGCAGACTCCGAAGCTACCGTAGAAGCTTGGACGCTTAGTAAATCACGGGCCATGGCAGATAGAATCGGAAAGTAGGTTTCCTTTTGTTTCCACCAGGCCAAAATATCAAAGTTTTCAAATTCTTCCGGCGTAAGACCGGAAATCCAATCTGTCCCTAGGTACCTTCCTAGTTCGCTACTTGCGCTAGTACCTCGGGCTCGTTTAGTTACATTTTGTCTTAATGTGTTAAATAAATCAAAGTTAACATCTTGGCTTCTACTCGAACTAGAAGCCGCATACATTGTTTGTTGTATGTTAGATGTTTCATCATATTTTTGTAAATAATGATCAAACATATTTTGAAAATATATGTTAAAGTTATTTTTAGCGTTTGTTGCAAAGTTTGGGTCTTCCAAATCCAAACCCAAAGCACCAACTATTTCATCAATTAATGTTTCAACGCTGGCACCATTGAAACATGGGTTTAATGCCGTCGCACAAGTAAATACGGGCGGCAATTCTTGAAAGTATTTCAATAATTTTAATTTCATTGGAATTAACATTCCCGACCGTATCTCATTATCTTCACCCGTCGATGGAAAATCGTTAATTTTTCTTGTCATTATAAATAATTGTTGAAGAACCAAACAAGAAGTGGGATAATAAACTCCCGATAAAATTGTTGTTGCATTTTTAAAAACTCCAAATAAACTAGTAAATTCTCCTATGGCGTCCCAACATAGGCGATTAAATCTTTTAGCCTTACGTTCTTTCACTAAATTGTTATGAAATACTTCCAAGGTTTCCCTTTGGCGTAAGGCGCTGTTAAACATACGCCAAGTCGAATTCCATCTTGTTGGTACGTCCCAAGACGGACCTAACAAGAAGGAGTTCGTATCCTCACATAATTTTTGATATTCCAAATATCTTCTACGGCTTTTCATAAAAACATCCTTTAACATTTGTTTAAATTTTTCTTTTAACTTATTCATTCCGTCAACCGCAAGAGCATCACTCACAACCAAGTTAATAATGTGAGCAACGCATCTTGTATGAAAAAATGCACCGTTACATATCGGTTTATATTTAAGTTTTAATTTTTGAACCGCATTCGTATTATTTGAAGCGTTATCAAAACTTATAGAAAGTATTTTATTTTGTAAATGGAATGTTTGTATTATTCCATCTAACATGTAAAACAAATTATCCCCCGTGTGAGGATACGGAAACATTTCGAACGCAATCGTACGTTTCATCATTTGCCATGAATCGGGATCAATCCAATGCGCGGTAACGCAAAGGTACGATTCGGGCAAACCGTGAGGCGCCGACCAAACGTCCGTTGTTAGGTTAACACCGGTATTTAAGTTTTGAAAACCTAAAATTAATTCTTGTTTGGCTTGACGGCAACGTTTCAAACAATCACGTCTAATAGTAGTTCGACTTACTTGATGATAACGTGGTTGTAGCGCCTTTTGAATCATCTTCGTCAAGCGTGGGTTGTCAAAATGATTGAATGACAAACTTTCTTGAATTACCAAGTTCCCCATCATTTCACGAACCATGTCGGGATCGAAATTCCAAACCCCGCACTCTTGAGACATTTGTGCTTGATCGCTTGCGGGATTATTTTTGACGGCAACACAATGCTTCGTCAAATGGCTTCTTAAAGTGGAATTAGATTCCGGTTTAAGAAAAGTACCGCAACCTTTGCACCGTGCCTTATCGACACCGTTCGACATTTCGCATAAGTCGAAATGTTGAAATAGCTCTTTGTTCCTCGTTGTAGTTTTTATTCTAACAACGGTTGGTTCGTTTGAAGTGGATGCACCAACACCAACGGAACTATGAGCACTTCGTGAGCTTGCCATAGATGAAATAAAGATTGAATTATGAATTACGAACGTAAAAGAATAAGAGATTGAATCGAGAAGAAGTAGGTGATCGTTTTTTGAGCGTTTTTGATCGTTTTTGAGCGTTTAAGAAGAAGAGATGTTGTAAGATGTTGTGTGATCAAACCAAAACAATCCTCATCTATTTATACTAACGTTTAGGGGCAAAAAGGTCCAAAAAATGTTTAAAACGGCTATAAACGGCTATATAACGGCTCTTTTTTTTTTTTCACTCGATCGGTTAACCGGTTAATACCCGGTTAACCGGTCTCAACGGCTATATTGTGGCTCCAACGGCTATTTTTTTAAACTAGAAACCGGTTAACCGGTTTATAACCGGTCACAAAAACCGGTTTTACTTTAACCGGTTCCTACCCGGTTTGCCCCAAAAAACTACTAACCGGTCTCGAACCGCCGGTTTTTCGAACTCGACCAAACCGGTACCAAAAACCGGTTCCCAAACCGGTTTCTAACCGGTTCCCAAACCGGTTCGGTTACAAAAACCGGTTTTTTTGTGCACCACTAATGGTACCACTTAAACACAATACGAGTCATGATGAGTAACTTAAAAACTGTGTTAATGCAATGGTTTAAACATTTAAGAATGATTAATAACATATTTGATTAGAATATCACTAAAAATTATCCCAATAAACTAATTGTTTAGCTATAACACATTCTAACTTAAACTAATTAATTGATGTTTTTTAAGAACAACTCATTTAGACCCGAACTGATTTTGCTTTAAACATGTTCTTACCCGCACCTATCCTGACCCGAACCCAATCTAATCCGTTACCCAACCCGTTCATTTTGTCATGTATAATTTATACAATGGAGGAATGTTTGACACTATTACATTTAATTCAAGTAATAATCAATAAGTTTGAAGCAAACAAAAATAAAATCAAAGAAAAATTCAAGGATTGGTTCTTTAAAATCACTTGAGAATGTGATTTACCACCAAGAGCCTATGATGCCAAAACAACAAATTTAGTTGAACTTTATATACAAGTACAAAAAAGATGAATATAGGAAGACAGCCGAAACCAAAACCAAAACCGGGTCACTGGCTTATCTGCCGGAAGAACTCGATTATGGAATCAACATGGACATGTTTCTAAGGACCATCTACATAAGGTGCTTAGAGGATTTTGGATATCCGATATCCGATCCGAATTCGGAAAACGGATATCCAATCCGAATCTATCCGAATATCCGAATCTTTAATTCAGATCGGTTTTTTCGGGTTTCGGATACGATTCGGATTTCAGATTATTTCGGATTTTCTGAACACCCTTAGGTTTACGGATTTATCCAGTTCTCGCTTATCTGGTCGGTGGATGGGGTGACGACTGGGCTTAAATAAGTCGTTCAGTTTCCGGAGTCCGTGCCTTCCGCACCACCGAAAGGTTGTTCTTGGGTGGATCCCGCTCCTAAACATAAGGGATAGGGTCCTGGGGCTGGGCCTACCATATCAAAAGGGCCGTAGAAAAAGAACACAACCACCTATTTCATTCGATGTTCAGGGGCAGGGCCCCGACCGATTCGACCGATTTTTGCTTTTGGATAACAAGAAGGAGAGCTTCTCTGCTTTGATCAAATAAAAAGCCCAGTCACCCACCAACTCAGTGCAGGTCACGTGGCCTACAGCTCAGCGGCCTAAGGCTATGTGTTATGCATCACTCTACGTAGGCGTCACGTAGGTGTCACATAATCAACCAACACTATCACCACATTATCACTCCACATCATCTTTACATATGTTATCCATCACTCTCCCATCACTTCCTTATAACTCCACGTCATCACCCCCTTTCCCCCTTTCTTTTTCTTTCACCCCGTGATGCCCCTCACGCCCCCCTTCACGCCCCTGTGTAATGGAGGGAGGGCGCCACCAGGGCGTGACCGGCCCCTCTCACGCCCCCATCACACAACATAACACATAGCCTAAAGCCGCTTGAAATAAAAAAGGTTTGTAATTTTGTAATATCTAATACACGCCAACAGGCCCTATACCAAGTCACCAATCCTCGTTTACCAAAAGCAAGAACCGCGTTCGTTGAAAAGATGCACCGCGTTTGGTGGGCTCCCACTTGTCGAAATCTCAACTGACAAAGACTCGGTCTTTTTTTATGCTGCTTTATTTAAGGTTGCCTAATTTTTTTTAATTAATGGCTTGGTAAAACGACACTCACAACGAGATTTCAGCTGTTTTCTTGGATTTAACTGTCTAATTGTGTACGCTTGCTCTAGTGTGTATGCTTGTGCCTACCCTGGAAAGGAATCCTACAACTGGATAAACCTCCTGACTTTACCTTAGCATATATATATATAAGCCTGAATTCGAACCCAACATCTCTCATAAAAGGAACCCATTAAACTATAAGCCCTGGTTACAAAAAAAAAAACGTAATACATTAAAACATATAAAATACATTATGAAACTTTAGTACCCTCTTGACTTTTATTTAAAACGTTATGCGTTTGAATACATGTCAGGATAAGATAATGTGTTTTTCTCTGTGTTTCTTTTGAGGTGGTGTTAGGTTTGAGTCTTACATAAGCTCCAAATATTTAGGACGGTTAATATATCATTACATCGAAGCTTGAGCTCAAATAATAATGGTTGGTTCTCGTCGTGCTACCTTCAGTTATCTTGGCGATGATAGCTAAGATCGATTCCTCAATCTCCGACCTTGAGACACATGTGCCCCCAGATGCGCGGGAACCGGATGGAATCCGTAAACCCTCGCCCCTCATTAGGTTAGAACTAGGGATTAAAGCCCTGATTCGTTTCTTCATCTGGATATCCATTAAATTGCATCCAACAAGGTTCGAACCCAAGACCTTCACATTGGGAGGTAAGCCTTTACCAGTTGAGATAATTCTCCGGATAAATAATAATGGTTGATCAAACATGTTAAAAAAATATAGTTTATTGTAATTAAAATTAATAAACAGACGGCCATGAACCGTGGACGCGGGATGAGTCAAATGGTCGGTGCTGATTACAACATTATCTTGCAATTTATAATATCAAAAAATATGATAAAAATATGAGTCAAATAGTCCTAAACTTTTTATTTAAGTAATTTTGGGTTCAAATCCTTGTCACGATTTGGTAGGATTTTTCTTCGGGTTTTCTTTTGAAGTGGTCTCATTTTTGAGTCTGACATGTAGCGTCAAACGACTAGAACTGTTGAAATCCCGCTACAGAAGTGCTCAAACTCGAGTGATAGTAGTTGACCAAAGTTTATACAAAAAATAATGAAAAATGTAACAAAAGTTAGTGACACTAATTAAAAATAAGTTAGAGAATATTTCACATAATAGTAATTAAGTTTTCCTAGTGTTTCACTAAAGTTATTTAAACTTTTTTTGTTCTTCTATATTCACTTAACTTTCCGTAGGTGTTTCAATCATATGTGACTTTTTTGAAATTACTTAATTGTTTAAAATTAAGTGAGGAAAATGAAACATATACAAATCTTTATTAATAATAAATTTTTTTTCTAATTGACTTAAAATAAGACATAATCATGAAGAAATAAATTCATGAATTAATAACAAAGTTTCAAAATTGTTAAATTTAAGTCAAATTGAGAAAAAAAAATAATTCAATACTTATAATATACATATATGTTTCATTTGCCTTGCTTATTTTTTTAAAAAACTATAAAAAAAAACTACATATGAATATGATTGGAACACTTAGTGAAAATTGAGTGACTTTAAAATGCCAAAAAAAAAAAACTTTTGATGACTTGATTGAAACATTTAAGAAACTTGGTTACTATTATACAAAATTACCCCCTGAAAGTTATAATCAAGTTATATGTATATATATCACTAGCTTATTGACATGTGTGTTACACATAGTTGTATAAAAATAAGTTTTACAAAGCAATCAATAATAAAAAGTAAATACACAAATAACAGATAATTTTTAAATTTTAAAAATAAATAAAATTATATTTTATAAATATTTGTATAATTCTTTAAACAATACAAATGACATTTAAAATTTTGAATTTTTGAAATTATTGGTTGAAAATGAAAAGTTTAAAATGATTATATTATCATTAATATTTAAAGAAAATGAATATTATTTTTCTTTTAATTTTGAAAGTTTGAATTAATTGTATTAAATGGAATTAATTCATGAGTTTTTTAAATATGCCATGTAGATAGTCTAGAAAGACGCCAAATGACATGTGGATATGCTAGAATTACGCCACGTGTCATATTGTTTTTCTTTTATTATATAGTATAGATATAGATATAGATATAGATTATATGACATTTTTAGTTTTAAAATCAATCACATGAGGCATTCTTGTTGTTTAATTTAGATTTTGAATTTGATTATAAGGGCATCTGCATATTTCCCCTAACGAGTATCATTTATTACACGTATACATAAGTAAAAAAAAAATCAATTACATATTTATTTTTTCAAATATATTATCCTTCCAAATGAACTATTAATTATATAATTCCTCCTTACAAGAGGAAATTTATAATTAATTTTTAAGGGTTAGTAAATATGTAATAAATGTTCTTACTAAAATTCCTTCATTTTTAACTTGAGTTTCTATCATGGTGAGAGGTTAAATTCAAATAATAAAATCATTGAAAATTGAAATTAATGTCTTGTTTCCCTTAAAGGTTAATGATTTAAGCCCAACCAAATTTAAATTTCATTTAATAATTTGTTGTAACAAAAAACAATTTCAATTTTATCAATTTTAGCTTTTCTTTACTAAACATGACCGTTCATATAAATCAAACCAGATGCTTCTAGTAGGGCACTTCAGTTCACTAATCCGTTCGGACCACTGACCCGCCCCGTTTATATTTCAGTTTGCAAGGAATCGTTTATATATGTAAGGTTGCAAAAGTCGCTAGGCGTTCTCAGTTTGGAACAGTTCCTTGGAGCGAGTAATTGGGCAGAGTACTCGGCCCTAGGCGGGAGTACTCGGGCAACACTCAGGAATTACTCGGCCTCGGAATAACTCCTTAGAGTGAGTACTCGGCCTCGAAGGCCGACTTTTGCAACAGTGTATATATGTATTTATAAATAGAAAAAACTAAAAACCAGCCAAAACAAGAGATTGGGTTCTCATTTGATCTATAAATACTATTTATGGTCATAGTAATTATCGCTAGCGGAATAAGATTTTTTTTTAATCAGAAAAATGTATAAACAAACGATTGCATTCATAAAAAAAATCATAATTTATACCATAAGCCCAAATATTGACTTTAATTTGGACATATTTTGGGCTAACCCATTGTTTCCACTTTCCAGCATTTCACTATTATACAACTACAAACTTACCACAAGCCCGTACAGTCCCACTTCTACGTATTAAAACTAGGTCTGTAATTGAACTGAACAGTTCTTGAAGACATGAACTGTTCATAAATTGTTTAGCAAAAAATTCATTTATTTAATAATGAACGAACTCGAACATAAAATTTTTGTTCGTTTAATTAAATGAGCGAACATGAACACACATAGTGTTTGGTTATGTTCATTTATTTATGTTCGTTAACTATCTAGTGTTAGTTTATGCTCGGTTAACTATCTAATTTATGGATGATATGTGTTTACATTTAGGAGACTTGTAGTTTGCATTCGTTTATATTTGTTCAATTGTGTTTGTTTATGCTTGATCAATGGTGTTCGTGTTCGTTTGTGCTTGTTCATTAGTGTTAATTTATGTTTGTTTGTTTATTTTGATTCGTTTGTTTGTCATTTATGTTAATGAATAGTTCATTTAATTTTTTGACGAACGAACACGAATACAAAATTCATGTGTCGTTAATGTGTTAACGTTCAATTCGTTTACATGCTTAATTAAAACTCTAAGTTTGTATTCCAGTTGGGTTTTTAAGGACGTAGGTCAACTTTTTTAAAAATTAATTAAATATTTCTCTTTGATAGGACATTTCTTTTTGCCAACGTTTTTGAGACAGGACCGGACCGGCCGGTTCGACCAGTCAGACCGTGACTCGTTAAGCAAACCGGTTCGGTTGGATATCTTCAGGCCGCTCTGAAATTAACCGGATGGCCAGCGCGATCAACGATTGAACCGTCGATTGAGCCAGTGCCCGGACACGCCTATTTCTTTCTTCAGCACGGTTCCCTTTTTATGGAGTTATGCGCCATATGTTGTGAACACCCCTCTTTTTTCTCCTCTTCCCGTCTTTTTTTTCTCCTCTTAGACTATACGGTATGCCATGGGAGTGGGCGTGGGTGATTGGCGGTACTGGAGCAACGACTCCTTGTGGAGCATTTTAACGTTAGCCAATTAATAAAAATAAATAAATAAAACCTATATCTACAACCATCACACACTAATTTGTTCTTTATACCACACTCTTTAATATTCACATCTCACAAAAAAAATCAAACAAAAAATCAGTATTTTTATAAAAATGGAGTTTTTACGGGAAGATGACGATTTTAGCGAAGGAGAAGAATTTTTAATCGAAGCCGTACAACTTGCTCTCGACATCATCAGACAACAAGTTGAAAGACCTGTTCTAACTAGAAGAGCACGAATTAATTGAGATCGTATTGGAGCTCACGCACGTCTTGTTGAAGATTATTTTTCAGAAAATCCGAAATACCCCGAACATTTATTTCGGCGTCGCTTTGTATGAGTCGGAATCTTTTTTCACGAGTGCGTAATGATTTGGAACAAAACTATGATTTTTTCCAACAAAGGTGTGACGGAAGAGGAAAGATCGGGTTTTCCGGTCTTCAGAAATGTACTTCTGCAATACAGCAACTAGCCTACGGCAGTAGCAGCAATTCGTTTGATGAGTATTTACAGATGTCTGAGCGAATGGGGCGGGAATGCATTCATAAATTTTGTAAAGGCGTAATTAGATTGTACGCGAAAAATACTTGAGGAAACCAAATTCCCATGACATCCAGCAGATTTATACGTTTCATGAAGAGGTTCATGGTTTTCCCGGTATGTTATGTAGTCTCGACTGAACCCATTGGGAATGAGACAATTGCCCAACAACATGGCGAGGTCAATTCCAACGAGGCGACCATCCAAGACCAAGTTTTATGCTAGAAGCTGTTGCGTCGCAAGATCTTTGGATATGGCATGCCTTCTTTGGTGCATCGGGATCGAACAATGATATAAATGTTCTAGATCAGTTGCCGATTTACAACGATCTTATTGAAGGCATGGCACCCGGTTATCAGTTTATTTGCAACGACACAACATACAAATACGAGTATTATTTGGTCGATGGTATTTATTCGCAATGGGCTACTTTTGTGAAATCGTTTACAACACGACAAACTGAAGATGATAGACGTCTGTATTTCCAAAATCGTCAAGAGGGGGCAAGAAAGGATATTGAACGAGCATTTGGCGTTCTAAAACATAAGTGACACATAATTCAACAGCCTACAAGAGATTGGAAGCCAAGTCGGATCCGAAACGCGTTATACGCATGTGTGATACTACAAAACATGATAATCGAATATAACGGTCGAGCGATATGTGAATTTTATGAAGAAAACGATCCGAATTTGTTGGAGCATGTGGAGATCAACGACGAAGAAAAACAAGCAAACCGTCGAATGCTTCGTAACGAGGATACACATGCGAACCTCAAAGCCGATTTGATCGAACATTTATGGAAAAATCATTTTATTAATTAGTACATTTTTGTATTAATTTGTAATTTTTTTTATTAATTTTATCTCATTTTAATTTAAAAAGGAATGATGACGTGAAGTGAGTGGGTACTGAGACATTTCCACCAAAATGATGAGGTGAGTGGTTGTGGTGAGTGACTATATGACGCCTACGTGGCGCATAGGAGGAGTGAGTGGGTAATGGGGCATACCCGATAGCCTTACCCATCTTTACGTTTTAGGTTTTGGAAGAACACATCTACAGCGGCTCTTCTGATCGAACTCCATCTACAGCCCCTCTTCCCCCGATCTCCATCTACGGCAGTTCCACCGATCGAGCTTCAATTGCACCCCTTTCAAGCTTCTCCCGAACGCCACCGATCGAGCTTAAACTGCACCCCTTTCAACTCCACCGGCGCTATTGTCTCCGTTCAAGCTTTTCCCGAACGCCGAGGTATCTTCAGCTTCAACTGCACCCCTTTTTTGTATGAAGGCTTGTGTGAAGGCTTTTTTGCTTGATTCGTATCTCACCCCTTTTTTTCTTTTTGAAGGCTCGTATGAAGGCCTGTGAGTGTTTGTTATAGGTTTATTGAACTTTATTCCTAATAATCAAAGAAGGATGATAGAGTAACTGAACTTTGTTTCACCAACAGGATGATAGAATAATCAAACATCAACCAAAATTATAATTAGTTATTGTGATTGTTAATGAAATAATCAAACATACCAGGTCTTAAACAGGGGCTATAAGTTAATTGAACTTTGTGATTGTTTGTTATAAGTTAACTGAATTTTGACAGGGGCTGGTTCGAATCAGTTTGATTTTAGTCTGATTATAGTTTAGTTCAGCCCTATGGCACCCAGTTTGATTAAAACGTGTTTGCTACGCTATGAATACTTGAGTTTTGAACTTGTTTGCAAGGAGCATCATGTGTATTTCAGAGATTTTAATGTTGAAAGACTGTTGTAGGTTAAAAGAAATGGTTTATTTAAATTTAAATAAATTTTAGCAGCTTGCAGAAGTTAAAAAACACTGCAGACTGCAGACATTTTACCTCTGAAAAAACAAACAGCACCTTAGATATGTTTTAGGCTTGTATAAAACTAGTTTAGGATAGTATAGGCTGGTTCCAACCCTTTTTTGAAGTTTCAAGCAAGTTTGGCCAAAATTTGCAAAAGCTTGAAGGAATTTGAAGGATATGGCTGAAATCTATGCAGAAACCATGTCGGAACCTCGCCTGAGGGCCTTGGTGGCCACAAAACGTTTCTCGCCTTACCTGAGAGCGTAGCCGCTTAGGCGTGTGCTTGGAGGGTGCACGCTTGGAGGGCTTTTGACAATATAGGTTCCGCTTTGCAAGAAAGTGTTAAGAAGACATTTATCTATACTTGGCCTGAGTACAAAAACTATTGAAATGGTTATCAACTTATGATGATCTTAAGCCATCAAGCAAGACAGGTGTTGATTGTTTCAAGAGTTCTAGGGGATACAATTGTGGACGCTTTGGATACAGCCATGATAGCTACTATCACTGATTGTTTACTAACAGCCTGCACTTTATGTTTAACTGATATTTCATTCAGTGATGTTGTTTTGCATGATCACCCAAGTCCCCAACACAATGCTACCTCTGATGAACTCAGCAGCACCTCTGAAGCTACACTTTACAGGTTGAGTCTAATTATTTTAGGTTTTTTTACTGGTTATACACTTATGCATCTATTAAGAAATGAAGATTTGAAACATATGTAGACTCCTAAATATGTTACAGACTTACAGAACTAAGTATAGTTACTTGCTGTTTGATTTATTAAATTGATTTGTGAAGTATCCCAACCGAAAACGAACTTAGAATTGATTAATCTAACACTAAAAACTAAGCCATTGATTAATTATTCGGTTAAGTTAATATGGGTTGGGATTTTCGTTTCTATGCTCACCCTAGATTCTGCTGTACACAGTGTTGTAAAATCCGGGATTAATCGCTAGTCGGCTCTAAGCCGATTAAATTTTGCCTAGTCGGTCCAAAAATCGGTAGTCGGCTCTAGTCGGGGCTAGTCGGCTACTCGGCTCTAGTCGGGCTAATCGGGATTAATCAGTCAAGTTTAAAATATCGGTCAACCTAGTTTAAAGCCCAAAATTTCGGTCCAGCCCAAAGAAATTGTGGTTTTTCTTTAATCTAATAACTAAAAGACTTTGTCCAGCCCATTTTAATCATGTTTTGGCCTTTTAATTGGTTTTTTAATTGTGTTTTGACAAGAAAATATACTTATAGGCTTTTTAATTTGTGAAAATCTTTGATGTATTGAAAAGCTAATACTTATTTTTAAAATTATATATAAAATTTTGTGTGTGTATATATATATAATTTTGTAAAATTATATATAAGTTTCCAATCCGATTAATCCCTAGTCCCCACCTCGCCGCCAGACTACCAACTAGCAATTTCTACAACCATGGCTGTACACCTATAGTAGATCCCAACATTCTTTAAGGTTAATTATTTGTTGCCAGTTTAAATCTTTGACCTGGTGTAAGACAGAACTAGACTGAATGGCTGACAATGTTACTCACAAAAAATAATTTTTTTATCCATAATAGGCAAGCATATACCACCTTTCTAATTTAATTGCATATCCATGTATGAAAGTTAATTTTCCGAATCAAAAGTCGATACAGTTGTTATCCAAATGTCAGCTTGCATACATTTAAGTTACGTTTCAGATATAATATAATTACTTGTAATATGTGCTATGATGTTTAAACAAGTTTACTCTTAAGCAATGAATAGCAACATGAGGGCTAGTATATTGATGAAATTAGTACTGGAATTAAATTTTACTCTTTGAAAGAAACCACATGTGATAAATTGTATTGAGGATTTTGTGGCCCTTGTTTCAGTACCCAGGTTGCTGCATTGCAGGGACGACCCTGAGAATTCAAGTGTCCCGAACGTACTGAGAAAAAAAGGCCCCTAGTGAATTATAAACTTGTGTCTTTTCGGTTTTGTATTTGGAGATATAAGTAAATATATATAATTTAAAAACGATTTTTAAAATTTTTGTGCCCTTGCGATAAATGGGCCCTGGACGGAGGTCGGGTCTGCCCCTCCCCAGGGCCTCCCATGCTGCATTGTATTCAAAAATTACCGATTTTGATGTGAAATCTGATCCGTAATACCCTTTAATCATACCACCTCATTATATTGGAATCTGGTGGATGTGAATCTGGCTATATGCCATATACAATTTACGTGTGCCAAGTGTTTGATTAAAAGCTTCATAGAAATCTTCAAGGGGTGGAGCAGTAGTAAGTTCCTGCTTTCTCTCTATTAGAGGTCTCAAGTTCGAATCTTGATTCAACAGGTTTCCTACCATTACCTCTTGAAGATCACCTTTTAGCATAAGTTGCAATCTACTTGATCTCATTGGTTAGTTGTTAGCGGTTCTGGTTACAAGTAATGGATTTCCTTGGTTACAAAAAAAAACTTTATAGAGATGTAACATTCATAATCTCTTTGTCAAGCTTTTGTTTATAATTATGATATTTACCTTTTGAATGAGATTTTGATATGGATCATTGATCATGGCGCTTATTGTATCTTTGCAGTAATAATGATTGATAGATAACCATTTTAACCTCTTTTATAGGTGAAAAAATTTACAAACAATCAAGATCAGGGGTTCCTGATGTTGGCTAAGAACTAAACACCCTGAAGAAACCTTCATTTCACTTTACAAAGCCTTTATTACAATGACGATCAAGCGTATGTTGTTCAACTATATTTCAGTGTCAAGATACTCAACATCATTTCTCAAAACCGGAGACAAATTGAAACAAACAAGAATATTTTCAAGTCAAGATCTTGTTAACTATTCAAAGGTGAGTTTTGATGCAAACCCTTTACATCTTGATCCTGAATATGCAAGAGATGCGGGATTCAAAGATATACTAGTTCCTGGAATGCTTGTTGCCACTTTTTTCCCGAGGATAATTGCTACTCATTTTGTAAGTCGTTCAATCTTTTCTTGTATGCAGACGCGCCTCAAAAATTTAAACTACCATAACGACTATAAATTCTGTTTTTGGTAGCCTGGAGCTGTATACGCCTCACAGACGTTGCACTTTAGGATGCCTGTATATGTTGAGGAAGAAATTATTGGCGAGGTTGAAGCTACTAGCATAAAAGGATCAAAAAATAAGTACATGTGAGTAAAAAATCAAGACTTTTTTATAGTTCAAGTGAAATGAAGAACCAATTTCAAGGGGACAACTGCGATAACTCATAAAATAGTTGTTTAACTGTGATACATCTGTCAAACATCAAGCAAAAAGTACAAGTGTTACTATGATTCTATATTTAAAATTAAAAGTACAAGGGTAATGTGCTTTCTGTACTTAAAATTATGTCTGGTTCTAATTCTTGCTCCTTTTGTCACTTTGGTCAGTGCCAAATTTGTAACCAGGTGCTGCAACAACAAAGGGGTTCTTGTTCTTGATGGAGAGGCTATGGCTATTCTACCAACATTATGCCTAACACAAGTGTGAACACAAGTTGATTAGGGTTTAACCTTTGCTGCTATTGAAGATTTGAAGCGGAATTGAGCCATTTATGTGAGCGCATCCTAGCTCACTTTTTTTTTTTTGATGATCGGGGAACCTACTTGTGTGGTAAACCCCGGGCCCCCCCAATACCCGACTAACCAGGGGAACAGGTAAACCACGTGCGCAAGCACCCGGGTCGGTCGCCTTATGGAGAAAATGTCACCCCCATGACTAGAACTCATGACCTCAAGTTGAGACCCTAACACCCTTACCACTAGGCTATCTCCACAAGGTTCCTAGCTCACTTTTTATGTATAACATTGATGGTTTTAACTGAGGTTATATTTTTTAATTAAACAAATAATCGTCTTCATAAGGGTCAAGCAGTTCAAGATGTTGATGGAATATTAAATAAACATTACAATTATAGCCAACTAGAGGAGCTAACTGGTGTTGAACATGAAGGTTTGATAATCACGTTTTTTTTTTTGAAACATATGGTTAGTTATATGATTTTGTACAACTAATCAATTTGTTCATTAATATTTACTAAATTATAGGTATCAATTTTTTATATAATTTTAAATTTTTTATTTTAACATGATTACATATAATGATATGTATGTGTCGATAATAAAGATGTAGTAAGGCTTATTGATCATGTTAATTATAGATTTAAAGTATTTTTTTTTCTTATACTATATATGTAATAATTTTTTAATTATTCACAATTTGCTTTTGTAAATTCAATTTGTAATATCTTATATGAATCTTCTAACCATACAAGATACTGGACTCCAATTGTATATGGTGATCTTAGACCTGCAGACGGCTGATTTTTGTACTTGATTAGGTTTAATGAAAAAAAAATGAAGGGGGTGTTATTACACATAGATACATTATATGCACCAAAGCTCATAAATCTAATGGATTAATATTTGACTCATTAGAAAAGTCTCTTGTTCGTTGTTCAAACTTTAAAGTAACAGATTGCAAAGCATGTATAAAACTTAGAGCTATTAAAGATTCAATAAAATTTGAACTATACGATTTTGTTAGAGAATCATAGTCATTGACCAATCAACTCTGACAACTTGAATTTGTCACGAAAAAATCGTAAGCTAAACTTTGTATATCAAGAATATATTGCAAAATGTCGTTTGATAAATGCTGGTCCTACAAGAGCAAGCGCATGTTGAAAGTTGCTTTAAAGGGTGGATATCATATGGTTCGATGTACGAAGACGTACTTCAAGAACTTTGGATGTGATGTTTCCAAGTATATTGGCAATAGGGATGCCTAGATGTTTAATGATAGGATGTCTGCACATTCTCATCATTTAATAAATTATACTTTTAAATTTCATTCTGTAGATTTTGAGGTACAAGGATTGTTTTGGGCCAATGATGTTTCCATATCAAACTAACAACTAAATTTATATTAATTGTATAAGATATTCAGCGTGATATGAAACATATAATTATTTATTTAATCATATTTTTTTGTAGGTAAAATATGATTTTTGTTCCATTCACTGGGGTTGATCATCATAAAAAGTGTTACATTTGGTGCAGGATTGTAAATGTTTTAGGTCCAAAACTTACAACAATGTTACGTCTTGAGTTTTTTTTACAAACTCAAGCTCGAATTTTTGGGACGAAGAAAATTTCTGCTCGGAGAGAAGATTATCGCGCTCGAGCCACACCTACATCGGCTTGGTTTGATAACTAGTAGCCATATAAACAAGCCATGAAACATACACAAAACAAATGGATGCGTATACGTGCTTGTTCGTTTAAGTTTTAAACCGATGAATAATTTTAAATAGTTAATGTTTCTAATGTTTGTTTATTAATATTTAGAAGCAAGAACTAAGCATAAACAAACAAACAAAAGTAAGCTTACACGAATTAAAAGAAAAAAAAAACCATCCATGCCTAAACATCATCATAAATAGATAATTTCGTACTGACATATAGCTAATAAATAAATTTAAACAAGTGTGTAAATTAACATAATATTCTTACCAATAACAAATAATTAAATTAAATATGTAAAACAATATGCATTAATTAATCAACACATTTTTATCTTTTTATTTTTATTTTTAAAATGGATTATTCTTTAACTACTATTGCAAACAACAATACAAATCTAAGAACACAAGTAAAAAAAACTAGCTTGATTAATAATGTCGGATTACATTTGGCAATTATAAAGTTCCATCTCAAATTGGTACAAAAAACGGACCCTATTTGGTTCAATATCACCTCTAAATTTCAAAATCATATAGTAAGACCTTGTGGTGCAGCAGCCACCGGTGCCTTAGGCTTGGGCTTTTCAACCACAATAGCCTGTGTGGTTAGAACCATTCCTGCAACCGAAGCAGCATTTTGCAAACCGCATCTGGTCACCTTTGCAGGATCAATGACCCCGGATTCGACCAAATTCTCGTACTTATCGGTCATTGCATTATATCCCATCTCCCATTCACTCTCCTTCACTTTCTCCACCACCACTTCACCTTCTACTCCAGCATTTTGAGCTATTAAAGCCGCAGGTGCCACCAATGCCTGAAATAACAAACAAAAAATCAAGCCACTGGCAAACAAATAGACCATAGCCGAAAGGTTGTGATGGTTAAGGGTGAGCATGGGTCATTTCGGTTATGACGGTTCAGTTATAGGCTAAAACCAAGCTTATAATTTATAACATATGTTTCTGCTTTTAGATTTTATAATCAATCGCCACGGTTAATTGGATTACAAAAAAATATGGTTTACTTACTTTGGTTAACCGTTAGAGCATTAGTAATACATTTAATTTATCAAGTAGAATAAGCATTAGGAATAGAGAGGCTGCATCCAATGAAACCCCCGGCTCATTTTGCCTGATAAACCAACTAACCCTCCTCAGACCTTACCTTAGCTTTGCTAATGGTGGGATATACTCAGTACGATGATGATAAAATACAACATATTTTTCCTCACATGTAACATATTATTCAGAATTAATAACATTTTTAACGTCAGTTTAGTTAAATTAATTTGGTTCTTTAAACACACAGCCATAGCCGAACCATAAAAATTGGTCATCAAAACAATGCTAGCCAAACCATCTGTTTCTTGATTTGTCAGATACTTCAGTTTGGATTTTTCGGAAAATTCGCTTTTTTTTTCAAAAAAACTATTCAGACTTTTGGGTCACGCCCAAAATAAAAGGTGCATTACTTGCCTTTTGAATGATGTCAGCGCCTAACCGTTCATCTGCATCCTCGATCTTCTCTTTAATGGCTGGAACCAATGTTGACAGATGAACAAACGCAGCACCACCACCAGGAACAATTCCTTCTTCTATAGCAGCAAAGGTTGCATTTTTAGCATCTTCGATACGCAGCTTGCGGTCTTCTAATTCGGTTTCGGTTGCAGCACCAACTTTGATTACTGCAATACCACCTGCTAACTTTGCGATTCTTTCTGCTAATTTCTCGGTGTCATAAACAGAATCCGTCTCAAATAATTCCTTTTTAATCTGGGCAATTCTAGATTGAATCTCATCCTTTGTTGCTGCATCAGCAATTATAGTTGTTGAGTCCTTGGTAACAGTGATCTTCCTGGCGGTACCCAGCTGATCCACTGAGGCGTTTTCAACTAGCAGACCCATATCACCGGCTAGATACTCGGCACCTGTTATAGATACAAAACAGCAGAAAATGAATAAAAATAATCACTTAAAAGTTAAAACAGAAATGATCAGCAGGTCAAACAGGTCAATGGGTCAATCAGGTTATACGTCTACCTGTCACAATGGCAATATCTTGAAGAAAAGCCTTTCTTCTCTCACCAAAACTAGGTGCTTTAATGGCAGCAACATTGATAATACCGCGAAGTTTGTTCACAACAAGTGTAGCCAAAGCCTCACCAGTGATATCTTCAGCAATGATCAACAAAGGAGCTCTCAATTGAGTGGTTTGTTCCAATATAGGAATAATATCCTTGATTAAAGATATCTTCTGATCTGTAATAAGGACCCTAGCATTCTCGAATTCAACAAGTAGTTTCTCAGGGTTGGTAACAAACTGTGGAGAGATGTATCCTCTATCGATCTGCAAAATTCCATCAAGAAATTACGAAAAAATATAACCAATTACATAAAATAGAAATCTTGATCATCTAATGCCTTGGACACGTTTTTGATACAAAAGTTACAGCTTACAAACCTCCATTCCTTCTTCAACATCAACAGTTGTCTCAAATGAAGATGATGACTCGATAGATAAGACACCATCTGGTCCAACTTTGTCAATAGCATCAGCGATCATGGTTCCAATGATATCATCATTTCCAGCAGAGATTGAAGCAATGGCTTAAAAACAAATTTAATAATTCGATCAGATGATCAGATCTACATGATAATCAAATTTATGGTAAAATTTGGGAGTAAAAAAGTCTTTTTACCTTTAATATCTTCACGGCCCTTCACGGGTCTTGCTCTCTTCTCCAGCTCCTCAATCAAGCCCGCCACCGTTTTATCAATCCCTTTCTTCAATGACACTGGGTTAGCACCAGAGGTGACACTCAAAAGACCAAGTTTAATAATCTCACGGGCAAGAACTGATGCTGTGGTTGTACCATCACCAGCTGAGTCATTGGTTCTGCTTGCCACCTGTACGAATCAGTTCACCGTTGTTAACCAGACATGTAAAAGTTAATCAATTAGTGTTGTGACTTGTTACTATTAGAGAAATATTATGTAAAAGAGCAAGTCCCAAACCTCTCGGATGAGAGCAGCACCAGCATTTTCCATGGGATCAGGTAGCTCGATAGCTCTCGCGATTGTAACTCCATCATTAACCACCTTTGGGGAACCATATTCATCCAAGACAACATTCCTCCCTGAAAAAAATTGAATACTTGGTGAACATTCTCAGCTAAAGTTGGTCATGCTGCTCTAAAAAAGAAGGATGCAGTAAGTTTTGCAACAGAATGATAAACTTGAGCCTTTTGTAACAACTTAATCTAAAAAGTAAATGAGGCATAACTATTCAAAACGCCCATGGGCCGTGACACGCAGCTTGCTTTATAATAGCTCATTTGCAAACAAGCTAGGCCAACTCTTTTTGCAATCGAGCCGAGCGCAAGCCAGGGTTTGAGCCCGGCTTGTTGAGGGCTTTACATACATATGTGGGTCAATTGATAAAATACATAGGGCTGTAAACGAACCAAACGTTCAGCGAACAGTTCGTGAACCGTTCGGCGGAAAGTTCGTTTATGTTCGTTCGTATAATAAAGGAACGAACATGAACAAGAAATTTCGTTCGTTTAGTTAAAGAACGAACATGAACAAATGTCGTGTTCGTGAACGTTCGGTAACGTGCTCGTTTATGTTCGGTTATGTTCATATATTATATTTATTAATTAAATATGTTATATATTATGAAATTTTTTACTTTTACTTTAATAACATATTATTGTTATTTTTAGTTTAATACTATAATATTTAACTTTATATTTATACAAGTGATTATCTCTAATGCTTAAAATTAAGAGCATTGATTTTTATTGTTTAAATAACATTTGTTCGTTTGCGTTAATGAACAAGTTAAAAGTTAAACGAACGAACACGAACAAGGGCTTGTTCGTGTTCGTTCTGTTCGTGTTCGTTCGGTTCGTTTACGGCCCTTTAAATACAGGTTTATCAGAATTATAGCTAGTTACAAGTGTCTAAATGCAAACAAAGCCATCATCCATGAAAATAATCCAAATTGAGGAGCTTATCGATACCTCTAGGGCCAAGAGTAAGTCCAACAACATCCGCAAGTTTATCGATTCCGGCCTGCATCGCCGCCCTCGACCGCTGATCAAATTCGATATCTTTCGCGGCAGCTCGAACCGCAAAACGACGATTCGATCGTCTCATCTTCTGGGCACTCTGAAACTGAACAATTCTACTACTTCCATCAATTACACTCCCCTACACAGATAAAAACCCCCAAATCATCACCAGAAAACACAAATTATGAAATTGAATTGAAGAAATCGATGAAAAACCTACCTTCCTGTGGGATGAGAGGATTGAAGCTGTTGAGATTGCATTTGCAGACGCCATTGGTGCACGAAGATGTGAGTTTTTGGTTGTGGATAAGGTGAAGGTTCTGGAAATGAATGTGAGGATCGTTGCAATGAAGATTATATTAGGGTTTGGGGGTTTATCGGACAAAGAAGTAGCTGATAGTACGACGTCGTTTGACATGTTTGATGTCCTCATGTTTTATGAATATTGCTTTCATGACCCAAAAGTTAGTGATTATAACAAAACACCAACAATGTTTTGTAAATTGGAAACTTGCATACAAAAATTATTTAATTCCATTTGTTTTAAGAGTTTGTAGTAACACACACACATATTAACATATATACATTTTGAAGTGAAGTGAACAGTAATAATATAATAATAATAATAATATAATATTAATAATATAATAATAATAATAATATAATATTATAAAATAATATAATATTATACTAATAATAAATATTATTATAATATATTATTATTATAATAATATAATAATATTCTTATAATATTAATATAATAATAATATAATAATATTAAAATATTTATTATTAAAATAATAAAAATATAAAAATATTTTTATAATAATAATATAGTGTACATACGACTTAAAGGCCTTGATCATATAATCGTTGTTGTGATCAAATACCTCGGACATTTTTACACCGTACTTTGTAAGCTTTTACGTATGAGTGACAACTGCTGTGACATGTTTTTATATATCTATTTTGATATACGTGATCGTATATGCGCTATGATATTCGAAATCTTGACGGAATTCCCGCCGCAACGCGCGGGGCTGTCCACTAGTTATATATATAGGGGAAATATCGAATAAAAAGTATATTTTGCTTCCCTCGAAAACTGACATAAACTAACTCTGATTAAACTCATTTCGATGGCGTTGGAATCGTCTCATCGAACCCTAAAATATTAGCTTTTAAGTTTTAGCTTTAATAACTACTTTTAAAGTTTAGATTATAGGGCTCGGTTTTTGGCTTTTTAGGTTTTATTTTTAGGTTTATGGTTTGTTTTTAAAGTTTTGGTTTTAGTATTTGGGTTTATTGTTTACAATTTAATGTTTTTGTTTTAGGGTTCAACAAGCCGGTTCCAATGATGCAAAAATGAATTCAATCGGAGTTTGTTTGGGTCGGTTTTCGTGTTTATGAATATCCTTCTTAGTCTTCTTAGGCAAAATAGACATTTTAGGAGAACCTTCTCCTATATATATATAATCCAATTAGGTAATTAGGTTTTTAATTTTGTCATCATAAGTTTGACATTTTCTAGTTTGGACAAAAATTTTTTTAACATTTTTCTTTCTTTTTTTTCTCTGTATAATATATCAGCCATATACATTTCATTTGTCACCGTTGTGTTTATTTTTGAAGCTTGCTTTTACGTGCAAGCGAATGGTAACTTTTATGATATTGGAGTACACACATTTGGGTTTACGACAGAGTGATGTTTCCTTTTATGAACGAATAGAGATTAAGATATCATTAAAATCACCAACACAACTACCATTGATTTTAAGATATTCTAAGTTAAGAAGATTTGGTCACAAAGAAGGTTATACTATCACGCCTTATATACCATCATAATTTTGTACACATGCACGCATCATACATGCTGCTGGTCATCAAATTAGTTACACATGCCGTTAGTGTTTGTGAATGTTAAACACAATGTTTTCGTGATGGTTATGGTTATGGTTATGGAAGGTGTTGCTTGATGATGCAAGAACCACACCCATAGGGATAAACCCATTTTCGAATTTCGCAACAAATATTAAAATTGAGACCATAAGACATTGATAGAGAAGTGATAGACTAGGGAGAATATGAGATTTATGTGAAACCAAAGTATAACAAAGGAGTGTATATTCTTGGCTAGGTATACAGAGAGCATGGGATGCTCTAGGGAGGGGCAAACCCGATCTCCGTACATGGCCCATTTCTTACGAGGGCACAAAAATTTTAACAATATTTTTATAATATATACATTTACTTATATTTAAAGATATAAAACCAAAAAAATCACAAATTTATAATTCGATATGGGCATTTTTTTCTTGGTTCGTTCGGGGCACTTGAAATCTCAGGACCGCCTCTGACGGAGAGTACTAAACATATGAAGAGTGTGTTGTGATTGCATATACCTCATGTTATTATAGTTTAAGTACTGCATACATGTTTTTTGCCGTTCTTGTAATTTTCATGTTAAAGTAGTGCATACATGTTCAATTACACATTGAACAAGCTTACATATACATTCCTATATATACATAGGGATGTTAGTTGTCTGGTTGACGGGTTAGTAGGTTAACATGTTGCGGGTTGACAGCTTGGTGGGTGGAATTTTGCAACCCAAACCTGACTCATATATTTTATTCATGACAAAGTTTTCAACCCTTACCCGGATTGACATAAATTTGGGTCAACCCAAAAATGACATGTTTAGCTCTTTTATATAAATTAATCAAACGAATTTACAGATTGTAAGCTGATTGTTGTTTGAAAGCACGTCAATAATAACGTGTTTAGTATGTGTGTGTAAGTAACAAATAGTTAGCATAGTATTTTAACAAAAAAATTAATAGTATAACTAAAGATGTAATTATGTGAATCATAAATATAAAATATGAAATTTAAAATGAACTCGTTTGTATACTTAACTAAAGAAAGCTAAAATCATTTTTGCAAGTGAAAAAAATATAAATTTCTAAATAATATAGTATATATTAGTTAGATAGCTTTATCCCTATTGCATACATAATTAATATTAGTATGTAGCATATATCTACGATATGCTAAATAAAAATGATTTATATATAATAATTAGCTTGTTTAGACTCGGTATCTAATCGGGTTAATATATCAAGCTTAACTTGATTATTTGTAGATTCCACTTGGGCTTCAATTCGTTTAAGATTAACCAGAATTAATTTTATAACGAGTTGATCATGAGTAGTTTAATAGTTAGAAAACTTGTTTATACTCGTATCTAAAAAGTGTTTTGCTAAATAAAATAACTATATGATCACTTATAATTGATTTAAACGTTTTAAGTTTGGCTTGTATTCTCATTTAATCATGCATTATTTGGGTGTTCAAAAACAACTCTAGCTCAAGCCAAATAATCACATAATCAAATACTTATAAAACAAAGATTAGACATAATAACTAAGGTTTGCGGCAATATTAATTTAAATTCGCTGATGAATTCATTATAATTGTTTTCTTCATTTGTTAAATAGTGAGACGATTACTTTTAAAAAAAAGGGAATAATATCCTTTTATAGCAAGTCATACAACCTACCATATGACCTCGTATATATATCTTATTTATAGTATGTTACAACGGTCAACCGTAATAATACAATGTTAAGCACCTGTAACTATAGCGTATAACCGTTTAAGTAGAAAGTACAACCTCATAAGCAAAGACATACAAACTTAGGTTACTTGATTATCAAACTACCAAAGCAATATAGTTTCAAGGACTTGTATCATTGTTTTCGGCATCGCCAGAGTAACCACCGTTATTGAAGTCTTGCCTTGGAAGAGTATGGTGGTTTTCTACTTTTGTGTCAGTGGACGAGCCACCATCGTTGCCATACTCCTGTCGAGGAATGTAGTGGTGGTTATCAACCGTGCTATCTATACTCTCTTTCAGCTTTCGATGGTAAGTCTTGTGACTAGTTATATATTTCAGAGTTTCTTGCTGGTGGTGTTCGATAGCGAGACAGAAGGTAGCTTCTGCCATCACCAACACCACCAGGAGAGCAACCACAAAAAGCTTCATTTCTTATAAAGAGTTGGTTATGAGAGAATTGGTTAATTATGAGTAGAGAAGTATAAGTTAGAAGTTGCTTTTATAGAGAAACGAAATAAAAGAGGGTTTTGTAAGTATGTGACATGGGTAATCTACCAAAATGAGACAATTTAAAGTGGGGAAACTGTATTTCACCAATAATACAAGTTTTTAATGATTCTCTAGAAATAGAAACTTTCCACCAACGGCCATTGTGTTGATAACGTTTCATAATAATTTTTTTTAAACGGCTAATTTTTGGACCAACATTATCATCCTTTCATATCCACCACCAAGTCAACAGTTCTCGAGAAAACTCGATACCTTTGAAAAAAAACCCTCTTGTGAGAGTTGAACTTAGGACCATTTGGTCCCTAAATCTTAGGGACGGCTCAAGTTTTTTGGAGGCCTCAGTCAAATACAAAAATTGGGGCCCTTTTCATGAATAATCTTTTTCATGTGATAAAAATTTATGGTTCGCAAATCTAAAAAACGTTCAAACATGTTAATTTGTCTCTATCTGTTTAAGTTTACTCATAATAACATTTAACAATTGATAATCATAAATGATATAAACAAAGACTACTATAAAGTACAATACTAGATGATAATGTTTTATAATTATGTTTCTCTTTATTAATCAACTTGATTACCTTATTATCACCAGAAAACTTGTCTAAATATTTTGCTCGTAGCCTCATACCATTAATAGACGATTTATTTCAACGTCAAGTAAAAGTGAGATAAAAGCATAGAAGATGTAGTTATATAGAAAGAGAGTTTTAAACAAACTTTCTCTTTTGAAAATATGAAAAAACTCTCTAATTTTTCAAATTTAAAACGATAAAATAAATAACCTTGACTATAACCCGAATAAAACTCCGACGGTTGGGGCCCCAAAAATTTGAGGGCCCTAGGCCCTTGCCTATAAATTAAGTCAATGAAGCCGGCTCTGATTTTATCCCACCATCAAGATACCGGTAGACTATAATGCTTTTGGTATGAAACCCAAAAATTTGGAGGCCCTTGGCCCTTGCCTATAAATTAAGTCAATGAAGCCGGCCCTGATCTTATCTCACCATCAAGATACGGGTAGACTATAATGCTTTTGGTATGTTTCATAATCTATTATATATAATAAATCAAAATGTTTGGGGGACACTTGGCATCATTATAAGCCATCTTCATTTTTGTTTTCCTTCCTAAAAATTTAACCCAAAAATCCTTTCCAATTTCCAATTGTTTAATTACAATTAAATCAATTCCAATTAATACTAAATTGATTGTTACTTTCCATTTCTAAAACGCAAGTAGCTTAATATATATAGATCAAACCTTCGTTGTTAATATTACCTTCGTGAATTTTTCAAGTAAATGTATTGACAACACCATCATACTCATCTTGAATGTTTCGAACCTATATCGTCGACATATTGTACTTTTCTAAACAACTAAAATAATATTAGTTATATATCTGATGAGTAAAATACTATTAGACAAGTGTATGTAGCGGTTTTTTTTACTACAATCGTCTTTTTTCTTAGATATATTATAATTTTATAAACGGCGTTATCAATTTCTATTATTCATGAATATTGTTAAACAAAATAAGTTAAACTAAATTATAACACATTAAATGTTTGAATTTTGCACACGTTCATATTTTCAACCCATGTAATATTTTAATCCAAAAAAATCGTAATAAGTTGATATTTTTTAATCTTTTATAAAATTCAACTTTCAGACTAATATTTTAATAAATAATTGTTTTTTATAACATACATATTTTTAGACGTTTTCGTTTATAGAAAATATAACTAGAATTGTGAATTCTAAACTGAATATCGCGTGTAAAATAATTTATAACTTTTTTATCAATTTGTTTAAATTTATTTGTATCAGCTATTTTAATTAATTGATTGCTAATTTATTTTCTTATATTTTTTCCTAAAATAGTTGAATTTTTAATACGCATTTTAATCGTCAATTATTATGTTTTTAAGTGTACGTATTTTTTTATTTAAAAACTTTAGTTCTTTAAATATAATCGAATTCAAATGATATTTCTTAAAATATTTATAAATAAGACAATAATGTTACTAATTTATTCTATAATTGCTTTTAAAATTTTTAAGCATTTAACATGATTGGATTATTTGAGTAATAAAAACTTTAGTATATTGAAATATTGAAAGTAAGTCATTTTTAAAAATCCAAGTTATATATATTAATATAAATTTTAGTTAAAGTTGATTTAATGTTTTAAAACAAGAATAAATATACTTTAATTAAATTATTTATGAATTACATTACATAAAAATATTAACACATTGTTAAAAAATAAAAATTAAAACATAAATTATAATTATTACATCAAATATTTTAAGCATATTTTGAAAACTTTATGCATTAACAAATTATATTATATTTTATTCAATTTTTATAAACATGAGTTTAGTAAAACTTTGTAATGTACATGCTTTTTAATTACATAACTTTTTGTCAATAGATTCGTATATGTAACATATTATTTTTTTCACCCCGTGTAATACACGGGATTTTAACCTAGTAAATAAATAAATAAATAAATGATAATTTAGTTTCAGGTTGTGTGTTAGTACGTTTGAGAAATGAGTCCCGATCGAATCAAATGACTAGACCATGCATGGTTCGATGGCAAGAACCGACTCACTGGTTTGCGGCTAATCAACATTGAACCATCAATATAATTTACTTCCTTTTTAAATTTCATATATTTCCAATTAGTGTATGTGCACCCACATACATTTACAATAAATCTATCCTACGTTCTACTTTTAAATAATTGCGAATGAACTAACTCTTGCTTGAAATTAAACTCTTTTTTTTTTGAACGGCTAACTAATCAACTGCTGGGTACTCCATACGTGGCCTCCAATGGTTAAAGGATGCTCAAGCTTACCACTAGTCCAGACGAACGGAGCCCCTACCCACCAGCCACCAATTTCCGGGGAAAACCCGACCCAAGCACTAGCCTAAAGGCACGATGGTGGAAGGTCGGTAAAATCGGGTGGGTTCAAGTATCGAACCCAGGACCTGGGTCTTCTAGCACTTCCCCCATACCTCCATCTTACCACTAGAAAAAGACATCATTGGTGCTTGAAATTAAACTCTTAACCTTTCATTTAAAAGTCAAAACTTTATGAAGTAGGTTAATTTTACATTAGCTCATTGTTAGTATATCCAAACATTCAAAGAAAATATAAACATAAACTAACATTAAGATATATTAAAACTAAAAATTACATAAATAAAAACGAAAACTAAAATTACGTAAAAACATTTAAATTTAAAAAACTATTTAATTAATACTAACCATTAGATATTAACTATAATGTGTATTTTGAATTCGTATTACATTTGTCTTTTCATGGGGCGTGGTTTTTTCATTGTTTTAGTATTTCTGAATCATTACATCATCAATTACTACCAATGGATCATCTGACATATACTCATTTCTAGTCGTTCTTTGTCTTCTAACAATGTACTCCTCTTTTGGTGGTATCCCTTCTGTGGGCTTTTAGGAAATAATTTATCAAATGCAAAGGTCCAAAACACATCATTACCATTTGATAAAGCTAATTTTAGCCTAACCAAGGTTTAGAATAACACGAGACAAAGCCAAACAATAATTCTCATTAAGCAGGTAACAAGAGATACATGGGGAGCCTAGAGTACATTAAACAAAGTGCTATTATTACAAGGAACAAAGAGAGATACAAGATTCTGGAGTATTCAACACTCTCCCTTTCGGGCGTAAGGACCTTTCACCGCCAAAGGAGTATCACTATCCCTTCTTACGACCCTCTTTCTTGTGTAGTTGGTTTGTATTTAAGATCTGCCTTTAATGCTCTTGTTGCCTTCCTTTTATAGTTCTTCTTCCTTGGTTATTCCCTATGAGTTCCTCCATACTTCCGCTGGGTTATTATCCTTCAGACAAGGATCTTTTATCAGTCCCTGATTGATGTGCGGCTATCCTTCTTGTCACTCGCCGCACACCATACTGCTTCATTAATTAGGCGTGGCCTTCATTAATTGCTCTTCCAGGTCATGATTACCTTCATTAAATGCTTGCCGAAATATGTGTTTTGGCGGTAACCTATGGACCGTTATCAAGTCCCCCCAGTTCAGCTGGTGCCTCTCTCTAGAGGTCACTTGTTGAACTTTAAAGGGTCCTTTTACGTTCGTGGGTTTTTTACTTCTTCTTTTATTTCTTTTCACCTCCCGTCTTCTTTTTTCTTCTTTTTTTTTTTGGTCCCGAAAAAAGGGGGTAACTGATTTGCTGTGGGTGGATGGGGTGAGGGCACGTATCCCCTTGTTGATTTGAAAGGTTTTAATATTCTCTTCTCTCTCTTTTTCTTTCCCGCTCGTTGTCTTCCTTTCCTCATCGTTGCCACCGCCATTGTTAGGTAAGTTCCTTTCTTTCTTTGTATACTTTCTCTTATCGATGGATAGGCGAGGTTTGGAATCGTCGTCGTCCTTGTTGACGCAGGAGGAGTTGCAAGGGTTTTGTCGATCATATCAGCTGCCTATGTCGATTCATCCCAGGCTTCCTCGCCCTGGTGATGATATTTCATTGTGTAACGATACTGTCGTCGTGTTTACTCAAGTTTTTAAATCTTGTAATGTGCGATATCCTCTTCCGTCATTTCTGTTTTCTGTTCTCCGGTTTTTCGAAGTTCATTTCTCGCAAATGCATCCTTTAGGGCTTTTGAGAGTGATGCATTTCTTGATTGCGTGTAGAGCGATGGGTGGTGAACCCAATATACCACTTTTTCGTCGCTTCTATCGGTTTCGCGTTGATGGTGAGTGGTTTACTTTTGAGAAGCGACGGCCTCAAAATTTTCCCAGTTGCACAAGTAAGATTTTACAGAGTCTCCGTGATTGGAAGCTTCGCTTTTTTTATGTTAACAACAATTTTCTGCCTGCTCGGCTGCCACATCGCGATGTTCGGAATCTTATTGTTGATGATGCGCCGCCCCTTCGAGACTGTGATGTCCCTTTGTTTCGGATGTTGGTTGAGAATCCTACTCCTGCGGTTGTTTTTCCTGAACCATTGCTTGTAATGGCTGGTGTTAGCCCTCTTTGGGACGAACCTTCTTTTCGGCATGCCGTGTTTGAAGAGGGTGAAGGTTTTATTTTAGATGCATTTTGGTTTATTTTTGTTGTAGTTATTTTGGGTTTTTCATTCTTCGTTTGTCTTCTTGCAGAGATGAATTTGCTTAAGATTTTGAAAAAGGCCAACCGGGGCATGGAGTTTGTGGCTGTTGAATCTACTATCCCTGTGCCTGCGCCACCGGCCATGGGTATTGCGCTTGACTCCCCTACTGAGTCTATTGAGGGTATTTCCAGTCCAAATGATGATGAGATGCCATTGGCCGCTCTTTTGGAGAAGAGAGGACAATCCCTTCGTAAGGAACCCCAGTCTCAAGAGACTTCTGTGAATCCTCCTTTGAAGCTTCGCTTGCGTGGCGCTGCGTCTTCTTCGTCAGAAATGATTATGGTTAGCACCCCTATGGCTATCAAGCGGAGAGAGGCATGCTCTTCAACAGCTGTGAGTGGAGAGGATGATGAAGTTGAGAAGGGTTTGGTGTTGCGTCAAAAGAAAGGTAAGTTGATTGTTGAGGCCTCGATGGTTCCTGTGTCGGGTTCTTCTGTGCCTGAGTTTCTTGAGACAACTGTCATGGAGCCTGTTAGTGATGTTATCGTTCCTGTGTCTTCGGCCTGTTTGGAAATGCCTGTCACAGTTGTATTTTCGGATTCGGTTTCTGTGGCTACCGTTTCTGCTGTGTCAGGTTCAATATTGTCTTCTTTGCCACCTGTTGCTGGTAATGCGATTGTGTCCCCTCTCCTTGTGGAGACTTGTCACGAAGATATGGATACCTTAGCATTGGCTCGGCTTTTTTCTGTGTCTTTGGAAGCTCATCATAATCAAGGGTTGGAAATCGTGAAACGGTTGCAACATCGATCTAATGTGTCAATGAAACTCCAACGTCGGATAGCTGCCGTTGAAGATGAACTTGTTAAAGCTTTGGAGGAAAAGAAGCAACTCCTTGGAGAGTTATTAGATGTGGATGCTCTTCGTGCAGAATCAAAGGATTTAAAGGAATCCCTTCGTTTGGCTAATGAGAAGGTTGTCGTTTTTGGGCCGCGTATTGTGGAGCTTGAGTCTGAAGTGGAACACAATCGCGTTGAGATGCAGGAGCAGCGGGTTTATATAAAGAACTATCAGACCGATATGCGCCTAATGGAGGTAATATATGTATATATTTTTGTTAAGTAATAATGTGTTCTCATTTTCTTGCTGTGTTGCTTTTTTTTTTGTAGGGATTGGTTAAAGATTTGAAGCAGGCTCTTGAAGTGAAGCAAGGTGGTTTGGAGCAGGCACAGGAGGATGCGCTTACTGCTCGTGTTGAAATTGCCCGATTGTCGGAGGAGAATCAGAGGCTGCGGCAAGAGGTAGTGGAAACTACGAGTTTGAGTAACCGTCTTGCGGCAGATCGTGCTTGGCTGGTTACTCAGGGTTTCCGTCGTGTGTTTAACCGCATTCGAGATAGTCGGGAGTATGTTCAACTTCTTGGTGATGTGAATTCCGCGTGTCTTGCTGTTGGTTATCAAAATGGTCTTCGTGCAGGCTATAAGTATTCGACTCAGGGGCTGCTTCCCGAAGAAAGCCCATGTTATGATCCTACAACGGAGGCGTGGATGACCAAAGCAACTCTTGCATTGGGTGCTGCTGATCATTCCCTGTTGTCTCTCTTAGAGAATTCTCCGGATATTCCGGTTGTGGAATTGGAGGCTCTGACGGCCGTCGTGGATCCGACGACCCCCTTGCCTTGATATGTATCTAATTGACGATGGAATTGTTGTTTGACAACGTATGTTTTTATTTTGGCATTGTGATGCCTTTTTAATTTGGATATTTATGCTTTAATGCACTTTTAGTTGGGGACCCTTTTACAAAGCAGGTTACCCAGTGTTTTTCGTTAACGATACGCATGCATGCTTTTTATTATTACTTTATCTAAGACTTTAGTCTTTTGTGTTGTGCTTTGGCATTTATAATGCTATTGAGTCATGTATATGATGGAATATCCACTTCATTTGACTTTCATCATTGGTACAAAAAGATTTTTCAAACATACATTGTAATTGGCCTTTTCATGTGATAAACAAAACAGGTGATTGGCCATGTGGTATTTCCATTTAGACTGCTTTTACATGTGATACTTCCGCAATTGCATAGAGTTCCAAGTGCGGGGTATCTCTTTGCCTTCAATGTCGACCAATTTGTGAGATCCTTTTCCGTTGCTCCAAGTGATCTTGTATGGGCCTTCCCATTTCGGAGTCAGCTTGTCTTGGTGCTCTTTGCCACTTGCTGTGCTGGACCGTAACACCAGATCTCCTGGCTTTAAGTTTTTGGCTTTGACTGTTTTGTTGTAGTGTTTTTGCATTGCCTTTTTGTAATTTGCTTCTTTGATTGCTGCGTGATATCTCCTTTCTTCTAGGAGATTTAAGTTTATCCGTAGATCTTCGTTGTTCTCATTCTCGTGGATGTTCGTTCTTGGTGTTGGTGATCCAATTTCTGCTGGTATCATGGCTTCGGTTCCGTATGTCAAGCTGAATGGGGTCTCTCCTGTACTTGTTTTTGTCATTGTGCGGTGTGCCCAAAGTACATGTGGTAGTTCTTCTAGCCATGCTTTGCGTGTTCTTCCCAACCTTGCCTTAATTCCATCTACTATGCTTCTGTTCGCCCTTTCCACCTGGCCGTTTTCTTGCGGATGTGTCACAGAGGTAAAGATTTGTTTGATATGTAATTCTTCGCACCATTTTTTGAAAAGAATACTATCGAACTGTTTTCCATTATCACTGACGATCGTATGTGGCAGACCAAATCGGCAAACTATGTTTTCCCAAACGAATCTTTTAATTGCGTGACTTGTGATCTTCGCCAGTGGTTTTGCCTCAACCCATTTTGTAAAGTAGTCAATGGCTACTACTAGGAATTTTACTTTTCCCACTGCCTCTGGGAATGGACCTACGATGTCGATTGCCCATTTCTGAAAGGGCCATGCGGAACTCACGGGTACCAGGGGTTGTTTTGGTTTTTTTGGTATAGGTGCGTGAGCTTGGCAGTTGTCACACGTTCGAGCTATGGCTACCGCTGTGTTGTACATTCCCGGCCAATAGAAACCTGCTTTCATTGCACTCGACACCATCGTTTTCGCTCCAGCATGGAGTCCGCAGATTCCTTCATGGATTTCTCGCAAAACATATTTAGCTTCCTCTTCTTCGACACATTTAAGAGAAGGCCCAAGATATGACTTTCGGTATAGCTCCCCGTCGATGAGTTCATATTGTAAGGCGCGTAATCGCAGCCTTCTTGCTTCGTCTTTGTTTGCTGGTACTTTGCCCGTTCTTAGGAATTCTTTAATTGGCTCCCCCCATGGAGCAATTTGGGTAATCTCTTGTATTTCGAATTCTGAATCGATGGATGGCTTGGCTAGGATGTCGATTCGGATTTCACTTCCCAGTTTGCTGAAAGCTGCGGATGCGAGCTTGCTTAATGCATCAGCTTTATGGTTCTTACCTCTATTGATGTGTATCACTTGACATTCAGTGAACTCTCCCTGTAGGGACTTTGCTTTGGCCAAATATCGCCTCATTGACTCTTCCTTTGCTTCATAGGAACCGTTTATTTGGTTAGCCACTAGGAGGGAATCTACGTGTACCTTGAGGTATGATACTTTCATGGCTCGTGCTACTCACAATCCGGCCAATAAAGCTTCATATTCTGCTTCATTGTTTGTGGTTGCGAACTCTAATCTGATGGCATAGGCAAACTCAATGCCTTCTGGTGTTGTCAATATGAAACCTGCCCCACTTCCATCTGTGTTGGAAGCCCCATCTGTGTACAGTTGCCATTGTACTGCATCTTCCTCGGCTTGTTTGTGGGTGTTGATGCTTGTTTCTCCACCTTCGCTCGAGGGTGCTTCTATTAGAAAATCAGCAAGTACCTGTCCCTTGTAGGATGTTCGGGGTTCGAACTTGATCTTGAAGTCGCCTAGTTCGATGGCCCATTTCGCTAACCGTCCAGAGATCTCTGGCCGCGCTAATATCTGCTGAATCGGTAAATTAGTAAGTACTCGAATAGGGTGGGCTTGGAAATACCTGCGCAACCTTCTGGATGTATGTACCAATGCCAGAGCTGCTTTTTCCATGTTGGTGTATCTCTCTTCTCCTCCTTTCAACGTTCTGCTCACAAAGTAAATTGGTGTTTGGACTCCACGTCGTTCAACCAACAAGACTGTGCTGATTGCCTTCTCTGCTGTTGATAAGTACACTGTGAGGATTTCTGCTGGGAACGGGGTGGCCAGGGCTGGGAGGGATGAGAGGTGCTCTTTAACTTCTTGAAAAGATCTTTCAGCTTCGTCTGTCCAGGTGAACTTGTTTTTCTTCAGGCATTTCTTCAATGTCTTCACGAAAGGTAAGGACCTTTCAGCCGTCTTGGATAAGAAACGACTGAGTGCTATCAACCTCCCATTTAGTCTCTGTACCTCTTTCACTGTTTTTGGGGACGTCATAGAAATGACTGCTTCCACTTTCTCTGGGTTTGCTTTTATGCCTTCCTTAGTGACCATTACCCCTAGAAATTTACCTTCCTCCACTCCGAACGAACATTTGTTGGGGTTTAACTTCATCTGGGATTTCCGTAGTGTGCCGAAGGTTTCTTGAATGTCGTGCAGCATCACTTCTTCCTCTTTGCTTTTGATAACCAAGTCATCTACGTATACTTCCACGTTGCGGCCTATTTGATCTTGAAACAAATTGTCCATCATCCGTTGGTACGTGGCGCCTGTGTTTTTGAGCCCGAAGGGCATTTTAGTGTAACAAAATGTCCCTTCGGGCGTATAGAAGGCTGTTTTTTCTTCATCTTCTTTGGCCATTCGAATCTGATGGTACCCCTTGTATGCGTCGAGAAAGCATCGAAGAGGATATGTTTGAAGGGAATCGACCTTTGCCTCCATTTCCGGCAGTGGGTAACAATCTTTTGGCGTGGCTTTGTTGACATCTTTGAAGTCAATACACATTCTCCACCTTCCACTACCTTTCCGCACCATCACTGGATTGGAAATCCAAGAGGGATATTGGACTGCCCGTACTATCCCGGCTGCGAGCAACTTTTTCACTTCTTCAGAAACTGCTTTACTTCTTTCTTCCCCCATGCTCCTTTTCTTTTGTTTTACTGGTTTCGCCCCTGGGTGTACGTTGATTTTATGTTCGGCTTGGTTCCTTGGAATTCCCTCCATGTGGGTTGGGGTCCAAGCGAACATGTCATGGTTTTTCAAGAGCAGTTCCTTGAGGGCAGTCTTCCCTTTGTCGCTCAACTGTTTTCCCACTTTTACTGTTGATTCTGGGAATCGATCGTCGAGAACCCATTCCTCCTCCGCTTTGTTACTTCCTTCTTCTTCTTTATTGACTGTGGCCACTATTTCAGCGGAGGAGCTTACCGTTGCCACTCCCGTGGGCGTGGGGAATTTTATGGACCCATGTACTGTGGACACTAGCGCCCTGAGAGCCTTTATCCCAGGTCGCCCCAGGATTGCGTTGTATTTTGATGGTGCTCTCACGATGTAAAACGTGAGGTACACGGTCCTCCATTTGACCCCTTCCCCAATTGTGAAAGGTAACGTGATCTTACCTAATGAGTACACGATTTCCCCGGAGAAGCCCACCATTGCTGACGTGTCTTCCTCCCATCTGTCTCTGACATCGGGATCCAGTCGACGAAAGCAGTGCTCGTACATGACTTCCGATCCGCTACCTCCATCAACATGGATCCTTGCAACTTTGTGTCCCGCAATGTTGGCAGAAATATTCAACGGTGCTTCCTGGGTCTCCCAAGGTTTTAATGGCGGGAACGTGATCGACGTTTCCATCCAAGGGTACCCCTCTTCCTCCATCATTTTGTAGCGCTTGCTCATTTCATACTCGTTGTCTGTTCTTCTTCGAATCATGTCGACATATGCACGTTTCTTTTCTCCTGCATCCTCCCGATGAGTATCCTTCCCTTTGGATGTTGCCATCCCTATTTCTTTTATTAAGTGCGAAAGTTTGCCCGACGTTACGGCTACTTCTATTTCCCTTTTGAGGTGTATACAATCATCGGTTTTGTGGCCGTGACATCTATGGAATTCACAGAACTCGTCGGGGTTAGGTCGGGATGTGTTTCGAAGTGGTTGTGGTTTCGTGAAGGATGTTTTTGCTTTTTCTGTTGCTAAAATTTCGCTAGGGGTTTTTGTCAGCGGTGTGAACTTTTCTGCTTGTTTGGAGCTGGCTCTGTAAGGGGTGAAGAACGGACGATTTTTTTCTGTAAGGACCTTTCCTTTTCCCGCGTAAGGTCCTCCTCTGGGGGTCTCTTGTGTTTCCTTGGTCCTGAAGTTCCCGCTTTTCTTCAAATCCCATTCTTTGGCCCGAAAACTAGTATCTTTTCCTCTGACAAAGGCTCTGACTTTGTCCATCAAGTTGTCGAATGTCTCTGGGAAATCTTCCCCCAGCTTTTCGCACAACTAGGGCTGTCTTACCCCATTGATGAAGCTGCTGATCTTCATGACTTCCGGCACACCTTGTATTTGCATGCTCTCCGTTGTGAATCTCTCCATAAATTGTTCTACCTTTTCATCATCCCGTCGTCTGATATGTAATATTTCGTTCGGGTTTTTAACGGCTTTCTTTTTCTGGTGGAACTGCTTCAAAAATTTGTCCCGTAGTTCTTCATAACTGTCAATGCTTCCTGGTGGAAGGCTATCAAACCAGAGGCGAGCAGCTCCTGTCAGTGTTTGCACCAGCATGTGACACCAAATGGGGAGGTTCCACCTTCCTACCTTTCCCGCGCCCGAGAAATTGTGCAAATGGTCGTCCGGGTCCTCAGTTCCATCGTATTTCCCCACATTGGCGGGGAGTTTCAACTTCTCGGGTAGAAGTGCCTCTGCTATCCGGGGGGTGAATTTTGATAGGTCTGTGTAATTAGTCGGATGGTACGGTTTCAAAAGCGGGTCATCTCCATGTCTTGATTTTTCTCCAAATTTCGCGTGACCTTTGCTTTCCTCTTTTTGCTTCTGCCGAGCTTCTTCCATCATTTTGAGGAGTTGGTCCCACAGCCCCTCGCCATGCTCGGGCTCTTTAGACGTCCCGCCAGATCCCCCTTCGTTATATGTTAGCCGAGATTTCAAACTCTCCAGCCTCTCCCGGTGCTCAAGTTCAGCCAACCTTGCTTTCAGAGTTTCACGGTTGTTCTTGACAAATTCCGGGGTAATGGTAACTTCGGCCTCTTCCTCTTCAGATTCCTCGCTTATCGGTTCGTGAGGGTTGGTGATGTTCTCGGCTTGCGTGGATCCTTTCCCCGCCGGCCCTTTAGAGAATGCGCTAATTGGAGTGGAGCGAGCGTTATCATCGGCCATGTCGTGTGTTTGTGTGATGTATGGTAACCCTAGACGGGTCCCACGGATGGCGCCAAATGATAAAGCTAATTTTAGCCTGACCAAGGTTTAGAATAACACGAGACAAAGCCAAACAATAATTCTCATTAAGCAGGTAACAAGAGATACATGGGGAGCCTAGAGTACATTAAACAAAGTGCTATTATTACAAGGAACAAAGAGAGATACAAGAGTCTGGAGTATTCAACACTCTCCCTTTCGGGCGTAAGGACCTTTCACCGCCAAAGGAGTATCACTATCCCTTCTTACGACCCTCTTTCTTGTGTAGTTGGTTTGTATTTAAGATCTGCCTTTAATGCTCTTGTTGCCTTCCTTTTATAGTTCTTCTTCCTTGGTTATTCCCTATGAGTTCCTCCATACTTCCGCTGGGTTATTATCCTTCAGACAAGGATCTTTTATCAGTCCCTGATTGATGTGCGGCTATCCTTCTTGTCACTCGCCGCACACCATACTGCTTCATTAATTAGGCGTGGCCTTCATTAATTGCTCTTCCAGGTCATGATTACCTTCATTAAATGCTTGCCGAAATATGTGTTTTGGCGGTAACCAATGGACCGTTATCACCATTACTTACCTATATCTCAAAATATGGAAGTTTTTTGGCGGTGAAGGAACTACCGACGAACTTACAGGGGAGAGGAACAACCGATATTTTTGCAGGGATTTCTAGTACATCTACCGGATGTGGTTTTGAAATAAATAATGTATTGTTTGTTTGACACATTTTGAGAATTGATATCAAATTTGAATAATTATAAGTTTGTTTAACGGCTAATGAATACATTTTAAGCCCAATCACCACGCCCGTAAAACAAAGGCAGCGCTGGCGACCCGGCTCCTCCACCCTTTCAAAGAAAACTCGTCGTTTGAAGACTTACTGTGGTAAAAATTTTGCCTTCCCTGGATGTTCCAAGTGAGACGAACCCATGACCTTCACATAGGAAAGCCATGAGATTGTCTCCTATCAAACCAATTGAACTAGGCTCATCGGCTTTATAATTATAAGTTACCAATTGAGCAAGTCACACAGGTTATTTGCAAGTGACACGAGTCTTCTGTTAGTAACAAAGTCATTCACAAGTGAATTCACTTGCAAAAAATAAAATATATGGTCAAACATCTGTATATTCTGATGTGAAAACAACCAAAAACCCTAATTCAACAATTTTGGGTCCATTTCAATCAAAACACATAAATACTCCATCTTTTACGTTAAATATCATTAGTAACCTATGGTATTCATAATATATCATCTTTTGAGTCATAACCCAATATTAATATGTGATATTTAACCTAACATTTAACCTTTTTTAGAAGGAACTGGATTCCAAAACCCTCGAGTCCTCGATTGTCGACGATGATGATAACGCACATGGTAATCGATTCCCTTCTTTTCAAATGAAATTAATCGTGATCCTCACTTGATAGCACCCATTTTTTGGGCTAAAAACCTAAGAGGATGGGTATTCTTGCTCTTTATCTCCCTCTCGTGCATTTCTACTCTCAAAACCGTATGTGACAATGAAATGAGGGGAGGGGCAACTTTTTAGGTTATCAGGATGTTTCTAATTGTAGTTATAACATTTTTAACCCCCTAGAAACCTTTTGTTTAAAATTAACTCACAAGTTCATTTTATAGCAATTTATTTTATTTAATATTACAATTAAAAATTAGTGTTTGCTCTCTCTATTGAAGGGAAGTGGTCGAATCTTCACCAATGGTATGGTGGTATGATGGTTTGTGATCTAGGGTTAATGAACATTGGGTTGATGAGAAGCATGTTTAGGGATGATGAAGAAGGTGCATATGAAGGAAGGAGAAGGAAGGGAAATGTTAGGTTTAAATTATTTAAAATATTTAGTTTAGTAACTTATAAAAATAGTCTTTTTAAAATAATAAACGCTTGAAAATGGTTTTTTTTTTTTTTTTTTTTTTTTTGTAAATGGGTAATATGTAGATTTTCAAAGGCCAAAAATCATGTTTTAAAATAACTTGTCACTTATTGTCATAAAATTACAACTTTACCTCCATCTTTTACCTTTTATCCAATCTATCATCCATCACCATCCACTGACACCACCGCCCACCGCCACACCAATCACCACCTGTCACCGTCACCCCCCACCACCTCCCACCGTGAACATCGCCACCGCTACCCACCACCATTGCCTCCACCTACCATATCAACACTCACCTCCAAAATTACCGCTACCCATAACATTAAAATGGTTGTCAATATAAGAGTGTCATTTTTGGTTATTTTGAAAAAGTCTTTATAAAAAAGGTAATACAAACACTTTTTTTAAAACCTAAATGTGAAAAATTTACAAGCTTATAAACACTTGTGACAAAAAAAAACACTTTTTTAGTTAAATAAACAATCCCAAACACCCTCTAAATTACATTATCAATAAGATAACTAAAATTTCCTTTCATTTAATAGAAAATATTAAACTTTTAGTGGCTTGGTTGAGTTAATTAAAATGCATTAAACATCTTAAGGAGTAAATCGACATTTTAAAACATTTGAATAAAAAACGTTAATAGAAAATATTAAACTTTTAGTGGCTTGGTTGAGTTAATTAAAATGCATTAAACATCTTAAGGAGTAAATCGACATTTTAAAACCTTTGAATAAAAAACGTTATTTGAAACAACAAAACAAAAGCAAAGTTTACTCTGACGTTTAAACATGATATCATTTGTTTGAAACATGGTAAATTCAATCAATTTTTGACAAGTAATATACCAAGTTGATGTGATATACATCTCTAGTTGCTATATTTAATCTTAAAAAAAAATGCACTAAAACCCACTAACATATTGTTATATTATTACTTTTAGAAACAAAGATTACTCATTTGAACAAAATTACAATATTAATTGTCATTTTTGGTTCACTTTTTAAAACCATCCATAAATAGAACTTTTCCATTATTAAAGTGGAAGAAAAAAAATATTAACGAAGTCAAATAATGGGCTACCACACTTGAAACACAATCGTTCATCATGATTACATGATATGTAGTGAGTTAAATTTGGTGTAATAGGAAGAGTAAATGGTCTCATTATGTTGAATATAGTGCTTTTAAATTGAGATAAATTCATGATGCAATGTTTATTTAGTCAAATACCATAATCCACTTGGCATAAGCAATCAAACGAACATAACATTAAATCTAATAAATAAAAATAAAATTAAACATATGTAATTTTTATTTATCAAATTCTTTAAGTAACAAAATTTGAGTTATCAAAATTAAAATCATTTAAAATATCATATGTCATAACATAACATCCAATAAGCCCTAATTTAATGTGGTTTTATTAATTTTCATTGATGACGCATGATGCTTAGCCCATATGTCCATGTGCAAATAGGTTTGTGGGACAAATCGCGTAATGTATTGCATTATATTCGGTTTGATACCTGCTACGAATTCTTCTTTTGCTTCTGGTAAATCAAAACTTCAAAAGTCAATCACACTCAACTAGGGGAAAATTGAAAAATTAGAAACCTTATAGGTTGACGCTACAAATTCCATCCCCAAAAACCTTATTTTGACCGTGCTTCAACTATATCAATTGTACTTGAACTTTTGGCGGCTAATCCTCTTGATAATACAGTAGTATCATCTAAATGTGCAAATGTTGTAGCAGGAGCAAGGTAATAAAATTAAACATATGCAATTTTTTTATGTATCAAATTCTTTAATTAACAAAAATTTGAGTTATCAAAATTAAAATATTATATGTCAAAACATAACATCCAAATAAGCCCTAATTTCATGTGATTAATTTACATCGATGACACATGGTGCTTAGCCCATATGTCCATGTGCGAATAGGTGTGTGGGAGCAGTGGCAGAGCTTTACAAAAAGCGTAGGAGGGGCAAAACTTTGCATTTAAAATTTTTTTCCTAACGGCCTAACACTAACAGTTAAATGTTAGGGTTGGCGATTCGGGTCCGGATCGGCCGGGTCCGAGTCGCAAGATAATCTCTGTTGTTTCTCTTGACGTGCCTTATCACTCTCTTCATCAACATCTTGTTTTTAAAAAAATGATTCAATAGTTTTTCCTTTCCTCATAATATACCAAGAATGAGACACCAAATTTATACCAATAATTCTGTTAAAAATTTGAAAAAAACCAAAACCCTAATTCCCTAAATGTTTAGATTCACTAACAATTAACAAAGTAACAATAAACAACAATTAAACAACTCAAATACTTAATCAAAGCAAGTAACAACAAGTAAGAAGAGGTGAGAGGCCGAATTCTTTACCTGGTTCACGAATCACGCAAGAAGCCATCAAGCCAAGAACTCAAGAAGCTGGAGCTGGAACTGGAAGCTGGGCCGCATGCGGCTGGCGGCCGGCGGGGCGGCGCAGGGGCCAGGGAAGCAGGCGGGGAGGCGGGCGCGGTGGGGCGGCGATTCGCGGCGGGGCAAAGGGCGCCGGTGCTGCTGGTGGATGGTTGGGAATCAGGATTTGGGCGACGCAAGGAGTGAGATTCGGTCGTGAGTTTTTTTTCTTTTCTTCCTAAACTAAACGTAAACACTAAAGATTGGGCTTTGGGGATTGAAGATTAGGCTTTGGAGATTTGGTATAAACTAAACAGATTTTTGGGCTTAATATATACCCATAAATTTGTTTGTTTAATTGTTTATAGGTTTAATCGGAATCGGTTTTATATGTTTATAAATAATTTAAAATTTTTTTAATAATTTTTTTTGGGGGGGGGGGGGGGCGAACATAGGGTACTTTTTTTTTTTCAGGCGGGGCGAACATAGGATATATATTTTTTTCAGGGGGCGAAATAAACATTTTTTAAAAATTTTGCATTACGATTCGGGAAATGTACACTACTGAACGAAAAAATAAAGGGTGCGGTCGCCCCCCCCCCCCCCGGCGCCACTGTGTGGGAGAAATCGCATAATGTATTGCGTTTGTGCATGTTCATTTACTTCTTTCTAGGGTTGATCGATAGGTCTATTTTGTGTGTACATAATGTACCACATTACCATATACATGACCTTATAAGTTTGAGGCGTGTACTCTATATATTGTCAAATACCAATGGATTCATGGTAATCATCGCAGAAAGTTTATAGACTTGGGTAAGATAATAGAAATAACATGATACAAAACTTAAGCATGTAAGTATCTAGAATTCGTAACTTTATAAGTTTGTAACACTCAAATTTATTAACTTGTAATTTTGTAAGCATGTAATCTTGTAAACTTTGCTTGCGAAAATGGGCAGTTTGGGTTGGGTAACAGGCCATAACAGGTGGAATTAGGATGATGTTTAAGCAAAATCTGTTTGGATTCAAAGATTCAAAAGAGTCGTTTTAAAAAACATCAATTTCGTTCAAGTTAAAATAAGTTGGGACTAAACAAATAGTTTATTTAAATAATTTTTAATGATTTTCTAATCAAATATATTATTATTCATTTTTACGCGTTTGTATCTATTATCCTCACATAGTTTTTAAGTTACCAATTTTGTCGCATATTGTAGACATGTATTATTTATCTCAACCCATTTTATGTCACACATTTCAACTCAAAATATAATAATTGTTTACCAAAATGTACCAATTTATCTTGTTATGGGGACCATTTATCTTGTTATGGGTCAAAATTGTCAACGTTTACTTCTAAACTTGTGAACTCATAAACAAACAACTCACAAATATTTAAACTCAAAAACATGCAAATACTAGATTTTCATCAACAATTTCCAGAATAATATAATAAAATATTTTAAAAATGCTTTTATCTTTTCAAGCGATTTTCATCATAGAAGCATGATAAAGAGTACGAAACCAAGAATCATATACTCAAAGACTTATCATGATCTAGTTTGATGTATATTAGCTTAGAAGATGCATTTTTCATAGATTTTGTATCTAATGTCTCAAAAACGCAATTAATTTAACAATATGATTCAAATTGTCAAAAGTGCACATTGGTTATACAAAACCGTCGTACAATTGGTTTGACCAAAAATCCTGGCCGAACTAGATTGTAAACATTCTTAACTTCTAAATATACCCTTGACTCAAAAAACCACCTTTTTTAAGACAAATAAATAAATTAAAGAAGAGAAAAGAAGCATAGTATGTATGATAACACAGAATGTAGAATTTATTTATGCCGAAAAATAAAGAAACATAAAAGCTTAAAAAATCTGTAAACTAAGGAAGCTAAAACAAAAGGTAAATATATACATTATGGCACACCTAAACCAGAAGAATAATTTGTAATAATCTGAAAAATTAATTTTTATAAGTTTATATGCATCATGCTATCATGTATGTAAAAGAAAGTAAGAAACTATTTGGGTCCAATTAAAAATAAAATGGGCTATCCATATGTGCTAGGTAGCCTAGGTTGAAATAAAAAGTGGAGCATTTCACATGGGCCTCTAGGCTTGGTCCAACTAAAAATAAAATGGGCTATCCATGTGTGCTTGGTTGAAATAAAAAGTGGACCATTTCACATGGGCCTCTAGGCTTGGTCCAACACATCCAACCCATGGATTTTAGCAAAAAAAAAAAAGAAAAAAGAAAAAAATATAATAATAAAACAAATAACCAAAACTACAAAAGTAGTTTGAGTACAAACCAACACAACTCCTTCTATTAACCTTGTTTCATATAGCTTCCGATAAAAATAAAATAATTTGCATCTCATGCCTTCTTCTTTATAATAGCCAGAAAAACTAGACGAAAAGTAAAAAAAAAATAATAATAATAAAAGGTTTTTAGCAATTATGGGATTTCTAAATGCTAAGATGCGACATAAGGTTACTAACAAAATAGAGATGACTAGATGGCTAGTAAGTTTATTTGTTTCATATTTTAGGTTGTTTTTTAACTTATCAAAAAATCTTATTTTAAACTGTTAGGATTATAAGTAGTTACGTTTGTTTGAGGAGATGAGAAAGTCAGTTAAAGATACATCTAAGTCAGCTTTATAAGCTTTATATACAAGGTTGCTTCTTATAGAATGACCCATGTTAGTATGTTACCAATTCAATTGATTGTCCAGTGGATGAGATCAAGGTGCAGACCTTTACATGAACAGAGTACAGAGGCAAGAAGATTTCAACTTGTCGGGAGAAGTCGAAGGAAAATCAATGGGATGGTATTGTTAAGTTATAGAGATATTCTTCGATTGGGGTTTTTTTATGCATGTATTTTTCAGTTTTTCTTGGTTCATACAGGTTTTGATGCAAGTTATCCGCTAGCGTGTTTTAATGAATTATTGTTGTTCATAAGAAGTCAAAGGAAAATCAATGGGATGGTATTGTCAAGTTATAGAGATGTTATTCTTTGATTGGGGTTTTTTTATGCATGTATTTTTCAGTTTTTCTTGGTTCATACGAGTTTTGATGCAAGTTACCCGCTAGCGTGTTTTAATGAATTGTTGTTGTTCATAAGAAAAAACGTACCCTATTTATTTATTAAAATTAAGATAAAGATATTATCAAATCTAGATATTATAAGATTCAATCTCAAGTAATCCCGACTTCAAGCAATTTTTCTTGGATGCTACCGACCTGATTGCTTGAGACCGCGCTTTACCTTTTCTCCTCAGTTAGTCGGGTATTAGGGGACCCAGAGGTTTATCACGTAAGTGAGTTCTCAGGGTAAAAAAAAGATACAAACACTTATCAATTGGTGATAGGATTATACTAATTACCAGGGGAATTTCTTCATGAGAAGACTCAATAATAGTCATATTTGATTGTAAACACCTGAATATTTGATGTTGATTCATATGGTCAAACATCTCATTTTCGAAAACCTTAATAACATATGATGTTGATATATACGGTCAAATTTAATGTATTATATTGAAAGTGAAAGCCAAAATTGATAATGATATAGATATATGTTTCAGGTATTTTTTTTCTTTTAAGTAAATGATAAACATACATTCTTCTTGTTGCACACTTGCACGTATAATGGTTTGAAATTCATACATTAATTTATCAAAATAAAAAAACTAACAATAAGTGACACTTTTAAGAAAAGATCTTTTTAATTTTTATAATAAACACATAAACACAAAGTTTTTGTAAGCAAAAAAACTGTTTTAAAAATACAAATATTTTCAAACTTATATTATTAAAAAATAAAAGCTTTATAAAAAACAACTTTATATAAAAAGACTGAAAAAAAATTCAAATACAACATTTTAGACAACGGTATAAAATATTAATAATTTTTTATCATTGATTGCTTAATTTTTAATTATTTTACATTTGTAACACATATGATAGTAGCCTCGATAATAATTGAATATTTAAGAGACATGAAAGCTTTTCAGATTAAAACATTACTTTTGGTTATTTTGAATATCTTGAAGATAAAATTAAAAAAAAAAAGAACAGTCTGTACGAAATCAAATTTCAATATTTTACCCAACTAGGGACTTGGCCTCTTAAATTCCACACAACGCTATCAGTCTATCACCTTTTGTACCTCGTTGGCTCGTTCCAATTAATCCTACCCTTTCAATACAACAAAGTCTCACGGTCATGACACTAAGGTCTAGTTACCTAAATCTCTTATGAGCCACTATAAACACCCCAGAAGGAAACACCACTAGGAAAACCCCTGACCCCCCTCAGACATCTTTTTCACTGCTAAAAGGATTTGAACTCATGACCTCCTATTTGTAGGAAAACCCCTGACCCCCCTCAGACATCTTTTTTGCTGCTAAAAGGATTTGAACCCAAGACCTCCCATTTGTAAGAATCTTGGGGAACGATTGAGAATTAAATAACCGCTCACCATACACCTCTTGAATTGGTTGAAGTTTTTGTCATTATTTTAGTCTAACAAATTAATTTATTTACATTAAATTTTAATGTAATGTTTATATTAAAGTTAACTTTATAAAAATGTAGCCAAATTTTGTTAACTGTTCTAATTAAGTTATTAACAGTTTTTTTTTGTCTTTTTAAAGTTATTAAAGTTTCATTTGTTGTTCTACTATTATATAATTAACATGTTACTAGGTTACTAATGATGATGTTATTAGATATTTTCATGTCTTTATGATGATGTGAAAAAGATGAATAATAACATTCATTTTTCAATTAAAACATGACATAGATTTTTCAACTAATTCTTTTTTTTAAAAAAAAAACACCTTTCTTATTTTAAAATTGATAAACATAATGAGTTTTTGTTATTTTTCTAAATTATTATAAAATTATATTTTTAATGTCTAATAATAAAAATAAAAAATGAATAAAATAATACTATAAAACATGAATAATACCATAAAACATGAATAAAATTTAAGGAAAAAAGTAACAACTTGATGACTTGATAATTACCATAAAACGGTGATTTATAGTTTAATTATTTTAAAGAGACAAACTATCGAAACAATTAACAAAGTTGATTGCATTTCTGTACCATTTTTCTTTATATTATAACTGAATGATCTAATGTTTAGCAGTATGTATCAAATCTGCCACCAATTGAAAGGTTTATGTATTTTAATAAAAATGTTCTTTTAATGTTAAACAACCACGTAATATATTCTTTTCAAATATGTTAATTAACTGAAATAGTATATAAAACGTTAGGTCAAAGGACATTTGTTCTAATGATATTAAGGTGATGTTAAAGCATCCCTCTTAAAATAGGTTGATGGTTTACGTCTTAGTCTCTTAGACCATCCATAATGGGTCTCCCATGGAATGGGCAGATCAGGTGGTGAGGTGGGGCCAAGCGGACACACCTCCCCTCCCCCCGGCGGCCTCTATCTCGACCGCAGCGCGGCCCCCGCTCCCAGTTGAAGACTCCCCTCCTCCCCGCTTTCTCCTCTTTCACGTATACAGTGGGATGTCCACTATGAGGTTTTAAGCTTTTCAGTTGGGTGACGACGTAACCGAAAATTTCGATGGGGTTAGATTTTAGTAGGGTGAGTACCAAGGATAAATGGTTAGAAATATAAAAACATAAATGGTTAGGAATATTTTTAATCAAAGAGGTCGAATTCAAAATCTTTTTGGTGTTTGTATGCGCATTTCAAACCTTGGCTACCAAACAAGAAGAAATTTCTCATCACTCGTAAAAAAAACAAAGAAATATATTGAATTTCTTTACCTTTTTATATTTAATAAAATATAAAAACATCCAAATTAACCACCACCTATTTCTTTAACATGTCCCGCAAGTTAACCTACGATGTTCATCAAAAACGTGCGATCAAATTAAATGAAACTTATTTAAAAACGGTGACTTCTATAATTGGCTCCTTTGTATGCCATAAAAACTTATTTGTTACAATAATGTTAAAAAAATCCAATATTGATTTGATCTTGACAAAATTATTTGATTTAGTACATAAACGTAGGTTATTATTACTTCATCCAATATATATATATATATAAGAGATAAAATGAAAACCCTCCTTAGTGTAAAAAAACATATAAAAATCATGTAAAAAAATTTTTTGAATTTTTTTTACAGGTTTGTAACATTATTTAGCACATTTTTATAAAAGAAAATAAAAAAACGCCGACTAATATATAAAAAAAATATTTTATAAACCCATGTAAAACATACGTAACACTGTGCCCAGATGTTACGTATGTTTTACGTTGTTTTACAAAATATTTTAAAAAAAAAATAACGACACGGTGTTATTTTAATTTTTTTTAATAAAAATGTGCCAAATAATGTAACAAACCTGTTAAAAAATTCAAAAAAACCATTTTTTACATGATTTTTACATGTTTTTCATAGTTTTCACACTAACGAAGGTTTTCAAATTATCTATACTATATATATACACACACACTTTAAGACTGGATTATTATTTAAACATTACCCTATACATACATACATGTATGTATGTATGTATGTATGTATGTATGTATGTATGTATAGGATAATGTTCAAATAATAATCAACTTCTAAAGTATTATCCGAAAGAACCTTTCAAGATGAAGTCAAATATTTGATTTTTCTAAGGTTAATATTGGATCCTTATATACATTTTTTTCACAAATTAAACTAATTTGGGTGGATCACAATCGTCAATGATTCATCAACTTTATGAAAAACAAATTAATATCGAATAATTGGAAGAAGTCATAAAGTAACGAGTGACCTATATGTAAGCTTTGGTGACGACTTACGAATTACGATGATGAAAAAGAAAACCAAAAGTCAGAGGCAAAACTCAATGACTTCTTCTGTGTGTTTTTTTTGAACGGACAAATAATTAACTATCGGGTACTTCGTACGCGGTCCTTAATAGCTAAATGATGCTCAAGCTGGCCACTAGTTCAAACGGACGGAGCCCCTAGCCCACCAGCCACCAATTTCCGGAGAAAACCCGGTTTAAGCACCGCCCAAAGATACGACGATGAAAGGCCGGTAAAACGGAGTGGGATCAAGAATCGACCCCAGCACCTGGGTCCCCTATCACTTCCCTCATACCTCCATCTTACCACTAGGATTAGACATCGTTGGTTTCTAACACTATTAATCTTGCTACTATAATAAATAAGTATCATTTTTGCCATATGTCAATTTATTGTCATTTTTTTAAATAATTATTGCCATATGTCATTTTTTAATATTTTCAATCATTTTTTCTTATATTAAATGATAATTATAATCATATTATTTAATTATTAAAAAATTTAAAATATAATGACTAATGATATTATATACATTTTTCACATTATAACATAGTTTTAATAAATAAAAAATGAAATATGTTCTATTAAAAAACACACTTAAACAAAGTTTACAAAATATGAGAATTTTCTAAAATCAGTTTTTTTTAAATAAGAATTATTCAAATTTGGAGTTTTAGGAAAAATAAAAGTTCTGTAAAAATAAGTTTTCTTAAAAAACATTTTTTTAACAAGTTTTCTTACAAAGTACAAAACATTTTACTTTTCAACCTGTGTAATATACATGATTTTATCTAGTTTTTAAGATATGTGTAATATTGTTTAATTATTAAGTGATCGTTTAAGATAACACTTTATCACATCATCGATCACGTCATTATTAAGTCCTTCCATCATCATACCAATTTTTTTTTGAACAGAGAAGGTCTCAATCGTGTGAACGCACTGTTTTCAAGTCATGTCACCAAGGTCTAGTTACCGGACCTCTCATGAGCCATCACAACCACCGCAGGAGGAAACCTCACTCGAAAAACCCCCTGACCCCCTCAGACCCCTATTTCGCTGCCACAACATCACCACCTAGCCTATCATGGCGGGTCAGACACGACCTGTTAAGACATGATACGTTAAGACATAAAACACGAAATAAGCAGACACGAAATTTTATCGTATCTGTTGTTTCAAACACGAACACGGCCAGTTAAAAACATGTAACACGAAATGATTCGTTAAGGAATATGTTAACAGTTAACACTATAAATGACATGTTAAAAAACTTTTTAAAAACCTGTTAAAGAACATGTTAAGAAACCCGTTAATGAATTAGAAATTTTTAGAAGGTAATCAGTTACACACCTATTTTATTATATTATTTATTTTATATTTTAAATAGTTCTTAACAAGTCTTAACGGGTCTTAACAGATGCGGGTTTTTACCTGTTTAGACACGAAAAATAAACAGGTTTTAATGTGTCGACATGTTTAGACACGAAACATGTTAAATTCGTGTCAGGTTAATGTTTTCGTGTATAAAATTGTCAGGCGCTACACTTGTCATGTTTTTTTTTCATTTATTTAAAAATTTTAAACTAATAAAAATAGCACACGTCATCAGGCGTCTTTTAACCCATTACCATTATAGAACTTTATTTACTCGCACACGTTAAATCATCATCATGTTTGTGTGGCACTTAGGTGGTGTTTGTTTTTTCAGAGGTAAAACGTCTGCGGTCTGCGGACCACATCTGCAAACCTCTTTTGTAGAATAGGTGGACCAAACCTCTGCAAGAAGAAGTTTTGAGGGTGTTTGTTTTCCAAAAACCTCTTCAAACAAGAAAATCTCTTCCCAACCCACTGTCCCCCAACCCCACTGTCTTGCTCAACCTACCGCCACCACCACCGTTGAGCCACCACCGTCCGTTGAGCCACCACCGTCCACCACTGTCACCATCACCTCGATCGAAGGAACAAGGGGCGACGACCGGTGGTTGATTGAGGCGATCGAGCCCACGCAGACCAAACCCTAACGTCAATCGAGCCCTCGTTCTAAAACCCTAACGATCTAACCCTAACCTGCAACGGTGGAGGAGGAGACCGTGTCTGGTGGAGATCGAACGACCTAGGGTTTCGTCTCCCCTTTCCTTCGATCGAACGACTAGCGTCTGGTGGAGATCGGTGGAGGGCGGCGGTGGAGCTTGGTGTTCGCCGATGGGAAGAAGAGAAAGGGACGGGAAGAAGAGAAAGGGACGGGAAGAGGCTTTGAAGAGGTTTGAAGAGGATGGTCCATGTCTTTTCCAAGAAGAGGTCTCGCAGACATTTTTTAATGAAATGTCTGCGAGAAAACAAACACCCTACATCTTTCCTTGGTCTGCAGGGTGCAGACAAAAGAGGTTTCGCAGACCTTCGCAGACGTTTACACATGACCAATACATATAACATTATTAAGGTGTAAACAAGCCATGTTCAACCTCCAAGTCATGAGCCTCACTTGTTTCGACTTAAGAAAAACTCGAGTTTGAGTCTGAATCGTTCAAAGGCTTGTTTCTAAATTTTAAGTTTAACTTGTAATAAAATTTGTAGGCTCAAACTCAACTAGTTTATTATTTAATTATTAAATTTATATTTTTATATTAAAATATATAAATATTTATAATTATGCATTTCATGTATCACATAATATATATAGGGGATTAATAAAATGAAAACTTTATTTTAGTGAGAAAACCTTGAAAACTCATATAAAACGAACGTATTTTTTTTTGAAAATTTTTTTACAGGTTCGTAACATTACTGGGCACATTTTTATAAAAAAATCAAAAAATCGCCGAAGAAATATTTTAAAAAAAATATTTTATAAAAATTTTTTACGTTGTAAAACATACGTAACACTGCGTCAGATCTGACGGATTTTTTTTACGTTTTTACGTATGTTTTACAAAAATTTTTTTTTAGTTTTGTTACGTATGTTTTACATGCGGTTTGCTGGGTTTTCACAAATAAAAATGGTTTTCAAATTATCCATACCCTATATATATATATATATATATATATATATATTCTTAATTATTTAACTTATTTTTTTCTTATAATTGTATATAAAATAATTATCTAAATGTATCTACCTACTCTTAGAAAAAGTATATTCGCTACAAGAAACTTAATCTGAAATGTCAACCCTTTACACAAAAAAAAAGTATTTATCAAATTAGACAATTAGTATGTATTAGAATCACAATAAAATATATTTTTTTTCAAACCCCTGTAATACATGAGGTAGGGGTGTGCATGGTTCAGTTTATGTCGGTGTTTTGCTTAATCCAAACCCAAAACTGTTTCGGTTTTTAAACCCGTTTGGTTTTTATATTTTAAAAACTTAGTTGGGTTCGGTTTGGCTTCGGTTTTTCTACTTAAGCATAAAATTATGCTTATAAAAAAAGAAACCAAAATATTGTGCACTTGTACTAAAAATATTTTATTTGTACTAAAAATATTTGAACTATTACACTACTTATGACTTTTGGTATCAATAACCAAGAAAATAAAAATAGATGGTTTTTGAATATTGAAAATTTTGAAAGTTAACACACACACACACACACACATATATATATATATATGCATACATAAGCATGCATTTGGTTTTTTCAATTTTTATTTTAGTTAAAACCAAACCCAAACTTTCGGTTTTTTAAAAAACTTATATATACCACATCTCCGGTTTATACTTGGGTTCGATTATTTCGGTTTGGATTTTTAGGTTTTTGGGTTTTGGGTCGGTTTTTTCGATTTTATGCACACCCCTAAATGGGGTTTTACTAGGCTGGTGTGTAATGTATACACATACACCACATATTAACAATGGCGTACCCACTTTATATATATATTTATGGGGTATGACCGACCCTTTAATATTTTGCAATCGCCACCTTTAAATTTGCATAACCAGAATTGTGGTGAGAGTGAAACTATAGTTATGCTTGTTTTTGGAGAAATAAGTAAAAAAAAATCACCATATACGTTGTTTTAGATAGATTTTAAAAACTAAAACCCGGTAAAGAACAACTAGCTAGGCCTGACAGTCTTAACTCATAACAAGTTAAATGTGTAGATTGGGTAAACATTTATTGTATTTTAGGTCGAAATGAATAACATTACAACATAGAATGAGTTAAGATATGCAACACCTTAACACAATATGTGCCAAAATGGTTACATAACTCCAAAACTATGTGAATATAATTGATTCAAATGGATAAGAATAATCTATACTCTATAATAAAAGAGTAACAAATTTGTCACTTGTCACATTCTTACACTACTATTGTCACTTGTCAACACATTATCATTCCACTTAATTCTCTTTCTTATTAAATAATTATATTCTCTCTCTTATTAAATAAATTATTTCACTTATTAAATAATTATAATACTAATAACTAATATATTATTTATCTTTTTATTACAAAGCAAACTTAAAAAATTTTTATAAAACATGAAATTTTCTAAAATCAAAATTTTTAAAGTAAGAAATATTTTATTTTGAAAAAAACAAAATTTATGTAAAAACCAAGTTATCTTAAAAAATGATTTTTTAAAAAAATAAAATATATTATAAAAAGAGTTTTAATTAATGAGATTTTTATCATCCAATGACGTTTTTTTAATTTAATATTTTATATAAACCCGTGTAATACACGGGTTTATAACCTAGTAAATAATATATTTGATGAGATAATCACTAGAAATTAGTCAAATAAAGTATTTGTTTTATTATAATTCATTTTAACTTGAACGAAATTGATGTTTAAGGTGACTCATTTAAACTCAAATTGATTTTGCTTAAAGATTATCCTAATTACCTGTACCCGTTACCCAACAACCTGCCCATTTTTCCAGGCATAAGAACAACTTTGAATGGATTGTATTTTAAGTATGTTTTTCTATATGAAATTTAGTTTGATTGTTTTTTTAATATGTCCGACCCAATTCGACCTAATGCGATATGAACATAAGGGGAAAAAATATATTATATAACGATACTCAAATGATAATAAAAATTCAACATCCCCCATGAAAAAATCCCTACGTCCGCCACTGCTTATTAGATTAAGCATAAATTATATATATATATATATATATATATATATATATTATATATATATATATCTGTATAATAGACTTGGGTTCAATAGCCGGCTCAGTTTGATAATTAAACGACTCATATTTTAAGGGCCGAGTTCGGGCTCAGACTCATCTAGAATCAGACGAATTTTTTAATTTTTACTATATGCTGTCAAGAAAAGGCAAAGCAGCCTAGTTTATTTTTAAAGAGCATGTGTGTTGAAAGTTTCTATTTAGTTTGTTTAAAATGTTACCTCAAAATAACGTTGCCTACGAATAGAAAAATTCAAACGTAAATTTTCGTGGGTAAATAGTTCATCAAAAAATTAAATAATTGATTTGTATTATAAATTCAACAAGTTGGTAAGTGCTTTGAATTTTATGTATGATTTTACCATTCCATTTTCCACCCTTTTCGTTGCCATGTTAATTTCTGGTGTGGCAGGACGTGGTAATTAAAAGAATGGGTCTTAATATTTATACATTACTTTCATCATCTATACATTATACTCACGTCAAATTAATCAGATCATATTCACACAATTTTTACTCATTCATATTTTTCAATATTAAACAATACAAAAAATATTGTTATTCGCACACCAGTGTACCAATATCTTAACTCTTTATCAAACAAGCGGGTGATATGGTAGGCTTATTTTATTTTATTTGCAATTTTGTCATCATTATAAATTAATATTTAAAAATGCTAAAAAAATTAATATAAACACATATAGAAATGAATGACTTTCTTTCTAATTTAATTTTTCTGGCATGTTTCTTGCCTGAAAATTTTCGTCTCTCGCCCCTCCTCTAAAACCATTCAAATTGTGTCATTGATTATTGCTTTATAACGAGTAGATTAGATAAAAACGTCCATCACATAGAAACAACTAATATGATATATGTATATATATCAGTCAGGTGCAGCCCTAATAATTGAGGTATCTGGGACGAGCTGAAAAAAATGACCCTATCAAATTCAAATAATAAAGTAGGGTGTTCAAAAAAACCAAAAACTTTTTAAAACAAAGACCGAAACAAATTCTGAATTCGGTTTTCGGTTCGGTTCCTAACGGTATCCGAATTCCGAATTCGGTTTTCGTTAAGTTCCTAACTGTATCCAAATTCTGAATTTCGATTATCAGTTTGATATTTTTTAGTTCGGTTTGTTTGGTTTATACTTATAAACTGAATTCATATTTAAATTTATTATTTTATTAATAATATGTAAGGTTAAATTCGGTTTATTTGGTTTTTAACCTGTTCAATTTGGTTATAATCGGTTTATTAGGTTGAATTCGGTTTATTCGGTTTTCAACAGCTGGTTTATTTGGTTTTTAATGGTTGCTGAAACCGAACTGAAGAACTTCCCGAAACCGATTCGGTTTTCGGAGAGGGACCGATTAAACCGAACCGAATAAATTAACGTTAACCGAATTGATGAACACCTTAGTTTAGGCATGAATGTAACCTAAAATATTTTAAAGAGTAAACTTCGTTTTTGCTCCCTGTGGTTTGGTCAAAATAACGTTTTTGCTCCAAAAGTTTCAAAATGCTCGTTTTGCTCCCTGTGGTTTGACAGTTTAATCATTTTGCTCCCTGTGGTTTGACAATTATAACCCTTTTGCTCCCTGTGGTTTCGAAAAAAATGGAGTATAATGGAGATATATTCGAAAAGTTTGGAGCAAAATGATTAAAATGTCAAACCACAGGGAGCATAATGATCATTTTGAAAGTTTTGGAGCAAAATTGTTAATATTGTCAAACCACAGGGAGCAAAAGAGAAGTTTACTCTATTTTAAATAAATTACTTTTAATACAATTTAAATTATATGTTTATAAATGGTTCTCTTTAGTTTTCTGTAACTTGTTGGTTGACATTTGAATGAATTTATAAACACACATTGTAACACCCAAACTTTTCACACGTTTACACGTGTCAAATCTTGGTCCCAGTTTAAACTTTAATGTAAAATTATGTTCGGAAGCGTGAAATTAACATTTCATGAGTTAAACACACTTAATTTCAATCATTTACATTTTTGATTAATAAAAACTAGTGTGTTTAAGTTTAATACCACCACAGACTTTAAATAACGTTTGGTTCTGCTTCACAACGTGCCCGATCTGATCGCCCGATGCATATCTATCTTTGACCTGTAACATCACATATAAGATCACAATTAGTTCATATGAACTAAGTAAGTAACCCTTTCCACAGTTTCCAAAAACTCATTTAAACTCATCCACATACATATTATATGGATGTTAATCATGTTTAGATGATAATATATCATATTCAAACATCAACTTGCACCCTACACATGGTGCATTTATTTCCCTTAATGTGACATTTTCACAAATATGAGTATATCATCTAATCCAACTCTACCACCAGCACCTCTGGCTAAATTTAAAACACTATATATATAAATATATAATTATTGGCTCAACCAATTACCCACACACCTGTGGTTTCAACAATTTAGTTTCCGGATTAACCGGTTATCCACACATTTGTGGTATCATACATATATATTAAGTCTTAAGATGTTCACCCACTGGTCATTCCATCTAAAACAATTGCTAGCACCTCTAGCTATCCACACATTTGTGGAGTCATAAATAGTTCAAGTCTTAGGATGTTCACCCACCGGTACTTCCATTTAAGACAATTGCCAGCATCTCTGGCTATCCACTATTGTGGAGTCATAAATATTAAGTCTAAGATGTTCACCCACCGGTACTTCCATCTAGACAATTGCCAGCACCTCTGGCTATCCACCATTGTGGAGTCATAAATATTTAGTCTAAGATGTTCACCCACCGGTACTTCCATCTAGACAATTGCTAGCACCTCTAGCTATCCACCATTGTGGAGTCATAAATAATTCAATTCCCGGATTAACCGGCTAGCCACACATTTGTGGTTCAACAATTTAGTTCCCGGATTAACCGGTTAGCCACACATTTGTGGTTCAATTAAATCAATTTCACCGGCTCATCCGGCTAAATTTTAATGCATTTATCCTATGCATAACACACAAGCATAACATTCGTTTTGAAACTAATAACGTCTTCTCATAGGTCTTTTAATTCCATTAGTTTCATTAATCAAGTTATGCACCATCATTCTATAAACACCAAATCATATTAATTAATCACCGGTTCATCCGATTATTCTAATGCAAATATATTGCATATGCGTTTCCCATTGAAATTTAACAAACACAAACTAAAGGATTTCTCATCTCATAGTTTCAATCACATATTTAACAACATTCACATATTTCAAGCACGCAAGTAGACTCTTTCTACTACTTATATGTAATAGTACAGTAAATTGGGTGACTTACCTGGTTCAAACGGTTGTTCATTTCCTACAACCTCTTTTCTACTTCTGTGAATTGTCACTTGACTTTCACTACCAACTCCTAGTTGCATATTCACACATATACAACTATATTCAATACATATAACACATACAATCAAGTTCAACTCACTTGACTGGTTTGACTTTCTCAAAGTCAACTTATCACATAATTGACTCTATCTTACTATTTTTTTAATAAGTTTTAATCAATTATTATAATTAATCATGTCACATGCCTCCCTTAGGCATTTCATCAAATAATTGATGTTTATTATATTAGTTATGATCTCAATCACTTCTTTTAATCCAAATTCATTTATGATCATAACTGTTAATAATTTTTATCATCAATTCATCAAAATCATCATTTAATCCATGGATCATAATCCATATTTCATTTAAAATCATATTCTACCCATCCCACTAGTTATCACACCATGATATGGGTTTCATAACAATCGGACATTATCTCTGCTTTCAAACGAAGATTTCACCATCAAAATATCAAGTTCTTCGTTTCTAACAATCCCTAGTTATCAACTAGGCAATAATCAATACCCATAATCATAGTATTACATTCAAAACTAAATTTAATCCACACAATATTAAACTAGTAGGATAAAACGAATCGTTACCCAATCGAACGGATATTCAGTCGCAAAACACCGATCAGATGTTGCAGATACGTTCCCTGGTACGATCCGTGGGTTTAATCGGCTTCAAAACCAAGATTTGCCGCTCCAATTTCGTATGTTGATGTTGAAAGTTCTTTAGTTCGAGAGAAAGAGTCACTACAAATAAAATGCCATTTAGTGGCACACGTTTTTAGCGGCATTTAATTTTTGTGCCACTACTATAGGATTTATTGACACTTTGAGTGTGCCATATTTGTTTGACTATACTTTTAGTGTCACTTATTATTTATGCCTTTAAATTATATTTTTAATGGCACTTTTAATATGCCACACTTAATTAACATGTATTTTTATGGCATTTAATTTATACCACTAAATCAATTTAGTATTTTTCACACTTATCATTTTCTCTTAAAATTCACTAAAACAAATTTTACTAAAATTAATTCCCTTCTAAACGTAACACCCCAAAATTTTAGTAATGACCATACACATATTAACACAGGATTTCATGTCCAGAAACGTAATATAAGAAAACTCGAGTGTGAAAAAGTTTGTAAGTCAAAAGAAAATAAGAAAAGAAACTAGGAGGGTGTTTTAAAAATCATAGAGGAATGGTGAGGGGTGTAAAATGTAAATTTGAAATTTATTAACCCAACCCAAAAACCCTACCTAGTCCCTATTTTCTATTTTTGGTCCTCTTCTTTTTCCAATATACGCAGACCACACACACACACTTGTGTGTGTTGATAGACTAAGAAGAAATGAAAAGGCAAGGGCAAGGGCGACGACCGGCTTCTCCGACGAACACCATGACCAGCCCTACACTCCCCTCCCTCGCGACAACAAAACATGCTTGCGACCTCCGCATACACCATGACGGTTAGGGCTCAGGAGGCACTTCAACAGTGACGATGGTTCTGGTGACGATAGTCGCACCTAGATGGTTAGGGTTGTGCCTCGATGGCCTCAGATCATGACTCGAAGCTGGTAAGGTTAGATGGCGATGAAGGCAATCCCGGGTGGCTACTGTTAGTCATGATTTAAGCCCCTGTTTCATGAAGTTATGTCTGTTGGGTGGTGGTTGCAAGTCCTAAGGGAGATTAGATGGCAGCGAAAGCAGGTCCAGGTGGTTTCTTGTCATGATTTGGGCTCCAGCCCTCACAATTCTGGCCAAAATAAGGTTTGTAATTTTCTTCTTGTTCCTTCTGTTTTTGTAACAGTTGAGGCAAATAAAGGAGTGCCTCCAGCACCATAATAAGCCTGCTGATGTAAGTAGGTTAAGTTTCCAGATAAAAACATAATACATTCCCGAGCAAAAGAATTAAAGTGAATACCTGAGCTGAAGGAGGTTTGGAATTCTAGCAGGTGAGCTCTCTTCCCCAGCCCCCATGAAATCTATAACTACAAGTAATAACTCAGAATGCATCCTAAAAGGTTAAGTGCCTGCAAGTTTGATTTTGCATATGGTAGAAATATAATTAACAAGTAACTGAAGACATTAAATGTAGTGAAGGTTAGCAATAGATGAACAAAGCCATTATAATTAGTTATTTACATAGCTTTCATATTTTCTTTATTGTTGTTTTAGAGATAACTAAACCATAACATATTTAGCTTCTTTATTGCAGTGTTAGATAACAAAATGGTAATTAAACAACAATATGAGTTTAAATTGTAGTGTTCACCATTATTGTAAACATTAGACTCGTGTAACTAGGATTAGACCTAAGCATACAAAACATGACCTTTTTATATTCTTTTCCACATATCAACTCAGCTGTAGTTAATTAAATGAGGTGGGAATTTGTGTTGATTGAGAAATGAAGCAATGTGAAAACCTTTGTAAATGAATCAAGGGCAAATAAGTCAATGCTACGACTTGTAGATTTTTTAATCAGCACCACACACTCTTGACATTATTATTACATCAAACTAGTAAGCAAGACTTGCAGCTTTTGTGTTCAACAATTTATCAAAGCTAACTATAAACCAATTTTACCATCATTCTTCATCACTTTTCATTGTTCTCTATCGCTTTTAGGTTTTTGAGAGAGAGAGACACAATCCATTAGTTTTAATAGCTATGCATTCTTGAAACCATTCATATTGTACAATTGTTAGATGTATGAAATGTGTATTGCCATGGATGATATTGTGGCACAATAAAAATAAAACTATTTGATATCACTTGCTTTTTGTTTTTTATCTCTTACCTATTGATTTTATGTCGAATAACATGCAACAAAACCCATAATCAGAAAAGAGTATAAGTGTATAATCACCACCATCAGTCACTAAAGCAAGTGACTTAAAAAAACAAGTAAAAAATAAAAAAATAAAAAAACCCTCACATAATTAAGTTGTTCCATGTCCTGCTTCAAGCATTCTTCAAAATATGAAAAACGATTTTCATGTTATACTCTGCAAGTTTTCTGATTAAATCTTGATTCACCAAACAGCCTCACCCGTCGCGTACCGCGAAGAGGAGCAAAAGGAGCCTTCGCGTACCGCAAAGCAATTCGAGATCCTCAGATATTTTGGGTTCTTCGCGTACCGCGAAGGAACCTCAAAATCACCTTGGCGTACCGCGAAGAGTCCCAAAACACAATATCTTTGTAATTTTCTTCGTTTCGCGATTCCGGACAATCCGTAACTCCGTTTCGCGCACGGTTTTCTCCCACGTTCATGATTTTTCACCTATTTTCAAATTGCAATAATCACAATCGTTCAATTAACGATTATTTCAAATACGTTTCATTATTGAAAACCGGTTGTTACACACATATATATCGAAAATTTTGTGCCCTCTAAAATATGGGCCCGGGATCGACGGAGGTTGAGTTTGTCCCTCCCCGGGGCCGCCCCTGATATCAGTATATGTCTATAATAATAATAGAGGGGGGAGCAATGGTTGCGCTAACGTCAATGGTTGCGGCAACATGAGCAGCGATAGTAGTAGGAATATAGCAAAAATAATAGTAATCATAATAGTAACGAAAATAACAACAATAAGAACAATAACAATAAAAATAATACAATAAAAGTAACAAGAATAAGGACAATAACATGAATAAAAACAAGAACAATACTAATACTAGAAAAAATTTGACTGTTAAAACAAAAATTCAATAACTCATATATAAAACTAAATATTAAATATGCGATAAAAAGTTAAAGAAATTTGTAATACTTCTTGTTTCTCATGTTTTTTTGTTTGTATTTTTTTCGCCCCTTAACGTGTTTTTTATTTGATTTAAACATAATAATTTAAATAGTCTAATGGATAATCGGTAATGAAAAACGAGTTTAATTTTAAGAATTTTATGTAATGGATAATAGGTAATGTAAACTAAAGCACTTTATTTTTAAAATTAGCCATAGAATTTTATCTAAGAAAAAAACACACACATATATGTGTGATGAAAGTAATAATAAGCCAAGTTTCTTACTAACTCAAAGAACTCTGTCAAAATTAAGTCAAATCTTGAATTTGTTTTTTAACATTATTGTAACACATTTAGAACACTTTGTACTTTTATGAGTTAGTGTAAATTCATCGTCGTTCAAAAGATAACATCATTGTAAGTATTGGTTTTAAAACAGTTACAGTGTTGTAAGTCAAAAATTTACAACGATGTTACATCTTAGACAGTGATGAATTTGCTTAAACTCATAAAAGAAAAAAATGTTGTAAATGTGTTACAATGATATTCAAAAAAACCTAAGATTAAGCTTAATCTTGACAGAGTTATTTGGGTTACTCCAATAAGAGTAAATTATATTTTTTTCCCAATCGTATGTAAATATTATACGGGGGAGAGTTTCTAAGAAAACATTCATTTTAGAGAAAATTAATCACAATAAATTACCAATTAGTTTTTTTTTTCATTTTTTATTTCTTTTTACTATAAGGTAAGAAATGTAAAAAGAAAAAATATTAAAAAAATATGTAGTTCATGCTATTAAATATATGTAACTTTTACGTCATATATACGAGTTACATGTAACTTAGTTTTATGAGTTACATGTGAAACTTTTTTAGCTACATATACGAAACTTTATGATTTACATATCTTTATCAATTTTTTTCCTTATTGTTTTTCTAACCTAATTGAAAAAAAATTGTATGAAAAAAAATTGTGTGAAAAATTAAAAATTTATTGGTTAGTATGGGTTTTTTTAGTTTTTCCAAAATAAGGAGTTTTCTTTTATATATATATATATATATATATATATATTGAATCATATGAAAACCTTATCTTAGATAGAAACCCTTAAACCCTATGTGAGCCATTGATTTTGAAATCTTGAAAATAAATATGTGGTCCACATTAACCCATATTAAAAATGATTTGTTAATTCAAAACATAATATTTTATTCAGTTTTAATTTGAACCATATATTTATTTTCAAGATTCCAAATCAATGGCTCATATAGGGTTTAAAGATTTTCTCTTTAAGATTGAGTTTTATAGGATTCAATCCCTATATATACATACTAGGTTATTAACCCGTGTGTTACACGGGTTTAATATAAATTATTAAATAATTAGTAATGAAAATTTAGCAATTATAAAACGATAATTGACATACTAATAAATATTTTAAGCAATAAATAAATAATTAAAAATTTTAATCATTATACAAATGATATATGACCTTATGATGTGTACCAATTAATATTGTCTCATTTGAAAACTTTATATTAAAATCATATCTGAGACATCAATTTGCAGTTTTGAAAATAAATATGTAATTTACATTAAATCACATTAACACAAATTTGTTTATTTGAACGCCCGATTTTTTATTTAACTTTAATGTGGAAAAAGGCTTGACTTGCTGGTTGTTTTTCTTTTTTAAACATATAAAAAACACCTACATCAAACCCCTCAACATATATCAAGGTGTATTTTGTTCAAATATAAAACAAAAAAATAATATAAGTTTTTTTTTTCTTTTCTTTTATTGGGTGTATTTTTATTTGAATATAAAACAGAAACGAAAGCTACGAGATGAAACAAGTGAAATTTGTTCCTACCTCATATTCCGTCATCAAAAACGTAGTAAACATGTGTGTTTTCGGTTTTCCACAAAGAGACACGGGGATATATAATTTTATTATTTTAGTCATATTTTATTATATGTTTTTCAAAACCTGATGATTATTTTTATGTGGGTTCATACATGTCGGTCAAGATGTATCACTTTGAAAGTCAAAGGCCAAATTCCATGCACAATGAAATATGTTATCCTAGCTAGGATTTATGGGTCACTCTTTAATAAAAGGTACAACAAATGAGTGATAAGTTAAATATATATAATTTATGTAATAAATAAAAGTGACGATTAAAACCTAGTGGTGAAGATGAGAGTATTGAGAGAGGGAGTGAAAATTGACGCGTTCCAGAATGCTTATTAATATATTAAAGCGATAGGGCGAAACCACTATTTTTAGCTAAAAATAGCACTTCGGCCGAAAAATTAACCCTTTCGGATGGAAAAGAGCCCCCGCATGCCCGCCCTTGAAGAGCTTTGCTCATGTTAAAACAACTGTCTTCTTCTAAGTGTTTTCAAGATCTCTTCTCTTATTTTTTACTCAAGTCATCAACATGTTAAGTTTTCAACAATTTTTGATTGGATAGCGAGAAGAACACTACTACAAAAATCAGCATAATGCAACATTTATAGTCAAAAAAAGGCTACATTAGCTGAAATTGCATTAGATCTAAGGCAACTTTTTTGTTACATAATGCAACTTTCTTTTTCCTAATGCAACTTTTTTAAATGCAACTTTTTTTTAAAAAAATTGCATTATGTAATAAAAAGGTTGCATTAATGCAAATTCAGCTAATACAACCTATTTGCAACCTTTTGTGACAAAAAAGTTGCATTAGGCTTATTTTGTAGTAGTGGAAATTCACAAAGTAAAGATCTCGATGATTATATATATGGTAATTTTTGTCAATCGGTTATCTAGTTGCTTCGGTTGTTGTCAGATTCCAAAGGACATTCGTTGTGATATTTAAAAACAACTTGTATGTCGTTGTGATTATTTAAAAACAACTCGTATGTATACTCAAACATCCTCTAGATATATATGTCTCATCTTCTAAAAGTTCTTGTTTTCTTACTTTTGTTCGGGGCTACATGTTATTTTTGAGTAATCACAATGAACGTCCTTTGGAATCCAACTTCATAATCTGATTGATAGATAGAGAACAATGAAGAAGTAACGTAATTTTAATATATCTGATTTGCAAATTTCTGACCCGATGTTTGATAAAAGATAGTTGAAGACTCAATTAAAAGATGCTATAAGGCTATGTGTTATGAGGCATGAGAAGAGGCTTGACCACCCTCTATCACACCCCCAACCATCACCCCACCATTACACATAGGGCGTGACCGCTAAGTGAAGATGCAACTGTGACCTTCCTCACGGCGTGGAGGGAAAAAAGAGGGGAAAAGGGGGAAAAAGGAGGTGATATGGGCTTGATGAGGGGTGATGATAACACACGTGGTGATGACGTGGAATGATGAAGGGGTGATGGTGTTGGTTGATTATGTGGCGCCTACGTGGAGTGAAAGGCTTGATGATAACACATAGCCTAAGAAGAAAATTTGGAAAACACTGGCTTAAACTATCATTTTTATGTATGTAAGGAATGATACGCCCTATTTGCGGTGCACATATATAATATATATGTGTGTGGGCCCTCAAGAGCCAAAGTAAAATTGTATTAATTTTAAAATTATTTTACTTATTTTATGAAAATAACGTTAAAAGTGTTGGGATGACTAACTTCATATGACAACTTTGAGCCATGGTCTCATTCGGAGCAGTCTCTCTATCCTAATTGGGATAGGAGTAAGGTTTGTGTTCATCCTTACCTCCTAGACCCTACTGAACAGTGAGAATATACTGGGTATGTTTGTTTGTTTGTTAGTTATATGTATGTAAGGAATGGTATAAAAGGACAAAGAGTAGAGATCTTTTTTAATTCTTTTATTAATTTATTTTTAAGAAAAACATGAATTGAATTGTTTTTTTTTTGGTGTTTCCACTCTTCAAATCTTGGCTACATACCAAGACAAGATTAGAAACTTCTCACCATTTTGATAGAAACAAAGAACTTCTTTATAATATGTTAAATAAAACGTCTATGGTCAAAACTTTAGACTTCCATTCTCCCATTCACATAATCTTTTTAACCCTACGCCCCCCTTTTCTAGCTACTACATTAATATACATGTCTCCTATATATATTGATCATAAACAAACATCAATAACTCATAAAACCCTAAAAACATTTAATACACACACAAAAATGGATAGCAAAAGCTTATTGTTCTTTGCTCTTTTCATCATATTATGTTTACCTTTGGCTACATCTCAAGAAGTTGGTAAGTCCCTAAAACAATTTAAGTTCAACATCATAATTGTCATTTTGTTTGTTAGATTGTATATGTTTTAATTCTGACATATATTGTTAATTAACAATGGAACAGATGACGAACGTGAATTCACGTATGACGTAAACAGTCCAAATGGCCCCGACCATTGGGGAGAAATCCATCCGGAGTGGAGCATGTGTAACAATGGAGACATGCAATCTCCAATCGATCTCACTCATGAACGGGTCCAGACGACATCTGAACTTGGTAGACTTGATAGAGATTATAAATCCGCTAATACAACACTTACTAATCGAGGCCATGATATGATGGTAGGCATGCATAAACAATGCATATTTAGTTAAACTAATTTCATCAACTTAATTAATAGTTAATATTTAGAAAATCAAATATGGATATTTGTTTATTCTAGGAACTAATTATGAAAAAAATACAGTTGAGATTTATAGGTGGAGCCGGGCATATTCATATAAACGGAACCGAGTATCAACTTAATCAAGCCCATTGGCACACACCTACTGAACACACCATCAATGGCCGAAGGTATTTATTAATTTCTTTTAATTTTTAACATATTAATTAAACAGAAATATAATTTAATCTCCAAAATTTATAATAATTAACATAAAACATGCATAGATTTAATCTGGAGCTACACTTGGTTCATCAAAGTATAGACGAAAAGGTTGCGGTGGTTGGAGTACTATACAAAATCGGTCGCCCCGATTCTTTTCTAAAAAAGGTATGTAATAAACATATTCAATATTCTTTAACACACACATATATACACATATTAATTTATTCAAATAAAAATCAACGAGTTGTAAATAATCAAAAAAAAAAATCATTTATTAACACATAATTTATATAGTATAAAGTAATTTCTTTTTAAGTTAAATACTTAAATTAAAGGTGATTAGTTTTATAATCTTTTAACTTTGTGCATATAATGATTATTTAGTTTTTAACTAATATTGATTAATCAATATCCTTCTTCACATACATACATACATACATACATACATACATACATACTATACCTCAAAAAATGGGCGAGTTGGGTTGGGTAACGGGTCAGAACGGGTGCGAGCTAGGATGGGTGCGGGTCAAGATGAGTTTTAAGCAAAATCCGTTTGAGTTATAACTAAACAAATAGTTTATTTGAATAATTTTAATGATTTTCTCATTAAATATATTATTGAACAATCTTACCCATTGAAATCCATTATGTTCACATGGTTTTTAAGTTGTCCATCTTGACATGCTTTGTGTTGAGGTGTTACCCATCTCAATCAATACTGCTTCCGAAATAGTATTTAATAATGTTATACATTTTAACCCAAAATGCAATAATTGTTTATCTATTTCTATCAATTTATTTTGTTATGGGTCAAGATTGCCAGGTATAATACATACATACATACATAAATACATACATACATACATACATACATACATACATACATTGCAATAGAACGTATAGCTTTTCTATCGAGATAAATCTCGTTTGATTAAAACATGGATGTAATCGCAGATGGAACCATATTTAAAAGCTTTGGCTTCTACCAGAGAAGTTGAAAAAAACGTGGGAATAATAGACCCTAGACAAATAAAAATTGGGAGCAGAAAATATTATCGCTATATTGGCTCACTTACTACTCCTCCATGTGACCAAAATGTTACTTGGACCATTGTTCGAAAGGTAAAAATATTTATTTTTATGTATATTTTACAAAATTTAATTTCAAGTTAATGTTACATGTTTAATTAATAAAAAATATATATATTTTTTGCTTCAATAATTGTCAGGTGAGAACAGCTTCACGAGAACAATTGCGTATAATCCGTGAAGCAGTACACGATGTGAGTGTTACATTTATGTTCCATCATAGTATATAGTTTGTAGTTTTGATTTGAAACATGTTTATAATTTTTAAAAATTTTAACTTGTGGTGTAACAGGAAGCTGATGCTAACGCAAGACCGATACAACCTCTTAATAATCGTTGGGTGAAGCTTTATAGACCAGATGACGATGAAACGCATTAGAGTTTCGACTGATCAAATTGATTTGCAGGGTTGACACATAATTTATTTGTATCTTATTTTAATACTATTGATAAGTTATTGTTGTTTTCTCTTTATTATTATTTTTTAATTCTTGATTGTATGATTTTGTACACATGCTGTTATTGATTCTTTGTATGGTTCATAAATAAGAAATAAATAATAATGATGCATATTTATAAATAAGATTTTATTCTTTTTTAAGTTATTTAATTATGGTGATCAAAGAGTCATAACCATCCATTCGTTCAAAAAAAATGTTTGATTTATACGAAGCAAATGTTTTGCATGAACATATAATCAAACACGCCAAGCAAGTCTAGGGGTGTTTATCAGATCAGATAACGGTTTATTCGGATCAGGTTGTTCGGATTTGAAAATTTTAAGACCTCATCCGAAACCCGACCCGATCCGAATTCGGAATTTTTTATCCGATCCGAATCTATCCGAAAAACCCGAATAAACTTATTTTTTCATCCGAACAACCCGAATAAATAAGGTTTATTCGGATTGAATTCGGATATCCGATCTGAATAAAGAGGATTTTGGATATCCGATATCCGATCCGAATTTGGAAAACGGATATCCGATCCGAATCTTTAATTCGGATCAGTTTTTCGGGTTTCGGATACGATTTGGATTTCTGATTTTTTCGGATTTCGGATATTTTGAACACCCTAAAGCAAGATGAGAATTAACAAGGTATAGGAATTATGAAGAAATCAGGAATGAAAATTGTTCTTTGCTTCCTTCATATTAAGATTTTTTTTTTTTCAAAAATAGGGTATACTAGCTTGATGAAATGTAAATGGTTTCATGGTAGAGAAAAAGTTTCTTTTGAAAGATGTGTCATCAGCAAACTTGAGTAGACCACTCCTCCTTCATTTTTCACCCATGAATCTGTATGAAGAGTCTTGATTTTAATTCAAATTAAATTTGATAATTAATCAAATAAATCAATTTTCCAACAGAATCCCCCTTGATAGAGTTCGCTACCTACACACACGGATATGTTATTTCCACCAGCAGATTTAAACTCTTACCTAAACTTTACATCGACCATGTTTCCAAGAGGACCTCTGCCTAAGGTTGTCAAAGTAGCGGAGGTTCTTTTGAAGTATGACGAAAAGATTTATTGAGAGTTTAAATTCGCCAGTGAAAATAGCATATCTGCATATGTGGGTTGCAAAATCATGGGGAGTCACAGGTGGTAGACTACAAATACTTGGCATGAATCCATGAGTGCTAAAGCTAGAGGATGAGCAACCTACTTAAGTGTGCTGGTGACATCTGCAGCACATCAATATTCCAAAACAAATCTCTTCTCTACCCAGAAACCATTTAAATTGAAAAAAAATACTCCATTTTCGAAAAAAAAAAACTTATAATAATGAAGGTTGATCTTAAACAAAAGTTATGCAAATTATTTTAAATGGATTTAAAAAAATTTTAAAATTCAATTAAACTGGTTAATAGTAAAATACCAATTCTAGAAGTGAGCACATGTGAACAATAGCTTAAGAACAAACACACATTTATTAATTTTGGTTATGTGTAGTGATCACACTTCACTTCTTATCCAAGACACTTGTGGGAATAGTTATCCAAGTTAGATGTTGCTTGGTTAATTGGCGATATCCAGATTGAATGTATGTGGGTTGTAGGGGTTGAGATTGTGATGCATCTGTGTTCCATTAGTTCAAAGACATTTGTGTTAATTGAGTGAGATAAAAAAAAGGAAAAAAAAAACATGTGTAATCATTCTCACAATTTTTGGGGTTGTTTGGGGAAATAAGATTTATATTTGTTTAAGAGAAGCTTGTGTAAGAATTCATTTAAGAATATGTTGTAAAAATTAAAAAAAAAAAAAAAGTTATAGTGATTGTTTTAACGATAAAAGTTTGTTCAAATTTGATTTTTATAGAAATACATAACTGTAGAATCAAGCATCAGCTTAATTTTGCTACTAGAAAAATTTTGTAACGACTTTGCTACGAATTAGCTACAAATTTGCTACAGTCATATTTCGCTACAGTTTATCTACGGATATTCTTACAAATTCGACCGTAGCAAATTAAATACTTATTTTTGTAGCAGTGTTATGAAGTAATCCAAAGTATTAAAAGTGTTTCAACATTTGAAAATTTGAAGAAGTTAGAGCATTGTAGGTAAACGATACCCATATTACTTTAAGGGAAGAGATGTAACCATAAACTATTTCTAGCCAATAAATAAGTCGTATTTGTGTCATTGTGTGACCATTGTGACGTGTCTCATTGAATAAATATTTTCCTTTTGTTCGTAACTTAATGAAAAGTGAATATATCATGTGAAGGTATATGTTGGGTCCTTTAATAAATAAATTGTTTTGCATATAATACTAGATTTGGAGAGCTCGTAAATGTGATATATATGTAAAATAAATTAATAATGTTGTATACTCTAAAGAATTCATTAAATAAACATTTAGATATGGTGATTAAAAAAAATTAAGAAAAAGTAAAATAGAAGGAAGGACTCAATGACATCGTCGTCTTCTAACTCGACTTGTCTTTTGATCGACCACGCATTGCCAAGAAAGGACTATGTCAACTGGGTTATATTTATATATAGAGCATGTGCATTGAAAGTTTCGGTTTTGATTGCTTAAATGTTACCTACCTAAATAAGTTTATTGAAAAAACTGAAACTTCAAACGTAATTATTTAATTGATGTATACTGTTGCAACTTTATAAATTCAACAAGTTGGTATGCAATTGCTTTGAATTTTATCATGTTTCCATTGTTAATTGATGTATATATTGTTGCAACTTAATAAATTCAACAAGTTGGTATGTAATCAACAGCACGAGCTAGAGATGCACAAAAAAACCGGTTAACCGAACCCCGTACCGGTTATAGGTTTTTGAAAAAAACCGACGGTTTATGACCGGTTTTAGATTTCGATAGACCAAACCGGTTAACCAGTCCATCTTACTAAAAAATCGATTTGTGGTTAACCGGTTTCGGCTATTAAATCGGTTTCGGTTTTAAAGGTTGAAAAACCAGTTATTAACCGAAACGTTTATTAGTAAAAACCGTTTACTAGACTTTGACCGGTTAACCGGTTCGGTTATTCCTAAACCGGTTTTCAACCGATTAACCGGTTCGTGCACCTCTAGCACCAGCACCGTGATTCACTGTTCGGTTTTAATCACAATTATTTAGTTTAAAAGATTATAATGATATTAATTGTAATGTTATACAATTAAAGTGATTAATTAATGTTTATTTTACAATTAATTATCATTCACTACAGATACCATGCAACTTATAAATGGTTAATCAGTTCATGCAACATATTTTCATTCTAATAAAAAGGTAGCTAAATTAAACACATGTCATCTTTCGATAACTCTAAGAAAAAAAATTCACTCATCTATCACATACTAAATACTAATTATCTTTTGTATTAAATACTAGTTTATAAACCCGTGTAGTACACGGGTTTGCGAATAAAAAATAATGTGATTTTATAATTATGTCTTTATGAATTTACATAATTAAAATAATTTTATTACATATTTTTAAATTTACATGATTATATTAATATTAATAATATTAGTTATACATTTTTTTTACAAAGACGTGTTAAACATTTTACACATGTTAAATATTTGAATTTTAAAATTATTTGTTTAAAATAACATAATACATATTTTTCAAAGATGTTTTATAAAAAATTAAAAAATTGATTCATAATTTAATCATATATTTTATTAAGTTAAATAAAATCATTAATATTTAATAAGAGAGAGAAGATAAAAAAAATCAAAAATTTAAAAAAAAAACATAACATAGAAATATTTATTATGACAGAGAGGAGAGAGAAAAAAAATTTTAAATGACTTATAAAGCTGACAAGTGTCTTATCAAAACATTTATTTATTATATAGTATGGATATAGATATATATATATATATAAATATAGATTAATGATTTTAAATAATTAAATTATGCAACTATATATTAACTATGAGGTTCTTCTTATTATAAAAACCATGGTTGCAGAAGTCGGCAGGCGCTAGTCGGGCGTCGAGGTACCGCCTAGGGATTAATCGGGATTAATCGGCGCTAGGCGAATTGGAATTTTTATATGTCATTTTACAAATATTTATTATATACACACATTAATATCAATAATATAATATAATACTTCAAATATATTAAAAAATAAACTTAAACATACTGAGTCAAGTACTTCAAATTACAAACTTAAACACAAAATTCAGAGTTTATAGATGGATTACGATGTTTAGTGGCATGGTTCAATGTTTCAGATGTTGGATTTGATGTTTTAGAGACATATTACGTATTTGGGTTGAGAAATATCTCGAATAATCATTTATCTGGGTCCTTTTTACTCGAAAAAAGCCAAAAAAACAAAAAAAAAAAAATAGGCCGCCTAGCGCCTAGGCACCGCCTAGGGCAAAAATTACAAGGAAGCAGGGCGCCTAGCCGCCTAGGCCAATTTTTACAACCATGATAAAAATTATTAAAAGTTAACATATCATATGATATTTCAATTATATAGTATCTTAAAATATAGTTTTATAATTCTTAAATATTTATTATTTGTAGTTTATTACTTTTTAAATAATTATTATTTATATCAACATGTTATGATATCAAACATAAAAATATTTATAATTTTTTTTATAATATATTATAACGATTAAACCTCTATATATCACCTCTACTTCCTTTTCAAGTGGCCGGTTTCTGAACCCTGCCATCTCAACAAGCCTTTTCATTCATATTTTTTGCTTTATATTTCCCATTGCACACTACCTCCATCTTGTGGACATTATAAACAAACTAGGTTTATTCCCCCGCACATTGCGGCGGGTTATCACGTTACACTCGCGAGAACATGTATTATATATCATTTGCAAAATCATAAGTTGCATAGCAAAAGCAAATCTCTCGTCACGAATTCTATACAAAATTTTCATAAAAATATAAAATTATACAAAATCCTCACAAATATGTTATAAAAATAATAGAAAAATTACTCACAAAATCCGTCTCGCCGACAACCATTCGTTTGAATTAAAAAAAAAAACCTCAAATCTCTAATTAAGTCTCTTAAATTTAATAAAAACTTAAATCTCTAAGCAAATCTCTTAAATTAGTTATGTTATATCTCTTTATTACTTTTTAAAGTTAAAAAATAGTCCAAGTCCAAATTTTCAAAACGCGACTATATATATCGGACACCTAAATAATATAATATATAATATAATAATAATCAATAGGGCCCACAATCAATATAATAATAATTTTACACTATTCCTTTTCACCCATTTTAATTATATAGAGTAATAGCTCCTTTATGTCTAAGAAACTCATTCTAACTACGTTTTATGCAACCAAAAAAGAAGATGATTAATTTATAGTACAGTTTCTAATAATTTATTTTGCATTTATCTCATGAAAATAAATATATAGTCCAAATTAAACCTGAATAAAAAATTATGGTTTGAATAACAAATCACTTTTAATATGGCTTAATTTGGACCATATATACACACACACTCACAAACGTGGAAGTGTTCAAACGAAAACTCTTGATTAAGTAATAACCCATTAACTTAAATCTAATGGTTAATTTAAAAGTTAAGTGCATAAAATTTTGAGTAAATTACACAAAAGGTCCTTTATGTATATATAAAATTTCAAATTCCATCCTTAAACTTTAATAATTACGCCAAACATCCTTTATCTTAGTGTTTTGTAACAATTAAGTCCTTTACCACTAACCAAAGTTAAGTTTTCTATTAATTTTTTTAAAATGACAATTTTGCCCTTATGACTAAAGGATGAAATATGAAATTATATATATAGTTAAAGGACGTTTTTTGTAATTAACCAAATTTTTAATTTTTGTAATTTTCTTTTATTTTTTTCTTTTCTTTTTTCTCTTAGATTTTTCTATTTAATATTATATTTAATAAATTAGTAATTATTTTATTAGTTTATTTATATTATAATTAAAATCTTATTTTTATGTTTTTGTTTATAAATATTTTTTTATTTTTTATTTCTTTGATTGTTTTTTCTATTTATCATTATACTTCTCACAAATTAATTTATCAATGAGTTAAATGCCAAAATGGTCCCTGTGTTTATATCGAAAATGCCATTTTAGTCCCTAAATAAAATTTGTTGCCATTTTAGTCCTTGTGTTTTAATTTAGTTGTCAATATAGTCCTTCTAGTTGCCATTTTAGGGACTATATTGGCAATTAAATTTCAAACACAAGGATTAAAATGACAAAAAAAATTTAGACGAAGGACTATATCGGCAACTAAATTAAAAAACAAGGATTAAAATGGCAAACCGTTTTACGGTTTTTTATGTGAAACCATAAAGTCATAAACCAAACCCTTAATAATGTTCTTCGTATATTTAAATTTAAACTGAACCGTTAAAATAAAAACCAAACCGTTAATAAAAATAAAAAGATTTGATTCGGTTTTTATTTTTAGCGGGCTCAAAAGGTCAAGCCCAAACCGTAAAACAAACTGGAACCCAATCGTTGATAACGATTTGGTTTAGTTTTTATTTTGAACGGTAAGATTTTGGTTTTAATTATTCAAAAACGTTATTAAGGGTTTTGTTTTGTTTTCGCCTAAAAAATTTTAATACCGGACCGTGAACACTCCTAATATTTAATCAACTAGTTAACAACCGAAATGAGAGAGAACAATTTTATATTTTTTAGTACTTATAGATAATAAATCATTAGCAAATATTATTATAATAAGTTGATTAAAATTATTTTGTGAGATGTGTAATGATAAATAGAAAAAAAATAATAAATAAACTAAACAAGCAAATAAAATTATAAACAAAAACATAAAATAAAATTTTAATTATAAAATAAATAAATGAATTACTAATTTAACGAATTTATTAAATAGAATGTTAAATAGAATAAATCTAAAAGGAAAAAAGAAAATAACAAGAATTTAAAACTTGTAAAATTACAAAAAAACGCCCTTTAACTTTAAATATAGTTTCATTATTCATCCTTTATTCATAAGGGCAAAAGTGTCATTTTGAAAAAATTAACAAAGAAGTTAACTTTGATTAGTGAGAAAGGACCTAATTGTTATAAAACAATAAGATAAAGGATGTCTGATGTAATTATTAAAAATTAAGGATGAAATTTGAAAGTTAATATATAGATAAAGGACCTTTTATGTAATTTACTCTAAATTTTTTTAATAAAATTTGCAACATTTTACTCGTCTTATTTTTGTCTTTAATTCCGTTATAGTATTGAGTCTATTGACTATGTTTTTTATTTTTTTCGAATGTCCGTATTTACATCAATGTAACAAGTATAAACATAACACATTTTTTACAACGAGTTGTAACGACTTTTAGCTTACATCGTTGTAAATTAAATATGGGTTACGTTTATATGTGTAAATGACCCCAGTCGATTCCGAACTCGTTAAGGCTTCAGATCGGCTCGTTTAGACAAAAAATAAATGATAAAAAGTGAGTCTAACACTTTTGTTACACCACAATAATTAAATAATTAATACAATGTAATTTATATTTAATTACATTGGTGTAATTTGCTGTTGTAAAAAAATCAAAATAATATGTTATGTGTATGATAATTACAATGATATAACTAAATTTTTAGTCTTAAATCAACTAAAAGTTACGTCTATAATAAATTTAAAACGATTTTGTAACGAACTTTGGTTTACATGGCTGTAAATTAAATATGGATTAAATTTTGTTAATTATTTAATTACAGTGCTGTAACAAAAGTGTTATACTCACTTTATATCATTTATTTTTTGTCTAAACGAGCCGATCTCAAGCCTTAACGAGCTCGGGATCGGCTAGGCTCATTTACATATATAAACCTAACCCATATTTAATTTACAACGATGTAAACTGAAAATCGTTACAACTCGTTGCAAAAAATGCGTTATGTTTATACTTGTTACATTGATGTAAATACGAATATCCGAAAAAAAAAACATGGTCAAAGCTATAACAGAAATAAAGAGAAAAATAAGATGAGTAAAATGATGCAATTTTTATTCAAACTATTATAATATAAAAAAATTATGGATAAGTAAAGAAAGAAGGGGTTAACTTTAAATAAATAATTAGCTTCATTAAATTATATTAGAAGGTGAAACATGATATTACCATATTAAATCCAGTTTTTTTATATGGTACAAATCACTAAAATATCCTTCGGTATTAAATAATGATTGAGGACACATGACACAATTTTATAAACTTAACTTTTAAATTAACCATCAGATTTGAGTTAATGAGTTATTGTTTAATCCAAAAGTTTTTATATGATCTTAATCCTATCTAATATGGTACAACGTTTTAATTTAATCTAAATGTTTGTTTGCATTTTCACTTTGTCCCACATTATTGGTAGATTTTAAGAATTTAAGTGAAATAGAGTGATTATAAAAGAAACCCTTCAAAATAAATGAATCACTTCTTGACATTTTTGGTACATTTGGCCTTTTATGTTAGTAGTTAAAGTAAACTTTAGTTAATAACAAGTTAAAAAATTGTTTTTGTTATGGTTCTGACTCGAGAATAAACCATGCAAACCTTTAAAATTGTCTAACTCAAGTGTTGTGTTTCCTGTTGTAACGCGCGGGTACTAGACTAGTATATATATAGGAAAGCTAGTGTTCAAATAATAACTTATTCTTAAAGCAATAACCTAGATAACTTTGCCAAGATGAAGCCAAATCTTGGATTTTTTATAACATCATTGTAACACATTTAGAACGCTATGTTCTTTTATGAGTTTGTGAAAATTCATCACCGTTTAAGAGATATCATCGTTGTAAATTTTTGATTTACAGTACTGTAACTGTTTTAAGCTCAAAGTTACAACGATGTAAACTCTCAAATGGTGATGAATTTTCGCAAACTCATAAAAGAACATAGTGTTCTAAATGTGTTACAATGATGTTGAAAAAATATCCAAGATTTGAGTTCATCTTGGCAAAGTTATAGGGGTTGTATTATGCGAAAACCTGATATTTTAAAGAAAATTTTTAAACCATATCTGAGTCATCCATTTGCAATATTAAAAATAAATACGTTGTTTAACTTTAAACCGCATTAACAGTTTTTTGTTTACTCAACACCGAAATTTTTTATTTACTTACTATTTTTTATTAACATGTAAAAAACACTACAAACCCATCACACCCCTCAATTACACATGTATCAAGATGTATTTTGTTTGAACATAAAACAGAAAAAATATAAGGGTTTTTTTTTTTTTTGTTTTGAGGTGAATTGTATTTTGTGTGAATATAAAATATAAACGAAAGCTTCGAGATGAAACAAGTGAAATTTGTTCCTACCTCGTATTCCGTCATCAAAAACGTAGTAAACGTGTGTGTTTTCGGTTTTCCACAAAGAGACACGTGGATAATATTTGTCATATTTTTTTATATGTTTTCAAAACCTTATGATGATTATTTTATGTTGGTTCATGCATGTCGGTCAAGATGTGTCATTTTGAAAATCAAAAGCCCCAATTCCGTGCACAATGAAAAATGTTCCTAGCTAGGAATTATGGGTCACTTTTTATTAAAATATTAATAAGCATGCTTTTGTTATTTATGGGGAAAAGAACAGCAAAATACAAGCTACAACAAATGATATGTTAAATATGTATCCAACTGGTTCAAATTCGGAGGGTGATTTTCACTATTCGAATTCGAAATTTCTGTTATAGATTCGGATATCCAGACTCTAAAAAAATATATATATCCGGACTTCGGATGTCCGAACTTTCGGATATTTCGGATTCGGATATGGATATTTTGAACACCCTTAGCAGCGGGTATTCTGTTATGATTTCGTGCGTTAAAACTTGAATATGTGTTGTCACTATGAAGTAACACTACTACAAAACATGGTATTTGCAACTACAATTTTGGTAGCAAAAAGGTGGCAGTTGCCCTTTTGCTACCATTTTGCGACCAAAAATGCGGTGGGAAAATCGCTGGTGGCAAATGCCCTATTGCTACCATTTTGCCACCATTATATATTTTGCTACCAAATTTTTGCTACCAAAAAGACATCAAAAAAATTGCTATGGTATTGCGACTAATGTTGTTGCCACCATTTTGCCACCATTATTATCACATCACATTACCCACCATTTTGCTACCAAAACTTATTTTCACACCATTTTACTATGACTAATTTTGTTGCCACCATTTTGCCACCATTATTATCACATCACATTACCCACCATTTTGCTACCAAAACTTATTTCACACCATTTTGCTACCAAAACTTATTTTAACGCCATTTTGCTATCAGAACCTATTTTGTTATCAAAACGATAGAACCATTTTGCTCCCAATACCAAACTCTCATTTGACCATTCAATTTACATATACCAAATCTCAAAACCAGATCTATATAAATTTCAAATTAACCAAAGTATCATAGTAATTGAACATTCGTCCAGACTTGATACAAATTATTCAAACATAATAAAAGTCTAAACAATCAAAATAAGCTCCTAAACTGTTAGGCACCAAAGCATTGTTGGTCAATGGAGGGCTTGTAGTCTTGCACCATAAGCTCCTAGTCGTGTTGGAAGGTTTTATAAGCCTAACCCTGGTGCTGCACGTGATGGATATTGTGTCCTGCCAAAAAAAACGATTTATTAACAACAAACTCAAGATATAAGTTTACCAAAATGTTTATATTTCCAAATTTAACTTGGAAAAGTTGGATTAACATTACCAAAATGTAAGTTATGACAAATGCAACAATAAAATTCATGTAAAATTATCTGTTTAAAGAAAAAAAAAGTGTTACTTGGATTGGTCTTGGTTAGAGTAACATCACCACCAAAATCACAACTTGTAGGGCTGAATGGTGGCACAATCAGCTCCCCCAATCCCACATGCATGCAAGAGCCACCTGTGATGCTCCATTAAAAACAAATTCAGGATATCAGGAATCAATTAAACCAATAATGAAGAAAAATATCAACAAAAAGCAAAAACAAACATAAACACAAAAACAACCATTTGATCATCAAGATTTAAACTACAATCACACCACCAAATCCAAACCATCTCAACTTTAACAACTCATGTAACATGAACCGGCACTTTTGTTTGGCCTCCAGTTGCAAATTTTCTTTTATGTTCTGGATCTGAAAGCACAATCTGTAAGAGAAGCAAATAATTTGGTGACCAATAAAAAATCTTTTATGGGAATCTATAGTAAATCTAAAGCATGAAAAGTATCAGTTTTGGATTAAAATGGAGTACCTCAAAAGGGAATACATGCTCCCCAATATCAACACCTTCTGGAAAAGCATCTAAGGTATATATTGCTTCTTTAGGATCAAAATGAAGTTCCTGCAGTAAAAAGGTAAAAATAATTAAAGCTAGGAACTCAAGTTTAAATATTCCATGGATAGTAATTGTTGATTCATGGTGGACCTTTTTAAGAACTGAAGCATTTTTTGAGCCATAGCTGAATACTTGCATCAGTTTTACTGACAAAGGATGAGTGGTAGATCCCAACACCGTGTTCACCTTGACCTGTAAGCATCAAAGCATGCTTAAAAGTCTTAAAAATACAAAAAAGAAAATATAAAGTCTAGTCATTAGTGGGTTCCATATTCTGATTAAAACAAAAACATGTTCCTTATCAATACTTGTGCATAAACAAGTCTATGGGATTCCTCTATGCTAATTCCCCCTAACTTATCATGTTCTTCTTTTAATAGAATTTCTGTCTCAATACTGCCAGCTGTTAGCAACTCTGTAGCATGGGCAATCGTCCTACCCCCAAAAAAATTCTATGGCTAAAGAAGAATACATGATTAAAAAAAAAGAAACATATCCTACCAGGGACCAAATGTTCTTGAACACTCAGCCAATACAACCTAGAAAATGTTGAATTATTAATTATAAGATGTAATATTTATAAGATAGTAAAATGTTTTTAGGCCAGTCATTACCTCTGTATTTTCTTCAAGAATCCCATGTATAAGTCTCATTAGTTTATGGGAACTAGAAGTGGGTTTCAACTGGATGCATTTTTTGGCTAGAACATACATACTTTCTAAACCCTGCACACATCAAAACCAGATTTATGGCATAAAATATTAAAACAAATTACTGGTTATTTAGAACAAATGAGCTTATGACAGTATACTGGTGTTGCCCAACAAAATTTGAAGCAAAATTTTCAGGTTTTCTTTAGTTTCATGATGGCTGCACTGAAGCCAGAAAGCACTGCAATCCGTTTGGTTATCTGTGCTCTCCATTTCTCCCAGGCCTAGCAAGTATTAATGTCCTTATTAAATAAAATTACATTTAGAATGTTACTTTGCAGTATATGTTGAATAAGCATCTTACCCTCACAAAATCATATTTGTTGTAATAACATTCACCTAACTTTCCAGAAGGTAAATCCGCACGCATACGTGGCATTTTTGATACCAGAACAGCGACTATTTCTACAAGTCCATTTTATGTCTGTATCATATATAAAATTAATACAACCTGCACTGAACTACCTATAAGTCATTACTCTAAAAAAAGGCATTTGATTACAAACCTCACGAGTTCCTCACAGATAACCAATCAACAAGCCGTTCAAGGATCCAAGAGTATTGTGCCCATAAAGTCCCGTTCCTATGAGACAATCTCATCGACCTATAGAAAATAACTTGGATCAAGTTAAATTAAAAAAATAGGTGAATTCAAGTCGAGTGTGATACACAATACAACTAAATTCAAATTAAATCATATCAAAAACCTAAATTCACATCATAATTTCTCAAAATCTAAAAAAAAACTAAAATCCATTTCAGGTTTGAAGGATTACCTTAGACTTCATGATCCTTGTGATTTAAGCCAAATCAGAGCTATACATGTTTCTCCATGTTTACATGGTTCTACTTCACAGAAGAAGAACAATTTGAAGGGATACACAGGAGCCTAACATCATGAAGCTAAGTGAGCTCCAATTTAAGTAATTTAGAGATGATATAGATGAAACTACCATATAATTAATCAATCTATGGCTATAAGTAAACAAAATTAGCTGCTAAAACATGTAACAGAATCAATGCATCCTAATAAAGAATCAAACAAACCCTAAAAACAACTTACGAAATTGATTTTGAAAGATTAATTCCACGCTTAGTGATGTAGAGATGATATAGCTTCTAATTCAATTGCAAATCAAAATCAACATGTAAAGTATTTATAATAATTGATAAACCGGAATTACGAAACATTGAAAACCTAAAGTCTAGCTTAGGAATTAGGTCATACATGATACATTTCGTGATGGAAAGAGATGTTATGATCCGATAGAGCTACATCAGCTATGTAAACACGACCGACAACTTTGGTTCTGGTGCTAGCACCACCGATGCCGTAGCTAAAAATCTTCATAGTCGGAGGACGACTCGACGACGTTGTTGAAGTCGGAAGCAGATGAAACAACGAAGCCTCTGAAGAGAATGACATCGGATCGATTGAGTAGAGAATCTAACCATCTTGTGTTAGCTTTGATAGTTTATGCAATTTTAGGGTTTGGAGAAAGAACGACGGGGAAGAGAACCCTAAAATGGAGGCAATTGAATTAATTAGGTGCCTTCTATAAGATTTCATTTCACATGTTTGCCACCACTAAAATGGTGGGTAAACTTAATAAATTAGTTACTTTTTATTATTTATTTTCATACACACGAATTTGCGACCAAATATAAAATGATGGTAAAATTTCTCACTATTTTGCTACCATATAATAGCAAATACTCTTAAGTTGAGTATGGTGGGAAATTGGTCACAATATTTGCTACCGTTTATTTTGGTAGCAAATTTTGGTGGCAATTGCCTAGTTTTCTAGTAGTGATATAAAGCCTTAAGATGTAGCCATTGTAAATTATGTTCGCTATATCGATATAAGTATTCGATTATGATAGCGTTCACAACAAAAATCTTCTCTAAGATTAAACATTTATATCGAATTGAGTATAATTAGTAAAACCAAACCATAAAAAATTATTTACATTTTTATAATTATTATTATTATTATTTTAATACTATTATCTAACTTTTAATGAATATTTAATTATTAATATTATATAGTTAGCAATATTATCTAATCATTATTATTAGGTAAATATTACTATTAAATATAATTATTTGTGAACTAATTACGATCAAAATGATGTATAAGCGCTACAAATTAATATTCGATAATGTATAGAGACGTGTCTTATGAATAACGTGTAAAATCATGTAAACAAGAGGGCTTTAAAAATATAATCATGACTGATATCCGATAACTTAATGACATGTTAAAATTATGTGAACATTAAAATATTTAAATAAAGTGAGAGAGGGCTTTAAAAGTAAGAGTTCAAAGTTCAGAGTTAAAAATGAAATATTCAAATTAATTCAAAACATTGGAAGGATTAATTGAAGCCTTTTGCCTCAGTTGTTTCATTTTTTTGCCGCAGGTTCCATTTTTGGTCACGGTTGTCGTGTTTTTTTTGCTGCGGTTTCGTCGGTTTAAACCTATTTTATTACACGGTTCTTTATTAGTCGTGGTTAAAACTAATCTTTTGCCATGGTTTTTTTCCAAAAAATCAAACAACAAAACAATCGAATAAAAAGCTATTATTGTTGTTCACTCGTAATGATTGCAATTCGTAAATGTATATATTGTAATTTATATAAATAATTTTATATGAATAAAAGTGATGGTTAAAACCACTGTCTTCTAGGTGTTTTTAAGATCTCTTCTAGTTTTTTTTACTGGAGTAGTTAACATGTTAAGTTTTCAACTATTTTTGATTGGATAGCGAAACAAAAATTCGCAAATTGGAGATCTCGATGATTGTATGTATGGAAATTTTTTGTCAATTGATTATCTAGTTGCTTTGTTGTTACATTCCAAAGGATGTTTGGTGTGATTATATAAAAACAACTTGTACGTATACTTAAACATTGTCTAGATATATCACGTCTTCTCAAAGTTCTTGCTTTAACTTTTGTTCGAGTGTACATGTTGTTTTTGAGTAATCACAACGAACATCCTTTGAAATTCCACAAAATTGCAAAGCAACTCATAGTCCTATTGATAGATAAAAAAAGAAGTAATGTAATCTCTGAGATCTTCTTTGCGAATTTCTGTGTCAAAAGTCAGTAAAAGATAATCGAAGACTCAAGTCAAAGATGCTATAACAAATTTTAGCAAACACCTAGAAGACACTGCTTAAATTATCATTTTTATGTATGTAAAAATATGGTGAACGTCACCATTAGACGTCCGTCACCAATCGGTCTCACGTCCAACATTTTTATGTATGTAAGGAATGGCATAAAGAGTGTAAAGAGTAGAGAACTTTTTTAATTTTTTTATTAGTTTTTTTTTTTGAGAAAAACATGTGTTGAATTGTTTTTATGGGTGTGTCTACTCTTCAAATCTTGGCTACATACCAAGATAAGATTAGCAATTTCTCACCATTCTATAGAAACAAAAGACTTCTTTATATGTTAAATAAAACATTGTCTATGGTCAAAACTTCCATTCTTCCATTCACATAATCTTTTTTAACCCCTCCCCCTCTCCTACCTACTACATTAATGTGCATGTCTCCTATATGGCTATATATATATTGATCATAAACAAACATCAATAACTCCCACAAAACCCTAAAAACATTTAAAACACACTCACAAAAAAATGGATAACAAAAGCTTATTGTTCTTTGCTCTTTTCATATTCTTTTGTGTACCTTTGGCTACATCTCAAGAAGTTGGTAAGTCCCTAAAACAATTTAACTTTAACATCATAATTGTCTTTTTGTTTGTTGGATTATATATGTTCTAATCCTGAAATATATTGTTGATTGATGATGGAACAGATGACGAACGTGAATTCACTTATGATGTGAACAGTCCAAATGGCCCAGACCATTGGGGAGATATCCATCCGGAGTGGAGCATGTGTAACAATGGAGACATGCAATCACCAATCGACCTGACTCATGAACGGGTCCAGATGACATCTGAACTGGGTCAACTTGATAAAGATTATAAATCCGCTAATACAACACTTATTAATCGGGGCCATGATATGATGGTAGGCATATATGAACAATGCATATATAGTTAAACTAATTTCTTCAACTTAAGATAATAGTTAATATTTAGAAAATCAAATATGGATATTTGTTTATTCTAGGAATTAATTTTGAAAAAATACAGTTGAGATTTATAGGGGGAGCCGGGAATATTCATATAAATGGAACTGAGTATCAGCTTAATCAAGCCCATTGGCACACACCTACTGAACACACCATCAATGGCCAAAGGTATTTATTAATTTCTTTTAATTTTTAACATATAAATTAAACAAAAATTTAATCTCCAAAACTCATTTTAATTAATTTAACATATAAAATGCATAGATTTAATCTCGAGCTACACTTGGTTCATCAAAGTATAGACGAAAAGGTTGCAGTGGTTGGAGTGTTATACAAAATCGGTCTCCCCGATTCTTTTTTAACAATGGTATGTAATAAACATTTTCTTTAACGCATATGTGTATTAATTCATTAAAATAGGAAATAACAAGTTATAAATAACTAAAAAGAACCATTTATAAACACATTATTTATGTGATATAAAGTAATTTGTCATTGAGATAAGTTGTCCTGGTGATAGAAGACCCACCTTTCAATATGAAGGTCGAGCGTTCGACTCTCACTTGAAGCACTTTGATGGATACCAAACGAGGGAGAAATTTTGAATTTAATCTGTCTGAAACGATGTGGTTGAATTTAAGGTTCTGAAACGATATGGGGCGCAATTTTTACAGCAAATATGATGGTTTATGCACATCAGGTGCAGATCTTCCGACGTTACACTCGGTTGTTGCTGTTAAAAAAAGTAATTTGTCTTTAAGTTAAAGGATGCTAATTTTATAACATTTAAACTTATACCTATAAATGATTGTTTTAGTTTTTAACTAATATTGATTCTTAATTAAACATCCTTTTTTATACATATACTAGGTTAGAAACCCATGTATTACATTGGTTTAATATATCTAACATATTGTTAACAACAATTTTTTAATAAAGATTTGTATGTTTGGTATTATTAATTCTTTATAAAATAATAATTATTGAATGTTTAAAAATAACATATTACAAATTACTAAGAATTATACAATTAATTTTCTTATGATTATTAAGTTTTAGTTATTTTTATGATAAGAAGACCTATATATTTTATATTTAATTGTATAATTTAATTATTTAAAAATATTAATTATTAATATTTAATACAAAAATTAAATAGTATTTAGTAGGAGAGAGAGGCGGTAAAACAATTTATAGGTTTCACATGAAGATGTCTAGTGTCAAAGATATCTATTCTTTAATTAAAATAATCTTGTATTTGAATAAGAAGATGTATACAGATATATAGATCGATATATATGTGTGCAATAAAACCAAAAGATTTTCTATTGATACAAATCTCGTTTGTTTAAAACATGGATGTAATCACAGATGGAACCATATTTAAAAGCATTGGCTTCTACCAGAGAAGTTGAAAAAAACGTGGGAATAATAGACCCTCGACAAATAAAAATTGGGAGCAGAAAATATTATCGCTATATTGGCTCACTTACTACTCCTCCATGTGACCAAAATGTTACTTGGACCATTGTTCGAAAGGTAAAAATATTTATTTTTATGTATATTTTACACAATTTAATTTCAAGTTTATAATGTTACATGTTTAATTAATAAAAAATATGTATGTATTTTGCTTCAATAATTTTCAGGTGAGAACAGCTTCACGAGAACAATTGCGTATAATCCGTGAAGCAGTACACGATGTGAGTTTTAAATTGATGTTCCATCAAAGTATTCAGTTTGTAATTTTCATTTAAAATACGTTTATAATTTTTTAAAACTTTAACTTGTGGTGCAACAGGAAGCTGATGCTAACGCAAGACCGTTACAACCTCTTAATAATCGTTGGGTGAAGCTTTACATACCAGATGACGATGAAACGGATTAGAGTTGTATGATTTTGTACACACGTTGTTATTGGTTATTTTGTATGATTCATAAATAAGAAAGAAATAATAATGATGCATATTTATAAATAAAATATTTTTTTAAGTTATTTAAATATGCCGAGCAAGATGAGAATTAACAAGGTATAGGAATTATGAAGAAATCAGGAATGAAAATTGATCTTTGCTTCCTTCATATTAAGATTTTTTTTTCAAAAATATGGTATACTAGCTTGATGAAATGTAAATGGTTTCATGGTAGAGAAAAAGTTTATTTTGAAAGATGTGTCACCAGCAATGTTTTCATAACCGGACCAACCGTCGAATCGATTTCCTTACTGGTCAAAGGTCCGACCAGTCAAACCGGATGATTTTATAAACATTTTATAAATATATATATATATATATAAATCAAAAAAAAAATTTTAAAATTAAAAAATTAAAAAAAACCGATTCAACCACTTGTCCGACCACCGGTTCGCCGGTACGACTGGATGGTTTACCCAAAACAGCCTAGAACCCTTAACTGGACCGGTTCACCCACCGGGACCCGGTTCAACCAGCCGGTCCGGTTTTCAAAACATTGGTCACCAGTAAATTTGAGTAGACCACTCCATTTTTCACCCATGAATCCCCCCTTGATCGAGTTTGCTACCTACTCATACAAATATATATGTTATTTCCACTAGCAGATTTAAACTCTTACCTAAACTTTACATCGAGAATATTTCCAAGAGTACCTCTGCCTATGCTTGTTGAAGTAGCGGAGATCCTTTTGAAGTATGACGAAAAGATTTATTGAGAGTTTAAATCCGCCGGTGAAAATAGCATATCTGCAGGTGTGGGATGCAAAATCATGGGGAGTCGCAGGTGGTAGACTACAAATAATTGGCGTGAATCCGTGTGTGTGAAAATTAGAGGACAAGCAACCTACTCAAGTCTGTTGGTGACATATGTAGAACACCCAAATTTCAAAACAAATCTCTTCTCTACCCAGAAACCATTTAAATGAAAAAGAAAACCTTTTTTCGAAAAAAAAAACTTATATGAATGAAACTTGATTAACAAAAGTTATGCAAATCATTTTAAATGGATTTAAAAAAAAATTAATATTCAATTAAACTGGTTATAAAATACCAAGCCCATAAGTGAGCACATGTGAACAATGGCTCAAGAACAAACACACATTTATTAATTTTGGTTATGTGTAGTGATCACACTTCACTTCTTATCCAAGACACTTGTGGGAATTGATATCCAAGTTAGATGTTGCCTGGTTAATTGGCAATATCCAGATTGAATGTATGTGGGTTGTAAAGGTTGAGATTGTGATGCATCTGTGGTCCATTAGTTCAAAGACATTCGTGGGAATTGAATGAGATAAAAAATAAAAAATAAAATAAATAAAAAATAAAATAAAATAAAATCATGTGTAATTATTCTCACAATTGTTGAGATTATTTGGGGAATTATGATTTGTATTTGTTTAAGAGAAATTTGTGTAAGAATTATTTTTTTTATAACCGTAGAAACCCGGCCACTTGCGTGGTAAACTCACAGTTCTTCATAATACCCGACTAACCAAGAAGAACAGGTAAAGCGCGCCACAAACAACCAGGCCGATGGCCTTCAAAGAAAATTGTTTCAAGTGAGTTAAACTTGAGACCTATAGGTTATTTATCCTTTACTCTAACCACTACATCACTTTCTTGGAGGTTAAGAATTAATTTAAGAATATGGTGTAAAAAAAAAGTTATAGTTTACGTTGCTTTGATGTTAAAAGTTTGTTTAAATTTGATTTTTATAGAAATACACTACAATACAATTAAGCATCAACTTAATTTTGCAACGGATAGATTTTGTAACAAATTTGCTACAAATTTGCTACTATACCTATTTTTGTAGAAGTATGTGTTATGAAGTAATCCAACTGTTAAAACATTGAAAATTTGAAAGAGAATAAATAAGTCGTATTTTGTGTCATTGTGTGACCATTATGACGTGTCTCATTGAATAAATATTTTCCTTTTGTTCGTAACTTAATGAAACGTGTGTTGGGTCCTTTAATAAATAAATTGTTTTGCATATAATACTAGATTTGGGGAGCTCGTGAATGTAATGGATGTAAAATAAATTAATAATGTTGAATACTCTAAAGAATTCATTAAATAAACATTTAGATATGGTGATTAAAAAAAATTAAGAAATAGTTAAATAGAAGGACTCAATGACTTCGTCTTCTTTTAACTCGACGTCTTTTGATCGATAACGCATTGCCAAGAAAGGACTACGTCAATTGGGTTATGTTTATATATAGAGCATGTGCGTTGAATGTTTTGATTTTGATTGTTTAAATGTTACCTACCCAAATAACCTTTTTTTAGAAAAATGAAACTTCAAACGTAATTATTCAAACGGTAAATAGTTCCTTAACAATTATTTAATTGATGTATATGGTTGCACCTTTATAAATTCAACAAGTTGGTATGTAATTGCTTTGAATTTTATCATGTTTCCATTGTTAATTTCTTGAATGTTATGATGTGATATTGAAAATAGACACTCGATCCCTTTAATTAAGTTATAACATCAAAATAATAATAATAATAATAATAATAATAATAATAATAATAATAATAATAATAATAATAATAATAATAATAATAATAATAATAATAATAATAATACGTACGTGATTTACTGTTCGGTTTTATTCACATGCAATTTTTTGGTTTAAAAAAGACTAAAATGATATTAATTGTAATGTCATACAGTTAAAGTTTATTTTATAATTAATTATCATTCACTTAAGATACCATGCAACTTATAAATTGTTCATGAAACATATCTTTATTAAAGTTCATGCAACATATCTTTGTGGTGTTAAGTAATTAGCTTTCTTTTGTAATGACTTTTTTGTAACCTAAAACTAGTGTTTAGTATATCTAATAGATCGATATTCTAGATTTTACAAAAAATAACATGATTCAAAGACCTACATCGACCATACTTCAGCCTATAGTTTGATCTTGGTCAAGTTCTACGCATCATGGCTCGACCCAAATCGTATTTTTGACCGACCATGTATGACTTGTATCGAGACATGTCCTTAGACCTTGAACCGAAGTCTCGTACTCGAACTGGCAAGAACGACCTGTTTATGGCAACTTGGCTTGATAGCCTATATCACCTCCGGTTCCCCGTCCTATTCGGTTTTCAAAACAGTGATAAATCACCATAGGAGACGTATAACAAGTGTGAAAGTATAGATTTGTGTATAAGTTTAGCATGACCGTTATCATAATTTAAAAATAAAAAAGAGTCACTAAAATAATTAAAAAAAAAATCTATTCTCTTAAGTTATAGTTGAGCCAAACCATGTTAGGTTTGCTAAAGGCATGCTCCATAATATCGGTAGATCACACTTTTTATGTTCTAATATTAATTGCTCCATAATATATTATTTTTATTCTTACAGTTAAAATATAATAAAACTTAAGTGTATAAGTGTAAATTTATGGGTTCTTTTCTCTTTTCTTTCAACTCGAAAACAAACAAAATTATTATTTTCTATTATTTCATTCTTTATACGCTAAATAAAATTAGATCTTTCTTTGTATATCTCTTTCTTCTTTCTCAAATGTCTTTTATCTTCTTTTCTTTATGCATAAAACACCAAAACCAAACCAAAGACTTCTAGTCTAATGGTACGCCCTTGACTTTGATTCGAGCAGGAGCATATTAACTAAGGCAAGGTCAGGGGGTTTGTCCAGTTGTGAGGTTCCTCCTAGGAAGGCTCGGGCGTACGCCCCAGTGCGTCAAATTTGAGGGGACTGTTAAAGTCACGTCCTAAGTGTCGTTGTACCAAGCCGTTCAAAAAAATATAAAACTCCGAAACAGACGTTATGTTTACGTCCATCTCTCTATATCAATAAAATCACCGTTGCCACCTGTTCCAAATTAAACAATCATCAGAGTTCATAGAGACAGAGTCGAGAAAGAGTCGAGTTCCGCCGGTGGTGGTTCAAATACCGGTAGCCAGTAGGTGTTTTGATTGGCAGTGACGGAGGGGGCGGAAAATTACGGAAGCTAGAATACGTGTTAATTTTTAGAAGCGATTGGGCGAAACTGTTGGATTAATTTTGATGGGTTGGGTTACGGGTCAACATGGTTTAATTAGATCATGGGTAGGTTTATATTTGTGAAAGTGGTGAGTCTAGGTTGTAAGAGTAATGGGTTAAAAATGTGGGAACATGGTTCCACAAGTATCCATGTTTCTAGTTGTGTTTACATTTCTTATATATGTAAGAACTAGGTCAATACCCCGTATATTACACGGGCTAAATAAAAAATAATAAATAGTCAATTAATAGTTTATATACTTTAATATATAGTCAAAAGCCTTGATTTGTATGTATGGTAGGGGTTGGTATAATGCGTTTGTTGATTTTTTGGTAGTCATTCCGGAATTTTCGGATTTGTACTACATGAGGAGGAATGCCTCCTTGGTCTAAATGTAAGTTTTTTTGTTGGTTATATATTTTTCTGAGGTTTGCCCTTTATCAAAAAAAAAAAAGTAATAAAATAATAATATTCTTTATTTAAACACTAAGTTTATTAAATTTTGTTTTTTGAATATTTCTTTTTGAAAAGCAATTATTGAATATTTTATATTATATAATAATTTGGATTTTATAAATGATGTATTCTTTTAAAATTAATATATTTTTAAATGTGTTAAATACCTATCTTAATTTAAAAATGTATAAAAATATATTTAATATTATTATTATTGCATATAGGTGCATTTAATAGGAGACAGAGGCGGGAAAATTTTTATACGAATGGTCTAGGAAAGTGACATATGGCACATTTTATTTTGATTTATTAGTATAGATAGAATAGATGAGTAAGAATGAAAGTGTGCGTGAGTTTTTTTTTAAAGAAACTCTTTTTTTCTGTGTGATTTGTGGACTGAACCAACAGAAACCACTATTTTTAACTAAAAATAACCCTTTCAGCTTAAAAACAAACACTACGGACAAAGAAAGAGGGGGCTACCCTACATTAACTTCGTCCCAACTCCTAAAGAAGCTTCGTCCTTGTTGATTGGAATTATTAAATTCTGGGATTGATCATGGACGGTTCTTAAGAAGGGTCCGTGCCCCCACCCCCTGCCCCCCGGTTTTTCCAAGTCATAATGATCGATTTAGTAGTATTTCGTAGTAAAATATTTCACTCTTCTTCGTTTTCTTCCTACAAATCCTTCAACCCCCTCCGTTTCCTTCCTAAAAATCCTTCGGCCCCTTCGTTTTCTTTCTAAAATTCTTCGGCCCCCTCCGAGCTTTTTTTCAAGCTTCGTCAATAATGTTGATGGTGGTCATCAGAATCAGGTCCGACATTATAGCATTGGCATCGGTGTAGCATGCGATGATCGGACCTGTGGGGTGATCATGTAGTCACGGTCTTCTTGGTTATTATGGTGACACAAACAGTGGTTACTTATGTTTGCAAATCGATCATATCATTAGGAAGGTATTGATCCTATGATTTATCCGACGTATTAAGAGACACAAAACGCTAGTGTTGTAAACGAGTCGAGCTAGGTTTAACACGAGCTCATGCACAAAATTTAACAATTCATCTTCGTTTATTTTTTTGTAACATGTATTAAAAGCGAGCTCGAGCTTGGCTTACGTGTACAAAAGTCGAAAAAAAATTAATGACAAATTAATTTTGATGTATTATTTAAAATTTCATATTACCCTCACTATTAAAGAACATCGGCTAAATAGAAGTGGTTCTATTTGCCCCATTTGTTTGCCCCGTTCAGGGTTCTTTAACCCTCCTACGATCACACGTGTTTGCCTCTCATTTTCGTAGCTCGCTAGGGTTGTTGTTTGGCAAGGAAGGAGGATAGAAGGGGCCCGGGGTGCCCCGGCCCCGTCTGTTTTTTTGCTCGAAAGGGTCGATATAATAGTATTTCGTCGGAAAATCATTCGGTTCTCTTCATTTTCTTCCTAAAAATCCATCAACCCCTCTGTTTTCATCCTGAAAATCCTTCGGCCCCCTCCGTTTTCTTCTTAAAAATCCTTCTGCCCCTACGTTTTCTTCTTTAAAATCCTTCGGCCCCCTTCGAGCTTTTTTTCAAGCTTCGTCACTGCTGTCTGGCTTCCATGGATGCATACTTCGTATCATCTCAGCCTTTTTCTATTCCCTCTTTACATCAGCTTCTTCTGCAGTAACTGCGTTCAATAACAATAGGGCGTGGTACTACACAACATGTAAAGAATGCCACAGGGAACTTCAAACTGAGGAATACAGATGCGTGAATCATGGAATTATAGAGCCAAAGTATTGGTAAGCAACTTAATTTACAAATATATATCAAATAACACAACAAATCATAAATAACAACTCTAAACCCATATACAATAGCTATTGTGTTGCAACTACATTTACAGATGAATCCGGTAGCACCCAGGTAACTATATTTGATCAGCCAATTGAATCAATCATATGAATTAGTTGCCATGACATGGTTGTCCAGCAAGGATATACAGACGGAACCGTTATTCCAAGCCCACTTCAATCAATCAAAGGCATAAACAAGATCTTTCGTCTTGAACGTAATATAGGAGCGTCATCTTTCAGGGTAAACCGAGTTTTTAATATTCAGGATGAAATGAAACAACACTTGCTCTTGCCTCAATGACGCTAGTAGATAGACCAGCATCATCAATAAGCTCAAAACCACAGTTGTTCAGCCCCTCAAATAAATAAGCAAATGCCTATAGTTTAACTGTTGTATCTATAATCACCACTGACAAAAAAAAAAAAAAACATTCCAAGCATGCACATGGGTGATCCAAAGAGGCCAAAGCCCCAACAGTAATCCAGATGAAACTGCAAACAACCAACTTTGAAAATATAATTTGTAATGAAATATTAAGAAAACAGAGACAGCTTATAATATAGTTTGTAATACAGTAATCAACACTTTAAAATATAGTTTGTTGATTTCACTTTATTTTGTGACGTTTGGCACTATGGAGCATGAAGTAAATATGTATTGTTGCAAACCTTTTCTTTTTGGCATTCTAACCTCTTATTTACATCAACAAAGGTCAAGATCAGAAGCTGTTATATAACATAATAGCACAGGAAAATATCTATGGCTACAAATGCATAGTAATGTTCCTATCGCAACGCACGGCCAATGCCTCCTAGTTAGTTTTTTAAACTCAAAAGAGTTATCAATTTTCTGAAGCTAGATTAATCTTTTGGCAATTTTTTTTTCTAAAAACACATTTACTAATAAAAAATAACTAACTAAATGCTTTTCAACCTATAAAAGTGTGTGTATTATATATACTAAGTTATTACCCATATATTACACGAGTAAAAAATATATATATATAATAAATACGTACCAATAAAAATTTAAACAATATACATGATTTTTAAATATGAAATATGATTAAAATTTTAGATAATTTAATACTTAAAAAAAATAAAATAATAGTATTATTTATTTAAACGCTATTTTTTAAATTTATTACTTTAACATTTTATCTTAAAATACTTTTTTTTCTGAAAAATTTATGTTTTTTAATAATTTGGTTTTTGTATAAGGGTGTTTTTAATATTAATATATTTAATATATATATATATATAAAATTCTTTTTTTATTTTAAAAATGAGAAAAAGTATATTAATATTTAATATTATTAAAGAGAGATAAAAAAATGATTAAGTTATTGTTATGTATCTCTAACAAGAATCCCTTTTATCAATGAGGCAGTGTCTCAATGATACTTTGAGATTCTTTCATATGAGAGGCCTTGGGTTCAAAACCCTACCGCAGCAAAAAAGGGGTCTGAGTGGGGGTCAGGGGGTTTTTCCAATGAGGTTTCCTTCTAGGTGGTTGTTGTGGCTCATGTGAAGTCCAGGTAACTAGACCTTGATGACATAGCCTGGAAACAGTGAGCTTACACGATTGATACATTCGCCGTTCAAAAAAAAAAAAAAAAAAAAAACAAGAATCGCCTTTCGAAATAGCTGTTAAACCGTAAACGGCAATTGCAGGCTGGCAGCGATGATGGGTCAATAGTGTGTTGCGGGTCTTCCATTGGTTCCTGAACTAAAGTATTATATTTATTTTGAGTTTTTTTAATTATTTTAAAAATAATTCACAAAAGACTTAACATTCATCTATTTCATTATTGTTTAAAAAAAGATTAATTTACGAGAAAATTCCCAAAATGTCCATTTGACTTAAATTTTTCCTAAAATGTCATATTTGACTTTTCAATTCCTCAAAATGTTCACATTTTTTATGGGCGCTGCCGCCCATGTATATACGGACGCCGCCCATAAAATAAAACAATCAAAATAAGCCCGAACTTAGTTTATGGGCGTCCCTACCTAGTTTATGGGTGACCCGCCCGTGAAGTTTTCAGCCGTGACAAAAAAATCAATTTTATGGGCGTGGTTCAGGTTTTATGGGCACCGACGCCTATAGTGGACCCATGGCTTATTTTAATTGGTTTATTTTATGGGCGGTGCCCGTACATATAGGGGCGGCAGCGCCCGTAAATGAGTGTCTTTAAGTTTTTTGAGGAAAGTTTTGGTCAAAATAGGCATTTTGGGGATTGATTCTTAATTTATTAACCTAAATTAAGTGTCTTTAAAAAAAGTTTAATAAATTCTTGCGTAAATTTACATAATTTTAAAGAGATGATCATTTATTTTTATAAATTTCAAAACCAGTTATTTAAGTTTTCAAACATAATAAACTCGTTCCTTTCTCTTTTAACATTGTTAAATATTAACCGAATATGAGGAAATAAATGTTAAAAAAATGATCAGATCAAAGATCAAGTCATGTTTGAGCAAGATCAAGACATGATTTTAGAAGATTTTTTACCTTATGATGGATTTAGTTGCTAAAACCTCACAACTCGATGATTTTTAGGTGGCGTAGAAGGCAAGTGACGGAGATCACTCGTTGGATCCGTTCAACCATGGCTTGATTTTTGATTTGGTTCTTTTTTGACATTCATGTCATTTGATTCTGTTAATACTTAACAAAGTAAAAAAAATATCGAGTTTTCAATGTTTGTTCTTTAAAAAATTTACGTAAAAATAAAGGATTAAAAGTGAAACTTACCCTAAATTCTTTGTATACTAATGAATGTTAAATTTATCATATATATATAAAAATGTAGTTTGATTATTATTGTAAAATTACTTTTTAATAGATTATTTTAAGAACTGAATATTTATAAAGATAAATCAAAATGGAATTATAAATGTTTATTAGGAATTTGGAGAATAGTAATTAGCACATACAATAAGATAATAAAGAAATGCACCTTAAATAATTTATTAAAATAAAAAAATATATATCTTGCCTTTTTAAAGTAAGGTGGTAATTATTTAAATCCAATAAGCCAAGAACACCGACTTTGAACGTCAATAATCCTCAACCAACCCAACTACTCCTTACCTTCCACCCTTCTCCAAGTAAAATACAGTAAAATATAAAACCAAATTTTGTCAAATTCCAAAATAGATTAACCTTTATAATATAATAATAGAACGTAAATTTTAAAATATGATATTTAATTAAATTAATAAAGCTTGAGTTTATGTTTACTATTTCGTATTAAATTAAATAAATGGGAAAACTTTATAAAAATGTAACCAACTTTTATTTTTTTCCCAATTAAGTTACTTAAATGTTTTTTGTCCCAATTAAATCATTCAAGTTATTTTGGTATTCTAATCCTATGTTTTTAATTTGAATAACAGGTAATACATGTTGATTTAAGTTTGAGTGAATAATTTTTTTTAAAAAAATAACTTAAATCAATAATTATTAGTTTTAACTAATATAAGACCAAGAACAATCAGTCATTTTTTGAAAAAAAAAATTAATTAATCAAACTTATATTAACATGTATTATCTGTTATTCTATCAGGTTAAAAACATATGATTCAAACACTAAAATAACTTAAATGACTTAATTTGTATAAAAAAAATTTGAGTGACTTAATTGTAACAAAATCAAAAGTTTTTTACATTTATATAAAGTTATCTCTAGATAATTTTTTTCACTATTTTCACTTTATAAATATATTAAATCTTTTAATTTATGTTATTGCATAATGTTTCTTTAATTTCTCTCTTACGATATCTTTTAAGTTCGTTTTAGAACAAAATTGAAGCATTCCAGAAGAAAGAAGTAAAAAGAATTTTTGTTTGAATTTCCTTATCATAATCATTTCAAATAAACGTCTTGTTCACATTTGTAACATTGTACAAGACTTGTACTATATGCTTTAAGACTTGTTTATTTATTTTTTATAAATTGATTCGTCTTAATTTCTTTCTTTTGGTCAATATCAAACTCCCATTACTCCAAGATTCTATATTCATACCTTCTTCTTGACCCCCCCTCTCTTCTCTCTCATTCTGTCTACACACACATACACATCTACATCTACATATACATATACAAATATACACACACACAGAGATCAAAAATTTGTACTAAAACCAGAAAAGATTTGATATGGATAACAAAAGCTTAAAATTTTCTTCAATCTTGATTCTTCTTTTCATCGTCTTGTGTCTACCATTAGCAACATCTCAAGAAGTCGGTGAGCTGCTATAATCCTTAATCGAGCATGAATATTATGCCTGGCAAAATGGGCGGTTGGGTTGGGTTAGGTTGAGTAACGGGTCAGAACAGGTGCGGGTCACGATGCGTTTTAAAGAAAATCATTTCGGTTTAAATGGGTCGTTTTTAAAAACCATCAATTTGATTCAAGTTAAACAAAATTGTAATGAAACAAATAGTTTATTTGAATAATTTTTAATTATTTTTCTCATTATGCATAGTTTGAATCATTATATTCACACAGTTTTTAAGTTACACATCTTGCATTATGTTAAGGTGTTACATATCTCAACATGTTATATGTCATAAGTTTACCCATTTCAACCCAAAATACAACAATTGTTTACCCAGATCTACCCATTTATCTTGTTATCGATCAAGATTGCCAGGTAAATGAATATCGTAAATGTTTTTCTTTAGTCACGATACTAAATATTTTGTTAATTGTGATGTAGATGATGAACGCGAGTTCAGTTATGATTTGAATAGTCCAAACGGGCTGGGTCATTGGGGAGAGATCCATCCAGAATGGATCATGTGTAATCAAGGAGACTTGCAGTCTCCCATTGATCTCACACATAAAAGGGTTCAAACAACTTCAAATCTTGGAAGAATAGATAGAGATTATAAATCTGCAAATGCTACCCTTATTAATCGAGGCCATGATATGATGGTAAGTACCTAAACCTTTATGTGTTAAGTAGTATTTGATACTAATTTTATGTGTTATGTTCAAAAGTTTCTGTATCTGTCACTACATGTTGCTGATAGTTTTAAATTGTATTTGATATTCATTTTCTTTGATCATTTCCAAAGTTTATCGATCTGTCACTGTATGCCTCGATCTAGTAGTTTTAAATAGTATTTGATATTCATTTTCTTTGATCATTTTAATGAAATTTTTGGGACTAATTATAAAAGTTTGTGGATCTTCACTGAATGTAGCTGATAGTTTTTTATAGTATTTGATACTCATTTTTTTTATCATTTAAATGAAAATTTTGTGACTACTTATAAAAGTTTATGAATCTATCACTGCATACCGCTAGCAGTTTAAATAGTATTTGATACTCATTTTCTTTGATCATTTTAATGAAATTTTTGTGACTACTTATAAAAGTTTCTGAATCTGTCACTAACGCCGCTGGTAGTTTTAAATACTATCTGATATATACTCATTTTCTTTATCAATTTAATGAAATTTTTGTGACTAACTATAAAAGTTTATGGATCTGTCACTAATTGACGCTGATAGTTTTAAATAGTATTTGATACTCAATTTCTTTGATCATATTAATGAAAATTTTGTGACTATTTATAAAAGTTTATGCATCTGTCACTGCATATTGTTGGAAGTTTTGAAAAGTATTTGATACTCATGTTCTTTGATATTTTTGTGACTAATTATAGTTGAGATGGACCGAGGGAGCAGGACATATTCATATAAATGGAACTGATTATCAGCTTAACCAGCTTCATTGGCATACCCCTACCGAGCATACCGTAAATGGCCGAAGGTACCGTAATCATAATAGGTTAAAACTCGTGTATTTCACTAGATTAATAAAATATTAAAGAGTTTGTATAAGTGAAAAACAAAAAGAAAATAGTCGGAAAAATAGATAATAATAAATTATTATTTTATTTTTAAAGATATTATTTTTAATAACAGATAGAAGAATAAATTGTTATTTTATATAATTATTAACATTAAAGAGAGAGAGAGAGAGAAAACGAGAAGTTAAGAAGTCACTAGAGAGTGACTATGTCTTTTTCTATTTTTATTTATTAGCTCACAGATTATATATAAAAATAATTGAAGAGAGAATATTATATTAGTTAAATTCTTGAAAAATAATGTAAAAAGATCAATTTTTCTACGTGTGTAGATACAATCTGGAGCTACATTTGGTTCATCAGAGTGCAGATGGAAAAAATGCAGTGATTGGAATCATGTACAAAATTGGTCGCCCAGATTCACTTTTACATTTGGTATGCCTATAAACCTTTCTCTAGAAAATACACAATTTTGATTAAATTACCGTGATAATTCGTGTGTTTTGCTATTATTTTACTTTTAATCTCTCATATCATTTAAAAGAGAGAAATATGTAATTAATTTTTTTAAAAACGATATATGTAAATGCCCCGTAAATAAATATTTGCCCTTAAAGTTACACTTTAGGATGTTTAAAAAAGTTACATGTTGAAGTTTGGTTCGAAAATCTTCACTGGTTCTTTCAATGGTTAGTTATATGTTTAAAAAAGTTATATGTTGAAGTTTGCCCAATTTGTCAATTATGCAAAATTTATATTGGTAACTGATAACCAATGGTTAGTTAATCGTGACTAAGACTGTTCATGGTTTAGTTTTGATTGAATTTAGTTGAGTATTTTTGAAAAGTTAAGTGAAGCTTTTAGATAAGCTCGTAGATCAGATATGTTGATAAACAAAATACAGATACCTAAATAAGTTTTTAGGACTTTGGAGTGACTAAGAATGAATAAACAAAATGTAAAATGCTCCAACTCATCTTTTGTATGTATAGCTTTTTTTTAAAAATTACATAAAAACATTAAAGAAACAAAGAAAGAAAAAAAAAACATTAAAAAATATTAAAATGTTCACATCTACCCTCTTTCTTGCCAACGTGAGCATAAGAAATATTAAAACATTTTTTATTATTTTTCTTATTCAACGATTTACATAAAAAAAATAACTTCAGAATTGTACTACAACTTAGACTCTTTTTATTTAATAAAAATTTATAATTTAATACTAGTTTTATTCGACATTCTAATCTTGTATTTTATTTTCAAAATATGTGATTAGATGGAACCATATTTTAATGCATTGGCTTCTGCAAAAGGAGTCGAAATGAGTGTGGGAAATATAGATCCACGAGAAATAAAAATTGGGAGCAGAAAATATTATCGATATATTGGCTCCCTAACAACTCCTCCATGCCACCAAAATGTTATATGGACCATTGTTAAAAAGGTAATAATTAAGTATTATTATATTGATTTTTTAAATTTTACACTAATTTCTACCAAAATCACGGATATGCCGTAATATCCAAATTTCAAATATCCAAAATCACAGATAGTAAAGTTCAATATCCGAAAATTCAGATATCCAAATTACGAAAAAAATACCAGTTTTTAAGAATTGTAGAAAAAAATTTAAAAATTAAAAAAAATATGTATTTTGGATATCCAAAATATCCTAAAGTTGTTCGAATAAAAAAAACTAAATTGGATAGTTCGAATATCCGAAAATTATTAAACTAAGTATCCGAATCCGAATTTTTGAATATTTTTTCAGATACTTCGGATTGAGTTTAGGTTTTTTTTTGAACTATCTCTAGCTTCATAAAGAGATATGCATTTAATTATTGCAATGTGTAGCATATAATTGTTGCCTTCAAATATTACAGGTGAGAACGGTCTCACGAGAACAACTACGTGCTATCCACGAAGCTGTCCATGATGTAAGCTTCTTTTTTTTTTTGAACACCATGATGTAAGCTTCTACATATTGTAATATGAGATCTTATATAATATATATGAGGGGAAAGATCAAATAAAAAGTATATTTTGTCTAAGAAGGCTAAGAAGGATTTTTAAAATCTTGAAAACCGACCCAAACGAAGTCCGATTGAATTCATTTTGATGGCATTGGAACCGTCTCATCGAACCCTACAATATTAGCTTTTAAGTTTTCGTTTTAACAACTAGATTTAGATTTTAGGTTTTTTGGCTTGGTTTTTAGCTTTTAAGTTGTATCTTTATGTTAAAGATTTGTTTTTAAAGTTTTGGTTTTAGTATTAGGGTTTATTGTTTATGATTTAAGGCTTGGGTTTTAGGGTTCGACAAGCCGGTTTCAATGACGCAAAAATGAGTTCAGTCGGGGTTTCTTTGAATTGGTTTTTGAGTTTTTAAAATCTTTCTTAGCCTTCTTAGGCAAAATAGACTTTTTAGAGGAACCTTACCCTATATATTTTTTTTGAACGGCAGTTAAACTGTCTCGTCGTGCTACCTTCAGTTATCCTGGCGATTGATAGCTAAGATCGATTCCTCGATCTCCGACCTGAGACACGTGTGCCCCCAGATGCGCGGGAACCGGATGGAATCCGTAAACCCTCGCCCCCCATTAGGTTCGAACCTGGGATTAAAGCCCTGATTCGTTCCTTCACCTGGATATCCATTAAATTGCTCCCAACAAGGTTTGAACCCAAGACCTCCACATTGGGAGGGTGAGCCTTTACCAGTTGAGGCAATTCTCCGAATATGATACAACTGATAAGTCACTCATGATACATTAAGGCACGAAAAACGAAATCGGTACACACGAAAATGATGAGAAAAATTATCGTGTCTATTTTTTCATACACGAACACGACCAGTTAAAATAAGTAAACATGAAATGTCTCGTTAAAGAGTCTGTTAACAGTTAACATAGTAAATGGCTCGTTAAAAACATGTTAATTAAGGGACTACGATTAGAGAATTAGAAATTTTAGAAGGTAATCAATTTCTCACCTATTTTATTATATTATTTATTTTAAATTATAAACATTTCTTAGTAGGTCTTAACAGGTTAACAACTTTTTATCTGTTTAGACACGAAAATTAACATGTATTAACGTGCCGACCTGCTTTAGACACAAGACATGTTAAGGTTAAACCCAAAACATATCAAAGTCATGTTATGCCGAGTCGTGTTAGTGTATTCGTGTCTGAAACTGTCGGTCCTTATTTATTTGATTGTATGATGATTAATTTTTACAGTTGTTGCTTAAAATAATTATCATAAATTGTTTATTAATTTTAGCCTGTAATGGTACAGGAGACGGAAGCTAATGCAAGACCGGTTCAACCTTTGAATAACCGTTGGATAAAGCTTTATAGACCAGATGATCATCAAAATAACTAATTGTTTGCACCTATTTTTGTTAATTTATGGCTCTAGGTCGTATATGATTTAATTTATTCTGTTATAATTATTTTAATGCTTAAATAAATAAGAACAATTTTTTTTTTGCAATTTTCATTACTAAATGTTTAAAATATGTAATTCTCTTGCAAAGAAAATATTTTTCTTAGGCTATTGAATTTGATTACATGAAGCATAAAATTTAGAAAACCTGAATTAAAAAAAATTAAATAGTTTTTTAGTATTTTTTTTTAAACGTCAATTAATTAGCAATCATTTCCTTATATTAAAAATATAAGAAGTGCTCGTTATTAAATTTATATTAAATGACTAAAAAAGTGTTATCAAATTTTAATAGAATAGAGAATCAAGATAAATAAAATTAAGGATGTACCAAAGAACGACATGTATTAGAAGAGAGAACAAAGAAAACAAAGTTCGAAGTGATATCACATAACGACACATATATGTCTTCTTAGTCTCTTATTTATTACTATAGATGCTTAGAAAACAGATCAAACAAGCCAATTTTAAAGTTAAAACAAAAATCGTTGGTGTAGATCATCCAACTAGAAGCTATGGGAGGACACAAATAAATCATATTGTTTTAAGTGAACTAGATAAAAATCAGTCAAAACTAGTTAAATAGCGAATAATAGGTTAAAGTTATCAATATGGCTCTAATTAATAAATGTTGAAAACATATGTTAGTTTTTTATAAGAAAAGTAATTTACACATCTCAAAAATATTATATATATATATATATACACACACACACACATATATGTTTGTGTGTTAAGAAGAAGAAATTTTTTTGTTAGAAGCTTTTCACTGTTTATTTTGTGCATCTTATTTTATATACGGTTCAATTGCTTATGCATGTGTTACATCTCTCTCTCTCCCTCCCTCCTCTCAACTTCTCGCCATCACCGTCATCATTTCCCTACATTTTCTTCTGCTTTCCTCATCGATCTGACAATCTTATTTCTAGTTTTCTTCTCTTTCTCGTTAGTGTTCCTAGTCCTAGGAGCTTCACCTTTGTTGTTTTTGTTGAAGGTTAGAGTTTCATATTTAGGTATGGTTTTCGCTCTTTTGCGCTTTCTCTGCTCCTTTTTACATTTGCATCTCTATGGTTGACGACTTATTAACGGATGTAGACTAATTTTTATTAACTAAAATTGAGGATATGTCTTCGCTTCTCAAAGTTTAGCATTGCGTTTGCTAACCACAAAGCCTATGAATTTAGGTCTTTCATTATTTTGTGTTCCTCATTAAGGATTTACTTTAGTGGGCTTTCTTTGATTTTTTTTTTAACGGCGACGATCCTACATACCACGTATGTTGTCTTAACATGGCCCACCGGGCAGAGGTAAGACGCGGCCACACCAGATGCGCGGGAACCCCATAAAATGGGTAAACCCTCGCCCCCATTGTTCAAGAACCTGAGATTAAGCTCAAGATTTATTCTCTCACCTGGATGTCCTTTAAATCGCCCAGGGCAAGGCTTAAACCATGACCTCTCGGTCACAAGATGAAACCCCAACCTGTAGACTGAATTCGCGTGACAAATCTTTGATTTCTTACTAAAATAATTTTGATGCTATGAGATCAAATTGTAGGCATCTCTTCTTATATTCATATACGAGCCAAAATGCTTTAAAGAATTAAAGGTCATGTTTTACTTTCTACAGGGATATTTTGTTCTTAAAACATTCAAAATGAAAATAAAACATAGTTACTTTCAAATCCCTATATAATATGTTTGCATAATTAATAAAAGTTGTATTGTTCATTTTTTTCATTGAGTAAAATTATGTCCGGCAAAATGGGCGGGTTGGATTGGGTTGGGTAACGGGTCAGAACGGGTTCGGGTCAGGATGGGTGCGAGTCAGAACGGGTTTTATCAAAATCGGTTCGGGTCTAAATGGATTGTTCTTAAAAAACATCAATTTAGTTTAAATTAAATTAAGCAAATAGTCTATTTGGATAATTTTTAGTGATTTTCTCATCAAATATGTTTTATTAATCATTCTTAAATATTGGAATCATTGCATTTGCATGCTTTTTTGGTTACCCGTCTTGACCCGCATTGTGTTTAAGTGCTACCCATCTCAACCCATTCAATATTATGATGTTACACATTTCAACCCATTATACTACAATTGTTTACCCAAACCAACTCATTTCCTTTGACATGGTAAAAATTGACACCTGTAAAAATTGACACCTCTAAGTAAAATAGTATTTTTATTTTCATATCCATCCAATTTAGTCTTCATATTCGTCTGCCCATTTGAGAATAAATTTAAAACGTATGCGATTATTGCTACAATTTGTATTTATATGTTTCTAAAGTGCCGTTAGGTTGTACTTTTCCCAAAAGAATCATTTGAATGGAAAATCGACGTAAGAAACATATAAAATAATTAAAATTATATTTTTTAATAAAAAAATCAATATATTTATTATTTTAAATCAAATTAGGCCAGTTGTTTCCATTATTAAATTTTATATAATTGATGTTTAATACAAGTCTGGCTCCCCAATCACCTATAAGTCGGATGCGAATGTATACATTTTAAAACGATAGGTCTTTGATGATTGAGTTGATTATTGATTTTTTTTTTAATAAACAGCTAACTTATATATGGTGTTTGATCTATTATGGATAATTAAAGTATTATAAAAAAAAGTAATTTTTTTACAACTCTAAACAGTAGACATTTGTTTTGTTATATACATGTTTCAAAAATACTAATTGTTTTTTTTATGATAATAGCTAGATAAATGTTTTGTTTCATAATACTAGTATTATCATCCAAACTAAGTACCTTAAGAAAGGCTTATAAAAATGTATGAAAGCCGTATAGTAAGTAGAGGTGGACAAAAAAACCGGTTTCAAAACCGGAATCGAAACCAGAACCGTAATCTACCTAAACCGACAGGTACATGTTGTTTAGTTCCTTGCAGAAATCACCAAATACCAAGAAAACCCCACAAATTAAATTATTTCAAATGAGGAACAAGGTAAAGAAATAAGTTTGGAAAAAGAGGAAATTGAAGTGGTTATCGAACTTCAAAGGAATTAAACCAAAACTCTTCTCTTAGTCTGGGGAACGATTTTGACTATTTTGGTTGCTTTCAATTCCTTTAAATAAGCTTGGCAAAATAGGGGGTCGGGTTGGTTAACATATCAGAACGGGTGCTGGTTATGATGGGTTTTAAGCAAATTAGTTTTAGTCTTAATGGATCGTTTTTAAAAAACTTCAATTATTTAAGTTAAAATGAGTTGTAATTAAATATATGGTTTATTTGAATTGGTGATTTTTTTTATCAAATATATTATTAATAATTACTATACATTTGTATTCATTTATTTACATAGTTTTTAAGTAATCCATCTTGACCTGTATTGTGTTAAATAGTTACTCATCTCAACCTGTTATATGTTATTATGTTACTCATTTCAACCCAAAATACAATACTTATTCACGTAAACCAACTCATTTCTCTTGTTTTGGATCAAGGTTTTTGAGTCTACCTTTAAGCCAAGCTCCACTTAGGCTAATTTAATTTGTTATATGTATAAAGTTTTATTGAGAGGCCCCGATTCCCGGGAGTCTCCTTGGTTGGCAAAGCATCAAACCCATAGTACTTAAACCATAATCACATTATCCTGACAGCGGAATGTAGAGTGACAACATAAAATATTACATAGATCTAAACAAACTTTTACACATAACCCACTTCACTATAGTTCTATACACAGCCAGTTTATGCCAGGGTAGTCTTCAATGTATGCCTCGAGCCTTCCTGTTATTTCTCTTCAATACCATTCAACCTGACATGCATGCTAAAACAAGTCAGCTTTCGCTGATGAGTTCTAAGTTAATCTTTCTATAAACATAAAATATTTATTATTCATAAAAACGTTAGCATTCACTGTTGACCGAAGTCAACAGTCTCAAAACTTTATAGAACATAACATAATTCACATGTATAACATACATGTCACCATAACATAAATACATTTCATACTGTACATAAAACCTTAGCCTTTGCCGCCGCCCGAAGTCAGCAGGCTTGTGCAGCACAAGACGCTTTAACTATCAACTTGCAGCTGATAACTCATACATGTATAAGATTTCTTTAACACCATCAACGCGCAGATGATAACTCAAGCATGCCTAATATTTATTTAACTGAACTGGCGACACACAGTCGACATGCCTGTTCTTTCACATGACTTCTGCCTGTTTTTTCACAGGACTTCTTAAACCATCAATCGAAATTGACAGCTCATACCGGTACAAGACTTCTTAACATACATCATTCATACATAACATGGTTTAAATCATTTAAACCATCATATCATACACGGTCCTTCGCACCGCAGTGCTCAGGTATTGCCCAACCGCAGCCGGGACTTCAATATCACATTTCCTTCTCGACCACAGTTGAGACTTAAAACATTATTTACTTTAAAACATTCCTTGCTTGAAAATATTCCTTATCTGATCACAATTAGGTTGAAATCACTTTCATACAATAACTTTATAATAGGCATAAAACGTTCTTTACTGTAACATATTCTTTTATCCGACCGTAGTCATTTAAAACAATCATTTTCATAAAATAACTTTTATAACATGCATATCAGCCCAAAATGATAAAACATTTAAAATATGGCAACAAAGAACTCACCTGCTCTATGCTTCCATCGTACAATTTTTGGCTCCTCAATTCTTATCTTACGTAACCGCCAATTTCCTAATAATATCAGTACCCTAATGGGATTACTTAGCGTATCTTTATATTTTCAGGTATTGACTCGAGTCTTTAATTGGACAGCATAACAGCTTATGCTTTTCGGTTTTCTTAAAAATACTTGGGCAGAATTTCGGCTTATAAAACTTTATTTTAGAGTTTTAAATTTGACAGAACCTCGTCTTATAAATATATATTTTTATAAAATATTTGGGCAGCATCTCGGCATACTCCGTGTTTTACAAAAATATTGAAAATAGCCTCCACGCATAATATTAGTGAGGTTTTAAACAAACAATATCTCGACCATACTAATTAAATAATTATTTTAAAATAAAAGTATAATAGGTGGTTACCTCAAAGTAGCTCGTACCAATGCTCGCTTAACAATCTTTGAACGAAATTCTAGTAACTACCGTACCCGCTCAAGGATTTTAGGAGGGTATTTTGACAGAGTTTTGATACTTAAGATAAATGAATATTTGATCGTCGAACTACATCTATTTATAGATGTAAATTTCCTTCGTCATTAAGAAAGAATATATATATGGTCAAGTTCAACGTATTTACATTTCGACATATGTTTAATTGATTATTTTATTATTATTTTATTATTTTATTATTATTATTATTATATTATTATAATTAATTTAGCTTAAATCTTGTTTTTCACACCTGAAGCATAAATTAGTGTCTAGCAAGCACTGTCCCGTGTGGTTTTTCCCACACTTGTTGCATCGGCTCATCTCCTCTCGATTCACTTTCTTGCTTGAGAACTTTTGTTGGTCTGTTCGACCCCTCTTAGTCCCGGAGGATTCTTTCATCTTTGTTTCCTCTTTCAGTGGCTCATCAGACATCACATCATCCCATACAATACCACTGAGTTCCACAGTGGAGTCGAAGGTATTGGGAGCATGGGCCTTCACATGAATCCTTACTTTTGAAGGCAATCCTTCCATATACAGTTTCACCCTGCGTTCCTCAGAACCAACCAAGTGAGGAACTAGTCTTGCCATTTCATTGAATTTCGATGTATACTGTCGATGATTCATACTCCCAGCTTTCAGAACCAGAAACTCTCGTTCAACCTTATCCAACTCATTCTTGGGACAGAATTGTTTGGTGACCAGCTCCTTGAGATCATCCCAAGTCATCTTCTCCATATCAGCAGCAGACTTGGACTGCTTAATGATGTTCCACCAGTGAAGTGCCTCCTCGATAAAGGAGTGAGCTGCAAACTTGACAGCTTGATCAACTCGACACTCACTGATGGAAATGACGGCTTCCATTGCAGAAATCCAGTGGCAGGTGGCCACGGCATCCTTCTTTCCATCGAAAACCGGTGGATTACATCCCTTGAAGGACTTGTAGTCACAACCCTTCAATTTCCCTGTCATAGTATCACCGCTTTTAGTCCCGGTGATCACAACTTCATCTTCTTTGGTGCTTTCCTTGGTTTCTTCAGACTTGTCTTTTAGAGCATCCTTCAGTGCTTTAGCAATTATCGCTGGCAGTTTATCATCCATAATCCGGTTCACCTCGTCAGAAATAGCCTTCACCACAATAGGCTCTAGAGTAAACTCATCTTCACTTTCCGGTTGCTCGTTGTGCTCATGGTCATCTTCGTTGACGGCTTCTTCATTCTCGATACGCGGTTCTTCAGGTTCCTGTGGTTGCTTACGTGGACTACCCTCTTGTCCAGCCATCTAACTATCTACATAATGCAACAATTGAGGAGTCAGTACAGAATCAGTTTAGCACGAGATAAGCTTTGTAAATCGTTAATGACGTTGATCAGGTGTTATTAACCATTTACCCAACTCATCAGCTCTAAACGTTTCCAATCCCGTCACCTCAACGTGCATGACACTAACTGTCTTTCTAACCTTGCACCTACATCTTAACTTATACATAACATTCAGCTCATGGCATCCATTCATCCGTGGTTGGCAATCCGCATCACTTAATCCCATTTTCAGTTTAAGTCTTGGCATTTGGGACGCCAAGATCTCTCAAACTATGGCTCTGATACCAACTTGTGAGGCCCCGATTCCCGGCGACCCCACGTACGTTGGTCTCGTCATAACACATAGCTCTTTAAACTAAAAACTTTCATAAATAGCAGCGGAACTTAAACATAACGTCAAACATGAAATAATGTCTTAATTTAAACATAATTGATTGCCAATGCCACCGAACTCTCTTTATCTGAATGCCTGAGCTCCATACCTTCTCTGATCAAAGCTTAACCTGACATACATGCTAAATCAAGTCAGCTTACGCTGGTGAGTTCTAGTTTTCATAAAAATAAAATCTTTACTAGTACATAAAACATTAGCATTCACTGTTGACCGAAGTTAACAGACTCAATCACCCTGAACCTAACACATTTCATATATATAGCATCAAACATATGGCGAAGAAACTTCGCCGTCAACTGCTGACCTGAAGTCAACATGCTTGTGTAATACAAGACTTCTTTACATAAACCCTTCATACATTACATACCATGGTTTAATCATTTAAACCATCATAATCATAAACAGTCTTCCGCACTGCAGTGCTCAGGTTCTGCCCAACCGCAGCCGGGACTTCCTTATCACCTAACATTGTAAACATCATCATCATACGTTCCACTGTCGTCATACGAACAGTGGGCTTATGCCGACCTAAGACTCCATACTTACCCAGTAACAAGTACTGGAGCTACCATACTTACCCAGTAATACGTACTGGAGCTACCATACTTTCCCAGTAACACATACTGGATCTACCATTCTTACTCCGGAGCAACCATACTTACCCAGTAACACGTACTGGAGCTACCATACTTACCCAGTAACAAGTACTGGAGCTACCATACTTACCCAGTAACAAGTACTGGAGCTACCATACTTACCCCATAACGCGTATATGGGAGCTACGTCATCCTCATCCCGTAACAAGTACGGGAGCAACCATACCCAGTTATAGTCCTGGTTGACTATCATTCACACCCAGCACAAGTATCGATACTTATAGCATACATACCCTATAACACGTATAGGATATCATTCTTTTATCGTATATGATATAATAACATTATATCATCTGTTCCTCATAACCATGAAAGCATCATATACTTCATGCCTACTTCATGATCATCATCATAATCATTATAGCATCACAGACATATCATGCTAGCATTGTTTCATTGTATCTTTATCCTAATAACTTAGGAATCATCATAACATGTTATGTTAGCATCATGTGTCCGTGTCATCATTACATCCTAGCATCATATACATATCATCATATCATCACCTCGTAACATCATGTCATCATACACATGTCATACTAGCATCAAATTCATAACATTTCACTTTCATCCTAGTAACCTAGGATCTTATCATAATTCATTTTTCATGCATTCATCATACTTAACATATTCTCATGCATGCTTCATTTCACATTAAACATTCATTCATCTTAACATATAAACGTGCATACATGGTCATGGCATATTATTATCCATTTATCATCATCTTAAACACATAACATCATGAACATAACATTAAGCATGTATGCCAGCCCAAAACATTAAACATTAAAATAGGGCGTCTAGAACTCACCTGATCTACGCTTCTATCGTACAATTTTGGCTCCTCAATTCTTATCTTACGTAACCGTCAATTTCCTAATAACATCAGTACCCTAATGGGATTACTTAACGTATCTTTATATTTTCAGGTATTGACTCGAGTCTTTAATTGGACAGCATGACGGCTTATGCTTTTCGGTTTTTCTTAAAAATATTTGGGCAGTATTTCGGCTTATAAAACTTTATTTTAGAGTTTTAAATTGGACAGAACCTCGTCTTATAAATATATAATTTTATAAAATATTTGGGCAGCATCTCTGCATACTCCGTGTTTTACAAAAATATCGAAAATAGCCTCCACGCATAATATTAGTGAGGTTTTAAACAAACAATATCTCGACCATACTAATTAAATAATTATTTTAAAATAAGAGTATAATAGGTGGTTACCTCAAAGTAGCTCGTACCAATGCTCGCTTAACAATCTTTGAACGAAATTCTAGTAACTACCGTACCCGCTCAAGGATTTTAGGAGGGTATTTTGACAGAGTTTTGATACTTAAGATAAATGAATATTTGATCGTCGAACTACATCTATTTATAGATGTAAATTTCCTTCGTCATTAAGAAAGAATATATATATGGTCAAGTTCAACGTATTTACATTTCGACATATGTTTAATTGATTATTTTATTATTATTTTATTATTTTATTATTATTATTATTATATTATTATAATTAATTTAGCTTAAATCTTGTTTTTCACTTATAACTTTTTGCATCTAATATTTTAAAAACTTTCGAATATGCCGTTGAAATCTACTAATTATTCTCTACATTTCTACCCAAGTTTCGTTGAAAACGGAGTAGGGTCAAAAATAATATATTTTAATATTCACGAGCTTTTATCTTGTTCATACATTATCGTATAAGGGTCCGGCTTATATTAATGTGATCGTAATTACTTTAGGATTGTTCATAAAAATTTCGAACACAAACGGTCACAGAAATTTTTACACGTTATTATTAGGCTTTATAACATATCCATACCTTATCAGATATTTTTATCGTTTATATCCTTTTGATTATAATTACTTTACGAACGTTTATATAAATTTTGGACATAAACGGTTACCGAAATTTCGCACGTTTATTATTAGGTTGCTAAATTTTCGGTCGTTACAAATCTACCCTCCTTACAATAGGTTTCGTCCTCGAAACCTGTTACGTCTCAAACAACGTGGGTAGAGTCGTTACATTTCGTCTTTCAAGTTCTTGACTTGTCGTCAGACACGTTCAAAACTCACATTCTCTTCTTTCTATCCCTCATGTTACACCTGCTTGAGTTCGTACAGAAAATCTGGCGTGAAGCATAAGCTATGTTGTTATGCACTAGTATATACAACAAAATCATCATTTTCATCCGACAGTGCTAAGACAGGAGCTTGGGTAAGTTTCTCCTTTAGCACTGAAAACGTCTGTTCTTGGTTCGGGCCCTATTCGTACTTTACATCTTTCTTCATGAGCTTCATCAGTGGTGTCACTATCTTGGAGAAGTCTTGAATAAATCTCCGATAACAACCGTCCAAACCAAGAAACAGCGTACTTCCGTAGGTGACTTCGGAGGGCTCCATTCCATAACCGTTTCAACTTTAGCTAGATCTACCATAATGCCTTCTAGGTTCACCACGTGACCCAGAAATTGTACCTCTCGTAACCAGAAAGCGTATTTGGAGAACTTAGCATAAAGTTTCTCTTTCCTCAGGATCTCCAATGCCTCACGTATGTGGCAAGCATGACCTCCCTCGTTCTTTGAATAAATCAAAATATCATGAATAATACTATCACCGATCGGTCCAACATCGGTTGACATACTCTGTTCATCAAATCCATAAAAGTTGTAGGAGCATTCGTCAATTCAAATGACATAACGAGAAACTCGTAATGTCCATAACGTGTTCGGAATGCAGTCCTTAGAATATCCTGCTCTCGAACCTTCAACTGATGGTAACCTGATCGGGGATCTATCTTTGAGAACCAGCTTGCACCTTGCAATTGATCGAACAAGTCATCAATTCTAGGTAGAGGATACCTGCTCTTTACGGTCAACTTATTCAGTTCCCTGTAGTAAATACACATTCACATGTTACCATCTTTCTTCTTCACAGACAGCACCGGGGCTCCCCACAGAGAGACACTCGGTCGTATAAAAACCTTTGTCAAAGAGTTCTTGTAGCTGGGCCATCATATACTTCATTTCGGTGGGAGCTAAATGGTAAGGTGTTTTGGCAACGGGTTGCGCCCAGGCACTAAGTCGATTTGGAACTCAATTTCCCGTTCCGGTGGTAATCCAGGCAATTCCTCAAGGAATACATCAAGGAAGTTACGCACCAGGGGTACATCATCAATCGTGCTCATATTCGTATGTTCCTCAATCACCTAGGCCAAGTAGGCTACACACCCTCGCCTCATCATAACATCAGCCTTGATCATCGAAATGATCTTCGGCGCATACATCACTTTATCACCATAAATCATTACGGAGCTCCCATCCATCACACATAAACATATCAACTTACGTCGACATACAATGTTAACCTCGTATTTGGCTAACCAGTCTATGCCCAAGACTACATCGAAGCCTTCCAAGGTTATAGAAAAACAATTATACTAGGAACTTATGACCTCCTATCTCAACATAAAAATCATCTATAGCCTCAGTCACCCTGGTCATCTTACCAATAGTCGTCTCTACATCAAATACCCAATCTATCTTCTTAACCTTCCCAAATAACCCATCACAGATGGTAGAGGATACAAAACTCATACCGGCACCATAATCAAACAATACAGAAGCAATAATATTGTTGATAGGAAAGGTACCTGTGACCACGTCCGGGTCCAACGTGAAGGCTCGTGCTTTAGCCTTCTGCTTTTCCTTTTCCTTTATCCTCTTTCTTACCCGAGCCCAAAGCATTAGCCCGTGGTTTCTTGCAATCCTTGGACATGTGTCCTAACCCATTGCAGTTAAAGCATTGAGTAACATTCGGACATCTGTTAAAAAAATGTCCCGTCTTTCCACACCTGAAGCATAAATTAGTGTCTAGCAAGCACTGTCCCGTGTGGTTTTTCCCACACTTGTTGCATCGGCTCATCTCCTCTCGATTCACTTTCTTGCTTGAGAACTTTTGTTGGTCTGTTCGACCCCTCTTAGTCCCGGAGGATTCTTTCATCTTTGTTTCCTCTTTCAGTGGCTCATCAGACATCACATCATCCCATACAATACCACTGAGTTCCACAGTGGAGTCGAAGGTATTGGGAGCATGGGCCTTCACATGAATCCTTACTTTTGAAGGCAATCCTTCCATATACAGTTTCACCCTGCGTTCCTCAGAACCAACCAAGTGAGGAACTAGTCTTGCCATTTCATTGAATTTCGATGTATACTGTCGATGATTCATACTCCCAGCTTTCAGAACCAGAAACTCTCGTTCAACCTTATCCAACTCATTCTTGGGACAGAATTGTTTGGTGACCAGCTCCTTGAGATCATCCCAAGTCATCTTCTCCATATCAGCAGCAGACTTGGACTGCTTAATGATGTTCCACCAGTGAAGTGCCTCCTCGATAAAGGAGTGAGCTGCAAACTTGACAGCTTGATCAACTCGACACTCACTGATGGAAATGACGGCTTCCATTGCAGAAATCCAGTGGCAGGTGGCCACGGCATCCTTCTTTCCATCGAAAACCGGTGGATTACATCCCTTGAAGGACTTGTAGTCACAACCCTTCAATTTCCCTGTCATAGTATCACCGCTTTTAGTCCCGGTGATCACAACTTCATCTTCTTTGGTGCTTTCCTTGGTTTCTTCAGACTTGTCTTTTAGAGCATCCTTCAGTGCTTTAGCAATTATCGCTGGCAGTTTATCATCCATAATCCGGTTCACCTCGTCAGAAATAGCCTTCACCACAATAGGCTCTAGAGTAAACTCATCTTCACTTTCCGGTTGCTCGTTGTGCTCATGGTCATCTTCGTTGACGGCTTCTTCATTCTCGATACGCGGTTCTTCAGGTTCCTGTGGTTGCTTACGTGGACTACCCTCTTGTCCAGCCATCTAACTATCTACATAATGCAACAATTGAGGAGTCAGTACAGAATCAGTTTAGCACGAGATAAGCTTTGTAAATCGTTAATGACGTTGATCAGGTGTTATTAACCATTTACCCAACTCATCAGCTCTAAACGTTTCCAATCCCGTCACCTCAACGTGCATGACACTAACTATCTTTCTAACCTTGCACCTACATCTTAACTTATACATAACATTCAGCTCATGGCATCCATTCATCCGTGGTTGGCAATCCGCATCACTTAATCCCATTTTCAGTTTAAGTCTTGGCATTTGGGACGCCAAGATCTCTCAAACTATGGCTCTGATACCAACTTGTGAGGCCCCGATTCCCGGCGACCCCACGTACGTTGGTCTCGTCATAACACATAGCTCTTTAAACTAAAAACTTTCATAAATAGCAGCGGAACTTAAACATAACGTCAAACATGAAATAATGTCTTAATTTAAACATAATTGATTGCCAATGCCACCGAACTCTCTTTATCTGAATGCCTGAGCTCCATACCTTCTCTGATCAAAGCTTAACCTGACATACATGCTAAATCAAGTCAGCTTACGCTGGTGAGTTCTAGTTTTCATAAAAATAAAATCTTTACTAGTACATAAAACATTAGCATTCACTGTTGACCGAAGTTAACAGACTCAATCACCCTGAACCTAACACATTTCATATATATAGCATCAAACATATGGCGAAGAAACTTCGCCGTCAACTGCTGACCTGAAGTCAACATGCTTGTGTAATACAAGACTTCTTTACATAAACCCTTCATACATTACATACCATGGTTTAATCATTTAAACCATCATAATCATAAACAGTCTTCCGCACTGCAGTGCTCAGGTTCTGCCCAACCGCAGCCGGGACTTCCTTATCACCTAACATCGTAAACATCATCATCATACGTTCCACTGTCGTCATACGAACAGTGGGCTTATGCCGACCTAAGACTCCATACTTACCCAGTAACAAGTACTGGAGCTACCATACTTACCCAGTAATACGTACTGGAGCTACCATACTTTCCCAGTAACACATACTGGATCTACCATTCTTACTCCGGAGCAACCATACTTACCCAGTAACACGTACTGGAGCTACCATACTTACCCAGTAACAAGTACTGGAGCTACCATACTTACCCAGTAACAAGTACTGGAGCTACCATACTTACCCCATAACGCGTATATGGGAGCTACGTCATCCTCATCCCGTAACAAGTACGGGAGCAACCATACCCAGTTATAGTCCTGGTTGACTATCATTCACACCCAGCACAAGTATCGATACTTATAGCATACATACCCTATAACACGTATAGGATATCATTCTTTTATCGTATATGATATAATAACATTATATCATCTGTTCCTCATAACCATGAAAGCATCATATACTTCATGCCTACTTCATGATCATCATCATAATCATTATAGCATCACAGACATATCATGCTAGCATTGTTTCATTGTATCTTTATCCTAATAACTTAGGAATCATCATAACATGTTATGTTAGCATCATGTGTCCGTGTCATCATTACATCCTAGCATCATATACATATCATCATATCATCACCTCGTAACATCATGTCATCATACACATGTCATACTAGCATCAAATTCATAACATTTCACTTTCATCCTAGTAACCTAGGATCTTATCATAATTCATTTTTCATGCATTCATCATACTTAACATATTCTCATGCATGCTTCATTTCACATTAAACATTCATTCATCTTAACATATAAACGTGCATACATGGTCATGGCATATTATTATCCATTTATCATCATCTTAAACACATAACATCATGAACATAACATTAAGCATGTATGCCAGCCCAAAACATTAAACATTAAAATAGGGCGTCTAGAACTCACCTGATCTACGCTTCTATCGTACAATTTTGGCTCCTCAATTCTTATCTTACGTAACCGTCAATTTCCTAATAACATCAGTACCCTAATGGGATTACTTAACGTATCTTTATATTTTCAGGTATTGACTCGAGTCTTTAATTGGACAGCATGACGGCTTATGCTTTTCGGTTTTTCTTAAAAATATTTGGGCAGTATTTCGGCTTATAAAACTTTATTTTAGAGTTTTAAATTGGACAGAACCTCGTCTTATAAATATATAATTTTATAAAATATTTGGGCAGCATCTCTGCATACTCCGTGTTTTACAAAAATATCGAAAATAGCCTCCACGCATAATATTAGTGAGGTTTTAAACAAACAATATCTCGACCATACTAATTAAATAATTATTTTAAAATAAGAGTATAATAGGTGGTTACCTCAAAGTAGCTCGTACCAATGCTCGCTTAACAATCTTTGAACGAAATTCTAGTAACTACCGTACCCGCTCAAGGATTTTAGGAGGGTATTTTGACAGAGTTTTGATACTTAAGATAAATGAATATTTGATCGTCGAACTACATCTATTTATAGATGTAAATTTCCTTCGTCATTAAGAAAGAATATATATATGGTCAAGTTCAACGTATTTACATTTCGACATATGTTTAATTGATTATTTTATTATTATTTTATTATTTTATTATTATTATTATTATATTATTATAATTAATTTAGCTTAAATCTTGTTTTTCACTTATAACTTTTTGCATCTAATATTTTAAAAACTTTCGAATATGTCGTTGAAATCTACTAATTATTCTCTACATTTCTACCCAAGTTTCGTTGAAAACGGAGTAGGGTCAAAAATAATATATTTTAATATTCACGAGCTTTTATCTTGTTCATACATTATCGTATAAGGGTCCGGCTTATATTAATGTGATCGTAATTACTTTAGGATTGTTCATAAAAATTTCGAACACAAACGGTCACAGAAATTTTTACACGTTATTATTAGGCTTTATAACATATCCATACCTTATCAGATATTTTTATCGTTTATATCCTTTTGATTATAATTACTTTACGAACGTTTATATAAATTTTGGACATAAACGGTTACCGAAATTTCGCACGTTTATTATTAGGTTGCTAAATTTTCGGTCGTTACAGGTTAGCGTTCGTGAACAAGTAAAAAGCTAAATGAACGAACATAAACAAGTGTTCGTTCGGTTCGTTTACAGCCCTCCTCAAATGTCAAATCTTTCAAATTTAATTTATTTTAAATAATTAAATTAAATTATTTTATATATATATATATATATTAAAAGGTAGTTGAAAGGATTAGTAAAGTTTGGTTTTTTTTATTTTGGTCACCAAAATTTTTATATAATATAAAGTTTGTTTTTTCGATTTTGGCCACTAAAACTTTTAAAGTTTTATTTTTTCGATTTTTGCCACAAATCTTTTATATATTATAAGGTTTTGTTTTTTTGATTTTGGCCACTAAAACTTTTTAAAGCTTTGTTTTTTCTATTTTGGCCACTAAAACTTTTATATAATATAAAGTTTTGTTTTTTAGATTTTGGCCACTAAAAGTAAAGTTTTGTTTTTTCGGTTTTGGTCACTAAACCTTTTATATATAAAGTTTTGTTTTTTCGATTTTGCAACTAAAACTTTCATATATTATAAGGTTTTGTTTTTTTGATTTTGGCCACTAAAACTTTTTAAAATATTGTTTTTTTCTATTTTGGCCACTAAAACTTTTATATAATATAAAGTTTTGTTTTTTCAGTTTTGGTCACTAAACCTTTTATATAAAATAAAGTTTTGTTTTTTCGATTTTTTCCACTAAAACTTTTATATAATATAAAGTTTTGTTTTTTTCGATTTTGGCCACTAATACTTCTTAAAGTTTTCTTTTTTCGATTTTGGCCACTAAAGCTTTTATACAATATAAAGTTTTGTTTTTTCGATTTTGGCCACTAAAACTTAATAGTAAAGTTTTGTTTTTTCGATTTTGGCCATTAAAACGTTTATATAATATAAAGTTTTGTTTTTTCGATTTTGGCCACTAAAACTTTTTAAAGTTTTTTTTTTTTATTTTGGCCACTAAAACTTTTATATAATATAAAGTTTTGTTTTTTTATTATGGCCACTAAAACTTAATAGTAAAGTTTTGTTTTTTCGATTTTGGTCATTAAACTTTTATATAATATTAAGTTTTGTTTATTTGATTTTGGCCACTAAAACTTTTAAATTTTGTTTTTTCGATTTTGTATAATTTTATGTTTATACATATATATATATATATAATTGTATAGAGTTTATGATGAGAGATTTGATTTTCATATGTAACTTATGATTTTGCAAATGATATATAATACCCGTTCTCGGGAGAGTACTGTGATAACCCGCCGCAACGCGCGGGTGAGATTAAACCTAGTATATATTAAAAGGTAACTTGAAAGGAATAGTAATGTTTCGTTTTTTTAATTTTGGCCACTAAAATTTTTTTATTATAATATAATGTTAGTAATAATTAAATAATAATATTAATTAATATTAAAGTCAAAAAAAGAGGATATATATATAATTAAATAATATTAGTAGTAATTAAATAGAATAAAAAAGTTTTGTTTTTTTTTTTAATTTTGGTTACTAAAATTTTTATATTATTATATATATTATTACAATTACCTAAATAGAACAAAAAAGTTTCGTTTTTTTTAATTTTGGCCACTAAAATTTTTATATTATTATATATATTATTACAATTACTGAAGACAAGAATATATACTACAATCTACATGCGTTGCTTGCGATCGGTTTCGGTGATGTTTAGAGAAGGTAACGGTGAATTTTTTTATCATAGAAAATCGATGTTTATTTGGAGACTTGGGTTTTTGTTTTGATTCAATCGATCAGTTGCCGATGATAAGAATTTCATGAGTTTTTTTAGTCTTATTTTCATAACAAAGTTGAATGAACTTTGTCTAATTTTATGCTTTTATGAAAAATTCATATGGAGTTCATGATTAGAGATTTGACTTTATTATGTAACTTATACTTATGCAAATAATATATAATCTTATGCTACCAGTTCTTAACAATGTATTGTGATAACCCGCCGCAACGTGCGGCGGGAAAAACCTAGTTTAAAATAAGATTTAAAGTTAAATATAAATTTTCATTAAATAAAAAACTACCAAATGCAATAAAAAAAGAAGAAAGTTCAAAAACAAATTATAAAACTAAAATCTAGTACTGAAAAATGTCATCCTCGTTGTTGTGTCTTTTCACATGTTCTTCATAGAATCACTTGCAAAAAATAAACAAATAAATTGTAAAAAAATAAACCTTTTTTTCAAAAGTCGGGTCTTCTCATACAATAGTCTTCCAAACAATGAATCAACGCTTTAGCTAATTTCTATTCCTCTTCATTGGTGGATATTTTCGCTTTTGTTTTTTCTTATTTCGGTGCTTGTTGATTTGGAGGTGGATGTAATGATTTGTCGCTTTCTTTAAACTTTTCGAATTTTTTTAACGTCTTGGTAATCAACTGTCGGGTACTCCGTACGCGACCCTCAATCGTTAAACGATGCCCGAGCTGGCCACTAGCCCATACAGACGAGCCGACATTTGATTAGCAGGATGTTAAAAAAAATATTTAAATCAAATATTTAAATATAAAATTATGATAAATATATTTAAATTAAATATTTTATGTTAAATTTATTAAATATAATTATAAATATAATTAAATCAGTAAATAAATTAAATAAATAAAATATAAACGAGCCGAGTTGAGCCGAGCTCAAGCGTAAAAATTTTCTAACGAGCCGAGCTCGAACCTAGTAAATAAAGCTCTTAACGGGGCGAGCTCGAGCCCGAATTTATCTAAACGAGCCTAGCTCAAGCCTTAATGAGCTTGGGAGGTTTACACCCCTACCACCAGCCACCAATTCCCAGGGAAAACCCGACCCAAGCACCCGCCCAAAGACACGATGGTGAAAGGCCGGTAAAACCGGATGGAATCAAGGATCGAACCCAAGATATGGGTCTTCTATCACTTCCCCAATACCTCAATCTTACCACTAGAGCAAGACATCATTGATAAACTTTTCGAATTAACTTTTAAATATATCGTGGGAAAGATTGAATTGTTGTGGATGTTGCTTGAATCAGTTGAAAGAAGATTTTTGAGACGGTGGCATTTGTTGTGAATGTGGTGTTTTTTTGTTGGCAGTTGTAGTAGAACGTATGTTTCATTTGCAGTGCGTCAGTACATGCATATGATGTATATATGTGTCGGTCTTTAAGGGGAAAAGTAAAATTCTACCAATTTTAATGTTATTTTACTTATTTTGTGAAAATAAAATTAAAAACGTTGGGATAATAAACTTCAAACGATAACTTTGAGCCGGAGGCTTCTTCGGAGTAATCTCTCTATCTCAACTGGGATAGGGGTAAGGTTTGTCTTCATCCTTCTTCCCTAAAGCCTACTAAAAAGTGAAAATATGCTAGTGGGAGATCGTACTGTAGAGAGGCAGTGAAAATTGCAGAAAAATATCCAGCTCATATGTGATCATGTTAGTTTGTTGTGATGCTAGATTTGATAATTATTCTGTTTTTTGGTGAGTTTTTTTTTTTTTTTTGATAGTTAAAGTTTGAGAGTATACAGTTGAAAAGTAGAAATGTGTACGATTAATAAGACCGTGCGCAGCAGTCGTCCCGCTCCCAGTGGTCTTCTAATTTTCGACAGGGCTAGGCGGGAACACCGCCTCCAACCTCGGTGGCTCTCCAGTTTAGCCCTAAGCAGCCTCGCTCCCCACTTTCTCCTCTCGATTGTGATTGGTGGGGAAGGTTTTTCTGTGGGGATGTGGTGATAATGTGACACAGTGGGGAAGGTTTTTCAATAGAGTAACCACTGTGGGATTATAAAGTTTTTAGTATGGTGATGTTGCAGAAAATTTTGGTGGGGAATTATTTTAGGGGGCTGACCACTGTGGATAGTCTAAGGGGTTGTTTGTTTACCTCTTAATGGAACCATTCAGCACTTAACCATTCAGCTTGTTTGGTTTGAAAAAATTAACCTCTTAATGATTCAGTTCAACACTTAACCATTCAGCACCAATACTACACTTAACCATTCAGCACCAATACCACACTTACCACTCAGCATTTAGATGTGCAACCAAACGGTCTTAATCAGTTCAGCACTTAATGGTTCAGACCCTATTAACTATTCAGATATCATAATCATTCAGCACTTAATGATTCAGACCCAACCAAACAGCCCCTAAGGAGATTACTATTTTGAATGGTATTTATTTTTTATAAAAAACATTTGCTTTTTTTTATGGCTCCTTCATCGTCTCCTCGAATGTATATGTTACCATTTTTCTCTTTACTTGTACATCGCAAAAACACACATGTTTTATTCCCATTTTAGCCCTTGTTTTCAAAGGTGGTATTCCTAAGTCCTAACCGGCCTCGACTCAGTGAACCCACTTCTTGATGTCCACTGGACCACTTTGAGTCCCCAGTTATATGTATTAAGATCCTAACCCATTTTTTGTTCTCTCTTAGACTCTTAGTCTCTTATGCTTACTTATTGCTTACTTTGTATGTGTAAGTATGTTTGTGATTGTACTTGTGCTTAAGAATACGAAAAAAAATAAGTAAATAAATAATTAATCAATTATATATAAATACACAGACACACATGTATATGTATATGTGTGTGTTTATGTTAAAAATATATTATCTTTCAATTTTATAATCTTGTTATATATATATATACACACACACACACTTATAGTTGTTATTTTTTGTTTCTTTGTGTGATGTTGTGATGGTTTAAATATTGGTTTTGGGCTTTGGCTTATATATATGGGCTTGATTGAATGAGGCTGGAGACTAATGGGCTTATTTGATAAATGGATCTGGTAAGATACAAGAGAAGTGCAGACGAAGAGAATTAGATAAGATCATAAGACTAAGGTTTTTCGTTTCTTACCTAAACACGAGTTATGTTATCTCTTTCATAGTCTAGGGTTTCTTTGTATTGTTATTCCATTGATGATCTCAGTCTTGTTTTGTATTAGTCTTGCTTGAAAAGTCAATCTAGTTTTGTTCTTATCGACTCTAAGGTTTAAGTCTTTCTTATATCGAGTTGTAATAAATTAGAATCATTTGATTATGTACTTGTTGAGTTATTGGTTAGTATTCACAGATTCATATGAATCTGTAAGTTGTTTCTATCTCAATTTCTTGGCGTTATGTATAAGTAACATATATGAGCCATAAATCTCCACAAAAACAACCTCTCTGTTCAATTCTAATAAGGGTAAGATGTGTTTTCGTTCCACCCTCCTCAAACATGATTGATAGGACTTTACTGAATATGTGTTGTTTGTTTGTTTTATACGTATTTAAATACCTATTATATCAACTCACTGATTTGCTAACATTAAAAATGCAAACATTATATACATATTCTTTTTAGTGATCATACACGTGCAAATCCACACCACAAGATCATCTAGAAATAGGAAACAAGAACGAGACAAACACTTAAGCACCAAAATACTTTGTGATCATTATATGCCTGGTAAAATGAACGGGTTGGGTCGGATTGGGTAACGGTTGAGAACTGGTTCGGGTCAGTATGGCTGCGGGTCAGAACGGTTTTTTAGGCAAAAGCAGTTCGGATCTAAATGAATTATTCTAAAAAAACATCAATTCAGTTTAGCTTAATATGTGTTATAAGTAAACAAATAGTTTATTTAGATAATTTTTAGTGATTTTCTTTTCAAATATGTTATTAATCATTCTTAAATGTTTGAATCTATTGTATTTACATAGTTTTTTTGGTTACTCATCTTGGCCCGCATTGTATTTAAGCGCTACTCATCTCAACCTATTCAATATTATGATGTTATCTATTTCAACTCATTATACTACAATTGTTTACTCAAACCAACCTATTTCCTTTGATATGGGTAAAAATTGTCACCTCTAGACTATTATATTGGTGACCTCTATCAAATTTAGCAAAAAGTTATAAACAATTATTTATACCTTATTTAGAAAGAAATGATATTAAGAAAAATTCAAAGTACAATATTAGGTAATGTAAAAAGTGTTTCTATAATTATGTTTTTTACCCCTAAAATTTGAAATCATACCATTCTAGCAAGAACTTTGAGGATATCTTCCATAGATGGTCTATGCAAAGGATCATTTTCCACACAAGCTTTTGCCAACACTCCTAAGCACAATGCCTCAGCCAAACGGTAGTCCTCCTTCAAACAAGGGTCCATAAAACTCTTCAAATTCTCAAAACACCCTCCATCACCACCCTCCCCTCCTAAGAAACCGATCGATTCACGTAACGATGTCCTATCGCTCTTCACTTTTCCCGACAACATTTCAAGCAAAACCATCCCAAATTCCCATATATTATCTTTCTCTGGCGTCTTCAAAGCATCAAATTTTTCATACTCCAATCCTGGGATCATGGCTGATGATCCCATGATCCCAGGATTCATATTTCGTGACAAAACTGCTAGTTTTGCCCTCCATTGTGACGTCACAAATATGTTTCCACTACATAGCCCTGTTTGCACATAAGAAGGGGCTATGCAGTAATGCAGGTAATGCAACCCCATCGCGATATCAAACGCGATTTGGGTTCTTCGTTGCCAGGTCAAACTTGAAGAATTAGTCAAACAATCCCGTAAACTGCCATTTTTTGGGTACTCTAATACGATATATGACCATGATGACTCGTTGTAACATACCCCAAGTAACTTCAAGATGTTGACATGGTTAACTTTCGAATGTAGGTCAATTACATGTCGTATATCGGAGAATTCAAACGATATGATTAGCACTTGATCATCATCCAACGACCCTCGATAAGTATCTTCACTCACTCTACAATCATCACTAAAATCTTGTGTGATACTCTTAATTTCATCAATAGTAAAGTTATACAAAGAGTACTTTATGCTAGCAAGTAGATCCGGTGACAAACACGAGTTTGGTGAGCTTCTTGTGGCCGGGCTTGGACGCGATCGTGGTGTACTAGCCGGAGGTGTTGAAAACAATTTAAACGAGTTTCTACGAGTCGAATGTATGAAAAAAATGTCACGCTTGCATTTATTTAGCGCATTGACATATAAACAAGTGACAACTAATATCACGACCACCAAAGTAAACCCAATGATTGAAACACCAATGTACACTTTCTTGAGTCGTGTCGATCTAACGTCTCCTTCGACAGGTTTTGTTGGAAGAAATATGGGTGCAGGCGGTTGAACGTTCGTGACAGTAAAATTTATAAAATTCGAACGTAACGGTACCAAAATTGTTGTTTCTGGATAAATAGTTGTATCAAGTTGTAGATTGTTAACTTTCAATATATCATCTTTAGATATACCAAACTTAGCACTTATTGCATTTATTGAATCTCCTGACACCAAAGGGTAAGTGACCATATATGTATACTCCCTATCAGGACAAGCACATTTTAAGGGTACATCAAGAACAAAACCAACCGTAACATTGTCTTGATCGATCCGATTCACCTCGTGAAGCGTGATCGTTTTCACTAATCCTTCGAAGACCCCACACGCGGTGTCGGAAACCGTCGTGTTTTCAGTAATCATATAGTTGAATCTAGTTTGAAAAAAGTTATTTTTACAAGAACAACTAACAGGAATGAAAACTTCTCTACCAACAAACAAGCTTTCTAGAGGTGAATTGATATTGTTTAGTTGCAGTAACATGTCCGGTGTGAAACCGAACAAGGCGGAGATGGCGGAGATCGTCGGAAAACGATCATTTGATCGGAAAATCAAGAAAGTTTGGCATGAAATCTTGGTTGATGTGGTGTTAGTGCAAGTGTACCTTGTGCCCGGAGCATCATGATGGTTTCTACAAGATGTTTGGTCGTAGATTACTAGCCCTTTGCTAGCATAGATTGAGCTCACAAAAAATAAAAACCAAATGTAAATCATCGTGTTACAAACATTTTATTTTGTTGGCTACAAATGGCAAAATATATAAATAAACACATATAAAGTGAAATTTGAAATGTATAAAAAGGAATAAATGATGTAATAGACAATTTGTTTATTTATCATTAATGGCCGGCTGAAGAAGTAGCAAATGTCCAACTCTTTTTGCAATTATTCTTTGAAGAATATATGTTTGTATTTTAGTTGTGATGATTATTTTTATTACTAGTTGAACTAAAAATATATATATATAATAGTACGTGTTTATATAAAACTTGTAATAACAATCTTTTTGAAGCTATTTTTTTAAAAGTCAATGTTTCATGTATGTTGTCTTAACCGGGGCCCACCGGACGCTCTCTCAGGTGTGCGGAAACCCTGTGGAATAGGTAAATCCTCGCCCTCCCCCTATCGAGAAATCTGGGATAAACCTCAGGATCGTCATATGGGATACGTGTCCTTCAACTTGACCCTAACAAGAGTAGAGCCCACAACATCAATAATGAAAGGTTGGAGCTCTACCATTAGGCTATACAATGGTTGACAAAAAAAAACTGTGACCTCTCACACCCGACCTAGCATCTTACCGCTATGCTAGGGCAAGGCTCTCTTTTTTGAAGTTATTAAGATGCATGCATAGTTACTTTAAATGTGTTTTATAACAATTTAGATGGCTAGATGCCTATGTAAAATTACTATGTTAGTATCATGTGTATTGCACGATTTGAATAAAAAATTATAAATGAACAACACAAAAACTTATATAATATAAGTCGATTTTTTAATACAAAATTATATATATTAAAACTTATGAAAAGAAATAGTGTAATTTATAAAGTTTTGGAATTTGACCCAATATAATTTTTTGGATTTTTAAGTTTGCATATATATTAAAACTCTTCATAAGAAATAGTGTAATTTATGAAGTTTTGGAATTTGACCCAATAGAATTTTTTAGATTTTTAAGTTTTGCCACAAATGAAATAATCAAATAGTAACATGTATGAAACATCTTCCATTAATTATTACATTGTATACAAGAAGGGGTCACATATTAATTAGTAAGGGTCAATTACATATATTCCCTTCCTAAAACCATTTATTACATATTTACCCAATTATAAAACCAAATTACATATTTCCTCTTTCTAAACCAAATATATTACATATTTATCCATTTCATTAAAAAACAAATTACGTATTTCCTATTTTACCTTTAATGAACTAACTAAAAATAATTTACATATTTTATCTTACTAAGGGCAATTTGGAACATGGTGATTTTTGTAAATTTAGTTTAACATTGAGGATATATGTAATTTTGATGTTTAATAAGGGGATATATGATATTATCTTAATTAATAAATATGTATGATATGAAATCTATGCTATCATGATATTGTACGCGGGGATAAAATATCATCAACTTCATTTAATTTGCTTCTTCTAGCTTTAGAGAGAGAGAAGAAATAAAAAACCCTAATAGTGTTTTCAGTTATTGTGAACATTATTTCATTTTCTTTACACAATTTACTTGTAAACTCTTGAAACATGTTTGATGATCACTTGATTATTTCAACTTCTTTAAAATGCATGCTACCAAAAACTGCTATTTTAATTCCTTAGTTTAGCAGTCTAGCACCGCAACGTACGCGGGATTAACACCAGTTAGTACTTAACGGCGTTAACGAAGAAATGACCGAGTTTGTAACATTTGAAAACTTAAAGGAAGGATTTTGACATTTTAAAACATAAAGGACTATTTCTGAAATTTTGTATAAAAATAAAGGACCAAAAATGCAATTTACTATATTAGCACAAATGGGTACAAAACGTACTTTATTTAATTTTGTATGTATTTTGTTAATATAATTGAATTTTATAAATTATTAATTTTTAACTCATTTATATAAATTATATTTTATAATATATAAAATTAACATTAAATATCTTAATAATTTTTAAAAATAAATACAATGTTTTATTTACAAAAAGTAGTTTTTTTAATGGTGTTTATTATTAAAGTGAAGATTCAATCGTTATCAAAAATAGAATGATAAATGGTCTCAAACTTTTAATTTTTTGATAAAAACAATAATACAAAATGTAATTTATCATATATGTGTGTATATATTATAATTACATAAATTTTTGTATCTAAATCCATGCAACACATGGGTTTATAACCTAGTAAAAATATAAAACGAGAGACCAAGTATAATAAAGAAAAATAAATAAAAAATAAATAAAAAGTGAATTTTTAATTAATTATAAAGAGTGCATAGTTAATTTAAATTAATAAAAAAAACAATTTGAAAACCGACTTTACAAATTCATAACATAAAATGCATACGTCCCTCCTAACAAACATCAAAACGAATTTCTCGTAATGTTATAGACACCCTCTGTTTGCAGCGTATTCTGATTCCTTCACACTTCCTCTGTTTTCTAACGACGGTGAGCTTTTGACTCGCCGGAAAGTTTGAATTTCGGAAAAAAACCGAGGTATGTATGACAATCTGAAGATCCAAACTACCAACTGCAATTGCAGGTTGTATCACAGTTTAAATTCGTTTTGTTAAATGAAATGTCTTGCAATTTTGAAAATTTGAATGGAGCTTGAGTTGATTCTGTAGTTGCATTCATTTTCTGAAACTTGATGCATATTTGAAGGATTTATGCTCTGTATCAACTCAAATCGGTGTGTTTTTACAAAATCGCGTTAGATTTTTGTGTAGATAATGTCTAGATAGAGGTTAATAATGATGCAAGTTATTTCTAGACGTTGTAATCTGTAAATAGTTCCTACATTTTCATTTTTCTATCTACTAATCCAATTCCTTTTGACTTGCCGGAAAGTTTGAATTTCAGAGGAAAAAAACCAAGGTATGTATGACAATCTGAAGATCCAAAATACCAACTGCAATTGCAGGTTGAATCACAGTTTAAATTCGTTTTATTAAAGGAAATGTCTTGCAATTTTGAATGGAGCTTGAGTTGATTCTGTAGTTGCATTCATTGTCTGAAATTTGATGCATATTTGAAGGATTTATGCTCAGTATCAACTCAAATCGGTGTGTTTTTACAAAATCGCGTTAGATTTTTGTGTAGATAATGTCTAGATAGAGGTTAGAAATGATGCAAGTTATTTCTAGACGTTGTAATCTGTAAATAGTTCCTGCATTTTCATTTTTCTATCTACTAATCCAATTCCTTTTGACTCGCCGGAAAGTTTGAATTTCAGAGGAAAAAAACCAAGGTATGTATGACAATCTGAAGATCCAAAATACCAACTGCAATTGCAGGTTGAATCACAGTTTAAATTCGTTTTATTAAAGGAAATGTCTTGCAATTTTGAATGGAGCTTGAGTTGATTCTGTAGTTGCATTCATTGTCTGAAATTTGATGCATATTTGAAGGATTTATGCTCAGTATCAACTCAAATCGGTGTGTTTTTACAAAATCGCGTTAGATTTTTGTGTAGATAATGTCTAGATAGAGGTTAGAAATGATGCAAGTTATTTCTAGACGTTGTAATCTGTAAATAGTTCCTGCATTTTCATTTTTCTATCTACTAATCCAATTCCTTTTGACTCGCCGGAAAGTTAGAATTTCAGAGAAAAAAACCGAGGTATGTATAACATTCTGAAGGTGCAATTTACCAACTGCAATTGCAGGTTGTATCATAGTTTAAATTCGTTTTATTAAAGGATGTGTCTTGCAATTTTGAATGGAGCTTGAGTTGATTCTGTAGTTACATTCATTTTCTGAAATTTGATGCATATTTGAAGGATTTATGCTCTTTATCAACTCAAATCGGTGTGTTTTTAAAAATCGCATTGGATTTTTCGTAGATAATGTCTTGATAGAGGTTAGGAATGATGCAAGTTATTTTAGGGTATTTATCTAGACGTTGTAATCTGTAAATAGTTCCTACATTTTCATTTTTCTATCTACTAATCCAATTACTTTGGTCTGGATTGGCACTAATCTCTTCATTAGCTTGTCTCTGCTTATTTTTTGTTGAATATTGGGAGCATTTGTGTTATTGTGTTGATGGTAATTCATAGTTGGTTAATGTTTTGATCAATTTGTTTTAGTTTATTTACATGCATCTCATATTACCAGATCAGGTTTCTAATTCCTTGATCATATCTTGGTGATGTTCATGTAATCAGTAATCAGTGTCCACAAGGTATTTGACAAATTGCCACAGGGAAATGTAGGTGTCTCAAATGTAGAGGGTCTGAACCTGCTATTCGTTTTAAGAATCAGTTTTGATTCATCTAATGAATTTTGTGTATATGTTGATTTACTTTTGTTGCATCCGCAGTTTCTAGTCCTACTGATGGGGAAAAAGAAAATCGCGTCCTCAGGATTAGGTGATGCATCTGTTTTAAGAAGGTCAAGTAGAGAAACATCATCAAGAAAACAAGCAGTATCAAGTAGTGTAAGTTCTAGAAAGGCTAAAAGAATTGAAAAGCGTACATCACCAAGTTCTTCACCCGTTAAAGATAAACTTGAGAAAATTGAAAAACAGATGGGGTCTTATCCCTTAAGAATGTCTGATAGAGGTAAAAAATTGGTTGACATACCTAACATCAGTTCAAGAAAAGAGAAAACTAATTCAAAACACTGTGCTGTTGATATTAATGAAGACAAGAAAACGGACCAGGATCCAAATGTTGGGAGTAAGAAGAGGAAGAGATTGACCGCAATTCGTTATAAGGCTTCCTTCAAACCTCAACGACTAAGAATTGAATCTGGTGCATATGTTTATTTTGCCTAATTGTTTCCATCATGATATCTTATACAGTGCTCTATTTTATAGTAAATGGTAGTTACAGTATGAACAACAATGTTTGACATGTTGTTAAACTATGGACTTATGTGATTTTAGTGTTAGTTTTATCTTGGTAACATTCTCTTAAATAGGTAATCTTTTCAGTTTTTGCACATGTAAAATCTGTGAGAAATGATTAATGTACCTGTTGGCAAACAGATGATGATGAGGGTCCAAAAGTGGAAGGCAAATCGACTCAAGCTAGAACAAGCAAGAATGAAGGTGCTGCTTTTTAATGTCTAAAAGTTTATAGATTGTTATATTTGTTTTACGTTTCATGTACTTCTTGCTATGTAAACTGATATTTATATGATGTTATGATCATTATAATTTTAAAGTTATTTTATTTACTTACTTTTGGCATGTTAGATGTGGATAAGGAGCTGAAAAGCCAAAATAGCTTAAGAGTTCAGATAACCCCTGATGGAGATCATAATGTGGGAAAACTGATTGATTTAGACCAAACTGAACATGATGATGTGGATAAACAAATTGGTGGAATTGTCTCCCTATCTAATAGAGATATTGAACATTGTGATAATTACATGTTCCACACATCATCATGCAGGTTAGTTTGCTGATTTTTTTATAAACACGCTATCTTTTGGTTAAAAATGAGTTATCTATACCTATATAGTCAAAAGCACGCAAGAGGCGCATGCCTAGTAGCCTCAAACACGTGCAAGGAAAACTGCATAGTCAAGGCACAGGCAAGACAAGTGCCTCGGTTTTTTGCAGAAAAAAAATCTGCCAGAACTGGCAAAACCTGCTTCAAACTTTTGATTCAGCCTAAACTCTAAACTAGCCAAAAACCAGCTTGGACCAGACTTTATTAGGGCTGAAGCAGCCTGAATGAGCCTGAACCAGCTTATGGTTTCCTCTCTTGACTTCTCTCCTTTATTGCATCTTTGTTGCTAAATTTATTTACATGTAGTAATATGGGATGAAACCACATTGAAAAACTAGCTCCTAAATATTTTTATGATCTTTGATTTAAAAAAAGCAAAAATTATATTTCCATAATCAAATTAGGCACCGGTAGTAGTTTCATGATTAAAATTGGTAGGTATCATCGGAGAGAAGTAGACAACCTACATCTCATAAGTGGGTGCTTTGGATAAAACATCTATATACTTGTATATTATTTATATTTGATGTAACTCCATAAAATATAATAATTATAACATGTGATTCAAAATGTATCATTTTACTTGATGATAATCGTCTTGACATAAGACTGTGGTTGTACATGTAAAACATAGTTTAAATATCTAGTGAATTACTTTCTTAATGTGTGGACTTTTGAGATTATATATCATTGGTAACGATGACATATGTTGTGTCTTAGGCATAGGCATATTGATCCAACGGAAACAATTTAGCAGCATAGTTGCTTCATAGTGTCCCTAAGGGGACATTCTAGTGGTTAAGGGGCCTCCCTCTTGTGAAATAGATATCAGAATAAATCGCACCAAAAACACAAAGATACACAAACTTGTTCTTCTATTGCTTCGTAAAACTCTGATATTATTAGAAGCACTAATACACCTTTTAATACTCAATCTAAAACAACCATCAAACAGAATTAACAAACTAAAACAAACATTACAAACTTTACACACTAGACCCTCAACTATTTGAAATTACATTTTATTCCCAACATACTCCCCCCTAATTTCAAAACAAATCCTTCAAATCAGTAACACCCAACATCGATCTCATTTCAACAAACTTTAGCCTAGGCAACGCCTTAGTCATCACATCCGCTTTCTGCAAACTTCCATTAATGAACTCTACCTGAACTTGCCCTCTCTCAATACACTCCCGTATGAAATGATATCGGGTATTAATATGCTTTGATCTACCATGAAAAACCGGATTTCTCATCAATGCTATAGTCGATTTATTGTCAACATATATAACCACAGCACCATGTCTTTCACCAGTTATTTCTTCAATCAAACCAGCCAACCAAAGAGCCTGACAAGCTGCAGAAGTAGCCGCCATAAATTCTGCTTCATAGGATGATAATGCAACTGTCTGCTGCTTTTGGGAACTCCATGAAACCAATGATCCATTAAAATAAAACACATTTCCAGATGTACTCCTTCCATCATCAGTTTCTGTCAAGTGATTACTATCACTATAACCCACTAACCTTACATCACCACTTCTGTTGTATCTAAGACCATAACTCATTGTTCCTTTCACATAACGAACCAAATGCTTTACTGCCTTCCAATGAACATCACATGGATTTTGCATGAATCGACTCAAATATCCAACAACAAAATTTATATCTGTTCTTGTCTGAGTCAGATATCTCAATGAACCAATTACCCTTCTATACTTAGTTGAATCAATTTCTTTCCCTTCTTTCATTACATACAGATTCAAACCAGGTTCCATCAGAGTACTTGTTTCATTACAATCTTCTAATCCCATCATCTTTACTATTTTAGCTGCATAAGCCGATTGCTTTACCAGTATTCCTTCATCTTGCTGCAATACTTCAATCCCAAGATAATAACTCAGCATTCCCAAATCAGTCATTTCAAACTTTAACTTCATTTGCTGTTTAAAAACTTCTAATTCACTTTGATTACTTCCAATCACAAGAAAATCATCAACATACACACCAACAAGCAATATTGAATTCCCTTTAAACTTCACATATACTGCCTGCTCATGCTGACATCTTTTAAACCCAAACTCCTTCAAAACAACATCTAACTTGAGGTTCCAGGCTCTTGGCGCTTGCCTTAACCCATACAAAGCCTTCGAGAGCTTATACACCTTTCTTTCTGCTCCCTTTTTCTCATACCCTTCGGGTTGTTTTACAAAAACATTTTCTTTCAATTCTCCATGCAGGAATGCCGCTTTTACATCCATGTGGTAGACTTTTAGACCCATTTTTGCTGCTAAAGCCACGATCAACCTGATTGTCTCTATCCGGGCTACTAAAGCAAACGCCTCATCAAAATCAACTCCAAGCTCTTGCACATACCCTTTGGCTACCAGCCTTGCTTTATACTTTGTAATTACTCCCATAGCATCTCTTTTCACCTTAAATACCCATTTTAAACCAATAGGTTTCTGATTTACAGGTGGATCTACCAACACCCAGGTTTTATTTCTTTCAATTGCTTGAATCTCCTCATCCATAGATTGTTTCCATACTTTCTCTTTCACTGCTTCAGCAAACGATGTTGGTTCTTCATCTTGTGCTAGTAACAACTCAACAAATAACACTTCATCAAGCAAATTCAAATTATGTTGACCACTTCCTTCCAGTACATAATCATTCAGCCTAATTGGCAAAGAATGACTCCAAGTAGACCTTCTTAAAACTTGTTCTTGCTGAGGTTGTACCATCGGTTGCTCATTCTGACCTATAGTCATACCCTCTATCTCCTCTGCATCTTCACTTTGCACAGAAAACTCTATCCAGCTTTGACTATTATCACTTAGTCGTCTGATATAATTGCTCCAATCCCAGCCTCTTGTCTCATCAAACCGAACATCCCTGCTCACAACAATTTTGTTGTTTTCAACATCATACATTCTATACCCTTTTGTACCAGGTTCCATTCCCAAATGAACCATTGAAATACTTCTATCCTCCAGTTTCTTTAATCCTGGTTTAGTCACTTTCACATAGCCAACACACCCAAACACCTTTACATCTTGCAGATTTGGTTTTCTACCCTTCAAAACCTCATACGGTGTCTTGTTTACTAAAGGCTTTGTATACAGTCTATTGAGCAAGTATACTGAGTGTCTTACACTCTCAGCCCATAAATCTTGAGGCAGCTTCATTGCATTCATCATGCTTCTCGTCATATTTAAAATGGACCTATTTCTTCTTTCAACCGATCCATTTTGTTGAGGTGAATATGGAGCAGTTACTTGCCTCTCGACTCCTTCCTTAGCACAATAGTCATTGAAATCATGAGATGTGAACTCACCTCCCCTATCAGATCTCAATGTTTTCAGCTTCAGATCATACTTGTTTTCAACTTTTCCTTTGAAAACCTTGAAAGCTTCAAGTGCTTGATCCTTGCTCTTCAACAGATGGCACCACATATACTTTGTAAAATCATCCACAATCAACATAAAATACTTACTTCCTGATTATGTTGTGGGCAGAATTGTTCCACATAGGTCAATTGAGACCAACTGCAGTGGTTTTTCTGCCCTGTACTCGGTCTGTTTGGGAAATGATTTTCTAGCATGCTTACCTGCTAGGCAAGCATCGCATACTTGCTGTGGATGTGAGATCAGCGGTACTCCTTTCACCATGTTTTTACTTGACATTAGTCTTAGTGAATCAAAATTCACATGCCCTAATCTCCCATGCCATAACCAGGGTGTCTTTGACATTTCTGTCATGAAGCACTTAGGGATAACTGATTTTATGCTCAGTTTGTATAAGCGATTTGGAGATCTCTTTACCTTCATCAGGAGCCTGCCATCATGGTCGCTTAGCCACAAGAATTCGTCCTTCATCTTTACTTCACATCCAGCTTCAGTTGCTTGACCGAGGCTAAAGATGTTATTCCTCAAATGAGGAATATAGTACACATCCGTAAGAAGTTTCTGCTCATCTTGCTTTCCTTCTAAGATAATTGAGCCTCTTCCTTCAATCACCACTGTGGACCCATCCCCGAACTTTACTGTTCCTCCTACAGATCTGTCAATTGAAGAAAATATGGATACATTACCGGACATGTGGTTTGAAGCTCCATTATCGAGGTACCACACCTGCTCATCTACCGGTTCTGTCTCATAACTTGTGGGAATCACTCTTCTTTCATTCAGAAACACTACCTCCTTCTTGACTTCTGAATTCATCATGAAGAGTGCTGGGCCAACACTTTCTTCGTCATCATTCACCTGAGCCATATTTGCTTCTTGATTGTTAATCCCTGGGGCTGGACAGTCACTTGCATAGTGTCCAAATTGATCACACTAGAAACATTTGATCTTTGACAGGTCCTTCTTCGAACGATCATACTGTTTTGTGCTTTTTCCATATTTTTTGGAACTTGAGGGCTTCCAGTTTGTTTTATCTTCAAACTTCGTATTCTTCCCCTCTTTGGTCGTGGTCTTGCTCTACTTCTTTCCTTTTGAATCATATCCCTTGTTTCTTTGCTGCCATTGAGAGTAGGTTAGAAGCAATTGGTCATCCTCCTTCACGCTTGACTGCTTCTTTTTCATATTGGCTCTTTCTTCAAAGGCCTTTACCCGACCTATGGCTTCTTGAAACAGTATGGTGTCTAAGTCCACAAACTGTTCGATTGAGGCCACAATCAGGATGAATCTCTCAGGTAGCGAGTTGAGAAGCTTGCGTACCAGGGTCTTTTCTTCAATTTGTTCTCCCAAGTCCATCGACTTAGACGAAATTGCGCTTAGTCTCCCGGCGAATTCGTCTATTGATTCATTCTCCTTCATTCGAATTGATTCGAACTCATTTTTCAATGTGGCCAGCCTTGCTTTCTTGAATCGATCGACGCCTACGTACCGAGTCTTAAGTGACTCCCAGATTTCTCTGGCCGTATTAAGATTTGCTACCTGCAGAATTTGATATTCGGGCATCGCTTGGAAGAGATAGGCAATTGCTGCACTGTTCTTCTTCGCATCCGCTGGATTTGCTGGATTTGCTCCAATTCCAGGTTCGATTGCCTCCCACAGGCCATGAGCATTGAAGATGGCCTTCAATTTCACCACCCAGATAGTGTAATTTGTTGCTGTCAGTACCGGCCATTGGAGTGTAATAGGGGGAAACGCATTTCTCTGATTGTTGTTCGCCATGGCTGACCTTGCGTATGACTTTGTGGAATCCTGTCCTTCGGATCTTCCTCTTCGTTTTTGGTGAGCTCCGAACCGAGCTCTGATACCAAATGTGAAATAGATATCAGAATAAATCGCACCAAAAACACAAAGATACACACACTTGTTCTTCTATTGCTTCGTAAAACTCTGATATTATTAGAAGCACTAATACACCTTTTAATACTCAATCTAAAACAACCACCAAACATAATTAACAAACTAAAACAAACATTACAAACTTTACACACTAGACCCTCAACTATTTGAAATTACATTTTATTCCCAACACCTCTTTCCTTGAGTTGAAGAGTTCAATTCTTGCTAAAGGTAGGTTGTGGATTAGATTTGGAGTAGAAATTAAATGGGCATGTGTGTTTGCCTTTATTTATATCAAAAAAAATTATAATATTATGTTGTTATACCTTTTAAGCTACTAGGACACACTATAAAGCTATGTGAAAGAGTAATTGAGACTAGGATTAGAAAAGAAACGCAGGTGACGATAAAACAATTTGGACTCATGTCAGATGGTCAACTACGAAAGCAATGCGCATCCTAAAGAGAACAATGGAAAATACAGTAATAAGAACCATGATCTGTATATAGTATTCATTGACCTAGAATAGGCGTATGACAACATACCACGTAGAATTATATGGGATAGTTTGGAGACCAGGGGGATCCCAAGGAAGCGCATAGGGTCTGTGCTCCTGTGGTGGTAGGCCTTTATTAACGGTCTGTGTGAGTGTGTTTGTTTTTGCAGTTGTGATAGGTTCGAAGTGGACACATAAGATATTGGGCATGGTGAAGAGGAGGCAAGCAACTACTCTAGATAGATTGTTAAAGCGAGGAAAACCCTCACTATGCAGGGAAAGAGGGGTAAAGGTAGGCTGAAACTGACCAAAATTTCACCTCTTTGAGGACATTGTCCAGTAGGGGTGTTCACGGTTCGGTTCGAAACCGCGAAACCGCCCAAAGCGGTCATCGGTTCGGTTTCACGGTTGGTTTTTTTTCTAAACATTTGGTCGGTCGGTTTCGAAAGTTCAAAACCGTAATGAACGGTTTGGTTTACGGTTTTTGCCAAAAACCGGTCGTAAAAAACCGGACCGTATGTATCTATACTACTATATAATACATATAGGAATGACACAGTGGTCTTTTACCAAAAACTCTTAAAATTCAGAGTTTTACAACTCTTAGAACATAAAGTACGACAAACAAAGCTCTAAAAACTATAAACTAAATGATTTTCTTTTACTTTTTAGTTTGTCCTACATTGATACATTTAAAAAATAAATAGTCAAATAATATCTATAAAAGAAAACCCTCTCAAATCAAATAAATTACTTATTCACACTTTCGTCGTATAATAGTTAACATTTTAAATTATGAATTTTATCATAATAATTTTTCAAGTTAAAAGGGTTGATTTGATAAAAATTAGGTGGTTTTAGCTTTTTACAAGTCAAAATCATTAGCCTATTTGTTTTTTTCCGCCGCATCGCCCGGGCATCTCACTATTATATATATTTGGACACTTTAGTGACATAAGGTTTTTTTTTTCAAAGGTAGGCTTCACTTTTTACCTTTAACATGCCAAAACCGTAAACCAAACCGGAACCAAACTGTTTATAACGGTTCAGTTTGGTTCAGTTTTTATTTTTAATGGTTCGGTTTTGGTTTTTTCTATTCAAAAACCGTTATTAACGGTTCGGTTTATGGTTTAATCTAAAAACCGTAAAAACCGGACCGTGAACACCCCTATTGTCCAGGATAGAAGTTCTTGAAGGCCTAGGATTAAGGTTAATGATTTTTAGGACATAAAGTAAACATAGAGTAATGGTGTCTTGGGGACGTAGATTTCCGCCTATTTTTTAGGAGAAATTCGTATGAAATGGTTGCCACATGCCATGCCATCATTTTCACTTGTTATAATAGCTCTTCATATTCATGCTTTTGTATTTTACTTGATTATGCCTATTTGTGTTTGTCTATTTATCTGTTTTGTTTATAAGCCGAGAGTCTCTTTGAAAGCAGCCTCTATTTCCCCAATGATAGGGTAAGGTTTGCCTGCTTTCCACCCTTCCCATACCCTACAAATAGCTATAAGTGAGATTTATTGGGTATGTTGTATGTTGTTATGCTGTTTGTGCAATCACTTTGATTAGTAACTATTATCTTGCAGGATTGAGCATGATCTAGATAATCCATAAGGAACTTGACACTTGTCACAAGGTAGGTCAATCATTTGATGTTTTTATTTTCATGATTCAATTTTCTATTTAGAATGGTATTAAAAAAAATTCTATGATTAGAAATGACGTAACAAATAATGAAATGATTCTCAAGTTTTCAACATGTTCCTGAATAATGGGTAAAATTGTACTGATTTTAGTATTGATCAAAACAGGTTGGGTTGACCAGCAAACACTTTTGTCCATTTTCTTTTACTTGTTAAATATTCAATGCTTGTTTACAAATAATGTTATTACATTCTAATTTTAGAATATCAATAATTTATAATGCTATTTGGTGGCTTTCAACTTGTTTGGCATGTTTTGTTCTTTAAATTTTTTTTGTTCGACCACTTGTTAATTTTGTGTTTGCAGAAATAAGAGTGATTTGTTTACTTGATATTTTATGAGTGGGATGTCACTGACAATCTAGGAAATTATACATGTTGTTTATTGCTACCCTGTTTTGATGTTTATGCAACCTGTTGAGTAAAGATAAATTATTTAATTGGATTTACTCAAATCTAAATGCAGGAGGATGCTTCTAGAAAAAGAAAAGACGTGTTTGAGAAAATCAAAAGAGAATGGGATGAAAAGAGGGCAAATTTAAAGAAAGAATATAAATTGGATGAATGTTTTATCCATGCAATTTATCATAATCCCTCGATACGATCAGAAAAACTTAAAACATTACAGAAAGAATTTGCCAATGACATGGAAGAACTTGAAAGATTGTGGGGGATTCGCTTCGAAGATTTAAAGGCAACAATGCTGCAAGCCGAGTCACAGGTGGCAGCTGACAATGATGCCTCTTTGCATGGGTCCCACACTGGAAGCCCTGAGTTGGCCCTCACCTTACCTGGAAACCTAATTGAAATACAAATACATGATAAATTTGGTTCTCATACTTGTGGGAAAAAAGTGGTTGATGCAACAGTATCAAATGAGCCGTTTGGAGAAGGTCCAGCTGTGCAGCTTGATGATGACATGGATGTCGATGTGGCAAAGAATGTTGACTCTAGTCATGTAAATGCTAAAGCAGGTACTAGCAGTTCTGATGCATCACATGCTGTTGAAGGCAATAATGAGACTGGTGTGTTTGATATGGCACCACATGTTGATTCTGGTGACAAGGAAATGCCAGCTGGCAACAAGGAAAATGATGAAGATGACACTATAGGCATTTATAAATCACACCTTCCCGAAGACTATCATGATGTTGTTGACGATGTGGCACCAGAAGTTGAATCAGCTGAGACGGGAATGCCAGCTGGAACACATGTTGTTAAAAACCCTGTTGAAGACCATATTATGACTTGTGCGAAAGATATGGTGCCAGATGTTAAATCTGGTGACATGGAAATGCTATATGGAGATTACGATAAAGTAAATGATGAAGATGGCTCTATAGGCCTTAACACATCACACATCATTGAAGACTGTCACGAAACCGTTGATGATGTGGCACCAGAGATTGAATATGCTAAGATGGAAATGCCAGCTGGAGCCTGCAACAAAGAAAAACCATATGTAGGTGATGTGCTACCACATGTTGAGTCAGCTGAGATTGCAACACGAGCTGACAAAGAGGCTGAAGATTGCATTATAAGACCTGATGCATTACATGCTAATGAAGACCACAATGATTTTTGTGGTTATAATAGTAGTAATCCAGTGTGTGCAACCATATCACAGGACAAAACACCGTCTGTTGTTCAGCTAGTTTCAAATCATTTAGAGCCAATCATTCCAGTAAGTTATCTGCATTTTACTTAGATTTCTTATTCCATTCATCATATGTATTATAACCAGTGTTGTAAAAATCGGCCTACGCGGCCTACTACTTTGTCGATTTTGGCCTAGGCGGCCTAGTCGGGGCCTAGGCGGCTTCATCAGATTTTTTATTATTTTTTGATTTTTTTGACTTTGTTTCACTTTTTTCTGATAAAAAGATACCAACTTCATGATTATTTAAATATTGCTCAACCTAAAATCCTTAATATGTCTCTAAAACATCGAATCCAGCCACTTAACATTGAAATTCATCTCTAAACTTTGAACTCAGTGTTTAAGTTTGAACTTTGAAGTACTTAATTTAATATGTTTAAGTTTATTTTTTAAATTATTTGAAATATTATATTAAATTATTGATATTAATATGTGTATATAATATATATTTGTAAAATTACATATAAAAATTCCAATCCGCATAGCGCCGATTAATCCCTAGGCTGTACCTCGCCGCCCGACTAGCACCTAGTGACTTTTACAACCATGATTATAACTATAATTCGAACTTCTTTCGTTCTGTTCAGGAAATACAAAACGAGCCTCTTCAACTTGAACAACTTTGGGTCTGCTTGATGGGGCTACTTCGTTTGGATGTTGTGGGGGGTGGAATATTACTAGGCCTGGCTGGACTGATATGCGGCCTAGGTGGCCTGAGGAGTGGCCTGGCCGGCCTGTTGTCAAGTGGGGCTGCCTCGTTTGGCAATTGTTGGGCTGTTATTTTGTAAAGGTTTGGTGGAACTTTTGCTTGAGGAATCACCTTTTGGGGATGATGTGTTGGGTTCCTTTTCTTCTCTTCTGGTTAATTATCTTAGAGGGGCGGAACACATGGCATCATCTTATTGTTTGTATTTGTATTATTAAACGTAGTATGAGTCAATGTATTTATAATGTTTGTATGTGTTTTAATAGAGGTGGTAGAGTTATTAGCTATGCCCCTTTTTTGTATAGTTGGGGTGACGGGTTCAAATTTATCCCGTCTATTTTTTGGGTGCCCAAGCGTTGTTTTGTGCTTGAGGCCACCATTCGAGGGTATGCCCTCGTGATCTTGTAATCGGTTTTCTTGGTTGGTATATTGTTTTCCGGGCTAAGCCCTTTATCCAAAAAAAAAAAAAAAAACTTGAACAACTTTCAGGTGTCACTCAACTGTTCGTTTCTGATAATTCATCTACCAATCCAACGGTTGCTGATAGTCCATCTGATATGCTTTCACCAAGCAAGCCATTACTGGGATCCTTTTGTGAAGAGACAACCCTTACCATGCCACAATCTGATGGAAATTTGGAAGAAAATCTTGCTGCTGCTGAGACACCTCATGGGGAACATCAGCCTCGTTTGGCTACATCCGTTGCATCCATTCCACCAGTTAATTCACTAAACATGTTTGATAACCTTGTTAACGAGTTTATCTCCCAAATGCCGTCTCAAACCAATCCTCTTCAAGCTGAACTAGAGCGATTATACACAGTGAAAGATAATGTAACCAAGTTCCATCAACAAATGGTCAGTCATCTCTTCACCTTTATAAGTCGACTCAATTTAATCGATTTTTTTTAAAATACTTGTTTCCTTGATCCTTGTTATGCTATTGCATAGAAGCAAAGGCTGAACTCTGAATGTGAAAAGGAAATAGCAGAAATTGTTGCTCAAATTAGGCTCAAGTTTGAAGCTAAACATCAAGAAACAGATGCTGCTTATAACATAAAAAAGATGGAACTTGAGACCAATATCAACAAAGTTATCATGAACAATGAATTGGCTGATGCTTTCAGATCAAAGTATCAAGATCTTAATCCTTCTGGTCATCCAGGTATATTTACATGGAAAGTTATAAATGACAAAACACAAACAAATAATAGGGTCTGGAGAGGGTCAACAAGGGTAAATCTTGTCGAGATTGAACAAGTCAATTCAATCAAATAAGTTTTTTTAGTAAAGATTTAAATTGATAAAAAAGCGAGTGGCCTGGAGAAAGCTGAAATCAAACTATCTCTTGACTCGAAATGGGAGCAGGTTTGAAAAATGATCTTAGAGCGAAGGATTTGGCAGAAATATGTAAAATTGTCCCTCCTAAAAAGATTATTCGAGAATAAATGGGCAATAGTTAGGATAGGCGCGCCAGCGGCGAGCAGAATAGGATAAAGTGGTTCCTTCCAAAGAGAGTCCCACTCATAAAAAACCCCCTTTTTATGGGAAAAAAGATACACATAACATACAATAAAAACATGTATCATAACATAATTTATTAGTATAAGAAGATTATAGAATAGTCAAGTATTAAAAACATAAAGCTACAGTCGCTAAAACTAAAGATAGACCTATAACTAAAGGCACATATGTGGCTAGATGCAAACATAGAAGGTAGTTGAAATTAAGGCCTTGTTTGGGACTGCTTATTTAATTTCAAAAAGACCTTTTGTCAAAAATGTTTATTAACTTATGATTTTTTGAAATGAAGTTTTGAAAAATGTGTTTGGATTAGCTTTTCTAAAATAAAATTTTAAAATGACCAAAAAGGACATTTTTTATTAACATCATTTTAAGGTTATTGGGTAAAGGATAAAGAGTGGGGTAGATTTGTAATTTTATATCAATAAGTGATAAGTTATTTTAAAAAGCTAGAATTTTAGCTTTTCAAAAACAACTTATTACCCTTTTACAAAAAGTCATTTTCAAAAGTCCTTTTAAGTTTGACAAACTTCTTATTAACTTATTGGTTTTTTAAAAAAACCAATAAATCAATCAGTTATTTTTTAGATAAAATCTCAAACGCCATCTAAGATAAAATAAAATAAATTTGTGTATTGTTTAACTAAAATATAAATTTCATTATTTGCAGCCTCTCAGGCCGAAATAATGCGACAATTGGGAATGTTATGTGTTCCATCTGGTCAATCATCTTCATTAAACTTTAAACCATCACAACAACAACCGCGGATGCCGCTACAAATGGTTAACCAACCAACTGCTCATTTCTCAAGCAGCCTGGCACCACTTAATACCACAATCTATATTTATCCCCTCAACACTGGACGTTCCCCAAACTGGTACTGTCGGATCGGGTAACACCAAGAAGTTCACCACCTATTGTCAACCAGATTATCTCTTCGGGCTTTAGCCCCGCCTACCACTAACAGACCGCTACCTACATTCAGGCGCCACTCGTCATCTTCAGGTATTTTTATGTTAAAACAAAAGGATTGTAGCTAAACAACCGTCCTCGTTTGTCACTAAAAGAGCTAGATAACAACAAATCAGAAAGTTTATAGTTGAATATATTAAAAAATATATATATTGTAACATATATGGGATGTCAGTGTGTATGTTTTAAAGATATATACTGTTGTACATCTCATACTTAAATCAAACAAGTAGAAATCAAATCTGGAACTTGAATCTTCATAAACACAACTTTGATTAATATCTGAATCTTGAATAACTGTCATATAAACATGTTTCTGAGTTACACACAATGGTTTATCGGATTAGACATAGATTTCTATTGTTGGAATTGTATTTTTATGATTCAGTGATTGTTCTTCCAAGAAACATGTAACCCGTATGTGCTTTTCGAGAGCAAGAATGACAAAAACAAGAAAAGAAAATGAAAACGTACGTTCTTTTCCTTTGCCATCTCTCTTTATGGCAGTCATATTACACAAGACTTGGCCCAATAAAATTAGCCTAAGGACAAATTAATTAAGTCCATATTAATTAATTTGAAACCCAGGTAGTTAGAAATAAGACCCAAGTCTAAATAATATCAGTCTTAATCGTGTTCATACTCTCGTGTCACCTAACTCGGCTAATCACTAATATTATAGTTAATATAGTATCAAGAGCTAAAATTACCAACATATACTAAAAAACTAAATAGTTAATATAGTATCAAGAGCTAACCAATTATCAGAAAATTAAAAAAAAAAATGGGGGCACTCTAAAAGCAAAGGATTAAATCAATTGCTATCTACTTATCAACCAGGGACGTTAATTTTTACACACCCATGAGTAAATGGTCAACATGACTTTACATAGTACAGTATAAGTTTCTTGTAATTTACAATCCAAGATTAACTTATGCATAACATAAACATATACAACATTGAAAAATGTCGTCATAGTATATGTCATGTCTTTTCCTTAATTTTGAAACAAAAAAGTAGACAAGGGGTTGTGAAAGTCTTGATTTTCTGTGATCGACAATATTACAATCTTAAGAGTGTCTCGATAGAGTCCTACTAAGGTCCTGAAAAATTGATAGACGTCATAACAATGACGAGTAGAAACACATCGATGAGCAGAAATAAACAAGGGCTTGGAAAATGTAAATTATAAAACCTAAAAGTTATATTTTAGGATCTAAACCCTAAATGTTAAAATATAAATCTAAACCTTAACACATAATGACGAGCTAAATAAACAAAATGATGAGGAGGAAAATATAATAAATAACAAGCCAGAAAGACATAATAAATTTGAAACAAAAGTTTTATAACATAAAAGTTATACCTTAGTATCTAAACCATTTAAGTTAAATCATAGAGTTTCACGAGCCAATTACAACGTCATTGGAATTACCCAAATTGGAGTTCATTTAACACGATTTATGAGTAACTAAAAATCACACACACACATATATAGGGATGGGAAGTAATTACAACCATTGTTATTACGTTAACTCGTATAACTCCGTAAAGATCGAGCCAAATCTTGGATTTTTTAACATTATTGTAATACATTCAGAACACTTTCTTTTTTTATGAGTTTATGTAAATTCATCAATGTTTAAGACTTTAAGTGATAACAACGTTGTAAGTTTTTTCCAGTTGCAACACTGTAACTGTTTTAGACCCAAAACTTTCAACGATGTTGTCGCTTAAACGGTGATGAATTACATAAACTCAAAAAAGAATAACGTGTTATAAATGTGCTACAATGATGTTCAAAAAAAATCCAATATTTGGCTTGATCTTAGCAGAGTTATACGGGTTTACGCAATAAAGAGGGTTATAATTAGTGTCATCCCTCATGTGTGTGTGCATGATTGTTATCTTATATTACCCCTCCTACAACAATAACCCATATAACTTCACCAAGATCAGTCCGGATCTTTGATTTTTTTTAAACATCATTGTAACACAAGTAAAATACTTTATTCTTTTATGTGTATGGTAGATTCATCACCGTTTAAGATGTTACATCGTTGTAAGATTTTGTATCTAAAACAGTTACAAGGGTTTTGTTCATTGGTGTACCCACCTTTTGGGAAAGGGGCAGCCGCCCTCCTTAAATTTTTTTTCCAGTGGTATATATATGTTAAAATTCTAACCGACTCCCTTAATATTTTGTAATTGCCCCCTTAAATTTGTATAATTGGACGTGTGATGTAAATTTAAGTGATAGTTATACTTGTTATTTTTTTGAAAGAGTTACCTAAAAAGTCACCATATATATTGTTATGGATATATTCTAAAAAATAAACCAAGTAGAGATCAACTAGGTCTGAAAATCTTAACTCATAACAAGATAAATGCATAGATTAGGCAAACAAAAATATTGTATTTTAGATAGAAGTGGGCAGAATTATAACATACAATGGGTTGAGATGGTAACACCTTAACAAAATAAAGGTCAAGATGGATAATTTAAAAATTAAGTGAAGTAATAAATTTGATGAGAAAATAACTAAAAATTATTCAATTAAACTATTTGTTTAGTTACAATTCCATTTAAGTTGAAAAAAATTGATGTTTATTAAAATGACTCATTTAAATTCAAACTTATTTTGATTAAAACTCATCCTAACATGCACTCATCCTATATTTATTGTATTTTTATTATGCTTTTATATATGAAATTTAGTTTAATTGTCTTATTTTAACATGACCCGACCCGATTCGACCTGACTAGATCTGAACAAAAGATAAAAAAATTATTAAGCTAGATATGAACAAAAGATAAAAAAAAGTTATTTTAAAATGTCTTATTTTTCGCCCCCGCATGAAAAAATTTCTGGATCCGCCACTGGTTTGTTTGCATCAATGTAACTGATTTAAATACAAAATCTACAATGATGCAAACTCTTAAACAGTGAGATAATGTTTGAAAAAAAAATCAAAGATTCGGATTGATCTTGGCAAAGTTATATAGGTTATTGATTTAAAAGTGAGTTATTATTAAGGGTGTTCAAAAAAATCCGTATTCGAATCCGAAAGTTGGATATCCGGAAGTTCGGATATCCGGAACTTCGGATTCACATACCTATTTTGAAAATTTTCGGATAGTTCGGATATCTGATATCTGATATCCGAAATAGGTTTTTTCGGATAATTTTTCGAATATCCGAAATATATATTTTTTAATTTTTTATTATTTTTATCTGAGTTCAGATATCTGAATCCGGAATTTCGGGTATCCGAATTTTTCGGATGTCCGAAAATGAACACCCCTAGTTATTATTTGAACACTACCTAGGGCTGGAAATTTCAGACACGAACACGTTAACACGACATGACTTTAACATATTTCGTATTTACCCTTAACATGTTTCGTGTCTAAAACAGGTCGACACGTTAAGACCTGTTTATTTTTCGTGCCTAAACAAGTAAAACTTGCTAAGACATGTTAAGACCTTTTTAAAATTTAAAATAAATAATATAATAAAATATGTGGGTAACCGATTAGCTTCAAAAAATTTCTAATTATCTAACCCTAGTTCTTTACTGAGTTTCTTAATAGAATCTTTAACAGGTTCCTTAATTGGTCATTCGTGTTTACGAGTTTTTAACGGGTCGTGTTCGTGTCTAACCAGTTCGTGTTTCGTGTCTTAACGTGTCATTTATGACTCGTTATGACAGCCCTAAGTCACTACCACACACACATACAACTCATTGTTAAAACGATAACCCATATAACTTTTCGAGATCAACCCAAATTGGTTATTTTTCAAGCATCATTGTCACACATGTATAACATTTTTCTTTTTTATGTGTATAAGTAAATTCATTACTATTTAGGAGTTAACATCGTTGTAACTTTTTGACTTACATCAACATAAGTTTTTTTGATACAAAAGCTTACAATGATGTTAACTTTTAAACGGTGATGAATTTACACATACATATAAAAGAAAAACCAATGTTCATGTGTAAGATAATGTTTGGAAAAATAAAACAAATGTTTGGATTGATCTTTGTGAAGTTATATGGTTATTGCTTTAATAGTGGATTCTTATTAGATCCAGATTTTATATAATATATATATATATATATATATGAAAATGAAGAAGATGATGGTGACAACATTAAGGAGAGTGGCAATTAGCCTTTTAATGTCTGTGGTAGTGTGGGATGGTCAAAAAGATGATAGGGATAAGGAGAGAGCAAACAATAGTGGTTAAGCCAGATGCTAGAAGCAATTTTATTTTTAGGAAAGGGGTGCTTCCCTCCTATGTAGTAAAAGGGAAGCATGTAAAATATATAGAATTAACACATTATCTATGAGTTGAGTTACTGAATTATAACAATTATAAAAGTTGGTTACTTTTTATAAAACTACAAACATACACACATGTATACCTATATACACTATTGTAAAAATCGGCCTAGGCGGCGCTTAGGCGCTAGGCGCCCGTTTACTGTCTCGATTTTAGCTTAGGCGGTGCCTTGTCTCGATTTTAGCCTAGGCGCTAGGCTGTACTATGCGGCCTAGTCAGATTTTCAATTTTTTTTTTGACTTTTTTCTTGTAAAAAGGGACCACTTTAATGATTATTTAGACATTTCTCAACCAAAAATCCTTAATATGTCTCTAAAACATTGAATTCAGCTAGTTAATATCGAAACTCATCTCTAAACTTTGAAATAAGTGTAATGCATGCGTGCAAGTTAGTGTACATTTCCCAAGTGAGAAAATTTCTTTTTTTAGAAGCATTATAGCTTTTTAGTTATGTTTAAAAACAATTAAACATATAGCCATAAGACTATGGGGTATGCCTTGTGGTTTTACCCACTCCACATAGGCACCACCTAAGCTTCACTCAACCACTTACGGGTAGAAATGCCAAGTGATTGTAATCATGATGAAGTGGTAATGATGTGTGGTGGTGTTATTGGTCGAGAGGAGAAAAAAATTAAACTTGTTGTGGCTGTGGCCACGCCCACCACACCAACGCCCCTAGGGGGCGGTGTTCCACCTCTCAGCCACGCCCACCCCAGAGACACATCGGACCGTCTAAGATAAGTGAATCTTTTGTTCATGTACATACTATCCATTGTGTACCTAACTTTATTCCAATACATTATAGCTAAAAGTCTCAAAATACACAAAATAAGACTTGCGTGTGAGCGTGTCAACTTTTCACAAGCGTATTATCATCAAACATGTAGTTAACCAAAAGTTATTAACATGCCATGGGCCATGAACTTTGGTCAGGGGTGTCAATCGTGTCGGATTAGCGGGTTAATGGGTTACGGGTTGGCGGGTTGGTGTAGGGCTGTTCAAAAAGCTCGCGGCTCGGCTCGAAGCTCGCTGGAAAAAAGCTCGAAAAAGCTCGGCTCGAAAACAACTCGGCTTGAAAAAAACTCGATAAAAACGAGCTGGCTCGAGCTAGGATTGGCTCGGCTCGAGCTCGGCTCGTGGCTCGGCTCGATTTTTAACACACACACACACACATATATATATATAATTATACACACACATATGTTATATTACACACAACATATAAATATATGTATATAAATATATATATATATATATATATTTTATTTATAGATATTTAATATCTTATACATAAATTTATATAAATATATATATATGCACACACATATAATATATATATTAGATTTTATATATATATATTATGCATGTATGTATGTAAAGTGGAGAAGGAAGAGGTAAAAAAAAAAGCCGAGTTGGCTCGTGGCTCGATTTTCTATACGAGCTCGAACTCGATTTTTTGGCTCGAAAATTTTTTTGAGTTGGCTCGGCTCGATTACAACCCTAGTTGGTGGGTTGAATCTTGATTCTTGCAACCCTAACCTGACCCATATTGTCACACCCCGGGCCGGCGGGAACGGATCGTGTTTTCCCGTCGGGCGGAAAGTTCCCGGGGCGCGATATCATTGGGTTGATAATCAATTGATCAGATTGTTTACATAGCACATGTGATATAAATGAGAAATGCTAATCATGACATGAAATAGAATTACAAAGTTAAATTACATTGTACTTCATAATTTAACTAGGTAATTCTAATCAAAAGAATCAATGAGTTTATATCTTGATCTGTACAAGATATACAAAAGTGATTCAATGTTTGTCATCCAAAAGTATGCAATCAAAAGTAAGCTAGGTCTTCTATGAGTCCACTAGCTTAACACTTGCATATAGTATCTACACATGTTCGTCACCTGAGAAAACATGTAATTTAAACAAAGTCAACACTAGGTTGGTGAGTTCATAAGTAGTAAATTGAAAACCATTGAACTGATCATGCACACATTCACAATGTTATATCTGTTGCTTGTATACTTGTTTCATCTGTTCCACCCAATGGCCTCTCCTTAGTTATATGTACAAGTAGTATATCGCTTAATTAAGTATGCTTATATATAGGGAGTCACGAAAGGGTCAAGCCCAGACGCTATCCCACCACATACTTAACCAAACTCCACACCACTTGCGATACAACTAAAGATATCCACTTCCCAACTATCCGAATCGTCCGTTGTGTCATCATATGTAGAATAATAATATAGTAAGAGGGGTTTAGTTATCAACCCAAAGTATTGATATACCCCTGTTGAATTAAGGAGTGTAGATTAATTTAAATCTGATCCTTGTATTATTCCATGGCTTGTGAGGTTAACTTTTATATTACACTTTTAAATTAATTAAAAGTATTAGTTAACTGTTCATCATATGTCTCCAAATGCAACGTATAGAATCCGAATGGAATCCATTTTAATCCTCACGTAATCAGATTAAAATGCATTCCATTCTCTCCTATCCCGCCGTGTGATCCCAAAGTTTCCGTGTGGGATTGTCTCATGTGTTTAACAAAGTCGAATAAGAACTTGTCTTATTACGTTATGTTAAATATGTGTAAATGACAAGAATCCCATGAAGTTACGTTATCATGACCGTCATTTACTGTAAATGATAAGAATCGTCATTTACTGCATCCATGTGTTCCCAAAGTATCCGTGTGGGAATGTTCTCGTGTGTTTAACAAAGTCGAATAAGAACTTGTCTTATTACGTTATGTTAAATATGTGTAAATGACAAGAATCCCATGAAGTTACGTTATCATGACCGTCATTTACTGTAAATGATAAGAATCGTCATTTACTGAATCCATGTGTTTCTAAAGTATCCATGAGGGAATGTTCTCGTTTTACAGTTAAGTGTAGATTGTTTAAGTACTTGATCATGTGGAAAATAACTAAGTGTTATAAGTTTAATCTTATAACTAAGTTATTATAATGAGTTGATGATTAAGAATTATCTTATCATAATCATATGAGTTTCCCTGTTATCTCATAATCATACAAGCATGCATACAATGATAAACGATAATAAACAATTTAATATTATCAAATCAAAGTACAAATAACATGTTGGGCAAACTTTTAAATAAATAAAAGCAAACATGTTTCTCAGCCCCGAGAGTTAAAATCAGTAAAGATTTAAAGTAAAAGGGGCATATGAACTCACCTTGTGGTTGTTGTGTTGACTTAGCTTAAACGAAAGAATGCACGCGTTCTGAGTTGTAATTGAGTTTATTTTCACGATCCTGTATTGATTTCACGTTGTTTGTAAGTTGTAATTATGAGTCATGTTTAGGTAAGTGCGTGTAGGTGTTAACCCTAAAGTTGGTTAACACGCATGAGTCTCGGTCATCGTTCGGCCCATTTTTTTTTTAATTGCCATCTATCATACTAGTACTCAACTACTTTGTGTTAAGCTTAGTACGTTGCATTTTGACACTTATAAACCAAATCTAAGTGTTAACTTTGGATTTAAAGTTTAATACACCAATTGTTGTCCTTGTTAAATTGAAATATTTTATTACATAACTATGAAATTATTATATTACTTAACTGTTTTAAGCTTTGTGAATGTATTAGCCCAAACTCCTTATCGAATTTGCATTAATGAATCAAGTCCAATGCATGTTATCTTTTGAAACGACCTTTACGTTTTCGTTTGCAAATTAGTTCGAATGGGCCAAAACAATTAAACCATGGGCCAATAACTTAGGCTTTTTAGATTGAGAGGATTACATGGCCCAATTAAATCCAGTGGGCCTATTTATGGATCTTGGGCCGACTAGTGAGCTATATGAACATGTTGGGCCTGTTGAGTTCTTTTGGGCTGAATTGAATGTTGTTGGGCCGAGTGAGCCTGTTGGGCCAAGAAGCTAAGCTGTTGGGCCCATTGTGGTTATATGGGCCGAAACTGGATGTATGGACCTAGATTAATCGTGTGATCCAATTTAGAATGTGATTGGGCCTGAAAAATGTGTACGTGGCCTATCAGTGGGCTTAATCAACTTGTTTGAGTTACAATAAACACTCGGGTCAAAACGAAAGTGGATCAAATGAATAGATTTCTGGATCTGATGATGGCTGTCTTGACCAATGGTGGTTATCACGCGAGTAAATAGAATGAATTTCGTTCACTGGTTGAAGGTGTCGACTGGTGGTTGCTGGTTGGTTGTAGGCCGAATGGGAGTGGAGCCTAAGTGACGAATGGGGTGGCCGAATATCAGCTCGGCGAATGGGTGTGCATGGCCGAGAGAATGGCTGGCGACTGAGGCTCATTCTGTGTTGGTGGTCGAATGGAGGCTGATAAGCGAATGAGTAGGGACGAATGAGAGGTGATGTCTGGCGACTGTGGGTGGTCGGCGAAGGGAGCAGCCGAGTGAGTGGCCATTCGACCCTTGGTCCCTTCCTTCGGCCGAATGTGAGCTGATCAAGCTTCATTCGCGCGACAGAGAGAACCCAGGTGCCTTCGAGGGTAGGGTCTAGTTCCAGCCCAAATCCATGGTGGTTCTCAACGGTTAGGTGTAAGTGAACTGTTCTTGAAGGTGGGTTAAGGAAAGAAGGGACTAGAACCAACTAGGTGAGGGTAGGACCAAAAAAAGAATTTCGAAAACCCTAATTTTCGCAACCTTAACAGCTTATTTTACCTTGGAATCGATGGTTCTCACTCCAGATCGGTTGTACTTTCATGTAGTAGAGATCAAGAGCTTTGTTTAGGCGAAAGAATCACTCGATTTCGTTAAGAATTGAGTGAGATATGAGCATTTGAAGTTTGAAAATTGTGGGTTTTTCTTGAAACCGGGATTCTAGGGTTTTGAGAAAAAAGATGAAGTGAAAAGTGAAGGATTTCACCCATTTAAGTGTATTTATACCCCGAGGGTGTTCGGGTTCGTTTTCGTTGTTCGGTTCGTAAATTCGTCGCGTAACCGGATTTTTACACGCAATTTAAATAGTTTTAAATAAAAGAATTTAATTTAATTATTTTGATGAGTTTCAAAATTGTAAAAATTATTTATTTGATTTTATTAAATTATTTTCGTTCGTGCCGTGTTTTCGTTGTCGTTTTGTCAGATCGCGTAACCTTCGCGCGTAATTCGTCCGAATCGTCACCCGAACGAATACGATGATGGTTTTGCTTTCTGACTTTTGTTTTCTACTTTTCAGTCATTATTTTAGAATTCTAAACTCACAGATATGTTTGTGTGAATCGTCACTCACGCAAACACACTGTCAGTTCGTCATTCTGAAATAACACTGCATTATGTTTTAATTGTGTTTCCTCACTGTCGGACTCAACTATACATCATAATTTCACATTGTATTTGTACTGACTTGTCGGTCATCTGATTCCTGCCATCTGTGGACATCAGATCACAACCGATATGTTTCTGGATATTGTTTGAATTTCGTTGTTTCTCATGATTTGTTGTGTTAACTGTAATTAAGTTTTCACTTAATAAACACAACTAATGTTTCAAATGTACGTTGTACTTAATGTATTTAAGTTTCTACGAAAATACGTACAATGATTTCTTGTATTTAGTATTCTGTTAATACAAGTACTGTTTAAGCTTACGTATGTACACATAGAATAAGGTGAAAGTACACATACCGTACGGACTTGCCGGACGATCTGGTACTTGCTGTTACACTATATTTATTCGTGTCAAAGTTTTCAACCCTAACTCGGATTGATATAAATCAGGTCAACCCGAATCTTGACATGTTTAACCCGTTTATTATAAATAAATCAAACTTATTACATATTGTAAGTTGGTTGTTGCTTGAAAACATATCAATAATAACGTGATTAGTAGTTAGTATGAGTTACAAGTAGTTAATATAGTATTTTTAACAAAAATAATATATTATTATAACTAAAAATATAACTATGTCATCATAATTAAAAGTATGAAATTTAAACTAAAACTAGTTTGTATAGTTAACCGGAAAAAAATCATTTTAGTGATGAAAAAAATATAAATTTTGTTACTTAATCAATTAAAGTATGGTAAATTATCAAAAGAAAACAACTAAATATATGTTATTAGAAAGAAAAGAATAAAAAATTAAGAATTTTGAAACCTTAAACGGGTTAACGGGTCAACCCGAACCCGACCTGTTTTATAAACGGGTCAACCCGAACACGACCCGTTTATTTAAACGGGTTATACTTGCCAACCCAAAACTGATTATTTTCGTGTCGTGTTTCAGGTCGTGTCGGGAATTGCACCCCTAACTTTGGTAATATCTAGGGGTGTCAAAAAAATCCGTATCTGAATCTGAATCCGAAATATCCAAAAATCCATATCCGAAATATCCAAAAAAAATCGGATATTCGGAAGTTTGGATTCGGATACCTATTTTGAAAATTTTCTGATAGTTCGGATATCCGATATCCGAAATAGTTTTCTTTTTCGGATATTTTTACGAATATTAGGATACTTTTTCGCATTCGGATATTTTTCGGATATCTGGATAGTTGTCGGATATTTTTCGGATATCCGAAAAATTTAAAAAATTTTTTTTTGTCTGATTTTGGATATTCGAAAATAAACACCCCGAGTAATATCTATTTTCTTTGTTTAAGTGATGCGAAAATGACAACACAATACTTTAGTTTTCCTATAGACAACGACTATTACTAATTTATGACTTATTTACACACATACGATTTTCCTAATATTATATATATATTAAAATGTATGAAAAAGGAATAGTAAATATATAATATTATATAGAATAGAATATATATATATATATATATATATATATATAAATTAATAGTAATACATAGTAAATAAATAATAATGTATAGGTGTTTGATCCATGTAATGATTTTTTGAAAATTTGACTTGGAGTTTATTTAACTTTGAATTATTATATATATTAAAATGTATGAAAAAGGAATAGTAAAGATATAATATTATATAGAATAGAATATTTAATATATATATATATATAAATTAATAGTAATACATAGTAAATAAATGATAACATATATGTGTCTAATCCATGTAATGATATTTTGAAAATTTAGACTTGGAGTTTATTTAACTTTGAAAACTAACAAACAGATATTGGTGTATTAAATTTGAGATATTTGCTTAGACATTTAAATTTTTATTAAATTTGAGAGATTTATTTAGAGATTTGGGTTTTTTTTTGTCTAAGGTTTAGGTTTTTTTTTATAACCTTTGGAACACACTTGCGTGATAATTAATCCCCGAGTCCCCAATACCCAAGTAACCAAGAGGAATAGGTAAAACGCAGTCATAAGCAACTGGGTCGGTAACCTCCAAGTAAACTTACTCTAAGTAAGGATCTAACTTGAGATCTCTAGATTGTCTATTCTTCAATCTAACCACTGCACCACTTCCTTGAAGGTTAGGATTTAGTTCGTGATACAAGATTTAATTTTGCCATGTAACTTATGTTTATGCAAATGATATATAGTATCTGTTTTTGAATGTGTACTATGATAACCCGACGCAACGCGCGGGGGAATAAACCTAGTTTCAATTATAATGGTGAACCGTACATATAAAGGTTTTGGAATCACAAAAACTTTATTGGTTGGGTCTTCAATTTAATTAAGGGATAAAATGACTATGATGCCCTTTTTAATATTTTAATGAAATGCTTATGTGTAAGCTTATGATTGGTTGAAATGGGTTATGTAGTTGTAGCAAAAAAGAGGGTTATTTTTTATACCTTGCCCTATATATATATATATATATGGTTGGATCCATTGAGAAAAGATTTTTGCCTAAGAAAAATAAGAAGTAATATGAATTTGACATGTGACATCCTATTAATATAAAAACAAAAATACCGTACGAAAGACAAAAACAGAACAGTAGAAAAAAATTAAAATCGAGTACAAAAAATCAAAAATCCAGTACAAAAAAATAAAATACATTATAAAAAACCAAAATACAGTACAAAAAAGAAAAAATTCAGTACAAAAAAATATAGTACAAAAAAATACAGAACAAAAAAGAATCCAGTACAAAAATCTCTTCTTAGGCATTGTCACATGTCAAACTTATATTGGTTCTTACTCTTCTTAGACGATAATTTCTTCTTATTTGATATTTCCTCTCTCTATATATATATATAATAGTCTAGTACATATATATGTATATATCACTGTTCGAAAAGCTCGTGGTTCGATGCCTGCTCGAAAGGTGCTCAGATTGAAAAAACTCTATTGAAAAGAGCTGTGCCCAAGCCAGGGTTGGTTCTACTCGAGCTCGGCTCGATTTTAATATATATGTGTGTGTGTGTATTAAACTAGCTTAGAAAGTCGTGTATTACATAAGTTGAATAATTTAGAAATATATACGATGATATCAAATAATAATAAGTATTTAATAATTATAAAATTATATTTTAAGATAACATATAATTGAAATATTCTTATTATTTAATAAATTAGTAAATATTATTAGTATTTATTACCAGAGATAGCCGAAAAATTTTGTTAGATTGCATTAGAAAGCGATATGCGTCTCTTAAAAATACTCTTTTATTATAAGAGCACAAGGAGTCGTCTAGGAACTCCCCACTTTTCCCCGTTGCCACATCAGCGCCACATCAGCTTTCCCCACTTTTCCCCACTTTTCCCCATTTTGCACGGTGTCGTCCCACTTTTCCCCATTTTCAATTCTTATTTTTAATTAATTATTTTAACAATAAATAATAATAATAATATTAATAAATAAAAAAAGATTCATTAAATTTAAAATAAAAAAAGAATTCAAAAAAAAAATACAACCAAAAAAAATACAAAAAAAAAAGAGTACAAAAAAGAATAGTACAACCTAAAAATTAAATTAAAAACCTAAAAAATTGTGGATGATACCGGGGTGTGTAGAACGGGTTCATTTGAGGCGTTTGAACATTTTTTTGTCGTGGTTTCTAAATTTCTTGGTTGACGACCCACCACGTGATGAACCTCCTTCCATTTTAGTTGAAAATTTTATAAATTTTAGTGTATAGATTGTAGAAGATGAGAGAAAAAAGTGTGAGATTTTGGTTGGTTTTTGAGTTGTTTAAATAGAAAAAATTGGTTTTTTTTTTTTTTTTTTTTTTTTAAAAAAACTAACCGTTGTAAACGGTTGTATTTGGTTTCCCATTCGGCGAGATTCGGTGTGATGGCCCCGATTCACCCCACCCCACTTCCGGGGGGGTGGTGTTCCCATTTCTTCCCAATCCGGGGAAGCCCTCCCCCACCTCCTTCCCGAAGCCACTCCGTGTGGCCTAACTAGGTTTATCCCTCACGTGCTACAGCGGGTTATTACAGTACACTCATAAGAACGGACCTTATATATCATTTGGAAAAAATAAGTTAAATAACAAAAATCAAATCTTTCATCACGAACTATATACAAATTATCATAAAACTATGAATCGTTACAAATATATTACAAAAATAATAGAAAAACTACTCACAATTACCCTAAATGCTATAAAAGATGAAACTATATAAAATCCTACCAGTCCATGTATTTCCACTCAGCTTTTATAACACATTAGAATATAAAAAATGAATTAAAATAAGTATCAAATCATAATATATTCATCACTTTGTTTTAGATACAATAAATAGTTAAATACCCATAAAAAAAAACTACTCTGACCTGAGTTTGTGACAATTTTGCTTTTCTTTGTTTCGAACATCAAAACCCGAATGAATTTGTGTAACGTCAAACACCGCCATTTGATTCCCATGTTTTCTGCTTCCGGTTGAAAGTTTTCGTTTCCGCAAGAAAAACTGACGAATATGTGGCAGTCTGAAGACCTAAATTAACAATTACAGGTATGTATCATCGTTTAAATTCGAATTATGAATGAAAGTATCAAAAAATTTGTAAATGGAACTTGAGTTGATTCTGTAGTTACACTCATTTGCTGAAATTCGGTGCATCTTTGTAGGATTTATGCTGTAAATGTGTTTGTTTGTTTTTGCTCTGGTACAAAGTTGAAGCAAGCTGTGTATACTAGGTTTTTTTTTGAAGTGTTTGTTAAAGTACGAATTCGAGTGATCTATGGCTCTAATTTTGCATAAAATGGCGTGGAATATGTATCAAATGGGAGTATTTTATGTTTTTCACTGGAATTTGGGTAGTGAAAGTGTAGAGTGAGGTTAGAAATGATGCTAAGTGTGTGATTAGGTTTAGGGTTTGGGAATGGGAATGATAGAAGCTGTTTTATCCATTGATTTGGGAACATTCAATATAATTTGGGAGGTGTTCATTGGTTCGGTATATTTTGTTTGAAATCCTCTTTTGATTGAAACCCAACCAAAATCGAACCGGAAATTGATTTCAAGTTCATATATGTTGCAAGTCACTTTAGGGTTTTTTCCTAGATCTTCATTAGCTTGTCTCTGCTTATTTGTTGTTAAATTCTATAGAATGTTTTTAACACTCTTTCATAGTTTGGTTAATGTATTGATCAATTTTGTTTATATTAACATGCATCTCATATTCCCAGACCCGTTTTAAATTCCTGCATGCATTGGTGATGTTCAAGCATTTGGTGTACCACTTGTGAAACAAATGGTATCCACCAGGGTTTGACAATGTCACAGAGAAATATAGCCTCGGAAGGTGGTGGGTCTGGGACTACTATTAGATTTTAAAATGGTTTTTTTAATCATCTACTGGATTTTGTGTTTCTTTGTTGATCTTAATTCTGTTGCAAGTGCAGTTTCCATACTTATGGCAAACAAAAAAGATTCAACCCAGGGTCAGTTAATACATCTGTTTTAAGAAGGTCAAGTAGGGGTAAAAAGATGGTTGAAGCACCTATCACTAATGCAACAAAAGAGAGTACCGAAAATAATTCAAAACAGTGCTCTGAGGATGTAAATGATATTACGAAAACTGGAAAGCAGGATTCTGATGTTGGTGGCAGGAAAAGGAAGAGATTCACTGCCATTCATTATAAGGCATCCTTTAAACCTCAAAGAATAAGAATTCAATCAGATGGTGATTGTCCTCAAAACAAAATCACTGGATGTATTGAAAGTGGTGACATGGAAGAAAAAAGGGTGGCAGTGTCTCACCATCTAATGTAAATATTGCAAGTGGTGATAACCGCATGGTTCACACGTCATACAGGTGAATTTGGTGTTTTTCCCTTTATCAATCACAAAATTTGGCACATATTAGCTCAAGTAAACTTGGGATAAAATTGAGTGTTTGACATATTTTTTAGTTCTTGGGAATTTTGTAGAGCTATCCTATATGCCACCGATTAGTACTCTTATATTTAGTTTCTTTCTTTGATGAGTAGTAAGGGTAAGTGTAAATCTTTGACCTTGCGCATGAAAGGATAGGGTGTTAGACTAAGGCTTAGCTATCAGATTTAAACTTGCATCACTTAGGGCTATGTAGTTAAAGTATGCATCCAAACATGTAAGACGGTCTTCTTTCGCGAGACGTGGTGGAGGCGTTCCCTTAGCGACATTTTACTTTTCTTTCTTCTTTTTTCTAAGCAAGCAAAAATTTTACTTCTTTTCTCTATAGGCAGTGACACATGCAGATGACCTAAAAAGTGTCCTGTGATTCTTTTTTTAGGATTTTTCTTCATTGTTTTGTAG